>CM070574.1:49113225-50448774 GCA_036346355.1 Rhipidocladum racemiflorum | reverse complement strand
TACAAACTCTCGGAGATTTTGAGAAGCCCCAATACCAAGTGGAAGTGATCAGACAAGCGGGAATGATCAAGGCTTGTGACATAAAGATTGAGGTACCTGCTAGGAAGAAGGGCCTGTGCAATCGCTCGATACACCGTGACCGCCAGGAGATCTACAATGCAGATGGGTATCCAAGAAGTATCACGACGAGCAATGCGGCACATTACCCGTATCTACGCCAGAGAGTTGGAGAGCACGGTGTTCCGTTATCATCCGCGCAGCGATAACCTTCTTGACCCGAAGGCGATTCAGGATGAGGACGCCATGGTTACACAGTTGGCATGATTTGTTGTCGCCCAAGAGGATGTACTAGATAATACAAGCAAGGAGCTACAGAAGGCCCGCAAGGAGATCACGACAGAGAAGAACAGATGGCGGGAAGCTCAAGAGTATGTGGCACACCTTCTGCGAAGGATTGACGAGTTGGAGATGACTTTGTACGGACTGCACCAGAGCGATTACTCGAGCTACGAGCCAGATCCGGAGGAGTCGATCTCGATGAGGACACCGCTTCTTCGACTACCACAGAGGACACAGCTTCTTTGGACATGGCAATCGTTTCGCGCCTATGCCGCAAAGCACCGTACCAGGCCGTGGAGGTTTTCTCGATGAGTGAGCATAGGTTCTATAGTGAGACTCCTTCGCCGAGTCGCGTCATAGAATAAAGAGTCACCCTTTAGGCGTTAGACTCCAGAGTTAGTTCGATTTGGATTTTCATTGTTTGCTGAGTGTGCAGTATGTGTTGCAAGGCCCTTAGGCATTGTAAGCAGCCATACCAAGTTATTAATAATAAAGTTGGACCTTAAAGTTACACCTTTCGCCCCGCATAAGTTCCATATTACTTGTCTATTCTTGTTTCCCTCTCATCTCTAAACCTAGAGCAAATCGACAGATGGTGAACACCCGTGGAAACTCCCGACGACCCAGGACTTCGAAATCGACGAGCGACATTGGAGTGCTCCCAAGCCCTACTACTTCATGAAGGCCCGATCTACAACTTTTCTACACATGGCTAAGCCGGAGAAGCTCCGAGCTAGCCCAAACACGACGAAACGATGCCTATTTCTAAAAACCTCAACCAAACTTAACCAAATGCTAAGGGTGGCATCATCTACCCCCGATCTCTCACCCTACACCCTACATTGCCAAAACCACCCCAAATCTAATCACCCACCAAAACCCTCACACCCCCAAAGTTTACCCCCAACCCCCAATCTACACACCAAACCCCAAATCCAACCCCATGGACGCCCTAGAGCCCAAGAATCCATGAATTGACTCCAAGAAGAGGTCTCACCTTCAAGGAGGATGAAGGAGAGGAAGAGGAAGCCGGGTAGAGGGAAGGGGACGCCGGCTTGGAGAGGATCTTGGGGACACCGGAGTGGAGGAGTCGCCGGGGAGGAGCACGGGAGGACGTCGGAGTGGAGAGCTCACCGGACACGAGGTTGGGGTGGAGGAGACGCACCAAGGAGTGGGGAGCAAATGAGGAGGAGAAGAAATGAGGTAGAGGCCAAGGGAATGAGTCTTTATACTAAACCCCCCCGACAAGTTTGGACACTCCGGATGTTGAACCCGGAGACTCCGGGTTGGGGTCTTCGGTAGGATTAACCCAGACACTCCGGACAATTAGTCCGGATACTCTGGGTTGAGGTGTTCGGGCGAGCTAATCCGGATATTCCGGACATTTAATCCGGACATTCCGGGTTATATCCAAACATTCCGGATGTTAAACCCGGATACTCCGGATTTCCCAGAGTTTTTGAAATTAGGGCCTTGACAAGTTATGACGTTCTCACCTACCGGGCCAGCTTTCATGCCATGTATGCAACATATGCCATAACATAAACAACTTGCATCAAACTGAACTGAACATGGCATAGCATCATAATAGTCTATTTTCATCATACCATTGGCAAGCACTAATCATGGCAAGATATCACAACATGTAAGCAATTTGCATCTAGTCACAATTAGCAACATACATTACACTACCCATTACAATACACTTGCCTTAACCTCGGGCGACGGATTGACGAGAGGTTGAGGGCACTCCCGGGGTCACACCACCTGCACAAACATACCACACACTCAAAACGTGCCCCCAAAACCGTACGCAAAACCTCGTCTACCCCGACTTCACAAACTACTCCCAAAACCTAAAAACAGAGAATCTGTCCCTCCCGGACAGCACACTCCAAACTATCATATCTTGAGTTCTAGGACTCCGAATCGATTAAACGAGTATATCATCGCGAAGCTTAGGAAATTTCCTAACTTTTTTAAGTATTGGGAAAAACTGATTCAGCCTCTAAAGTGGTTTAATCTACAGAATACTGTGATCTATTCCAATCTCGTCACAGTTTTGAACAAGTTCGGTAAAACAGCCATAACTTTCAAACAACTGATCGGAATTGAGCGTTCTTTATGTTCACTGAAAGGTATCGAAGTTATCTACAACTTCTTCAATAGGAGGCCGACCAAATTCATAATATAAAATCGCAAAAAACTCAAACCCTAGGTCGACTTCATAATCTGCCCGAAACAGAGAACGTGGCAAACTCTAGTTTTCATACAATCTACCCAATCACAGCACCACCAATTGATCTAAAAGCATCATATTGACCCCTAGAACAGCACCTAGGCCATCCCCAAGGAACACCCATACCATACCTCAGCCTGACGAACAACGAACGCCGAAATCCTTCCTCCCGGGCTCCCCGATCGTCCTCCTCGCGCCGAAACCGCCGGATCTCCTCGTCGCGGGGCTTCCCGATGGAGGGGACAGCAAGGTGGCACGGTGGGGAGCTCCCCTAGGGCAGCAAGGGAGATGGAGAGGGGAGGGGAAGGTGGTGGCACAATGGGGGAAGGAGATGGGGGCGTGTGGAGGAAGTGGGAGGGCGTGGCGGCTTGGTGGTGAGAGGGGAGGGGACGGAGGTGCCTAGGGCAAGGGGGGGCGCATGGGTAGGGTCATGCTGCTCTCCTCCCCCCACATGGGCCGGAAAACTCCACCTTTGGCCCATGTGGGGTTCCCCCTAAGGCCCAAATCACCCCGGAAAGGCCCAAACTCCCGAAAACGGCCCGAAAATGCGAATTAACCTCATACCGTAAAGTTTTAAACTCCAATTTCATATTTTTATAATGTTTTGACATCCCGTAGTGTCACATTCTCCCCCCTTCAACAGGATTCGACCTCGAATCCAAAACACACCAAAAATCAACAACAAAGTCCCCAAGGGACAAAAGACTTCTTTGCAACACAAAACATTCACACAAAGACTCAAACCGGAACAAACTACAAGCGAGTTCTCAAAACCAACACTAGCGAGAAAATGTTGATTTAGCTCAACAGAGTGCAACCTCTCACGGTTCCACCTTCACTTCAATTCCCAAATAGACCACAAAAGAAAACGGTCTCACACTCCTCATTCCATACATTCCTTGGCACTAGCGTGCCCGATCCCTTTAATCGAAACTACTCTCCAGAAGAACATGGTACCAGCCTCTAGAACCCTCTTCATCTCCCACGCACAAACGTGTTTTCACAGCTCAACCTCTCTACTGTGGTTCGCCGTATTCAAGACGACGACGAACCAGGTGAGACGTACACTCCAAGACCACCAACTATTTGAACAAATGAGGTTAAAACCTTGCAAAAGATTGATCTTCTACAAAAGACCAATACCCAACACTACCACCGAAAGGAAAGGCCTACTTTACAACTAGGGTCCTTAAACCCGCAAGAAATAGTAACATCTGAACAAAATCGCTACGGTTGACACAACCTCGCTCAACCTCAGTGACAGAAAGATCCAATACACTCTGAACAGGAAAAACAATTACTAGCAACCACCAAGTTGTCCACTAATAATTTAATCAACCCCACCTAGGAACACATCAATGACACAATTCTCCAAGAAGGTTTGGATTGAGTCATACACAACCTTCCTTTACTCTTTACTTTTAAACTGTTTACGATCAACTACTAGCAACATCTAATAGCTTAGGTCATTAACAACTCGCACTAGATTCCTCTTTCTAAGAAGGTTTCGCCATCACATTCTTCCTTTCAAAGAATCAAAACAAAGGGTACAATCATTGAGTAAGCTCAACCAAGACCCAAGAACACAAAATGATCCACATCCAACAACTCGAACTCCAAAGCGCTAAAAGCCACTTTGGAAAGAGTTCGGCAACAACCAAAGAGTAATTATTTTATTTTTCCTAAGCCAAGATGCAAAGAAAGCTCAGATCTCTTACACCACAACCAACATACCAGAAGATATTCATTCTTACTTCTCGTACTAGAAGGCAATTGAAATCTCGATTCAGGACATGCATGCAGCTTTCCAAGAGCACTCCGGATTAGTCATATATCCATATATGACTTTCTCACCTACCTGGCTCAATGACTCTTTTATCATTTAACATCTATAAACGATGTCATGTTTACTTTTCACCATTCATTCATCATGTAACAACACTACCGAATAGTCATTCACAAGACGACTTCTTCCTCTGTATCACATGAATAAAACTCGAATAACATCGAGGATTGAGCTAATTCATATAAACTATGACGGTAGCATAGTTAACAGTAAGGCACCACATCGTATCAGAACCCACCAATCATAGAAAGCTAAACTTGCAAAACATTGCATTTTAACCAAAATCAACATTTTGGAAAAGAACATCGACTCCAAAGTCAAACATCTGCACACACAACCGCCACATATTTTCTCAAAAGAAAGGGAAACTCATATCCAAAAGAGAACACTTTGCTAACAACATCACCGATGAAACATCCATAAAAACCACCTTTTGGAGCACTTGCAAACACCACACACATTTTTCCAAATAACACCGACTTTAGCCAAAAAGAGTTACAAATTTAAATCTCAAGAGTTTCCAACACAACCATTATGTCCATCTGCTTTTTTTAAAAAAAAATTATTCCAAAGATATTTCAGTGCGAGCACGAAGGAGCGCGATCCACTCAAAAACTTTTGGGTGTAAATCCATACTCATAGTACAAACTAAACAAGTTAGCCAAATCCAAAGGTTGGCATTAATCACTACGAGTTTTAGGGAAACTTTGAAACACAACAGAAGAAACACTTCGACCAAAAGTATTCAACCAAAATAGCAACCAACCAAACCAGTCCAAAAGGTTTTAGACACAAGCTCAGGATGAAACCCACCATATCTAGTATTCCACTATACTTACCATTTAAGCATTCAATCTACACTATTTACTCATCGAGAAGCCTCATTATAATTCAACCAAAAACTACATAACATTTTCTTTCTCTAGTTACCTTTCCCAACATTTATAAATACAGTTTATGATGATTAACAAAACATCTTCCATTCTATACTACCTCATCATGATCCCCACAGACCAACACATCATATAATAACGTATTCTATATTTCAAACATAGTACTTCAACAGATACTTAAGCATGATCAACGTATCAATTTTATACCATCCATACATCAACATCTTGACAATTAAAACTTGTTCAATCAATAAAATGATTTCAACAAATAAGTATTATCTCTACAAGATAAAATTCGTAAATAGGATTCTAAGATATGCGTTCATTAAGGTTAAAATCTTACATCATGATTGTTATCCATTGTTCATCCCATCACAACTTGTACTCGACATAATTCCACAGTTTTACACTTTTCTCTATTGGATCAATGGTTTCCAACAATTAACAACACTACCAAGTCATCAATATCAATTATTTGCATAATTTTAAAAACTGCAACATTACTTTTAGTTACCATGCTCCAACTATTTAAAATAAATTGGATGAGTTGGACCATCACAAAGCTCTTACCACAACCACTAAACCTATGTCTTCCCAACTGACATCGGTACTAGCATTATAGGAACACATATGCAAGCTTCCAAATATACTAACAGTTCGCAACATCATAAATAACAACTCTAATCAACTTCCAAGTTAAGGTCATCAACACGATTAAATCTCTCTATTAACATGTAAAATTAGAACATCTTTAACAACTAGCAAAGTTTCTTTAACAATATCAGCAGTCTACATCATCTTAATGTTCTAACTATGCTTCAGGGTTTAATACTTTAAACATTATCGGGGGTCATAAGCACTTTTAAAGTAAACAACAGAATCTAAGCATGTACATTAACACCTTTAATCATTCTCGCTATAGAGTAATCTACAACACTAGAAGTTCATTTAATCTTAAGCCAAAGATAAATATTACATTTAATTAATTCAACTCACCAATTAACTTAGGAGTTGTGAGCCCACGGATCTGCTATCCGAAATCTCCTGTGTATTTCTGTACTAGTCCCAGATCAGTAGCTAGTACACACAGTCCAACAGTGAAGAATCAACTGCCACATCACGATTACATAAAACTAAATAAGAATAACACCAAATAAAAGCGAAGACCTTATGGTCAAGGTTTACCATTACAGCCTGAACAGGCTGAACAACTTGAACAACAGCAGTGGAAGACTTGGGGTCTATGCCATGTGGGGTCCCCTTGTCATTGGGTGGAGGCTTCTTCCCCAAATACCATGGAAGAGAGGAGGGAGCTCCTCCTTGCGCGCCGGCGAACGGAGGCCGGTTGGCCGGCTGTAGGCGGCGGCACGGCACGGCGGCGGCGTGGGGAGCCAGCGGCCGGAGCGGCTGCCGGCGGCGGCGGCGAGCCACAGCGGCGCAAGCGCGAGCTTCATGGCCTTGGCGGCGTGGGGAAACGGCCGGGCCGGCGAGCGCATGGGGAGGCGGCGTGGCGGCACGGTTTCGCAGCGAGCTTCGGGCTGGTGCGGGCTCACCGGCGCGATGGGCGGTGGCGCGGCAGACGCCACGGGAGGCCGGCGACCACGGGGAAGGGGCGGCCATGAACAGAGCATGCCCCAAAATGCCCAAAATTTGGAATTTCCCCAGAAATTTGAACATGACAACACTAATAGGATGATAGATCATCTAGAGGACATCTTAAGGAACCTAGAATAGCAAGGAATTGATCAATTGCTCACCGGAGACGACGAAATTGACGAAAAACGGAGTTCCGGCCGAAGCGATTCAACACCAAAATTCGTCGCCAACTCTTGATGAATCCTAAAATTGATGGATGGGTTAGAATCTAGACACCCATACGAACACAAAGGAACAAACGGAATTGGATTTGGCTCACCGGAGAGGAAGATATGAGGATGAACTCGAAGAACACGAAACTTGGCGTTCCTCGGCGATTTCTTCGATCTCCTGGGTGAATGAGTTGGAGAGGCCAAGGAAGAAGATGTGCACTAGAAAGAGGACTCCCACACGAAGCAAATGGAGGTGGAAGTGCGCGATTTGGTGAAGAAACGGCCGAGTTATGGCCATTAATGTTGATTTCGGTTTTTTGAAAATTGCACCGTTTCCGACGCGAGTTAGAGCTAAACATCATGGGGGATGGAAAGAGGATGTCGCTACGGATTCAACAGATCCGGCCGTTCGTGATTTGGAGTTTTAATGGAGGAGTTATAAGCATTTGAATGAGAGGAACAAGTGTAGAAGTTGTGTTGTTCTTCTCTGGAAATCCAAGCCATCGTGAGGTAGAAGACGACACTGTAGCACTGCCACGTGGCGCTCCGTGGTTGGCCGAGGTTTACGCGAAAGTGACGCCCTAGAGAAAAATTAGGAAAAATGGTCTAAAAATTCCTAGAACCATTTTAGAATATTTGGGACCCAATAAAATTGGTTTCGCGGAATTTGGGATGAAATTTGTGGAATTAAATATTCAGGTGCGGATTGCGGGCATTAAATAAAAGCCGCGCGAGATAAAATAGGAGCGAAGGTCCAAAAATCCGGGGAATGGTTCCTAAAATAATTTTGGAATATTTGGGACATAATTGAAGTGGTTTTGGGATTTTTGGAGCATTTTTGGACTCCGGTGAAATTTCGGGTACCGACGGGAATCTGGAAATTCGATTTTTCGAACGGAAGGAAATTAAATTCCGATTTTGGATGGGAAAGGATGCCAAGTTAATATAAACACCAAAGAAACTCCAATTTTTGAATTTAATTACTTTAAATTAGCTTTTCTCCAGAAGGCGAAAACTAGGGCGTTACAGGAGTAAATCATTTCCATAAACCACATTGTTACATACTACATAACATGCTAAACAACCATTTTCACTTTTGACAAACAGGATGCAACTCAACTTTTAAAGATAACCATAACTCAAGAACTAGAACGAACACCGATAGACAATTTCTCCTTTCCAGGCAAGGAAGAAAAACAAAACTCCAAAGAAATGCAGGAGAGCTCAACTCTCAAATTCCCAACTTTGATAGCCCAAAACTCTTCAAGAAATCTCCAGATCTATACTTCCAAGAAGGAAGAAGGATGCACCAGGGAAAATCAAATATTCATTAAATCTTTTCCGATAAAAGATTCAAACTTAGCTCCACCAACTCAAGGCCTGCACAAGGGGAAACTCCAACACTTTTTCTTAGATAGGGAGAACAACAACCACATAAGTTTGCTCCCCAAGACAGTCCACAATGACCAGCAAAACCGGGTGTCAAAGCAAAAATTACGACCAAAAGACGCGCAACACAAAACTCTTCTTATTCGTCTTCAACCAAGGAAGACAAAACCACAAACCGCCTACGGAACAATCCGCGAAAACCCAACACTTTTCATTTGATTTCAATCAACTAAAGCCAAGAAAAACAACCAAAACCGACCGTCAGAACGGTAAAGAACATACGAAGGAATCCACCACTAACTCTTCTTTTGACTCCAAACAACTACCCAAACTGCGACAGAAAAGGTAAGCACTCTTTCGCCACAAGGGTTAATAGTTCTTCGGTGATGGCTTTAATCGGTCGTACCGTCAAACCACAACCTTACTATAAACAAAAAAAAGTGACCGAAACCCTTCGGCACCACAACCCCACTTTATCATGATAACATGAGCAATTCAATCAATTATCTCATACACATAGCAGCATACTTTATCACATAAAACATTCAACATCAAGTCTTAAATATAACATTTAAGCGTAAAGCAACGATACCCATACCCTTTCCTACTGTGCATCCATGTGTGTCAAATTTTAAATTAGTTAATCCACATACACAAGTTTTAAGGTTGCTATCCTATAGCAAATTTTTAGTTATAACCTAAGCCATGTTTCTAGGTTATCCCACATCACATTTTAGTTAATACTAAGGTATAACACTAAAAATGCATGTTCCAATGACCTAAAGCCCGCTCTGATACCAACTGTAACACCCCGGCATCTAGTATGCCTTGGATGTCACCAAACATAGAAGAAACAACATCTAATTACCACATCTAAAGGTAAATTACAGCAAAGGAGTACATGCAAAAACCGAAAATTTCAGCAGCATCTCCTTTGTTTTTCCATAGTACGGAGCATCAACAATAATATCACAAGTTATATCATAATGGGAAGCATCTCTAGCAACAATAACAGGTGACATAGCAACTATTTAAGTCTAGCATAATGAATTTAACCACTCCATGATCCAAAACGAAGTAAATAATATGACCAAGCACACAAATAGGTCATACTCCAAGTTCTCAAAGCATTAACTTATAATCACAACTATGAATGGCAAAATTGTATATATCTTAATGAGTGAAACTTTGTGAAGATATGCCACTAAGCCCCTTTCCCGCATGTCGGTTTCATGGTACCTAAAAACAACATAAAACACAAGCGTGAGTTCATCACTCAGCAAGTATATCGCAATAGGTCATAAAGAATAAATCAAGGCCAACAACAATACATACCATACTTTAACATCATGATCAAATCATAATTTCATCCACAACATCATAGCCATGACAAAGCACATTGTTCACAACTCATTTTCCTCATCATGTATGCAATGCAATGCGATGCACATGTCTCCTGGAAGCATATACCGGTATTGCTGAGTGCACACCCGTTGCTGTGCACGCTCTTCCCCCTTCCATCCCGTAGATGGAGGGTGCCTACGCATCGCTTCCACTCACCATGTGGGTGGAATCACGAGGTAGGTCTTACAACCATGGCGCTCCGGATTAGTCATAATTTTCTCACCGACCTTACCAGACTAGTTATGACGTTCTCACCGACCGAGCCAGCTTTCATGCCATGTATGCAATATATACCATAACATAAACAACTTGCATCAAACTGAACTGAACATGGCATAGCATCATAATAGTCCATTTTCATCATACCATTAGCAAGCACTAATCTTGGCAAGATATCACAACATGTAAGCAATTTGCATCTAGTCACAATTAGCAACATACATTACACTAGCCATTACAATACACTTGCCTTAACCTCGGGCGACGGATTGGCGAGAGGTTGAGGGCACTCCCGGAGTCACACCACCTACACAAACATACCACACACTCAAAATGTGCCCCCAAAACCGTACGCAAAACTTCGTCTACCCCGACTTCACAAACTACTCCCAAAACCTAAAAACAGAGAATCTGTCCCTCCCGGACAGCAGACTTCAAACTATCATATCTTGAGTTCTAGGACTCCGAATCGATTAAACGAGTATATCATCGCGAAGCTTAGGAAATTTCCTAACTTTTTTAAGTATTGGGAAAACTGATTCGGCCTCTAAAGTGGTTTAATCTACAGAATACCGTGATCTGTTCCAATCTCGTCACAGTTTTGAACACGTTCGGTAAAACAGACATAAATTTCAAACGGCTGATTGGAATTGGACGTTCTTTATCTCCACTTAAAGGTATCGAAGTTATCTACAACTTCTTCAACAGGCGGCCGACCAAATTCCTAACATAAAATCACGAAAACTCAAACCCTATGTCGACTGCACAATCTGCCCGAAAAAGAGAACGTGGCAAACTCTAGTTTTCATCCAATCTACCCAATCACAGCACCACCAATTGATCTAAAAGCATCATATTGACCCCTAGAACAGCACCTAGTCCATCCCCAAGGAACACCCATACCATACCTCAGCCCGACGAACAACGAACGCCGAAATCCTTCCTCCCGGGCTCCCCGATCGACCTCCTCGCGCCGGAACCGCCAGATCTCCTTGTCGCGGGGCATCCTGATGGAGGGGATAGTGAGGTGGCATGGTGGGGAGCTCCCCTAGGGCAGCAAGGGAGGTGGAGAGGGGAGGGGAAGGTGGTGGCGCAATGGGGGAAGGAGATGGGGGCGTGTGGAGGAAGAGGGAGGGGTGGCGGCTTGGGGGACGAGAGGGGAGGGAGGGAGGCGCCTAGGGCAAGGGGGGCGCATGGGCAGGGTCATGCTGCCCTCCTCCCCCCACATGGGTCGGAAAACTCCACCTTTGGCCCACGTGGGGTTCCCCTAAGGCCAAAATCGCCCCGGAAAGGCCCAAACTCCCGAAAACGGCCCGAAAACGCGAATTAACCTCATACCGTGTCGGGACCCCGAATTTGCAAATCCGGACCCTCTGTGTATTCAGCACTAGTCCAGGAACGCGCTAGTGCACACAGTCTTAACATCGGTATATATCACAATCATACCAAACGATACTATCAAAGTACTTTATTTAAATAATCAAAGGGTTACTCGACCTTATGGCCGAGTTACAAATATATGCCTTGTAAGGCGAAACTTATTAAAAGAGAAATAACAGCAGCGGAAAATCAAATAAACTTCGTGGCGCCATCCAGTATACCACAGGCAACTGACTGGGCTCGCATCCCTAAGTAGACGGGTCCTCTTGGAACTCCTCCTCCGAAATCAAGCGTAGTCTCCTCTTCAACTGGTATTGTGTTGAGGCAAGGGTGAGTACTTGGTACTCAAGAAGTCATGCATGAATGCAAGCTAATATACTATATGCATGGCTTGGTACAAAGGAATAGCTCAAGGTATATTTGCAGAAATGACTTTTGACAAGTAATAAAAGTAGATTCGAAAGCAGTAGAAATAAGTAAAGCATAAATAACTTTTCAAGAAGTTTAACAAACATTTTCCCCATCCTAAACCATATTTCCATCATCTTCTTTGTTAAACCAACCCAACTTTTCAAATCCAAGTTATTTTCAGAAAGTCTAACCCTTGACTCAGTAATTCCGAGCATTGTCCAAGATCGTGGACTCGGCTATTCAAATAGATTCTACACTCTGCAGAGGTTATGCACTTTACCCACAAGATACAATCAAACACCACAAAGGCGAGTTCCTCAGTAATAAAGCCTTTCGGAAGCCTCAAACAACACAGTGGTCCTCTCCGGTTCGTGCTCTACACCATCCCTTCCCTTAGCCAAGGCGAAGTATGGGACCAACACACCGTTAGATGGGTACTGCCACAGCCACGATACGCTCCCCGCACAATCACACAAACGGTGTAATCGACACCCTGAGGCTCCACAAGTGAGTCCTTAGCGACTTAGTCAACTAGGGCCGTCCCATTACAGCCATGTGGTTGCAAGTATGACCCAGTTCAAAGGCTTGCAAGGTTAAGTCCTTAGAGTGACCAGGGCAAGACTACCCGAAAAACCAAATCATCACTCCCAATGCCACAACTGGCCCACCCGATCAATCTTGCCACATGCCCCGGTCCAAATCTATTTATCAAACCCCAGTTGATTACCATGCACCACGTGCCATCAACATCACATGATACATTTCCAAAACGGTTCAATATATCATTAAGTCAATATTAGCACTTAATTGTTCAAAATCATGACGTGAGCACGTAGCAGATCTAAGCAGAATACTACAACGGTCTAAACTCCCATGTTATCAATTTAGTAATGTCCAACTAGTAAACCACAACTAGGGTGACAAGGGTCATGGCACATACTTAGATAATCAAGGTGTCATACAAAGAATTTGGTATTTATCTAACCCCATGTTTAAACAAAGTATCGTTCTACTTGATCTAGCCTGCAAGAGTTTAAATCAAAATAGTTTTCAAAATGGGATCAATATGGTCAAAGCACAACTTGCCTTCAAAAAGTACTTGCTCTTGGTCTTGAGTTGGATCCTGAGTCAACACTTCTCCTCGAATCCTTCCTAAGACTTCAACGTCTACTCGTAAAGCGTGCAAATAGCAAATACACAAATAAACACTAGGCAAAAACATCCCAAAACTCCAAATAAAATCCATAAACAGAGAGAACATAATTTTCTTGATTTTTAGAAACTGGAATAGACAAATTTGGAGTTAAAACGCAAAAGTTATGATTTATTAAAGGTTAAATAAACAATTAATTAATATTACAGAGAAAACTTTAGTCCAAAAATTAAATAAAATTCATATTTAGGTAGATCTCAATTTTATACAAATTTAGAAATTTGAATCGCTCAAATCGGAGTTGAAGCATAAAAGTTATAAGCGTTTGAAGTTTGAATCTAAATTTGAATCAATATTTCGAATTAATAAATCATTTTCTTTTTCGAAATTAATTATTAAGCGTCAAAGAAAGACACGTGGCAGCCTCTGATTGGGCGGCTGACGTCAGCTGGTCCATGGACTTAGTCCACGCTCGGCTCGGGTCCACCGTGGACTCGGTCCACGACTCCACGTGAGACTGACATGTGGGCCCTCTCGGGTGACGCTATCGGCGTCGGCGGGGCTCACCACGGTCGGCAGTGGGACCCACTGTGACGTCATGGGTGACGTCAGCGCTTGGCTGGATTAGCCACTGACATGCGGGCCCTCTGACACGCGGGCCCCGCGTGTCGGGCCACACACGACGCTGGCGTGCGTGATTCGCCACCGACAGCGTCGGTCCAACTTCCCGACACGTGGCGCAATCACGACCGCTGGTTTGAAAATCAACGGCGGATTAGATCCAGGGTTAACACGTTGAAACTACTCGATGATCGTGGGCCGCTCGATCTAGATCGGACGGTCCGCATCTAATCCTATAATAGCACCGCTACAAAGACGTGGCGATTAGAACCGCTGGATCTTGATCCAACGGTCCGAATCCAATCGGGTTTGGAACACGTGAACTCACCTCAACCGTCCGATCCGATCTCGACGGTCCCTTCGAGCTCATGAGTCCGGCGATGGCACGGCGAAGCTTGGGCACCGAGACGAGAACGACGACGAGCCCGACGGCGTTCCGGTTGCTCCGGCGAGATGAAGGGTCCTTCTGCGTCTCGTCGCGGGGATCCCAGATCCGAGCTCCTTCTCGGCGGAAGACGACGGACGACGACTTTAAAACTACGCAAACCTTGGCGGAGGGAAGAGACAACTCCGGCGAGCGATTGCGGCTCAACGGCAGCGGCTCAGCGAGATGGCTCGGGAACAGTGCGCAAGGATGAGGGCAACCTCGGGGACGTCTCACGCTTTAAATAGCCTCGGCGTTCGTGCCTAGACGGAAACCTAATCCTACACGGCGGCGGCGCGGCGGAGTCCGCTCGGTCTCGGCGAAGACGACGACTCTCACCGCCCACGTGGCACGATCAACGGCCACGATCGCGCGGCGCGATCGGATCCGGCCGGATACGGCTCGAACCCAGACGGGCGGATCTCACCGCTGGATCTTGATCCAACGATTGGGATTGATTAGGGTTAGGAGTGGGTTCGGTCGAGTCACGTGGCTCGGTCGGACTCGAACTCGAGTCGACTTCGGGCTCGATCGGATGAACAAGATTTGACCCGAGTTTGATTTTCCAGCGATTTAATATTTAAAATAATTCCTAGTAATTCATTTAATTCATTAAAAATAGCAAATGACTCGAAAAATTCTAAAAATTCGGAAAATACTTTGGATCATTTTGGGCTCAAATAAAATATTTCCAACAAAAATTTATTTGCAAAATTAAATTCTTCAATTATTTCAAAATGGAATAAAATCAAATAAATTCCAAATAAATCCAAATAAATTCCAGAAATTCCAAAAATTCACCAAAGTGCCAAATCACACATGAATTTAGGAAAAGTAAAATTTTGGGGTGTTACATACCGTAAGGTTTTAAACTCCGATTTCATATTTTTATAATGTTTTGACATCCCGTAGTGTCACAGCTAACACCACCACATTAATAGCCAAGCATTATTTTTAAATGCTCAACACTATTCCAAACAACATCCTAACTCACTCTATAGCCAACTCTGAATTTTCAGGACAGCGTGACCTTCAAATGAGCATATCTTTTAATCCATTCAACCAAAACGAGCCCTCCTAGTTTATAATTACACACAAAGACAATACCTACACATAACTCAACCCCTAATTGACCAACAACCAGTCTAGCTTGCCCAAAAACCGAAAAGATCAGCACTCTGCACAATTGCAACCCATCTGGACTGATTTCACTAAATTCATCATAATTTGCTAACCACTTCACCAAATTGAGCAAACTCGCATTATGAACGACCATAAGACGTAGACCTATGACACTACATTGGCCAATCATCAAGCAACGGCATGAGGAACTCCCAGTTCGGCCAGGAACAGGTGGCAAGTTCAGCATTCACAATTTCAGAGTTTCAGAACAGCATGACATTCACTTGGGCATAACTTTTTAATCCATCATCCAAATTGAGCTCTCCCAGTTTATAAATGAGCATTAGAACCATAACTACACATACATCTACCCCCATTTAGACAACAATTAGTTTAACCCTCCCAAAAACCGAGGAAACAGCGGCTCTGCCGAATTGCTGCATCCTCTGGACAGTCAGCACGAAAATCATCATAACTTTATGCTGGATTAACGAAATTGATCGATTCTCATTGTAAATGAAAAATAACTTGATTATCTACATTTAATTCTTCAGCCGTCTAGAGATATGAAGCTTCTAACATTTTCAAAAAGACGGATTACAGTAGCTAAAAATTCTGCTCGAAAATCAGGTTTTGCCCAAACCCTAGAGTGGATTGCTTCCCTCCAAAACTTTGCCCCAAATCAACCCTAGGCGCCCAAAACAGCAGGAAAAGACCCTCGAGAACTTGATCTAGCCTTGGGGGAGGGCTTACCTTGGCCTCCCTCAAGGAGGAGCCATGGGGAAGGAGGAGGAGCTTGGTTGGAGGATGATGGAGGCGTTGGTCTTGGGGGCTGCTGCAATGGGGCTCCAAGGTGCAGCAATGGAGGGGGCTTGGAGGAGCTGGGGAGGGGCTAGCCACCACGAGATGGAGGAAATGTGCTGCCTTGTGTGTGCACGGGCTGGGGAGAAGGAGCTTGTTGTTTGCACGGTTGGAGAAGAGAATGGTTTGGTGGCTGCTGATTTTGGTGTTAGCTGTTTTGTGTCCCCTTTTGCCCACACAAGGATGATAGATGGTATGGTTAAGTCCCCAATACTTTTGGCACTAGATTCAATCTTTGAGCTAAGATTTAAATTGGCATTTGATGTTGGATTGGCAAGAAAACTCAACCATTGCATAGAGAAAAGTTTCTAGTTTGTAAGCAACCAACATGCACATTCGAGGTCACTATACATCTCCAACTATGAAGCTCTCAATTTTGATGGAACTCACATTTGCAGGTTAAAAATTTTCTAGCTCTAAACTTTTGGTTAAGTTTGGAAACTCTTGAGTGGCAGTTTAGGATACTCTCTAAAGTTAGAAGTCAATTTTGAATGCGGCCAAAGATCGGTTAGTGTTAACGCTAGTTGCACGAGTCGAACTCGAATTCGGGGCCTTGACAGAACTGTTTCTGAAATCTTTGTTATTTATGTTATAGATGTCCTCTATTATGATATTGTGTTATGAGGTTATTATTGATGCTTCAAATCATGGAAAAACAAAGTAGATGCTGCCGAAATTTCGTTTAAGCTGTTAACATAGTTGCTGTAATTTATTGTTAATTATGTGTTTTGGTTGCTGCTAGTATTCTTTGTGGTGACATTCGCGGTATACTAGGTCCCGGGGTGTTACAGTATGGAATTAATTGGAAGTAGGGGATTGTGTTCCTGTAAGGCTAGAATCTTCTGTTTGATGAACTTACTATAACGAGATTATGGTGTAAAGTCATGAGGTTTGTTGGTCTATGTTGCTTATGGGTCAGTTAATATTGTGGATCAACAAAATGACTTAATCGATGTGTAATCATAGAATAAGGATATATGGAATGATTGTACTAATGCTTGGGTTTTGTTTTCGACAAATGTCTATCTTGAAGTCTTAGTTATGACTTATGAGATATGTCTATGGGAGATCATATCGAGTTGTTGGAGTTATTGATTGGTTGACTGAACTAGGAATGCTAAAATGTTGACTTAGGGATTGTACAAAAGTTATTTGTTGGTCATGCCAAAATTAATGTTGAAAAGATATGTTTTAAGCTTGGAATAGACAGTTGTATGATTGATGTATCATTATGGTAATTAGACTAGAAGAAAATGTTGACGCGTGTCTTATGTTGAATTAACTGTTAAGTTAATAGTGTTGAAAAAGTGTTGACGTGATCCTCCTTATTGATTTTTATGAGATAGACTTGGTTTAGGGTTTCATAATAGGATGGTTTAGGGTTTCATAATAGTATGACTAGTGGTGGTTATAGGAATAGGAGAAGGTAATTAAAGGAAGATTGGATTTTGTAACTTATGTTCAAACCTGTTGGGTTTTTCAGAATACCCTAGGTGAATATGAAACCTTTAATGGCAAAAGTATTGGAATACCAGAAATGGTGGGATTCGAGACGAGCCTTCTCTTAAATGTTTATGGATTCAATTGATCATATGATCTTTTGGGGATGTATGCCTTTTGGTTAAGGCGTTTTGATCAATGTGCAATAGAACTCCCCTGATCAAGTTTGCATTTTGCTCAAGTTGCGGAGTTGTCTTTGATGATTGAAAATGAGGATGAAAGAGTAATGATGAAGTAATAGGTTAATGGTTTTTTGAATGCTTTATTTCACTGAACCAAGTCATCCTTTTGACTTGGCTAAGTTGTTTAGTTTATGTTATGAATATGGGATGTAAACTCAAGAGTGTATGAGTGGATCGCGCTCCTTAGCGTGCAAAATTGTCGGGACCCGAATTTGCAAATCCGGACCCTCTGTGTATTCAGCACTAGTCCAGGAACACGCTAGTGCACATAGTCTCAACATTGGTAAATATCACAATCATACTCAACGAAATAATAAGGTACTTTAAATAGTTAAACAAGCTGGTTGCTCGACCTTAAGGTCAAGTTACAAATATACGCCGCACAGGGCAAAAACTCATTAAAAGAGAAATAACAGCAGCGGAAAATAAGATAACTTCGTGGCGCCATCCAGTATACCATAGGCAACTGACTGGGCTCGCTCCCTAGATAGACGGTTCCTCTTGGAGTTCCTCCTCCGAAGCTGGTGTAGACTCTTCTTCAACTGATGTTGTATTGTGGCAAGGGTGAGTACTTGGTACTCAGCAAGTCATGCACAGAATGCAACTAATATACTACATGCATGGCTTAGTACAAAGGAATAGCTCAGGGTATAATTGCAATAAAACAGCGTTTGACAAGTAACATAAGTAGATTCGAAAGCAGTAGAAACAAGTTTAAGATCAATAACTTTTCTAGGAGTTAAATAAACATCCTTTCCAATCCTAATCCACATTTCCATCAACATCATTATTAACCAAACCAAACCCTTCAAGTCCAAGTTATTTTCAAGAAAGTCTAACCCTTGACTGTAATTCCCGAGCGATGTCCAATACCACGGACACGGCTATTCAAATAGATTTTACACTCTGTAGAGGTTATGCACTTTACCTACAAGATACAGCCAAACACAACAAAGGCGACTGTCCGTAACAAAGTCTTTCGAAAACTCCTAATAGCACAAGTGGGCCTCCCCGGTTATTGCACACTAACCCTTCCCTTAGCGAAGGCGAAGTTTAGGCTAATCAACCGTTAGATGGGTACCTGGCCGCAGCCCCGGTACGCTCCCCCGTATAACTACACAAAAGGTATAGTTGACACCTCGAGGTCCCATAGGTACGTTGTTAGCAACTTAATCAACTAGGTCCGTCCCATTACAGACATGTGGTTGCACGCTTGACTCAGTTCAAAGGCTTGCAAGGTTAAGTCTTTAGGGTGACCAGGGCAAGACTACCCGAAGAACCAAATCAACGTTCCCGGTGCCACCACTGGCCCACCCGATCATTCTTGCCACATGCCCCGGTCGAAAACTATTTATCAAACCCCAGTTGATTACCATGCACCACGTGCCATCGACAATCACAACACATGATACTTCTTCAAAACAGGTTCAATATCTCATTAAGTCAATATTAGCATTTGATTGTCCAAAGCATTTCACGTGGCAAGGCTAAGCATACTACATCGGTCTAACTACCCATGTGGCAAATTAATAATGTCCAACTAATAATCCACAACTAGGGTGACAAGGGGTCATGGCACAAATTTAATTAACCAAGGTGTCATACAGCAATTTGGCATTTATCTAATTTCCCATAATTAATTAAAGCATTTTCTAATTAAACTAGCATGCAATAAATTAAATCAAAATAAGTTTCAAAATGAGATCAACATGGTCAAAGCACAACTTGCCTTCAAAGAGTACTTATTCTTGGTCTTGAGCTGGCTCCTGGGTCAACACTTCACCTTCGAAGCCCTCGGGTACTTCAACGTCTACTCGTAAAGCGTGCAAATAGCAATAAATAAATAAACAGTAGACAAAAAGTGTCCAAACATCCAAATGAAGTCCATAAACAGAGAGAGCATAATTTTATGAATTTTTAGGAATTTGAATCGGCAAAATCGGAGTTAAACGCAAAAGTTACAAGCATTTAAAGTTTAAATAATCAATTAAATAATATTACAGAGAAAAACTTTGGTCCAAAAATTAAATAAAATTCACCATTAGGTAGATCTCAATTTTATAAAAATTTAGAAATTTGAATCACTCAAATCGGAGTTAAATTGCAAAAGTTATAAGCGTTTGAAGTTTCAAAATTCAATTAAATCAATAATCCGAATTAATCCATTTATTTTTATACTGAAAAACCGAATAATGACGTCAACATGACGTCAGCGTGGATTTTGATTTTCCACCGAATTATTTTTCTATTGAAAAATCGATTTATTGCGTCAGCCGGTCCATGGACGTGGTCCACGGTTCGGTTTGGGTCCACGGTGGACCCGGTCCACGAGTACATGTCTCACTAACATGTGGGCCCATCGGAAGACGTCAGCGGTGACATCATCATGCTCGGCTGAGGGACGCTGACAGCTGGGCCCCACCGTGACGTCAGCGGTGACGTCATGGTGTGGTTCGGCTGAGCCGCTGACGCATGGGTCCCACGCTGACGTCACGCGTGACATCACCGCGGATCGGCGACGACCGCTACCGATCGCGATCGCCGACTACCGCCCACGTGGCTAGATCTCGGCCGTTGATTTGAAAATCAACGGCCCAGATCGGATCTGGTTTCACGCGTTTAGGAAACCGCTCGGTCCATCTGTACCGTTCGATCTTTATCAGACGGTCAAGATCCAATCTAGAGTTTACAACGTGGCTAGCCCTAGCCGTTCGATTTAGATCTAGCGGCTGACATCTATCCAAGCACGGTGCGGTTTTAGCTACGTGGCACAATCTGAACCGTTGGATCTAGATCCAACGGTTGAAAACTGATCTAGAAACTACAACGTGAGATTTTACCGTGGTGACATGGACGAATCTAGGCCCTCGGATCTGGATCGGACGGTGAAGAGAGCTCGAGCGACGGCGATGGCGTGCGGCGGAGCTGGACGGCCGGAGACGGGGACGACGACGCGCCCGACGGCGTTTGGGCGCGATTTCGGCGAGGTGAAAGGTACCATCCGACGCGGCTTGTCCTTGCGGTTCCGGATCTGGACTCAACGGCGGCGGAATCGACGAAGAACCGCGGCGGAGGCCTATCTCAACTACGGCGAGCTCTAGCGGGCGAACGGCGGCGGCTCAAGCGATGTGGTCTAGGGCTACGGGTGCGCACGGAAGTCGGCTACACGGTGGCGGCGGCGGCGGCGCCTTAAATAGGGGCCTCGGTTTCCGTGTATTGCGCGGAGACCGCGGCGGCGGAATCTGAATCCAATTCGGATTCGGTGACATGGCTCAACGTGGACCGTTGGATCAAGATCCAACGGCATGGGGGTTTGGGCTCGGGTCCGGTTGGGCGACCTGGTTGGCTCGGTCAGGCTCGGGATCGGGCAACGTGGCTCAATCATGGCCGTTGGATTTCGATCCAACGGTCACGCGGTTAGGGTTAGGTTGGCTCGGGTCCGGTTCAGACACGGCTCGGGTCTGGCTCGAGTCCGACTCAGGTTCGGGCTCGGTCGGATGAACAGTAAAACCCGGTTCGACATTTTCCAGCGATTAAATATTCCAAATAATTCCCAGAAATTCATTTAATTCATTAAAAATAGCAAAACACTCAGAAAAAATCCAGAAAAAATCTAGAAAATATTTTGGAACATTTTGGACTCAAATAAAATATTTCGAACAAAATTTTATTTGCAAAATTAAATTCTTTAATTATTTGAAAAGGGAATAAATTCAAATAAATTCCAAATGAATCCAAATAAATCCCAGAAAATTCCAAAAATTCACAAAAGTGCCAAATCTTATTTAAATTCAAGAAAAGCAAAAATTGGGGTGTTACAAACCTCCCTCCTTAACAGAATCTCATCCCCGAGATTCAGGGCTTACTAAAGAATAGGTTTGGAAATTCTTTCTTCAAATCCTCTTCGCGCTCCCAAGTTGCTTCCCTCTCTGCGTGGTTGCTCCATTGAACTCTGCAGAAACGTGTTGACTTGCTTCTCGTTTCTCGATCCATTGTGTCCAAAATCTTGACGGGGTGTTCCTTGTAAGTTAGATCCTCTTGCAGTTCTATCGACTCTAACGGTGTCTGCTCATCTGGTACTCGAAGACACTTCTTTAGCTGGGATACGTGGAACACATCATGTACCCCTGCCAACGACTGCGGCAATTCCAGCTGATACGCAACTTCACCTCTACGGCTGAGAACCTTGAATGGTCCAACATATCGCGGTGCGAGTTTTCCTTTCGCATGGAATCTCTTAACTCCCTTGAGTGGCGTAACTCTGAGATACACAAAATCTTCTGGCTCAAAGCTCAGGTCTCGGCGACGGTTATCGGTGTAGCTTTCTGTCTTGACTGTGCTATCTTTAATCTTTCTCGGATCATGGCATCTGTTCTTCGGCCTCTTGAAGAATGTCCGGCCCGAAGACACGGCGTTCACCCGTCTCATTCCAATTCAACGGTGTTCGACAAGGTCGACCGTATAGTGCCTCAAATGGCGACATTTGCAAACTTGCTTGATAGCTATTGTTGTAGCTGAACTCAGCATACGACAGACTTTTATCCCAAGAGGTAGCATAAGCCAATGCACACGCTCTTAACATATCCTCCAATATCTGATTAACTCTTTCGGTCTGTCCATCCGTCTGCGGATGATATGCTGTACTAAAGTTCAAACGGGTCCCCATGGCTTCATGCAGCTTATTCCAAAACCTCGAGGTAAACTGGGTACCTCTGTCCGATACAATTTTCTTCGGCACTCCATGCAAACAGACGATCCTGGTCATATACAATTCTGCTAACTTATCTCCCGAGTAAGTGGTCTTTACTGGAATAAAATGGGCGACCTTAGTCAAGCGGTACACTATAACCCATATGGAGTCATATCCACCCTGGGATTTCGGCAACCCGGTAATGAAGTCCATTCCGAATTCCTCCCACTTCCACTCAGGTATCCTTAACGGCTGCAGCAGTCCTGCTGGCCTCTGCTGCATTGCCTTGACCCTCTGGCATATGTCGCACAGCGCAACATGCTCGGCAACTTCACGCTTCATGCTCGGCCACCAGAATATTTCCTTCAAATCCTGATACATCTTGGCACTTCCCGGATGAATTGAATATTTGGAGTCATGGACTTCTCCTAGGATCAGCTGCTTCAGCTCCTTCTCGTTCGGCACACAGATTCGATCCTTCATCCATAACGTGCCTTGCTCGTCCAGTTTGAAGTCTTTTGCCTTGCCTTCATCCATCTTGGACTTAATCCTGCGGATCTTGCCATCATCCTTCTGTCCTTCTCGGATCCAGGGTAGGCTTCACTTCTAATGCGGCCAAGAATCCTTCTGGTACCACTTCAATCTGCATTCTCTGAAACTCCTGGCATAGCTTGTCCTGACTTATGGCTATCAGTACATTCACAGTATGGCTCTTCCTACTCAAGGCATCAGCCACCACGTTGGCCTTTCTGGGATGGTAATGGATTCCAACATTATAATCCTTGATCAACTCTAACCATCTCCTCTGCCTCATGTTCAGGTCTGATTGGGTGAAGATGTACTTAAGACTCTTATGATCCGTGTATACTTCACATCTGTTTCCAATCAAATAATGACGCCACAACTTCAAAGCATGCACTACGGCAGCTAGCTCTAGGTCATGCGTCGGATAATTCTCCTCGTGTGGCCTCAACTGCCTTGATGCATAAGCGACGACCTTTTCGTTCTGCATCAGCACACATCCAAGTCCTTGGCGTGATGCATCACAATAAATATCGAAGCTCTGATTAACATCCGGTAGAACCAACACCAGGGATGATGTCAATCGCTTCTTCAGCTCTTGAAAACCTTTCTCTCATTCCGGCATCCATGCAAACTTCTTCTCCTTTTTCAACAATTGCGTGAAAGGCCTCGCAATTGTTGAAAACCCTTCGATGAAACGGCGGTAGTAACCTGCCATACCCATGAAACTACGAATCTGGGTCACGGTCTTCGGCTGCTCCCAGTGTAACACAGCTTCTACCTTGCTTGGATCAACGGCGACTCCTTCTGCGGTCATTACATGTCCGAGGAACTCCACCTTGTCCTTCCAGAAGTCACACTTGCTAAACTTGGCGAAGAGTTGCTGTTCCCTCAGTTTTTCCAAGACTCGCCTCAAGTGCTCTGCATGTTCATCCTTTGTCTTGGAGTAGACTAAGATGTCATCTATGAACACAACAACAAACATGTCCAAATATTCCATGAACACCTTATTCATCATATTCATGAAATAGGCTGGCGCATTCATCAGACCGAATGACATAACTATAAACTCGTAATGTCCGTATCTTGATGAGAACGCGGTCTTCGGAATATCCTCTGACCGAATCTTCAACTGGCGGTATCCCGATCTCAGATCAATCTTGGAGAAAACTCCGGCTCCTCTCAGCTGATCAAACATGTCATCGATCCTGGGTAGCGGGTATTTATTCTTCACGGTGACCGCATTGAGTGCACGGTAGTCAATGCACATCCTGAAACTCCCGTCCTTCTTCTTAATGAACAGAACTGGCGCTCCCCACGGCGACGAACTCGGTCTGATGAATCCTTTCTCCATCAGCTCTTCAAGCTGCTTCTTCATCTCTACCAATTCTTCGGTGGACATCCGATAGTCTCTTTGCTATCGGTGTTGTACCAGGTACAAGCTCTATCATAAACTCTATGTCTCTGTCTGGCGGCATACCAGGTAGATCTTCAGGAAAAACATCTGGATACTCATTCATTACTGAGACATCTTCTATGTTGATCGCCTTCGCACTGTTAACCATCAACTGTCCATCTCTAACGGCGGTAGCTTGAAATTCCACTTTCCTTCCACACGCGCTCTCAACTGAGATAATCCTTCGGCCACAATCCAGCACAGCCTTGTGCTTGGATAACCAATCCATTCCCAAAATAACATCTAAGGCCTGGGTTTCCAATATAATAAGGTTCGCTAGGAATTCTACCCCACCTATTAATATTCTCACCCCAGAACATCCTACTTTAGTTCGGAGTTCGGAATCAGGGGTTTGAACTAAAAGCATGCATTTAAGTCTTGAAATCTCCAAATAATTTTTAGTAGCAAAGCCTTGAGAAACAAACGAATGCGAAGCTCCAGAGTCGAACAAAACTGTTGCAGGTACTGAGTTGACAAGTAACTTACCCAGCACGACGTCCGTGGCATTCTGGAGTGCCTCTGCGGTGACATGGTTGACTCGGCCTCTCACTATGGTTTGGGGCGTGGCTCCTGGCTGTGCTGTCCCACGATTGGCTCCGGGTGCAGGCGTCCTGGCTGGTGTGGATTCCAGATTGAAGCGGACTGGGGTCACTCCTGCTGTCTTCTTAGGGCAACTGTTGGAGAAGTGCCCTGGCTCGTTGCATGTGTAGCAGCGTATCACTGTCCCCTGTTGACTGCCTGAAGTGGTGTTTCTGGCTGGAGCTGGGGTCTAATAATTCTGGTTGACGGGTCTTAATGCTGGTGGTGGTGTCCTCGTTGCATTCTACGGCTGGAATCTGAAAAACTGATTTGGCGCAACCTCAAACGTTATTGCGCTCCCTAACGAGATCCGTGCTGTTGCATCCTGCGCTTCCGGTTCTCATCCAGTTCCTTGCACTTATCTTCAAGAATGAGCGCCTTGTTCACAAGCTCCTGGAAATCTGGAAAGGTGTGGGTGATCAGTCCCACCTGCAATCCTGAGTTAAGTCCCTTCATAAAGCGAGAGTGTCTAGCCTTATCTGTCGCTACGTCTTCAGGTGCGTAACGTGCAAGTTGTGTGAACTTATTCAGGTATTCGGCCACCGGCTGATTACCTTGCTTCAGTGCTCTGAACTCTTCCTTCTTGAGGTCCATAATTCCTTCCAGCATGAGATACTGACGAAATGCGGCTGTAAACTCCTCCCAAGTGATGTCCTGAGGGTTCTCCCGCGTGGCGCAGAAGTTCTCCCACCATTCTGCGGTGGTCCCTTCCAACTGATGAGAAGCGTAGAGTACCTTCTCATTTCCCATGCATTGGGCAATGTGTAGTTTCCTTTCTATTGACCTTAGCCAATCATCGGCCTCCAATGGATTGGCATTCTCAGAGAAAGTGGGTGGATGAGTCCTCATGAACTCTGACAATCTTGAATTCTGGCGTTGTCCCTGATTGACTTGATTATTCTGATTAGCAGTGGTGTGGGCAGTAATCTGTTGCATTTGCTGCATCATCGCATGCATCAACTGGGTCTGTGCGGCAAGAAAAGCTCCAAAATTCTACATGTCAACTGGCGGTGCTAGCTGGGGTGCAGGTGCTCCATCATTGGGGTTCCCAGCTGGGTGAGAACCACTTCCATTGCCTCCAAGGCTTCCGTGGGTGTTCACCATCTGTCGATTACTCCAAGGTTTCAGAGATGAGAGGGAACAAGAATAGACAAGTAGTAGGAAAACTTATGCGGGGAAAGTGTAACTCGAAATTCCAACTTTATTATTTAATAATAATAACTTGGTATGGTTGCTCACAATGCCTAAGGGCCTTACAACACATACTGCACACTCAGCAAGCAATGAAAATCCAAATCGACTCTTACTGGAGTCTAACGCCTAAAGGGATGACTCTTATTCTATAACGCGACTCGACGAAGGAGTCTCAACCTTATCGCCTACGCTCACTCGTCGAGAAAACCTCCACTGCCTCCTCGGGGCGGGTGCGGCGGCATAGGCGCGAAACAATCGCCATGCCCTGCAACTGTAGCTGTGGTTGACGACGCGGCGTCCTCCTCTGGCTCGGGATCTGGCTGTTGCTGTGGCTGTGGCGCGAGTGCAGGTGGCGCCTCTTCTAGGTCCTCCTCTGGCTCTAGGGCGTCCAACTCCAACACTGGATCGGGCCCTATCCATACAGTGCGGTCTCTAGCTCTGCGATCCTTTCCGCAGCATAGGTGACGTACTCACGAGCATTCTCTAAATGCTTTTTCTCTTCCTCAACCTGCTCACGAGCCTTCTTCAACTCCTGGACTGTGTCATCGATAAGCTCCTCTTGAGCGGCGATGAATTTGGCTAAGTGAGTGACGGTAGCATCCTCATCTTCTATCGGCTTCCGCTGAGCTCTGCTGTCTCGGCGTGGGTGGTGACGGAATACTGTGCCTTCCAGCTCCCTGGAGTAGGTGCGAGCGATGTGCTGCATCACTCGACGCGACACCTCCTGGATTCCCATCTCAAAGGTAGACCTCCTGGCGGTGAAGTGGAATGGGCGGCTGAACTTCGTCTTCTCTCGGGCATACACCGTGATCCTGACATCCCATCCTATGACCAGTCCTGCCTGCACGAGTGTAGTCCCTCGGTAGAGCGGTCTCTCAAAACCTCCAAGAAACTGAAGCATACGCCATAACTCGGCAGCGTAGCCTCCGTCACGCTCAGCGTAGTTGTTCTTCATCATCATCTGCCAAAAGACACTCGCGTAAGAACGCAACATTTTTAAAATCAATGTGGAAGACAAAAAGAACTCAGCAAGGGGTATGAATCAGAAAGAAAGGGGTAAGTCGAGAATTCATTCATTATTTTGACAAATTTTATCTTTAGAAAATAGGTTTTATCCTCACTACGACCAGTCTAACTATGGGTGAGCCTACAGTCAACCTGGCTCTGATACCACCTCTGTCGGGACCCGAATTTGCAAATTCGTACCCTTTGTGTATTCAGCACTAGTCCAGGAACACGCTAGTGCACACAGTCTCAACATTGGTAAATATCACAATCATACTCAATGAAATAATAAGGTACTTTAAATAGTTAAACAAGCTGGTTGCTCGACCTTAAGGTCAAGTTACAAATATACGCCGCGCAGGGCGAAAACTCATTAAAAGAGAAATAACAGCAGCGGAAAATAAGATAACTTCGTGGCGCCATCCAGTATACCACAAGCAACAAACTGGGCTCGCTCCCTAGATAGACGGTTGTAACATCCCAAAATTTTGCTTTTCTAAAATTCAAGTGTGATTTGGCACTTTGGTGAAATTTTGGAATTTTCTGGAATTTATTTGGATTTATTTGGAATTTATTGGAATTTATTCCCTTTTGAAATAATTAAAGAATTCAACTTTGCGAATAAAATTTTGTTGGAAATATTTTATTTGAGTCCAAAATGTTCCAAGATATTTTCTAGAATTTTTCTGGAATTTTTCTGAGTGTTTAGCTATTTTTAATGAATTAAATGAATTTCTGGGAATTAATTGGATTATTTAATCGCTGGAAAATACGAATAGGTTTGTACTGTTCATCCGACCGAGCTTGAGTCAGACTCGAGTCCGAGTCTGACCCAGACCCGACCGCGCCGCGCGGTTCGGTCGAACCGCGTCCGAACCCTAACCCCCGTGGACCGTTCGATCAAGATCCAACGGCCTACGATCGGGCCCGTCCGAGCCGATCGGATCTGGGCCGTCGATCGAGCGTGCGTGGATGGCTGGGATGTAGCCACGTCAGCCCAGTCCGCGCCGCCGTCGGACTCCGCCGCGGCAACGGCTTCCCCGCGAAATCCGTGTCGATCACGACGTTTGGGCCGGTATTTAATGACCGGGTGGGCGTCCGAGGTTCATCTTTGTCGTCTGCGTCGTTCGCCCCAGCTCCTGCAGCCCTAGCCTCCGTGTAGCCACCACAATCGCTCACCGTAGTCACGACAAGCTCCGCCACGGTTTTTGTTTTGCCCCGCCGTCGTCCACCGTTCTCCGCCGCGTTTGAGCCCAGTTCCGAGATCCCCAGACCGAGGCGCACCCGAAGAGATATTTCACTTCGCCGGATCTGCCCCGAGGCACCGTCCCGTGTGTCGCCGTCTTCAAGTCTGGCCAGATCCCGTCGACCAGCGCCGCCGCGACCCCGCGAGCTCCGTCAACCGTCCGATCCCGATCGCACGCACGAGGTGAGGCCACATAGCCCTTTACTGTTCCAACCCCAGATCCCGTATCACCCGTTGGATCTAGATCGTGCGGTCCAGGATAGATCACGTGATATAGATTGGATCCATTAGTAGCTGACATCATCGCGGGAGCCGTCCGGTGCTGACGTTAGCAGGACCACGTGGACCAATCAGGTGCTGACACGTGTCGGTGCTGACGCAATAATTATTTTCCGAAAAAAAGGATTTATTAATTCGAATAATTGATTTCAAAAATGGATTCAAAATTTAAATGCTTATAACTTTTGCGTTTCAACTCCGATTTGAGTGATTCAAATTTCTAAATTTTCATAAAAATGAGACCTACTCAAATATGAATTTTAATTAATTTTTGATGATGAATATTTCTCTGTTTATAATTAATTAATGTTTTCTTTAAACTTTAAACGGTTATAACTTTTGCATTTAAACTCCGAATTTGACGATTCCATTTTCTAAAAATTCATAAAATTATGCTCTCTCTGTTTGTGAACTTTATTTGAAGTTTTGGATACTTTTTGTCTACCGTTTATTTATCTATTGCTATTTGCAAGCCTTGCGAGTAGACGTTGAAGTGCCCGAAGGCTTCGAAGGTGAAGTGTTGACCCAGGAGCCAGCTCAGGACCAAGGCCAAGTACTCTTTGAAGGCAAGTTGTGCTTTGACCATGTTGATCCCAATTTCAAATTAATTCGATTTAAACTATTGCATGCTAGTTTAATTAGAAAATACTTTATTTAAATTATGGGAAATTAGATAAATGCCAAATTGTTGTATGACACCTTGGTTAATTAAATATGTGCCATGACCCCTTGTCACCCTAGTTGAGGATTAAATAGTTGGACATTACTAAATTGCCAACATGGGATTTTAGATCGTTGTAGTACATTGCTTAGACCTGCTACGTGCTCATGATATGATTTTGGACAATCAAATGTTAATATTGACTTAATGACATATTGAACCTGTTTTGGAAAGGTATCATGTGTTGCGATGTTGATGGCACGTGGTGCATGGTAATCAACTGGGGTTTGATAAATAGCTTTCGACCGGGGCATGTGGCAAGAATGATCGGGTGGGCCAGTTGTGGCACCGGGAACGTTGTTTTGGTTCTTCGGGTAGTCTTGCCCAGGTCACCCTAAGGACTTAACCTTGCGAGCCTTTGAACTGAGTCAAACGTGCAACCACATGTCTGTAATGGGACGGACCTAGTTGATTAAGTTGCTAATAACGTACCTGTGGGACCTCAGGATGTCAACTACACCCTTTGTGTAATTGTACGGGGGAGCGTACCGGGGCTGCGGCCAGGTACCCATCTAACGGTGGATTGGCCTAAACTTTGCCTTCGCTAAGGGAAGGGTTAGTGTGCAACACCGGAGAGGACCACTTGTGCTGTTAGAAGTTTCTGAAAGACTCTGTTACGGACAGTCGCCTTTGTGGTGTTTGACTGTATCTTGTGGGTAAAGTGCATAACCTCTGCAGAGTGTAAAATCTATTCGAATAGCCGTGTCCGCGGTATTGGACATCGCTCGGGAATTACAGTCAAGGGTTAGACTTTCTTGAAAATAACTTGGACATGAAAGGTTGGGTTTGGTTTATTAATGATGTTGATGGAAGTGTGGATTAGGAATGGAAAAGATGTTTATTTAATTTCTGGAAAAGTTATTGATGTTATACTTGTTTCTACTGCTTTTGAATCTACTATTGCTACTTGTCAAATGCTGGTTACTGCAATTATGCCCTGAGCTATTCCTTTGTACTAAGCCATGCATGTAGTATATTAGCTTGCATTCTGTGCATGACTTGCTGAGTACCAAGTACTCACCCTTGCCGCAATACAACACCAGTTGAAGAAGAGTCTACACCAGCTTTGGAGGAGGCGCTCCAAGAGGAACCGTCTAATTAGGGAGCGAGCCCAGTCAGTTGCCTGTGGTATACTGGATGGCGCCACGAAGTTATCTTATTTTTCGCTGCTGTTATTTCTCTTTTATTAAGTTTCGCCATGCGAGGCGTATATTTGTAACTTGACCTTAAGGTTAAGCAACCAGTTTGATTATCTAATTAAAGTACTTTATTAGTATCGAGTGGTATGATTTTGATATTTACCAATGTTGAGACTGTGTGCACTAGCGCGTTCCTAGACTAGTGCTGAATACACAGAGGGTCCGGATTTGCAAATTCGGGTCCCGATAGAGGTGGTATCAGAGCCATACTGACTGTAGGCTCACCCATAGTTAGAATGGTCGTAGTGAGGATAAAACCTATTTTCTAAAGATAAAACTTGTCAAGATAATGAATGAATTCTCGACTCACCCCTTTCCTTCTTGTTCATACCCCTTGCTGAGTTCTTTTCGTCTTCCACATTGATTTTAAAATGATGCGTTCTTACGCGAGCGTCTTTTGACAGATGATGATGAAGAACAACTACGCCGAGCGTGAAGGAGGCTACGCTGCCGAGTTGTGGCGTATGCTTCAGTTTCTTGGAGGTTTCGAGAGTCCGCTCTACCGAGGGACTACACTCGTGCAGGCAGGAGTGGTTATAGGATGGGACGTCCGGATCACGGTGTATGCTCGAGAGAAGACGAAGTTCAGCCACCCTTTCCACTTCACCGCCAGGAGGTCTACCTTTGAGATGGGAATTCAGGAGGTGTCGCGTCGAGCAATGCAGCAGATCGCTTGCACTTACTCCAGGGAGCTGGAAGGCACCGTATTCCGTCACCACCCACACCGAGACAGCAGAGCTCAGCGGAAGCCGATAGAAGATGAGGATGCTACCGTCACTCACTTAGCCATATTCGTCGCCGCTCAAGAGGAGCTGATCGATGACACAGTTCAGGAGTTGAAGAGGGCTCGCGAGCAGGTTCAGGAGGAGAAGAAGCACTTGGAGAATGCCCGTGAGTACGTCGCTTATGCTGTGGAAAGGATCGCAGAGCTGGAGACCGCACTGTATGGACAGGGCCCCGATCCAGTGTTGGAGTTGGAAGCCCCAGAGCCAGAGGAGGACCCAGAAGAGGTGCCACCTGCACCCGCGCCACAGCCACAGCACCAGCCAGATCCAGAGCCAGAGGAAGATGCCGCATCGTCAACCACAGCAGCAGTTGCAGGGCATGGCGATTGTTTCGCGCCGATGCCGCCGCACCCGCCCCGAGGAGGCAATGGAGGTTTTCTCGACGAGTGAGCGTACGTTTCGAGGTTTAGACTCCTTCGTCGAGTTGCGTTATAGAATAAGAGTTACTTTTAGAGGCGTTGGATTTTCTTTGCTTGCTGAGTGTGCAATATGTGTTGCAAGGCCCTTACGCATTGTGAGCAACCATACCGAGTTATTATTATTAGCTAATAAAGTTGGATTTTGAGTTACACTTCTTCCCCGCATAAGTTTCCCTACTACTTGTCTATTCTTGTTCCCTCTCATCTCTAAAACCTTAGAGCAATCGACAGATGGTGAACACCCGCGGAAACCTCGGAGGCAATGGAAGTGGTTCTCGCCCAGCTGGAAACCTCAATGATGGAGCACCTGTACCCCAGCCAGCACCACCAGTTGACATGCAGAATTTTGGAGCTTTTTTTGCTGCACAGACTCAGTTGATGCATGCTATGATGCAACAGATGCAACACGTCACTGCTCAGGCCACCGCTAATCAAGTCAATCAGGGACAACGCCAGAATTCAAGACTGTCAGAGTTCATGAGGACTCATCCACCCACTTTCTCCAGGAATGCTAATCCGTTGGAGGCCGATGATTGGTTAAGGTCAATAGAAAGGAAGCTACACATTGCTCAATGCATGGGAAATGAGAAGGTACTCTACGCTTCTCATCAGTTAGAAGGGACCACCGCAGAATGGTGGGAGAACTTCTGCGCAACACGGGAGAACCCTTAGGACATCACTTGGGAGGAGTTTATCGCCGCATTTCGTCAGTATCATGTGCCGGAAGGAATCATGGACCTCAAGAAGGAAGAGTTCAGAGCACTGAAGCAAGGTAATCAGCCGGTGGCCGAATACCTGAACAAGTTCACATAGCTTACATGTTACGCACCTGAAGACGTAGCGACAGATAAAGCCAGACAGTATCGCTTTATGAATGGACTTAACTCAGGTCTGCAGGTGGGACTAATCACCCACACCTTTCCAGATTTCCAGGAACTTGTGAACAAGGCGCTCATTCTTGAGGACAAGCGCAAGGAACTGGATGAAAACCGGAAGCGAAGGATGCAACAAAGAGGATCGCGTCGAGGAGCGCACAACGCTTGAGAGTTGCGCTAAATCAGTTTTTCAGATTCCAGCCACGAGAATCGCTGCAAGGACACGCCGCCAAAGACCAAGACCCGTCAATCGACTATCGCACCCAGCTCCACCCGAAACGCCGCTCGTAGTCAACGAGGGGACAGTGAGACGTTATAATCAGAACGAGCCAGGGCACTTTTCCAACAGCTGCCCTAAGAAGATGTAAGGAGTGACCCCATCCGCTTCAACTGGGATCCACACCAGCCAGACGCCAAAGACCAGGAGCAAACCATGGGACAAAGACAGCCAGAGCAGCACCCTGCACCGTGGTGAGAGGCCGAGTCAACCATGTCACCGCAGAGGCACTTCGTAATGCCACGGACGTCGTGATCGGGTAAGTTACTTGTCAACTCAAGACTGCAATCGCTTTGTTTGACTTTGGAGCTTCGCATTCGTTTGTTTCTCAAGGTTTTGCTGCTAAAAATGATTTGGAGATTGCAAGACTTAAATGCATGATTTTAGTTCAAACCCCTGGTTCCGAACTCCGAACTAAAGTAGGATGTTTTGGGGTGATAATATTAATAGATGGGGTAGAGTTCCTAGCGAACCTTAGTATATTGGAAACCCAGAACCTAGATGTTATTTTGGGAATGGATTGGTTATCCAAGCACAAGGCTGTGCTAGATTGTGGACGAAGGATCATCTCGGTTGAAAGCCCGAATGGAAGGAAAGTGGAATTTCAAGCTACCGCCGTTATAGATGGACAGTTGATGGTTAACAGCACCAAGGCAATCAGCATAGAAGATGTCTCAGTAGTGAATGAGTATCCAGATGTTTTTCCTGAAGATTTACCTGGTATGCCGCTAGACAGAGACATAGAGCTTGTGATAGAGCTTGTACCTGGTACAACGCCGATAGCAAAGAGACCCTACCGGATGTCCACCGAAGAATTGGTAGAGATGAAGAAGCAGCTTGAAGAGTTAATGGAGAAAGGATTCATCAGACCGAGTTCGTCGCCGTGGGGAGCGCCAGTTCTGTTCGTCAAGAAAAAGGACGGGAGTTTTAGGATGTGCATTGACTACCGTGCACTTAATGAAGTCACCGTGAAGAATAAATACCCGCTACCCAGGATCGATGATCTGTTTGATCAGCTGAGAGGAGCTGGAGTTTTCTCCAAGATTCATTTGAGATCGGGATACCACCAGCTGAAAATCTGATCAGAGGATATTCCGAAGACCGCATTCTCGTCAAGATACGGACATTACGAGTTTACTGTTATGTCCTTCGGTCTGACGAATGCGCCAGCTTATTTCATGAATATGATGAATAAGGTGTTCATGGAATATTTGGACAATTTTGTTGTTGTGTTTATAGATGATATCTTAATCTACTCCAAGACAGTGGATGAATATGCAGAGCACTTGAGGCGAGTTTTGGAAAAGCTGAGGGAGCAGCAACTCTTCGCCAAGTTCAGCAAGTGTGACTTTTGGAAGGACAAGGTGGAATTCCTCGGACATGTAATGACCGCAGAAGGAGTTGTCGTTGATCCAAGCAAGGTAGAAGATGTGATACACTGGGAGCAGTCGAAGACCGTGACCCAGATTCGTAGTTTCCTTCGAATGGCAGGTTACTACCGCCGATTCATTGAAGGCTTTTCGACGATTGCGAAACCTCTCACGCAATTGTTGAAGAAGGAGAAGAGGTTTGCATAGACACCGGAATGTGAGAAAGGTTTTCAAGAGCTGAAGAAGCGGTTGACATCAGCGCCGGTGTTAGTTCTACCGGACGTCAATCAAAGCTTTGATATTTATTGTGATGCATCGCGCCAAGGACTTGGATGTGTGCTGATGCAGAACGGAAAGGTCGTCGCTTATGCATCAAGGCAGTTGAGGCCGCATGAGGAGAACTATCCGACGCATAACCTAGAGCTAGCTGCCGTAGTGCATGCTTTGAAGTTATGGCGTCACTATTTGATTGGAAATAGATTTGAAGTGTACACGGACCATAAGAGTCTTAAGTACATCTTCACCCAATCGAACCTAAACATGAGGCAGAGGAGATGGCTAGAGTTGATCAAGGATTATAACGTTGGAATCCATTACCATCCCGGAAAGGCCAACGTGGTGGCTGATGCTCTGAGTAGGAAGAGCCATACTGTGAACATGTTGATAGCCACAAGTTCGGACGAGCTATGCAAGGATTTCCAGAGAATGCATATTGAAGTGGTTCCAGAAGGATTCTTGGCCGCTTTAGAAGTAAAGCCTAACTTGGAGGATCAGATCCGAGAAGGACAGAAGGATGATGACAAGATCCGCAGGATTAAGTCCAAGATGGATGAAGGCAAGGCAAAAGACTTCAAGCTGGATGAGCAAGGCATGTTATGGATGAAGGATCGAATCTGTGTGCCGGACGAGAAGGAGCTGAAGCAGCTGATCCTAGAAGAAGCACATGACTCCAAGTATTCAATTCATCCGGGAAGTGCCAACATGTATCAGGATTTAAAGGAAAGATTCTGGTGGCCAAGTATGAAGCGTGAAGTTGCCGAGCATGTTGCGTTGTGCGACATATGTCAGAGAGTCAAGGCAATGCATCGTAGACCGCGAGGTTGCTACAGCCGTTGAAGATACCTGAGTGGAAGTGGGAAGAAATCGGAATGGACTTCATTACCGGTTTACCCAAGACTCAAGGAGGATATGATTCCATATGGGTCATAGTGGATCGCTTGACTAAGGTCGCTCACTTCATTCCAGTGAAGACCACTTACTCGGGAGACAAGTTAGCAGAATTGTATATGACCAGGATCGTCTGTTTGCACGGAGTGCCGAAGAAGATTGTTTCGGACAGAGGTACCCAGTTTACCTCGAGATTCTGGAATAAGCTGCATGAAGCCATGGGAACCCGTTTGAACTTCAGTACAGCTTATCATTCGCAGACGGATGGACAGACCGAAAGAGTTAACCAGATATTGGAAGATATGTTTAGAGCGTGTGCATTGGCTTATGCTACCTCTTGGGATAAAAGTCTCCCGTATGCTGAGTTCAGTTACAACAATGGTTATCAGACCAGTTTGCAGATGTCACCTTTTGAGGCACTATATGGTCGACCTTGTCGAACACCGTTGAACTGGAATGAGACAAGAGAACGCCGCGTCTTTGGACTGGACATTCTTCAAGAAGCGGAAGAGCAGATTACCATGATCCAGAAAGATCAAGATAGCCCGAGCCACGCAGTAAGAGTTATGCTGATAATCGTCGCCGGGATCTGAGTTTTGAACCGGAAGATGTCGTGTATCTCAGAGTTACGCCACTCAAGGGAGTTTTGAGTCCAAAATGTTCCAAGATATTTTCTAGAATTTTTCTGGAATTTTTCTGAGTGTTTAGCTATTTTTAATGAATTAAATGAATTTCTGGGAATTAATTGGATTATTTAATCGCTGGAAAATGCAAATAGGTTTGTACAGTTCATCCGACCGAGCTTGAGTCAGACTCGAGTCCGAGTCCGACCCAGACCCGACCGCGCCGCGCGGTTCAGTCGAACCGCGTCCGAACCCTAACCCCCGTGGACCGTTGTATCAAGATCCAACGGCCCACGATGCGCCGCGCCAACCCACGTGGGGACGGATCGGGCCCGTCCGAGCCGATCGGATCTGGGCCGTCGATCGCGCGTGCGTGGACTGCTGGGATGCAGCCACGTCAACCTAGCCCGTGCCGCCGTCGGACTCCGCCGCGGCAACGGCTTCCATGCGAAATCCGTGTCGATCTCGATGTTTGGGCCGGTATTTAATGACCAGGTGGGCGTCCGAGGTTCATCTTTGCCGTCCGCGTCATTCGCCCCACCTCCTGCAGCCCTAGCCGCCGTGTAGCCGCCGCAATCGCTCGCCGTAGTCAAGACAAGCTCCGCCACGGTTTTTGTTTCGCCCCGCCGTCGTCCACCGTTCTCCGCCGCATTTGAGCCCAGTTCCGAGATCCCCAGACCGAGGCGCACCCGAAGAGATATTTCACTTCGCCGGATCTGCCCCGAGACGCCGTCCCGTGTGTCGCCGTCTTCAAGTCCGGCCAGATCCCGTCGACTCGCCGCGACTTCGCTGAAGCCTCACAACCGTCCGATCTCGATCGCACGCACGAGGTGAGGCCACGTAGCCCTTTACTGTTCCAACCCTAGATCTCGTATCACCCGTTGGATCTAGATCGTGCGGTCCAGGATAGATCACGTGATATAGATTGGATCCTTTAGCAGCTGTTAGATCTTGATCCTAGGGTTGAGATTGAGCCACGTAGGAGCCTCAGGGGAGATTAGATGTGTTCGGGGCCGTCCGATCCAAATCGAATGGCTCGGATCGTGCCACGTAGCCCAGGCCACGGCACCGCGCGCGTGGAACGTGCCATTGACATGCGGGGCCCGCATGTAAGCGACTGCCCGATCCGGTGGACCAGGTCCACCGTGGACCCGTAGCACGCTGCGGATCGAGCTCAGACCGACACGCGAGCACCCGAGTGATGCCACGTGTCATGATGACGTCATGCTGACGTCATCGCGGGAGCCGTCCGGTGCTGACGTCAGCAGGACCATGTGGACCAATCAGGTGCTGACACGTGTCGGGGCTGACGCAATAATTATTTTCCGAAAAAGAAAAAGGATTTATTAATTCGAATAATTGATTTCAAAAATGGATTCAAACTTCAAACGCTTATAACTTTTGCGTTTCAACTCCGATTTGAGTGATTCAAATTTCTAAATTTTCATAAAAATGAGACCTACTCAAATATGAATTTTAATTAATTTTTGATGATGAATATTTCTCTGTTTATAATTAATTAATGTTTTCTTTAAACATTAAACGGTTATAACTTTTGCATTTAAACTCCGAATTTGACGATTCCAGTTTCTAAAAATTCATAAAATTATGCTCTCTCTGTTTATGAACTTTATTTGAAGTTTTGGATACTTTTTGTCTACCGTTTATTTATCTATTGCTATTTGCACGCCTTGCGAGTAGACGTTGAAGTGCCCGAAGGCTTCGAAGGTGAAGTGTTGACCCAGGAGCCAGCATAGGACCAAGACCAAGTACTCTTTGAAGGCAAGTTGTGCTTTGACCATGTTGATCCCAATTTCAAATTATTTCGATTTAAACTATTGCATGCTAGTTTAATTAGAAAATACTTTATTTAAATTATGGGAAATTAGATAAATGCCAAATTGTTGTATGACACCTTGGTTAATTAAATATGTGCCATGACCCCTTGTCACCCTAGTTGAGGATTAAATAGTTGGACATTACTAAATTGCCAACATGGGATTTTAGATCGTTGTAGTATATTGCTTAGACCTGCTACGTGCTCATGACATGATTTTGGACAATCAAATGTTAATATTGACTTAATGACATATTGAACCTGTTTTGGAAAGGTATCATGTGTTGCGATGTTGATGGCACGTGGTGCATGGTAATCAAATGGGGTTTGATAAATAGCTTTCGACCGGGGCATGTGGCAAGAATGATCGGGTGGGCCAGTTGTGGCACCGGGAACGTTGTTTTGGTTCTTCAGGTAGTCTTGCCCTGGTCACCCTAAGGACATAACCTTGCGAGCCTTTAAACTGAGTCAAACGTGCAACCACATGTCTGTAATGGGATGGACCTAGTTGAATAAGTTGCTAATAACGTACCTGTGGGACCTCAGGATGTCAACTACACCCTTTGTGTAGTTGTACGGGGGAGCGTACCAGGGCTGCGGCCAGGTACCCATCTAACGGTGGATTGGCCTAAACTTCGCCTTCGCTAAGGGAAGGGTTAGTGTGCAACACCGGAGAGGACCACTTGTGCTGTTAGAAGTTTCTGAAAGACTCTGTTATGGACACTCGCCTTTGTGGTGTTTGACTGTATCTTGTGGGTAAAGTGCATAACCTCTGCAGAGTGTAAAATCTATTCGAATAGCCGTGTCCGCGGTATTGGACATCGCTCGGGAATTACAGTCAAGGGTTAGACTTTCTTGAAAATAACTTGGACTTGAAAGGTTGAGTTTGGTTTATTAATGATGTTGATGGAAGTGCGGATTAGGAATGGAAAAGATGTTTATTTAATTCTTGGAAAAGTTATTGATGTTATACTTGTTTCTACTGCTTTCGAATCTACTATTGCTACTTGTCAAATGTTGTTTACTGCAATTATGCCCTGAGCTATTCCTTTGTACTAAGCCATGCATGTAGTATATTAGCTTGCATTCTGTGCATGACTTGCTGAGTACCAAGTACTCACCCTTGCCGCAATACAACACCAGTTGAAGAAGAGTCTACACCAGCTTTGGAGGAGGATGTAACACCCCAAAAATTTTGCTTTTATTAAATTCATGTGTGATTTGGCACTTTGGTGAATTTTTGGAATTTACTGGAATTTATTTGGATTTATTTGGAATTTATTTGAATTTATTCCATTTTGAAATAATTAAAGAATTTAATTTTGCAAATAAAATTTTGTTGGAAATATTTTATTTGAGTCCAAAATAATCCAAAATATTTTCCAGAATTTTTCTGGAATTTTTCTGAGTCATTTGCTATTTTTAATGAATTAAATGAATTACTCAAATTATTTTAAATATTAAATCGCTGGAAAATGCGAGTGGGTTTGTACTGTTCATCCGACCGAGCCCGATTCGAACCCGAGCTCGAGTCCGACCCGAACCCAACTCGAACCACGTTTGAACCCAACCGTGTCGGCCGAAACCCTAGCTCTGCGACCGCTGATCAAGATCCAACTACCGCTGCGGTCGGCGCCGCTGGGTGACCGAGTAGATGCGTAGCGCCAGTTCGAATCGGAACCGTGGATCATGACACGTGTACGGCTCCTGTGCATCGTGCTCGTTCCAATTTCCCGGTGAGACTGCTCATCTCCGCCGTGTTGGATTCGGAAACCTAGCCTATTTAAAGAGGGATCGGTGCCCGAGGAACGCCATCCCACGCCGGTCCCGAAACCTAGCTCGCGCCGCTAGGATCCCCACCGCCTAGCCGCTATTGCTCGCCAAGTCAAGAAACAGCCGTGTGTTCTTCGTTCTCCGCCGCAAACCAGCGCCGCCCGTCGAAACCGAAGACGGATTTGGACTTCCAGAGCAGGACGAACCTGGCGCACACTTCATCTCACCGAATCGCGAAGAAACGCCGCTATAAGGTCGCCTCCTTCCTCTCCGGCCAAACCAGCGCCGCCAGACGCCATCGCCGCTTCGAAGCTCGGATAGCCGCTTGATCTTCATCCAACGGTCCAGGTTAGCCACGTGCGCCCCAACCCTCAGTAGAACCCAGGTTAGATCTCAACCGCTGGATCAAAATCCAATGGCCCTCGCTCGCCCACGCCATCGCAACGAAATCCACGCTGCGGTGGATTGGATCCAATCTCAACCGCTCGATCCGAATCGAACGGCTCGGATCGTACACGTAGCCAGGCCACCGCATCGCGCGGAGGCGTGGCCGACAGCGGGCCCGCATGTCAGCGGCATCGTCGCCGTGTACCGGATCCACCGTGGACCCGCGTCGCCTGCGTGGACCCGATCCATGGACCGGACACGTGGTAGCACCGGGTGGTGCCACGTGTCATCTTGGCGTCGACATGACGTCATCACGAACCCGTTCGGTGGTGACGCGTCGGTGGGTCACTCATGGACCAATCACAGGCCGCCACGCGTGTCCATGCCGACGCAATAATTAATTTCCGAAAAAGAAAATGATTTATTAATTCGAAATATTGATTCAAATTTAGATTCAAACTTCAAACGCTTATAACTTCTGCGTTTCAACTCCGATTTGAGTGATTCAAATTTCTAAATTTGTATAAAATTGAGATCTACCTAAATATGAATTTTATTTAATTTTTACACTAAAGTTTTTCTTTACAAAATTATTTAATTGATTATTTAAACTTTAAATAATCATAACTTTTGCGTTTTAACTCCAAATTTGACGATTCCAGTTTCTAAAAATCCATAAAATTTTGTTCTTTCTGTTTGTGGATTTTATTTGGATGTTTGGACACTTTTTGCCTAGTGTTTATTTGTGTATTTGCTATTTGCACGCTTTACGAGTAGACGTTGAAGTACCTAAGGATTCAAGGAGAAGTATTAACTCAGATCCAACTCAAGACCAAGAGCAAGTACTTTTTGAAGGCAAGTTGTGCTTTGACCATGTTGATCCTATTTCGAAATCTATTTTGATTTAAACTATTGCATGCTAGTTCAAGTAGAAAAATACTTTGTTTAAACTTGGGGATTAGATAAGTACCAATTTGTCATATGACACCTTGATTATTTAAGTATGTGCCATGACCCCTTGTCACCTTAGTTGTGGATTACTAGTTGGACATTAGTAAATTGCCAACATGGGTTTTAGACCGTTGTAGTATCTGCTTAGACACCTTTCACGTGCTCATGACATGGTTTTGGACAATCAAATGTTAATATTGACTTAATGATATATTGAACCTGTTTTGGAAAAGTATCATGTGATGTTGATGGCACGTGGTGCTTGGTAATCAATCGGGTTTTGATAAATAGTTTTCACCAGGCATGTGGCAAGAATGATCGTGGGCCGGTGTGGCAATCGGGATGTTGATTTGGTTCTTCGGTAGTCTTGCCCTGGTCACTCTAAGGACTTAACCTTGCAAGCCTTTGAACTGGGTCATACTTGCAACCACATGGCTGGAATGGGACGGCCCTAGTTGACTAAGTCGCTAAGGACTCACTTGTGGAGCCTCAGGTGTCAATTACACCGCTTGTGTGATTGTATCGGGGAGCGATCGTGGTCGTGGGCCGATACCCATCTAACGGTGTGTTGGTCCCATACTTCGCCTTGGCTAAGGGAAGGGATGGTGTAGAGCACGAACCGAGAGGACCACCTGTGTTGTTTGAGGCTTCCGAAAGGCTTTGTTACTGAACTCTCCTTTGTGGTGTTTGATCAGTATCTTGTGGGTAAAGTGCATAACCTCTGCAGAGTTTAGAATCTATTCGAATAGCCGTGTCCGCTGTATTGGACATCGCCGGGAATTACAGTCAAGGGTTAGATTTTCTCAAAAATAACTTCGGTTTGAAAAGTTGGGTTGGTTTAATAATGCAGATGATGGAAATGTGGTTTAGGATGGGGAAAAATGTTTATTAAACTTCTCGAAAAGTTATTTATGCTTTACTTATTCCCTACCGCTTTCGAATCTACTTATATTACTTGTCAAAAGTCATTTCTTGCAAATATACCTTGAGCTATTCCTTTGTACCAAGCCATGCATATAGTATATTAGCTTGCATTCTGTGCATGACTTGCCGAGTACCAAGTACTCACCCTTGCCTCAACACAACGCCAGCTGAAGAGGAGACTACGCCACGGCCGGAGGAGGAATTCCAAGAGGATCCGTCTACTTAGGGATGCGAGCCCGGTCAGTTGCCTGTGGTATCTTGGATGGCGCCACTAAGCTATTTGATTTTCCGCCGCTATTATTTCTCTCTGAATAAGTTTTGCCTTGCGAGGCATACATTTGTAACTTGGCCATAAGGTCGAGTAACCACTTTGGTTATTTAAATAAAGTACTTTGATAATATCGAATGGTATGATTGTGATATTTACTAATGTTAAGACTGTGTGCACTAGCTGCGTTCTCGACTAGTGCTGAATACACAGAGGGTCCGGATTTGCAAATTCGGGTCCCGACAGAGGTGGTATCAGAGCCATACTTGACTGTAGGCTCAACCCTAGCTAGAATGGTCGTAGTGAGGATAAAACCTATTTTCTAAAGCTAAAAATTTGTGAAGACAAGAAATGACATCTCGACTTATCCCCTTCTCTCTTTTCTTGTCTCTTGCTGAAATTTTCCCTTACCTTGTCACAATTTAAAAATTCCGAGTTCTTACGTAAAGCACTCTTGTGACAGATGGAGGAAGAGTTCAACTACGTTGATCTGGGAGTTGGTCACGCCGCTGAACTTTGGCATATGCTACAGACTCTCGGAGATTTTGAGAAGCCCCAATACCAAGTGGAAGTGATCAGACAAGCGGGATTGATCAAGGCTTGTGACGTGAGGATTGAGGTACCTGCTAGGAAAAAGGGCCCAGGCAATCGCCCGATACACTGCACTGCCAGGAGATCTACAATGCAAATGGGTATCCAAGAAGTATCACGACAAGCAATGCGGCACATCACCCGTATCTACGCCAGAGAATTGGAAAGCACGGTGTTCCGTTATCATCCGCGCAGCGATAACCTTCTTGACCCGGCGATTCGTGATGAGGATGCCACGACATACGCTTGGCACGATTTGTCGCCGCCAGGAGCATGTACTAGATAATACAAGCAAGGAGCTACAGAAGGCCCGCAAGGAGATCACGACAGAGAAGAACAGATGGCGGGAAGCTCAAGAGTATGTGGCACACCTTCTACTAAGGATTGACGAGTTGGAGATGACCTTGTACGGACTGCACCCGAGCCAAGATTTGAGCTACACGAGCCGATCCAGAGGAGTCGATCTCGATGAGGACACTGCTTCTTCGACTACCACAGAGGACACGATCTGGACATGGCGATCAAGTTACGCCTATGCCACAAAGACCGCACTGTGCCGTGGAGGTTTTCTCGATGAGTGAACATAGGTTCTATAGTGAGACTCCTTCGCCGAGTCGCGTCATAGAAGAAAGAGTCACCCTTTAGGCGTTAGACTCCAGTGTTAGTTCGATTCGGATTTTCATTGCTTGCTGAGTGTGCAGTATGTGTTGCAAGGCCCTTAGGCATTGTAAGCAACCATACCAAGTTATTAATATCAATAATAAAGTTGGACCTTAAAGTTACACCTTTTGCCCCGCATAAGTTCCATATTACTTGTCTATTCTTGTTTCCCTCTCATCTCTAAACCTAGAGCAAATCGACAGATGGTGAACACCCGTGGAAACTTTGGAAGCAATGGGAGTGGTTCTCGCCCAGCAGAAAACCCCAATGATGGAGCACCAGCACCGCCACTGGATGTGCAGAATTTCGGAGCTTTTCTTGCTGCTCAGACTCAGTTGATGCAAGCTATGATGCAACAAATGCAACACGTCACCGCCAAAGCATCGCTAATCAAGTTAATCATGGACAACGCCGTAATACAAGACTGCCGAGTTCATGAGAACTCACCCACCCACTTTCTTCCGGGAATGCCAATCCATTGGAGGCCGATGATTGGTTAAGATCAATCGAGAGGAAGCTACACATAGCTCAATGCATAGGAAATGAGAAGGTACTCTACGCTTCTCATCACCGGAAGGAACATTGCTTGAATGGTGGGAGAACTTCGTGCCACGCAAGAGAACCCTCAAGATATCACTTGGGAAGAGTTCACACCGCATTCCGACAAGATCACGTGCTGAAGGAATCATGGACCTTAAGAAGGAGGAGTTCAGAGCATCAAGCAAGGTAATCAGCCAAAGGGCCGACTACCTGAACAAATTCACACGCCTAGCACGCTACGCACTGAGGATGTAGCGACGGATAAATCCAGGCAGCCTCGTTTTATGAAGGGACTTAACTCAGATTGCAAGTAGGGTTGATCACCCACACCTTTCCAGATTTCCAAGAATTGGTGAATAAGGCGCTTATTCTTGAGGACAAGCGCAAGGAACCGGATGAGAACAGAAGCGCAGGATGCAACAAAGAAGGATCACGCCAGGAACGCAACAAATACCGAGAGTTGCACCAAATCAATTCTTGATTCCAACCACGTAATGCAACAAGGACACCATCCCTGCACCAAGACCTGTCAATCGTAACTACTGCACTTCACCCCGCTAGAAACGCTTACTCCGTGCAACAAGAAGGAACCGTGAGACGCTGCTACAATCAAGCAACGAGCCAGACACTTCGCCAACAGCTTGTCCAAAGAAGATAGCAGAGCGACCCCGCTCGCTTCAACCTAGGAACCACCCCAGCTAGGACGCCAAAGACAGAGCCACACCCTGCATCGTGGTGAGAGGCCGAGTCAACCATGTCACCGCAGATGCACCGTGCATAATGCTACGGACGTCAGATCGGGTAAGTTACTTGTTAACTCAAGACTCGCCACAGCTTTGTTTGACTCGAGCTTCAGATTCGCTTGTTTCGCAAGGCTTTGCTACTAGAAATGAATTGAGGATTGCAAGACTTAAGTGCATGCTTTTAGTTCAAACCCTGGTTCCGAACTCCGAACGAAAGTAGGATGTTCCGGTGAGAATACTGATAGGTGGAATAGAGTTCCTAGCAAACCTTATAATTTTGGAGACCTGCACCTTAGACGTCATATTGGGAATGGATTGGTTATCCAAGCACAAGGCCGTATTGGATTGTGGACGAAGGACTATCTCGATTGAGAGCCCGTGTGGGAAGAAAGTGGAATTTCAAGCCACTGCAGCTAGAGATGGGACAGTTGATGGTTAACAAGTACCCACGACAATCAAGATAGAGGATGTTTCAAAGAGTGAATGAGTACCCGTGATGTTTTTCCTGAGGATCTACCGGTATGCCGCCAGACAGGACATAGAATTTGTAATAGAGCTTGTACTGTACAAGACCGATAGCAAAGAGACCCTATCGGATGTCCACCGAGGAGTTGGTAGAAATGAAGAAACAATAGAAGAGTTAATGGAGAAAGGATTTATCGACCGAGTTCGTCGCCGTGGGGAGCACCAGCTTTGTTTGTTAAGAAGAAGGACGGAGTTTCAGGATGTGCATTGACTACCGTGCACTCAACGAAGTCACAAATGAAGAATAAGTATCCGCTACCCAGGATTGATGATTTGTTTGATCGCTTGAGAGGAGCCGAGTTTTCTCCAAGATTGATCGAGATCGATACCATCGCTGAAGATCCGATCGTAAGATATTCCGAAGACTGCATTCTCGTCAAGATATGGACATTACGAGTTTACAGCTATGTCCTTTGGACTGACGAATGCGCCAGCTTATTTCATGAATATGATGAATAAGGTGTTCATGGAATATTTGGACAAGTTTGTCGTCGTGTTCATAGACGATATCCTAATCTACTCCAAGACAGAGGATGAACATGCCGAACACTTAAGGCGAGTTTTGGAAAAGCCGAGGAACAAAGAACTTTTCGCCAAGTTCAGCAAGTGTGATTTTTGGAAGGACAAGGTGGAGTTTCTTGGACATGTAATGACCGCAGAAGGAGTCGCCAGTAGATCCAAGCAAAGTAGAAGCCGTGTTACATTGGGAGTAGCCAAGACTGCGTGACCAGATTCGGAGTTTCCTTGGAATGGCAGGATACTACCGCCGTTTCATCGAAGGCTTCTCGACAATTGCGAAACCTCTTACGCAATGGCTATTGAGGAAGGAAAAGAAGTTTGCATGGACGCTGAATGTGAGAAAGGATTTCAGAACTCAAAAGCGATTGACATCGGCACCGTGTTAGTTCTACCGGATGTTGCTCAAAGCTTCGATATTTATTGTGACGATCGCGCTAAGGACTTGGATGTGTGCCGATGCAGAATGGAAAGGTCGCCGCTTATGCATCCGGCGCTTGAGGCCGCATGAGGAAAATTATCCGACACATGACCTAGAGTTAGCCGCCGTAGTGCATGCTTTGAAGATATGGCGTCACTATCTGATTGGAAACAGATGTGAAGTATATACGGATCATAAGAGCCTTAAATACATATTCACCCAATGGATTTGAACATGAGGCGAGAGGAGATGGTTAGAGTTGATCAAGGACTACAATGTTGGAATCCATTACCATCCCTGAAGGCCAACGTAGTTGCCGATGCCTTGAGTCGGAAAAGCCATACCGTGAGTACGCGTTGCTAGCCACAAGTCGATGAGTTATGCCTGGAATTCCAGAAAATGAAGATTGAGGTAGTACCTAGCGGATTCTTGGCCGCATTAGAAGTAAAGCCTACCCTAGAGGATCGATCCGAGAAGGACAGAAGGATGATGACAAGATCCGTAGGATTAAGTCCAAAATGGAGGAAGGCAAGGCAAAGGATTTCAAGCTAGATGGGCAGAGCGCGTTATGGATGAAGGATCGGATTTGCGTGCCAAATAAGAAGGAATTAAAGCAACTGATTCTGGAGGAAGCCCATGACTCCAAGTATTCAATTCACCCAGGGAGTGCCAAAATGTATCAGGATTTGAAGGAAAGATTCTGGTGGCCGAGTATGAAACGTGAAGTTGCCGAGCATGTTGCATTGTCCGACGTATGCCAGAGAGTCAAGGCAATGCATCAGAGACCAGCAGGATTGCTACAACCGCTGAAAATACCTGAGTGGAAGTGGGAGGAAATCGGAATGGATTTTATTACCGGTTTGCCGAAGACTCAAGGAGGTTATGACACCATATGGGTTATAGTGGATCGCTTGACTAAAGTAGCCCATTTTATCCCCGTGAAGACCACTTACTCGGGAGATAAATTAGCAGAATTATACATGATCAGGATTGTCTGTTTGCACGGAGTGCCCAAGAGGATCGTATCGGACAGAGGTACCCAATTTACCTCAAGGTTCTGGAATAAGTTGCATGAAGCCATGGGAACCCGCTTGAACTTCAAGATGCCTTATCATCCACGCAGGCGGACGGGCGGGGCCGAAAAGAGTCAACCAGATTCGGAGGATATGTTGAGAGCTTGTGCACTAGCTTATGCTACTTCTTGGGATAAGAGTTTACCGTATGCCGAGTTCGATTACAACAATAGTTATCGTGCTAGTTTACGATGTCACCTTTTGAGGCATCATATGGTCGACTCGCTTCGACGCCATTGAATTGGAATGAGACCGAGCGCCGTGTCTTTGGGCCTGATATTCTTCAAGAGGTCAAGAGCAGATCGCCATGATTAGGGAAAGGTTGAAGATAGCCCAATCTCGACAGAAGAGTTATGCTGACAATCGTCGCCGAGATTTGAGTTTTGAACCAGAAGACTTTGTATACCTCAGAGTTACGCCTCTCAGGGGAGTTAAGAGGTTCCATGCCAAAGGGAAACTCGCACCCCGTTATGTTGGACCATTTAAGATTTTGAGTCGCAGAGGCGGTTGCTTATCACCGAGTTGCCCACGATCGTTGGCAGAGTGCATGATGTATTCCATGTGTCCCAGTTGAAGAAGTGCCTCCGAGTTCCTGAGGAACAGACACCGCTAGAGTTAATTGAGTTGCAAGAGGACTTGACTTATAAGGAGCATCCCGTGAGGATTCTGGACACAATGGATCGAGAAACTAGAAACAAGTCAACCCGTTTCTGTAGAGTTCAAGGAGCAACCATGAAGAAAGCGAAGCGACTTGGGAGCGCGAAGAGGATTTGAAGAAAGAATTTCCAAACCTATTCCTTTAGTAAGCCCTGAATCTCGGGGACGAGATTCTATTAAGGGGGGGAGGTTTGTAACACCCCAAAAATTTTGCTTTTATTAAATTCATGTGTGATTTGGCACTTTGGTGAATTTTTGGAATTTACTGGAATTTATTTGGATTTATTTGGAATTTATTTGAATTTATTCCATTTTGAAATAATTAAAGAATTTAATTTTGCAAATAAAATTTTGTTGGAAATATTTTATTTGAGTCCAAAATAATCCAAAATATTTTCCAGAATTTTTCTGGAATTTTTCTGAGTCATTTGCTATTTTTAATGAATTAAATGAATTACTGGGAATTATTTTAAATATTAAATCGCTGGAAAATGCGAGTGGGTTTGTACTGTTCATCCGACCGAGCCCGAGTCGAACCCGAGCTCGAGTCCGACCCGAACCCAACTCGAACCACGTTTGAACCCAACCGTGTCGGCCGAAACCCTAGCTCTGCGACCGTTGGATCAAGATCCAACGGCCCGCGTGGGTCAGCGTCGCCGTGGGTGACCGAGTAGATGCGTAGCGCCAGTTCGAATCGGAACCGTGGATCATGACACGTGTACGGCTCCTGCATCGTACTCGTTCCAATTTCCCCGCGAGACTGTTCATCTCCGCCGCCGTGTTGGATTCGGAAACCTAGCCTATTTAAAGAGGATCGGTGCCCGAGGAACGCCATCCCACGCCGTCCCGAAACCCTAGCTCGCGCCGCTAGGATCCCCACCGCCTAGCCGCTATTGCTCGCCAAGTCAAGAACAGCCCAGTGTGTTCTTCGTTCTCCGCCGAAACCGGGCCGCCCGTCGAAACCGAAGACGGATTTGGACTTCCAGAGCAGATCGAACCTGGCGCACACTTCATCTCACCGAATCGCGAAGAAACGCCGCTGGCGAAGGTCGTCTCCTTCCTCTCCGGCCAAACCGGCGCCGCCATACCGCCATCGCCGCCGAAGCTCGGATAGCCGTCGGATCTTCATCCAACGGCCCAGGTTAGCCACGCGCGCCCCAACCTGTAGAACCCAGGTTAGATCTCAACCGCTGGATCAAAATCCAACGGCCCTCGCTCGCCCACGCCATCGCAACGAAATCCACGCTATGCGGTGGATTGGATCCAATCTCAACCGCTCGATCCGAATCGAACGGCTCGGATCGTGCCACGTAGCCAGGCCACCGCATCGCGTGGAGGCGCGTGCGGCCGACAGGCGGGCCCGCATGTCAGCGGCCGTCAGACGCCGTGGTACCGGATCCACCGTGGACCCGTGCGCCTGTGGACCCAGTCCATGGACCGACACGCGTGGTAGCACCCGGGTGGTGCCACGTGTCATCTTGGCGTCGACATGACGTCATCACGAACCCGCTCGGTGGTGACGTCGGTAGTCATCAATGGACCAATCACAGGCCGCCACGTGTCCATGCTGACGCAATAATTAATTTCCGAAAAAGAAAATGATTTATTAATTCGAAATATTGATTCAAATTTAGATTCAAACTTCAAACGCTTATAACTTTTGCGTTTCAACTCCGATTTGAGTGATTCAAATTTCTAAATTTGTATAAAATTGAGATCTACCTAAATATGAATTTTATTTAATTTTTACACTAAAGTTTTTCTTTGCAAAATTATTTAATTGATTATTTAAACTTTAAATAATCATAACTTTTGCGTTTTAACTCCAAATTTGACGATTCCAGTTTCTAAAAATCCATAAAATTTTGTTCTTTTTGTTTGTGGATTTTATTTGGATGTTTGGACACTTTTTGCCTAGTGTTTATTTGTGTATTTGCTATTTGCACGCTTTACGAGTAGACGTTGAAGTACCGGAAGGATTCGAAGGAGAAGTATTAACTCAGGATCCAACTCAAGACCAAGAGCAAGTACTTTTTGAAGGCAAGTTGTGCTTTGACCATGTTGATCCTATTTCGAAATCTATTTTGATTTAAACTATTGCATGCTAGTTCAAGTAGAAAAATACTTTGTTTAAACTTGGGGATTAGATAAGTACCAATTTGCTGTATGACACCTTGATTATTTAAGTATGTGCCATGACCCCTTGTCACCTTAGTTGTGGATTACTAGTTGGACATTAGTAAATTGCCAACATGGGTTTTAGACCGTTGTAGTATACTGCTTAGACCTGCTACGTGCTCATGACATGGTTTTGGACAATCAAATGTTAATATTGACTTAATGATATATTGAACCTGTTTTGGAAAAGTATCATGTGATGTTGATGGCACGTGGTGCTTGGTAATCAACTGGGGTTTTGATAAATAGTTTTCGACCGGGGCATGTGGCAAGAATGATCAGTGGGCCGGTGTGGCAATCGGGATGTTGATTTGGTTCTTCGTAGTCTTGCCCTGGTCACTCTAAGGACTTAACCTTGCAAGCCTTTGAACTGGGTCATACTTGCAACCACATGGTCGAATGGGACGGCCCTAGTTGACTAAGTCTCTAAGGACTCACTTGTGGAGCCTCAGGGTGTCAATTACACCGCTTGTGTGATTGTACGAGGGAGCGATCGTGGCTGTGGCCGATACCCATCTAACGGTGTGTTGGTCCCATACTTCGCCTTGGCTAAGGGAAGGGATGGTGTAGAGCACGAACCTGAGAGGACCACCTGTGTTGTTTGAGGCTTCCAAAGGCTTTGTTACTGAACTTCGCCTTTGTGGTGTTTGACTGTATCTTGTGGGTAAAGTGCATAACCTCTGCAGAGTTTAGAATCTATTCGAATAGCCGTGTCCGCGGTATTGGACATCGCTCGGGAATTACAGTCAAGGGTTAGATTTTCTCAAAAATAACTTCGGTTTGAAAAGTTGGGTTGGTTTAATAATGCAGATGATGGAAATGTGGTTTAGGATGGGGAAAAATGTTTATTAAACTTCTTGAAAAGTTATTTATGCTTTACTTATTCCTACTGCTTTCGAATCTACTTATATTACTTGTCAAAAGCTGTTTACTGCAAATATACCTTGAGCTATTCCTTTGTACCAAGCCATGCATATAGTATATTAGCTTGCATTCTGTGCATGACTTGCTGAGTACCAAGTACTCACCCTTGCCTCAACACAACGCCAGTTGAAGAGGAGACTACGCCAGCTTCGGAGGAGGAATTCCAAGAGGATCCGTCTACTTAGGGATGCGAGCCCAGTCAGTTGCCTGTGGTATACTGGATGGCGCCACGAAGCTATTTGATTTTCCGCTGCTATTATTTCTCTCTGAATAAGTTTTGCCTTGCGAGGCATACATTTGTAACTTGGCCATAAGGTCGAGTAACCACTTTGGTTATTTAAATAAAGTACTTTGATAATATCGAATGGTATGATTGTGATATTTACCAATGTTAAGACTGTGTGCACTAGCGCGTTCCTGGACTAGTGCTGAATACACAGAGGGTCCGGATTTGCAAATTCGGGGTCCCGACAGAGGAGCTCCAAGAGGAACCGTCTAACTATGGAGCGAGCCCAGTCAGTTGCCTGTGGTATACTGGATGGCGCCACGAAGTTATCTTATTTTCCGCTGCTGTTATTTCTCTTTTATTAAGTTTTGCCCTGCGAGGCGTATATTTGTAACTTGACCTTAAGGTTAAGCAACCAGTTTGATTATCTAATTAAAGTACTTTATTAGTATCGAGTGGTATGATTGTGATATTTACCAATGTTGAGACTGTGTGCACTAGCGCGTTCCTGGACTAGTGTTGAATACACAGATGGTCCGGATTTGCAAATTCGGGTCCCGACAACGGTTCCTCTTGGAGTTCCTCCTGCGAAGCTGGTGTAGACTCTTCTTCAACTGATGTTGTATTGTGGCAAGGGTGAGTACTTGGTACTCAGCAAGTCATGCACAGAATGCAACTAATATACTACATGCATGGCTTAGTACAAAGGAATAGCTCAGGGTATAATTGTAGTAAAACAGCGTTTGACAAGTAACATAAGTAGATTTGAAAGCAATAGAAACAAGTTTAAGATTAATAACTTTTCCAGGAGTTAAATAAACATCCCTTCCAATCCTAATCCACATTTCCATCAACATCATTATTAACCAAACCAAACCCTTCAAGTCCAAGTTATTTTCAAGAAAGTCTAACCCTTGACTGTAATTCCCGAGCGATGTCCAATACCGCGGACACGGCTATTTGAATAGATTTTACACTCTGCAGAGGTTATGCACTTTACCCACAAGATACAGCCAAACACCACAAAGGCGACTGTCCGTAACAAAGTCTTTCGGAAACTTCTAACAGCACAAGTGGGCCTCCCCGGTTATTGCACACTAACCCTTCCTTTAGTGAAGGCGAAGTTTAGGCCAATCAACCGTTAGATGGGTACCTGGCCGCAGCCCCGGTACGCTCCCCCGTACAACTACACAAAAGGTATAGTTGACACCCCAAGGTCCCACAGGTACGTTGTTAGCAACTTAATCAACTAGGTCCGTCCCATTACAGACATGTGGTTGCACGCTTGACTCAGTTCAAAGGCTTGCAAGGTTAAGTCCTTAGGGTGACCAGGGCAAGACTACTCGAAGAACCAAATCAACGCTCCCGGTGCCACCACTGGCCCACCCGATCATTCTTGCCACATGCCCCGGTCGAAAACTATTTATCAAACCCCAGTTGATTACCATGCACCACGTGCCATCGACAATCACAACACATGATACTTCTTCAAAACAGGTTCAATATCTCATTAAGTCAATATTAGCATTTGATTGTCCAAAGCATTTCACGTGGCAAGGCTAAGCATACTACATCGGTCTAACTACCCATGTTGGCAATTTAATAATGTCCAACTAATAATCCACAACTAGGGTGACAAGGGGTCATGGCACATATTTAATTAACCAAGGTGTCATACAGCAATTTGGCATTTATCTAATTTCCCATAATTAATTAAAGCATTTTCTAATTAAACTAGCATGCAATAAATTAAATGAAAATAAGTTTCAAAATGGGATCAACATGGTCAAAGCACAAGTTGCCTTCAAAGAGTACTTGTTCTTGGTCTTGAGATGGCTCATGGGTCAACACTTCACCTTCGAAGCCCTCGGGTACTTCCACGTCTACTCGTAAAGCTTGTAAATAGCAATAAATAAATAAACATTAGACAAAAAGTGTCTAAACATCCAAATGAAGTCCATAAACAGAGAGAGCATAATTTTATGAATTTTTAGGAATTTGAATCGGCAAAATCGGAGTTAAAACGCAAAAGTTACAAGCGTTTAAAGTTTAAATAATCAATTAAATAATATTATGGAGAAAAACTTTGGTCCAAAAATTAAATAAAATTCACCATTAGGTAGATCTCAATTTTATAAAAATTTAGAAATTTGAATCACTCAAATCTGAGTTAAATTGCAAAAGTTATAAGCGTTTGAAGTTTCAAAATTCAATTAAATCAATAATCCGAATTAATCCATTTATTTTTATACTGAAAAACCGAATAATGACGTCAGCATGATGTCAGCGTGGATTTTGATTTTCCATCGAATTATTTTTCTATTGAAAAATCGATTTATTGCGTCAACCTGTCCATGGACGTGGTCCACGGTTCGGTTTGGGTCCACCGTGGACTCGGTCCACGAGTACATGTCTCACTAACATGTGGGCCCCATCGGATGACGTCAGCGGTGACGTCATCATGCTCGACTGAGGGACGGCTGACAGCTGGGCCCCACCGTGACGACAGCGGTGACGTCATGGTGCGGTTCGGCTGAGCCGCTAACGCATGGGTCCCACGCTGACATCACGCGTGACGTCAGCTGTGACCGGCGCGACGACCGCGCTGACCACGACTGTCAGACTACCGCCCACGTGGCTAGATCTCGGCCGTTGATTTGAAAATCAACGGCCCAGATCGGATCTGGTTTCACGCGTTTAGGAAACCGCTCGGTCCATCTGGCCGTTCGATCTTGATCGGACGGTCAAGATCCAATCTAGAGTTTACAACGTGGCTAACCCTAGCCGTTCGATCTAGATCTAGCTGCTGACATCTATCCAAGCACGGTGCGGTTTTAGCTACGTGGCACAATCTGAACCATTGGATCTAGATCCAACGGTTGAAAACAGATCTAGAAACTACAACGTGAGATTTTACCGTGGTGACGTGGACGAATCTAGGCCCTCGGATCTGGATCGGACGGTGGAAAGAGCTCGAGCGACGGCGATGGCGTGCGGCGGAGCTGGCCGACCAGAGATGGGGATGACGACGCGCTCGACGACGTTTGGGCGCCATTCCGGCGAGGTGATAGGTACCCTCCGACGCGGCTTGTCCTTGCGGTTCCAGATCTGGACTCAACGGCAGCGGAGGACGGCGGACGGCGGCGAAATCGACGAAGAACCGTGGCGGAGGCCTATCTCAACTACGGCGAGCTGTAGCGGGCGAACGGCAGCGGCTCAGGCGACGTGGTCTAGGGCTACGGGTGCGCACGGAAGTCGGCTACACGGTGGCGGCGGCGGCGCCTTAAATAGGGGCCTTGGCTTCCGTGTATTGCGCGAAGACCGAGGTCCACCCGGTTGCGGCGGCGGAATCCGAATCCAACTCGGATTCGGTGACGTGGCTCAACGTGGACCGTTGGATCAAGATCCAACGGCACGGGGGTTTGGGCTCGGGTCCGGTTGGGTGACCTGGTTGGCTCGGTTAGGCTCGGGTTCGGGCGACGTGGCTCAATCGTGGCTGCTGGATTTCGATCCAACGGTCACGCGGTTAGGGTTAGGTTGGCTCGGGTCCGGTTCAAACACGGCTTGGGTCATGCTCGAGTCCGACTCGGGTTCGCGCTAGGTCGGATGAACAGTGAAACCCGGTTCGACATTTTCCAGCGATTAAATATTCCAAATAATTCCAAGAAATTCATTTAATTCATTAAAAATAGCAAAACACTCAGAAAAATTCCAGAAAAATTCTTGAAAATATTTTGGAACATTTTGGACTCAAATAAAATATTTCTAACAAAATTTTATTTGCAAAATTAAATTCTTAAATTATTTGAAAAGGGAATAAATTCAAAAAAATTCCAAATGAATCCAAATAAATCCCAGAAAATTCCAAATATTTAGAAAAGTGCCAAATCTTATTTAAATTCATGAGAAGCAAAAATTGGGGTGTTACAAAAATGAATTATCTTTGGAATTAATATTTAAAGGAAACAAACAGACATTATGGAATGTGTTAGATCTCATCGCAGGTGGGATCATCCATTACCACGCGTACATCGATGCTTCTAAATTGGACACTCAGCCTAGTTTGCCTCCATCGACTCCATTCCACATCGTCCCCAAATCGGTTGCTCAGCCGATAGAAACTCATGTACGTCCTCATTGTATTGAACCGATTCCACTGAGCGATCCAACACTGTATAGAGTTGATTTGTACTTAGAGCCATTTGTTTTGCTGCTAGGGCCAATGTTTAGAAGGCAAAATGTTGACTATACACAACCACATTTGCAGTTTCCACCTCAGGCATCACGCCAACCCAAGTTTGCACACATGAGGTAGCATGCCAATTTCGTTCGTAATTGCTAGACATCACAACAAAGAGCATCATCAGCAAAGAAAACTGATTGGATTGAAGCTATTAGCATGGTGTTGCGGGAGCAGTTTGGCATTCAGCCAAAGGGGTGTAATATTGGCTATCGAAAGTCATATCGTAATTACATTGATCGAATCTCATACCCGAATGGCTACATGGTTCCTAATTTTGTAAAATTTTTGGGAGAAGATTCCACAACGATGTTGGAACACGTTAGGCATTTTGTTGCGCAGTGTATTGAGGTGGCTCGGTTCGATGAGTTGAAGGTAAAATTGTTTCCATTGTCCTTATCCGAGATGACTTTTACTTGGTTCACAACATTTTCCCCAAATTCGGTTAATACTTGGGCCGATTTGGAAAGACGATTCCATGAATACATTTTCTGTAGAAGTTTGGAATTAAGGATTTCTAATTTGGGCTCCATCTGATAGAAGTTCAAGGAATCGGTAACAGGTTATATCAAAAGTTTTTAGGAGATTAGAAATCAATGCTTTAGCGTTACTCAACATGATAATCAATTGGCTGATTTAGCCTTTCAAGGATTGATTCCTCCCTTGAAAGAGAAGTTTGGTGGCCGAAAATTCACCAATTTAAGTTACCTATTACACAAAGTTTCATGAGCGATGTCCCTTTTGGCATTTTTACGGGAGAAAGGGTTAGCTTTGCCCTCGCTGTATGTTTTTCCGATGCAACATTACCCAGGGCAAAGCTATGGGCATCGATGGTCAGCTAAGGAAAGGTTGTGCGAACCAACCCAAGGACGGAAAGATAATAACCAAAAAAGGACAATCTATGAGATGATTTCTAAGCCAATTCAGAAGCAGCAATGATCAGATCAAGGGCACAATGGAACTACCAAGCTGAACCTGGTTGGTAAGATATGAAAGCTGATAGAGCCCAAGCCACAGTGGTGACCTCTAGGGTTGAGCAAGTCGTAGAGGAAATAATTTTAGCCATTGAAGACTCGAGAATTTAGAGAAGCTGAGCACGAGAAGCATAGAGATGAAATCTTTAATGGACTTCATCCAATGAAGCATAGAAAGGAGTGGAGGAAAAAAATAAGTCGGTTAGGATAAATTTGATCCAACCGACAAATTAGATTCCAACATTATTGGCAATGATGCTCCACCACCAATGGATGTCAATATGGTGTTCACACTGCCTGCAAAATTCAAGGTATGTACGGCATCGGCTATAGAATCATTTGCACAATTGTGCTTTGGATCGTAGGATGCCATCTTCATGAAGCTATAAGATGATCATCAGCATCTCAAGCCATTGTATATTAAAGGACACATAAATGGTAAGCCAATTTCAAGGATGTTAGCCAATGGTAGAGCCGCTATCAACTTGATGTCCTACCCTACCTGCAAGAAATTAAGCAAGACCGATGAGGACTTATTAAGACCAATATGGTCCTGAACAACTTTACCGAAGAACTGACAGAAGCCAAGGATTTCATGGTGGCCAAACTGACAATCAGCAGCAAGACTTTGCTAATAGCTTCCTTTGTGGTTAAAGCCAAAGGAAGCTATAGTGTATTACTTGGGAGGGATTGGATACATGCCAACTGATGCATCCCATTGACTATGCACTAAAAATTAATATAATGGAATGGGAACGAAGTTGAAGTGATTGAGGTCGACACATTAGCTCACATAGATGTGGCCAGTTCTGAGGCTAATTAGCGGTATGGTGGGGCCGAGTGCATATCAGATAAGACACTCAAAGATTGTGACTTCATATGCATTAATTAGACGGGGATGATCCTGGTTAATGTACAGCCGAGCACATTTGATCGGACAAATGAGATGTTGCACCGATGGAGTCCAAATGGGCCTTGCAAGACAAAGTGCAGATCTATCGACAATCGACAGATAGCTGTGAGGTGATTAAGGATTTTGAAGACATTGAAAGATTTGGGCAAGGTTTACATCTTCAGATCCATCAGAAGAAGTCGATATAGGTGATGGTGACAGGAAATGACCAACTTTTATTAGTTCGAGGCTAACAAGTGAGTATAAAGAAAAATTGTTCAACTTGCTAAGGAATTATAAAGATTGTTTTGCTTGAAAATACCATGAAATGATTGGTCTAAGATAACTTGTTGAACATCGGTTATCAATAAAACTAGGCTATAGGCCATTTAAACATCCCCCAAATAGTTTAATTCAGCCATGTATGCCACAATAAAAGAAGTAATAGAGCAGTTATTAGAAGCAAAGTTTATCCAGCCTTACTGATATGTTGAGTGGATTTCTAATATCGTTCTCGTAGTGTCGGGACCCGAATCTGCAAATCCGGACCCTATGTGTATTCTGTACTAGTCCAGGATCACGCTAGTACACACAGTCGTACAGGGTTGAATATCACATCCATACATAGTGGAAATATAAATAAAGTTCTTCAACATTAATATAAACTGGTTACAAGACATTAAGGTCATCTTACAAATAGTCTGCCTCACAAGGCTTACAACAACAAATGTGAAATCAGCAGCGGAATGAAGAACGTCGGTGACTCCCATCAGTATGCCATAGGCAACTGACAAGGTTCAACTCCTAGATAATCGCCTCCTCGTGAAACTTCGCCTCCTTCAAAGTTGTAATCCTCTCCTCAATTGATGATTTTGTTGAAAGCAAGGGTGAGTATACAACATACTCAGCAAGTCATGCACAGAGATGCAATCCTGTTACTATTTGCATGTCTTTTTCCAAAGGAATGGCTTAAGTGGTTGTTTTGCATCAAACAACACTTTGCTTTGATTAAATAACCTTAATAGATTCAAAAGCAGTAAAACCTTATTATATAATAAGTTATCAATCTCTTTTCAAAAAATTCGGCTCAAAGCTCTAATTTACTTCAGCAGTTATCTTTGGCACTCGGCCACCCATTCCCACATTTTGTTTTAGAAAATCTAACCCTTGACTGTAATCCCGAGCGTTGTCCAGTAACGTGGACTCAGCTATTCGAATAGATTTTTACACTCTGTAGAGGTTATGCACTTCACCCACAAGATACAATCAACTCACCACGTCTGCCGTGAATCGCCATACAAGAGTATGCGAATGAGTGATCATAACAAACCTTTCAGAAGCCTCTAACTATACAAGTGGACCTCTTCGGTTGTTGCACACTATCCCTTCCTTTAGTACAGGCGAAGTATAGGTCAGCCAACCGTTGGATAGGGTACCTAGCCATAACACCGGTACGCTCCCCCGTTCAATCTACACAAAAGGTATAGTTGACACCCTGAGGTACCAAATGCAAGTTATTAGCAACCTACTCAACTAGGTCCGCCCCATTACAGACATGTGGTTGCATGATTGACCCAGTTCAAAGGTTTGCAAGGTTAAGTCCTTGGGGTGACCAGGGCAAGACTATCCGAAGAACCAAAGCGACTTTCCCGGTGCCACTCATGGCCGACCCTATCATTCTTACCACTTGCCCCGGTCTAAATCTATTTCTCACCCCAGCTTGATTATTGTGCAACGCAAGCCAACAATAACATCAATTACCATGTAGAACCACAAGGGTACCTACACTTCACATCATCACGTGGCAAGATTACACTAACTCTAAAATTCATTTCATATAACATTAGTCAATATTATTTTGCCATTTGAAACACATTTCACGTAAGCATGGCTAAGCACCTACTCACGGTCTAGCCTCCCGTGTTGGCACAATCATATCATCCAACTAATTTAACCCAACTTATGGTGACGATGGAATACAAGGCATACAAATATTAATCATCAAGGGTGGAATTAACAACTAGGTTGATTATCTACTTAACCCAAACTAAATTACTCATTTTAATCAACATAGCATGCATAATTTAACTCAAGATATGTTTGAAAAACTAGGATCAATATGGTCAAAGCACAACTTGCCTTTAAAAAGCTGATAATCCTGATCTAAGACTTGATCTTGAGCTTGGTCTTCAATTTCCGCACCTTCGCACAGTTCAACGTCTATGCGTAGCAGATAAACATCCAAAAACAGCGAATAAACACACATTCGGGAAATGCCGCAAATTAAACTAATGCGTAATTTGATGAAAACTTCCAAATAATTAGTTTAGCACATTTTAAGATTTATAAAATTTATTTCAACATTTTTGGACGTATAGTTTAAGAGATACAAAATTTGTAAGTTTGAACTTTCCGTGAATAATTTAACCTTATAAATTTAATTATAAAATTTAATAAAAATTATTGTAGAAAGTTATTAATTTCTACTAATTAACAAAATTTGTTGCAAGCGATTCGGACTTATAACGAATTTCTAGCGAAAAAGACAAAATTCGCAATTTGATTACAAACTCATGTACAAAGTTACTACACATAGCTAATGCATGGCACTGTTGAACTGTTGATGGCGTTGGCTATTCATCATGCATGCGCACATACTGTGAGTCGGCTGGAGAGGTTCGTGCAGCGCACACACATACTATACATATATATCTATCTATAAATACGTATACAAGTATTCATGCGTACAGCAGAGTATATTTTTGTATACATGCAAGTCGTTGTCTAATATATACGTATATACATACTAGCATATATATATATAAAGAAAAACACACATACGTCTAACATGCTCACGTATTAATATTTAAACACACTCGTAAATACACGACGAGATCTACCGATCAGTAAAGATAGAGCATGCGAGCAAGAAAAGAAATACTACCGATCGACAGGAGCAACGACGGCGGCAACGCAGGGGAAGGCGACGGTGACAACGATGGCGAAGGCGACGTACACGGTGGCAATGACGTGGATAGCGGCGGCGGTGACAACGTAGACAGTAGTGTGATACTACGGAATGACGGTATGAGTCATTTTTGATCTCGGCCATAAGGTACGACTCTTGTATCATGTTTTTGCGCCGTTTCTGCAAGTGTGGGCCTTTTCGGGGGATTTTGGGCCTTTCCGGAGGGGAATTGGGCCTTCCGGGGGAGTTCGGGCCTTGGGGGGTCCATGTGGGCCGAAGGTGGGACATATTTGGGCCTTTTGGAGGTGGTCTAGGACAGCAAAACTGCTGCCCTAGCCCTACCTGCGCCCCAAACAAGTCCCCTCCCTAGCCCTAGCCCCCACTTGTCTCCCCTCCACCCCATTGCCTCCTCCTCCCTAGCCGCCACCCCTCCCTCACCCGTGCGCCTCCTCCCCCACCCTTGCTGCGTTCCCCTCACTGCCACGCCACGCCATGGTGCTACCCTCGCCGGTGGGAGGATCCGCGATGAGGAGAACCGGTGGCAACGTCGCGTGGGAGCGAGATCGGGCGATCGAGAGGCATTCTTCGTGTTCGTCGTTCGTCGGACTAAGGTATGTCCATGGGGAAACCTTGGGGAAGGTCTAGGTGCTGTTCTCATGGTAGATTTGGAGTTGTTAGATCAAGAGGACGTGCTGCCATGGAGTAGATCTGAAAAGAACTAGAGTTCGTATTGTACTCAGTTTCGGGCAGATTTGGAGTCCGTTTTAGGGGGTGCGATTTCGCAATTTTAGAGTCGGAATTTGGCCGACCTCCTGTTGAAGAAGTTGTAGGTATCGTCAAGACCTATTTTGTGTATTTGTTTGAGAATTTTTGGAGTTACGTTCTGAAAGTTATGGCCGTTTTGGTGGGCGCTGTCCAATCTGTGTCGAGGTTGGGATAGTCTGTGTTCAACATTAGATTAAACTAATTTAGAGTTCAAATCTGACCGTACGGACTTCTAGGAAGTTGTAGATAATTTCAATATATTTCAGTGCATATAAAGAAATTGAAATTCCGCCCAGCCGTTTGGAAGTTATGCCTGTTTTACCGAGCGCTGTCAAATCTGTGACGAGATTGAGACAGTTCGTGTTCAACGTTAGATTAAACAACATTAGAGTCCGAATCAGTCTTTACCTATAACTAGAAAAAGTTGGGAAATTTCCTAAGCTACGCGAGGATGTACTCGTTTATTCAATTTGGAGTTCTAGAACTCAAGTTATGATTTTTCGAAGCCGCTATCCAGAACGGGGCAAAATCTGTGATTTCGGGGTTTTGGAGTATTTAGCGTATTAGGTGTAGTGGGTACTGTTTTGAGGAGTCGAATTAAGTGTGTGGCACGTGTTTGCAGGTGGTGTGCCTTCGGGAGTGCCCTCAACCTCTCGTCACTCCGTTGCCCGCGGTTGAAGGCAAGTGTGTTGTATTGAATTATGGATCGTAGATTGCTTGTGAGACTAGATGAAATTGTCTATATGATATATGTCCACTTGCCATGTTTTAATGATTGCTATGATATGATGAGCATGTTTAAGATGTTATGATGCCATGTGTTAATATATGAGTTTTATATATTGTTGGCATGCTTGCATACATGACATGTTACATGGCCCGGCGGTGAGAAAGTCATTAACTAATCCGGGAAGGTCGGTGAGAAAGTTATGACTAATCCGGAGAGCCATTAGAGTAAGTCCTACATCGTGATTCCATCTACCGTGGGTGGTGGAAGCGAGGAGTAGGCACCCTCCATCTTCGGGATGGAAGGGGGGAGAGGGTGCACACCGACGGTGTGTACTCAACCATACCGGTATGAGTTTCCAAGGAGATATGAGCATAGCATTGCATTGCATTGCATTACAATACATATTAAATGATGAGGATGTTGTTATGTGTTCAAGTTTGAAATGTTATATGTGACGTGAGGTATTATTGTCTTGTAAATGATCTTGTTGTCCATTACAATATGCTTGCTGAGTTTTCGAACTCACGCTTGTGTTTTATGTTGTTTGTTTATTTAGGTACAATGAAATCGGCTTATGGAAAGGGATCTAGCTACACTCCTTCACGTAGTATCATAATCTAGCTAATTCACCTGTTTTGGAGACACGACAATAAGTATTACAATAATCATTAGTGTATGGTCTCGTATGTTTGGTTGTTTCCCTCATGTATATCATGTGGGGAGTTGTTTTAACTTCCTAGAGTTAAATTGATGCTTATTATTTTGCTATCGATGCTTATTGATGTTTTAGTTGATGATTAGCTATCCTTATCGCTGCGTATGGATATCTCGTTTGTCTTACATATTGATATGATGCTATGTTGTTAAGTTTCATGCAAAAACAAAGGAGATGCTGTCAAAATTTCCAATTATTCCAAATGATTACTTGCTGTAATTTACCTTAAATTATGGTATTAAATGTGTCATGATCTATGTTTGGTGACATTCTGGGCTTAGTAAAAGCCGGGTGTTACAGCTTGGTATCGAGCGGTCAGTAGGTCCCTGGAATGTGTATTTAGTGTCATAATTATAGGTTCAACTAAAATATGAAGTGGGATAACCTAGAAACATGGCTTAGGTTTTACTTAAAACTTTGCCATAGGATAGCAACATTAAAACTTGTGTAAGTGGAATAATTAATTTAAAACTTGACACACTCTGTTGCAAGAGGAATGGGTATGGGTACCGTTGCTTTACGCTTAAATGTTGTATTTAAGCTTTGATGTTGAATGTTACATTTGGTAATATATGTTGCTATGTTTATGAAAGAATTGATTGTGTTGATACGATTGAGATTATGTGGGTTGTGGTGCCGAAAGGGGTTTCGGTCACCTTCTGTTGTTTGTAGTATTGTTGGGTTTGACGGTGTGGCCGGGTAGTGCCATCACCGATGGACTTTTAACCTCCTGTTGGGAGAGTGCTTATCCTTTCTGTCGTAGATTGGGTAGTTGGTTGGAGTCGAGTAGTAGAGTTGTGGATTGACCCTCCGAATTTTTCTTTGCCGTTTTGACGAACGGTTTTGGTTGGTTTTTGGTTGGTTGAAATAAAAGAAAAAGTGTTCGGTTTTGGATACTCACCGATGGTTCTTTTGGTGGTTTTGGTTTTGTCTTGTTTGGTTGAAGACAAAAGAAGAATTTCGGGTTGCGCCTCTTTTGGTCGCCTTGTCAGCTTTTAACGCTTGGATTTGTTGTTTGCCTTATAGAGAAACTTATAGATTGATTCTTGGGTTACCATTCTCCAACTTGAAAGGAAGTTATTGAAGTTCGATGAAAATCTAAGTCGCATGGATTTAGGTGTCAAGGTTTTGTCGGAAAGGATGTGGTTGATCGGTTGCTTTACTGAGAAAGATTTCAATTTATTCTTGTGTTTATCTTTTTCGAGGTTTAAAAGAGTTATTATGGTTGTGCCAGATCTTGTTGTTGGGGCCTAAGTGGTGTTTGATTGCCATGATGACTTGCTTGGGAATTCATCTTTGAAAAACCGTTTGTTTCGTGAAAGTTTGAAGTTTGGGGTTATGGCCTAAAAATTTTGGTTAATCGCTTGGTTTTTCCTCGTGCAACCATCTTCCTTCGTGGAAGTTGTTGATCTCGAGAGTTGTGGAGTAGTTGTGTGTCGGCATTTGGGAATTTAAGAGTTGACTTCTCTTGTGATTTATGGTTGAGCTTTCCGGAAGGAAAGGTGTTTTGGGTGTTGTTCTTTTCTGGAGTAATTATGGTTTCCTTAAGAGTTGGGTGCGTGATTCACGTGAATGTTTAAGAAGTTAAGTGTATGATGAGAAGTTAGAGTTTTCGGATGATATGAGCTAGTGGTTCGGTTAAAGTGAATTTGTTGTTGTTTAAAGATAAACTAAAATATAGTGTTGATAAGAGATGATTAAATGAGACGTTAGGTGATCCAAAGTGAAAGTTGATTAGTGGTGTGTGCAAAGTGATGCGGGTAAAGGCATCTAATGGATGTTTGAGATTCGTTAGCATAGAATGTCTCGGTTTATGAACTTGTTATAGCAAGAAGATGGTGTGAAATTCTGCCTATTGTAGCTGGTGGAGTCGATTAATATTGTGGAGTCGACAATATGACTTAAAATACGTGTAATCAATTAATGAGGATATATGGAATGATTGTAGGAAAGGTTGAATTATTCTTGACACAGGTCTGTCTGGGATCCGTATTTATGAGGAATGTCTAGGGGAGATCGTGTCGCGTGGTTAGCAGTAATTATTGGTGGAATGAATCGTGATATGGAATATGTGACTTAGGGATTATACCCAGGGTAATTGTTGATTACGCCGGAATAATTGTAAAGAGATGTGTGCTACGCTTGGGATAATAAGTTGCATGAATAATGGTTCGTCATGGTTAGTAGACCAAAAGAAGTTGTTGATATGCGTCTTATGTTGGATTAACTGATAAGTTAATTGTGCTGGAGTTGTGAGAACGTGGTTCTCCTTGTTGGTTGTCATACGGTAGATATGGTCTACGGTTCGTTGGTAATATAATCAATTGTGGTTATATGAACAGTGAAAAGTGATTTTATCAAGAGCAGATGTTGTAGCTTGTGTGCAACAGTGTTGGACTTCTCGGGATTTGGGTGATTATGACATCCGTTTTGGGCTAATCTGTTTAGTCTATGCTATAAGTATGGGTTAACACCCAAAGCGTTTGTCGGGACCCCGAATTTGCAAATCCGGACCCTCTGTGTATTCAGCACTAGTCCAGGATCACGCTAGTGCACACAGTCTCAACATAGATGAATATCACAATCATACGCAGCGGAATAGTAAAAATAACTCAATAATAGAATATAAACTATTGAGCGACCTTAAGGTCAACCTTACATTTGTGAAACCCTGACGGCTTCAACTCCAAATAAGCAAAATGAACGAAGAACATCGGTGAATCCCATCAATACGCCACAGGCAACTGACAGGGTTCGACTCCTAGATAATCGCCTTCTCACGGAACTTCTTCTTCTTCGACGATGTAGACTTTTGCTCACTGGTGATTGTTTGTTTGCAAGGGGTGAGTACATAAAGCACTCAGCAAGTCATGCACAGAATGCAAGTCTAATAGCTATATGCATGGCTTGGTACAAAGGAATAGCTCAAGGTATATTTGCAGTAAACAGCTTTTGAAAAGTAATATAAGTAGATTCGAAAGCAGTAGAAACAAGTAAAACATAAATAACTTTTCAAAAAGTTTAATAAACATTTTCCCCATCCTAAACCACATTTCCATCATTTCCATTATTAAACCAACCCAACTTTCCAAATCCAAGTTATTTTTGAGAAAATCTAACCCTTGACTGTAATTCCCGAGCATTGTCCAAGATCACTGGACTCGGCTATTTAAATAGATTCTACACTCTGCAGAGGTTATGCACTTTACCCACAAGATACAATCTACTCACCACGTCAGCCGTGAATCGCCATACAAGAGTATGCGAATGAGCGATCATAACAAAGCCTTTCTAAGCCTCAAACAACACAGGTGGTCCTCTCCTGTTCGTGCTCTACACCATCCCTTCCCTTAGCCAAGGCGAAGTATGGGACCAACACACCGTTAGATGGGTACCTGGCCACAGCCACGATACGCTCCCCCGTACAATCACACAAAAGGTGTAACTGACACCCTGAGGCTCCACAAGTGAGTCCTTAGCGACTTAGTCAACTAGGGCCGTCCCATTCCAGCCATGTGGTTGCAAGTATGACCCAGTTCAAAGGCTTGCAAGGTTAAGTCCTTAGAGTGACCAGGGCAAGACTACCCGAAAACCAAATCAACACTCCCAATGCCACACTGCCCACCTGATTACTCTTGCCACATGCCCCTGGCCGAAATCGCTTATCAAACCCCAGTTGATTACCATGCACCACGTGCCATCAACATCACATGATACTTTTCCAAAACAGGTTCAATATATCATTAAGTCAATATTAACATTTAATTATCCAAAATCATGTCATGAGCACGTAGCAGGTCTAAGCAGTATACTACAACGATCTAAACCCATGTTGGCAATTTAATAATGTCCAACTAGTAAACCACAACTAGGGTGACAAAGGGTCATGGCACATACTTAAGTAATCAAGGTGTCATATATCAAATTGGTATTTATCTAACCCCCAGGTTTAAACAAAGTATCTTTCTAATTGAACTAGCATGCAATAGTTTAAATCAAAATAGATTTCAAAATGGGATCAACATGGTCAAAGCACAACTTGCCTGGCCCTTGCAAACTTTACTGTCTTTTACTCTTTATCCTTGATCCTTGATCCTCGAGCTTCAACTTCCACTTTCTCGATCCTCACTGTTCGAGCGACTTAGGACGACACGCCTAACGATTAAAGAAGAAGCAAATACAAACCAATTCAAAAGACAAATCAAGTAAACTCCAAATTAAGAACGAACAGCATTGGGCACAACGGCTTGGGAGAGATTTGGGAACTCGAACGGATTAGATCGAAGAGTTGACAAAAGAGAACGGGCTTTCAAGAAACACCGAAAAGGGAAAGATTAATAATCGGGAAAGAAAGAATAATATTCGAAGAATATTTCTTCCGTTATTATCTTGATTGGACAGATAGCGACATATGGGCTCTCGATCTATAGATCGGGTCCATAAGGATATGTTAGTTCACAGTGAACTAAACTGATTCTCGAAGTTGACTTTTGTTGACCGAACGGACACAGTCAAACAAAAGAGAGACGGATAGATCGGGCACAGGGGTATGACAGATGGCCAATGGTCTATCGACCAAGTCCACGAAGGAATTCTCGATTAAAGGCAGATTAGGTCTTCAGGGATAAGACAAGACAAGTGTCTTACCACGGTTGAGACAACGGAAAAGATTGCAAAGATAACAACGCGGCTCACGATAAACTTAGTTCATCAAACCGGTCTTCGGTTAGGGTTTTGATTCGGCTTGAAGATGATATGACGATGAGACTAGGCTCACGTCACGATGATAGAACAGGTGAAGGCATTGCACTAGGGTTTGTGCAAGAATACACGCATGCGATGACAACGAGGCGAAGAGAGCCAATTGTTAACGATGGAACGTTAACGATGAAACGTTAACGGTGGAACGTTAACGACGAAGCGTTAACGGCAAAACGTTAACGGAGGAACGTTAACGACAGAGTATTAACGACGGAGCGTTAACGGGGAAACATTAACGGAGGAGCGTTAACGACGAAGCGTTAACGACGGAACGTTAATGGAGGAACATTAACGGAGCGTAAATGACAAAACGTTAACGGCAAGACGTTACCAACGGAGCGTTAACGACAGAGTGTTAACGGTGAAACATTGTCGGCAAAACGTTAGCGGAGGAACGTTAACGGAACGTTAACGGTGGAGGTCAACAATGATAGGAGACTTCATGAAGCGAAGTAGCGACCGTCGGTGCAACGACATGGCCGCGGTAGAACGCTACCAAGGACGGCTAACCGGTGCGCGAACCGGCGGCAACAGTTTAGGCCGAAAGACGACGGTTTAAGGCGGGCGCCGGGCTTCTCGGCAAACGGAGACCAAAAGAACCTTAAGTATGATCCAAAACAGTAAAAGATGATCCTACGGACGCAACAACACGGCCGGAGTGAACCAAAATAACCGGCGCTAAAAGACGCGCGCGACGGCAAACGGTGGCCTAAATATATAAAAAATTCCGGAGGATGGGATGGCAAAGGGAGAATGTCTACTGCGTAGAACGCGGCGAGACGATCTCAACGGTATAGGCGGATTTTGCGGCGCCTTCCGGATTAATCACAAATCTGGCGATTAACGGGTTTCGGATCAAAACTTTGGACGGCCATAACTTCTAGAATAATGATCGGAACTTAACGAAATTTGACCGAGAGCTAGATGGGACCAAGAGGCACACCGTGACGCAGGTGGCTCGAAGAAATACCTTCTGGAACAGCGGGGACCGCGCGAGGAAGTTTGCCGCTGTCTGGAACGCAGTCTAAACGGAGAATTTATTTTTCTGCGCCAAATCCAGAGGGCAAAACCTTGGGGCAAGATGTGCATCCTGTAGAGGACATCCCCAGGAGTCTACACAAAAAATTTCACCGTCAAACTCGAAAAATTGAGGGAGTTATGGCCTCGGCAAGATTCGAGATTGAAACGGCCGTAACTTTTGATCCCGTGGACCAAATTGGCTGAATTTTGGACAGCAAGTAGATGGTACCTTGTGGCACACCACGGAGAAGACGGATCTCGAAAAGAGTCGACGAGCTGCCCGGGACGCGGCTCCAAAGTTCGGCCGGCGTTGGGCGACGTTCGGGCGACATTGGATGGTTTTGGAATTTTAGAAAATTGATCTGAGGTCTAGAGGACGTGTGGGAGGTCTACAGGGGTTAGGGGTGGTGGCTAGATTAAGCACAAAAAATTTGGACGCGTTTGGAGCAAAAACGGGCCTTATAGGCATTTTATCGAGCAGTTTCCGTGCATGAATCGGATCCGGGCGACGTGGCGCGTTGTGGGGGCGACACGTGGCAGCGGGGTGGCCTGGCCCAAGTGGGGCGCTGGCCTGGTGCACGGGATGGGCCGGCCCACTTCCAAAAACCAGATTTTCCAATCTTTTTCGAATAAAAACAATTCCACAAATTCCAATAAATCATTAGAGGCAATAAAAATACCCGAAAAATTCTAGAAAAATTCTAGAAAATATTTTGAGATATTTCGAACTCAAATAAAATATTTTCAGCAAAAATTTATATAAACTTTTCCAAATAATTTATAAATTTTAACAAAAGGGCTTAATACAAAATGATTCCGAATAAATCCAATAAATAGCAAACGAGCTCCGAAAAATCTCAAAAATTACATAAGAACTTCTTGAAGCACAAGGAATCCAAATAAAATTAAATAAATTTTATTTGAGGTTTAGAATAATTAAATTAAATTGTTTTAGCTTTTAGAAAAATTTCAAATCAAGTTTTATAAACGCGAGAAAATCAACTAAAAATGTTGAAAGCTAAACTAAATCAAAATTTTTGAAAATCCAAATTTTGGGATGTTACAAATCTACCCCCCTTAACAGAATCTCGTCCCCGAGATTCAGGGCTGACTATAGAATTAGGTTCAGGGGGACTCAACTCTTGAGCTTCCTCGAACTTCCAAGCAACTACACACCGACAGGGTCGCTTCTGAACAAACGCTTGGTAACATCCAAAATTTTGCAGGCTGCTCCTTGCAGATGAGGTCCTCTTACAAGTCCACTGACTCCAACTGTGTCTGCTTTTCGGGCACAAGGCACTTCTTCTACGGAAAATCTTGATACTAACTTTGTCGGAAAATCTTGAACATCTTCTGCACTCATGCTGACGTTTCTGGTAACTCCATTGATAGGCTCCTTGCTTCTGTTCCTAAACACTTGATTTTCCGCTTCTTCTAGAAATTGGACAGGCTGTATCTGACAACAAAGCTTACTTGTGATTACGTGGTCTTCGACAAGACTTGAATAGCATTCCGGTTGGTCTGGCACTATCTTTGTCGGCTTGATTCTTTGACTGAAACTCTGTATCAACTGAATACTCCTTAACAATTCACTTTCTGACGCAAGTGTCTCGGTAGGGGTAGGATTAGGATTGAAGTGGGCAGGTAAAATATCTTTTCCCCTAGGACAACTATTAGCAAAGTGTCCCGGCTCATTGCATCTGAAGCAATACTTGACTGACATCCGTTGGCTTCCTCCTGACATGGTACTAATCTTGGTAGGGCAGAGCTGAGATCGATGCGATCAGTGGTGACCACTTTCTTCTGAGAGTAGTGGTTAGCAAAATTTTCTGGCTGATGACAGGCAAAGCAAATTCTAGGCAGCAGGCTTTTCTTTTGAGAACGTTTCACTAGGTTGATGTTATGGAAACTCTAACCATCAGGGCGAAGCACAGGTGAAAGTGTCTCTAACAAAGTCTAAGCGGTATGGCAACTAAATTGTTGAGGGGTACTCCTCATTCGCTGTTGCGGTGGTCCTCCTTGGTTAGACTTCTGATGCTTGCGGTGGTCTTCCAATTCCTTGCACTCATCTTCTAGGTCAAGGTCTTGTTAATCAACTCTTCTTGCTTCAACTGATTCCTTAAGCAAGTTGCTTCCATAGCCTTACCACTCACTTTTTGTGTTATAATCTTTACTGATGTAATTTCTGGGATGATCATGGCTTTCGAAATTGCTTGATCTTTCTGTGGCATTCCTTAGCAAATGACCTGACTCACCACAGTTGTAACATGAACGTTTGGGTCATCGTGCTGGGTTGATGGGGCATTCTCTAGGCTAATGACCTCATTTATCACACAGGAAACAATTCCATGGTGACCAAGTACTACTGATTTCCTGAGGTAGATGGATAGGGTTGACATGTTTCTTCTTCATTTCTTCACGTGGCACAGCTGGTGCGGATGACAATCCTTCTCTTTTTGCTAACTCTTGAGCAAGGACGGTTCGAAGATTCTCTCGCTGATGCCGAGTCACAGCGGTCACTATTGGATCTAAGGGACATTGAGCTGGGCAATGATCACGACCTTCGCAAAGATAGCAGGTGATATTGCGCATAGGACATTCTCCGGGTAAATGGCTTCCTTCACAGCTGGAACAATTGATTGCATGTTCATCAGCAGTGTATCCTATTTCTCCACATCGGATGCATGCACGGTCTTCTAACTTGTTTGGTTGACAACACTTCAAAGAACAGTGTCCAGGTATGGTATTAGGTGCAGGGGTTGTACTCTTCTCTGAACTCGCGGTAGTCACACTATCATCTGATGACGCAACAAACTGACGAAGGGCGGTGGCAATTTCCAACCAAGTGATAGTATGTCCATCTTCCGAGGTGGCGTAGAAACCTCTCTTCCAGGCTAATGCATCTCCTTCTAACCGGCAAGTAGCACAGGGGACCTTCTCTTCATCTTCACATTACACCAAAGCTAGCTTCTCTCCTATGACACGAAGCCATATTTCTGCGTCTTTGAGAGTGGCTGATCCATCAAACACGGGTGGGTTGGTCTTCATGAACAAGTCAAACTTTGACTGTGAACAGGAGGTTACGACTTTAGTGGTGGAGGGGTTGATTTTGGCACTGATAACATTCATCTGTTGCACCATCATCTGTATGAGCTGAGTCTGGGTAGTGACAAACTGATCCAAGTGTTGAATTGTCACGGTTGGTATAGTGGGCGACTGCTGGTCACTATCTGCTTTAATACTGACTCCACTAGTAGCAACTGAACTGACTTGAACTGCCTCTAAGTCACTGCTGTAGTTGGTCCTCTCCATCATTTGTCCACTCCAGGGTTTTGGGTAAGAGGGAAAAGCATAGATGAGGTTCAAGAACCCTATTGCAGGGGAGCAGGTTTAACCCAAAAACTTATAAAAAAAAAACTAGGTATGGTTGCTTATCCAAGCCTAAAAGCTATGCAACGCATACTGCACACTCAGCAATAAGAAAAGATCCAAATTCCTAAGCACACAATAATCTAGCGTCTAAAAGGGTAGCACTCTTATCTTAAGAGACGCGACTCTCACCCATGAGTCTCAACTTACTACTAAGCACTGGTTCTTCAAGCTTCTAGAACCCTTCATCGATCCACTTCTCTTCGAGCTCGATGATTCCTTACTTCACGATCTTCAGGGTTGACGGCGACATCCAGTACTTTCTCCTTAAGTGTGAAACATCGTTAACTATTCGAAACAACTCAGGTAAGATTTCCATTTAAATCGAAGGGAAGGATAGAAATTTCAGCAAAGGGAAAAAAATAGAAGAATAAGATAAGTCAAGAACGTATTATTCTTTCAAGTTAAAATTTCTCTTTAGAAAATAATTTTGAAGCTCCTAAAGACGGCCAATCTATCTAGGGTCAAGACCTACAGTCAGTATGGCTCTGATACCACCTCTGTCGGGACCCCGAATTTGCAAATCCGGACCCTCTGTGTATTCAGCACTAGTCCAGGATCACGCTAGTGCACACAGTCTCAACATAGATGAATATCACAATCATACGCAGCGGAATAGTAAAAATAACTCAATAATGGAATATAAACTATTGAGCGACCTTAAGGTCAACCTTACATTTGTGAAACCCTGACGGCTTCAACTCCAAATAAGCAGCAGCGGAACGAAGAACATCGGTGAATCCCATCAATACGCCACAGTAACCGACAGTGGTTCGACTCCTAGATAATCGCCTTCTCACGGAACTTCTTCTTCTTCGACGATGTAGACTTTTGCTCACTGGTGATTGTTTGTTTGCAAGGGTGAGTACATAAAGCACTCGACAAGTCATGCACGTAATGCAAGTCTAATAGCTATATGCATGGCTTGGTACAAAGGAATAGCTCAAGGTATATTTGCGAAACTTGACTTTTGAAAAGTAATATAAGTAGATTCGAAAGCAGTAGAAACAAGTAAAACATAAATAACTTTTCAAAAAGTTTAATAAACATTTTCCCCATCCTAAACCACATTTCCATCATTTCCATTATTAAACCAACCCAACTTTCCAAATCCAAGTTATTTTTGAGAAAATCTAACCCTTGATCAGTAATTCCCGAGCATTGTCCGATCATGGACTCGGCTATTTAAATAGATTCTACACTCTGCAGAGGTTATGCACTTTACCCACAAGATACAATCTACTCACCACGTCAGCCGTGAATCGCCATACAAGAGTATGCGAATGAGCGATCATAACAAAGCCTTTCTAAGCCTCAAACAACACAGGTGGTCCTCTCCTGTTCGTGCTCTACACCATCCCTTCCCTTAGCCAAGGCGAAGTATGGGACCAACACACCGATTAGATGGGTACTGGCCACGCCACGATACGCCCCCCGCACAATCACACAAAAGGTGTAATCGACACCCGAGGCTCCACAAGTGAGTCCTTAGCGACTTAGTCAACTAGGGCCGTCCCATTCCAGCCATGTGGTTGCAAGTATGACCCAGTTCAAAGGCTTGCAAGGTTAAGTCCTTAGAGTGACCAGGGCAAGACTACCCGAAAAACCAAATCAACACTCCCAATGCCACACCGCCCACCTGATTACTCTTGCCACATGCCCCTGGCCGAAAATCGTTTATCAAACCCCAGTTGATTACCATGAACCACGTGCCATCAACATCACATGATACTTTTCCAAAACAGGTTCAATATATCATTAAGTCAATATTAACATTTAATTATCCAAAATCATGTCATGAGCACGTAGGTGTCTAAGCGATACTACAACGATCTAAACCCATGTTGGCAATTTAATAATGTCCAACTAGTAAACCACAACTAGGGTGACAAAGGGTCATGGCACATACTTAAGTAATCAAGGTGTCATATATCAAATTGGTATTTATCTAACCCCAGTGTTTAAACAAAGTATCTTTCTAATTGAACTAGCATGCAATAGTTTAAATCAAAATAGATTTCAAAATGGGATCAACATGGTCAAAGCACAACTTGCCTGGCCCTTGCAAACTTTACTGTCTTTTACTCTTTATCCTTGATCCTTGATCCTCGAGCTTCAACTTCCACTTTCTCGATCCTCACTGCTCGAACGACTTAGGACGACACGCCTAACGATTAAAGAAGAAGCAAATACAAACCAATTCAAAAGACAAATCAAGTAAACTCCAAATTAAGAACGAACAAAGATTGGGCACAACGGCTTGGGAGAGATTTGGGAACTCGAACGGATTAGATCGAAGAGTTGACAAAAGAGAACGGGCTTTCGGCAAAACACCTAAAAGGGAAAGATTAATAAGCGGGAAAGAAAGAATAATATTCCGAAGAATATTTCTTCCGAAGTTATTATCTTGATTGGACAGATAGCGACATATGGGCTCTCGATCTATAGATCGGGTCCATAAGGATATGTTAGTTCACAGTGAACTAAACTGATTCTCGAAGTTGACTTTTGTTGACCGAACGGACACAGTCAAACAAAAGAGAGACGGATAGATCGGGCACAGGGGTATGACAGATGGCCAATGGTCTATCGACCAAGTCCACGAAGGAATTCTCGATTAAAGGCAGATTAGGTCTTCAGGGATAAGACAAGACAAGTGTCTTACCACGGTTGAGACAACGGAAAAGATTGCAAAGATAACAACGCGGCTCACGATAAACTTAGTTCATCAAACCGGTCTTCGGTTAGGGTTTTGATTCGGCTTGAAGATGATATGACGATGAGACTAGGCTCACGTCACGATGATAGAACAGGTGAAGGCATTGCACTAGGGTTTGTGCAAGAATACACGCATGCGATGACAACGAGGCGAAGAGAGCCAATTGTTAACGATGGAACGTTAACGATGAAACGTTAACGGTGGAACGTTAACGACGAAGCGTTAACGGCAAAACGTTAACGGAGGAACGTTAACGACAGAGTATTAACGACGGAGCGTTAACGGGGAAACATTAACGGAGGAGCGTTAACGACGAAGCGTTAACGACGGAACGTTAATGGAGGAACATTAACGGAGCGTAAATGACAAAACGTTAACGGCAAGACATTACCAACGGAGCGTTAACGACAGAGTGTTAACGGTGAAACATTGTCGGCAAAAGCGTTACGGAGGAACGTTAGCAGGCGTTAACGGTGGAGGTCAACAATGATAGGAGACTTCATGAAGCGAAGTAGCGACCGTCGGTGCAACGACATGGCCGCGTAGAACGCTACCAAGGACGGCTAACCGGTGCGCGAATCGGGCGGCAGCTTAGGCCGAAAGACGACGGCGGTTTAAAGCGGCGCCGGGCTTCTCGGCAAACGGAGACCAAAAGAACCTTAAGTATGATCCAAAACAGTAAAAGATGATCCTACGGACGCAACAACACGGCCGGAGTGAACCAAAATAACCGGGCGTCAAAAGCGGCGCGCGACGGCAAACGGTGGCCTAAATATATAAAAAAAATTCCGGAGGATGGGATGGCAAAGGGAGAATGTCTACTGCGTAGAACGCGGCGAGACGATCTCAACGGTATAGGCGGATTTTGCGGCGCCTTCCGGATTAATCACAAACTGGCGATTAACGGGTTTCGGATCAAAACTTTGGACGGCCATAACTTCTAGAATAATGATCGGAACTTAACGAAATTTGACCGAGAGCTAGATGGGACCAAGAGGCACACCGTGACGCAGGTGGCTCAAGAAATACCTTCTGGAACAGCGGGGAACGCGCGAGGAAGTTTGCCGCTGTCTGGAACGCAGTCTAAACGGAGAATTTATTTTTCTGCGCCAAATCCAGAGGGCAAAACCTTGGGGCAAGATGTGCATCCTGTAGAGGACATCCCCAGGAGTCTACACAAAAAATTTCACCGTCAAACTCGAAAAATTGAGGGAGTTATGGCCTCGGCAAGATTCGAGATTGAAACGGCCGTAACTTTTGATCCCGTGGACCAAATTGGCTGAATTTTGGACAGAAAGTAGATGGTACCTTGTGGCACACCACGGAGAAGACGGATCTCGAAAAGAGTCGACGAGCTGCCCGGGACGCGGCTCCAAAGTTCGGCCGGCGTTGGGCGACGTTCGGGCGACATTGGATGGTTTTGGAATTTTAGAAAATTGATCTGAGGTCTAGAGGACGTGTGGGAGGTCTACAGGGGTTAGGGGTGGTGGCTAGATTAAGCACAAAAAATTTGGACGCGTTTGGAGCAAAAACGGGCCTTATAGGCATTTTATCGAGCAGTTTCCGTGCATGAATCGGATCCGGGCGACGTGGCGCGTTGTGGGGGCGACACGTGGCAGCGGGGTGGCCTGGCCCAAGTGGGGCGCTGGCCTGGTGCACGGATGGGCCGGCCCACTTCCAAAAACCAGATTTTCCAATCTTTTTCGAATAAAAACAATTCCACAAATTCCAATAAATCATTAGAGGCAATAAAAATACCCGAAAAATTCTAGAAAAATTCTAGAAAATATTTTGAGATATTTCGAACTCAAATAAAATATTTTCAGCAAAAATTTATATAAACTTTTCCAAATAATTTATAAATTTTAACAAAAGGGCTTAATACAAAATGATTCCGAATAAATCCAATAAATAGCAAACGAGCTCCGAAAAATCTCAAAAATTACATAAGAACTTCTTGAAGCACAAGGAATCCAAATAAAATTAAATAAATTTTATTTGAGGTTTAGAATAATTAAATTAAATTGTTTTAGCTTTTAGAAAAATTTCAAATCAAGTTTTATAAACGCGAGAAAATCAACTAAAAATGTTGAAAGCTAAACTAAATCAAAATTTTTGAAAATCCAAATTTTGGGATGTTACAGCGTTGGAGTGGGACGCTCTCTTTAGCGTTCAACTGATTTATCTTTGGTAATCCTGGAGTTAAGCGCTTAAATTGTAATTCTATCGTGACAAGAGTTGGATTGATTTGGGAAACGTGTGTGGTTTTTGCGAGCGTTTCAAAAAGGTGAATCTTATGATTGTTTCATAAGTGTTTTTGTTGGTAAAATGTTCCCTGCTGGGAATGTGTTTCCTTTCTCTTTAAGAGAATTGGTAGCGGTTATTAGGCGTAGATGTTTGATTGGAGAGTTGATGCTATCTTCTGTTATTGGCTTTGGTTAAAATGCGATGTTTTGCGCGCATTGCGTGCAGTGGTTGTTGGGTTGTGATGAGATATGGTATTTTTCGCTAACGCCGCCGTAGTTTATGCGAATTTGAGCAACCATCGATGTTGTTGGGTGTCAATCATGTGACAAGGAGAATGAAGTCTCTTGGTGAATGGTTAATGGGTATCGTGGTTACATGATGAATAAATGGTGAAAAAGATTCATGACATCGCTTTTATAAGCATAAAAGAGTTGTTGAGCCAGGATCGGTGAGAAAGTCATATAGAGACATATGACTAATCCGAGTGCTCTTGTAGAATTCGCATTCGTGTTATGAATCGAGATTTTTCATTGCTCTCTAGCATGAAAATGAATGAATGGATAAATGCCGGTATTTTGGTTTTGTTATGCAAGGGATTTGAGTTTCCCTTTCTTCGAGAGTTTTTGTGGCGCTTCTCTTCCAAGATGTTGATTTTGGTTAAAGTGAAAAGTTTGGTCGTGGTGAAGTAGTCGAGTTGTCTTTAGTTGTTGAGAACTTCACAAGAGAATTGTGTGGAGTCTCTATTTGTTTGAGTGCTCTCCGATGCGAATTGTATCGCGTTGATTGGAGATTTGAGTTTTCCTTTGCGGCTTGACTTAGGAAAAGCAAAAGGGTGGTCTTTCAATGTTATCGGGTTCTTTCCAAAGCGATTTGTGGCGCTTTGAGATTCGAGTTGTTGTATGTGGTCTACTTGGATTCAAAAGAATCGTACTTCTTTTGCACTATTGATAGGAGCGAGAATAAGAAGGGCCTCGGGTTATTGTTGAGTATAATCTAAGAGCTATACCCGTGGGCTTCGTTGTTTGTGAGGGCGACATCCTCTTGGGAAAAGTGCCAATTGAGATTTGGTAGTGAGTTACGGTCCTAGTTTGGGCTAGGTCTTTGGACATTAGTGGTATGAGGGTGGATGATGATGGAGGTTGTTGATGTCGTGGTTTGAATTTGGTTGAAAGTATCGTTGGGTGGAAGCAAATGTTATAGAAAGTGTGATGTAAAATGCTTTGTCGTGGACATTGTATTAGCTAGACGTCCCTGTGTGTGCGTTATTCCCGGAGAGGATAGAATGAAAAGGAGTATTGTGGTTGGCGATGAAAGGAAAGTATGGTTGATGTAGGCTATGGGCGAAGACGACATTAGTAAATTTTGATTCCTTGCGAAAAGGGGTCAAATAATTGGGAGAGATGGGGTTTTGCGTAAATGGTCTTTTTGGGGGGGTTCTAGTTTGGAACCTCGGTTGACCGCTTTAATACTAATGATGAAAAAGTGATGTGTTTCAAGGTGATTGTGTCATTCGGAGTTTATGAATCATGATAGAGATTGAAGTAAATGAGGAATCATGTCAAGTTGTGCTTAGTTAAGCTAAGCCAAGTCACTCTTGTTAATAGATGGATTTGGAGAATGGAGTTGTCATTGCTATTGTTTGAGTCTTTGCGTGGGTGTGTTGAGTTCGCAAAGAAGATGAGTCTCTAGTGGACATTGTTTTAGAATTGACGTGTAAGATTCGAGGTCGAATCCAGTTAAGGGAGGTAGAATGTGATACTACGGAATGACGGTATGAGTCATTTTTGATCTCGGCCATAAGGTACGACTCTTGTAACATGTTTTTGCGCCGTTTTCAAGTGTGGGCCTTTCCGAGGATTTTGGGCCTTCCTGAGGGGAATTGGGCTGCCCGGGAGTTCGGGCCTTGGGGGTCCATGTGGGCCGAAGGTGGGACATATTTGGGCCTTTTGGAGGTGGTCTAGGACAGCAAAACTGCTGCCCTAGCCCTACCTGCGCCCCAAACAAGTCCCCTCCCTAGCCCTAGCCCCCACTTGTCTCCCCTCCACCCCATTGCCTCCTCCTCCCTAGCCGCCACCCCTCCCTCACCCTTGCGCCTCCTCTCCCACCCTTGCTGCGTTCCCCTCGCTGCCACGCCACGCCATGGTGCTGCCCTCGCCGGTGGGAGGATCCGCGACGAGGAGAACCGGTGGCAACGTCGCGTGGGAGCGAGATCGGGCGATCGAGAGGCATTCTTCGTGTTCGTCGTTCGTCGGACTAAGGTATGTCCATGGGGAAACCTTGGGGAAGGTCTAGGTGCTGTTCTCATGGTAGATTTGGAGTTGTTAGATCAAGAGGACGTGCTGCCATGGAGTAGATCTGAAAAGAACTAGAGTTCGTATTGTACACAGTTTCAGGAAGATTTGGAGTCCGTTTTAGGGGGTGCAATTTCGCAATTTTAGAATTGGAATTTGGCCGACTTCCTGTTGAAGAAGTTGTAGGTATCGTTAAGACCTATTTTGTGTATTTTTTTGAGAATTTTTGGAGTTATGGTCTGAAAGTTATGGCCGTTTTGGTGGGCGCTGTCCAATCTGTGTCGAGGTTGGGACAGTCTGTGTTCAACATTAGATTAAACTAATTTAGAATTCGAATCTGACCGTACGGACTTCTAAGAAGTTGTAGATAATTTCAATATATTTCAGTGCATATAAAGAAATTGAAATTCCACCCAGCCGTTTGGAAGTTATGCCTGTTTTACCGAGTGCTGTCAAATCTATGACGAGATTGAGACAGTTCGTGTTCAACGTTAGATTAAACAACATTAGAGTCCGAATCAGTCTTTACCTATAACTAGAAAAAGTTGGGAAATTTCCTAAGCTACGCGAGGATGTACTCGTTTATTCAATTTGGAGTTCTAGAACTCAAGTTATGATTTTTCGAAGCCGCTGTCCAGAACGGGGCAAAATCTGTGATTTCGGGGTTTTGGAGTATTTAGCGTATTAGGTGTAGTGGGTACTGTTTTGAGGAGTCGAATTAAGTGTGTGGCACGTGTTTGCAGGTGGTGTGCCTTCGGGAGTGCCCTCAACCTCTCGTCACTCTGTTGCCCGCGGTTGAAGGCAAGTGTGTTGTATTGAATTATGGATCGTAGATTGCTTGTGAGACTAGATGAAATTGTCTATATGATATATGTCCACTTGCCATGTTTTAATGATTGCTATGATATGATGAGCATGTTTAAGATGTTATGATGCCATGTGTTAATATATGAGTTTTATATATTGTTGGCATGCTTGCATACATGACATGTTACATGGCCCGGGCGGTGAGAAAGTCATTAACTAATCCGGGAAGGTCGATGAGAAAGTTATGACTAATCCGGAGAGCCATTAGAGTAAGTCCTACATCGTGATTCCATCTACCGTGGGTGGTGGAAGCGAGGAGTAGGCACCCTCCATCTTCGGGATGGAAGGGGGGAGAGGGTGCACACCGACGGTGTGTACTCAACCATACCAATATGAGTTTCCAAGGAGATATGAGCATAGCATTGCATTGCATTGCATTACAATACATATTAAATGATGAGGATGTTGTTATGTGTTCAAGTTTGAAATGTTATATGTGACGTGAGGTATTATTGTCTTGTAAATGATCTTGTTGTCCATTACAATATGCTTGCTGAGTTTTCGAACTCACGCTTGTGTTTTATGTTGTTTGTTTATTTAGGTACAATGAAATCGGCGTGCGGGAAAGGGATCTAGCTACACTCCTTCACGTAGTATCATAATCTAGCTAATTCACCTATTTTGGAGACACGACAATAAGTATTACAATAATCATTAGTGTATGGTCTGTATGTTTGGTTGTTTCCCTCATGTATATCATGTGGGGGAGTTGTTTTAACTTCCTAGAGTTAAATTGATGCTTATTATTTTGCTATCGATGCTTATTGATGTTTTAGTTGATGATTAGCTATCCTTATCGCTGCGTATGGATATCTCGTTTGTCTTACATATTGATATGATGCTATGTTGTTAAGTTTCATGCAAAAACAAAGGAGATGCTGTCAAAATTTCCAATTATTCCAAATGATTACTTGCTGTAATTTACCTTAAATTATGGTATTAAATGTGTCATGATCTATGTTTGGTGACATTCTGGGCTTAGTAAAAGCTAGGGTGTTACAGGTAGTGGCGTACACGGCGGCGACGACGTAACTGGTGGCGACGACGTAACCGGCGGCGACGACGTAGACGACGGTGACCAACGGTGACGGCGACAGCGACGGCGGCGACATAAACGGTAGAGGCGACGGCAACAGCAATGACTCCAACGGCGGCGGCGATGGATGGAGAATTCGGCTGGAGATAGAAACGTTTGGAAGAGGAAGTGCCCTCCTGGTGTGCATACGTGCATGCAATGGTTGGAGGATGAAAACGGCTTGGACTGAAGGAGCGGCTGGATGTTGAACTGCTCACGTGTAGGAAATGGAACTGGCTAGATAAATGGAAACGTTGAGGGAAGAGGAAACGGCTGAAGTTCATGCATGTGTGCGTTGCCAGAGAAATGGAACGGCTGCTAGTGATGGAACGTGATTACATGGAAATAAAACATCAGGAGCATGGATTGTCCAAAGCTAGATAGAGAACGGCTGGAATATTGAAGGACCATTCATGACGTGAATTGTTTAAAGGAGTAACGTGCTGCATGCGAGTGAAACAGCTTGGAAACGAAACGTTCATGCATGGAAAATAATTCAACCAGGTAGAAACATTTGCTAGTAAAGGAAAGGAAATGTTGGAATATGGAGGCTTCACGTGCATACGTTGCTAGCAATGAAACACTTTACCATTAACTAGCCAAGCCAGTAGTTACTCCACGCATGAGGAAAGGCTAGAATGGAAAAGGCAGGAACATGTACTGCTAATTATGCTTCACACGTTACTAGTAATAAAAGATCAACAATATGGCTGGTCCCTCCACTCACGTAAGTCATCTCTATGCATGTTGGTTTTTTTATATATATCACTACTACAGAAATGCTTATATTAGACGCACCATCACAGACGGTTTTCAAAAACCGTCTGTAATATATAATATCACAGACGATTCTATAAACCAACCGTCAGTGAAACTATCATAGACCGTTATTAATTAAACCCGTCTGTGATTAGATAAATATCGCAGACGGTTTTGTATTCCAACCGTCTGTGATATTATCACAAATGGTTCTATAAAAAAACTGTATGTGATATAAAGTAATATCACAGACGGTTTTACTATACAACCGTCTGTGATATAAGCACAGACGGGTTGTGTTTATAAACGTCTCTGATATTGCTTATATCATAGACATTTTGTGTTTATAACCGTCTATGTATTGCATTATAACATTTTGATGTTTTTATCGAACTACGTATTTTCATTGAAGGCCATAATTCGTTGATAGATAGGACGAAAAATGGTAACAGCCATTTTATAACATAATGAAATTCGAAATTGCTAGTGATCGGACGTCAGTTTTTTTCGCAACATTTTCTTTCTACGTGTGAAACATTTTTCTTCGACAAACAGTAAAAAAATGTATGTTTCATACGTTACAAAAAAATGTTTCATAACGTTAAAAAAAATGTTTCATACATTCAAAAAAAATCTTGCAATGCGTCCGAAAAACAAAACGAGAATCGGACGTCCGGGTGTAAGTTTCTCCCAATGAAATTTGATAACCACTGTAACAGCCATTTTATAACATAAAACATTTCATTACATTACTACATTATATATATATTATTACTTATAAATTAAAATAATCATCGTCGTCCGGAGGCGGTGGCGAGCTGCCATCGCCGCCGCCGCCGCTTCCACTTGGCTGCCATCGTCGTCGCCGTCGCGCCACGGTGGGCTACCGTCGTCGTCGTCGTCATCTGAGCTCCCCTAGTGCATGACGTCGTCGTCTTCCTCTGACTCTTCCTCGTCCTCCTCCCGCTCCTCCTCCTCCTCGACCTCCTCCCGCTCCTCGTCCTCCTCCCGCTCCTCCTCCTCCTCGTCCCGCTTGCGTTTCCCGCATAGCGGCGACGCCGGGGGAGGTGATGGTGGAGCGCCGCCGGACGAATGAGAGCTTGCGGGAGATGCCATTAGCAGTAATGTGTTGATCGAATTCGATCACTAGCGGTGATTTAATAGGTGGCCGGAATTGAAGACGAAGCGAGAAACGAAGAGTTCTCATTCAAAGGCGCGCAGGAAACGAAGAGACAAAGACGGACCGTCACTATCACAGACGATTCTATAAACCAACCGTCAGTAAAACTATCACACACCATTCCTCAAATGCGCCATCACGGACGGTTTTGAAATAACCGCCCATGATATACCTATATATCACAGACGGTTTAGTTTACATAACCGTCTGTATAATATCACCGACGGTTGGTACACATCGCCGTCTGTAATCTTACTATATGACAGACGGTTATTACATAGAACCGTCTATGATAAAGCTTGCCTATATATAGGCCCGAGCGCAAGTTCGATGTTGTGGTCACCTGCTGGGATAGAATGCTAAGACCGTTATATCACCGACGGTTTGGCAATACAACCGTCTGTAAGCCTATATAATAGGTGATTCTTGTGATGTAATTAAGGTTAGTAATGGATAATTGCATTATATATATTAATTCAGATCTAAGGTTAGTATTGGATATAAAATTGCCTTATATATATTAATTCAATATCTAGCTTGGTTATGTAAGAAATTTAAGATTGTTTAGATCTAGCTTGTAGATCCATGTTTTGGTGGTGATCTAAGCTAGCTAGTAATTGGACGTTATAATTGCAATATTATTTTGAAGCTCTAACTTGTTAAGGAAAGTGTACTTAATCAGTTGAAAAGAGGGTTCTAATTGGATCGAATATTACATGTGTAGCATAGATGGATCGAAGCTGGATGTACGCTGGGGACCGTCACAGTGTGGAGTACATTAATGGCGTCTCCACTTTTAGAAGAGCTGCGAGAGGAGGACATGTTTAATAAGGGAGTGCAATATATGTCTTGTCCATGCATCGATTGCGAGAATATGATGATGTTTCGAAACTCAGCGCAGATCGAAGCACACTTGATTATGCGAGGTTTCAAAAAGGGATATACATGTTGGACCGATCCACGAAGAGCGAATATACAAGAAGCGGTGGTACTGTTAACATCTTCGACGAAGTCAACGATATGCCGGATGATCACATTGATTCTACGCTCCGACGAGGATATGTTGCATGATGACAATCTGGAGCGAGATGTCGCGCGACGCAGAAGGGAACCATGATGAGCGGGAATATGAAAAATTCGTGGGTTTGATGGAGGACTCGAAGAAACCTTTGTTTGCTTTGGTTGCAAGGTGAAATACACAAGGTTGTCGTCTGCAGGCTTGAACCGCTGAAATTGAAGGCAAGCAATGGTTGGTCGACAAGAGTTTCACAAAGGTCTTTACGTCTATTGGCAGACATGCTTCCAGAGGGAAATGAGTTTCCGACAACAACCTACAAAGCCAAGAAGGTTCTTTGTCCCTTGGGAATGGAGGTAGAAAGAATACATGCATGTCCGAACGATTGTATCCTATACCGCAAAGAGTATGCAAACTTGCATGTATGTCCGGTGTGCAACGCATCCCTACAAGCGTAAGAGTCATTCGGATGAGGAGGTGAAGAAAGGAAGTCCTGCTAAGATGGCATGGTATCTCGCCTCTAATTCCCCGATTGAAGCGTTTGTTTGCTAACCCAAAGGAGGCCAAATCACGTGTTGGCATTCCGAGAAGCGTAAGAACGATGGAATGCTAAGACACCCTGCTGACTCCACCCAGTGGAGAAACATCGATAGGAGGTATGAAGAATTCGCTGCGGAGATGAGGAATATAAGGTTTGGCCTGAGTACAGATGGAATGAATCCTTTCGGTAACATGAGCAGCTGGCATAGCACTTGGCCCGTGAATCTCTGTATCTACAACCTTCCTCCTTGGTTGTGTTTGAAGCGAAAGTACATTTTATTATCTGTGCTTATCCAAAGACCGAAACAACCTGGGAACGATATTGATGTGTACCTAGCTCCACTGGTGGAAGATCTAAAAACATTGTGGGTTCCTGGGGTAGAGGTTTGGGATGCATACAAACGAGAGAACTTCACTTTACACTGCTTGTTGTTCTGCACCATAAATGATTACCCTGCACTTGCTAACCTGTCGGGCCAGAGTACAAAAGGTGCCAAGGCTTGCACTCACTGCCTAGACGCGATCTTGAGAGTGTGTGGCTGAATCACTCGCGTAAAAGCAGTGTACATGCGTCACCGTAGGTTCCTTGGGAGGAAACACCCATACCGCAAGATGAAGAGACTATTCGATGGGACGAATGACGAAACGGTTCAGCTCCAAGGCCTTTTAAGCGGGAGAGATGTTCAAGACTTTGTTAAGGACTTGGATGTTACACATGGAAAGGGACGTAAAGCAAGGTCGACCAGTGAGAAGAGCTTGTGGAAGAAGAGATCAATCTTTTGGGACCTACCTTCTTTGGGAGCACCTAGAAGTTCGCCATCGCATCGATGTCATGCACGTGGAGAAGAATGTCTGTGATAGCCTGATTGGTCTCCTACTAAACATTAAGGGCAAAACAAAGGATAGTATCAACGCACGACTTGACTTAGTCGATATGGGCATAAGACCTGAGTTAGCACCAAAAGAGACCGTTAAAGGTGGTACGTGTTGCGAACCAGCTTGTTACACTCTGTCAAAGGCCGAAAGAACTGAACTGTGCCAGTGCTTGCATGGTGTGAAAGTTCCGTCCGGCTACTCGTCCAACATGAAGAGACTTGTTTCAATGCAAGATTTAAAATTAATTGGCATGAAGTCTCATGATTGTCATGTGTTGATGACTCAAATGCTCCCTATTGCAATTAGAAGTATTTTGCCGTCAAGGTCTCGAGAGACAATCACGAGGTGTGTTATTTATTTAACACAATCGCTCGAGAAGGTCATCGATCCCGAAGGACTGGATGCTCTGCAGGCCGAGGTGGTGATGACTCTATGTAATCTTGAGATGTATTTCCCTCCGTCATTTTTCGATATCATGGTCCATCTCATTGTTCACCTTGTAATAGAGATAAAGTTGTGCGGGCCTGTGTTCCTACGTAGCATGTACCCGTTCGAGAGGTATATGGGAATTCTTAAGTCTTACGTACGAAATCGATCCCGTCCGGAGGGTAGCATTGTCGAAGTTTATGCAACCGAAGAGGTCGTCGAGTTCTGTGTCGATTACATGGCTCAGGCCCAACCAATAGGTATGCCTCGATCTCGCCATGAGGGGAGGCTCCAGGGTATCGGGACCATCGGAAGGAAAGCAATCACGCTGATCGATTCGCGTGTGCTCAAGCCCATTTCACAGTTCTACAACACATGACTGTAGTGTCCCCGTACATCGTCGAGCACAAGCAATGGCTAAGGCAAGAGAATCCAGCACGATAGGAGTCTTGGATCATAAGACAACATAACCTTCAGTTTAACAATTGGTTCAAAGAGCGACCCATCACTGGGAGCTCGTCATATAACACCCTGAAATGGTTGGCAAAAGGTCCAGCTTTTACAGTTGTCACGTGGAAAGGATACGACTTAAATGGATACACATTTTACACGATAGATCAGGATTTGAAAAGCACAAACCAGAACAGTGGGGTCCGCATAGATGCGTTCAGTACCGCTGGGTCAACGAGGAGCTCCTACTATGGGTTCATAGAGATTTGGGAGCTTGACTACGTACTTTTCAAGATCCCACTATTTCGGTGTCGTTGGGTCCACCTCCAGCACGTGAAGGTTGACAAGTATGGCATCACCACTGTGGATCTCGAACGTGTCGGATACAAAGATGAACCATTCGTGCTCGCAAACCAAGTTGTTCAAGTCTTTTATGTTATCGACCCGTCTAACAAGAAGCGCCACGTAGTTGTTCAGGGAAAAAGGAGGATTGTCGGAGTTGAGAATGTAGTAGATGAGGAAGAGTACAATCAATTTGATGATTTGCCTCCTATCGGAAATGCCAGCATGGTTCAAGAGGAACAAATTGAGGAAGTCATCTACACACGTGTCGATCATCGTGAAGGGCTAATTTTCACTTTGTAATTTCAATGTTAACTTGTAAGTAAGAGCATGCATGCATGCATAATAAAGTAATATTTTTGTACTTATGTGTACTCATGTTAAGTACTTTTGTATTTATTTCATTTTTTTCGTGCTTTGAAAAACATTAATCTTTAATGTAGATTAATAATTAAAAATATGAGAACCTAAATATAATATTGTCGTACACGGAGACAATTACATGGTGGCATCTGTTGTGTGCTTGCCTTGGATGTGGTTGTAGAGTAGTGTAGTTGACGGTGGTCTGCTAGTAACCAAGCTTTGTAAACTTGCAGATATCAGCAGTTAGGGCATGTTCGGTACATGTTGAGATAGCAGTTTGTTTAGGTAGGGTGGTCTGGTAGTAACCAAGCTTCGTAAACTTGCAGGCATTAGCAGGTAAGGTAGGGTGGTCTGCTATTAACCAAGCTTCGTAAACTTGCAGGCATTAGCAGGTAAGGTAGGGTGGTCTGCTAGTAACCAAGCTTCGTAAACTTGCAGGCATTAGCAGGTAAGGTATTGTGGTCTGCTAGTAACCAAGCTTCGTAAACTTGCAGGCATTAGCAGGTAGGGCATAGAGTAATGAGATGTTGGAGCAATCAAGATACTCAGAGGGGGGCTGAGCGGTATCACAGACGGTTCTAAAAGAGAACCGTCTGTGATATAGCATAACACAGACGGTTCTAAAACAGAACCGTCTGCAATATATTAATTTTACAGACGGTTCTAAAATAGAACCGTCTGTGATATATCATAACACAGACGGTTCTACAACAGAACCGTCTGTGATATAGAATAACACAGCCGGTTCTAGTTTAGAACCGTCTGTGATATTCAAACCCTATAAAACTTCTACACTTGAATCGTTTTCTATGAGACTTCAAACGCTACGCACACTTCAAACCCTAACGAGCGCCGCCGCCTCCCCGAGCCCCGCCGCCGCCTCCCCGAGCCCCTCCGTCGCCTCCCCGAGCCCCGCCGCCTCCCCGAGCCCCTCCGCCGCCTCCCCGAGCCCCGCCGCCACCCCGAAGCACACTGATGGAGACCAGCGCCGCCTCCCGAGCCCCGACACCGCCTCCCTGAGCGCCGACGCTGCCTCCCCGAGGCCCGCCGCGGCTGCGCATCCTCCTCCCCCGACGGCTGCGCCTCCTCCCCCGACGGCTGCGCCTCCTCCTCCCCCGGCGACGTCTCCTCCTCCATCACAAGGTTGGCCTCATCACAGTGTTATACCATTCTGTAGTATTGACTCCATTCAGTTAGCAAATAGATGGCATTTTACGCTGTAGTCAGTCAAACCTTTAAAACTTAAATTTCACCACTAATATATACACACACATATAAAGGAATTAGATTTGCCACATATGAAAATGTGATATTATGCTAGATATATCATAAAAAGTAATTCCATATTAATTATTGTATTTTGAATAGCTCTTACTGACATATATAATTATTTACTGACATATATAATTATAAAAATTACAGTTAAAGGTGTATACTGTAGATCGTACCAATGACAATCATCTAGAGTTCCCACTTCTTCCCTCTCCAATGCGACTCGCTGGGCGTTTCACTAAGCCCGAACCCTTTAACTAGGGCTGCTGTAGCTTCAAGAAACTACCACCTGTCCGCTACCCTAATTGAAGTTACCACCCAAGCAAACTGAGGAAGTATGCGTACAATTGAATCGATCGAATAGATGCCAAGTCATGTCGGATCATTGTCAGATTTGGCATCGGATTCAGATAGTTGATTTTGGATTTGACATTAGATTTGTCGGATCACTATTCGTCGGATCAGAATATTTTGATTATATTCTCGGATAATTCTATTAGGATATTCAAATTTGGATATTTACAACCCATATTCTAGTATATTCAATTGAACTCAACCAAATAGCCCAAGCTAGGCCCTCTCTCCACGGCTCCACCCTTCTATCGCCGTCCCGCCATCCGATGCCCCCACCAATAGAGCTTTACATGTAAGAATATGCTTTCACTTTGCCTACATGAATACCTAGTATTCTTTTGCAAAATATAAAGAAATATTTGATACTTTTATAATTTTGTTGGACTAACTGATAAAATGATTTGTTAAATTACAACAATCATGTACCATATTGGGCTCATATGAGCGATTACTCATTGTTATATGTGTTATATATGTAGTATCTGTTTTCGCACGATATCTGAACAAATATTCGGTACCGTATCGAGAATTCCATTCAGCAAGGAACATGCCAGAAAGCATTTTCCTTAGCGATGAAGTACCGATATTTTTTGCTTCTCATATTGTATGGGGCTGAGCTGAGCAGCCATGGTTGCTTTCAATTTTTGTACCGCTCTCCCTCCCTTTCTTAGTCCACCTCTATCCTTTCCATTCCCTCTTTCCTACCCACTTCCTCTACCTTCGTTCCTTCCTCTATAACATAAAAATGTTTAAGTTTGGTGAATAACATTATTTCAAATTAATGTGTTATTTTCTTATGTCCATTTGGTGAATTCTCAAATTAATTGCAACATCTATCCACCTTAGGCCCAACTGATGAGCCGAGTCAAGTCAAACCAACTCACGCTCCAAGAAAAGCAAACAAAAGGCCAACAGGCCGATATAGCATCACGGCGATCGATCCGAAAGATGGGTCCCCTACCGGAAGTAAAAAGGTAGTGAATGCATTACGAACAATGTGCGGGATAGTTGCACGCGAACGGGTCCCCATCACATGTACATCCCGAAGTCGCCGATCGACGAGGGCCGCAACGACACCTTACGTAAATCCTTTCCTCCTTCGATCTCCCGTAAGAACTCGAGGACCCTGTGCGACGGTATGCACTGCTAGTGGCAGGAAAGGCGTGGAAGACCTTTAAGAGCACACTTGTCAAGGAATACATCAATAAGGATAGGACTCCCTACTCTAAGTACGGGTTCATTAGTGAGGATTCATGGCGATGTTTTGTTCAGCTGAAGACGACAGATCAATTCTTGATTGAAAGCGAAGCACACAAGGCCCTGCAGGCAAGGAACACCCACCCCCACAGACTCGGCACCGCTGGCTACGCGGGGAAGAGGATGCAATGGGATAGGGAGGACGAGGGGGACTCCGCGCCATTTGCATCGATTGCTGACCAGCGCGCCAGAGACTGGCTAAGAGCGAGGTCATGTGCCACACCATCTGGCACCATCTCCTTTACAAACCCTGCGGACAAGGAAGTCTGCCAACGTTTGGTAAGATATCGAACCACCATTTTGGTACGTATTTAGTTCCTAACTTCATAAGTCAAATAACTTGCTGCGATCTTGCAGGCAGAGTTGAGTGCACAATCTTCCGGTGGATCTTTTGTCCCAAACAGGGAGAGAGATGCACTCTCCATGGCATTGGGAAACAAGGAACACCCTGGTCGCACACGAGGCAAAGGGGTTTTCGTTCCTCGGAAAAGCAGGCTTGAAGACACTCACATGTACCGGAGTAAGAAGAGAGGTAGAGGCAAGCGAGAAAAAGATCGTGAAGGATCTTGAGGACAGGCTGAGAGGAGAATTCGATGATAGGATAAGAAGCCTCGAGGAAAGGCTCAATGCTCAAAACACACAGCCTGTGGAAGGCCAAGGGTTCAGCCCCACTACACGTAGAGCAAACGTGGCCCGTCACTTTGACCAGGGTGTACACGTCGGCAAATTCCCTGTCTGTGACATAAAGGTATACTAATTTAGATCTCTTGAATGCTCCATAGATATATCTTTTGGGCACATTAGCTAATTGGGTACCGTTGTGTAGGAGCCCACGCGGTGCAATCTCCAGGTGAGAGTTGCCAATTGCTCCCTTCCTATACAGGATGCTTGGGGCCTCGCGTATCCATCCATTGAAGGGGCGATGGTGCACGGTACCCTACTAGCGCCGGGTTTCACGAAGGTCAATGTGGACGACGTTCATGACATTTTCAAGATCGTCACGCTACAATTGCCTCCAAATGACGAGCTTGAGACAACTGGGGATGTCATCGGCACATTCATCCAAAGGCCCAAAGAATGACATATCTCTAGACATCCATCCTCCACTGAAGTACCTCTACTTCCTCTGCCAAGTTGATCCAATTCCCCCAAATCGGTTATCGTGCCCTCCCCACCCAAAAACATTGTGACAAAGTGAGTTTGATATTGACTTTGACTATGATTGCTCTCTACTCCCCTCGTCTCCCAGAAGATTTCCGTTCCAACAAAGAAAGGGAAGGGCAAATCGAAAAAGATAGCGAAGGCCTTGGAGTACTATCCGATGGCCCCGTTGGCCCGGGTATTCAAGCTAGGAGAGCCTTTATTAACGGAAGATCGCATGAAGACATTGACTTACTGCTGCAAAAGCCTGCATACATACTACATGAGGCAAGCTAACAAGCTAGAGAATGAACGTACAACAAGTATCATGGTCCGCTACAAGCCTAAGCATCTGTTCAACGACTCAGCGGGGGGCTACTTCGCAGTCGGCTTCCAGGACCTGTTCGATCTCTTCAACCTCGACGCCCTCGACGTCTCGCTCTTAAGATGCTGGACATTGTGAGTGTGTCTTCCCTATAATACGGATAAATGTCATATATATATATATTTGAAGTGACCCCTTTGCCTAACTTTTTGTATATAAAGATTCATGATACGCGAAGCGAGAACGAACAATACATCGGTGGGTTTCCTCGACCCACTCTTAGTCTCGCAGCCAACAATGAACCAAGATGCAAAAGCAGTAGAGGAATACGTACGACATGCCTTGGATGCTCAGAAAGATAAAAGTTTCATACTTTTACCCTTTAACCCAGGGTAAGTGCTGCCCGACTTGGTATACTCTCATTTGTAATGTGCACACAATACTTTGGTGCTAATTGACCATGGCAACATACCTATGCAGGTTTCACTGAGTTCTAATTGTAATTCATCTGGCCTCGAACCGGGTTATTTACGTTGATTCCTCACATACCGGCAACCACGACTTGAACCCTATCGCACGGTTATACACCAGGTAACCACGTTGTTTAAGGTGCTTGTTGCTCCTGGAATAGCTGAGGCTAACCTTTCGAAATCACGTAGGACGGTCAAAGCTTTGCGAGATCCTTCATTCAAAGCGGGATAAGGCGTTGCAGCACGATTTCAAGTTTCCGGTATCCTCTATACAGTATAATCCTATTTCAAACTCCGTAGCCATGATTCTGGAACTAAGCAATTCTATTTTTGCAGTGCCACCAACAGGGACAGGGCAATAACCGATGTGGATTTTACGTTTGCCATAACATGCATCTCCTCGTCAATGCAACACAAATGAGTAAGGATAAAACTTCGTTGCAAGACAAGGATCTGGCGTCAATTCGAGGAAAACTTTGTTTTTCCTAGCCACTGAAGTCATTAATAAAAAAAGGCGAGTTCTACGCAGGTGCCTAACTGCAAGAGTTAGGTTTTTCTCTGTATTGCCACTTGTACTGTTTTAATTTGTGAAGATTGTGGACTTGTAGTAGTTGAATTGCTTAGGGAAAAAATATCATTCTTAGTCAATTCTTTTTCTTGAGAGAAAAGCATTTCGAAATAGTAACACCGTGATGTAGTAGCCATGTACATATTAGGCAGCTGGAATGATGCCTTAGTAAATTTTGTACATATCTTCCTGATACAATTGATGTGGGGGTCTTTGGAAGGCAACAACGTTAAATCGGTGTGATGGATCAAGTTATATCCTTCGTTGGTTTTATTGGATCGATGCTGCTTGCCATTCTCTTTCCATGTTTGATATATTTAGTTTGAAAGCTGCTATTTGTGTCAATTGCTACGTATGGTTGTTTAGTGTTTACTTCTCCAATAACGTGATTGGAGAAAATTCATTTGTAACTTTTGTTTCCTTGCATGAGCACTAGATGATAATAGAGTTTGGATTCTTTTAGTCTTTATACGCATTTGATATATTGTTTGCGATCTGATATGTCTGTGTTATGTGATCTGTGTGTGTTATGTCTGTGATCTGTGTTATGATCACTTGTATGTGATCTTATGTCTGTGTTATGTCTGTTTCAGAGGGCATGGCTAGCATTTCCTGAGGCTAGCCAATAAACAGAAAAATGTCGATGTATGAAAACCACATCACAGACGGTTCTTATTTGTGAACCGTCTGTGATAGGTTATATAACACAGACGGTTAGTACAATAAACCGTCTGTGATATCTATACTATCACAGACGGTTCGTACAATAAACCGCCTGTTATATCTATACTATCACAGACGGTTCGTACAATAAACCGTCTGTGATATCCATACTATCACAGACGGTTCGTACAATAAACCGTCTGTTATATCCATACTATCACAGACGGTTCGTACAATAAACCGTCTGTGATATCCATACTATCACAGACGGGTCTTTTGTCAAACCGTCTGTGGAAGAAATATATCACTAACGGTTCTGAATAAGAACCGTCTGTAATATTATTATCACAGACGGTTGTTGAAACCGTCTGTGATGTGGCTCTATTATCACTGACCCATTGTTAGAGACGGTTCACAAAGCCGTCTCTGATGATATTTGTGAACCGTCTCTCATAGGGTTTTCTGTAGTAGTGTATACACATATACGTTCCAAGATGTTTAGGGGAAAAAAATAGCAGAGGGGTTCTAAAAATATAGAAAATTCCTCTAAAATACTAGGAACTATTTGGGACTTAATGAAGTTGGTTTCGCGATTTTTCAACGTATAGATTTTTCGTAAAAATTCTTTTGGTGAATCAGACACCTGTACAAATTTTGTAAAATCAACGACTCAAGTTATAAAACATGTTTTTCGAAAATATTTGAAGCGAACACTCCCGCCTCCCAACTATCTTTATTATGAACAAAATTTTAAATTTTACGCCTCTTCGAACATGCAGGATCTTTATTTAACGTGATTAGATCAATAAACTTGAACCTGAATTACTCGCGAGGGTTCCAAATAAATTTCGAAAGAAAAAAAATACAAATATTCCAGAAACACACTAAATATATTAAAAGCAAATTTTGGGATGTTACACATAGTCAAGAAAAATGGCAAACTTAGGGTAATTATAGATTTTAGAGATTTAAAAAACTCACACCCTAGGATGAATATCCTATGCCTATACCCGATATGGTTATCGATGCCACATCTGGGAACAAGATCACAAGTTTTCTTGACTATAATACTACGTATAATCAAATATTCATGGTTGAAGCCAATGTCCACAAAATAGCATTCTGGTGTTCTAGTGCATTATAGTTGTTTGAGTTGGTTGTGATGACATTCGGCTTGAAAAGTGCTAGCATCATGTACTAGAGAGCATGAATTTAATCTTCCATGAGTTGATCGGCTGTATTGTAGAAATTTACATCGATGATGTTGTTGTGAAATCCAAGGGAGACTATCAACACCTGGTCGATTTGGAAGAAGTGTTTAAGAAAACTAGAGTGCATAACTTGAAGATAAATCCATACAAATGTTCTTTTGGTGTATCGGCTAAGCAATTCCCAGGGTTTATGGTGCATGAAAGAGGAATTGAAGTCAACCAGGAACGAGTCAAGAATATAGTCGTGTAACCCCCTGAATTTGTAATTAGGTTAATTAAGTGCTTAATCATGTTTGGCCTGTGGTTGGATCTTCATTTAGTTCCTAATTTATTTTCGTCCTGTTAGGGTTTAGTTGTTCTAGCCGTTTCGACCGATTTTGACCTGAAACCCTGAGTTTGGAGTTCGGCCGAAATCTTTCGAAATCCTTAGTAACCAAAATCCCAAAGCCTCTCTTTGGAGTCCCAAAACCTTTCCCTAGAGTTCCTTGAGATCAATTCCAAGCGCTAAAGCAAAAATTGTGAAGAAACCCCAGAGTTTTGCTACTGGAGCGGTAGTATCGTAGGCCAGTGGGCGGTACTACCGCCCGGGTGGCACTACCGTTCAGGGGGAGCGGTATTGCCAGCTGAGCCGCTGGGGTAGGGCACCGAAGCCCACATCGCTGCCCGTGCACGGCCACCTCAGCTCTTCCAATGACTTCCTCCTCCTCCTTTACCTCCCAGTGCCCCTCACTCTCTCCCTCTCAGTCAATCACTCTCTCCCTCTCTTCCTCCTCTCTTCCTCCTCTCTTCTTCGGCCGGTTGAGCTCAAGTGGAGCAAGGTGGAGCCTAACTACGGTGTGGAGAGTCTCCCTCAAGCCCTAGTGAAGTTTCAAGACTGAAGGAATCAAACCCTAATTCGATCCATCAGGTTTTGAGCTCAAACCCTAGCTCTTCTTCTTTTTCCCTCTTTTTTTCTTTTCGATTCTAGCCCTAGGATTGGTAGCTCGAGGTGTGGATTGAATTGTTGAAACCCTAGTCACCTTCTAACCCGAGGTATCGACTCCCCAGTCGCTCCATTAGGTTTTTGAGCTCGAATCCACAAGTTCTAAATTATTCCTTCTAGTTCTTCTTATAAATCATGCCTTAGAAAAATCTTATTGGTGTTATTTAGGTTCTTAAACTTGAGTTAGACTTTGTGGAACCTTGTTGTTCAAAAAGAATTCATAGTTGGTTGCAAAACCTTTTGATTCAAATAGATTTGCAAAAAGAGCATTCTTGTGCCTTTTGGATTTTCCCAGAGTTCCGAGATTCCAAAAATCACAAGAATGGCTCATATTAGTCCTTAGTGCCATAGAGATTCCATTCCTATGAAGGAAATGATTCAAAAACCATAATTCGATCCTTCTCGAATTTATTTGTCCGAAAGTCAATTTCTTGAGTTTTGGAGTTTCCCATAAAACCCTAGGTCCAAAAGCTAACAAAATGATTCTAGAATATATCCGATGCCGTCAGAGTTCGATTCTCACAAAAAGAATCAAGTTTGAATTTGATTCGAGATTGTCGGGACCCGAATCTGCAAATCCGGACCCTCTGTGTATTCAGCACTAGTCCAGGATCACGCTAGTGCACACAGTCTCAACATAGATGAATATCACAATCATACACAGCGGAATAGTAAAAATAGCTCAAATATAGAATATAACTATTGAACGACCTTAAGGTCAACCTTACATTTGTGAAACCTTGACGGCTTCAACTCCAAATAAGCAGCAGCGGAACGAAGAACATCGGTGAATCCCATCAATACGCCACGAGCAACCGGCGAGGTTCGACTCCTAGATAATCGCCTTCTCACGGAACTTCTTCTTCTTCGACGATGTAGACTTTTGCTCACCGGTAATTGTTTGTTTGCAAGGGGTGAGTACATAAAGCACTCGGCAAGTCATGCCTGAGAATGCAAGTCTAATAGCTATATGCATGGCTTATTCCAAATGACAGGCTGAAGGGGTTATTTTGCAATAAACAGCATTTCACAAATATTCATAATAGATTGTAAAGCGGTAAAAACAGATAATAATAGTAATAATTTCACAGTTGTTTCAAAAGTAAATCATTCCACATCCTTAACCAATTATCACTTTTCCATAGGCAAACTGCCTCCAAACCCAAGTTCAATTTTTGAGAAAATCTAACCCTTGACTGTAATCCCCGAGCATTGTCCAGTACCGTGGACTCGGCTATTCGAATAGGTTTTACACTCTGCAGAGGTTATACACTTTACCCACAAGATACAATCCACTCACCACGTCAGCCGTGAATCGCCATACAAGAGTATGCGAATGAGCGATCATAACAAAGCCTTTCGGAAGCCTCAAACAACACAGGTGGTCCTCTCCGGTTCGTGCTCTACACCATCCCTTCCCTTAGCCAAGGCGAAGTATGGGACCAACACACCGTTAGATGGGTATCTGGCCACAGCCACGATACGCTCCCCGTACAATCACACAAAGCGGTGTAATTGACACCCTGAGGCTCCACAAGCGAGTCCTTAGCGACTTAGTCAACTAGGGCCGTCCCATTCCAGCCATGTGGTTGTACGTTTGACTCAGTTCAAAGGCTTGCAAGGTTAAGTCCTTAGGGTGACCAGGGCAAGACTACCCGAAAAACCAAATCAACATCCCGATTGCCACACTGCCCACCTGATTACTCTTGCCACATGCCCGGCCGAAATCTGCTTATCAAACCCGCTTGATTACCATGCACCACGTGCCATCAACATCACATGATACTTTTCCAAAACAGGTTCAATATATCATTAAGTCAATATTAACATTTGATTGTCCAAAATCATGTCATGAGCACGTAGCAGGTCTAAGCAGTATACTACAACGGTCTAAACCCATGTTGGCAATTTAATAATGTCCAACTAGTAAACCACAACTAGGGTGACAAAGGATCATGGCACATACTTAGATAATCAAGGTGTCATACAGCAAATTGGTATTTATCTAACCCCCATGTTTAAACAAAGTATCTTTCTAATTGATCTAGCATGCAATAGTTTAAATCAAAATAGATTTCGAAATAGGATCAACATGGTCAAAGCACAACTTGCCTGGCCCTTGCAAACTTTACTGTCTTTTACTCTTTATCCTTGATCCTTGATCCTCGAGCTTCAACTTCCACTTTCTCGATCCTCAGCTCGTTCGAACGACTTCCGGACGACACGTCTAACGATTAAAGAAGAAGCAAATACAAACCAATTCAAAAGACAAATCAAGTAAACTCCAAATTAAGAACGAACAGCATTGGGCACAACGGCTTGGGAGAGATTTGGGAACTCGAACGGATTAGATCGAAGAGTTGACAAAAGAGAACGGGCTTAAGCAAAACACCTAAAAGGGAAAGATTAATAATCGGGAAAGAAAGAATAATATTCCGAAGAATATTTCTTCCGAAGTTATTATCTTGATTGGACAGATAGCGACATATGGGCTCTCGATCTATAGATCGGGTCCATAAGGATATGTTAGTTCACAGTGAACTAAACTGATTCTCGAAGTTGACTTTTGTTGACCGAACGGACACAGTCAAACAAAAGAGAGACGGATAGATCGGGCACAGGGGTATGACAGATGGCCAATGGTCTATCGACCAAGTCCACGAAGGAATTCTCGATTAAAGGCAGATTAGGTCTTCAGGGATAAAACAAGACAAGTGTCTTACCACGATTGAGACAACGGGAAAGATTGCAAAGATAACAACGCGGCTCTCGATAAACTTAGTTCATCAAACCGGTCTTCGGTTAGGGTTTTGATTCGGCTTGAAGATGATATGACGATGAGGCTAGGCTCACATCATGATAATAGAACAGATAAAGGCATCGCACCAGGGTTTGTGTAAGAATGCACGCATGCGATGACAACGAGGCGAAGAGAGCCAATCGTTAACGATGAAACGTTAACGATGGAACGTTAACGATGAAACGTTAACGACAGAGCGTTTAACGGCAAAACATTAACGGAGGAACGTTAACGGAGTGTTAACGACAAACGTTAACGGCAAAATGTTACCAACGGAGCGTTAACGACAGAGTGTTAACGGTGAAACATTGTCGGCAAAACGTTAGCGGAGGAACGTTAACGGAACGTTAACGGAAGAACGTTAACGGGGAAACGTTAACGCACGCGTTAACGAGCGTTAACGGTGGAACGTTAACGGCGTTAACGCACGGTGGATCGTTAACGGCGTAACGCACCGGTGGAGGTCAACAATGATAGGAGACTTCATGAAGCGAAGTAGCGACCGTCGGTGCAACGACATGGCCGCGGTAGAACGCTACCAAGGACGGCTAACCGGTGCGCGAACTGGCGGCACGGGCTAGGTTGAAAGACGACGGGTTTAGGCCAGAATCGGGCTTCTCGGCAAACGGAGACCAAAAGAACTCTAAAGATGGACCAAAACAGTACAATATGATCCACCGGACGCGACAACACGGCCGGAGCGAACCAAAATAACCGGCGTCAAAAGGCGACGCGCGGTGACGGCAAACGGTGGCCTAAATATATAAAAAAAATTCCGAAGGATGGGATGGCAAAGGGAGAATGTCTACTGCGTAGAACGCAGCGAGACGAACTCAACGGTATAGGCGGATTTTGCGGCGCCCTTCCGGATTAATCACAAACTGGCGATTAACGGGTTTCGGATCAAAACTTTGGACGGCCATAACTTCTAGAATAATGATCGGAACTTAACGAAATTTGACCGAGAGCTAAATGGGACCAAGAGGCACACCGTGACGCAGGTGGCTCGAAGAAATACCTTCTGGAACAGCGGGGAACGCGCGAGGAAGTTTGCCGCTGTCTGGAACGCAGTCTGAACGGAGAAATTAATTTGCTGCGCCAAATCCAGAGGGCAAAACCTTGGGGCAAGATGTGCATCCTGTAGAGGACATCCCCAGGAGTCTACACAAAAAATTTCACCGTCAAACTCGAAAAATTGAGGGAGTTATGGCCTCGGCAAGATTCGAGATTGAAACGGCCGTAACTTTTGATCCCGTGGACCAAATTGGCTGAATTTTGGACAGCAAGTAGATGGTACCTTGTGGCACACCACGGAGAAGACGGATCTCGAAAAGAGTCGACGAGTTGCCCGGGACGCGGCTCCAAAGTTCGGCCTGCGTTGGGCAACGTTCGGGCGACATTGGATGGATCTCGGAGTTTTGGAGATGATCCAGAGGTTGTATATCCGTGGGAGAGGTCTAGGGGCACTTATATAGGTTTGGGGAAGAGGCTAGATCAAGAAAAATCAAGTTTGGACGTGTTTGGAGGTGTTTGGGTCGGTTTGGGCATTTCACCGAGCACTTGCCGTGCAGGACTCGGATTGGGCTGGCGTGGCCGATCGGGAGCTGACACCTGTCCGGGTGGGGCGCGGCTGGGCTGGCCGGCGGCCCATGCGCCGCCTTGGAGGAGGTGGGCTTGCCGGCGCTGGCCCAAAGTGAGAAAGCGGCCGGCGCGCGTGGGCGCGGCGTCGTCTTGGCGTGGTGCTGGTCTTTCGGCGTGGCCCAGCTGCTGGCAGTAGCGTGGCGCGCGTGGCCAGTGGGCTAAGCGCGGCCCAGTGAGGGCGACAGCTGGCGGCCTGGCAGGAGGCAGGAGAGGAGGGCCGGGCGGCGGGTGGGCCAGCGCGCGGGAAGGAGAAGGAAAGGGCCCAGCCAAAATCCGAAATTTCCAACAATTTCCGAATAAAAATAATTCCAATAAATCCAATTAAATCAATAGAGGCAATAAAAATACCCGAAAAAATTCTAGAAAAATTCCAGAAAATATTTTGAGATATTGTAAACTCAAATAAAATATTTTCAACAAAACTTTATTTAAAATTTTCCAAATAATTAATTAATTTCCATAAAAGGGCTTTATACAAATCAAATTCAATTAAATCCAATAAATAGCAAACGAGCTCCGAAAAATCTCAAAAATTACAGAAGAACTTCTTGAAGCACAAGGAACCCAAATAAAATTAAATAAATTTTATTTGAGGTTTAGAATAATCAAATTAAATTGTTTTAGCTTTTAGAAAATTAAAATCAAGCTTTATAAACGCGAGAAAAACAACGAAAATTTTTGGGAAGCTAAACTAAACCAAAATTTTTGAAAACCCAAATTTTGGGATGTTACAGAGATGAAAATCGAATTCTGGAAGTAATTAGGGTTAACGAGTTCGAAAAGGTAAGAATTTGGTCAAACGAGCTTGAAACTTGGTGAGACCTGCGTGGATGGGTCCCTGGCGTCGCTAGGAACCAAGCCATGCAATCATATCAAAGTTTCAAATCTGTTTGCATAAAATCCTAATTTTGCAAACCCTAATTTTCTCCTAAGGCTGGCACTACTAACGTTATAAGGCCGGTACAGCCCCTCGAGCGGCACTACCGCGAATACTACGCTGGTACTTTTTTCCAGAGAGTACCCATTTTGGGTCCCAGCCGTTAGCACTACCGAACTTGAGGCCCAGATCGCCGAAGAGGCCGGTAGTGCCGAAGAGGCCGGTAGTACCACCTGTTGTATGCCGGTACTGCCGGACACTACTACAAAACTGCACATAGGAGACGCCCTATCAGTGGCGGTTTGTTTGGAACCGCCACTGATAGGAATATCAGTGGCGGTTTTTCAGCTGAAACCAGTGCGAGGATCATCCGTGGTGGTTTTTATTCCGAACCGCCACAGATAATGGACTATCTGTGGCGGTTCTTAATAACAACTAATTCTCAATAAAGAAAACTATGAATGCATGTTTACTGAGCATCGTCTGCCTTGTTTCTATGAGACTATGACTGCATTTTCTGGCCACCTTTTCGTTATTATTTTATCTGTTATTTTGCGTGTTATTCAATTACTTTATACTTCATATCAGCAGCAAAAGTTTCTTCATTTGATTTGGTACCGAGTTGGCCAATTACAATCTGGCTATAACTTTAAACTGTTATTTGTGTGCTGTTTCAGAGGGCATGGTGAAGGGTTTCGAAGCAAGGAAAACAAAAAAAATTTTCCTACGATTGCAACCAAACACCAAGATCATATCTAGGAGATGCAAGTAAACGGTTTCAGAAGGACTCACCCTCGTAGACCAAAAGCGGGAATAACGTTCCCGCAAACAAACGTGGTTGATGTAGAGGTACACTCCCGACTTCAAAGTCGCGAAGATGAGCGCCACAAACGGCAGCGCCCGCATTACTTGGTCACACGTGCGGATCAACAATGACCTCCAATCCTCGTTCAGCGGGCAGCGAAGTAGTGGATCCCGGAAAACTCCAACAACACTACAAATTAGTGGTGGTGGTGGTGGAGAAATAATTTCAGCGGCTTCGCATAAGCCACAAATAAAAACAGATCACAGGAGGAGGGAGAATGGACCAACCAAAGGGTCAAATGGATGAACACCAAAGAGAGGAGCTCCTCCCTCCCTTTTATAGGAGGAGGAGGAGGCTAGGCCAAGGGGTGGCCGCGCATGGGGTTGCCCCTTGCCCTCCCTCTCTTCATGTGAGTGATCTCTCCACTCACTTTAAAACATCCCACTTTGGTTTCCATTAAAACCCCACTCAAGAAATGAAAGGTTTTCTCCCATAAATAAATAAACATTTTTATTTCAGATATTTTAATATTTGTTAATTCTTTTAATTAACAAACATTAACATATACCCCTTTAACTATTCCGATATCCCGAAACTATTCCGCGATACTCAAACAATCCTCAGATCTTGTCCATATTTTTCTCCGGTGTTTCGTATCCACTCAAATGCATCGATGAACCTTAAGTGTGTCACCCTACGGTTCGTGAATAAAATGGACATGATTGAGACTCCTCTCAGATCAATAATCATCAGCGGGATCCGAGATCCATAATGACTCCCATTCACTCAACGATGAACTAGTGATCGCATAAACCGTAAACGACATAAACAATTCCTTTTGTCACACGATAATTTACTTGTACGCGATCCGATCATAATTATCAACTATACCTAGTTCGATCCCGTTACCAACAAGTACTCTTTACTCGTTCCGTGATATGACATTCTTGTGACCTAGTCACGTGCTTGCAAGCGATGTCAATGTGATATCACCGAGAGGGCCCAGAGTATATCTCTCTGTCATCTGGATGGACAAATCCCACTCTTGATGCATGAGCCTCAACTAATACTTTCATAGTACCCAAATCCATCTTTATAGTCACCGTGTTACGGAGTGACGTTTGATGTCATCAAAGTACTCTTCCGGAGTTAGTGATTGACATCATCTCATGGTCTAAGGAAAAGAGCTATTTCGTATGTGTTTGATACAGCAACAAACTAAATGACTTGATCGTATTTGCTATACCAACTTGGGTGTATGTTCATCACATCATTCTTCTAATGACATGACCCGTTATTAACAACATCCAATGTTCATGATCGTGAAACCTTGATCATCGGTTAATCAACGAGCTAGTTTAAAGAGGCTTTACTAGGAACCCTTTTGTTTATTAAACACACATGTATTAACGCTTCCGATTAATACAATTTTAGCATGAGAAATAAACATCTATTATAAACATGGAATATGATAATAAACAATTTATTATTGTCTCTCGGGCATATTCCCTTCGCCTCCCACTTGCACTAGAGTCAATAATCTAGATTACATTGTGATGATTCTAACACCCATTGAGTTCTCGTGTTGATCATGTTTTGCCCTTGGGAGAGCTTTAGTCAACGAGTCCGCCACATTCAGATCCGTGTGCACTTTGCAAATCTTTATATCGCCATCCTTGACATGTTCACGGATGGAGTGAAACCGGGCGCTTAATATGCTTGGAATTCTTGTGTGACCTTGGTTCTTTAGCATTGGCTATGGCACCATTGTTGTCACAATAGATAACCATCGGGTCCAACGCACTCGGAACCACACCTAGTTCGGATATGAACATCTTCATCCAAACCGCTTCTGTACGCTTCAAGCGACAATATATTCCGCCTCTGTTGAAGATCCCGCCACCACAGATTGCTTGGAACTTCTCCACTCACGCTCCTCCATTCATTTCAAAAATGTACCCGGATTGAGACTTAGAGTCATCCGGATCGATTGTCAAAGCTAAGCGTCGACGTAACATTTTGCGACGAGCTCTTCTTCACCACCATATATGAGAAACATATCCTTAGTTCTTCTTAAGTACTTAAAGATATTCTTGACCGCCGTCCAGTGTTCAAAACCTGGATCAGATTGGTACCTGCTAGTCAAACTAATAGCATGTGCCACATCCGGTCTTGTACACAACATAGCATACATGATAGAGCCTATGGTGAAGCATAGGGAATCTTATTCATTACTTCTCTATCTTCTGCTGTAGCTGGACTCTGAGTCTTACTCAACGTCTTGCCTTGCATCATAGGTAAGAACCCTTTCTTACTTTCGTCCATTCTAAACTTCTTTAGAATCTTGTCAAGATATGTACTTTGTGATAGCCCAATCAAGCGTCTCGATCTATCTCTATAGATTTTGATGCCTAAAATATATGCCGCTTCACCAAGGTCCTTCATTGAAAACTTACTATTTAAGTAATCTTTTACACTTTTCAAAAGTTCTATATCATTTCCTATCAACAATATGTCATCCACATATAATATCAGAAATGCTATAGAGCTCCCACTCACTTTCTTGTAAACACAAGATTCTCCGTAAGTTTGGACAAATCCAAAACCTTTGATTACCTCATCAAAACGGAGATTCCAACTTCGTGATGCTTGCTTCAGTCCATAAATGGATCGCTGAAGTTTGCATACCTTATTAGCATCCTTAGGATCAACAAAACCTTTGGGTTGTATCATATACAACTCTTCCTCAATGTTTCCATTAAGGAACGCAGTTTTGACATCCATCTGCCAGATTTCATAATCGAAAAATGCAGCAATTGCTAACATTATCCTTACAGACTTTAGCATCGCTACAGGTGAGAAAGTCTCATCGTAGTCAACTCCTTGAATTTGTCGAAAACCCTTTGCGACAAGTCGAGCTTTATAGACGGTCACATTACCATCAGCGTCTATTTTCCTTTTGAAAATCCATTTGTTCTCAACGGCCTTACGGTCATTGGGTAGGTCCACCAAAGTCCATACTTGGTTTTCATACATGGATCCCATTTCGGATTTCATGGCTTCTAGCCATTTGTCGGAATCTGGGCTCATCATCGCTTCATCATACGTCGCAGGGTCATTATTCTCAACTACCATGACATTCATAGTAGGAACATAAAAGTCAGGAGCAGTATGCGCTCTTGTTGACCTGCGAGGTGCGGTAGTGTTCTCTTTCGGAGTTTCATGATCCTTATCATTAGTTCCCTCTTCATTTGGTGAAGTCAACTCCGAAACAACTTCCGGCGTTGTTGCACTTGCCATTCCATGAAGAGAAGGTTCAACAACCTCGTCGAGTTCTACCTTCCTACTACTCACACCTTTCGAGAGAAACTCTTTCTCCAAAAATGATCCATTCTTGGCAACGAAAACCTTGCCCTCGGATCTGTGATAGAAGGTGTACCCAATTGTTTCTTTAGGGTATCCTATGAAGACGCATTTTTCCGCTTTGGGTTCGAGTTTATCAGGTTGAAGTTTCTTCACATAAACATCGCATCCCCAAACTTTTAGAAATGACAGCTTAGGTTTGTTGCCAAACCATAATTCATACGGTGTCGTTTCAACGGATTTAGATGGTGCCCTATTTAAAGTGAATGCAGCTATTTCTAGTGCATGACCCCAAAATGAAAGTGGCAAATCTGTAATGGACATCATAGATCGAACCATATCCAATAAAGTACGATTACGACGCTCGGATACACCATTACGCTGTGGTGTTCCAGCAGGAGTGAGTTGTGAAACTATTCCACATTGTCTCATGTGTGTGCCAAACTCGTAACTAAGATACTCTCCTCCACGATCAGATCGTAGAAATTTGATCTTTCTGTTACGATGATTTTCTACTTCACTCTGAAATTCTTTGAACTTTTCAAATGTTTCAGACTTGTGTTTCATTAAGTAAATATATCCATATCTACTCAAATCATCCGTGAAAGTAACGGCAACGATATCCACCACGCTGACACACTCATTGGACCACACACATCGGTATGTATGATTTCCAATAAGTCGGTTGCCCGCTCCATTGTACCGAAAACGGGTTCTAGTCATCTTGCCCATGAGGCATGGTTCACATGTCTCAAATGATTCATAATCAAGTGATTCTAGTAGTCCATCAGAATGGAGCTTCTTCATGCGTTTAACACCAATATGACATAAGCGGCAATGCCACATATATGCAGCAATATCATCATTCAACTTAATTCTTTTGGCATTCACATTATGAACATGTGTACTATTATCAAGATTCAAAATAAATAAACCATTCTTTTCAGGTGCATGACCATAAAAGATATTATTCATATAAATTGAACAACCATTGTTCTCTGACTTGAATGAATAACCGTCTCGCATTAAACAAGATCCGGATATGATGTTCATGATCAAAGCAGGCACTAAATAACAAATATTTAGGTTTATAAATAATCCTGATCTAAATTGTATAGGTAGAGACCCGACGGCGAACACATCAACTTTTGATCCATTGACCGACGCGCATCATTACCTCATCCCTTGCTAGTTGTCGCTTATTCCTTAGCTCCTGTTTCGAGTTGCATATGTTAGCAACCGAACCGGTATCAAATACCCAAGTACTACTGCGAGTACTAGTAAGGTACACATCAATATCTTGTATATCATATATACCTTTGCTCACTTTCCGTCCTTCTTATCGGCCCGAGATATTTTGGGCGATTGCGCTTCCAGTGCCCAGTGCCCTTGCAAGTAAAACATTCAAGATTCGACTTAGGGCCAGCCTTGGTCTTCTTCTCAGATGTAGCAACAGACTTGCCCTTCTTCTTGAAGTTTCCCTTAGCCTTGCCTTTCTTCTTGAAACTGATAGTCTTTTGGACCATCAACACTTGATGTTCCTTCTTGATCTCCACTTCAGCAGTTTTCAGCATTGACAGAAGCTCGGGGAGAGACTTCTTCATGCCCTGCATGTTGTAGTTCATCACAAAGCTCTTGTAGCTTGGTGGCAGAGACTGGAGAACACGATGAATTCCTAGCTCAATGGGGATCGTTATTCCCAAAGCTAGGAACCAAGCCATGCAATCATATCAAAGTTTCAAATCTGTTTGCATAAAATCCTAATTTTGCAAACCCTAATTTTCTCCTAAGGCTGGCACTACTAACGTTATAAGGCCGGTACAGCCCCTCGAGCGGCACTACCGCGAATACTACGCTGGTACTTTTTTCCAGAGAGTACCCATTTTGGGTCCCAGCCGTTAGCACTACCGAACTTGAGGCCCGGTACTGCCGAAGAGGCCGGTAGTGCCGAAGAGGCCGGTAGTACCACCTGTTGTATGCCGGTACTGCCGGACACTACTACAAAACTGCACATAGGAGACGCCCTATCAGTGGCGGTTTGTTTGGAACCGCCACTGATAGGAATATCAGTGGCGGTTTTTCAGCTGAAACCAGTGCGAGGATCATCCGTGGTGGTTTTTATTCCGAACCGCCACAGATAATGGACTATCTGTGGCGGTTCTTAATAACAACTAATTCTCAATAAAGAAAACTATGAATGCATGTTTACTGAGCATCGTCTGCCTTGTTTCTATGAGACTATGACTGCATTTTCTGGCCACCTTTTCGTTATTATTTTATCTGTTATTTTGCGTGTTATTCAATTACTTTATACTTCATATCAGCAGCAAAAGTTTCTTCATTTGATTTGGTACCGAGTTGGCCAATTACAATCTGGCTATAACTTTAAACTGTTATTTGTGTGCTGTTTCAGAGGGCATGGTGAAGGGTTTCGAAGCAAAGAAAACAAAAAAAATTTTCCTACGATTGCAACCAAACACCAAGATCATATCTAGGAGATGCAAGTAAACGGTTTCAGAAGGACTCACCCTCGTAGACCGAAAGCGGGAATAACGTTCCCGCAAACAAACGTGGTTGATGTAGAGGTACACTCCCGACTTCAAAGTCGCGAAGATGAGCGCCACAAGCGGCGCCTCCGTACTTGGTCACACGTACGGATCAACGATGACCTCCAATCCCTCGTTCCAGCGGGGCAGCGGAAGTAGAGGATCTCCGGAAAACTCCAACAACACTACAGAGTAGTGGTGGTGGTGGTGGAGAAATAATTTCAGCAAGCTTCACATAAGCCACGGCTCGAAAAAGCGGTCGGCGGGAGGAGGGAGAATGGACCAACCAAAGGGTCAAATGGATGAACACCAAAGAGAGGAGCTCCTCCCTCCCTTTTATAGGAGGAGGAGGAGGCTAGGCCAAGGGGTGGCCGGCGCATGGGGTTGCCCCTTGCCCTCCCTCTCTTCATGTGAGTGATCTCTCCACTCACTTTAAAACATCCCACTTTGGTTTCCATTAAAACCCCACTCAAGAAATGAAAGGTTTTCTCCCATAAATAAATAAACATTTTTATTTCAGATATTTTAATATTTGTTAATTCTTTTAATTAACAAACATTAACATATACCCCCTTTAACTATTCCGATATCCCGAAACTATTCCGGCGATACTCAAACAAATCCTCAGATCTTGTCCATATTTTTCTCCGGTGTTTCGTATCCACTCAAATGCATCGATGAACCTTAAGTGTGTCACCCTACGGTTCGTGAATAAAATGGACATGATTGAGACTCCTCTCAGATCAATAATCATCACGGATGCGGAGATCCATAATGACTCCCATTCACTCAACGATGAACTAGTGATCGCATAAACCGTAAACGACATAACCAATTCCTTTTGTCTCACGATATTTTACTTGTCCGATCCGATCATCGGTATCAACTATACCTAGTTCGATCCGTTACCAACAAGTACTCTTTACTCGCTCCGTGATATGACATTCTTGTGACCTAGTCACGTGCTTGCAAGCGATGTCAATGTGATATCACCGAGAGGGCCCAGAGTATATCTCTCTCATCATCCGGATGGACAAATCCCACTCTTGATGCATGAGCCTCAACTAATACTTTCATAGTACCCAAATCCATCTTTATAGTCACCGTGTTACGGAGTGACGTTTGATGTCATCAAAGTACTCTTCCGGAGTTAGTGATTGACATCATCTCATGGTCTAAGGAAAAGAGCTATTTCGTATGTGTTTGATACAGCAACAAACTAAATGACTTGATCGTATTTGCTATACCAACTTGGGTGTATGTTCATCACATCATTCTTCTAATGACATGACCCCGTTATTAACAACATCCAATGTTCATGATCAGGAAACCTTGATCATCAGTTAATCAACGAGCTAGTTTAAAAAGAGGCTTTACTAGGAACCCTTTTGTTTATTAAACACACATGTATTAACGTTTCCGATTAATACAATTTTAGCATGAGAAATAAACATCTATTATAAACATGGAATATGATAATAAACAATTTATTATTGTCTCTCGGGCATATTCCCTTCACATGGCTAGCACTTTCCTAAGGCTAGCCAGAAATGCAAGTTTTTTTTTATTGCCAGACGGGGTTATCGGTGGCGGTTGGAGAGAAAAACCGCCACTGATAATAATAATCAGTGGTGGTTCCAACTCAAAAACCGCCACTGATAATGACAATATCAGCGCCGGTTCCAACTAAAAACCGCCACTGATCTTAGCATTATCAGCGGCGGTTTGTAGTTGGAACCGCCACTGATATTATCATTATCAGTGGCGGTTTTTAGTTGGAACCGCCACTGATGATTATTATCAGTGGCGGTTTTCAAACCGCCACTGATAATCTCCGATTATCAGTGTCATTTAATCTATGGCGGTTCAAAAACCGCCACTAATGTCTCTTCCAAACCGCCACTAATGTCCCTCTGCATAGTAGTGGGAGTTCCAATGCTCATTAGCCTCATTTGTTCCATTTGCTTGTACTATCTTGATTTTGATTAGTTAAGCCCTTAGACACGTAAACCTAGCTCTTAGATGTCATGTTATCGACTCTAATGCTAGATTGCCTATTTCCTTTCGAGCAAGTTTCCATTTTGCCTTTTATTCTGATTTCTTTCGCCTTTTTTTGATTTGTTTGTCGTTTCTTTTGTTGACCGATCGTGTAGATGTAGATGCATCGGAGGTTGTTGCCGAGGATCCCGACTATGTCCCCGGAAGCATAATCAGTAAAGAGCAAACAAGCAAGCACCTCCTTTGATCATATTGATCCCATATTTGTAAAGTTTATTTCTGTTTTATCAAAACTATTATGCATGCGTGTATATTCTGTAAAGCCGCTAAATTATGGGAATTGGTAGATAAACCCAAACTTGGTGGATTATCTCAATCATAATTGTCATGAGAACCTTGTTAAACACTAAGTTAGGATTAGACATTACCATAAGTGTCGAACTGGTATAATCAAATAGTATTTGCATATGCTTAGTCAAGCAGTAGAAATGAAATTGTCAAATTGGTGGAACACCCTGATCAAAATCTCATTTTGGATTATAAACTCAATTTGGACGATGGTGGTTTTGCTAAAACTGATTATGTTCGTAAAAATGGAAAGGAAAAAAGGGGTAAAAGCGTGTTTTAGACCAGGCGGATGTTTGAAGGTCTTGCCTGAGTCCCCCCTAAGGACCGAACTTGATAATATCAACTAAGTTAATCATGCAACCACATGTGCTAGTATGGTGTAGGATCGAAGTATACGAATATAGCAATCAGAGGGGGGGTGAATGATTGAGCAGAAGCTAAAACCAAATTCTTGACCTATTAAAAGTTCACCCCAAAACAGAACCAAATAATTGCCTCGTTTTCGACAAAAATAGAATGACAGAGGTTCGGTAAAACGCGAATTCCTAGAGATCCAACCGTCGGATCAATCTAAAATTTGGACACAAGAAACTAGATTCCAGTACGAATCGAACCCAAAAAGAATCAGCTTGATCGGACTTACGGATCAAAAGTTATAAGCTTCGCAAGCTTGCTGTTTCAGAACTTGACGAGAATCAATCTAATCAAAACTTCAAGATTAAACAAGATCTTCAAAAGATTAATCAACTAGACTTTGAGAAACTCTAAATCAATACCCTAGAACGGTTTTTGATGGATCAAATCAAGATGAAACTCAACGATCAAAAACCAATCTAGAATTAGAACAAGCATGCAAACAAGAACCAAAACAGAAAACACTGTAGCGACGTGGTTACTGTAGCACGCAAAAATCTTGGAAGAATTGATCTTTATTTCTTGTCTAAAAATACTCTCATCAAAAGAGCACAAACCCTAAAACCAAGCTCAAAGCTTGATGCGCTCAGCTCTACTTGGTGCCTTTCAACAGGAGACCCCCACCTATTTAAAGCACCAACCCACAAGGAGTTCGTAATACGATTCCTATTCCCTAGAAGGAATCTGTATCCAACACAACTCTACTTGGCCCAACCTGGCCGAGTACAACTCTTGCACGCGTATGGCAACCCTACCATACTCACGTGACTAACACTTTGCACGCGTATGGCCACCTGCCATACTCACGTGACTAACACTTTGCACGCGAATGACCTCCTGCCATTCTCACGTGACTAACCATTCTTCATGTGCACCATTCTCTTAGCCCGAACGTCCCGCATGACATCCTTGACCACCAAGACCTCAGTTCCTCCTGAACCTAGTCCCGAACCTCAGTTCCTCCATGAACCTAGTTCCGGTCCCGTCATCGACCACATTCATCTTCGAGCAATACCTGCACATGAACAAACCACAAAACAAATCCGAGCACAAGTCCACGACTTGACTCAATGTCAATCCATGCAACTACTCACATGAGCATTGCATAAAGTCCACTTCAAAAGAAGCATCATGAAATCATCACAAATTTCATAATCTCAAATTCAAATTATTTCAATTCTGCTCAAAACCCTAATTCAGCAAAAACGCATTCACGACGGACAAGGAAATATGGTCCGGCGTACACATGAAAAATCACTCAAAAACCATTCACAACGGACAGACAAAATCGGTCCGTTGTACAAGTGAAAGTTTCGGTTCCAAGAAGAAGTCATTCCGGCGAAAACACGTTCACGACAGACCCAAAAACTTTGTCCGTCGTACATGCACAACTTACTGGTTTTTGAGGAAAATTGAGTTTGGCTCAATGAGTTCAAAAGCATGTCCACGACAGACCAACAAAGTTTGTCCGTCGTAGATGGGAAACTTACTGTTTCTTGAGAACTAGGTCCGGCGCAAAAGCGAAACTTACTGCTTCTTGTCAAATTGACAAAACACATGAACAAACATATTTGCAAATTCAATTCTAAGCCAATTTTTCAGCACATGATTTCACATATGGGTTAGCCTTAACCTAGTACAGTAGTTAGAATTTAGCCTTGCATTTTGGTAGGCTGAAGCAGTTGGACAAACACCGAAGGTACTAGTGTTGTTCTAGGTACTCCCTCTCCAAGGCATCGGGGTCGGAGTATTCCAATACAATGGTGTATGTTTCGCTATCGGTAAAGACGTGATGGGTCTTCGTGGACCATCATAGAACTGTGTGTTTGTGTCTGGATCGGTGCGATTGGGCCATGGCCCGATCTAAGCTTCGCGTTCGCAGTCCTGTGCTGGAAGAGCTGTAAGTACAACCATAGCAAGGGACGCGCATCACCGGTGCTGGTGCATGGTTTAAACTCTAACGAATGGAAAGGTTTTGTCACAATCTAGTAAAATGGGTACGCTCAGTATCGCGTGACATGGCTGAAATGGTTGCTAGAATGTGTCGTGTGGGTAAAGTGTACAATCTCTACAGAGAACAAATCTAATCGATTAGCCGTGGTCACAGTCGAGAGCAACTTGGAAAATAATGTCAAGTATAGACTTTTGGTTTTGGTGTCTAAAGAGTTTTGGAAAACGAGTATTGGGTTAACTATGGATTCAAGTTGTAAATTTGGAATCGAAGTTGGAATGTGATTTGCGGTTTGGACTTGGTTTGGAAATCGATATGGAAATTGGAATGATGGAGTTAATAGTACCTATTGTGGGAATCTAGACAGGCATAATACGATCAGTTTGATAAAGCGGTATAATAAAGTAATGTTTGGGGCTTGGTGATCTTATTGGTTGGATTATGATTTGGATGATTTTGGATTCATGATTAGAATTTTTAATTATGCTTAATTACTTTCTTTACATTTGCTCTTACAAATTCTGAGTTGTTTTCAAAATTATTATCCTATTATTGCAAATAAATCTAGTGTCATGCTATTGAAGCTAGTTGAAGGATCGAGATGGCAATAAAATTTCCCCCCACTCAAGGTACTCCAAGCAATCCCGCAAGAAAATCGGTGCTCCTCAAATTCGCAAAACCCGTAAAAACCGGAACGACTAGACAACTATGTGTATCCCTAGCTTGCATGGATGAGAACCATGCATCATGTGAGGGATTTTTAAATCACAATTCTGGTTGTCAAGTATCCAAAACAAAGAAGAATCAATTCAAATACTTATTTTCTAAAAGAGATTAAGCTAAATCACAAAAGTCTCTTTTAGAAAAGCAAAAGCAGATTTTTTTAGGAATTGTCCTCACTTGGAGCAGGTGGTTGGTGGACTTCTGTTGCTCCAAAAATTTTCAGAATTTTTTACCCTATGAAAAGATGAGTCATGAAACACTCCAACAAAAATCACCTCCAAAGCCTTGCTGAAAAATCAGAAAAAATCAGAAAAACAAAAATCACCCGCCAGACTTGACCACTTCGTTTCCACCTCTTCGAGCCTCCAACCCGAACTGGAAACCTTGAGCCACCTCAAGTTCATTCCCATGACGTCCAAGTGATCCCTGTTTGAGCCCAACCATTTCGTCAGCATTCTCGACCGTTCCGTACCTCGGTTCTCCCAACCTAGTCCCAGTACTCACCAACGACCACAGTTGCCTCAATAACCTGTACCACAAGGACCAAACCATTTTTCACATTTCAAATACAATCTTACATTTTTCTTCCTGCATGTTAGTCCACATTTATCATAGATTCAAATATACAATTCCAAGTCAAATCAAACTCAAACCTGAGCACACCTTGCTCAAATAAAGTGAAATACTCATCACAATCAGGGATGGACCTCCACATGGTCCTTCAATCTCCCCCATGATGAGTATATTGACAAACCACACAAAAGACATAAATTTGAGTTTGAAAACAAAGGAAGAAAAGCAATTTGATTGCAAAAATCATATTTGGTCCAATTGAAAGAGAAGGAAAGCTCATGACCAAATAGATGAGAAGATTTTTAGAGCTCAACACAAGAAAGTACAAATTTTCTATAAAAGCTCCAAAAACCAAGAAATCCTCCAAAAAGCTTAATATTACTCATGATCCAAATGGAAGAACAATTGTTCAACATGATCATGAGAAAGCATTTTTTTAATTTTCTTCCCGCTAAGATGCCTTTTCTACATTTTCTCCCCCTTTTGGTAGTATAGGCATCAAGAGAGCAATTTTTGGATGAAATGCAACCTAGAAGAGCTTTGAGGATTATGCAAGTGACCACTTAGACAAAGTATGACACCAAGCTACTCAAGTTTAGATTATGTCATCCTATGTCATATCCAAGGCATATTTCAATTTTTTCTAACTAGCTCAAAAGAAGTTTGTCGGGGATTGGATAACTCCCATAATTACCATGATGCACCGGCAGACCAGGCCCGTCCCGACCATGTGCGCCCTCGGAGGTCGTTCCCGAGGATGTTTCAAGAAGACCGAGCATCGTTGCTTGACCAGCCCGGCCGTCACGAGTTCCTTGCCCGGCTAGTGCCCCGGGTGCGGGGCCCAAGCATACTTGCTTAGGCTAGGGTCGAGTTAGCTTGGCCCTAGCTCGGGATAGGATGCATGGTCGGATGGTCATGATCGACGGTTACGCCGGAGTAGCGAGGATCGCGCCACTACGCAGGCTGTTGCGCACGTAACGGGGATGTGTCGTAGATCTAGGACTCAGTTGCAGCCAAGATAGCCACGGTCAAACGTTCGTGGCTAGGGCTGGAATTGAGGGAATACACATGTAACCTATAAATACCTCCTAGATGCTTAAGAGGAAAAGGGGTGATTGATACACACACAGACATCCATCTTGGAACTTAGACACATCTCTTTCGAATACACAATACATCGCACTGGAGTAGGGTTATTATCTCCCCGGTGAGAGGCCTGAACCAGGATAAATCCCTGTGTCATTCCCTGAGTGTCTTTGGCCCCGGGCTATTTGGGCATCCTTCGAAAGCAACCCTTCATGTAAGAAGGGGACAGGGTTGGTCCCTCAATCAACTAAGTAAGCTCGACGGGGGCTCGTTCCCCAATCGTCGACAGCTGGCGCCGTCTGTGGGGACCGACAGTTCCTCTCGTGAAGAATCCCTGAAGATGCCAAACTCTCATGATACCCGGGATCTCTGCACCTTCAGTGATGCTAGGGACGAAGACCTGTACTGCGCCAGCGGTAATGCTACCGGTATCACCGATCCCGAGGGGCACATCGAGCCCAGGAGATTTTCTCCGGTGGCTGCCGCACGAGAACAGTTCCTTCGCTCTCAACTCGATGCCCTCTCGGATGATGAGTACGATGAACTCTATGATGGCCTGGATATCCCAGACCATCTTGAGCCCGATCAAGAGACCACGTCGCGAGGGGACACGGTGATGTCGCCCTCGTGATCTTTCCAATCCCGCAATGTCAACATGGCGGGAGGGGAGGGGGACCCCGAGGATGAACCTTCGGGAAACGCCTGTTTCCAATGGTATGAGGCAGCTAGGAACCACCTGGAAGCATCCTTGAACCGAACATTGGCGAGTGTACGCCGACAAGTCCGCGCCAACCCCTACACGAAGGTCAGGACCAATGCTCGTGAGAGTTCTCGCGAGTATGGCACTCCGGAGCTTGTCCGCGATCATCATCCCAGCTCGTCTCCCCTCGCTCTGGCGAGCAGGGAGCGCCTTCAAGCTTTGGCCACTGTCGTACGTAACCTCAGAGAGTTTCCTGAGCAGGTGGATTTGGAGGCCATGGGAGCCGTTGTGGCAGACGACCTCGAGCAGATCACCGTTGATGTGAAAGCGACGGAAGCATCCCACCAAAAAAGGACCTGGAGCGCTTCCCGGGAGGCCAGCCACCGCACCCCTGTTTGTTCCCGCTTCAGTGACCCTCGCGGCCATGCCCGAGATGGTCGGTGGGAACGCGACCGGTAACACGAAGATGCCCGGAGTGATTCCCGAGCAAGTTTGCGAGATCGAAGGGATGCTCAGTGCAACCGGAGCCGAACTGAATACTCTTCATCAGGCCACTCCCCCTTGCACCGACCTCGAGAAGTTTTCCCTCAGCTAGGTCTGTGAGTCAAGGGATCAAGCAGTGACGACCGTCATGATCAACAAGACCGATGGGATCGCCGTGACACCCCCATCTTCGGATGTCGGGCCTTCGCGGCACCTCTTCGGTGAGTAACGTGGCCGAGCAAGTTCAAACCCAGCCACATCGAAAGGTTCAACGGGACCCAGAACCATGATGAGTTCCTTTTGATCTACACCGCCACCATCCTAGCAGCGGGTGGAGACGAAGGAGTCATGGCCAACTTTCTGCCCACAGTACTGGATGGTTCGGCCCGAACATGGCTCTTCAACCAAAAGGAGGAGTCCATTCGGTCCTGGGGACAGCTGAGCAGTGCTCTCTGGGCGAATTTCCAAAGTTGCTATGTCCGTCCGGGCAAGGAGCGCGATCACAAGCGCCTAATCCAGACGAAAGACGAAACTCTGCGCCAGTTCGTCCAGGGGTTCATGCAAGTGTGGAACTCCATCCCGAGCATTTCGGACGAAGCGGTGGTCTGAGCATTTAAGTTCGGAGTCCGAGACGTCCATTTTACACAGGATCTCAAAATACATCCGGACATCACGGCCAACGAGCTATTCTGTATGGCCGATCGGTATGACAATGCCGATGAAGCAGTCCAGTGGAAGAAGATGCTGGACGAGGGTAAGCTCCCGCCTCAACCTAGCTTGGAGGCCTCTGCAAGCCAGAAAAGCCCAAGTTCGGTCGAAAAGAAGATTAAGAAAAAGAAGAAGAAGTCCTCTGCGCCGAACTTGGTCGCAGCCGTCGAGTAGCGACAGCCACCGAGCTCGCAGGCACCGGCGCGCAAAAGTTCCGGCACGAGGGGCAAGGGTCGACAACCTCAACGCAGCGGCGATCAGGGTCGGGAGGACCAGGATCGCGACGATCAATGTGGTTGACTGAGCAATCATTTCTGCCTGCTCCATCAGGCATACGAGCACGACCTTCGCAATTGCCGAACCTGGACTTTCCGTATGGAGCAATTCTACAACGGCCAGGGTCCTATGCCCACGCTCCTGGAGCATGGGGAAGGCAGTAAGGGCAAATAGCCCATCGACGGGGATGAGGACATGGAGTACCAGGAGCCCCAAAACCACATTGCGGTAATATTCGGGGGCTCCTCTGCTTACAAGTCCCACCGCGAGTTGAAGGAGGCAGTGCGAGAAGTGCATCATGTCACTCAGGGCAAGACTTCTGTACAGCAGCTCAAGTGGTCCGAGCTGCCTCTCACGTTCTCCAAAGAGGACTGTCCCCTAGGGATGACTAAACCCAAGAGGCTCCCAATGGTCGTGAGTTCCACAATCAGCAATACTGTAGTGGGATAGGTGCTCGTCGACTGTGGGAGCTCCCTGGATCTCATATCTGCTAGGGTCTTCGACGAGATGCAAATCCCTAGGTCCAAGATCAAGAGCATAGTGGTCCCATTTTACAGGATAGTCCCGGGTACCTCGATCAAGCCCCTCGGTCAGATCGTTTTGCTGGTAACATTCGAGAGTCCGAGCAACTTCCGGACAGAGCTGATCACATTCGAGGTGGTCGATTTCGAGTCGGCTTAAAATGCCATCCTTGGCCGACCAGCACTCGCCAAGTTCATGGCCGCCACGCACCATGGATACCAGTGTCTGAAAGTACCTGGACCTGGTGGTGTGATCTCTGTTAGAAGAAGTCAGAAAGCGGCCCTAAACTGCAACGAAAGGGCGCTAGACATGGTCGGGCAGCTGCCTCAGCGCGAGCCCGAGCAAGAGCCGAAAAATTCTAGGTCAAAGACTGCCCTCCAGCCCGGAGGAGAGACCAAAGCGGTTCCGTTGTGCGACACAGACCCAACGAAGGTCGTGCACTTGGGCTTCACTAGACCCTAAATAAGAACTCGAGCTCGTGACCTTCCTCCGAAAAAATGCGGACGTGTTCACCTGGGAACCATCCGACATGCCCGGAGTCCAAAGGGAGGTCATCAAGCACAGGCTAGCGGTTCGACCTGATAAGAAGCTTATGCGGCATAAGCTCAGGTGCTTTTCCCTGGAGAAATAGGCTATTATCCGGGAAGAACTTGACAAGCTCCTCAAGGCCGGCTTTATTCGGGAAGTTGACCATTCAGAGTGGTTGGCAAATCTGGTCATTGTGAAGAAAAAGGGAGGCAAATGGCGTATGTGTGTCGACCATATGGGTCTGAACGTTGCGTGCCCCAAAGACAATTTCCCGCTACCCCGCATAGACCAGTTGGTCGATGCGACAGCGGAGTCCCAAGTGATGAGCTTTTTGGACGCCTATTCGGGCTACCACCAAATTGGCATATCACCTGAAGATGAGGAGAAAACCTCCTTCATCACGCTGTTTGGTACCTTCTGCTATACGACCATGTCTTTCGGTCTTAGGAATGCTGGAGCAACTTTCCAACGTCTTATGCAAAAGACCTTGGACCAAATAGGCCGAAACCTGGAGGTCTACGTAGACAACATAGTAGTCAAGAGCAAGTTTTCCTCGGGTCATGTTTCCGACATAGAGGAGACCTTCTGTAACCTCAATAAACATTGAATAAAACTCAATCCGGAGAAATGTGTGTCCGGTGTGAGAGCAGGAAAGGTGCTCGGCTACATGATCGGACCACAAGGTATCGGGGCGAACTCGGAGAAAATTGAAGTCATCGAGAGCATACGACCACCCACCTGCGTGCGAGAGGTCCAGGCGTTAACTGGGAGAATGACAGCTCTTAGCCGTTTCATTTCCCGGCTTGGCGAGCGGGGGTTACTGTCGGGACCCCGAATTTGCAAATCCGGACCCTCTGTGTATTCAGCACTAGTCCAGGAACGCGCTAGTGCACACAGTCTTTAACATCGGTAAATATCACAATCATACCAATCGATGTTATCAAAGTACTTTATTTAAATAACCAAAGGGTTACTTGACCTTATGGCCAAGGTACAAATATATGCCTTGCAAGGCGAAACTTATTAAAAGAGAAATAACAGCAGCGGAAAATCAAATAACTTCGTGGCGCCATCCAGTATACCACAGGCAACTGACTGGGCTCGCATCCCTAAGTAGACGGGTCCTCTTGAAATTCCTCCTCCGAAGCTAGCGTAGTCTCCTCTTCAACTGGTATTGTGTTGAGGCAAGGGTGAGTACTTGGTACTCAGCAAGTCATGCACAGAATGCAAGCTAATATACTATATGCATGGCTTGGTACAAAGGAATAGCTTAAGGTATATTTGCGGTAAACAGCTTTTGACAAGTATCATAAATAGATTCGAAAGCAGTAGAAACAAGTAAAGCATAATTAACTTTTCAAGAAGTTTAAATAACATTTTCCCCATCCTAAACCACATTTCCATCATCTTCATTGTTAAACCAAACCAACCTTTCAAACCAAAGTTATTTTTGAGAAAGTCTAACCCTTGACTGTAATTCCCGAGCATTGTCCAAGATCAGTGGACTCGGCTATTTAAATAGATTCTAAACTCTGCAGAGGTTATGCACTTTACCCACAAGATACAGTCAAACACCACAAAGGCGAGTTCCCGTAACAAAGCCTTTCGGAAGCCTCAAACAACACAGGTGGTCCTCTCCGGTTCGTGTTCTACACCATCCCTTCCCTTAGCCAAGGCGAAGTATGGGACCAACACACCGTTAGATGGGTATCTCGGCCACGACCACGATACGCTCCCCCGTACAATCACACAAACGGTGTAATTGACACCCTGAGGCTCCACAAGTGAGTCCTTAGCGACTTAGTCAACTAGGGCCGTCCCATTCCAGCCATGTGGTTGCAAGTATGACCCAGTTCAAAGGCTTGCAAGGTTAAGTCCTTAGAGTGACCAGGGCAAGACTACCCGAAGAACCAAATCAACATCCCCAATGCCACAACTGGCCCACCTGATTACTCTTGCCACATGCCCCGGTCGAAAACCGTTTATCAAACCCCAGTTGATTACCATGCACCACGTGCCATCAACATCACATGATACTTTTCCAAAACAGGTTCAATATATCATTAAGTCAATATTAACATTTGATTGTCCAAAATCATGTCATGAGCACGTAGTGTGCTCTAAGCAAAGATACTACAACGGTCTAAACCCATGTTGGCAATTTAATAATGTCCAACTAGTAAACCACAACTAGGGTGACAAAGGGTCATGGCACATACTTAGATAATCAAGGTGTCATACAGCAAATTGGTATTTATCTAACTCCCATGTTTAAACAAAGTATCTTTCTAATGGAACTAGCATGCAATAGTTTAAATCAAAATAGATTTCGGAATAGGATCAACATGGTCAAAGCACAACTTGCCTTCAAAAAGTACTTGCTCTTGGTCTTGAGTTGGATCCTGAGTCAATACTTCTCCTTCGAATCCTTCCCAAGACTTCAACGTCTACTCGTAAAGCGTGCAAATAGCAAATACACAAATAAACAATAGGCAAAAACATCCCAAAACTCCAAATAAAATCCATAAACAGAGAGAACATAATTTTCTGGATTTTTAGAAACTGGAATCGTCAAATTTGGAGTTAAAACGCAAAAGTTATGATTATTTAAAGTTTAAATAATCATTTAAATAATTTTGCAGAGAAAAACTTTAGTCCAAAAATTAAATAAAATTCATATTTAGGTAGATCTGAATTTTATACAAATTTAGAAATTTGAATCACTCAAATCGGAGTTGAAACGCAAAAGTTATAAGCGTTTGAAATTTGGAACAAAATCTGAAATCATTATTCGAATTAATAAATCATTTTCTTTTTCGGAAATTAATTATTGCGTCAGCAATGACACGTGGCAGCCTCTGATTGGTCGGTGGCGTCGGTGATCCATGGGCGTGGTCCACGCTCGGCTTGGGTCCACCGTGGACTCGGTCCCACGACTTACGTGAGATCGACATGTAGGACCCACTCGGGTAGCGTCATTCGGCGTCGGCCGAGGACTCACCCAGTCGACGAGGTGGGACCATTGTGGACGTCATGGGTGACGTTAGCACTTCGGCTGGGGCGGCCCGACATCTTGAGCCCGCCATGACGTCGGCGTGGCGTCATGGTGTGGTTCAGCCGGCCCGCCGACACACGGGCGGCGTGTCGGCGTCACGCAGCATCGTCTGGCGCCGACCACGCGTCGGTCCAACTTCCTGGACGCGTGGCTCGATCTCGGGCGTTGATTTGAAAATCAACGGCGCGGATTAGATCCAGTGTTGACGCGTTTGGGTTAACGCATTGATTTCGGACCGTTGGATCTAGATCCGACGGTGGAGATTGGATCTAGGATTTGGAACGGTATCTCACCGTGCGATGACGTGGCGTGATCTCGAGCGTTGGATCTTGATCGGACGGCCGAGAGCTTCGCGTCCGGCCAGCTTCTTGCGGCGGCGCTGGCTCACCGGCGCGGAGGACGACGACCTTGCCGACGGCGTTTCTGGCGCGCTCCAGCGAAGTGAGAGATCCCCTCGGGTGCGTCTCGTCGCGGTGAGTCCGGATCTGGGGTCAACGGCGGCAAAGGACGGCCAGACGGCGACGCAGCAGCGAAGACCGCGCGGGCGTTACGGCAACTCCGGCGAGCGATTGCGGCTGAGCAGCGGCGGCTCCGGCGGCGTTGTCTAGGTCTACTGGTGCGCTGGCTGAAGTCTAGGTCACGGCCGTGGTGGCGGCGCATTAAATAGCAACCTCGGCGTCAGGTAAACGCACGGAGACCGAGGTCGACCACGATTCGGCGAGTCCGGCGGCACGCAGAGGGTGACATGGCACGCAGCGCCGCCGTTGGATCTCGATCCAACGGTGCGAAGTTTGGGTCCGGTCGGACTCGGGCGGTAGGCTGGTTCGGTCGGGCTCGGGCTCGGTGGCGTGGCTCAATCGTGGCCGATTGGATCAAGATCCACGGCCACGCTATTAGGCTTTCGGCCGAGTGGGTTCGGTCGAGTCACGTGGCTCGGGTCGGACTCGAACTCGAGTCTGACTCGGGCTCGGTCGGATGAACAGTAACCGACTCGGTTTGGATTTCCAGCGATTTAATATTTAAAATAATTCCCAGTAATTCATTTAATTCATTAAAAATAGCAAATGACTCGTAAAAATTCGGAAAAATTCTGGAAAATATTTTAGGGTATTTGGGACTCAAATAAAATATTTCCAACAAAATTTTATTTGCAAAAATTAAATTCTTTAATTATTTCAAAATGGAATAAATTCAAATAAATTCCAAATAAATCCAAATAAATTCCAGAAAATTCCAAAAATTCACCAAAGTGCCAAATCACACATGAATTTAGGAAAAGTAAAATTTTGGGGTGTTACAGTTACCTTTCTTCAAGGCGCTCCGCAAGCACGATGGGTTAAAGTGGACAGAAGAGGCTAACAAATCTTTTGAAGAGCTTAAGAAGTACCTGTCCAAACCCCTGATCCTAACCATACCGAAAACAGGAGAAGTCCTATTACTGTATTTGTCCACACTCCACAAGCAGTAAGCGCCGTCCTCATGGTGGAAAGGGACGGGGTGCAACGACCAATCTACTACGTTAGCGAGGTCTTGCACGGACCAAAGGAGCGCTACCCCGAGGTCCAAAAGCTCTTGTATTCATTGTTCGTGGCTTCCAGAAAGTTACGACACCATTTCCAATCACATAAGATCCAAGTCCCGACCAATTTTCCACTTAGGGAGATCCTAAGGAACTAAGACACCGGCGATCGAATAGCGAAATGGGCCATGGAGCTCTACGAGTTCAAGATTGAGTTCTCAGCCCGCACGGTGATCAAATCCCATGTCTTAGCGGACTTCCTGGCAGAATGGACGAACCCCGCGCTACTCGACGCGGAGCCCGACCAACCCGGGGAAGGATGCTGGACAATGTACTTCGACGGGTTCCGAGCTTACGAACGCTCAGGGGCTGGAGTCGTCCTGGTCTCTCCGCAAGGAGAATAGCTCCAGTACGCCCTCCAATTACATTTCATAGCGACGAACAACGCGGCTGAGTACGAAGGCCTTCTGCCGGGCTTCGAGCGTGTAGGGCACTTGGAGTCCAGCGGCTTACTGTGAAAGGCGATTCACAGTTGGTCGTCAACCAGGTCAACAAGGAGTATCAGTGTTCTGATAACTCAATGGCGCTTTACCTGATCGAAGTTAGGAAGATGGAAAAGTACTTCAGGAATTTTGAGGTACTCTACATCCCCAGGAAGGACAATTCCCTGGCCGACCACCTCTCGAAAGTCGGTTCCTCCCAATCCCCTACTCCGGTAGGAGTGCTCGTCGAGCACCTACACAAGCCCTCCATTCCCTCTGCAAAGGAGGCACCTGAGGCATGCGGTAATGTCTCTCTCCTCGAGCATGGTGCGAGTTGGATGACGCCATTCATCCAGTATCTCGCACACGAGACACTACCCGAGGAAGAAGTCAAGCGCTCCCGGCTCATAAGACGGTCCTCTCCATACAAGCTGATCGAGGGCGTCTTATACCACAAAGGAGCACTAGGAGTCCTCTCCAGGTGCATCACCCAGGAAGAAGGACAATACCTTCTCAAGGACATCCATGAAGGAATGTGTGGAGCTCACTCGTCTTTCAGAACGTTAGTGAGCAAGGCCTTCAGATTTGGTTATTACTAGCTAATGGCCTTAGCCGACGCTCGTTCGATAGTAACCTTTTGCCGAGCATATCAGTTTCATGCCCGCAAGGTTCATCAACCAGTGTATGCACTCCAGACCATTCCATTGACATGGCCATTTTCGGTCTAGGGGTCGATATACTCGGACCTTTTTCCCAAGGCCGGAAGGGTTGCAAGTACTTGCTCATGGCCATCGATACTTTCACCAAGTGGATCAAGGCTGAACCCGTGTCAACCATCTAGGCCCAAGCGGCTAGGAGGTTTTTTCACAATAACATGATGACACGCTTCGGTATACCGAATCGTCTCATCACGGATAATGGCACCCAGTTCACAAGCAAACTGTTCCAAGCCTATTGTAAAGATATTAGAACCAAGGTATGCTTCGCCTCTGTGGCTCACCCATAGAGTAACGGAGCGACCGAGCAAACAGACAAATCATCCAAGGAATCAAGAAAACGGTTTTCAAAAACCTCGACCAACGTGGGCAGGACTGGGTGGATGAGCTTCCTTCCGTCCTGTGGTCGGTCCGCACCACGACCAGCCGAGCAATAGGAGAAACTCCTTTCTAGCTCGTCTACGGTGCGGAGGCCATCTTGCCCGCGGAAATCGCATTGGGTTCCCCAAGGGTGCACCTGGTCGACGACATTGACCAGGAAAGCGAGCGCCTCTTAGACCTCGACCTCGCAGAGGCAACACGCGAACGGGCTCTGCTTCGATCCGTGGTTTACCTACGAACACTTCATAGGCACGCGGCCAAATCAGTTCGACCAAGGACCCTGCAAGTCTGCGACCTTGTCCTGCGTCGAGTCCATGATTTGTCAAAGGCCAACAAGCTAACCCAAAGATGGGAGGGTCCTTACACGGTCATATCTGCAACATGCCTGGTGGCTATTCGCCTTGCGATGGAAGATGGTCGAGAACTCGCCAGCACCTGAAACATCGACCAATTGCGTAAATTCTTTGTCTAGTCTCTTTTGCCGCATTTTTTTCCTTCGCAATTTTCAAAAGTTTTTCCTTCAATAAAACTCGATTCTATGCCCGCCGTGTGATTCCCATTCTCCGCAAGATCTTGTGAATGACCCTAAAGTCCCTGCCTTCTGGTAAGCCGACTCAGTCTCACTCGAGGGCATACTTTTCTCCTCATGATCTTGATGACGGGATGAGCACGAGGGTAAGAACATTCGCTCCAATTGCATTCTTTTCTAAGATCAACTAGCATGTGCACGAATGACCTATGGTGCAACGGCCACCACCAGACCACTAAGCTTGCCTCTCGAGGTTCTAGTCCGCATAAGTCGATTGCCTCCCGCAGTAGTACTCCACTGCAAGTCACAATCGCACGGACACCCTCTCAGATGGTCCTGAAGTTCAGCTGGCCTGTTTGTGTCCAGCCATTTCATCCTGAGTTGTGCGACCACATGACTTCCCTACCGTCGTCGAAATCATGCTCGCAACTCAAGGGCATGGACCACGACGCTGGGGGGTAAGGCCGCGCGTGCTATTCTGTTAGCGACCTGGCCCATGCTCGCAATTTGGAGAAGGTCGCTGGGTCATTGAGCGAAGGCAACACGACTTTTTCTATCTCTCCTATCAACGAGCTCGTGTTCGCAATCCAGGTGCATGACCTTAGTTCACAGCGGGGGCTAGTAGGATGACGAATTACCGTGCTCTGTCCAAAAATGCGCACTCATACTTTTGTCGTCTCCTATACTTAAGCGTTATTTGCTCAATCTACTCGTTGTTGTCTTGGTCGTTTTGCAGGAAAATTATCGAAGGCAAACAGAGCACACAATGCACGAAGTAGAACAAACGAACTTCTTTGATTAAAAAAGGTTCGGGTTTGTACATTGAAAGCTATAAATCCTAAAACTTCCCAGCATGCCTGGCATCTTGGAGGATGGTGAGCTCTTCACGAACGGTGTCTAGCTCGGACTCGAGGTTGAGCACCTTTCTCCGAGCTTCGCGCCCTTCGCTCGCCTCCTCCTTGTGCTGCTTGACCCGATTCTGTGGCACTGAGCACGGAGAGGCGTAGCTCCTTCACCATCTCCTCCAGGGACGCCCTGGTCCACTCGGTTTGCTCGAGGAGCTCCTTAACGACCGATATGGACTCCTCGGTCTTCCGACGGACCTTCGCGTTCAAGGCATTTAGCTCAGCCAGCTTCTGCTCAAGCTCTGCGATCTTCGCATTCTACTCGGCGCTATGCCTGGCCAGAACCTCGGGCGGGATTGTTGAAGCCCGAAAGTCCATCATGGTAACCTCGACCACCTGCGCAAAGAAGTGCCTCAAATCCTGACTCAACCCACAAAAAAAGTGAAGTGATTTCTCAAACTTACCCAGCGAAGGCGCTCCTGAAGGCCTTCCTGGAAGAGCACGGCTGGATCCTCCGGGTGAGGACCCGGCTACACGTCCTCCCCCCGAGTTATGCTCGGGAGCTCCTCCTCCTCCTCCTCTTGACCCCAGGCTTCTTCAGCGCTCGGAAGTGCAAGAGCCTGCGCTGGTGGGATGATCTCCACCAGAGCAAGCTCCTCCTGGGGACGTTCCTCCCATGGGATCTCAGGACCCGGCCCCAGAGCCAGCTCCTCGCTCTGGGTTGGATCCCGCTCACCGGTCGAGCTCGGGTCCAACACCACGAGCGACAGGTCCCCCGGGTTAACGCGCCCTGAGCCTGGAGTCCCCTCAAGGCTCGGGGCCAGATCCCGCTCGCCGACCTGGCTTGGGTCCGGGACTAGGAGCGGCGGGTCTTCTGGTCCGTCATCCCGGGGATGTTCTTCCCCTGGGGAGACTCGCCCTGAGCCCAGAGCTGCACCTTTGCTCGGGGACGGGGCTTGGTCACCGGCTGAGCTTGCGTCTAGCGCCGCATGCAACTGGACTTGCGAGGGATCCCCCTTGAGCTGCAGGAGCATCTCGATGATGATATCGCTGGCCTCGGGCTCCCTAGCATCCCCGCGCTTCTCTTCGGCCCCTGCGGGATCCTCGGGCTCGGCCTCTTCGACTTCATCGCTGACCTCGATGATGATATGGGGGATCCCCGCACTTGCTGCTCAGGCATCCTCGGCCGCACCTTGCTCGGGCGTGACTTCCTCAGACTCGACGACTTCGACAGCCCGAGTAAGCTCCTTCTCTATTACAGAATTGAGCACGTCATCAACCATGGCTTCGAAATCCCATACTTCTCTACTAGCTATAGCGCCCACAATAACAATGCGGGGTTAGCATAGCGTCCGAAAGAGAAAAGAGCCGGGAGGAAGGGATAGACATTTACCTTCCTCGGACTCCACCACGGAAGCTCAGGCTCAGGCCAGGAGATTGGCCATGTCTTCGGCCGCCTTGCTGGCCCTCGCCACCGTGGGGACGACCTCCTCCAGGGTCGGGGTGGGGCACACCTGCGGTGTGCCCGATGACCTTTGGCTCCTTGTGGTCAGCGGCGCCAGGTCCTCCTCCTCCTCCTCCTCCTCGAGCTGGGGCGTCGAGCTCGGGGCCACCCACGCGAGCTCGGCTTGGAGAGCAGTGATCTTGCTCTCTAGCTCCTCCTTCCATGCGAGTCCCCTTACCGCAGCTGCCGCGGTTGCCGCGGCTGCCGCCTCCTTCGCCTGCTCGGCGAGCTGGTGCAAACGGGTTGTCAGCTCTGATTCTGTCTAGTATATTCGGCCATCCATAACTTTTGCTCGCTTACCTCCCTCCGATTGGCGTACTCAAAATGTCGCCTAGGGGGAGTCGTGCCCAGGCCGGCGCGTCTCTTTGGGCGCCGGGACAGAGACGGCGTCGACGACGGCGACCTTCCCGTCTCCTGCGGCCCGCCAACCTCTTGGTCATAGGACCAAGCGCAGGGGCCCGAGCTCCTCCGACAGTGGCTTCAACTTCGCCACCGCGATCTCGAGGGTGACCTTCTCCTGCAAAATGGAGAAACAAATGAGTCAGGAGATCGCTCGGAGGCCATCCCCCAAGCACGACATTCCCGGGACGGAATACCCCGAGCATGTCTTGCCCAGAGCGAGGTGCCCGAACCTGACAAATCCTCACCGCTTCGCCTCGGTCGAACACGTTGCTTGGGATTTGGCGACCAGCCTCAAGATCTTTGCCCCTGGGGGTGCCGAACATCTCGACCACCCTCAAGTCCACCCAGTCCTCGGGCGGGACTGTGCTTCAACCAAGAAAAGTAGTAAGCATGAGTAGCACCAGCCATAGGCAAAAAGGGAACTCGGTAAGTGTAGCATGCCTGATCATGACTCCCGAGTGAGGTCCTACCACCCGGTGATCTCGAAGAAGGGGTGTTCCCTCCTCCTGAGGGGTGACACCTGGTTCCGGACGAAATCCCGGGCGACGTCCCGACCAGTGAGCCCCGAGCAGGTGAGCTCGCTGATCGTCATGAGCACTCGTTCCTCCTCGGGCTGGACTGAAGGTCGGGGTGTCTCGATGAGCAGAGCGATTGCTCCGGTATAGCAGAGGGATCTCCCCTCTCCCTTCCTCAAGTAGAACCAAGAATCGGCCCACCCTGCCACCGAGTCCTTGAGCGTGAGGCTCGGGTACTTGTATGGTCGGTTGGTCCGGAGGCGGAAATAGACGCAACCAGCCGGAGAAGCCTGGCCGGTGCGGAACAAGGAGTAGAAATGGAAGAAGAGGCTGGCCGTGGGCAAGACGCCCACGTACCCCTCGCAGAGATGCGCGACGATGGAGAGGACGAGAATGGAGTTACGGTTAAGGTTGGTGACCTCGCATCTGCAGTGAGCGAGCACTGACTCGAGGAACTCTCTCTCGGGCATTCAAAGCCCATTGATGGAATAAAGCTCGCAGGGGACAATCTCCCCCTCCTGCGGCTGTGGCTCCTGCTTGTTTCCCACAACCCTCCAAGATCCCGCGTCAACAAACTTAAGCTTCTAGAGCAGTTCGAGTTTTTATTGATTGAGTTTGCTCGCGCCGAACTTGGACATTGGAGCAAAGGGGGAAGAGATTGGGGGAGAGGCAAATACAAGAACAAGGGACTTGGTGAGTTTCGAATGGAGAAGACGAACGAAAAGAATCCAAGCGGCTGCTTAAATAGCCAACTTTGGGCAAAGAAAAGAGTTTTCCCGCCGTTGCGCTTGGGAAGCCCTAAGGGCACGGAAGCAGGTGGAGAGACCACCATTCCCGGGCTGACGCGTGGACACACGATTTTCGAAACTGTGCCGTTGTGGGTCGGTTCCCAAAAAATGGCTTGTACTATTACTACCAGGCTTCTCCAAGAAGGAACCACGACAACCGCTCGCATACCCTTGCCCGGGCGCCCCTTGGTCGTGGGACCGAATTGTTTTGCTCGACCTTGGGGGAAGTTATGCTCGGATGCTGCAGCAGTGATTCGCTGCGAGGTTCCAATACCTCCATTGAGTCAGTAGGCTCAAGGGGAAGGCCCCTTCGAGCGGTTCCCTACTTGAGCCTCGGGGGCTAGCTATCGGGGATTGGATAACTCCCATAATTACCATGATGCCCCGGCAGACCAGGGCCGTCCCGACCATGTGCGCCCTCGGAGGTCGTTCCCGAGGATGGTTCAAGAAGACCGAGCATCGTTGCTCGGCCAGCCCGGCCGTCACGATTTCCTTGCCCGGCTAGTGCCCGGGTGTGGGGCCCAAGCATACTTGCTCGGGCCAGGGTCGAGTTAGCTCAGCCCTAGCTCGGGATGGGATGCATGGTCGGATAGTCGTGATCGACGGTTACGCCGGAGTAGCGAGGATCGCGCCACTACGTAGGGCCATTGCGCACGTAACGGGGATGTGTCGTAGATCTAGGACTCAATTGCAGCCAAGATAGCCGCGGTCAAACATTTGTGGCTTGGACTGGAATTGAGGGAATACACATGTAACCTATAAATACCTCCTAGATGCTGAGAGGAAAAGGGGCGATTGATACACACAGACATCCATCTCGGCACTTAGACACATCTCTTTCGAATACACAATACATCGCACTGGAGTAGGGTTATTATCTCCCCGGTGAGAGGCTCAAACCAGGATAAATCCCCGTGTCGTTCCCTGAGTGTCTTTGGCCCTGGGCTATTTGGGCATCCTTCGGAAGCAACCCTTCACGTAAGAAGGGGACAGGGTTGGTCCCTCGATCAACAAAGTAAGCTCGGCGGGGGCCCGTTCCCCAATCGTCGACGAAGTTATATTACTTTTGCATGATTTCAACAATAGCAACACTTAGCATAACTTCAAGACTAGAAGCAAAGCCAACCTAACGATTAAATGGATATACTAGAGTTCAACCTAGTCAACACTTTGGGAAGCTACAAGACCATTAGAGAACCCTCATGCTCAAACATCTCGTCAAATGCAAATTTTTAGATTAATGCTCACAAAGCGGTTCAAAGAGTTAGGCCTAGTGAAGCACATCCTCGACTAGGAGCCGTCGACAAAGGCTTCCTAAGCTTCACTCTCATCCGCAAACCTTTGAGGTGTAGAGAACTTATCCTAGTGAAAGACAACCTCGACTAGGAGCCATCGACATAGGTCTCCTAGGCGTCACTCTCTTCCTTTAGTTTATTTTGCATTTTTCAATTTATTGACTAAAGCCCAATTCGACCATCTCAAGCACGACGCTTAAAAGAGTGGTCTTGGTCATACACGATGCACTCCAAGTTCATCCCAAGTGCAATGGGAAGCAGTCTCGAGTGTAGAGTGTTGAAATCAATTTTAGCGAAAATAAGTCAATTTTTAGCATTGTAGCACATAGATTCATGAGCATGTTGAGGATTTTGGAATGGAACAATATAGCAAACCCAAGTTACTCTAGGGACTCTAGTAGAAACCCACTATTTCACTAAGCATGGCATAAGCCTCTATTTAAGAAATATAGCAAGTAAAAGCTAAGTTTCATCATGTTTTCAAGAATGATCAATTTTAAATGTTGGCTAGTTTAAACATGATACACTAGATTAGATACGACCTAGCCTAGCAAGGATCTTCATGAAAGTAGCTAGGTGCAACATATCACAGTTTTATCATTTGCATAAAAGACAAAGCTCAGAAATAGAAACAAGCCTATATGCAATGCAAGAAAGTCAGTTCCAAACTCCCCCTGAACCAGTGAGTCAATTTTAAGCACAAATCTGATTCAAGTTGAGTCATTAGCAATTTTTAATTCCAAGAAAAAGAATTGAACTCAACTGAAACCAGAAACCAAAATAAGAAGAGGAAAATGAGAAACTAACAACTGGGTGATTTAAGAGCATAGAAAAGATGGTAGAGACCACTAGGCTCAGACTCGCTCTCACCTTCCCCATATGACTTACAAAGGAAAACTAACTCTCAAACTCCAGCTCAGGAGCAAACATAGACCCTGTCTACCCAGAGGGCCCAACACCTGCTAGACCTACAAGATTGTAAGTGAGCTCAACCGAGAAGAAGAAAAGAATAGCATCCTAAAGCATAAGATGAGAGGTCCATACCGAAGCATGCCAGAAGTCTAGGTGAAGTGGACTCAATAAAATGAAAACAAGCCCAAAGATACCCAGAAGGAATAGAAGGAAATGCTAAATATACACACAAGGACATATAATACACATCAGCTCCCCCTCAAGATATGCATATGAGCTAATAATCCCAAGCTCCCCTCTCAAGGCAACAAACCTAGAGCTATCCAAAGGCTTGGTGAAAATGTCAGCCAACTGGTGGTCACTCTCCACAAACTGGAGCACTATGTCACCCTTCTCCACATGGTCTCTAAGGAAGTGATATCGAATATCAATGTGCTTGGTCTAAGAGTGCTACACTGGGTTTTTAGCAATGTGAATGGCAGACGTGTTATCAAATAAAAGTGGAACACAATCTGCTGCTAACCCAAAATCCCGCAAGGTCAATCTCATCCAGAGAACTTGGCTACAACAACTGGCTGCAGCAACATATTCGGCGTTAGTGGTGGATTATGCAATACCGGACTACTTCCTAGAGGACCAAGAATAAGAGAAGTGCCAATGAATTGGCAAGTGCCAAATGTGCTCTTCCTATCTATCCTACAGTTAGTAAAGTATGCATCAGAAAAGGCTCGAAGGGACAGACAGGAGAAGGAAGAGTACCAGATACCATAATCAATGGAAGCTCGAAGGTACCTGAAGATGCGCTTCACCGCCTACTGGAATCTTCTTTTGAGAGGTACCAATTCTATAAAAAGGATATCAACGAAGTTCAAGAACCTTAGAAGAGGAATTAAAATTTGGAGCAAAACTCTTTCTCATCTTTGAAAGTTAATTTAGAATTGCAATACAATCATTCTTTTTATAGATACCCTTGAAGAAAAAAGGGCCCTCTACACAATAGAATTCAATTTTAGATCCATTATGAAGGACCATCTCCTCAGATTATTACATTGGAAGCAATTTTATTGGAAGAAGAGATGCACAATCAGATGGATGAAATTAAGAGATGAAAACACCAAATAGTCATGTAGTTACAATATACACTAATATAGCAATCAGATGGGGGTGAATGATTGCACAGAAGCTAAAACCAATTTTTAGTGATTCTCAAAACACCCCGAAATGAATTATGAAAAACTGCTTCGGTTTCTGCTTTCAAAAAAAAAAACTGCTTCGGTTTCCATGAAAATAGATTGATATATGTTCACTAAAACAGTAATTTCCAAAGATCCCGATGTTAGATTGATGTAAAAATTGGATTGTAGAAACTAGATTCAATTCTGAAACTAACACAACAAGAATCAACTCAATCGGAACTACGGATCTAGAGTTATGACCTTCGAAAGTTAACTGTATGAAATAATGACAAAAATTGATCAAACCCTAATTATGAGATTAATCAGGATCTATGACGAATTAACTAATCAAATTTTTCAGGTCAATCACTTGATACCCAAGAAAGGTTTCATAAGAATCTAAACCTTTAACTTGTGTAAAACCGTGAGCAATCAATCTAACCTTGTTTCTAACAACAATACCATCCTCATTTTGTTTATCTTTGAAAACCCATCTAATTCCAATTATATTAAAATTAGGAGGTAGTGAAATCAGTTTCCAGACTTTATTACGTTTAAAATTATCTAATTCCTCATGCATGGCATTGATCCAAAATTTGTCAGTTAATACATGAAATATATCTTTGAGTTCAAAAGTAGGGATGACAGTTTTACCTATGGGTTTGGGTACCCATGGGTACCCGACCCGATAAGGATGGGTACGGGTAGCATTTTAAACCCATGGGTTTTCGGGTTTGGGTACCCGATAAGGTTACATGATGGGTGTGGGTATCAGTTTGTACCCATGGGTACCTGATGGGTATCCTATAACAAACGGGCCCTACTTTTTATAATATATATATATTAGAAAATCAAAACCCTAACTCACTAATTTGCTGCCACAATCTTCTCGCTTCCTACGGAATCCCCCGCCGCAATCCCTCGCGCACCCCTCCCTCTCGGTAGTCGGCTCTCCTTCCCGCCGCCTCCCACCACCACCTCCGCCTCTCCCTTTGGCCCCATCCCCCACCCTCTTCACCTCCTCGCCCCCATGGCCCCCATCACCCCAACCTCGGTGGCTCATCTCCCTCCGGCTCCCTCCCTTTGGGTCGGCGATCCGCATGGCGGTGCTACCGGTGGGAGGGCTGATCCCACCGTCGTGCCTCCGTGACTACTTGGCGTTGATGGGTCCCTCCCTTCCCTCTCCAACCAGGTATGGTTTCCCTCTCCACTTCCCCTTCCCCGGTTCCACCATCGGTTGCGTCATGCCCTCCCCCTCCGGTGGCTATGGCGACTACGGCCAGGCATATTTGTTTGTTCCTATAGATACCCATGGGTACCCATTAGGTATCGGGTACCCATTGGGTTTGGGCATGGGTACATATTTGTGCCCGTGAAGCTTAATGGGTTTGGGTGGGCGGCACTTTGTTTGGGTTTGGGTTTTGGTATGAAGCGGTGGTACCTGGAGGTACCCACCCGATTGTGTAACACCCCGGCATTTAATATGCCCGAATGCTACCAAACATAAGCTAAACAACATCCAAATATCATATTTAACATAAAATTCCAGCAAAGGCGCATAGGCTAAAAACCGAGATTTCGGCAGCACCTCCTTTGTTTTATCATGAATTTAAGGAGCAACAACGATATAGCATTATATGGCAATAAGGGAAACATCTAAAACAGCAATAAATAGAGTCTTAACGACAATAAAAGACTAACATTTAGCAGTTAAAGTTCCAAGTGTCAAACGAACAATAAAACTCTCATTAACCAAGCTAAGCCTTAATTTAATGACCATCACACGCAATTTATTATCAATCTTAAAGAATTGACTTGGGGAAACATTAAGGTGAAGCAACGTGTGGGCGTGTGTCTATTCCCTTTTCCCGCATGCCGTTCTCATGGTACCTAAAACAATAAGAAAAAAAACACAAGCGTGAGTTCGAAACTCAGCAAGCATATTGCAATGGACAACAAGAACAACAATATGGCAATAGCATCTCCCTTCATGTAAATCATCTTATGTATGAGATGTAATGCAATGCTCATGTCTCCTTGGAAACTCATACCGGTATGGTTGAGTACACACCCGTCGGTGTGCACCCTTTTCCCCCCTTCCATCCCGAAGATGGAGGGTGCCTACTCATCGCTTCCATTCACCACGTGGATGGAATCACGATGTAGGTCTTACTCAATGGCGTTCCGGACTAGTCATAACTTTCTCACCGACCTTGCCGGACTAGTTATGACTTTCTCACCGCCCTCGCCCTATCTCATGTCATGCATGCAACTATGCCAATTATCATATTTCATATGTACATAAACATATGGCATCTCATCATGACAAATATTAACACATGGCATCGAATCATGATAATCATACTCAATATATCATTGGAAAACAGCAAGCATGGCAAGTGATCATAGCAAGTATTCAATCTTTCATCTAATCTCCACAAGCAACCTACAATTCCGCTATTCATTACAACACACTTGCCTCAACCGTGGGCGACGGGATTGTGGGAAGTAGAGGGCACCCCCGGGGTCACACCACCTTCACAACGGCATCACATACTCTCAATAATGCCCACAAAACAGTACACAAATCCCCATCTCACCCGACATTGCCCGCTACTCGCAAAACCTAAAACAGAGGTTCTGTCCCGGCGGGACAGCAGCCTTGCAAAGGCCATAACTTGAGTTCTGGGACTCCAAATCGATTAAACGAGTACACCATCACGAAGCTTAGGCAATTTCCTACCTTTTTCTAGTTATACGGAAAGACTGATTCGGACTCTAAAATTGTTTAATCTACAGATTACTACGATCTGTTCTAATTGCGTCACAGATTTTAACACGCTCGGTAAAACGGCCATAACTTTCAAACAGCTGATCGGATTTTAACGTGCTTTATGTCCACGGAAAGATAATTAAATTATCTACAACTTCTTTTAAGTCCGTACGGACAGATTCGGATTCTAAATCGACGAAAACTCAAACCCTAGCCCGACTGCTCAATCTGCCCGAAAACAGAAACGTGGCAACGTCTAGATCTAACCCAAAGAACTCCAACCCAGCACCACCAATTGATCTAAAAACTTCATAAACACCCTAAGAACAGTACCTAGATCAAACCCAAGGATCCCCATGATCATACCTTTGCCCAACGAACGAATCTCCAATAGATTTCCTCGCGGATCGCTCCTCGCTCCACGCTCCTCGCTCCTCGCTCCAACGGATGGATCCACAAGGTGCAGAGGTGTGGAGACCACCCTAGGGCAGCAAAGGGGTGGAGGAGAGGTGGTGGAGAGGTGGGGCAATGGAGGAGAGCAAGGGGGAGGCGCAAGGCTCAAAGGGAAGGGGCGGCTAGGGCTTGGCAAGTGGGGGGAGGTGAGGGGGGCGCACCAAGGCCTCAAGGGACGCAAAGGCAGCAGGGTGGACGCCCCAAAGGGGCAGGGAAACCCCTTTTACCAGCCCCCACACCCAATTCTAGTCCGTTACGGAGACCTAATCCATCCCACCAAAGCCCACCAAGGCCCAAAACTCCCCCGGGAAGGCCCAAAACCCCGAAAACGGCCCGGAAAAGCTATTAACCTCCATAACCTATAGTTTTAACCTTAATTTCACATTTCATACTGTTTTTAACCATATCAAGCACGTAAAATAAAGTTATGACACTCCGTGGTAGCTTGAGGATAAACCTGGACCGGGTGACTGTCTTATTTAAATCTCCAATCATCTATTCAAGTGGATGCCTCTTATAATGTGCAAAGGAGCTGTAACTTCAGAAACTTCTCCTTCTCCTTCATTTTCAACATGTACAGATGATGTTGTAGCTTGAGGATGCTCAGTTGTAGGTGATGTAGTAGTAGTAGCTGCCAAATGTGCTACAACTAATTGTGTAGTAGTAGGATCCAACACCTCATTCTCAACATCATCATCATCGTCCTCATGAACAAAGATACTCTCCCCCTGCACATGTACCCACATCATTTGGACTAGTGCCTAGATTAGTCTAATCAAAAGTAAGTTTACAAATTTCTACAATTTTGTTAGTCTCCAAAATAAGCACACGATAGCCACGTGTATGAGCAGGATATCCAAGAAAAATCCCATCAGTTGATCTATATTTCAAGACAAAGCATTTGCACCAAAAAACTCTGAAGTGGGAAACACTAGGCCTATGTCCAAATCGAAGTTTATAGGAAGTTTTATCCAATTTTGATCTCAAATAAATACAGTTTAAAACAAGACATGTAGTAGATATAGCTTCAGCCCAAAACTTTCAGGAGTTTGATATTCATCTAGCATGGCTCTAGCCATCTCGACCAAAGTTCTATTTTCCCTTTCAACTACACCATTTTGTTGAATTTTTAGTGATTCTCAAAACACCCCTATACGAATTATGAAAAACTGCATCGGTTTCCATGAAAATAGATTGATATATATTGGCGAAAATAGATTGACATGAAATTTGGAATAAAACTAGATTCAATTTCAAAACTAACTCAACAAGAATCAGCTCAATCGAACCTACGAATCTAGAGATACGACCATTTCGGATCAAACCCTAATTACAAGATTAATCAGAATCTACGAAGAATTAACCGATCAAACTTTTCCGATCAATCACTTGATACCCTAGAAATGTTCCGAATGGATCAAATCAAAATTATCATGATGAAACAATGAATCTATCTAAAAACTAAAATAAGCATGCAAACGAAAAACGAAAAAGAGGAACAAGATTACCAACACATCAACTTGCAAAACTTGATCTTTATTACTAAGATGTTCTCTTTCTTTCTTTTTTTCTTTTTACTTCTCTTTGTTCTGTCCTTTGTTTCTCACGCCTGGCTCAAGGGAGTCTACTGCTCTGTATCTATTCCTTACATTGCACAATAATGCCCATGCCGCTTTCTTTGCACAGCCGCAACCCAGGACCTCTTGCGTCTTCCGCGGGTGCTAGCTGCTGCTGACAGGAGATTTCTTTTTGCACTGCACAGTCACCGTCGATGTCCCTCCTTTCTGCGTGCTGCACAGCCTCCTCCAGCCGCACGGAGTCGCTACTGCACTCGCATGATGAATGGAACAAAACCAACAATACAGCCCTAGAATATGCAATCCAACACAAGCCATCACTGCTGCAGTACTTGCCATTATTCACAGCACATCTTGCCCAACGAAACTAATTAAACCATTGTTCTCCAGCCAACAATTAGTAGTTAATCCACAGCCAATCCATATCTTCAATGCAAAAAGAAAGTAAGCCAGGATAACGATTCCTCCTTTATCATTTCAACACTTCCACACCACCGAGAGAATCATTTATTCACTGATAGTCTGAAACTGCAGCGTTGCTCTCGCAATTCATCTCCCCGAGTATCAACAGTAGAAACGGACAGAAAGCTGGTTTCTTTCCCATTTGCATGTTTCCTCAGATCAAACCATCTTACAAAACCGATGGGAGTCTCCCAATCATGACAGCTTCAGAGGGGCGCTAAAAAAAATTGGGCCGGATCGGCGAAACCGCTGGCCGGAAAACACACTAAGCAACAGAAATGGTGTGCACCCACTGGGCTACGAGCTATAAATGCCCCAATTCGCGAGAGCTAAATCTGGGTTCGTCTAGCTTGTAAATCGCGGAAGGAGAAGAGCAGCTGCTGACCTGAGGCACCGAAGTGAGCTTCGAAGAGGGGAATTCGCTAGGGTATTTTGCTTCTTCTCTTTTCCCCAATTTATCGTCTCCTGGTCGGGCGGTCGCCGCCGCCGGGTCTCTCTCTTCTCACGATGGCAGAAGAGTGTGCGGGATCCAGGGATGCGCGATGCGAGATGCCTAGGCGTGGGTGTGGGTTCGGAGAAGATGGAGGCGCCGGGGGTGAGCGGACGAGATATAGATGGAGGCGCACGGGCAGGCGGCGGCTGGGGACGGTCGTGTGAGCAGGCGGCGCTAGGGGTGGTCAAGAGCCTAGGAGGGGAATGGACGAATAGGGGATGACCTGGGGGCGGCGGTGCGGTGTGGAGCGGAGATGCGTAGGAAAAATTTCTATTGATCAGGGGCGGAGGCGCGGCGCGGGCCAGCGCGGCCTTTTTGGGGAATGAAGCACTTTCGGGCCACGTCTTTTATTTTTGTCGGCCAAGGCTGATAAAAATATAATCCTATTTTCGTCGGCTTAGGCCGACGAAAATTAATAGCTATGCCACGTGTCATATTTTCGTCGGTCTATACCGACGAAACTAGTCCAAAAAAATTCGAATTGCCTGGGAGTATTTACTCAATTATTTTCGTCGGCCTTGTCAATAATACCGACGAAAATAAATATAATTTCGTCGGTTCTGGTTGACCGACGAAAATAATAAATTATTAAGGTTGGCCTTCTTTTGGCCGACGAAAATATTTTGGGCCGACAAAAACAGTGTAGATTCCTGTAGTGTGAGATATTTTACCATGATTAGAAAATATCAAAAGTTATATTAAACCAATATAAAAGGTATCAAAATTTAAAGAATAGAGATATTAACTAATTATAATGAGGATGTCATCATAATCGGTCATAAGTTAGAATCGATCGTGATGAGCACTGATTATAATCGGTTCTATATCAGAACTAATTATGAAGAGGGGATCACTATCGTGCAAAAACCGACTGTGATATAACATCCTCATCACTATCTAATTAAATATTTTGTATCGCTAACTAAATCGACTATGATGACGAAAAGAACTAATCGTGATGTATATTCCTGTAATAGCGTTTTAACATCTCGTAATATTAACTCAGTGTAAATTTTAAGGGCAGTACTTCCATCCGGACGTCCGATTTTTGCTTTTTTTCGGATGCCCTCGCAACATTTTTTTGTACTCGTGAAACATTTTTTTTTGTACGCATGAAACATTTTTTTTAACGTATGAAACATTTTTTTTTACTGTTTATCGAACAAAAATGTTTCACACGTATAAAAAAATGTTTCACAAGTACAACAAAAATGTTTCACACAAACTAAAAAAATATTGCAAAAAAAACAGGCGTCTGATTCCTAGCAATTGCCAAATTTTAATAACTGTCAACGACAATAAAAAGTCTATGTTCCCAAAACCCAAATATATTGTCGAAAATAAACTTAAAACATGCTTTCATTGGCAAAGTACAGTGTTGACGGTAGTACACAATAAAACAGTAAAATACAATAGGAGAGAGGATGACTCCTCCATATATGATTCGACCATATATAAGACAAATACAGTTTGATATGTATGTTCGTGCGAAGCACTCGCATCGAACTTATTTAACAATTGAGCCATATATGCAAACGATAGGTCGCAACTGCATCATATCATGCCGCTAAAGTGACGCAGCAACATTGAGCCATCAGAAGCTAGGTTTCAGTTGGGACTGAGCGGAGCAGGACGGTCTCAACGGTGAGGCCCGGACCGAAGCCGTAGAGCACGCCCCACTCGAGTCCCTCGCCAGTAGTGACATCGCCGCGCTGCGTGGAGGACTTGCGCATCTCGTCCAGCACGAACAGGACGCAGGCGCTGGCCATGTTGCCGTACTCGCTGAGCACGTGGCGCGAGCAGCGGAGCTTGTCGGGGCGGAGCCCTAGCGCGGCCTCGATCTGGTCTAGGATCGCCGGCCCGCCGGGGTGCACCGCCCAGAACACGGAGTTCCAGTCAGACACGCCCATGTCCTTGAAGGCCTCTCGCACAGTCATCTCCATGTTGGTGGATACCAGGGTAGGCACCTGCGTACATGCACGCAGCATGAAATGGAAATGGAATTACATGCGCAGTCTCCTCCATGCATCATAAACTATCAGATAGGTCGTACGTCGTAGTGTTATATGCATACATGAGTAAAGAGATATTGTCAGACGGTACCTCGCTGAGGAGTTCAAAGGTGAGACCGACATCCCTCATGAGGCCGCGGATGGCGCCCTGGCTGTCCGGGACGATGTGCTGCGCAGTCCGGAGCAGCTCGAACAGCGGCTTCTCCTGCCCCTCGATCGGGTCGGCGCCCACGATGACCGCGGCGGCGCCGTCGCCGAACAGCGCCTGGCCGATGAGGTTGTCGAAATGGACGTCGTCCATGCCGCGGAAGCCCACGATGGTGATCTCGCAGCACACTGCGAGGACGCGCGCCCCGGGGTTGTTCTCGGCGAGGTCCTTGGCGACGCGCAGCACGGTGGCGCCGGCGAAGCAGCCCTGGTGGTACAGCGGGATGCGCTGCACGGACATCCCGAGGCCGAGGAGGTTGATGAGCTGGTAGTCGCAGCCCGGCATGTCGCTGCTGCCGGTGGTACAAAAGACGAGGTGCGTCACGGTCGAGAGCGGGCGGCCCCACTCCTTGAGCGCGCGGTCGGCGGCCTCCGCAGCGAGCTCCGGCACCTTCTGGGAGAGCAGGTCCTGGCGCGCATTGAGTGAGGAGGAGACGAAGTCGCACATGGCAGGGTTCTCCTTGAGCATCTCCTCGCTGAGGTACATGTGACGCTTCCGGATCGTAGACTTGTCACCTTCAGTATTTATGCACACAATGCATGCACGCATGCACGCTAAGTACTAGATACTAATCTCTCCACTCCAAAAAGAAAAATCATTTTTTATTTTTTCAATAAAAAGATGAAACTTTGACCATCAAATTTCATCATTGTGTTCTTTTTAAAAAGGTTATAAAAATTTGATGTTATTTTTCACGACAAATTTACTCTTACTATTTATATAATATCTTTTGTTAAAACTACAATTTTCTAGGGCAATTTCCTTTTGTGGTTGGAAGAAGCATATACTACTGTTTTGCTAATTGATTTTTCGTCACCTCGAAATTTATTTCTTTTAGTCACTTGAAATTGCGCAGAATTAACGAGGCTTAAATAATATGTAATGTTAGCTAAGGTTTACTACAATTTTGGGTCGGTTTGTTGTTTTTGTAGTTGTAAGGGTTTGCCTAGGTTTATTTTAGTTTTTTGTTAAGGTCAAAATAATTTTTTTTCCTAGGTAAGAGTACGTAATTCTTCATTTCTAGCATCTTACGTGCCAGGGGGCTGCTGGGTGATCTTCGTCCAAGTGCAAAGAAAAGTACTGACAAACACAGTTAATGGCAACCTTAGAGAGAGAGAGAGAGAGAGAGAGAGAGAGAGAGAGAGAGAGGCGTATGGCTGCTTACAGATGCGCCTGAACTTGCGCTTGAGGTCGTGCTTGTGGTCGTTGTTGGTGACGCGGAAGTAGAAGTCGGTGTAGGTGCTCTGATCGAAAGCATGCGGCGGGTTCGCCGTGCCAATGGCCAGCACGGCGGCCGGACTCCTCGTCCTCTCCGGCACAGAGATACTGCCCATTAATTCTCTTGCTTCTTTCTAAGCTCTAGATGAGAGGGAAGAAGATGCCTTTCAGAACTAGTTAGCTAGCTGCTGTGTGCGGAACAAATGGCGCTTCGGTGGAGTATTTATAGGCCGGGTTACACGTAAATTTGTGCTAAAAATTAATTTAGTTAAATGACCCTTCAACTATATGTAGGTAAGCTCACCAACTCCCCAACTCCAGCAACTCGTTCCTAGTTCTACGTACCAAACAAAAAGTATATACAATCTCACATTATCCTGATGCGCGTTCCGCTCCGCTAGTCGTCTCATCTCCGATGTATAATATGATAGCTAGAAATACACAATATACTACTTGACAACCTTACTAGTAAGTACAAGGTGTAAGTAGTGTCATGCCATACATCTCATTTAGTCAGAGAGCAACGAATCGACTGAATTAGGCACTGCAGTAGGTACAAAATGTCTATATATATATATATATATGTATATATATGTATATATATATGTATATATACGTATACATGTATACGTATATATACGTATATACCCCTGGGAGTACGTACTCCCACTCTCAATATACCACTTAAATGATGTTATTATACCTCTTTATCATTTTGAGTATACTCTAATACTGATTAAAAGATACTCTAAAGTGAGTTATACGAAAAATTTCATCAAAGCCCACCCTTTATAGTATAATTTGTTTATATACTCTTTTTACATATGGAAAAGGGTATATAGCAAACAAATAAAGTGCTCAGATGAATTTTTTCAACAATATCGTATTGTAATATCTTAGAATTATTATTGGAGTATACTGAAAGTGATAAAGGAGTATAACATATTATTTTAAATGGTATACTGGAGGTGGGAGTACATACTCCCAAGAGTACGAAAAAAGCTTCCCACATAGGAAAATATATATATATATATACATATATATAATATATGTATATATATACGTATATACATATATATAATATATGTATATATATATGTATATATATGTATATATATACCTATATATACATATATGTATACGTCTATATATACGTGTATATACGTATGTATGTGTGTATATATATATGGATTCATACCCCTGGGAGTATGTACTCCCACTTTTAATATATCGCTTAAATGATGTTGTTATACCTCTTTATTCTTTTGAGTATACTCTAATACTGATTATAAGATACTCTAATACTCTTTCTTCATGCCATACATCTCTCATTTAGTCAGAGAGCAACGAATCGACTGAATTAGGCACCGCAGTAGGTACAAAATGTGTGTCTACATATATATATACACACACACATACACACACACATACATACACACACGTGCGTATATATATAAATATATATACTCGTATATATATCTGTACACGTGTATACATATATATACACGTATACATACATACATATATTTGTATACATGTATATACGTATGTATATATATGGATTTATACCCCTGGGAGTATGTACTCCCACTCTTAATATATCGCTTAAATAATATTGTTATACCTCTTTATTCTTTTGAGTATACTTTAATACTGATTATAAGATACTCCAAAGTGAGTTCCACGAAAAATTTCATCAAAGTCCACCCTTTATAGCATAATTTGTTTATATACTCTTTTTACATATGAAAAAGGGTATATAGCAAAAAAAAAAAAGGCTCCGGTGAATTTTTTTCAATAATATCGCATTGTAGTATCTTAGCATTATTATTGGAGTATACTGAAAGTGATAAAGGAGTATAACATATTTGTTTAAGTGGTATACTGGAGGTGGGAGTATGTACTCCTAAGAGTATGGAAAAGGCTTCATATATATATATATATATATATATATATATATATATATATATATATATATAGGAAAAGTCTCATCACACACATGTGTAGATATACATGCTATCTATACTATTCTTTTCTGCTTTGGGATTTGCGCTGTGTAGGACAAAAAAAGGAAAAGACAGAATGGCACAGATCTTGAGGGAATAAATGTATGGTGTAGATGGCACAGATCTTCATATATATATACACACACGTGTATATATATATATATATATCTACTATTATAAAGCAGCAGTTGGTGGCAGTGGTGAGTTCTACCCACGTCATTAATTGCCCTGCTTAATTGCCCTACTTAATTGCTCTGCTTAATTGCCCTATGCAAAAAACGAAGCGTTGTTTTAATTAGCCAGCTTTCGCAAGAAACGAAGCGTTAAAGATAGATGTTTGATCTTGTGAAATATTTTTTTTTATTTTTTAATCTTTATTTTTCGTTATCAATTTTGTTTTTCGTAGCAACGCACGGGCATGTAATTATATATATATAAAGCCTCTTTTCTACTCCTGGAAGCAGTTACTCCCTATATCGTATCATATAACTTAGGGAGTATCTCACGTAACGAAGGGTATGTACGTGTAGTATACGAGTATATAAGACTACCTAGGTTGTATGTACATTTTGTTGGACATACTCCTTTTTATGTACGTATAGAGATGAAGGTATTTGCAAAGTACAATAAAAACTATGAACTACCTTACAATTTTTTTGTGTGGTTTACATTGGAGTATGTTATAATTAGTATATGAGTGTACCCAAAATGATAAAGGAGTATTTCAAGTTTATGTAGGTGATATATCACATGTGGGAGTAACTATACCCAGGAGTAGAAGGTATTTTTCATATAGACGCACACGTACGTACGTACATACATACATACATACATACATGTATGTATACACATATATATATATATCACTACTACAGGAATATACATCACAACGGGTTCTTTTTCGTCATCACAGTCGGTTTTAATGGCGATAAAGTCTTTAGACAGTGATGAGGAGGCTCTACCATAGTTGGTTTTTGCGCGATAGTAATAATACGATCATCACAATTGGTTCTAGGTGAAACATGATTGTGATGACCCCCCTCATCACAATCCGTTTTATCTTAGAACCGATTGTGATGAAAGGGTCATCACAATCGGTTCCATCTCAGAACAGATTGTAATAAGGGTGGTCATCACAATCGGTTCTAGGTCAGAACAGATTGTGATGACCATTTAACAACTATGTACCATCCGAAAATAATCCCAAATTCATACTATATATATGCACTGACAATACAAATCAAAGTACACATACATTCACAATATCACAAAACATTCACAATGCTTATACATAGCACATAATATTCACAACACAACCATATCATATTGATATTACACATAGCACATGCACATGATATAGTATTGTTTACAACATATATGGACTAGCATGAACCTGTCCGGTCTCTATACCTACCATTCTCCACTATAACTTCTGTCCAGTACCACAGGCACATGTGGCCTCGTAATTTATTGAGATCTTTGTTTTCTAAGCTCTTGCGGAGGATATCGATCTTCTGCAAAGTAGAAATAAGTGCACTAATTTAAGTTATAAAATTTGTATGTAAAAGGTTGAGTGTATTATGTATGTACATATACCTTAGGGAAAAGGTATGAGCCGCTAACTAGGATCAGCATATGATGCATAACGTAGAAGTCGCACAGGTCATCGCACTCCTGTTGATGACATTGTGAACAAAGAAACTCAAATTAAGAGACAAGAATAGATGTCGAAAAAAAATCCTATGCTAGTCACTTGTACCTTGAAGTGCTTCCACTCCAGCTGGTTGCCTCGGTTGACATCATGTAGCCCTCCTTCAGCAATATAAGACAAGAAAGCCCTACAGAAATTGGAGAGATGTCATTGAGGCAAAAAAAAATGAATGTAGTTAAATATAGAAAGTGTTAGTTTAGAAGATGAACTTACTTCTGCAATACAGGCTTGATCACATAAGCCATTAGCTTCTTCTCGAGTGAGTTCAAAATGTAGACTTTATTTTCACTCAGAGCGACCACGAGTAGAACCCAATGGCTGCTTAGAAAATGGAATCTAATGCAACAAAATAAGTTCATATATGATTTGCGTGCTTACAAGTAATTGAAGGGTGAAGTTATCACATTAGTACTTGCTCCTCGTGCTACGGAAAGAGAATGAAGTCCTTTTTCACCTTAGCCTGCAATGCCTCCTTGATGTAGTTGACAAGGAACTCCGATTTGAGCCTAGCTATGGTCGTAGCCACCAACTTGGGGTCAACAAACCAACTAGGTTTTGACCCATCACTGCTCGATGTCTCATTATCTTGCAACTCATGTTAATTGTTAAACAATATAATACAAAATTCTATAACAGTCATAGGCTCATGCTGTATGGTGTAATACTCACTGCGTCCATGACCGTACAGTACAAACATCGATGGCTTTGAGGCTGTACAAATATAACAGATCCTCAAAACTCACTAGGAATATCCCATCCTCATCGCGGTGGAAATGTCGCGCTCGATACCTCACATTGAAATCGACATGTGGTTGGACCGCATTCGCCTTGTCGATGTACCATCCGTAGAGCAAGTGAGTGCACTTGCCTAAAGCATTCAATTCATGGGCACCGACAAGGGGCTTTCCCTATATGTACCTCTTAAAATCGTGAGGGGGCATTACAGCATCTGTCATCTTTGCTTTCTATACAGAGGTAGTTTCTGAGGTCGGGACAAGGGGCTTTCCTTGCATTTGAGAGGGCCCTGAGGTCTCTGACAACTTTGCCTTCTTGAGAGAAGGATTCTTCGAGCTCTCCTATGATTCCTTCATTATGTACAAGTAGTCCTTTTATGCACCAGCTCTGCACTCTATGTAAGAGCAGGAGGAGGTGCAGTAGTAGAAGCAGGAGTAGGAACAGGAGCAGGTGCAGTTGTAAAAGCAGGAGTAGGAGTAGGTGTAGGAGCAGCAACAGATGCAAAAGCAGGAGCAGGTATAGGAGTAGGAGCAAGTGCTATCTGTTCCAACCATAGAACCAATTATGATGTAGCATTGGGCACATCATAATCAGTTCTAACATTAGAACCGATTGTGATGATTCCCTGCTCCTGATTCAAATCTTCTATCATAATCTGTTTCGTCCTAAAAAGTTAGGAACCGACACAGATGAAGTGATAGTGTTATACCATTCTATAGTAGTGAGTCAAGTGGCTGTGCTTTTTAGAGGAAACACATTTTTGAACCAAATAATCAAATAATACCATGTACAAATGTCCGTGCATTGTAGCGAAAACATATTTTTTTAACCAAGATATCAAATCATGCTACGTATTTAAAAATAAAATTGCACCCTTGAGTTATCACAGGAAAGATAAGTGAGGAATGACTCGCGCGGATGGAGCAGGTGCGGGTGTAAAAAGAGAGATATATTTGGTTTCTTTTTTATTCGCGAGAGGTGGGGACGCGATCCGCAACCCATATATACACTTCTTTTCTTTAGAGAGGAGGAGAGGGAAAATGGACCATCATCACCAAGTCATATTTATATATTAGTAAAGATTAGGAAAAAAATATAAACCATCAATCTTGTGGTCTAAGTGATATAATGATTATAATTGCTGCATGTACCAAGTATCACGGCTTGAATGTGGACTTTTTTAAAAATAATATATTTTCTAAATAATTATGTAAAAATAATGCGCCAAAAATACAAAATACAAAAATACACCTTTGTCACCAATTGGCTCCAGAGACTCTATCGCCATTTGAATTGGCTACAGAACCTTTGCCACCATTTTAAATGACTATAGAACCTCTGTTTTGTCGTGGATTGAATTTGGTCAATGGATTATTTTGTCATGGATTCATTTAGCCGAAAAGGTTGTGGTTTTTTGTCACCATTTGAATTGGTGATAGATCATGTTATCAATTCAAATGGTGATAGAGGTGTATTTTTATAAAATTTTCTTTAGGTGTATTATTTCTGCAAAATTATTTAAAAAATATATTATTTTAAAAAATAAATTGGATTGAATGCATCAATGAGTACGAATCAAACACTAGCAATGATGTACACTTATGATTGAATTCCACGCTTGGGAAAAAGCATGAGCCGGTCGGATTGATACAAGAAAGTTGGATTGGACTCGATTTGACAAAGATAAAACTATCACACATATAACCATATTGGATTAGGGCTGTCTATTGAGCTTAACGAGCTATTATCGAATTTCTTTCGAAATTAACATAGTTCAACATAAAATCATTTTATTTAGTATTTAAGTGGTTATTTCAAATTCGAACCAATGAGCTACTATCGAGCCGAGCTTCATTAACTTTTTTGCTTAAAATAGACTCATTTTAATTTTGAACCTATTAAAAACTATAATCAAAGACATTTTGATTTGAGCCCTGATGAGCTTTTTTACGAGCCTTATATTGGATGCAGTACACAAGAAAAGCCACACCGAGACATTTTGTCATATACTATGTATTTTAAAGTCATATTTTATAATACCATAATGATGTCTCTACATGCAGGGTTGATACTATCAAAGAGACACCTACTGAAATATAATTACATTCATATAAAACAATTTGTTTTGGCACCAAAGGAAAGCTCAGTCCAAGGTATGTTGGGCCTTTTCCTATCATCGCCCGAGTTGGTAGGCTGGCCTATCGTCTGGAGCTACCGGAATCCATGCAAGGTGTGCATAATGTGTTCCATGCCTCGATGTTGAGGAAATACTTGCATGATCCGGAGTTGGTGGTTCCGTTGGAACTATTAGTGCTTGAGCAGGACCTCACCTTCGAGTCCCGTCCTGTGGAAATTCTGGGGACTTCGGAGCGAGTGATGAAGAACCGGACGCTCAAGTTTGTTAAAGTATTGTGGTCACATCAGACCGAGAGAGAAGCGACTTGGGAGCTGGAGTCTCGCATGCGCGAGAAGTACCATGAGCTTTTCACCTCAGGTATGTGATGTGAAAACCTAGCTATCTCCGGTTTTGCTGGGTTGCGTGTTGGTGCATTTAGATTCGAGGTCGAATCCTGTTGAAGGGGGGAAGAATGTGACACCACGGAGTGTCGTAACATTATTTAATGTGCATGATTTGGTCAAAAATAGTATGAGATGTGGAAATAAGGTTAAAACCATAGGATTTGGAGGTTTATAACGTTTCCGGGCCGTTTCCGGCATTTTGGGCCTTCCCGGGGGATTTTGGGCCTTAAAGGGGGGTTGTGGGCTTTGGTGGGATGGATTAGGACTCCTTGTAGGACTAGAATTCAGAGTGGGGGCTGGTAAAAGGGCTCCCTCCCTGCCCCCTTGCGCCCCATAGCCCCATTGGTGCGCCCCCACCAATCCCCCTAGCCCTAGCCTCCTCCCCCCCGTCACCCCTCTAGCCGTGCGCCCCCTTGCCCTTGCCCTCTCCACCTCTCCACCTCCCCACCACCTCTCCTCCACCCCCTTGCTGCCCTAGGGTAGCCTTCCCACCCCTGCATCTTCGTGGATCCATCCAAGGAGCGAGGAGCGAGGAGCGAGGAGCAAGGAGCGAGGAGCAAGGAGCGAGGAGATCGATTGGAGAGGAGATCGATTGGAGTTTTCGTTCGTCGGGCAAAGGTTTGATCATGGGGTTCCCTGGGGTTGATCTAGGTACTGTTCTTAGGGTGATTATCAAGTTTTTAGATCAATTGGTGGTGCTGGATTGGAGTAATTTGGGTTAGATCTAGACGTTGCCACGTTTCTGTTTTGGGACAGCATGAGCAGTCGACCTAGGGTTCCTGTTTTCGCCAATTTAGAGTTTAAATATCGTGTACAGACTTTTAAGAAGTTGTAGATAATTTCATTATCTTTCCGTGCATATAAAGAACGTTAAATTCCGCCCAGCCGTTTGAAAGTTATGACTGTTTTACCGAGCGTATTAAAATCTGTGACGCGATTGGAACAGATCTCGGTAATCTGTAGATTAAACAACTTTAGAGGCCGAATCAGTCTTTCCTTATACCTAGAGAAAGTTGGGAAATTTCCTAAGCTACGCGAGGATGTACTCGTTTAATTGATTCGGAGTTCCAGATCCCAAGTTATGCCTTTTGCAAGGCTGCTGTCCCGCCGGGACAGAACCTCTGTTTTTAGATTTTGCGAGTCGTTGGCAATGTCGGGGTAGATGAGGGTTTGCGTACTGTTCTGTGGTTATGATTGTGAGTGTGTGATACCTATGTGCAGGTGGTGCGACCCCGGGAGTGCCTTCTACTTCCCGCCAATCCGTTGCACGTGGTTGAGGCAAGTGTGTTGTGATGGATAGCGAGTTGTAGGTTGCATGTTGAGATTAGATGGAATTGTCTACGTGATATATGTCCACTTGCCATGTTTTAATGATTGCTATGATATGATGAGCATGTTTAAGATGTTATGATGCCATGTGTTAATACATGAGTTTTATATGATGTTGGCATGCTTGCATACATGACATGTTACATGGCCCGGGCGGTGAGAAAGTCATTAACTAATCTGGGAAGGTCGGTGAGAAAGTTATGACTAATCCGGAGAGCCAATAGAGTAAGTCCTACATCGTGATTCCATCTACCGTGGGTTGTGGAAGCGAGGAGTAGGCACCCTCCATCTTCGGGATGGAAGGGGGTAGAGGGTGCACACCGACGGGTGTGTACTCAACCATACCGGTATGAGTTTCCAAGGAGACATGAGCATTGCATTACATTGCATACATATTGATGATGACAATGTTAAGTGTTTATGAATAAGATGATTTACATGATGGGAGATGTTATTGCCATGTTGTTGTTCTTGTTATCCATTGCAATATGCTTGCTGAGTTTCGAACTCACGCTTATGTTTTCTTGTTGTTTTAGGTACCATGAGAACAGCATGCGGGGAAGGGAAATAGTCACACGCCCACACGTAGCTTCACCATAATGATTCCACAAGTCATTCTATTAGTTTGATAATAAATTGCGTGTGATGATCTTTGCTTTAATGTTTAGCTTTACTATTTGAGAGTTTATTTGTTCATGTGACACTTGGAGACATTAAGTGCTTGATGTTAGACTTATATTGTCGTTAAGTCTTTATTAATAGTTGTTTTAGATGTCTCTCATATTGCCTTACATTGCTATAATATTGTTGATTCTTCGTAGCATGTTAAAACAAAGGAGATGCTGCTGAATTCTCGGTTTTTAGCATATGTATCCTTGCTGGAATTTATGATAAATTGTGGTATTTAGATGTTGTTTAGCTTATGTTTGGTAGCATTCGGGCATATTAAATGCCGGGGTGTTACAGTTGGTATCAGAGCGGGCTGTAGGTCCTTGGAATATGTATTTTTAGTGTCATACCTTAAGTTGCAACTAAAATATGATGTGGAATAACTTAGAAACATGGCCTAGGTTCTAACTAAAACTTTGTTTTAGGATAGCAACATTAAAACTTGCAAAAGTGGTATAACTAATCTAAAATTTGACACACTTGGTTGCACAGTAGGATGGGGTTTTGGTTCATCATTGCATCGCGCTTGATTATGTGATAAAGAATATGTCTATGATGATGTTTGATCTATGTTCTTGGTTATGTGATGTTGTGTTTATGTTTTTGTGATTGGATGGTTGTCTGTCTGAAACAGCCATGCCGAGGGGTAGAGGCCGTGGACGCTGTGGCCGTGGAGGCCAGGGGCGAGGCTCCCAGGGAGTTGAGGAGTCTGTTGCTGAGGGTAGCGTTTCGCTCAATGCTCGTGGCCCAGCTCAGGAGGAGCTTCCAGCCTGATCGGGGCGGGGTGCCCGCCGCCAATGATGACTTTGTTCAGCTCAGTAGAGGAGATTCAGAGTTGCGCCCGGCCATTGCGGGCAGCCCCTGCTGTTGTGCCTCCCCCTGCAGTGGCCCCAGTTGTTGCCCCGGCTGCGCCGGAGCCGAGGATGAGTCTTCGGGAGTGGATATCCCTCCGTCTTGACACTTTTGACGGAGCGGGCACGCCAATCCAATCCGCAGATTGGCTGCGGTACATGGAGAGGCAGTTTGAGGTCCTAGAGTTGACCTCAGTCCAGAGGTCTCGCTTTGTGGCCTTTCAGCTGAAAGGCCAAGCTGATATCTGGTGGGAGGGGGTTCTGGCTGCTAGAGCCCCCGATCTTGGTCCAGTCACCTGGGAGGACTTTGTGGCTCGCTTCCGAGCCAAGTTCTACCCGGAGTTTTTCTTGAGAGGATGGAGCATACTCGGCGACTCTTTCCAGGAAAGAGGTCGGTGGCAGTATGAGGTGGAGTTCAACAGCGTGGTGCGCTTACGTCTGCGTGTGGCACCGATGATCGTGAGAAGGCAAGGAGGTTCCGTAGGGGCCTCAACCAGGAGTTCAGAGTTGTCATGGGGGGCGATCGTCCCACGTGACTTCGCCTCCGTGGTGGAGCGGCGAAGGGCATGGAGCTCGAGTTGGAGCTCTCCGGGAGAAGCAAAACCCGGGTGGTTCAGGGTTCCTGCGGCCCCGGGGGCCGAAGATGACCTTTGGTGGAGGAGGTGGGTCTTCTCGACCCACCTTCAAGAAGTTCAAGGGGACAGGGCTCCTCCTCGGGGCTAAGATGGGGCCGCCCGATGCGTCTTCTTCGCGAGCGGTTGTTCTGCCCCGTGCGGGCAGGCATGAAGTGCTTCAAGTGCGGTGGTGAGCACCGTGCTTGAGTGTGGTTGGACCGGAGTTGCAACCACTGTGGCAAGCCCGGCCACATGGGGACGAAGTCTGCCGGATGAATCCCGGTAGCATCATCAAGTGGGAGACGGTGCCTTCTCCTCCGACTCCAGCCGGGCGTCTTCCAGAGGATCGGTGCACATGATGGTCTGCTCTGTTTCCCAGCCGCCCTTTGCGTGGCGCCACCAAGCGTCTTGGTGCCCGCAGCCGTCTGCTCCTCCTCAGTTGCCTCCTCCGCCCCCAGCCTTGATGGGGCATCAGCCGGGAGTCGGGGCTCCTTCTGTTCCGGCGCCACCAGGAGTGTACGCCTTGCTGACCGCCGAGTCAGCCGGGCATCCAGAGGTGGTTTCAGGTACTCTGCTCGTGGATTCCGTTGATGCCTTTGTTCTGTTTGATTCCGGAGCATCCTATTCCTTTGTGTCGACGGAGTTTGCTAGTAGAGCTAAGTTGGGAGTTCAGAGGATTTCTGAGTCCGTGTTAGTCATTTCTCCTGGGGGTTTGATTGCTAGCTCTTTGGTTTGCCCGGATTGCACCATTGCCATTGATGATGAGGTTTTCTTTGCCAATCTTATGGTGATCCAGTTGGCTCCTTTTGATGTCATTTTGGGCATGGACTGGCTGCATCAGTACCATGCCAAGATCTGTTGTTTCTGGAAGACGGTTGCCTTGCAGGCCCCGTCAAGGGTAGAGTTGACCTTTCAGGGTGGTTTACCTTCCAGCTCCGTCTTTGCTTTGACTAGTCTGTTTTCTGGTCGCCGTTTGAGGCATTTGGGTATCCTCATGGCTTTGTCGGAAAAGCCATCTTCTTCAGTTTCCATTGAGGAGATTCCTGTTGTGAAGGAGTTTGTTGATGTGTTCCCTGATGAGTTGCCTGGTTTACCTCCCATGAGGAATGTGGAGTTTTGTATTGATCTTGTTCCTGGCACTCGACCTATTTCTATCTCTCCATACCGTTTGGCTCGTCCTTTCCAAGACGAGTTGAAGAAGCAGTTGGAGGATTTGTTGGCCAAGGGCTTTATTCGGCGTAGCGTTTCGCCATGGGGAGCACCCGTCCTCTTCGTCTCGAAGAAGGATGGAAGTTGGCGTATGTGCATTGATTATCGTGCTCTTAATCAAGTGACAGTCAAGAACAAGTATCCTTTGCCTCGCATCGAGGATCTGTTTGACCAACTGAAGGGAGCAAAGGTGTTCTCCAAGATTGATCTTCACTGGTACAATCAGATTCGTGTGAGGGAGCAGGACATTGAGAAGACTCGCTTTCTCCACTAGGTATGGGCATTATGAATTTAAAGTTATGTCTTTTGGACTAACTAATGCTCCTCTTTGTCTTTATGGAGGCGATGAACAGTATGCTACACAAGAACCTTGATGAGTTTGTGGTAGTGTTCATCGATGACATTCTGGTTTACTCTAAATCGTAAGAGGAGCACGAGCGACATTTGAGGCTTGTCTTTGAGCACCTTGAGGGAGAATCAGTTCTTTGCTAAGCTGAAAAAGTGCGAGTTCTGGATTTCAGAAGTGGGTTTTCTTGGCCACATCATCAATCCAGAGGGCATATCTGTAGATCCTAGCAAAGTCTCAGCGGTTTTGGATTGGAAGAGGCCTTCCAATGTCAAAGAGGTGCGTAGTTTCCTTGGGTTGGCTGGCTACTATCGGCGTTTCGTGCATGATTTCTCTATCATTGCCAAGCCACTTTCGCAGCTGACTCAGAAGGGGATGAAATTCCAGTGGACTGCAGAGTGTGAGCACAGTTTCTGCACTTTGAAGGAGAAGTTAGTGACTGCTCCTGTTCTTACCCTTCCTGAGTCGGAGAAGCGCTTCACTGTTTATTCTGATGCTTCTCGTTTGGGACTTGGTTGTGTGCTCATGCAAGAGGGCAAGGTGATTGTTTATGCATCGAGGCAGTTGAAAAAGCATGAGCAGAACTATCCCACGCATGATCTAGAGCTAGCCGCCGTGGTGTTTTCATTGAAGATATGGAGGCATTACTCAGACGGCGAGTCTTGTGACATTTTCATCGATCACAAGAGCCTCAAGTACATCTTTACCCAGAAAGATTTGAACTTGAGGCAGAGGAGGTGGCTAGAATTGATAAAGGATTATGACCTCACAATCCAAGATCATCCGGGAAGGCAAATGTGGTGGCCGACGCTCTCGCAAGACAATGCCCCTGTTGTTGATTGTCTTGTTGCTGATTTTGAGCGTTTGGGGTCTCCCTCGCTGCGGGGACCGTGCAAGCTGAAACTCAATTGATTCTTGAGTCATCGATTCCCGAAGCTTGTGCGGGAGGCACAAAGAAGATGACCGTTTGCTCCAAAGAAAGTAGGAACGCCTTGAGGATGGCAAGTCTGGAGACTTTACCGTTGATGATGTGGGAGTTTTGAGGTTTCAGAGCCGTCTGTGCATGCCTCAGAAATCTCAAGTGAAAGAAGACATTCTGAAAGAAGCTCATCGCACCCCGTACACGGTCCATCCTGGGGAGACCAAGATGTACAGGGACTTGAAGAAGAATTTCTGGTGGAAAAGGATGAGAGTGGATATTGCCAAGTATGTGGCGCCTTGTGGGATCTGCCAAAAGATCAAAGCTGAGCAAAAGCGTCCCGCCGGTCTGTTGCAGCCATTGGAGATTCCTGTGTGGCCATGGGATGACATCTCCATGGATTTCGTGGTTGGTCTACCTCGTTCTCCACGAGGGAAGGATGCTGTTTGGGTTGTGGTGGATCGTCTCAGCAAGTCTGCGCATTTCATTCCTATCCGCACTACCAATTCAGTGAGCGAGTTGGCTCCCATCTATGTGCGGGAGATTGTGAGACTGCATGGTGTGCCCAAGACCATTATTTCTGATTGGGATGCGAAGTTCGTCTCCAAGTTCTAGGAGAGTTTGCAGAGTGCTTTGGGTACGCAGCTTCGCCTTAGTACCGCCTTTCACCCTCAGACGGATGGGCAGTCTGAGCGTACCATCCAGACTTTGGAAGACATGCTCAGGGCCTGTGTGATGGCTTGGAAAGGTAGCTGGGAGGATCATTTGCCTCTTGCGGAGTTTGCTTACAATAACAGCTATCATTCCAAAGATCCGGCTGCTCCTTATGAGGTACTTGTATGGCGGAAGTGCAGATCGCCACTTTGTTGGGATGCAAGGCGAGAGAGCGATTCTTGGACCGGATTGGGTTCAGCAGATCGTTGTTCGCGTGGCGGAGGTACGGCAGAACCTTCTCAGCCAGCAGAAAGCGCATGTAAGAGCTATGCTGATGTGAGGCGGCGAGACTTGGAGTTTGAGGTGGGTGATAGCGCACTCTTGCGAGTATCTCCCACCAAGGGTGTGGTGCGTTTGGCACCAAAGGAAAGCTTCACCCGAGGTATGTTGGGCCTTTTCCTATCATCGCCCGAGTTGGTAGGCTGGCCTATCGTCTGGAGCTACCGGAATCCATGCAAGGTGTGCATAATGTGTTCCATGCCTCGATGTTGAGGAAATACTTGCATGATCCGGAGTTGGTGGTTCCGTTGGAACTATTAGTGCTTGAGCAGGACCTCACCTTCGAGTCCCGTCCTGTGGAAATTCTGGGACTTCGGAGCGAGTGATGAAGAACCGGACGCTCAAGTTTGTTAAAGTATTGTGGTCACATCAGACCGAGAGAGAAGCGACTTGGGAGCTGGAGTCTCGCATGCGCGAGAAGTATCATGAGCTTTTCACCTCAGGTATGTGATGTGAAAACCTAGCTATCTCCGGTTTTGCTGGGTTGCGTGTTGGTGCATTTAGATTCGAGGTCGAATCCTGTTGAAGGGGGGAAGAATGTGACACCACGGAGTGTCGTAACATTATTTAATGTGCATGATTTGGTCAAAAATAGTATGAGATGTGGAAATAAGGTTAAAACCATAGGATTTGGAGGTTTATAACGTTTCCGGGCCGTTTCCGGGATTTTGGGCCTTCCCGGGGGATTTTGGGCCTTAAAGGGGGGGTTGTGGGCTTTGGTGGGATGGATTAGGACTCCTTGTAGGACTAGGATTCAGAGTGGGCGCTGGTAAAAGGGCTCCCTCCCTGCCCCCTTGCGCCCCATAGCCCTATTGGTGCGCCCCCACCAATCCCCCTAGCCCTAGCCTCCTCCCCCCCTCACCCCTCTAGCCGTGCGACCCCTTGCCCTTGCCCTCTCCACCTCTCCACCTCCCCACCACCTCTCCTCCACCCCCTTGCTGCCCTAGGGTGGCCTCCCCACCCCTGCATCCTCGTGGATCCATCCAAGGAGCGAGGAGCGAGGAGCGAGGAGCGAGGAGCGAGGAGCGAGGAGCGAGGGGATCGATTGGAGTTTTCGTTCGTCGGGCAAAGGTTTGATCATGGGGTTCCCTGGGGTTGATCTAGGTACTGTTCTAAGGGTGATTATCAAGTTTTTAGATCAATTGGTGGTGCTGGATTGGAGTAATTTGGGTTAGATCTAGACGTTGGCACGTTTCTGTTTTGGGACAGCATGAGCAGTCGACCTAGGGTTTCTGTTTTCGCCAATTTAGAGTTCGAATCTGACTGTACGGACTTTTAATAAGTTGTAGATAATTTCATTATCTTTCCGTGTATATAAAGAACGTTAAATTCCGCCCAGCCGTTTGAAAGTTATGACTGTTTTACCGAGCGTATTAAAATCTGTGACGCGATTGGAACAGATCTCGGTACTCTGTAGATTAAACAACTTTAGATGCCGAATCAGTCTTTCCTTATACCTAGAGAAAGTTGGGAAATTTCCTAAGCTACGCGAGGATGTACTCGTTTAATTGATTCGGAGTTCCAGAGCCCAAGTTATGCCTTTTGCAAGGCTGCTTTCCCGCCGGGACAGAACCACTGTTTTTAGGTTTTGCGAGTCGTTGGCAATGTCGGGGTAGATGAGGGTTTGCTTACTGTTCTGTGGTTATGATTGTGAGTGTGTGATACCTATGTGCAGGTGGTGCGACCCCGGGAGTGCCTTCTACTTCCCGCCAATCCGTTGCACGTGGTTGAAGCAAGTGTGTTGTGATGGATAGCGAGTTGTAGGTTGCATGTTGAGATTAGATGGAATTGTCTACATGATATATGTCCACTTGCCATGTTTTAATGATTGCTATGATATGATGAGCATGTTTAAGATGTTATGATGCCATGTGTTAATACATGAGTTTTATATGATGTTGCCATGCTTGCATACATGACATGTTACATGGCCCGGGCGATGAGAAAGTCATTAACTAATCCGGGAAGGTCGGTGAGAAAGTTATGACTAATCCGGAGAGCCAATAGAGTAAGTCCTACATCGTGATTCCATCTACCGTGGGTTGTGGAAGCGAGGAGTAGGCACCCTCCATCTTCGGGATGGAAGGGGGGAGAGGGTGCACACCGACGGGTGTGTACTCAACCATACCGGTATGAGTTTCCAAGGAGACATGAGCATTGCATTACATTGCATACATATTGATGATGACAATGTTAAGTGTTTATGAATAAGATGATTTACATGATGGGAGATGTTATTGCCATGTTGTTGTTCTTGTTGTCCATTGCAATATGCTTGCTGAGTTTCGAACTCACGCTTGTGTTTTCTTGTTGTTTTAGGTACCATGAGAACGGCATGCGGGGAAGGGAAATAGTCACACGCCCACACGTAGCTTCACCATAATGATTCCACAAGTCATTCTATTAGTTTGATAATAAATTGCGTGTGATGATCTTTGCTTTAATTTTTAGCTTTACTATTTGAGAGTTTATTTGTTCATGTGACACTTGGAGACATTAAGTGCTTGATGTTAGACTTATATTGTCGTTAAGTCTTTATTAATTGCTGTTTTAGATGTCTCTCATATTGCCTTACATTGCTATAATATTGTTGATTCTTCGTAGCATGTTTAAACAAAGGAGATGCTGCCGAATTCTCGGTTTTTAGCATATGTATCCTTACTGGAATTTATGATAAATTGTGGTATTTAGATGTTGTTTAGCTTATGTTTGGTAGCATTCGGGCATATTAAATGCCGGGGTGTTACAGCCAAAGGTGGAGTTTTTGGCCCATGTGGGGGAGGGGGGCAGCGAGCCCCTGCCCATGCGCCCCCTCCCCTTGCCCTCCTCCCCAAGCCGCCGCCCCCACTTCCTCCTCTACACGCCGCCTAGCCGCCCCTCCCCATTGCGCCTCCCCTCCCTCCCTCTCCTCTCCACCTCCCTAGCTGGCTTAGGGTAGACCCTCACCCCTCCATCCCGCTGTCCTCTCCATTGGGAAGCTCCGCAACGAGGAGATCCAGCGGATTCGGAGCTAGGAAGGAGATCAGGAGAACCGGGAGGAGAATCTTCGGCGTTCGTCGGTTCGTTGTTCGTCGGACGAAGGTATGGCAATGGGGATATCTCTTGGGTTGGATTAGGTGCTGATCTAGGGGAGGTTTTGGTGCTTTTAGATCAAAAGTTGGTGCTGCCATTATATAAAATTGATGAAAATTAGAGATTGCATGGTGTTCTGTTTCGGGCAGATTGGATGTTCGACCTAGGGTTTGAGTTTTCGCAATTTTAGAAGTATTTCCTTGGCCGTATGTTGATAAAGTTGTAGATAATTTCAATACCTTTTAGTGGACACCAAGAACGCGTAATTCCGATCAGCTGTTTGAAAGTTATGGCTGTTTTACCGAACGTGTTCAAAACTGTGACGAGATTGGGACAGATTAGGTTGATATGTAGATTAGACAATTTTAGAGGCCGAAACAGTTTTTCCCAATACTTAGAAAAAGCTAGGAAATTTCCTAAGCTTTGAGAAAATGTACTCGTTCGTCTGATTTGGAGTTGTTAAGCCTGAGTTATGGCCTTCCGAAAGCTGCTGTCCCGTTGGACAGAATCTCTGTTTTTGGGTATTGGGAGTAGATCGCGAAGTCAATTTAGCTAGGTGTTCTTGTGTGGTCTTGTGTGCATGTGGTTGAGTGTATTGAACCTTTGTGCAGGTGGTGTGACCCCGGGAGTGACGTCGTCGTCTCGCCACACCGTCTCACGAGGGTGAAGGCAAGTGTATTGTAGTGGTTGCGGCTTAGGGAACCGTAATGTTTGAATATGAGATGATTTACACATGTTTTTTATGATATGATGCTATGATTGACTCTTGCTTGCGACATGATGAAAATGGTTTATTATGAGGCTATGCAATGATTAGTTAAGTTTATATGCAATTTGTTTATGTTTAAGACATGTGTTGCATACATGGCATGAAAACTGGCCCAGTCGGTGAGAAAGTCATAAGTAGTCGGTAAGGTCGGTGAGAAAGTTATGACTAATCCGGAGCGCCATTGAATAAGACCTACCTCGTGATTCCATCCACAATTGTGAATGGAAGCGAGGAGTAGGCACCCTCCATCTACGGGATGGAAGGGGAACGAGGGTGCACGCCGACGGGTGTGTACTCGGCAATACCGGTATGTGCTTCAAGGAGACATGTGCATTGCATTGCATTGCATTATATGATGATGTTATATGATGATGTTATGTGATGATGTCAATGAGATGCATACAATGTGAATATGAGATGTTTATGATGTTGAATATGAAAAGTAGTGATGAAAGTATTGGAATGTGTTTTCTTGTTCCATTGCAATATACTTGCAGGGTGATGAACTCACGCTTGTGTTTATGTTGTTTTTCTTAGGTACCATGAAACCGGCATGCGGGAAAAAGGGTTTAGCTACACATCTACACGTAGCTCCACACAAATTAGACAGTGGTATCATTTGGAGTCATGATAATAAAATTTATGCCATGAAACTTGGAGAATTGCTTAACTGTGTGCTCGGTCTTATTATTTGATTCGTTTAGCTCATGAAGTGGTTGAATGCTTTATCCTGGACTTATATTGTTGCTATGTCACCTGTTATTGCTGTTTTCGATGCTTTTTGTTTGATATAACTTGTGATACTTTGTTGTTGCTCCGAATCATGGAAAAACAAAGGAGATGCCGCCGAAATTTTCGGTTTTAGCATTTGCACCTTTGCTGTAATTTATCTTTATTTGTGGTATTTAGATCTAGATGTGGTATTTAGATGCCGCCGAAACAAAGGAGACTACCCGAAGAACCAAAACGATTTTCTCGATACCAATCCTGGTCCACCTGATCAAACATACCACTTGCCCCAATCTAAAGCATGTTATCAAACCCCAGTTGATTACCATGCACCACATGCCATCAATGTCATCATTAATAACACATGTCACTTTTCCAAATCATATTCCATATCTCATTAAGTCCTCATTGATATTTGATTATCCAAAATCATGTCCACTACGTGGCAGGGCTAAGCATTATACTACAATTGTCTAATTCCCATGTTGGTAATTTAATAATGTCGAACTAAATAATCCACAACTAGGGTGAAAAAGGCTTCATGGTATACAATTATTTGTGTCAAGGTAGCATACAGCAAAATTGGCATTTAATTAATTCCCAGAAATAATTAAAGCATTTTCTAAATAAATTAGCATGCAATAAATTGAATCAAAATAATTTTCGAAAGTGGGAACAATATGATCAAAGCATAACTTGCCTTCAAAAAGTACTTGTTCTTGGTCTTGAGCTGGCTCCTGGGTCAAAACTTCACCTTCGAAGCCTTCGGGCACCTCGACGTCTACTCGTAACGGGTAAATGAACACCAAATAAATAAAAACAGAGCAAAACTCATGCCCAAAAATTAAATAAAATTCACCATTAAATAGAGCTCAATTTTATAAAAATTTAGAAACTGGAATCGCCTCAATCGGAGTTAAAACACAAAAGTTATAGCCGTTTGAAGTTTGAAAAATCAAATAAAAGTTATAGCCTTGTCTGTTGCTATGTCTTCAGGTGCGTGGCGGGCTAGCTGAGTGAACTTATTGAGATACTCAGCCACTGACTGGCTACCCTGCTTTAAGGCTCTGAACTCTTCCTTCTTGAGGTCCATTATTCCCTCTAGCACGTGATACTGGAGAAATGCAGTTGCAAACTCCTCCCAGGTGATTTCCTGTGGGTTTTCCTGTGTAGCGCAGTAATTCTCCCACCATTCTGCTGCAGTCCCTTCTAGCTGATGAGAGGCGTAAAGTACCCTCTCATTCCCACACATTGGGTAATGTGTAGCTTCCTTTCTATTGACATTAACCAGTCATCTGCCTCTAGTGGATTGGCGTTTCCAAAAAAGGTGGGCGGATGAGTCCTCATGAACTCTGACAACCTTGAGTTCTGACGCTGTCCCTGATTTGCTTGGTTAGCAATGGCCTGAGCGGTGACTTGCTGCATCTGTTGCATCATAGCATGCATCAGCTGGGTTTGTGCAGCAAGGAAAGCTCCAAAATTCTGCATGTCTACTGTTGGTGCTGGTTGGGGTGCAGGTGCTCCATCATTAGGGTTCCCAGCTGGGCGAGAACCACTTCCGTTGCCTCCAAAGTTTCCGCGAGTGTTCACAATCTATTGATTGCTCCAAGGTTTAGAGATGAGGGGGAAACAAGCATAGATAAGTATTGAAGAAACTTATGCGGGGTAGAAGTGTAACTCAAAACCCCAACTTTATTATTTAATAATAACTTGGTATGGTTGCTTACAATGCCTAAGGGCCTTGGAACACATACTGCACACTCAGCAATCAATGAAAATCCAAATTAAACTAACATTGGAGTATAACGCTTCTATGGGTGACTCTTTATTCTATAACACGACTCGACGAAGGAGTCTCAACCACTAATCTGAACGCTCACTCCTCGACCCAACCTCCACTGCCTCCTTTTGGTGGGTGCGGCGGCATAGGCGCAAAGCGATCACCATGCCCCACAACAACTGTAGTCGAAGAAACGGTATCCTCCTTAGGGTCTGGCACGGGCTCCTCGTGATCTGGCTCGTGCAGCTCCAGTACTGGTTCTAGCCCCTGTCCATACAATGCCATTTCCAGCTCGTCAATCCTTCGTAGAAGTTGAGACATAAACTCTCGAACCTCCTGCAGACTTTTCTTCTCTTTCTTGACCTCCTCACGGGCCTTCTGCAACTCCTGCATCGTATCATCAAGTGCATCCTCCTATGCAACGATGAACCTCGCCAAGTGTGTGACAGTGACATCCTCATCCTCTATCGGCTCCCTCTCAATCCTGTTGTCTCGGCGTGGGTGGTGACGAAACACTGTGCCCTCCAGCTCTCTGGAGTAGGTGCGAGCGATGTGCCTCATTGCTCAGCGCGACACCTCCTGGATCCCCATCTGGAAAGTGGACCTCCTGGCCATGAAGTAGCATGGGCGACTGAACTTCGTCTTCTCGTGAGCATACATGGTGATCTTGACGTCCCATGCCTTGACCAATCCAGCCTGCACTATGGTAGTCCCCTAGTAAAGTGGCCTCTTGAAACCTCCAAGCACCTGTAGCATACGCCATAACTCAGCGGCGTAGCCTTCCTCACGCTCAGCGTAGTTGTTGATCATCTTCATCTGCCAAAAGACACTTGTGTAAGAATGCAACATTTTAAAACTAAAGTGGACACGAAAGAATTCAGCAAGGGGTATGAACAAGAGAGAAGGGGATAAGTCGAGATTTCAGTCATCATCTTGTCAAGTTTTAACTTTAGAAAATAGGTTTTATCCTCACTATGACCATTCTAGCTAAGGGGTAGTCCTACAGTCAGTATGGCTCTGATACCACCTCTGTCGGGACCCAAATTTGCAAATCTGGACTCTCAGTTTATTCAGCACTAGTCCAGGATCACACTAGTGCACACAGTCTCAACATCAGTAGATATCACAATCATACACATCGATAATAGTAAAGTACTTTAATTAGAATAACCAAACTGGTTGCTCAACCTTATGGTCAAGTTACAAGAGTATGCCACACGTGGCGAAAACTTATTAAAGGAAATAAATTGTAGCAGAATAAAAGCATCAACGTGGCGCCATCCAGTATACCACAGGTAACTGACTGGGCTCGCTCCCTAGATAGATGGTTCCTCCTGAAGTTCTTCCTCCAACGCTGGCGTCGCTTCTTCTTCAACTGGTGTTGTATGTCGCAAGGGTGAGTACTTGGTACTCAGCAAGTCATGCACAGAATGCAACTAATATTCTATATGCATGGCTTAGTACAAGGAATGTTTCATGGTTCATTTGCAGAAAACAACAATTAACAAGTAGCATAAGTAGATTCAAAAGCAGTAGATGTAAAGATCATATCAATAACTTTTCCAGGAGTTAAAGTAAACACTCTTCCTTTCCTAATCCACATTTCCATCAACGTCATCATTAAACCGAACCAAACTTTTCGAGTCCAAGTTGTTTTAATGAAAGTCTAACCCTTGACTGTAATCCCCGAGCAGTGTCCAGTACCGTGGACTCGGCTATTCGAATAGGTTGTACACTCTGTAGAGGTTATGCACTTTACCCACAAGATACAGTCAAACACCACAAATGCAAGTGATTGTAACAAAGCATTTCAGAGACCGCAAACTATACAAGTGAACCTCTCCGGTTTTTGCCTTACACCATCACTTCCCTTAACAGAGGCGAAGTATGGGACCGACATACCGTTGGACGGGTACCATGCCATACCCTGGTACGCTCCCCTTTCAAGCTACACAAAAGGTGTAGTTGACACCCCGAGGTACCACATGCAAGTTATTAGTAACTTACTCAACTAGGTCCGTCCCATTACGGACATGTGGTTGCACGCTTGACTCAGATCAAAGCCTTGCAAGGTTAAGTCCTTAAGATGACCTAGGCAAGACTACCCGAAGAACCAAAACGACATCCCCGGTGCCACTCATGGCCCACCATATCATTCTTGCCACTTGCCCCTGTCTAAATCTATTTATCAAACCCAGTTGATTACCATTTGATTGTCCAAAACAGGTTTAATATCTCCAAAACAGGTTTAATATCTCCAAAACAGGTTTAATATCTCCAAAACAGGTTTAATATCTCCAAAACAGGTTTAATATCTCCAAAACAGGTCAATATTAACATTTGATTGTCCATAATCATGACGTGCACGTAGCAGGTCTAAGCAATATATTACAACGTTCTAAATACCCAATTGTTAGCAATTCAATAGTGTCCAACTAAATATTCCACAACTAGGGTGACAAGGGTTCATGGCACATAATTTAATTAATCAAGGTGTCATACCACAATTTGGCATTTATCTAATTCCCAGAAATAATTTAAACAATTTCTAATTAAATTAGCATGCATTAATTTAAATTAAATTAATTTCAAAAGTGGGATCAAAATGGTCAAAGCATAACTTGCCTTCAAAGAGTACGTGCTCTTGGTCCTAAGCTAGCTCCTGGGTCAAAACTTCACTTTCGTAGCCTTCAGGCACTTCAACGTCTACTCGTAAAGCGTGCAAATAGCAATAACATAAATAAACACTAGGAAAAAAGTGTCCAAAAATTCAAATAGACTTCATAAACAGAGAAAGCATATTTTTATAAACTTTTAGAAATTTGAATCGTCCAAATCGGAGTTAAAACACAAAAGTTATACCCATTTAAAGTTTGAGAAATTAATTAAATAAATATAAACAGGAAAAACTTATGTCCAAAAATTAAATAAAATTCATCAATAAGTAGATCTCAATTTTATACAAATTTAGAAATTGGAATCACCCAAATTGGAGTTAAAATGCAAAAGTTATAAGCGTTTAAAATTTGAAAAATCAAATAAAAGAATAAACCGAATTAATTCAGTTATTTTTCTGTTGAAAAAAATCGATTTATGACGTCAGCATTGCGTCAGCCGGTCCATAGACCCAGTTCACAGCTAGGGTTCGGTCTACCGTGGACCTGGTCCACGGGCCCACGTGTCACTGACACGTGGGATCCACTGGATGACGTCATCGCTGACGTCATCACCGCTCGGCCGAACGGCACTGACAGCTGGACCCCACCATGATGTCAACGTGACATCACGGATGATGTCAACGCACGGTGGACTGAGCCGCTGACACGCGGGCCCGTACTGACATCACTGCTGACGTCAGCGACGACCGGGCTGACCGCGTGGGCCGCGACGGCTCGGCTCCCGCACACGTGGCACGATCTGGGCCGTTGGTTTGAAATCCAACGGTCCAGATCGGATCAAATCCCGCTACAGTGGGATCACGTGGTTCAATCTGGACCGTTCGATTTGAATCGAATGGTTAGGATTAGATCGGGTTTCACCGCGTCATGGGGGCGACGCGGCATGTCCCGGGCGCCGACACGTGGCTCAATCTACACCGTTCGATTTCGATGGAACGGCGGAGGTCGCATCTAAGGCTACAACGCGTAACAAATCTAACCGTACGATCTAGATCTAACGGCTATGATTGGAACTAGCACGGTGCATTCTAGGGGCTACGTGGCTCAATCTAGAGCGTTGGATCTAGATCCAACGGCTGATATTAGATCTAAAAACCGCAACGTGGGAAACACTTAAGATGACGTGGATGATTCTGGGGCGTTGGATCTGCATCGGACGGTGGAGAAGCTTCGCGGGGTCGACGATGTCCACGGCGGAGCTGGCTGGCCCGAGCTGGAGACGACGACACGGCCGACGACGCTTCGGGCACGTTCCGGCGAAGTGGATGGTCATCCCCTACGCGGCTCGACGCGAGGGTTCCGGATCTAGGCTTGAACGTGGCGGAGGACGACGAACGACGCCATAAACGAAGAAATACCACGACGGCAACTCCATGAACTACGGCGAGTGATTGCAGGTGCAAGGCGGCGGCTGGAGCTCAAACAGCTAGGGCATCCATAGCGCACGACAGAGAGGAACATGGCGGCGGGGTCGGGGCATTAAATAGCCTCGGCGTCCGCGCATAATCCAGAAACCTAGGCCCACACGGCGGCGACGCGGTGGCACTGTCCAACTCGGAGACAGAGACTATGTGGCGCAATCATGGCCCTCCGTGTGGAATCGATCCAACGGTCGTGCGTGCGCGTACACGTGGCGAGATTGTGGCCATTGGATCTCGATCCAACGGTTCGCGCGGGTAGGGCTTGGCTCTGTCGGACTCGGGTCCGGCTCGGACTCGAGTCTGACCCGGGTTCAGTCGGAGATACAGTGCAAACCCGTTAGGGTTTTCCAGCGATTTAATTTTTTAAATAATTTCTAAAAATTCAAATAATTCAAGAAAAATAGCAAAATAATCAAAAAAATTCCAGAAAAATTCTGAAAAATACTTTAAGACATTTTGGACTCAAATAAAATATTTCCAACAAAATTTTATCTAAAACTTTTAATTATTTTATTATGTCAAAAGGGAATAAATTCAAATTAGATCAAAATAAATCCAAATAAATCCTAGAAAATTTGAAAAATTCTCAAAAGTGCAAAATTTCATTTAAATTCATGAAAAGCAAAAATTGGGGTGTTATAGCACCGACATAAAAACATAGATCAAATATACAAATAGTACATAGTTCTTACGATAAAGAGCCATTGGCCAAACAAAATGCAGCAAAAAGATACTAAAACAAAACAGAAAGGTCCAGTGGTGTAACATCCCAATTTTTGCTTTTTTTGCATTTAATGTGCATTTGGAAATTTTGGGACTTATTTGGATTTATTTGGAATTAATTTGAATGGAGTCATTTATCGAATTATTTAATTATGGGAAAATTTTATGTACAGTTTTGTTGAAAATATTTTATTTGAGTTCAAAATGTCTCAAAATATTTTCTAACAAAAAGAAACAGTTAATGAACTTTATATACTCTATTTGCTTTCATAGTTTTCACAAGAGGTATCTAACATAGTAGGTCGGCAAGTTAAAACTAACATAGAGAAAATAAAAAAAAGTAAGTCAAGTATCACATTCTTTTTTATGTTTGTATTCTACTATTTTTTTTCTAACTTGTCTGTTCGGGAAACAGAAAGGAAGAAAGAATAATGGAGTTGGCGAAGCAGCTCTTGGTGGCTCAAAATACCGCCAAGGTCTTTGAGTTTGACCTTATTAAACTTCAAAGACAATATTTAGATAGTGAGGAGAAAAATGCCTAACTCTATTTAATTTTCAAAGAGAACAACGAGTGGGTAAAAAAGCTTGGTCAAGAATTGCATGGTATTCTCTCTGAAAAGATACTAAAATAGAAAGTAGATATTTTTTCTGATCTCGGTATTTTTGAAATTTATTTATTTTTTTATGAAAAAGGAAATAATATTTTTTCACTTGTCTTATGAGAGGATTAAAAAATATTGTAAAGGTTTAGGAACATCAGCTCGCTTAAGGAGAAAAAGAGAGAAGAAATGGTCGAGCTGAGTTCCAAGGCATAAGTGGAGATCACCAAACTAAGAGAACAAATAAAGATCTCTAGTGATGAAGTAATGAGAATCCGGGGAGTAAGTAAATCTACCCTGGGTTTTATTTTTGTACAGTTGAAGAAGATTATGGTAGATTTGAAATGAAAGCAAGTGAACTTACAAATCAAAATCCATCGGTTGATGAACTAGTCACGGGGGTAAGGGACCAACTACAAAATATCTCCAAGCATATCCTCGTGGTGTTAAGTACCATCAAGTTAGCTCTCCGAGAATCAATTAGCTTCCATGTTGATTCCCTTTTTATGAAATTGAGGCATTACTATAAGGACACGATTGAATTGGAGAAGCTGGCTTCCAACCTACAGTTCTCAACAGAAGAAGAGACAAACCGAACACAAGCAAAAATAAAATCTACTGTGGAATTGTACATGAACAATGTAAAGGTTCTCCCCAAATGAAAAAAAGTTCTATGTCTATCTTTTGTGTGTTAAGAATTGTTCTATTACTTGTCTGCTTCTGATTTGTTTTTTTCCTTAAATATATCACTACTAGCCCCCAACTGTTTGTTTGACTGATCAATGATGTGATCGAAAAACAAATTGTTTTTTTATAGAGAATCAACCTGATTTCTCTTTTCTTTAAACTTTGTATTAACTGACAGCAGATTGGAGATTAGGTCAGCCTTATGAGTTTCAACACAGTAAGTATTGGCTTACATGAAAAGGCTCTATTAGAAGTCATCTCACAACCTGACCAGCAATCTCGTATTTTTCTCAGGGAGTTAGGTTGAATTAAGCTTTCATGGTATCTGTCGGGACCCGAATTTGTAAATCCGGACCCTCTGTGTATTCAGCACTAGTCCAGGATCACGCTAGTGCATACAGTCTCAACATCGGTAAATATCACAATCATATACATCGATGGTAATATAGTACTTTAATTAAGATAACCAAACTGGTTGCTCGACCTTATGGTCAAGTTACAAGAGTACGCCACACAGGGCGAAAACTTATTAAGGAAATAAATTGCAGCGAAATAAAAGCATCAACGTGGCGCCATCTAGTATACCATAGGAAACTGACTGGGCTCGCTCCCTAAGTAGACGGCTCCTCCTGAAGTTCTTCCTCCAAAGCTGGCGTCGCTTCTCCTTCAACTGATGTTGTATTATGGCAAGGGTGAGTACTTGGTACTCAGCATGTCATGCATAGGATGCAGCTAATATTCTATATGCATGGCTTATTACAAAGGATAGGCTAACAGGTACTTTTGCAGTAAAACAGCAATTAACAAGTAGCATAAGTAGATTTGAAAGCAGTAAATGTAAAGGATTATATCAATAACTTTTTCAGGAGTTAAGTAAACACTTTTCCTTTCCTAATCCACATTTCCATCAACGTCATCACTTAACCCAACCAAACATTCCAAGTCCAAGATATTTTCATGAAAGTCTAACCCTTGATTGTAATCCCCGAGCAATGTCCAGTGCCATGGACACGGCTATTCGAATAGATTTTACACTCTGCAGAGGTTATGCACTTTACCCACAAGATACAGTCAAACACCACAAAGGCGAGTGATCGTAACAAAGCATTTCAGAGACCGCAAACAAAACAAGTGAACATCTCCAGCTTCTGTCATACACCATCCCTTCCCTTAACAGAGGCGAAGTATGGGACCGACATACCATTGGACGGATACCATGCCACAGCACTAGTACACTCCCCTTTCAAGCTACACAAAAGGTGTAGTTGACACCCCGAGGTACCACATGCAAGTTATTAGTAACTTACTCAACTAGGTCCGTCCCATTGCAGACATGTGGTTGCACGTTTGACTCGGATCAAAGGCTTGCAAGGTTAAGTCCTTAGGGTGACCAGGGCAAGACTACCCGAAGAACCAAAACGACATCCCCGGTGCCACTCATGGCCCATCATATCATTCTTGCCACTTGCCCCAGTCCAAATCTATTTATCAAACCCAGTTGATTACCATGCACCACGTGCCATCAACAACCCCAACACGTGATACTTCTCTAAAATAGGTTCAATATCTCATTAAGTCAATATTAACATTTGATTGTCCGAAATCATGTCATGTGCACGTGGCAGGTCTAAGCAATATACTACGACGATCTAAATACCTAATGTTGGCAATTCACTAATGTCCAACTATATATTCCACAACTAGGGTGGCAAGGGTTCATGGCACATAATTAATTAGTCAAGGTGTCATACTGCAATTTGGCATTTATCTAATTCCCAGAAATAATTTAAACAATTTCTAATTAAATTAACATGCAATAGTTTAAATTGAATTAATTTCAAAAATGGGATCAAAATAGTCAAAGCATAACTCGCCTTCAAAAAGTACTTGTTCTTGATCTTGAGCTGGCTCTCCTGGGTCAACACTTCACCTTCGAAGCCCTCGGGTACTTCAACGTCTACTCATAACGCGTGCAAATAGCAATAAATAAATAAAACAGTACATGCACCTTGCTCAAAAATTCAAGTAAAGTCCATAAACAGAAGGAGCATAATTTTACAAATTTTTAGAAATTCGAATTGCCCAAATCGGAGTTAAAATGCAAAAGTTATAACTGTTTAAAGTTTAAAGAATCTATTAATTAAATATAAACAGAGAAAATTTCATATTTAAAAATTAATTAAAATTCATATTTAATTAGATCTCAATTTTATAAAAATTTAGAAATTGGAATCGTTCAAATCGGAGTTAAAACGCAAAAGTTATAAGCGTTTGAAGTTTGAAAATTCAAATAAAAGAATAAACCGAATTAATTCATTTATTTTTCTATTGAAAAATCAGAAAAATAACGTCAGCATGACGTCAGCACGGGATTTGATTTTCCACCGAATTAATTTTCTATTGAAAAATCGATTTATTGCGTCAGCGTGACGTCAGACGGTCCATGGACTCGGTACACGGTTCGGTTTTGGTCCACAATGGACCCGGTCCACGGGTTCACGTGTCACTGACACGTGGGACCCACGGGATGACGTCAGCAGCTGACGGCACCACGCTCGGCTGACGGTGCTGACACGCGGGCCCCCACCATGACGTCAGCGTGACGTCACAGATGACGTCACCGCACGGTGGGCAAGGCCACTGACCTGCGGCCCCCAGCTGACGTCACGAGTGACGTCAGCGGTGATCGGGCGATGCCCGTGCTGACCGCACCGGTCCAACTTTGGACACGTGGCTTGATCTGGGCTGTTGATTTGAAAATCAACGGTCCAGATTGGATCTAGTTCTGCACGTTGCGGTGCAACGCGGTTAATCTGGGCCGTTCGATTTGGATTGGACGGTCTAGATTCGATCGGGTTTCGCCTCACCGTGGGGTGGGGTGGCATGACCCAGGTGGTGACACGTGGCTCGATCGAATGGCTGAAATTGCATCTAACGCTACGACGTGGTTCAACCCTAACCGTACGATCTAAATCTAACGGCTGAGATTGGATCTAGCACGGTGCAACGTGGTTCTACGTGGCTCAATCTAGGGCGTTGGATCTAGATCCTACGGCTGAGATTAGATCTAAAGAGTAACACGTGAGGCTTACCTGTGGGTGACGTGGGTGAATCCTGGCCGTGCGATGAAGATCCAACGGCTGAGAAGCTTTGCGGTTTCGGCGATGGTGCGGCAGAGCAGAGGTTGCCGGAGATGAAGACGATGATGAGCCCGACGGCGCTTCGGGCACGCACCAGCGAGGTGAGTGGTACCCCTCGACGCGGCACAACGCGGTGGATCTGGATCTGGGCTCGGTGATGGAGGAGGGCGGTGGAAACAGCGGCGGAGCATGAATCCAACTTCAGCGAGCTCTAGCGGGCGAACGGCGGTGGCTCGTGCTCAGTGGGTTAGGGCTACGGGTGCGCACGGAAGAGAGGAACACGATGGCATCGGCGACGCAATAAATAGGGGTCTCGGCTTCCGTGAAAATTGCGGAAACCGAGGCCCACTCGGCGGCGGCGGCGGAGTCCGAACAGGACTCGGATCGGGCAACGTGGTGCAACGCTGGCCGTTGGATCAAGATCCGACGGCCACGCGCGTTAGGGTTCGGCTGGCTCGGTCGGGTTTAGTCCGATTTGAGTCGGACTCGGACTCGAGTCGGACTCGGTCGGATGAATAGTATAAACCCACTCGGCTAATTCCAGCGATTTAATATTCGAATTAATTTCTAGAAATTCAAATAATTCAAGAAAAATAGCAAAATAATCAGAAAAATTCCAGAAAAAATTCTGGAAAATACTTTGAAACATTTTGGTCTTAAATAAAATATTTCCAACAAAATTTTATTAAAAACTTTTAATTCTTTAATTATTTCAAAAGGGAATAAATTCAAATTACATCCAAATAAATTCCAGAAATTTCCAAAAATTCACCAAAGTGCAAAATTTCATTTAAATTCATGAAAAGCAAAAATTGGGGTGTTACAGTATCTTAGAATAAAAGCAAGACAAGAAATAGTTTTGATATAACACGAAGAAGACATGATTTATTTAATATGAATTTAATACATGAATGTAAAATATGAATCTACACAAAATACCTGCGAAGATGTTAGGTATTCCAAGTGTTGAAAAGAATTTGGTTGTCTTCAATAGCAAGCCTAACAGAGCTAGGTCGGGTAATTGATACTACAATAAAGGGACCTTTCCATTTGGAAGATAACTTATTTAAGTTAGACTGATTTTGAATGCACCTTAGAACCAAGTCTCCCACATTAAGTGTTCATGGTTGAACTCTTTTGTTGTAGTATCTTCTCAAACCTTGTAGGTAGGTTGCCGACCTGACGAGTGCCCGATCTTGCTTTTCTTCTAAAAGATTAATATCATCTTTGCGTTAGTTGTTTTGATCAACCTATTTGTCGGCGTATTCTACACCAGGGTGCCCACTACACTTCAGTAATAGCCGCCAGCGGACACGTGGCGACCAAACCACGTCGCTGGCGATCAGTGAGGTGGCCGTCCAGCGGTCAGGTGGCGACCAGGCCACGACGCTGGCGGTCAGCTGTGTGATCGCCTAGCGGTCAGGTGGCGACCAGGCCACGCCGCTGGCGGTCAGCTGTGTGATCGCCCAGCGGACAGGTGGCGACCAGACCACCCCCAATCGGGCCACTGGGGAAACTCCTTTTTTCCTGGTCTACGGCGCGGAAGCTATCCTACCCTCGGAGCTGGCCTTAGGGTCACCGCGCGTGGCGGCGTTCACTGAGGAAGCCCAGGAAGATCTGCGTCGAGAGGATGTCAATCTCCTGGAAGAAGTACGAGATCGCGCAGCCTTGCGCGCTGCCCAGTACCAGCAAAGTCTCAGGCGGTACCACGCCACCCGGGTCAACGAGAGAACACTGGCAGTGGGTGACCTGGTCTTGCGCAGAATTCAGACGCATGCCGAGTTGCATAAACTGTCTCCCCAGTGGGAGGGCCCCTTCAAGGTGGTCTCAATCTCTCGCCCCGGGTCGGTCAGGCTGGCCACTGAGGACGGGGATGAGTTGGCGAACTCCCAAAACATAGAGCTTTTGCGCAGGTTCTATCCCTAAAAATGGCTGTAATTGTAGAGCTGGGTGCCCCGACCAACCGAGTTGAGCTGTTCGCTTCAAAGCCAGTCGGGGGAAGCCCCTGCTTAATTCAGTGTCCAGTTTCTATTTCAAGCAGTTGTCACCCTTGTTCTCTTTTTTCTGGCTTGCGCCTCGGTGGGCCGTGTCCGCGTAATCGCTCTTAGCACCTTAAGGCTTTCTGAATTCTCGACGGTAAAAGTGGGACCACTGAGTGAGTGTGGCGTGCAGGGATGGACGATCGGATGGCTAGTTTGGCCCGGTTTTCAACACGGTCATGACGCTCAGGGTGTCCCCGTGAGAACAAGCGACTCAAACACCACTCCCGAGAGCCTACTACCCTGCCACACCTCACCAAGTGCTCGGCCCCAAGAGATCGCGAGAGTGATTAGTTTCACAAGGCCCTAAGGTCTCGAGACGACGATATTTCGGCGCGAGGGATTCGAACCCTGCGCCTTGACTAACACTTAAAGCATGAGGTTGCCTTTTTGTTCATCCAGAACCAGCATGGTGGAGGTGCGAACAAGCATCCAAACATAAGACGTGAAAAGGGAAGTAGCATATGCATTTATAAACTTGCAGGAGTCCTTTACAGGGGACGACGAAAAAAAACAACAACAAAATAAAAGTCTTCACTCCTCGTCTGCCGCGGCTTCTGCGGCCTCCTGGTCCTCCACCGGGTCAGTGTCCAGCTCGAGTGCCACATCCTCGGCCATCGCTTCCAGCGCCGGGTTGACCATCTCGAGCTGATCGGCGACCTGCTCGGCGGCGTGGCTGACCTGTGCCTCGGCGCGGGCCTAGTCCCCTTCCACTCCCTGATGGTGGCCCGGGGGTCGAAGTTGGTGTCCCGGCTGGTGCAACAGGTGAGCACGTACGACGCCGTGGCCGCCGCGACCGCCCACCCTTCTTGGCTGGACCGTGTGGCCAAGGCGCTGGGCAGGAAGGTGAGGAAGTCGGTAATCTGGCTCATGTAGAAGGCATAGTGCCGGGCCGTCTGCTCGACCGGGACCGGCTGCTCCAACCCCAATGGCACCAAGCTGGCCACCATCCGGTCGAAAGCAGGATGCAGCATGGAGGTGGCCTCGGCTTCCGCGCGGAGCCGCTCATCCTTCTCGTCGCGCTCTCGGGTGATCGCCTCGACGCGGAGGGATCCTCGCTCCCTCTCCTATTGTAGGTCCCGTTCCGACCTCTCCACTCGGCCGCGCCAATCCTGCACCTCTGTGCGGAGGCGGTTGTTCTCTGCGATGGCCTCCCTCAGCCTCTCCTTGCTCGTCGCGAGGCGGTCGCTCACGCTGGAGTGCAGTTCACTGAGGGCGACCAGCAGAGCGTCCGCGTCCGCTAAGGGGATTGGGGCGTTGGGGACCTCCGGGCGGTAGGACGGCCGCCCCTACGGCGGCCACCTGGTGGTCGCCCACCTGGTGGTCGCCTGTGTCGCCTTGGTCCTCGTCCGCAACAACCGGCACTACCACAGCTGCTGCAGTGCCCTGGTCGCCCCCGGCTGGGGCACTCGATGTAGACACCCTGAAGGTAAAAAAGAGGTAAGCCTCTCAAATTAAAGGAACTTGACAATGTGCTGTGTGTCTGTTTGCGTACCCGGCAGAAGGCCTCCTGAAACGAGGCATGGCCGGGACGAGCCTTAGTCCCCCTCGCGGCGCCGGTACTGGCGGAACGACCTGCGCCGGCGGCAGCGGAGGAAGGACCGGTGCCGGCGGCGATGGCGGAGGCGGATCGACCTGCGTCGGCAGCGGCGACGGAGGTGGATCGACCTGCGCGCCGGCGGCGAGGGAGGACCGGTGCCGCGGCGGCGGCGGCGAGGCGGAGGCGAGGCGGATCGACCTGCGCCGGCAGCGACGAGGGAGGACCGGTGTCGGCGGTGGCGGCGGAGGCGGGTTGACCTGCGCCGGCGGCGGCGGAGGGTCGACCCGCGCCTGCGGCGGTGGAGAAAGGACCGGTGCCGGCGGAGCTATTGTCGGGGCGGCGCCAGTCGAAGTGGAAGCTGCGGTCGCCGTAGAGCTCCCTGCTCCGATCGTGGTTGCCGCGCCCCCTGGCGCGACGCGAACCCTCTTGGGGCTGGCACCAGAGGCATCGTCGTCGGCAGGGCGCTTGCCCCTCCTCTGATCGCCAGCTGGAGGAGGGTCCCGGATTGTCAACGCCACTTGGCGGGGTGTGTTCACCAGCCCCAGGGTGTCCATGGTGGGCATGGTGCGGGTGATCGCCAGGCGTTTCCGGGGCTTCACTTGGCAGAGTGGGAACGCGCCCGCCGAGAAAGGCAGGACGTTGCTAGAGGCGCCTAGCAAGCCCATCCAGGATTCGAGCTTGGCGGGGGACAAGTCCCCTGCAGCTGAAGAAAAAAGAGCAAGGGAAAATCATCGTTAGCTCGGCAGTGGTTGGGAAAAGCACCAAAAAGAAAGAAAAACGAGTGACCTACCTCCAGGAGCTGTCCTGGTCATGTCATCGAAGTGTCTTGCCGCCAGTGTGGTCGGGCACTGGCGTAGAGGGCTGATTCTCCGAACGATGTAGTCCCGAAAAACCATGCCTCCCGTCAGGCCCGCTGTTCGCAGCTGGTCCACGTGGGCCAGCATCGTTTGGAGCTCGGGTGTCTCGTCGACGTGAGCTCCCCAGGTGGGGGTGCTGACCGCTGGCCCAATCGGTAACTCCAGGACTTCTACGCCGCTGTCGTCCTCGACATAAAACTACTCATTGCGCCAAGCCCTCCAGTTGGAACGGAGGTCCAACGGAATGTAGCGGGAAGCCGCGCCGTCCCGAAGGCGGAGGTGGCAGGAGCCTGCCGTGGTGGAAAGGTCCTTGGCCGCGCGCAAGGAGTAGAAGAAGCGGAAGAGAGGAAGATTGGAGGCCACTCCCACGAACATCTCGCAGAAGTGGGCAAAGACAGCAAGAAGGATGATGGAGTTAGGAGGAAGGTGAATGTTGTGGATGGAGTAGAAGTTGAGGACGGCAAGGTAGAAGTCGGAGATCGGTGGGAGGAGACCCGCTAACATCCCCCAGCCGAAGAAGATTACTTCTCCCGGGCGGCAGCCGGGCGCGGCGGTCCCGGCACGAGTGCGGACGGTGCCGCCGGCGACATACCGGGTAAACCTCTCGCCGTCGATCTCCTCGATGGTCGATGGAGGAAGCAGAGGTGCTGGCGGCGCCATGTGGGCGAAGGAGCAGTTCGCAAGAAGCAAAGGCGAGGGAGCAGTTCGCAAGAAGCAAAGGCGAGGGAGCAGTTCGCAAGGAGCAAAGGCTAAGGAAAGAACGAACCGCCTCCCCCCGAGCCACCTATATATGTGCGCATGGAGGAGTGCTTCGGCGGGAGACCCGAGGGGGCGCGGCAGTTCGCTGGCGGGAAACCCAAAAGAATCAGAAAAGGTGCGGGCACGCTCCCAAGGCCCACGCCGGTTACGAGGTGGGGGCGGTTCCACGTTCCGCCTCGATGCCCAGAAACGGTGGCGGCATTTAAAGCCGCAGCATTACGTGGGCATTTATAATTGACCCACCCGGGAGACTGAGCCGCTTTCGTTTCCAGAAAGGTAAAAAGGGCGCTCCAGGGTGGGTCCGGGGGCTACTATCGGCGTATTCTACACTAGGGTGCCCACTACACTTCAGTAAGAGCCGCTAGCGGACACGTGGCGTTCAGACCACATCGCTGGCGGTCAGTGAGGTGGCCGCCCAATGGCCAGTGGCGACAGCCACGCCCGGGCGGTCACCGTATGTGATAAATCGCCGGGCGAGTGGCGACCAGACCACGCCGCTGGTGGTCAGCAAGGTGGTCGCCTGGCGGATGTACGGCGCCCAGTCCACACCACGGGCGCTCAGTTTCCGAGGGCACCTAGTAACCTGTGCGGCCGCACAGGAGGTCAAGGACATTTATTGCGTATACTGCGCATTAAATGGGAGTAATAAAGGCTGCAGTATGGCGACGCGTGTTTCCAACGCGCGCCATTATTATAAATGACGTCATGGTGCAATTTCCTACTCCGGCAGAGCGGGCGGAGCCGGCCGGCGCGGGGCCCGAGGCGGGGGAGAGGATGGCTGTGCCAGGACATTAAGTGTGCTGCAAGAACAGTGACAGGCGCATTAAATGCGGCATGTCAAGTATATTCAATGTACTACACTCTTGTAAGCCCCGCACGCCCCAGCCAACCCGAGTATAAAAGGGGGCTGGGGTGCATGGGAGAAGGGGTTCGGCCAGTTCTTCTTCCTCTTCTCTGCTAGTCCATCTCTTTAGACCGGTTCATTCTCCTTTGGGGTGAGGGTCTTTGGGTCCTAGATCCATTGTTCTTGTGATTTTCTCCAAGAACACAATCAAGAATAACACAAGCAGGACTAGGGCTATTACTCGTGAGGAGGGCCCGAACCTGGATAAAACCAAGTGTCTTCTTATTGTGAGCTTCGTCCGTTTTCTTTCCACCGTATCTCGAGCGATCCTCCACGAAAGCCCCCCATTCGGACTTCTTACACCCTGTTTCGGAAGGGGTCTATTAGCTCATACGCTGACACTATTCAAAAGAAGTGATTCGTGTAGAACCTAAATGGATTTCACTAGGCAGAATAGTTTTTGCGTCGTAGACCAATGAGAAAGGTGTTTCTCTTGTAGATCTACTAGTTGTCGTGCGTATGGCCAAAGCACTAAGTAGAGATCGTCTACCCAAGCCCCCGAGCGTGTTCTTAAACAATTGAACACTAATTTTTATACCTTACATGATTTAACCATTTGCATGTTCTACTACTCCATTACTCTGTGGATGAGCAACAAAAGCATAACAAATCTTTGTGCCTATTTTCATCATAGTAATCTTGAAATAGAGCACTAATGAATTGTGATCCATTATCAGTAATTAGTCTACTATATTTTTCACAAATAATGACTATATTTTTCTCCAAACCAAGTGACTATATTTTTCACAAATAATATTTTCATAGCCTGATTCGTGGTTGAAACTATAGGCTTAGCTTCTACCCATTTTGTGAAAGTATCAATAGAAAAAAATGGAAAATTATATCCATTAGTCACTTTAGGTAATGGACCAAATATATCAATGCGCCATGTCAAAAATTGCCATGATAATGGTATTGTTTGCAATTGATTAGCTGGTTGATGTACTTGTTGAGCATGAAATTGACATTGCTCAAAAGTCTTTACAAGGTGCATAGCATCTTGTAAAGCTATGGGCCAATTTAAACTTTGTTAGAATGCTTTGCTGACCAGCGTTCTGTATGAAGCATGTGCTCCACACAAGCCCCCATGAATCTCTTGAAGTAATGTTATCCCTTGTCCTTGAAATATACATTTCATTAAAACTCCATGAGTTCCGTTTCTATAAATAGTATTGTTGAGTAATTTGTACATTCGCGTCTTTCAAATCAATCTATATTTTTCTTGTATTTTCCTAGGCAGTGTCTGTAACACCCCGGCACTCTTGGAAATTGGAAAGGGGCTGGGGCTGCATTGCAGGGCGAAGTAGAATTGTGTCCGTACACCACATTTCGTGGCACGAGACCAGTCTGCAAAAATTGAGGAAGATGCCCCTAGGCGGCGTGAAGACGAGCACGAGTCTCCCACAACTCGTGAACCACACAACAATGAGCCCGGTCCAAGGTACAGACCAAGCTCTCCAACTGGCGGACAGATCGGTCTTCTCCCAGTTCGACTTCCACGATGTAGTTGTAGGTACCCACTGGTCCTCGCTGTGGGAAGTAAAGAAACGGAGGCTCAAGCAGTTCCCGCAGATCATGACGAAGATGGCACATGGCAACGTATGCCACCTCTTGGATTGCCATCCCAATGGATGTCCCTTGTGCTTGGAAGTGATAGGGAATGCTCCCCAGCATCATTGGGGCGATGATGTGGACCGTGGCAGTGTAGTTCTCCAGTCCTGGTCCCAAAGCCCGCCCATACACCGCGTACTCGGGTGCATAGGTGAAGCTGGCCCTCCAGAGCATGTCCCTGAGGAGGGAAGGGAAACCGTCCACATCCTCAGCGCGGGTAACCAGGACCAGAGGTCTGTGACTCATCTATCATTTGAAAAAGAAAAGATGGGTTAGAAAACTCACTTTGTCAAATCAAATGAGTATAGGGGTAAGGTGTAGGACTAAGATGGGTAAGGAATAAAAGAATGCACAGCAGTAGTAGTTACGAAATTACTTGATAGGAAAATTAATTTTGACCCAAAAGTAAGTCCTAAACTGGTGGTAGCCGGTATGTTCTAACCTGCAGTCCGTGTTGAGCTCTAGTACCAAGCCTATGGGGACCCGTCCCCGGGACTCCATTAATTCACTCAGTGGCGTCACACAGCCCAAGTACATCAAGGAAATCTCGAGCGGCCCGCGTGTATGCCCGTGTTGGTCCCAGGAAAGTTCACCAACACGCGCGACAATGCATAACAGTTTGGATTATATCTCACACAACAACGGGAATTTAAACATTTATATTACATGCCAAAAGTGATACCGTAGTTCACAACGACATATACATAGAGTTTTACATTGACAGGCAGCGGAAATAAACATAAACGACAAAAGTGTTATCTAGCGTAGTATGCCCCAACCCTCAAGCATCCGGCTGGGGGTTAAGAACAACCCTCTAAGCATTATCATCAGAGGTGTCGGCCCAGTAAGGATCCACGGGCAACGTCTCAACCTCACCTGCAGCAATGGACAATCCGGTTAAGTACAAAATGTGTACTCGCACAATAGGATAAATTATGCATTGAACCCTTGATTCACCAAGGAAGGCAATAGGTAATTTCAGCATAAAGCCACATTTGAGAAAAATCATAGACACTTATAGATTGGAATTTGCTGTTTGATAAACATTTGCAAAACCTTAGTACATAAAGTAAATGTAATCATTCCATATCCTTTTTCATGCTTCCAAGCATTTCCGAGACACGAGTCCGACGCTCGCGCTCATCACACCCACGGATACTCCAATACCCACGAGTCTCCTTCCACGAGTACTCCAATACTCAAGAAGCTCTCCTCATGAGTACTTCAGTACTCATGAGACTTTTCCCACACAAATCCATCTTCCCCAGTACTTAATACTCGCCCAATGACTGAAAACTTAAGTGATAGTCCTTGACCATGGACGCGGCTATTCGAATAGTTTAAACTCTACAGTGGTACGACTTTACCCACACGACACGCCACACTCGTAAGCCAAGCTATGAGCACATTTCCTTTGTTGTGCCGATCGAGGTAAACGTGACGAAACCATTTTCAGTATGCCTGGTAGTGTATTTAAACCACCCGGGTGACTGTGACCCTTGATCCCGCGTGCTCAGTGCTCTGTGTATGTGGATCAAGGAGTACACCTGTTGTTAGACATCCCCAACTCCACAAAGTTCGAAGGATTCTGAGGACGTTCCTTGACACTCCACAAAGTTTGAGGAATTCCCGCGGACATTCCTTGACACTCTCCAAAGCTCAAGGAATTCCGAGTGCACGTGGTTTAAGTGCCCTAGTCGTACACAAGTACTTGGTTAAGCTGGTCCCATAAACGGCGTGTGGTCCGCACGATAGTTACTTAAAGAGACGTCACCAGGATTCGATCCTTAAGATCCTTAACCAATATTGCTACACAATAACCACAATTGAACCATCATCATCATAATCATTTGATGTTTGCGACCGATGAACTAAGTCCATCTATCGCGGTTTCGAACGAGGTTCTAAGCAAGGCTAGGCAAATCGTACGAACCCATACGTAATAATAAACCAACCACCTAGGGCGACAATGGTATACGAAAGGAACATGGTAAGAGGATAACCTATCAACAAGGTAATAACTAAGCATTCTACCCCAACATAGATATAATTGAAAGTAGGCATGCAATTTGTAAAATAACTTGAAAGTGTAGTTGCAATTAGTAGGAGCGATCATCTTAAAGGAGTAAAGTAGTGCTTTGTTGCTTGTCCTTGATCTCGTACGCGTAATCGTACTTGGGAGTAGTCTCCGAAGCGTCAACACTTAACGAGAAAATCCAATTCCAAAAGAACACTAATTAAGAACCAAACAAGAAACAACGCAATAGCATGCACAATCATGCATGAAATGCACCATGATTATACTCCTAATCCTAGCATGCATTTGAGAAGCATTTTATCAACTCAGGTCCGGAGCATCCGGATTAGGGTCCGGAATGTCCGGGTTGAGCCTCTCGGTTACTCGAATGCTGACCAATCCGGAGTATCCGAGTTTAAACCCCGAAGTATCCGGGTACCACAGACAATCCGGATGAAACTCCGGAGTATCCGGGTTGGGTCTCTCTGTTTCAATTTTACTCTTCGCCTGTATCCGGAGTATCCGGACATGACCCGGAGTGTCCGGGTTGGCATCTTCGGTTACAATTTTCCAACCCATTCGGAGTGTCCGAATAAAACCCCGAACTTTCCAGGCTGGGTTTTTCGGTTCCAGTTTACTAGTTTGCATTGACCTATCCGGGGTATCCGGGCTGGGGTCCAGACAATCCAGACTGGCTATTCTGTCCGAAAATGGCTATTGCACAACAGGCTCCTACATTCCCAAAATATGACTTAGGGTGGAACCTTAACACTTCTAGGGTGTGCTTGTACCTGGTGGGAGGCCGATTCGTCGACGGGATGAGGAATGGCGTCGAAGTTGTGCTCTTCGTTGGTTCTCCCGGTATCAACTTCTCCTCCTCGCTTGAGGAAGCAATGCCTCCACTCCTAGTGCTAGTAGCAGCTTCTACTCCTCCCTCTCAAGCTTCAAACTTGACATGTACGACTCGATCTTCAACTTGGAGATGATTTTCATGAAGATAGAATGAGCTCCATGCTACCAAAATTTCAGAAAATGGATGGATGAAGAATGGATTAGAACTCACTCAATACTTGGTGCATCAAGAATCCATTTGGATGGATTGGAAGCTTGGAAGGAGAGGGTTCCAATGGTATAGCATGCACAAGCTCAATCAAGATTTTTGGATGGATTTTTGGGGTTTGAATGGAAGGGTGAATGGTGTGTTCTTGCTCTCCTTCTGCAGATTTTCAGGTTGGGGCTGAACAAATGAGGGCTTGGAGGAGGCTCCAAGGTGGAGAAAAGCTTTTATATGAAGGCCCCTCCATCCCTTACATGTGGGGCTTGGTCCCACATGGCATAGAAAGGTAAGAAGGTGGGCAAGGAGTAGGTAAAGTGAGAAAAGTGGAGTAGGTGTGTGCAGAATTTTATTCTCTCTCACTTACAATTGGTCCACTTGTCATAGGGTATGGGCAATGGAGCATGGGTGTAAATGGGTAGCATTTTTTAAAGGTGTCATGGACATTATAAATTCATACTCATTTATCTAAAATGATGCTAGCATTTATGAAGTCTTGATTAAACGTTAATCATGCCTCTAATATGAATGATATGAGCATGCCATGCACAATATGATTAATAATTAAATTTGGGGTTGTTACAAACCTCCCCCTCTTAAAGAGAATCTCGACCTCGAGATTGATTTGCGTTGGTGAAGAGATGAGGGTACTCAGCTCGAAGGTGATCTTCACGCTCCCATGTAGCCTCATCAGGAGTGTGGTTGCTCCACTAAACCTTGAAGAATTTGATAGTGTGATTCCGAGTGACACGCTCTCGTTCGTCAAGAATGCAAACTGGATATTCCTTGTATGACAAATCGGGTTGCAACTCGAGAGTGTCTAACTTCGCGACTTCAGTCGGCACACGAAGGCATTTCTTCAATTGAGAGACATGAAAGACATCATGTACCTCGGAGAGGGAAGGTGAAAGTTCCAATTGGTATGCCACAGCTCCCCACTTTGCTACGATTCGGAAGGGTCCGATGTAGCGAGGTGCTAGTTTTCCTTTAACTTGGAAACGACGAATACCTTTCATTGGAGAAACCTTGAGATAAACGTGGTCATCGACCTCAAAGGTTAGTGCACAACTTCGGCGATCAGCATAGCTCTTTTGACGGGACTGTGCTGTTCGCAATCGTTCTCGGATCATCTGTACTCGCTCTTCCGCCTCGATGACCAAGTCTAGACCAAAGATAGGTCTTTCACCAGACTCGAACCAATTGAGTGGAGTCCTACAAGATCTTCCATAGAGAGCTTCAAATGGCGACATTTGAAGACTAGCTTGATAGCTATTATTATAGGAAAACTCCGTGAGTGGCAGCTTGTCCATCAGTTTGAGGATGATACGCAGTGCTGAAAGAGAGTTGAGTTCCCATGGCTTTGTGAAGACAGTGCCAAAAGTGCGAGGTAAATTGGGTACCTCGATCCGAGACAATTCTTTTGGGAACACCATGGAGAGATACGATTCGAGAGAGATATATCTCTGCCAACTTGCTTACCGTACAGGTAACCTTGACGGGAAGAAAATGAGCAGTCTTTGTCAATTGGTCGACGCTTACCCATATAGAGTCGAAGCCTTTTTGCATCTTGGGCAAACCGGTAAAGCAATTAGCTTTTCCTTGTGCGATGTTGGCTCGGATAAGTGTCATGCCTTTGTCCTTCTTTAATCTAGTCCAAGAGGTCAGATTTGATCTCGAGGACAGCAAGGAATCCCTAATTCACCACTTCTAATCCGAGTCTTCGGAATTCAGCGCACATTGCCTCTGATTCCGGTTCCGCCGAAATGCAATTGCATTGCGATTTCCGGCTCAAGGCATCGGCAATGACATTGGATTTTCCGGGATGATAATGGAGTCCCATGTCTTAGTCTTTGATCAATTCGAGCCACCTTCTTTGCCTCAAGTTTAGATCGGCTTGAGTGAAGATGTACTTTAAGCTCTTGTGATCCATGTATATCTCGCAACGATTACCGATGAGGTAATGTCGCCAAACTCTTAGAGCATGCACCACAGCTGCTAGCTCTAAATCATGGGTTGGATAATTCATCTCATGTGGCCTCAATTGCCTTGATGCATATGCCACCACTCGGCCTCCTTGCATAAGTACACAACCGAGTCTGAGGCGTGACGCATCGCAATATATGTCGAAGTCCCTGTGAATATCCAGCAGTACTAAGACTGGTGCAGTAGTTAAGCGAACCTTCAGCAATTGGAAGGTCGCTTCACACTCTGCTGACCATGAAAACTTCTTCTCCTTCTTCAAAAGTTCGGTCAGTGGTTTTGCAATCTTGGAGAAGTTCTGCACGAACCGACGGTAGTAACCCGCAATTCCGAGAAAACTCTGAACTTTTTTGACAGTCTTGGGCTGTCCCCAAGTAAGTACTGATTTCACTTTGCTTGGATCAACTGCAACACCACCTTCTGATAGCACATGGCCTAAGAAAGTAACCTTTGTTAGCCAAAATTCTCATTTGCTGAATTTCGCATAAAGTCGGTGTTCTCGCAGTTTTTCCAGGACGGTCCGAAGGTGTACTTCATGTTCCTCTTCAGACTTGGACTAAATGAGAATATAATCGATAAAGATGACAACAAACTTGTCAAGATACTCCATGAAGACTGAATTCATAAGACTCATGAAGTAGGCTGGTGCATTGGTCAAGCCAAAAGACATGACGGTATACTCGTATAGGCCATAACGAGTAGAGAATGCCATCTTCAGAATGTCTCCCGCTCTAATTTTGATTTGATGGTAACCCGACCTCAAATCAATTTTGGAGAATATACGAGCTCCGGTCATTTGGTCGAACAAATCATCAATCCGTGGAAGTGGATACTTATTCTTGACCATTACTTCATTCAACGGACGGTAATCAATGCACATCCACAAACTGTTGTCCTTCTTCTTCACAAATAGTACCGGGCATCCCCAGGGTGAGGAGCTCGGTCGAATGAAGCCCTTTTCTTGCTGCTCCACGAGTTGTTTCTTCAATTCAATCAACTCATTCGGAGGCATCCGGTACGAACGTTTAGATATCGGAGCCGTCCCGGGCAGCAATTCAATAACAAATTCAACTTCCCGGTCTAGCAGCATCCCCGGTAGTTCTTTTGGAAAGACGTCAGGATAGTCACATACTATTGGTACATAATATATCCCGAGAAATGGCTCATCCCTCAAGGCATAGAGATGAGTACAATTAGAACTAGACGCAAAGACGACTTGCTCGTCGCTTGCACTAGTGAGGGAGATGGATCTTTGTGCACAGTTGATGCATCCTTCATGCTTAGACAACCAATCCATCCCAAGAATGACTTCAATTCCATCCGTCTTGATCACGATCAAGTCAGCTAGAAATTCTACCCCCTTAATTTCAATGCTAATTCCCCGAAAAATTTGATCGGTTCTCAACTCCGATCCTGGCGCTCTAATGAGAAGAGGCGGATGAATTGGTTGGATAGAAAACCCATTATGAGTAGCAAATCCTTCTTTGACGAAAGAGTGTGATGCTCTAGAATCAAATAATGCAGTAGCTGGGTAGGAGTTGATAAGAAGCGTACCCAACACCACATCCGGTGCATCCTGAGCTTCCTTGGCGATGACGTGGTTGATGCGACCGCGTTGTTGTTGCGCCGGTGCGACTCTTGGTGGAGCTGGCCGCGGTGGTGGTGCGGCTCCGGCGGCATTCGGGGCTCGAACTCCCGGTGTCGCTGGGTTCCTTTGCGGACATTGGCGTGCAAAGTGCCCCAGCTTCTTGCACTGATAGCACACCAAAACTGGGCGACCTTGAGTGTTACCACCTCGCTGATTTCCACCAGCATTTGGTGGAAAATTATGCTGCGGTGAATGCGCAACATGTACCGGAGCTCTTGGGGGTGTCGGAGCTTGATAATTGGAATGTTGGGGGCGAGTGACACGCTGTTGCTGCGAACTGTTGCTAGCCGGAAGCTGAGCTGCTCGCTTGCGCTTGCATGACTCTTCCAGCTTTCCCCGCTTCTCCTCCACCACTATGGCCTTGTTGACCAAGTGCTGAAAATTGCGAAAGTCCTGGGCAGCAAGCTCCAGCTGCAACTCCTCTGAAAGCCCCTCCATGAAGCGCTCTTGCTTGCGCTCGTCGGTGGAGACGTCGTCCGGAGCATATCAAGCCAAGTAGTTGAACTCATGAAGGTACTCCAGAACAGACTTGCCATGTTGCTTAAGGGCAAGGAAATCTCGCTTTCTGATGGCAAGTACCCCCATGGGAACATGAGCTTCGCGGAAGGCCGTGCGAAACTCTGCCCATGTGACAACATGGTCGGTGGGCTGCATGGCGAGGAAGCTATCCCACCATGCACTCGCTGCTCCATCAAGCTGATGTGAGGCGTACAAAACCTTCTCGTGGTCCATACATTGAGCGATTGCAAGCTTAAGCTCAATGGCCCGAAGCCAATCATCTGCCTCGAGTAGGTCCTCAGCTCGGGAGAATGTCGACGGCTGCGTGCAAAGAAACTCGCCAAGCCCACCCGCGACGTGATGTCCTCCACCGCCGGCACCTCGGAAAGGGCCCGGGGCAACGGCGGTGTTGCGAGCAATTTGCTGCAGAATCAGGGTGTGATCCTGCCTATTCTGCTCGATCATGGCGAGACCTGAGCCATGGTCGGTGGCGGTGGAAGTTCCCCCTCTGCTGGGAGGGAAGGCGGAGTCTGCCTTCGAGAAGACTCTGGGAGGTCATGGACAACCCCCTGAGTCAACCCCTTAGCGGCTTGGGAGCCTGCGGAATTCGGTCTCGCCTCGCGCTGAGTTTGCGATCGAGTTGTAGCTCCTGCCATTCAATTGCCAAACTAGAGTCAACAACATTGAGCAAAAGAGCCACAAGAGTGCGGAAATTGAGATTCTAGACCGCAAGGTACAAGCATGACAATCCACCCTTATGCAGCAAGAAAACATACATCACAATCACAAGCATTAAGACACGGAAGTTCATAAGCTCCATTAACATCAACGGTACAATAAATGGTTCCAACACAAAGACATGAGTACATAGTCGAAATTACACAACATAGTCTTCGACATGAATGCGAGTTAAGATAGTTTATCCCTACATAGGGGTCACGAGAAGCACGATCGAGACAACTCAAATGTCCCTAAGGAAGCCCAGAGGAAACACATCCAAGAGATAGTATTCCAGCGATCTCGTATCTTCAGGATCGAAAGAGCTAGCGAGACGTTGAGGGGATCCCAAGTAGGATGTATGTACTCCCGATAGTCCTTGCGCACGGAGACGCATTGTGTTTGCCGAGTTGATGCGTGCACGGCTGGGGTTGAAGTGTTGGGCCTCCACCCCCGTCACTCTTGGAAATTGGAAAGGGGCTGGGGCTGCATTGTGGGGTGAAGTAGAATTGTGTCCGTACACCACATTTCGTGGAACGAGACCAGTCTGCAAAAATTGAGGAAGATGCCCCTGGGTGGCGTGAAGACAAGCACGAGTCTCCCACAACTCGTGAACCACACAACGATGAGCCCGATCCAAGGTACAGACCAAGCTCAACAACTGGCGGACAAATCAGTCTTCTCCCAGTTCGACTTCCACGATGTAGTTGTAGGTACCCGCTGGTCCTCGCTGTGGGAAGTAAAGAAACAGAGGCTCAAGCAGCTCCCGCAGATCATGACGAAGATGGCACATGGAAACGTATGCCACCTCTTGGATTGCCATCCCAATGGATGTCCCTTGTGCTTGGAAGTGATGGGGAATGCTCCCCAGCATCATTGGGGCGATGATGTGGACCGTGGCAGTGTAGGTCTCCAGTCCTGGTCCCAAAGCCCGCCCATACACCGTGTACTCAGGTGCATAGGTAAAGCTGGCCCTCCAGAGCATGTCCCTGAGGAGGGAAGGGAAATCGTCCACATCCTCAGCACGGGTAACCATGACCAGAGGTCCATGACTCATCTATCATTTGAAAAAGAAAAGATGGGTTAGAAAACTCACTTTGTCAAATCAAATGAGTACAGGGGTAAGGTGTAGGACTAAGATGGGTAAGGAATAAAAGAATGCACAGCAGTAGTAGTTCCGAAATTACTTGATAGGAAAATTAATTTTGACCCAAAAGTAAGTCCTAAACTGGTGGTAGCCGGTACGTTCTAACCTGCAGTCCGTGTTGAGCTCTGATACCAAGCCTGTGGGGACCCGCCCCTGGGACTCCATTGATTCACTCAGTGGCATCACACAGCCCAAGTACATCAAGGAAATCTCGAGCGGCCCGCGTGTATGCCCGTGTTGGTCCCAGGAAAGTTCACCAACACGCGTGACAATGCATAACAGCTTGGATTATATCTCACACAACAACGCGAATTTAAACATTTATATTACATGCCAAAAGTGATACCGTAGTTCACAATGACATACACATAGAGTTTTACATTGACAGGCAGCGGAAAATAAACATTAACGACAAAAGTGTTATCCAGCGTAGTATGCCCCAACCCTCAGGCATCCGGTTGGGGGTTAAGAACGACCCTCTAAGCATTATCATCGGAGGCGTCGACCCAGTAAGGATCCACAGGTGACGTCTCAACCTCACCTGCAGCAATGGACAATCCGGTTAAGTACAAAATGTGTACTCGCACAATAGGATATATTATGCATTGAACCCTACGTACATGAGGTTGATTCACCAAGGAAGGCAATAGGTAATTTCAGCATAAAGCCAGATTTGAGAAAAATCATAGACACTTATAGATTGGAATTTGCTGTTTCATAAACATTTGCAAAACCTTAATACATAAAGTAAATGTAATCATTCCATATCCTTTTTCATGCCTCCAAGCATTTCCGAGACACGAGTCCGACGCTCGCGCTCATCACACCCACGGATACTCCAATACCCGCGAGTCTCCTTCCACGAGTACTCCAATACTCGCGAAGCTCTCCTCATGAGTACTTCTGTACTCATGAGACTTTTCAAACACCATCCATCTTACCCGGTCCTTAATACTCGCCCAGTGACTGACAACTTAAGTGATCGTCCTTGACCATGGACGCGGCTATTCGAATAGTTTAAACTCTGCAGAGGTATGACTTTACCCACACTACACGCCACACTCGTAAGCCAAGCTATGAGCACATTTCCTTTGATGTGCCAGCCGAGGTAAACGTGACGAAACCATTTTCAGTATGCCTGGTAGTGTATTTAAACCACCCGGGTGACTGTGACCCTTGATCCCGCGTGCTTAGTGCTCTGTGTATGTGGATCAAGGAGTACACCCGTTGTTAGACATCCCCATCTCCACAAAGTTCGAGGGATTCTGAGGACGTTCCTCGACGCTCCACAAAGTTCGAGGAATTCCCGCGGACATTCCTTGACACTCTCCAGAGCTCAAGGAATTCCAAGTGCACGTGGTTTAAGTACCCTAGTCATACACAAGTACTTGCTTAAGCCGGTCCCATAAACGGCGGGTGGTCCGCACGATAGTTACTTAAAGAGACGTCACCAGGATTCGATCCTTAAGATCCTTAATCAACATTGCTACATAATAACCACAATTGAACCATCATCATCATAATCATTTGATGTTTGCGACCGATGAACTAAGTCCATCTATCACGGTTTCGAACGAGGTTCTAAGCAAGGCTAAGCAAATCGTACGAACCCATACGTAATAATAAACAAACCACCTAGGGTGACAATGGTATACGAAAGGAACATGGTAAGAGGATAACCTGTCAACAAGGTAATAACTAAGCATTCCACCCCAACATAGATATAATTGAAAGTAGGCATGCAATTCGTAAAATAACTTGAAAGTGTAGTTGCAATTAGTAGGAGCGATCATGTTCAAGGAGTAAAGTAGTGCCTTGTTGCTCTTCCTTGATCTCGTACGCGTAGTCGTACTCGGGAGTAGTCTTTGAAGCGTCAACACCTAACGAGAAAATCCAATTCCAAAAGAACACCAATTAAGAACCAAACAAGAAACAACATGATAGCATGCACAATCATGCATGAAATGCACCATGATTATACTCCTAATCCTAGCATGCATCTGAGAAGCATTTTATCAACTCAGGTCTGGAGTATCTGGGTTAGGGTCTGAAATGTCCGGGTTGAGCCTCTCGGTTACTCGAATGCTGACCACTCCGGAGTATCCGGGTTTAAACCCCGGAGTATCCGGGTACCACGGACAATCCGGATGACACTCCGGAGTATCCGGGTTGGGTCTCTCTATTTCAATTTTACTCTTCGCCTGACCTATCCAGAGTATCCGGACATGACCCGGAGTGTCCGGGTTGGCATTATCGGTTACAATTTTCCAACCCATTCGGAGTGTCCGAATAAAATCCCGGACTTTTCGGGCTGGGTTTTTCGGTTCCAGTTTGCTAGTTTGCACTGACCTATCCGGAGTATCCGGGCTGGGGTCCGAACAATCCGGACTGGCTGATTTGTCCAAAAATGGCTATTGCACAAGAGGCTCCTACATTCAAAAAAGATGACTTAGGGTGGATCCTTACCACTTCTAGGGTGTCCTTGTACTTGGTGGGACGTCGGTTCGTCGACGGGATGAGGAATGGTGTCGAAGTTGTGCACTTCGTTGGTTCTCCCGGTATCAACTTCTCCTCCTCGCTTGAGGAAGCAATGCCTCCACTCCTAGTGCTAGTAGCAGCTTTTACTCCTCCCTCTCAAGCTTCAAACTTGACATGCACAACTCGATCTTCAACTTAGAGATGATTTTCATGAAGAAGAGTAGAATGAGCTCCATGCTACCAAAATTTCAGAAAATTGATGGATGAAGAATGGATTAGAACTCACTCAATACTTGGTGCATCACGAATCCATTTGGATGGATTGGAAGCTTGGAAGGAGAGGGTTCCAATGATATAGCATGCACAAGCTCAATCATGATTTTTGGATGGATTTTTAGGGTTTGAATGGAAGGGTGAATGGAGTGTTTTTGCTCTCCTTGTGCAGGTTTTCAGGTTGGGGCTGAATAAATGAGGGCTTGGAGGAGGCTCCAAGGTGGCGAAAAGCTTTTATATGAAGGCCCTTCCATGCCTTACATGTGTGGCTTGGTCCCACATGGCATAGAAATGTAAGAAGGTGGGTAAGGAGTAGGTAAAGTGAGAAAAGTGGAGTAGGTGTGTGCAGAATTTTATTCTCTCTCACTTACAATTGGGTCCACTTGTCGTAGGGTATGGGCAATGGAGCATGGGTGTAAATGGGTAGCAGTTTTTAAAGGTGTCATGGACATTATAAATTCATACTCATTTATCTAAAATGATGGTAGCATTTATAAAGTCTTGATTAAATGTTAATCATGCCTCTAATATGAATGATATGAGCATGCCATGCACAATATGATTAATAATTAAATTTGGGGCTGTTACACATTCTCTCCCCCTTAACAGGATTCGACCTCGAATCCGAAGAACGCCAAGAACAAGACAAAGTCCTCAAGGGACTAAAAACTCCTCTACAACACAAGACACCCACACAAAAACTCAAACTGAATCAACGACAAACAACTCCTAAAAATCAACACTTAGCGAGAAAGAGTTACTTAGCTCAACTAAGTGCAGCCTCTCACGGTTCCACCTTTCATTCCAATTCCCCAACCAGAATCCGCGATTTCAACAAATAAAGGGCTCAATCAAACTAATACGCCCGAATCCTCACGACAAACACTTCACACTACTATCACTACCAACCTAACTATCACATTTCATTAAACTCAACAAGACACAATTAAAGCGAGTCGTATCTCTTTAACCACTGCTCGACCACCAAATCACTAATGGTATGTGATTGAATGACTAGGGTCCGCAACGTGAACCCCCAAGAACCCAGAAAAACATCGATTCCCAACTCTTCCACTTGATTGACCTTTAAATCGAAAGGACCACTACCAAGAAATGCCATCGAAAGAAATAACTCACTAAGGCACAGCTGCCTAACCAAACTGCAATCACGCTACAATGTCATTCTATCCACTCCCAAGCAAGTCTTATACCCAGAGACAACTAGCTAGGACAATTGCTCACGACAAGACATTTATAAACAGAATTTCTGTCACCTTCACTCCTACTAATCGATACTCTTAATAAAAGTTTGAACCCAGACATCTTCAACCTCCATCACAATCCACCCTTATACCCATAATGATCAGCACCTAGCCCCAAGCTAGGACCGTAAAACCTTTCCAAATCACAATCGACTCTTTTCTTAAGGGGGTCTTGCCCTCACAAATTATCACTTGACAATCAAGCCCAAGAGTAAACATCTTTAGCATACTTAACCATAAACCATGAACCCACTTGATCCACGTACATCAATTTGAATCCAATGCGCTAGCATACACTTTGGAGAGAATTCGACAACACCCAAAGAACACTCTTTTTTTTCTAAGCCAAGACGCAAAGGAGACACAAATCTCCTACACCACAACCAAAATACCAGAAATCCTTCATTCTTTCTTTTCATACTAGAAAGAAATCATAACATGAAAGCAAACTTTTCAAGAGCACTCCGGATAAGTCATATATCCATATATGACTTTCTCACCGACCGGGCTCATCGACTCTTTTATGATTAATTATACATAAACGATGTCATGTGTCCTTGTCGGGACCCGAATCTGCAAATACGGACCCTCTGTGTATTCAGCACTAGTCCAGGAACGCGCTAGTGCACACAGTCTTAACATCGGTAAATATCACAATCATACCACTCGATACTAATAAAGTGCTTTAATTAAATAGTCAAACTGGTTGCTCGACCTTATGGTCAAGTTACAAATATACGCCACGCAGGGCGAAACTTATTAAGAGAGAAATAATAGCAGCGAAAAATAAGATAACATCGTGGCGCCATCCAGTATACCACAGGCAACTGACTGGGCTCGCTCCCTAAGTAGACGGTTCCTCTTGGAGCTCCTCCTCCAAAGCTGGTGTAGATTCTTCTTCAACTGGTGTTGTATTGCGCCAAGGGTGAGTACTTGGTACTCAGCAAGTCATGCACAGAATGCAAGCTAATATACTATATGCATGGCTTGATACAAAGGAATAGCTCAAGGTATATTTGCAGTAAACAGCATTTGACAATTAGCATAAGTAGATTCGAAAGCAGTAGAAACAAGTAAAGCATAACTAACTTTTCAAGGAGTTTAATAAACATCTTTCCCATCCTAATCCACATTTCCATCAACATCATTATTAATCCAACCCAACCTTTCAAGTCCAAGTTATTTTTGAGAAAATCTAACCCTTGACTGTAATTCCCGAGCGATGTCCAATACCGCGGACACGGCTATTCGAATAGATTATACACTCTGTAGAGGTTATGCACTTTACCCACAAGATACAGTCAAACACCACAAAGGCGAGTTCCCGTAACAAAGTCTTTCGGAAACTTCTAACAATACAAGTGGTCCTCCCCGGTTGTTGCACACTAACCCTTCCCTTAGCTAAGGCGAAGTTTAGGCCAACCAACCGTTAGATGGGTACTGGCAGCCCCAGATCGCTCCCCCGTACAACTTACACAAAGGGTGTAGTTGACCTCCTGAGGTCCCACAGGTACGTTATTAGCAACTTAATCAACTAGGTCCATCCCATTACAGACATGTGGTTGCACGTTAGACCCAGTTCAAAGGCTTGCAAGGTGAAGTCCTTAGGGTGACCAGGGCAAGACTACCCGAAGAACCAAACCAACATTCCCAATGCCACAACTGGCCCACCTGATCATTCTTGCCACATGCCCCGGTCGAAAACTATTTATCAAACCCCAGTTGATTACCATGCACCACGTGCCATCAACATCACATGATGCCTTTCCAAATCAGGTTCAATATATCATTAAGTCAATATTAACATTTGATTGTCCAAAATCATGTCACGAGCACGTAGCAGGTCAAGCAATAAACTACAACGGTCTAAAATCCCATGTTGGCAATTTATTAATGTCCAACTAGTAAACCACAACTAGGGTGACAAGGGTCATGGCACATACTTAAGTAATCAAGGTGTCATACAGCAATTTGGCATTTATCTAATTTCCCATATTTAAATAAAGTATTTTCTAATTGAACTAGCATGCAATAAGTTAAATCAAAATAGGTTTCAAAATAGGATCAACATGGTCAAAGCACAACTTGCCTTCAAAAAGTACTTGTTCTTGGTCTTGAGTTGGATCCTGAGTCAATACTTCTCCTTCGAATCCTTCCGGCACTTCAACGTCTACTCGTAAAGCGTGCAAATAGCAATACACAAACAAACAATAGGCAAAAAGTGTTTAAACATCCAAATAAGATCCATAAACAGAGAGAACATAATTTTATGAATTTTTAAGAACTGGAATCGCCCAAATCGGAGTTAAAATACAAAAGTTATGATTATTCAAAGTTTAAATAATCAATTAAATAATTTTACAGAGAAAAAACTTTAGTCTAAAAATTAAATAAAATTCATATTTGAGTAGATCTGAATTTTATGAATTTTTAGAAATTTGAATCGTTCAAATCGGAGTTGAAACGCAAAAGTTATAAGCGTTTGAAGTTTGAATCAAATTTGAAATCAATTATTCGAATTAATAAATCATTTTCTTTTTCGGAAATTATTTATTGCGTCAAGATGACACGTGGCAGCCTCGATTGGTCTGCGACGTCGGTGATTCATGGGCGTGGTCCATGGTTTGGCTTGGGTCTCTGATGGACTCGGTCCACGGCTCCGCGTGTCGCCGACAGTGGGTCCCGCCGGGTGACGTCATTCTTGGCGTCGGCCGCTCGGCCGCAGTCTTGCCGGCAGTGGGACCCACTGGTGACGTCATCGCTGACTTCACTACATGGCTGGGGTGGCCGCAGACGTGCGGGCCCGCCATGACGTCAGCGTGACGTCATGGTGTGGTTTGGCTGGGCCGCTGACATGCGGGCCCCGCGTGTCAGCGTCACACGCACGCGCGCATGGACGGCGCTGACCGCGGCGGTCAGCCTCCCGCACACGTGGCTAGATCTCAGCCGTTGATTTGAAAATCAGCGGCCCAGATTGGACCTGGTTTCACGCGTTTGGGGTGAACGCGTTCGATCTGGGCCGTTGGATCTAGATCCAACGGCGGAGATTAGATCTGGGTTTTTGGACGAGATCTCACCAGCGGGATGACGTGGACGCGTCTGGACCTTCGGATCTTGATCGGACGACGGTGAGAGCTCGAGGGCAACGATGGCTGTGCGGCGACACTGTCTCACCAGACGCGAAGACGGCGACGAACCCGTCGGCGTTTGCGGGCTACTCCGGCGAGATGGGTTGTACCTACGGGTGCGCCTTGGCCTGGGGAACTCGGGGCTGGGCTCGGCTGCGGCGGAGGACGGCGGACGGCGGCGAGGCGAGACAAAAACCGTGGCGGCGCTTCACGCAACTACGGCGAGCGATTCCGGCGAACCTACGGCGGCTAGAGCTCGGTGGGTTAGGGCAAAAAGTGCGCGGGGTCACGGCGGTCCTCGGGGTACCACCCGGTACTTAAATGCCCTCGGCATGCGCGCACGGAACGGAGCCCTAGTCCCACACGGCGGCGGAGTCCGGCGGCGATTCGGACGGAGACGACGACGCACGACCGTCCACGTGTCCGGATCAACGGTACCGATCGCACGGCGTGAGCGAAACTGATCGGATCCGATCGGATCGGTGTGGCTTGATTCGGATCGTTGGATCTCGATCCAACGGTCGGATCGATAGGAGTTAAGTCGGGTTCGGTCGAGTCACGTGGCTCGGTCGGACTCGAGTCCGACTTCGAGTTCGGTCGGTCGGATGAACAGTACTCGACCCGACTCGATTTTCCAGCGATTTAATATTTAAAATAATTTCCAGTAATTCATTTAATTCAAGAAAAATAGTAAAATACTCAAAAAAAATCCAGAAAAATTCTGGAAAATATTTTAGGGCATTTGGGACTCAAATAAAATATTTTCAACAAATTTTTATTTGCAAAGTTTAATTCTTTAATTAATTCAAAATGGAATAAATTCAAATAAATTCCAAATAAATCCAAATAAATTCCAGAAAATTCCAAAAATTCACCAAAGTGCCAAATCACACATGAATTTAAGAAAAGCAAAATTTTGGGGTGTTACAAACCTCCCCCCTTAACAGAATCTCGTCCCTGAGATTCAGGGCTTACTAAAGGAATAGGTTCGGAAACTCTTTCTTCAATTCCTCTTCGCGCTCCCAAGTTGCTTCACTCTCCGCGTGGTTGCTCCATTGAACTCTACAGAAGCGGGTTGACTTATTTCTAGTCTCTCGATCCATAAGTGTCCAAAATTTTCACGGGATGCTCCTTGTAAGTCAGATCCTCTTGCAACTCAATTGACTCCAAGGGCGTTTGCTCATCTGGCACTCGAAGACACTTCTTCAGCTGGGACACGTGGAACACGTCATGTACTCCTGCTAACGACTGCGGCAACTCCAGCTGGTAAGCAACTTCGCCTCTGCGGCTCAAAATCTTAAATGGTCCAACGAATCTCGGCGCGAGTTTTCCTTTGGCATGGAATCTCTTAACTCCTCTGAGCGGGGTGACTCTGAGATACACGAAATCTTCTGGTTCAAAACTCAAGTCTCGGCGACGGTTATCAGCATAACTCTTCTGTCTTGACTGTGATATCTTCAATCTCTCCCTGATCATGGCGATTTGTTCTTCAGCTTCTTGAAGAATATCTGGTCCAAAGACACGACGTTCACCCGTCTCGTTCCAATTCAACGGCGTTCGACAAGGTCGACCGTATAGTGCTTCAAATGGCGACATTTGCAAACTAGCTTGGTAGCTGTTGTTGTAACTGAACTCCGCATACGGCAGACTCTTATCCCAAGAGGTAGCACAAGCCAATGCACACGCTCTTAACATATCTTCCAGAATCTGATTGACTCTTTCAGTCTGGCCATCCGTCTGTGGATGATAAGCTGTACTAAATTTCAAACGGGTTCCCATGGCCTCATGTAGCTTATTCCAGAACCTCGAGGTAAACTGAGTACCTCTATCCGATACGATCTTCTTTGGCACTCCGTGCAAACAGACGATCCTGATCATGTACAACTCTGCTAATTTATCTCCCGAGTAGGTTTGTCTTCACAGGAATAAAATGGGCCACCTTAGTCAAGCGGTTTATTATGACCCATATGGAGTCATATCCTCCTTGAGTCTTAGGTAAACCGGTAATGAAATCCATTCCGATTTCTTCCCATTTCCACTCTAGTATCTTCAACGGCTGTAGCAATCCTGCTGGTCTCTGATGCATTGCTTTGACTCTCTGGCATATGTCGCACAGCGCAACATGCTCGGCAACTTCACGCTTCATGTTCGGCCACCAGAATCTTTCTTTCAAATCCTGATACATCTTGGCACTTCCAGTATGAATGGAGTACTTTGAGTCATGAGCTTCTTCTAAAATCAACTGCTTCAGCTCCTTCTTGTTTGGTACACAAATGCGATCCTTCATCCACAACGTGCCTTGCTCATCCAACTTGAAGTCCTCTGCCTTGCCTTCATCCATGTTGGACTTAATCCTGCGGATCTTGTCATCATCCTCCTGTCCTTCTCGGATCTGATCCTCCAGGGTGGGCTTCACTTCCAATGCGGCCAAGAATCCTTCTGGTACGACTTCAATTTGCATTCTTTGGAAATCCTCACATAGTTCATCCTGACTTGTGGCTAGCAACATGTTCACGATATGGCTTTTACGACTCAGAGCATCGGCAACTACGTTGGCCTTTCCGGGATGATAATGGATTCCAACGTTGTAGTCCTTGATCAACTCTAACCATCTCCTTTGTCTCATGTTCAGGTCTGATTGGGTGAAGATGTACTTAAGACTCTTATGGTCCGTGTATACTTCACATCTGTTTCCAATTAAGTAGTGACGCCATAATTTCAAGGCATGCACTACAATAGCTAGCTCTAGGTCATGCGTCGGATAATTCTCCTCATGCGGCCTCAACTGCCTTGATGCATAAGCGACGACCTTTCCGTTCTGCATCAACACACATCCAAGTCCTTGACGCGATGCATCACAATAAATATCAAAGCTTTGATTGATGTCCGGTAGGACTAACACCGGCGCTGATGTCAATCGTTTCTTCAGTTCTTGAAAACCTTTCTCGCACTCTGGCGTCCATGCAAACTTCTTCTCCTTTTTTAGCAATTGCGTAAGAGGTCTCGCAATTGTCGAAAAGCCTTCAATGAAACGGCGATAGTATCCTGCCATTCCAAGGAAACTCCGGATCTGGTCACGATCTTGGTGCTCCCAATGTAACACAGTTTCTACCTTGCTTGGGTCTACAGCGACTCCTTCTGCGGTCATTACATGTCCGAGGAATTCCACCTTGTCCTTCCAAAAATCACACTTACTGAACTTGGCGAAGAGTTGCTGTTCCCTCAGCTTTTCCAATACTCGCCTCAAGTGTTCGACATGTTCATCCTCTGTCTTGGAGTAGATTAGGATATCATCTATGAACACAACAACAAACTTGTCCAAATATTCCATGAACACTTTATTCATCATATTCATGAAATATGCTGGCGCATTCGTCAGACCAAAAGACATAACAGTAAACTCATAATGTCCGTATCTTGACGAGAATGCGGTCTTCGGGATATCTTCTGATCGGATCTTCAACTGATGGTATCCCGATCTTAGATCAATCTTGGAGAAAACTCCGGCTCCTCTCAGCTGATCAAACAAATCATCAATCATGGGTAGCGGGTATTTGTTCTTCACAGTAACTTCATTGAGTGCATGGTAATCAATGCACATCTTGAAACTCCCGTCCTTCTTCTTGACGAACAAAACTGGTGCTCCCCACGGCGACGAACTCGATCTGATAAATCCTTTCTCCATTAACACTTCAAGTTGCTTTTTCATCTCTACCAATTCTTCGGTGGACATCCGATAAGGTCTCTTTGCTATCATTGTGCAGTACAAGCTCTATCACAAACTCTATATCCTCGTCCGTGGCATACCAGGTAGATCTTCAGGAAAAACATCTGGGTACTCATTCACTACTGAGACATCTTCTATGCTGATCGCCTTGGTGCTGTTAACCATCAACTGTCCATCTCTAACGGAAGTAGCTTGAAATTCCACTTTCTTTACACACGGGCTCTCAACTGAGATAGTCCTTCGTCCACAATCCAATACGGCCTTGTGCTTGGATAACCAATCCATTCCCAAAATAACATCTAAGGTCTGGGTCTCCAAAATAATAAGGTTCGCTAGGAACTCTATCCCCTCTATTAGTATTCTCACCCCAGAACATCCTACTTTCGTTCGGAGTTCGGAACCAGGGGTTTGAACTACAAGCATGCATTTAAGCCTTGCAATCTCCAAATCATTTTTAGCAGCAAAGCCTTGTGAAACAAATGAATGCGAAGCTCCAGAATCAAACAAAACTGTCGCAGGTACTGAGTTAACAAGTAACTTACCCGATCTGACGTCAGTAGCATTCTGCGGTGCATCTGCGGTGACATGGTTGACTCAGGCCTCTCACCCACGATGCAGGGTGTGGCTCCTGTCTTTGGCGTCCTAGGCGGTGTGGATCCCAGGTTGAAGCGGGTGGGGTCACTCCTGCTGTCTTCTTTGGGCAGCTGTTGGCAAAGTGTCACGGCTCGTTGCGATTGTAGCGGCGTCTCACTGTTCCTTGTTGATCGCTTGGAGCGGCGTTTACGGGTGAAGTCTGATAGTTCTGATTGACGGGTCTTGGTGCTGGTGACGGTGTCCTTGTTGCATTCTGTGGCTGGAATCTGAAAAACTGATTTGGCGCAACCCTCAAACGTTGCTGCGCTCCCTGACGCGATCCCTGATGCTGCATCCTGCGCTTCCTGTTCTCATCCAGTTCCTTGCGCTTGTCCTCAAGAATAAGCGCCTTATTCACCAACTCTTGGAAATCTGGAAAGGTGTGGGTGATCAATCCCACCTGCAATCCTGAGTTAAGTCCCTTCATGAAACGAGACTGTCTGGCTTTATCTGTCGCTACATCCTCAGGTGCGTAGCGAGCAAGCTGTGTGAACTTGTTCAGGTATTCGGCCACTGGCTGATTACCCTGCTTCAGTGCTCTGAACTCCTCCTTCTTGAGATCCATGATTCCTTCAGGCACGTGATACTGACGGAACGCAACTGTGAACTCCTCCCAAGTGATATCTTGAGGGTTCTCTTGCGTGGCACATAAGTTCTCCCACCATTCAGTGGCTGTTCCTTCCAACTGATGAGAAGCGTAGAGTACCTTCTCATTTCCCATGCATTGAGCGATGTGTAGCTTCCTCTCAATTGACCTTAACCAATCATCGGCCTCCAACGGATTGGCATTCCCAGAGAAAGTGGGTGGATGAGTCCTCATGAACTCTGACAGTCTTGTATTCTGGCGTTGTCCCTGATTAACTTGATTAGCAGTGGCCTGAGCAAAGGACGTGTTGCATCTGTTGCATCATAGCATGCATCAAGCGAGTCTGAGCGACAAGAAATGCTCCAACATTCTGCATGTCGATGGCGGTCTTTGGTGCTCCATCATTGGGGTTTTACATTGGCGAGAACCACTTCCATTGCCTTCAAGGTTTCAGCGGTGTTTACCATCCGTCGATTGCTCCAAGGTTTTGAGAGATGAGAGAAACAGGAATAGATAAGTGATATGGAACTTATGCGAGGCGAAAGGTGTAACTTTAAGGTCCAACTTTATTTTTAATCAATAGTAACTTGGTATGGTTGCTTACAATGCCTAGGGGCCTGCAACACATACGCACACTCGACAAGCAATGAAAATCCAAATCGAACTAATACTGGAGTCTAACGCCTAAAGGGTGACTCTTTATTCTATGACGCGACTCGGCGAAGGAGTCTCACTATAGAACCTACGCTCACTCATCGAGAAAACCTCCACCGCCATGGTACGGATCTTTGCGGCATAGGCGCGAAAGCGATTGCCATGTCCAAAGAATCGTGTCATCTGTGGTAGTCGAAGAAGTGTCCTCCTCAAGCTCCGGCTCCTCCGGGTCTGGCTCGTGCAGCTCGAGCATTGGCTCCGGCTCTGGTGCGTACAATGCCGTCTCTAACTCTCCAATCCTTTGCAGAAGGTGTGACACATACTCTTGAGCTTCCCGCCGTCTGTTCTTCTCTGTCGTGATCTCCTTGCGGGCCTTCTGTAGCTCCTTGCTTGTATCATCGAGTACATCCTCCTGGGCTACAAGATGTGGTGCCAACTGTGTAACCATGGCATTCTCATCCTGAATCGCCTTCGGGTCAAGAAGGTTATTGCTGCGCGGATGATATCGGAACACCGTGCTCTCCAACTCTCTGGCGTAGATACGGGTAATGTGCCGCATTGCTCGTCGGGACGCCTCTTGGATACCCATCTGCATTGTAGACCTCCTGGCAGTGCAGTGTATCGGGCGATTGCCTGGGCCCTTCTTCCTAGTAGGCACCACAATCTTCATGTCACAAGCCTTGATCAATCCTGCTTGTCTGATCACGTCCACTTGGTATTGCGGCTTCTCAAAATCTCCGAGAGTCTGTAGCATATGCCAAAGTTCCGCGGCGTGACCAACCTCCAGATCGACGTAGTTGAACTCTCCCTCCATCTGTCACAAGAGTGCTCACGTAAGAATTCAAAATTTTTAAATCGTGACAAGGTAAGGAAAAATTCAGCAAGAGACAAGAAAAGAGAGAAGGGAATAAGTCGAGATGTCATTTCTTATCTTGACGAACTTTTAACCTTTAGAAAATAGGTTTTAGCCTCTCTACGACCATTCTAGCTAGGGTTGAGCCTACAGTCAGTATGGCTCTGATACCACCTCTGTCGGGACCCGAATCTGCAAATCCGGACCCTCTGTGTATTCAGCACTAGTCCAGGAACGCGCTAGTGCACACAGTCTTAACATCGGTAAATATCACAATCATACCACTCGATACTAATAAAGTGCTTTAATTAAATAGTCAAACTGGTTGCTCGACCTTATGGTCAAGTTACAAATATACGCCACGCAGGGCGAAACTTATTAAGAGAGAAATAATAGCAGCGGAAAATAAGATAACATCGTGGCGCCATCCAGTATACCACAGGCAACTGACTGGGCTCGCTCCCTAAGTAGACGGTTCCTCTTGGAGCTCCTCCTCCAAAGCTGGTGTAGATTCTTCTTCAACTGGTGTTGTATTGCGGCAAGGGTGAGTACTTGGTACTCAACAAGTCATGCACAGAATGCAAGCTAATATACTATATGCATGGCTTGATACAAAGGAATAGCTCAAGGTATATTTGCAGTAAACAGCATTTGACAATTAGCATAAGTAGATTTGAAAGCAGTAGAAACAAGTAAAGCATAACTAACTTTTCAAGGACTTTAATAAACATCTTTCCCATCCTAATCCACATTTCCATCAACATCATTATTAATCCAACCCAACCTTTCAAGTCCAAGTTATTTTTGAGAAAATCTAACCCTTGACTGTAATTCCCGAGCGATGTCCAATACCACGGACACGGCTATTCGAATAGATTATACACTCTGTAGAGGTTATGCACTTTACCCACAAGATACAGTCAAACACCACAAAGGCGAGTTCCCGTAACAAAGTCTTTCGGAAACTTCTAACAATACAAGTGGTCCTCCCTGGTTGTTGCACACTAACCCTTCCCTTAGCTAAGGCGAAGTTTAGGCCAACCAACCGTTAGATGGGTACCTGGCGCAGCCCGATGCGCTCCGTACAACTTACACAAAGGGTGTAGTTGACCTCCGAGGTCCCACAGTGCGTTATTAGCAACTTAATCAACTAGGTCCGTCCCATTCTGAGACATGTGGTTGCACGTTAGACCCAGTTCAAAGGCTTGCAAGGTGAAGTCCTTAGGGTGACCAGGGCAAGACTACCCAAGAACCAAACCAACATTCCCAATGCCACAACTGGCCCACTGATCATTCTTGCCACATGCCCGGCCGAAAACTATTTATCAAACCCGCTTGATTACCATGCACCACGTGCCATCAACATCACATGATGCCTTTCCAAATCAGGTTCAATATATCATTAAGTCAATATTAACATTTGATTGTCCAAAATCATGTCACGAGCACGTAGCAGGTCAAGCAATAAACTACAACGGTCTAAAATCCCATGTTGGCAATTTATTAATGTCCAACTAGTAAACCACAACTAGGGTGGCAAGGGTCATGGCACATACTTAAGTAATCAAGGTGTCATACAGCAATTTGGCATTTATCTAATTTCCCATATTTAAATAAAGTATTTTCTAATTGAACTAGCATGCAATAAGTTAAATCAAAATAGGTTTCAAAATAGGATCAACATGGTCAAAGCACAACTTGCCTTCAAAAAGTACTTGTTCTTGGTCTTGAGTTGGATCTTGAGTCAATACTTCTCCTTCAGATCCTTCCGGCACTTCAACGTCTACTCGTAAAGCGTGCAAATAGCAATACACGAATAAACAATAGGCAAAAAGTGTCCAAACATCCAAATAAAATCGATAAACAGAGAGAACATAATTTTATGAATTTTTAGGAACTGGAATCGCCCAAATCGGAGTTAAAATACAAAAGTTATGATTATTTAAAGTTTAAATAATCAATTAAATAATTTTACAGAGAAAAAACTTTAGTCCAAAAATTAAATAAAATTCATATTTGAGTAGATCTGAATTTTATGAATTTTTAGAAATTTGAATCGTTCAAATCGGAGTTGAAACGCAAAAGTTATAAGCGTTTGAAGTTTGAATCAAATTTGAAATCAATTATTCGAATTAATAAATCATTTTCTTTTTCGGAAATTATTTTTTGCGTCAGCAGTGACACGTGGCAGCCTCTGATTGGTCTGCCGACGTCAGCCGGTTCATGGACGTGGTCCATGGTTTGGCTTGGGTCTACCGTGGACTTGGTCCACGGCTCAACGTGTCGCTGACAGGTGGGTCCCTTCTGGTGACGTCATTGCTGACGTCAGCGGGGCTCAGCCCACGGTGCTGACAGGTGGGACCCACTGGTGACGTCATCGCTGACGTCACTACATGGTTGGGGTGGCCGCTGACATGCGGGCCCGCCATGACGTCAGCGTGACGTCATGGTGTGGTTTGGCTGGGCCGCTGACATGCGGGCCCCGCGTGTCAGCGTCACATGCACGCGCGCGTGGACGGCGCTGACCGCGGCGATCGACCTCCGCTGCGTGGCTAGATCTCGGCCGTTGATTTGAAAATCAACAGCCCAGATTGGACCTGGTTTCACGCGTTTGGGGTGAACGCGTTCGATCTGGGCCGTTGGATCTAGATCCAACGGCGGAGATTAGATCTGGGTTTTTGGACGAGATCTCACCGGCGGGATGACGTGGACACGTCTGGACCTTCGGATCTTGATCGGACGGCGGTGAGAGCTCGAGGGCAACGATGGTCGCGGCGGCGTGTCTCACCGACGCCGAAGACGGCGACGAACCCGTCGGCGTTAGGCTACTCCGGCGAGATGGGTTGTACCTACAGTGCGCCTTGGCCTGGGAACTCGGCTGGGCTCAGTACCGGCGGAGGAGCGACGGCGGCGAGGCGAGACAAAAACTGTGGCGGCGCTTCACGCAACTACGGCGAGCGATTACGGCGAACCTACGGCGGCTAGAGCTCGGTGGGTTAGGGCAAAAAGTGCGCGGGGTCACGGCGGTCCTCGGGGTACCACCGTGCCTTAAATGCCTCGGCATGCGGCGCCTGAGCGGAGCCCTAGTCCCACACGGCGGCGGAGTCCGGCGGCGGTCAGACGGAGACGACGGCGCCACGGCGTCCACGTGTCCGGATCAATTTGGGATCGCCGCAGCGTGAAGCAGTGCGGATCGGATCCGATCGGATCGGTCGCGGCTTGATTCGACCGTTGGATCTCGATCCAACGGTTGGATCGATTAGGGTTAAGGGTCGGGTTCGGTCGAGTCACGTGGCTCGGTCGGACTCGAGTCCGACTTCGAGTTCGGGTCGGTCGGATGAGCGATTACTCGACCGACTTCGATTTTCCAGCGATTTAATATTTAAAATAATTTCCAGTAATTCATTTAATTCAAGAAAAATAGTAAAATACTCAGAAAAATTCTGGAAAATATTTTAGGGCATTTGAGACTCAAATAAAATATTTTCAACAAATTTTTATTTGCAAAGTTTAATTCTTTAATTAATTCAAAATGGAATAAATTCAAATAAATTCCAAATAAATTCCAGAAAATTTCAAAAATTCACAAATTTTGGGGTGTTACAGTCCTTTTCACCATTCATTCATCATGTAACAACAGTACCAAATAGTCATTCGCCAAACGACTTCTTCCTCGGCCTCACATGACTGAAACACAATTAACATCGATGGTTGCGAAAATTCATATAGACTATGACGGTAACACCGTTAACAGGAAAAACACCGCATCATATCATAACCCACCAACAATTGGAAGCTAACTTTGCAAAACCTCACATTCTAACCAAAATCAACATTTCGGAAAAGAACAACGACTCCAAAGTCAAACATCTGCACACACAACTGCCACAAATTTTCTCAAAGAGAATGGGAAACTCATTTCCAAAAAGGGAACACTTCACTAACAAAATCACTTTTGAAACATTCATAAAATCCACTTTTTGAAGCACTTGCAAACACCACACACATTTTCCAAATAACTCCAACTCTAGCCAAATAGAGTTACAAATTAAATCTCAAAAATTTTCCAATACAACCCACTATGTCCATCTGCTTCCTTTAAAATTTATTCCAAAGATCATTGAATGTGAACGCGAAAGAGCGCGATCCACTCAAAAACTTTTGGGTGTGAATCCATACTCATAGCACAACCTAAACAAATTAGCCAAAACCAAAGATTGGCACCAATCACTACGAGTTTTAGGGAAACTCTGAAACACAACAGAAAGAACAATTTGACCAAAAGCATTCAACCAAGATAGCAAACAACCAAACCCGTCCAAAAGTTTCAACACAAGCTCAACATAGATACGACCACCTCTAGTATTCCACTACGCTTTCCATTAAAGACTTCAATAATCACTATTTACTCCTTGAGGAGCCCCATCATAATTCAACCAAAAACTACACAACAAATTCTTTCTCTCGTTACCTTTCCCAACACTTATAAATAAAGTTTATGATGCTTATCAAACAAACATCCAACCAATACTACCTCATCCTGATCCCCACAGACAACCACATCATATAACATTATATTCTCAATTTAAAACATAATACTTCAACAAATACTTTAGCATGATCAACCTATCAATTTTATACCATCCATACATCAACTTTTCGACAATCGAAACTTATTCAATTAATTAATGACTTTAATAAATAAATATCGTAAGTAGGATTTTAAAACATACGTTCATTAAGGATAAAATCCTACGTCATGATAATTATCCATGGTTCACTCCATCATGACAGGTTACAATTTCCTCCATTTTAACCATGGTTTTCAACAATTAATCTAAGCAATTACCACCACTACTGAGTCATCAATATCAATAAATGGGCATCATGATAAAACCACAACATTGCTTTTAGCTACCCTATACATAGGTTATAACAGAATTGCCACTACACAACATATTCCAACTATTTAAAATAAATTGAATAAGTTAAACCATCATAGAGCTCTTAAGGCAACCACAAAACCTATGTCTTCCCAATTGACATCGATACTAGCATTATAGGAACACAACTGTATACTTCCAAATATACCAATAATTTGCAATGACATGAATAACAACTCTAATCATCTTCCAAGTTAAAGTCACTAGCCAACACGATTAAATTTCTCTATTAACACACTAAATTAGAACATCTTTAAACAACCAGCAAGGTTTCTTTTACAATATCAGTAGTTTACATCATGTTAATGTTCTAACTATGCATCAGGGTTTAAAACTTTAACCAGTATCGAGGGTCATAAGCACTTTTAAAGAAAAGCAACAGATTCTAAACATATGCATTAACACATTTAATCATTCTCGCTACAGAGTAAACTACAACACTAGTAATCTATTTATTTTCAAGCTAAAGATAACAATCACATTGAATTGATTCAACTCACAAATTAACTTAGCAATACGTCATTCCATAAACCACATTGGTATATACCACATAGCACGGACACAAAATTTTCTAACCACCTTCATGGGTCACCTACTCTTGACGAACAGGATGCAATTCAACTTTAAAGATAACCACAGCTCAGGAACAAGAACGAACACCGATAAACAATTCCCCCTTTCCAGGCAAGGAAGAAAAACAAAACTCCAACAAAAATGCAGGAGAGCTCAACTCTCAAATTTCCAACTTTGATAGCCCAAAACTCTTCAATAAATCTCAAGATCTATACTTCCAAGAAGGAAGAAGGATGCACTAGAGAAAACCAAATGTTCAACTAAATCTTTTCCGATAAAGCTTCAAACTTAATTAGCTCCACCCAACTTAAGGTCTGCATAAGGAGAAACTCTAATACTTTTCTTAGATAGGGAGAACAACAACCACAAAAGTTTTCTCCCCAAGACAGTCCACAATAACTAACAAAACCGGGTATCAAAGCAAAAATTGCGACCAAAAGACGCGCAACACAAAACTCTTCTTCTTCGTCTTCAACCAAGGAAGACAAAACCACAAACTGCCTACAGAAAAATCCACGAAAATCCAATACCAAATACTTTTCTTTTGATTTCAATCAACTAAAACCAAGAAAACCAACCAAGACCGACCGTCAGAACGGTAAAGAACATCGGAAGGAATCCACCACCAAACTCTTCTATTTGACTCTAGTCAACTACCCGATCTACGACAGAAAGGGTAAGCACTCTTCTCTCACAGGGGTTAATAATTCTTCGGTGATGGCGCTAATCGGCCACACCGTCAAACCACACCCTTAATATGAACAAAAAGAGGTGACCGAAACACTTGGCACCACAACCCCACTTTATCACAATAACAAGAACAATCCAATCAATTCTCTCAATAACATAGCAACATACATTATCAAATATAGCATTCAACATCAAGGCTTAAATACAACATTTAAGCGTAAAGCAACGATACCCATACCCTTTCCTACTGTGCATCCATGTGTGTCAAATTTTAAATTAGTTATTCCACTTACACAAGTTTTAATGTTGCTACCCTATGGCAAAATTTTACGTATAACCTAAGCCATGTTTTTAGGTTATCCCAAGTCACAATTTTAGTTAACCCTATGGTATTTCGCTAAGTTCATACACCACGGACCTAAAACCTGGCTCTGATACCAACTGTAACACCCCAGCATCTAGTATGCACTGGATGCCACCAAACATAGAATGAATAGCAACTAAATACCACAATTAAGATTAAATTACAGCAAGGGCATAAATGCTTTAACTGAAAATTCCGGCAGCACCTCCTTTGTTTTTTCATGATTTGAAGCAACAACATTAATATAACATGATATAACATAATGTATGGCATCTAAAACAACAATAACGAGAGATATAGCAACAGTTTAAGTCCAAAACAACGAATTCAACCACTTCATGAGTTATGACAAAGCCAATGACATAACCAAACACACAGTTAAGACAATAAACTTATTTTCGCAATTATGAATGGTAAAAGGATTGCTGTCTAAGTGATTGAAGTTATGTGAAGGTGTGCCGCTAAGTCCCTTTCCCGCATACCGGTTTCATGGTACCTAAAAACATCATAAAACACAAGCGTGAGTTCATCACTCAGCAAGTATATTGCAATGGAACAAGGACACAGTTTTCAATACCATCATCACTACATCTCATACTCAACATCATAATCATTTCATATTCACATTGTATACATCTCTTTAACAACATCATGTATGCAATGCAATGCATATGCCTCCTCGAAGCACATACCGGTATTGCCGAGTGCACACTCGTCGGCGTGCACCCTCTTTCCCCTTCCATCCCGTAGATGGAGTGCCTACTCTTACTGACTCGCTCCCATACACAACTGTGGATGGGACTACGAGGTAGGTCTTTCATGTTCACTACGTGTGAACACAGAGGCCCGCATCAGAATGGGACGCCTCTTCCATTATGAATGTACATATAACATGAACATGTATAAACTTGCATAAACATTTAATACAACAATTTCATAGCCAATATGTAACCATGGTCATCATATCATAAGCAAATATCAAGCATGGCAAGTTAACAAATCATGTAACCATATTGCACCTATGCAAGTCTAATAATCATCCAACACTCAAACCCATCCCAATACACTTGCCTTCAACCGTGAGCGACGGAGTGACGAGAGGTTGAGGGCACTCCCGGGGTCACACCACCTGCACATAGGTACAACACACTCAAAACTTGCCCACAAAACAGTACAAGAACGCTCATCTACCCCGACTTCGCAAACTACTCCCAAAACCCGAAAACAGGGAATCTGTCCCGTTGGGACAGCAAGCTTCCAACTAGCTGTCGGGACCCGAATATGCAAATCCGGACCCTCTGTGTATTCATCACTAGTCTAGGATCATGCTAGTGCACATAGTCTCAACATTGGTAAATATCACAATCATACACAATGATAGTAATAAAGTACTTTAATTAAAATAACCAAACTGGTTGCTCAACCTTATGGTCAAGTTACAAGAGTACGTCACACAGGGCGAAAACTTATTAAGGAAAATAAATTACAGCGGAATAAAAGCATCAACGTGGCGCCATCCAGTATACGACAGGCAACTGATTGGGCTCGCTCCCTAAGTAGACGGTTCCTCCTGAAGTTCTTCCACCAAAGCTGGCGTCGCTTCTCCTTCAACTGATGTTGTATTGTGGCAAGGGTGAGTACTTGGTACTCAGCAAGTCATGCATAGAATGCAAACTAATATACAATATGCATGGCTCAGTAGAAGGAATGTTTCAAGGTTCATTTGCAATAAAACAGCAAGTAACAAGTAGCATAAGTAGATTCGAAAGCAGTAAAAAGTAAATATGGTATCAATAACTTTTTCAGGGGTTAAGTAAACACTTTTCCTTTCCTAATCCACATTTCCAACATCGTCATTAATCAACCCAATCCAATTCTCCAAGTCCAAGTTGTTTACATGAAAGTCTAACCCTTGACTGTAATCCCCGAGCAATGTCCAGTGCCGCGGACACGGCTATTCGAATAGATTTTACACGCTGCAGAGGTTATGCACTTTACCCACAAGATACAGTCAAACACCACAAAGGCGAGTGATCGTAACAAAGCATTTCAGAGACTGCAAACCACACAAGTGAACCTCTCCGGTTTTTGCCATACACCATCCCTTCCCTTATTAGAGGTGAAGTCTGGGACTGACATACCGTTTGACGGGTACCATGCCATAGCACTGGTACGTTCCCCTTTCAAGCTACACAAAAGGTGTAGTTGACACCCCGAGGTACCACATGCAAGCTATTAGTAACTTACTCAACTAGGTCCGTCCCATTACAGACATGTGGTTGCACGTTTTGACTCAGATCAAAGGCTTGCAAGGTTAAGTCCTTAGACTGATCAGGGCAAGACTACCCAAAGAACCAAAACGACATCCCCGGTGCCAATCATGGCCCACCATATCATTCTTGCCACTTGCCCCGATCTAAACCTATTTATCAACCCAGTTGATTACCATGCACCACGTGCCATCAACGATCACAACACATGATACCTTTCCAAAACAGGTTCAATATATCATTAAGTCAATGTTAACATTTGATTGTTCAAAATCATGTCATGTGCACGTAGCAGGTCTAAGCAATGACTACAACGATCTAAATACCCAATGTTGGCAATTTAATAATGTCCAACTATATATTCACAACTAGGGTGACAAGGGTTCAAGGAGCATAATTAAGTAGTCATGGTGTCATATTGCAATTTGGCATTTATCTAATCCCCAGACATAATTAAAACAATTGCTAATTAAATTAGCATGCAATAATTTAAATTAAATTAATTTCAAAAGTGGGATCAAAATGGTCAAAGCGTAACTTGCCTTCAAAAAGTACTTGTTCTTGATCTTGAGCCAGCTCCTGGGTCAACACATCACCTTCGAAGCCCTCAGGTACTTCAACGTCTACTCGTAACGCGTGCAATGGCAATGAATAAATAAAACAGTACATAAACATTGCTCAAAAAATCAAATAAAGTCCACAAACTGAAAGAGCATAATTTTACAAATTTTTAGAAATTTGAATCACCCAAAACGGTGTTAAAATGCTTTTATAATCGTTTAAAGTTTAAAGAATCTATTAATTAAATATAAACAGAGAAAATTTCATATTCAAAAATTAATTAAAATTCATATTTAAGTAGATCTCAATTTTATAAAAATTTAGAAATTGGAATCGTTCAAATCGGAGTTAAAACGCAAAAGTTATAAGCGTTTGAAGTCTGAAAATTCAAATAAATCAATAAACCGAATTAATTCATTTATTTTTCTATTGAAAATCCGAAAAATGACATCATCATGACGTCAGCACGGGATTTGATTTTCCACCGAATTATTTTTCTATTGAAAAATCGATTTATTGCGTCAGCATGACGTCAGCGGGTCCATGGACTAGGTCCACGGTTCGGGTCTGGCTCACCGTGGACTCGGCCCACAAGTACGTGTCTCACTAACATGTGGGACCCCTCGGATGACGTCAGCGGTGACGTCACCACGCTCGGCTGACGGCACTGACACGGCAGCCCCACCGTGACGTCATGGTGCGGTTGGCTGTCCCGCTGACGTCACGCGTGACGTCAGCGGCAACCGCGGCTGACCGCTCCGGTCTAACTCCCGGACACGTGGCTAGATCTTGGCCGTTGATTTGAAATCCAACGGCCCAGATCGGATCTAACTCCACACGTTGCGGTGCAACGCGGTTAATCTGGACCGTATGATTTAGATCGGACGGTCCAGATCCGATCGGGTTTTGCCTCACCGTGGGGTGGCGTGGCACGACCCGGGTGGCGACACGTGGCTCAATCTACGCCGTTCGATTTCGATCGAACGGCCGAGAGTGCATCTAACGTTACAACGTAGCTAACCCTAACCGTATGATCTAGATCCAATGGTTGAGATCCAATCTAGGCACGGTGCAGTTCACGGCTACGTGGCTTAATCTCAGTCGTTGGATCTAGATCCAACGGTTGAGATCCAATCTAGGCACGGTGCAGTTCACGGCTACGTGGCTTAATCTCAGTCGTTGGATCTAGATCCAACGGTTAGGATTAGATCTAAAAACCTAAACGTGAAATCGCACGGGGTGACGTGGACGAACCTGAGCCGTGCGATGAAGATTCAACGGTGGAGAAAGCTCACGGTTCCGGCGATGGCGCGGCGGAGCAGAGGTTGCTGGAGACGAAGACGATGATGAGCCCGACGGCGTTGCGGTGCGGTTCTGGCGGGGTGAGTGGTCTCCACGGGTGCGTCTCGATGCGAGGATTCCGGATCTGGGATCGGTGACGGCGTAGGACGGCGGATAGCGGCGGAAACAACGGAAAACCGCAGCGGAGCACGAATCCAACTTCGGCGAGCTCTAGCGAGCGAACGGCGGCGGCTCGGGCTGGGTGGGTTAGGGCTACGGGTGCGCACAGAAGAGGGCTTCATGATGGTGGCTACGGCGCATTAATAGGGGCCTCGGGTTCTGTGAAACTCGCGTGAAACGAGGCCCACTCGGCTGCGGCGGCGGAGTCCGACGAGGACACGAAAAGGGTGACGTGGCGCAATCTCGGCCGTTGGATCGAGATCCAACGGTGGAGAGGTTAGGGCCGGGTCGGGCTTGAGTCCGGTTCGAGTCGGGCTCGGACTCGGGTCGGACTCGGTCGGATGAACAGTACAAACCCACTCGGCTAATTTCCGGTGATTTAATATTCAAATTAATTTCTAGAAATTCAAATAATTTAAGAAAAATAGCAAAATAATCAGAAAAATTCTGGAAAAATACTTTGAGACATTTTGGACTTAAATAAAATATTTCCAACAAAATTTTATTTATAACTTTTAATTCTTCAATTATTTCAAAAGGAAATAATTTCAAATTAAATCCAAATAAATCCAAATAAATTCCAGAAAATTCCAAAAATTCACCAAAGTGCAAAATTTCATCTAAATTTATGGAAAAGCAAAAATTGGGGTGTTACACTAGCATAACTTGAGTTCTAAGACTCCAAATCAAGTAAACGAGTATATTTTCTCAAAGATTAGGAAATTTTCTAGCTTTTTATAAGTATTCGCGAAGACTGAATCGGCCTCTAAAATTGTCTACTCTATAGACACACATGATCTGTCCCAATCATGTCACAGATTTGACAACGTTCGGTAAAACAGCCATAACTTTCAAACGGCTAGACGGAATTTAACATTCTTGATGTCCAATTAAATATAATTTAATTACCTACAACTTTCGTAACAGCTGGCCGATCAGAAAATGCCTCTAAAATTGCCAAAACTCAAACCCTAGGTCGGGGTGCAAATCTGCTCGAGGACAGAACATGGGACAGCATTGCAAAAAATCCTATTCTATCTAGGGACAGCACCTAAACATGGATCTAAGGCATGAAATATTCCTTCTAACCAGCATCACAACCCTACCAAAGGATCTACCAATTCTTACCTCCCTCGAAGAACCGTTCGAACAACGAAACCTTCTCCTTCCGGTTCCCCGATCTCCTTCCTCGCGCCAAATCCGCTGGATCCTCTCATCGTGAAGCTTCCCAACGGTGAGGGCAATGGATTGGAGGGGTGTGTCAGCAATGTATGGGGGTGGATCTCTCCTAGGGCCGGCTACGGGAGGTGGGGAGGTGGACGAGGAAGGGGGAAGGGTTGGAGGCGCATGGGAGGGGTGGCGGCTAGGAGTGGGAGGGGAGGAGGTGGGGTGGGCGCCCTAGGGTTAGGGGAGCGCATGGGAAGGCTTTGCTGCCCCCCCATCTTCCCCACATGGCCCAAGAGCCTCCCCCAACGGCCCAAATTGATCCCCCAAGGCCCAAACTCCCCCGGAATGGCCCAAACATCAGGAAATGGCCCAAAAACATGATATGCAGTCGTACCGTAATGCCGAAATCTATAAAGTCACATTCCATATTGTCACATTCCATAATGTCACATCCTTGCTTCTGAGTTCTGGCTAGTGCAAATCGTAGGTGCTTCTGAGTGGGTTCTGAGAAGTGAACCTTAGCTCCCTTCGATTTGGTTGTTTGCGAAGTGGCGTGTCTCAAATTCGGGGTCGAATCCTGTTAAGGGGGAGAGAATGTGACATTATGGAATGTGAAATTATCGATTTTGGCATTACGGTACGACATTTTATCGAGTTTTTGGGCCTTTAAGGGTGTTTGGGCTTTTCTGGGAGAGTTTGGACCTTAGTGAATTTAGTTTTGGGCTTTTCGGGGGAGCGTGGGCCTTCGGTGGGGAGTTTTGGGCCTTGTGGGGGAGCTATTTTCTGCCTAACACCAGCCCATCCCCCTCCACCCAAACCCTAGCCGCCACCCCACCCTCCTTGCGCCCCCTCCCAAGACGCCCCCCTCCCAAGTGGGCGCCCCTCCCTCTCTCCCCTTGCGCCTCCCACCACCCCTAGCCGGCTGTAACACCCCAATCTTTGCTTTTCATGAATTTGAATGTCATTTTGCACTTTGGTGAATTTTTGGAATTTATTAGGATTTATTTGGATTTAATTTGAACTTATTCCCTTTTGAAATAATTAAAGAATTAAAAGATTTAAACAAAATTTTATTGGAAATAATTTATTTGAGTCCAAAATGTCTCAAAGTATTTTCCAGAATGTTTCTGGAATTTTTCGGAGTATTTTGCTATTTTTCTTGAATTAAATGAATTTCTAGGAATTAATTTAATTATTTAATCGCTGGAAAAACCTATCGGGTTTGTACTGTTCATCCGACCGAGCCGGACTCGAGTTCGACTCGAGCCCGACCCGGACCGCGTTCTAGCCAGACCGAGCCGGACCCGAGCCCTAGCCCCGCGACCGTTGGATCTCGATCCAACGGTCAGCGTTGCGCCACGTCGCCCAATCCGAATCCCAGTCGGATTCCGCCGCCGCAGCCGGGTGGGCCTCGGTTTTCACGGATTTCATGGAAGCCGATGCCCCTATTTGAAGCGCCGCCGCCACCAGCGTGTTCCCCGTTCCTGTGCGCACCCGTTGCCCTAAGCCGTAGAGCTCGAGCCGCAGCCGTTCGCCCACGAGCTCTCGCCGAAGTTGGAGGAGAAGACCACCGCAGTTTTTCGCCATTTCCGCCGTCATCCTCCATCCTCCGCCGTGTTGGTGCCCGGATCCGGATCCGCCGCGTCGAGCCGTGTCGAGGGGTACCACTCACCTCGCCGGAGCGTGCCCGAAGCGCCACGGGGCTCGTCATCATCTTCGTCTCCGGCAACCGCAGGCCACTGCGTCGCCATCGCTGTCCGCGAAGCTTCTCCACCGTCGGATCGCCATCCAACGTTCTGGATTCGTCCACATCGCTCGAAGGTATTTCGCACGTTTCGGTTTCTAGATCTAATCTCAACCATTGGATCTAGATCCAAAGCCCTAGATTGTGCCACGTAGCCATAGCCACACCGTGCTTAGTTAGATCCTAGCCGTTAGATCTAGATCGTACGGTTGGGGTTATTCCGCATGGTAGCGTTAGATGCGATTTCAGCCATTCGATCGAAATCGAACGGTGCAGATCAAGCCACGTGTCGTGTGCCGGGTCATGCCACATCGCCCCCCAACGACGCGGTTAAACCCGATCGGATCTCAGCCATCCGATTCGAATCGAACGGTCCAGATCAAACCTCGTTAACCTGCACTATGTTGGATTAGATCCAATCCCGACCATCGGATTTCAAACCAACGGCCCAGATTGCGCCACGTGTCTAGAAGGCGAACGGTCGCGGTCCACGCGTGCGCATACGGTCGCCGCTGACGTCACGCATGACGTCAGCGTGGGGCCCGCGTGTCAGCGGCTCAACCCACCATGCGGTGACGTCATCCGTGACGTCACGCTGACGTCACAATGGGGTCTAGCTGTCAGAGCCGTTCGGCCGAGCTGTGATGACATCAGTAGTGACGTCATCCAGTGGGTCTAGCATGTTAGCGACACGTGCACCGGTGGTGGACCGGGTCCACAGTGGACCGAAGCCGAATCGTGGGCCGAGTCCATGGACCGGCTGACGTCATGCTGACGTCATATTTCGATTTTTCAATAGAAAAATAATTCGGTGGAAATTCAAATTCCATGCTGACGTCATAAATCCGGATTTTCAATAGAAAAATAAATGAATTAATTCGGTTTATTGATTTATTTGAATTTTCAAACTTCAAATGCTTGTAACTTTTGCGTTTCAACTCCGATTTGAACGATTCCACTTTTTAAATTTTCATAAAATTGAGATCTACTTAAATATGAATTTTAATTAATTTTTGGACATGAATTTTTCTCTGTTTGTATTTATTTAATAGATTCTTAAAACTTTAAACAATTATAACTTTTGCATTTTAACTCCGATTTGGGCGATTTAATTTTCTAAAAATTTGTAAAATTATGCCCTTGCTGGTTATGGACTTTATTTGAACTTTTGAGCAATGTGTATGTACTATTTTATTTATTTATTTATTGCTATTTGCAGCGTTACGAGTAGACGTGAAAGTACCCGAAGGCTTCGATGGTGAAGTTTTGACCAAGGAGCCAGCTCAAGACCAAGATCAAGTACTTTTTGAAGGCAAGTTATGCTTTGACCATGTTGATCCTGCTTTTAGAAATTAATTTAATTTAAACTATTGCATACTATGTTGATTAGAAAATGCTTTAATTAATTCCGGGAAATTAGATAAGAGCCAGCTTGCAGTATGACACCTTGACTATTTAATTATGTGCCATGAACCCTTGTCACCCTAGTTGTGGAATATATAATTGGACATTATTAATTTGCCAACATGGGTGTTTAGACCGTTGTAGTATAATGCTTAGACCTGCCACGTATACATGACATGATTTTGGAAAATTATATGTTAACCTTGACTTAATGAGATATGGAACATATTTATGGAAAGTGGCATGTGTTATTGATGATGATGTTAATGGCACGTGGTGCATGGCAATCAACTGGGGGTTTGATAAATAGTTTCGACCGGGGCATGTGGCAAGAATGATCGGGTGGGCCAGTTGTGGCACTGGGAAGTTGATTTGGTTCTTCGGGTAGTCTTGCCTTGGTCACCCTAAGGACTTAACCTTGCAAGCCTTTGAACTGAGTCAAACGTGCAACCACATGTCTGTAATGGGACGAACCTAGTTGAGTAAGTTGCTAATAACTTACTTGTGGGACCTCGGGGTGTCAACTATACCTTTTGTGTAGTTGTACGGGGGAGCGTACCGGGGCTGCGGCCAGGTACCCATCTAACGGTTGATTGATCTAGACTTCGCCTTTGCCAAGGGAAGGGTTAGTGTGCAATAACCGGGGAGGCCCACTTGTACAATTAGAGGTTTCCGAAAGACTTTGTTATGGACACTCAACTTTGTAGTGTTTGGTTGTATCTTGTGGGTAAAGTGCATAACCTTTGCAGAGTGTAGAATCTATTCGAATAGCCGAGTCCACGGCAATGGACATTGCTCGGGAATTACAGTCAAGGGTTAGACTTTCATAAAAATGACTTGACTCTGGAAGAATGGTTGGTTTGGGACGAAGAATTGGACCTAGGATTGGGAAATGCTTTATTTGTGAGATCATTGTGAAAGTACTTTATTCATTATTATTTTACCGCTTTGCAATCTATTATTGTATTTACTCATGCTACTTTACTGCAAATGAACCAGTTAGCCTATCCTTTGTATTAAGCCCTGCATGTAGAATATTAGCTTGCATTCTGTGCATGACTTGCTGAGTACCAAGTACTCACCCTTGCCACAATAAAACATCAGTTGAATAAGAGTCGACACCAGCTTTGGAGGAAGAATACCAGGAGGAGCCGTCTAACTAGGGAGCGAGCCCAGTCAGTTGCCTGTGGTACACTTGATGGAGCCACGAAATCTATTTTATTCCGCTGAAGTTATTTCTCTTTTAATAAGTCTTCGCCCTGCGAGGTGTATCTTTGTAACTTGACCATAAGGTCGAGCAACCAGTTTGGTTAATTAATTAAGGTACTTTACTATTTCGCTGAGTATGATTGTGATATATACCGATGTTGAAACTGTGTGCACTAGCGTGATCCTGGACTAGTGTTGAATACACAAAGGGTCCGGATTTGCAAATTCGGGTCCCGACACCGGTCCTATCAAGGTTTCTTCCCCTCCCTTGCTGTCCACACCCTTCCCTCAATTGCTTCCTCCGGTGGAAATCCGTTCAACCGAGAAGATCGGCGTTTCCGGCGATTGGAGGAAGATCGTGGCCATGAGAAGGAGTTTTTTATCGTCGTTCGATTCTCCACGAAGACGTAATGAATGGCGGTTCTTTTGTGGTGTTCTAGGTGCCGTTAGATGGAGGATATTAGGGTTAAATTTGATGTATATGTGTTGTTTCTAGATGGGATTAGGGTAATTGCAATTCTGTCCAATGTTGTGATCTCGGGCAGATTAGATGCTTGTGCTTAGGGCTCGATTTATAAAATTTTAGAGGCGTTTTATGATCAGACGGCTGTTACAAAAGTTGTAGGTAATTCAATTACCTTTAATTTGACACCAAGAACGTTAAATTTCGTCCAGCCGTTTAAAAGTTATGGCTATTTTACCGAACTCTGTCCAATCTGTGATGTGATTGGGATAGATTGTGTTCAACTGTAGATTAGAGGATTTTAGATGCCGATTCAGTCTTCGCGAATTGTAGGATCGAAGTATACGAATATAGCAATCAGAGGGGGGGTGAATGATTGTACGGAAGCTAAAACCAAATTCTTGATCTATTAAAAGTTCACCCCAAAACAGAATCAAATAATTGCCTCGTTTTCGACAAAAACAGAATGACAGAGGTTCGGTAAAACGCGAATTCCCGGAGATCCAACCGTCGGATCGATCTGAAATTTGGACACAAGAAACTAGATTCCAGTACGAATTGAACCCAAAAAGAATCAGCTCGATCGGACTTACGGATCAAAAGTTATAAGCTTCGCAAGCTTGCTGTTCCAGAACTTGACGAAAATCAATCTAATCGAAACTTGTAGATTGATCAAGAACAACAAAAGATTTATCAACAAAACTTTGAGAAACACTAGATCAATTCCCTAGAGAGGTTTTTGATGGATCAAATCAAGATGAAACTCAAAAAAACAAAAACCAATCTAGAACTAGAACAAGTATGCAAACAAGAACCAAAAGAGAATATTGTAGCACACAAGGAACTAGAAGAATTGATCTTTATTTCTTTTGTCTAAAGTACTCCCATCAAAAGAGTACAAACCCTAAAACCAAGCTCAAGCTCCCTTGCGCTGCTACGCTACTTGGTTCGATTGATGCCCTTTAACAGGAGACACCCCTCCTATTTAAAGGACCAACCCACAAGGAGTTCTGAATACGATTCCTATTCCCTAGAAGGAATCTGTATCCAACACAACTCTACTTGGCCTAACCTGGCCGAGTACAACTCTTGCACGCGTATGGCAATCCTACCATACTCACGTGACTAACACTTTGCACGCGTATGGCCACCTGCCATACTCACGTGACTAACACTTTGCACGCGAATGACCTCCTGCCATTCTCACATGACTAACCATTCTTCATGTGCACCATTCTCTTAGCTCGAACGTCCCGCATGACATCCTTGACCACCAAGACCTCAGTTCCTCCTGAACCTAGTCCCGAACCTCAGTTCCTCCACGAACCTAGTTCCGGTCCCGTCATCGACCACATTCATCTTCGAGCAATACCTGCACATGAACAAACCACAAAACAAATCCGAGCACAAGTCCACGACTTGACTCAATGTCAATCCATGCAACTACTCACATGAGCATTGCATAAAGTCCACTTCAAGCATCATGAAATTCTCACAAATTTCATAATCTCAAAAACAAATCAAACACAATTTCAATTTTGCTCAAAACCCTAATCGAGCAAAAACGCATTCACGACGGACCAAAAAATATGGTCCGGCGTACACATGAAAAAGTCACTCAAAAAACCATTCACGACGGACCAACAAAATCAATCCGGTGTACAAGTGAAAGTCTCGGTTTCAAGAAGAAATCATTCCGGTGAAAACACGTTCACGACGGACCAGCAAGATCGGTCCGTTGTACATGCGAAATCAATCCTCAAAAAGCCGTTCACGACTGACCCAAAACTTTGTCCGTTGTACATGCACAACTTACTGGTTTTGAGGAAAATTGAGTTTGGCTCAATGAGTTCAAAAGCACGTTTACGACAGACTCAAAACTTTGTCCGTTGTACATGCACAACTTACTGGTTTTGAGGAAAATTGAGTTTGGCTCAATGAGTTCAAAAGCATGTCCACGACAGACCCAAAAACTTTGTCCGTCGCAGATGGGGAACTTACTGTTTCTTGAGAGCTTGGTCCGGCGCAAAAGCGAAACTTACTGCTTCTTGTCAAATTGTCAAGCACATGCACAAGCACATTTTGCAAATCCAATTCTAAGTTAATTTTTCAGTTCAAAACCAATTTTTCAGCACATGATTTCACAATCTCCCCCTTGATGAAAACATTGGCAACACCACTTAGAATTGAACATTTGGCATTCACATTACAAAAGATTTTGAAATCCAAAGGATCAAAGACTAAAGTAAGAAAACACAGAATTCCCCCTTTGACCAAAAAGCAAAACAAAATCTCCCCCTGAGAAGGAAAATGTGTGTGAATGTGCAATGTGCCCAAAAATTCCAAAATTCTCCAAACTTCTCCAAAAAATCTCAAAAATCCAAAAACAATTCCCCCTTTTTCTTCTCCCCCTTTTTCCTTAAACTTTTCAATGATTCCCAAATTTCTCCCCCTTTGACAATGGATTCATCAAGAGTACAAGAAAGAGAACAGGTTCAAAATTTTTCTTGTAGCAAAGATTTCACAAGGAGAAACAAGGGAGTGCCAAGATAGGAAAAGATGAGCTCATTCGATCATATAACCTTATATATCACATAATATGCAAAATACATGATCTTGATGTGATTTTAACAAGTTAGGGAATGACATGCATCTCAACCTCAATTTAGTCAACTATAGGCAAGTACTAAGCAAGATCTTAGCAGAAAAAGCAAGGCTTAAAAAATTGAAGCAACTAACAACTTAGGGCGAGCAAGTAGTTTCAACTCCAATCTAGTAGACCAATTTAATCTTTAAACAAAAAATCGCATGTGGCATGCTTGAAGCATACTTCTTTTATTTTCTAGGAGTGGCATGCTTGAAGCATACATCTTATCTTTGAGGGAATGGCATGCTTGAAGCATACATCTTATTTTTTAAGGAAAGCATGCCTGAAGCATACAACTTGAAGCTTTTGCTTTTAACAACCCTTTTTTATTGATTCCCTTTTTCTTTTCTTTTTCTTTGATTGTAAACATGCAAAAATGATTAAAAGGTCTTATGAAAGAGTAAAGCTGAAAATACACTTGCTCCATAGCCCAAATTTGTCAAGAAAATTCAATAACAAGCCTAAAAGAGTAAGATATCACAGAGTATTTAGCTATAGATAATCAGTCCAGGGAATTCCGCAATGTCATTTTTTAGTTCAAGTAAGACAATTAGATTATCATATATTAGCTCAATTACATAACATATAAAGAAATATGATAAAGTGAGCTTATCAAGTGAAAGAACTTGGCAAGGAAACTCCCCCTCAAAACAAGCCCATTGGATGAACAATCCCAAGTTCTCCCCGAATAAAAGCAAAATGAGAAGAAGACAAGGGTTTTGAAAATGTCTGCCAATTGATGTTCAGTATCCACATGGTGAAGCACAATATTTTCTTTTTCAACATGATCTCTAAGAAAGTGAAATCCAATATCAATATGCTCAAGAAAGGGGATTATTCAAGAGGTGGCACGAACCAAATCAATTCAACATCCTCCAAAGTCAACATCAGAATAAGCTCTTAAGCTAATGCATAAGGAAGCAGAAAGCCAAATGCCAAAATCTTGAGTACCATGGAGATACCTGAAAGTTCACTTGAACGCTTGTCGATGTGAAGCACGTGGGAAGCTTGAAAACAAGCACACACAAGCACGTGGGAAGAGTCTCTCATGTAAACCTCCAATTATCTCATCCTCAACAGCATCATCATCATCTTTTATGAAAAAAGACACTCTCCCCCTGAACATATGCACCTGTACTTGCATCATTTGGACTAGTGCCTTTTGCGAAAACAGAAGTGGAAGAAGTATCTCCAAAGGCAACACTTTTAGCATGAGATGCACGAGTAAAGAACCAAAACTTATCACTGAACATATGAAGTGAGCATCCGAAATTCACTAGCCACATGTTCTCCTTCCTCGCGTGAGAAGCCTACATAGAAGCAGAAATTGTCGAGGCCTCGGTACTGGGGTTAGAAATAAGATGTTTAGGAATCGATCTTGAGACACACGACGCACAACAGTAGGCACAACACGAGTATTCTTATGTACAAAAACAGATTTGCCTTTTACCGTGTTTTTAGAAACAAAAGGTGTTTGTTTCACCCTAGGCACATAATGAGAAGTAGAGTGTGCCTTTCTGAAATTAGACCTAGCATTAAACCTTTCTCTCTTTTGTTGTTTCGCTAGTCTAAAGCAAAAGTCTACTAAATGTCCATCTCTACCACAATGAGTGCAAGTGTACTTAACATTATGTTTAGCTTTGGAAGTAGAAGCAACATTTGCATTCATCATAGTAGAAGATAAAAGACCAGCAGATTTAAAGACAGTTTTCTTAGGCTCATTGACAATTTCAAATTTTCCACTTTCAAGTGTTTTGACAACAGTGGGAGCATGTGATTTATGATGAGCATAAGAATCAAAACCTAAACCTTTGTTATGAGTGCTGACTTTTGATTGATCCAAGATCATGTTTAGGTTTTTCTTTCCTTTAGTGAAACGTTCTAATGACTTTTCCAAGTAATCAATTTTTCGAGAAAGAGTTAAACAATTATTACAGGGAACGTCCACTTTTCCTTTTTGCTTGCGACAAGTTGAGCATGAAAGAACCTCATGTGTAAGCAAATCTTCTGTCATTTGAGAAACCCTAGCATTTGCATCTTGCAACTTCAATTCTAGTATGGAGCATATAGAACATGGAGTTGTATCATGTAAATCAATGGTAGAACAACTAGCATGTTTAACAAGTTTCTCATTTTTCTCATTTTCAGCATTGATTTGCTCTAACAAGGTAACATGTTCTTTCCTAAGCAAAGTAAGCTCATTGTAAATTAAGTCACATGATTTGCAAGCATCATCATCAGGAATCAAGGTTTTAAGTCTAGCAATTTCAGCATTCAATGACTCAACAACAAAATCATGTTTCTTAATTTTCTTGTCACGTTTATCAAGTAATTTACCAAGTCGAGCAACAGCAATAGCTAATTCATCGTAAGAAGGATCTACCTCATTGAAGTCGTTGTCGTGGTCGTCCTCAGTAAAGCTGTTGCTGCTTTTAGCCATGAGACATAACCCCGTCAACTCATGCTTGCTTGGAGTTGCATCGTCCTCACTGCTCCCTGAATCCACATCGCTCAAATTGACTTGTTCAAGAGCGGAAAGAACTCGGTGGACAACCTTGTGTTGATGAAGCTCTTCTTCTTTCTATTACTTGAAGAGAACTTCTTCTCTTTTCTTCTGTCGTTGTCCTTCTCCTCCCTTGATGCTTTACCTGCAAGTTTAGGATAGTTTGGACGAATATGGTCGAGATCACCACACTCATAGCATCTTGGAGGGCCACCACCACCTCTCTTTCTCATTCTCACATTTTGTAAAGCTTTGTTAAAGCGAGAAGAGAGTAGTGACAAGTCTTCTTCTGGGAATTGCTCAATCTGTTCATCGGTTAGTGAAGACAAGAAAGATAGAGCAAAACTTGAAGCAGCACTATTATGAGATATGCTAGATTGAGATGTCAAAGCAATTGATTTACGATCATTCTTTCTAGCAAGAACATCTAATTCATGAGTTTTCAACTTAGAATAAAGAACATCTAGTGTAAGTGTACTCATGACAGTAGATTCTTGTATAGATGTTACTTTCATCTCCCACACCGACATGTCCAAAGCACTAAGCAATTGTCTAGCATTGGCCGCATTAGTATAGTTGACTCCAACAGCACGAAGATTGCTAAGGATCTTATTAAAACGTGCAAACATCTACTGACTCACCTGGTTTCATCTCGAATCGCATGTACTCCTTCTTGTAGATGTCTTAGCGAACCTCTTTCACAGTGTTAGAACCCTCATGGTAATCACAAAGAGATTTCCATACCTCATATGCGGATCGAAGATGAACTACACGATCAAAGTCGCTGCATCCCAAGCCTTGGATGATCAAGTTGCGTGCCTTGCTATTTGCTTCAACATGTGCGCGATTGGCGTCGTTGACGTTGTCGTTCTCGGGAACTTCATATGGCTTGTAAACCTTCTCCCATATTGCGAAGCCCTGTGCTTGGATGAACGCCTCCATCTTGGCCTTCCAAAACTGAAAATCAACACCATTGAACACACAAGGTTTTGTCGAATAATGATCCATTGATCTAATCACCGATTAAGATAGATTAGAAAAACCTTCCTCTGATACCACTTGTAGGATCGAAGTATACGAATATAGCAATCAGAGGGGGGGTGAATGATTGTGCGGAAGCTAAAACCAAATTCTTGATCTATTAAAAGTTCACCCCAAAACAGAACCAAATAATTGCCTCGTTTTCGACAAAAACAGAATGATAGAGGTTCGGTAAAACGCGAATTCCCAGAGATCCAACCATCGGATCGATCTGAAATTTGGACAAAAGAAACTAGATTCCAGTATGAATCGAACCCAAAAAGAATCAGCTCGATCGGACTTACGGATCAAAAGTTATAAGATTCGCAAGCTTGCTGTTCCAGAACTTGACGAAAATCAATCTAATCGAAACTTGTAGATTGATCAAGAACAACAAAAGATTTATCAACAAAACTTTGAGAAACACTAGATCAATACCCTAGAGAGGTTTTTGATGGATCAAATCAAGATGAAACTCAAAAAACAAAAACCAATCTAGAACTAGAACAAGTATGCAAACAAGAACCAAAAGAGAATATTGTAGCACACAAGGAACTAGAAGAATTGATCTTTATTTCTTTTGTCTAAAGTACTCCCATCAAAAGAGTACAAACCCTAAAACCAAGCTCAAGCTCCCTTGCGCTGTTACGCTACTTGGTTCGATTGATGCCCTTTAACAGGAGACACCCCTCCTATTTAAAGGACCAACCCACAAGGAGTTCTGAATACGATTCCTATTCCCTAGAAGGAATCTGTATCCAACACAACTCTACTTGGCCCAACCTGGCCGAATACAACTCTTGCACGCGTATGGCAATCCTACCATACTCACGTGACTAACACTTTGCACGCGTATGGCCACCTGCCATACTCACGTGACTAACACTTTGCATGCGAATGACCTCCTGCCATTCTCACGTGACTAACCATTCTTCATGTGCACCATTCTCTTAGCCCGAACGTCCCGTATGACATCCTTGACCACCAAGACCTCAGTTCCTCCTGAACCTAGTCCCGAACCTCAGTTCCTCCATGAACCTAGTTCCGGTCCCATCATCGACCACATTCATCTTCGAGCAATACCTGCACATGAACAAACCACAAAACAAATTCGAGCACAAGTCCACGACTTGACTCAATGTCAATCCATGCAACTACTCACATGAGCATTGCATAAAGTCCACTTCAAGCATCATGAAATTCTCACAAATTTCATAATCTCAAAAACAAATCAAACACAATTTCAATTTTGCTCAAAACCCTAATCGAGCAAAAACGCATTCACGACGGACCAAAAAATATGGTCCGGTGTACACATGAAAAAGTCACTCAAAAAACCATTCACGATGGACCAACAAAATCAGTCCGGTGTACAAGTGAAAGTCTCGGTTTCAAGAAGAAATCACTCCGGTGAAAACACGTTCACGACGGACCAACAAGATCGGTCCGTTGTACATGCGAAATCAATCCTCAAAAAGCCGTTCACGACTGACTCAAAACTTTGTCCATTGTACATGCACAACTTACTGGTTTTGAGGAAAATTGAGTTTGGCTCAATGAGTTCAAAAGCACGTTTACGACAGACTCAAAACTTTGTCCGTTGTACATGCACAACTTACTGGTTTTGAGGAAAATTGAGTTTGGCTCAATGAGTTCAAAAGCATGTCCACGACAGACCCAAAAACTTGGTTCGTCGCAGATGGGGAACTTACTGTTTCTTGAGAGCTTGGTCCGGCGCAAAAGCGAAACTTACTGCTTCTTGTCAAATTGTCAAGCACATGCACAAGCACATTTTGCAAATCCAATTCTAAGTTAATTTTTCAGTTCAAAACCAATTTTTCAGCACATGATTTCACACGAATACTTAGAAAAAGTTGGGAAAACTCCTAATATTCGAGAAAATGTACTCGTTTATCTTATTCGAAGTTTTAGAACTCATGTTATGCTAGATGGAAGCCCGCTGTCCCGTTGGACAGATTCTCTGTTTTTTGGGTTTTGGGAGAGGGTTGCGAAGTCGATGTAGTGGATTGTCCTTGTGTTGTTTTATGGGCTTGTTGTTGAGTGTATTATACCTATGTGCAGGTGGTGTGACCCCGGGAGTGCCTTCAACGTCTAGCCAACCCGTCCCGCGTGGCTGAAGGCAAGTGTATTTTAATGTTTGTGACTAGAATGGCATTATGTTTGCGTTATGATGCGAGTTAACCGTGGATATGTTTGTTTGCCATGTTTGATTCTTGAATGAGATTAAATGAATATGAATTGTTAGATGGTTATGCATTTGTTGAATTAAGAATGGTTGCAAAGTTTATTCATGCTTATGGTATATTGGTGAGTATGTAGAGACATGAGAATGATAAAGTGATGATTGTGAGTAAGAGGATATTGTGCATGACACCTGAACGATGGAAGGTAAACAGTGTATTCCTTGCATTCATGGCATGAGGACTGGCAAGGATGGTGAGAAAGTCATAACTAATCTGGTAAGGTCGGTGAGAAAGTTATGACTAATCCGGAGCGCCACTGAGAAAGACCTACCTCGTAGTTCCATCCACAGTCGTGAATGGGAGCGAGTCAGTAAGAGTAGGCATCTTCCACGGGATGGAAGGGAAAGAGGGTGCACACCGACGGGTGTGCACTCGGCAATACCGGTATGTGCTAAGCAAAGAGACATGTGCATTGCATTGCATGAATGAAGTTGTTTAATGAGATGCTTATGATGTTCTATGATATGTTTATGAAATGTTTATGATGATGATGTATGAAAGGTTAATGAAGATGTTTATGGATGATGTTATTGTTTACTCTATTGCAATACACTTTGCTGAGTGATGAACTCACGCTTGTTGTTTTATGTTGTTTTTTTAGGTACCATGAACTCGGCTTTTGGGGAAGGGAGTTAGCGTCACATCTCCACATAATTTCATTCACCTAGACAACTACACACTCTCATTTGTAGTTGTAATGATTATTTTATTGCGCTAAACTTGGATTATGCTATCTTGGGTGCTTGGTTTTATTGTTCCCTTCATATTTGTTCATGAAACGTTGGAGTTTAAATTATGGGCTTAAAATGATGCTATAACTCCTGTTAGTGCTGTTTTAGATGTCATCTATTATGCTATTATGATGTGCTATTATTATTGATGCTTAAAACCATGGAAAAACAAAGGAGATGCTGCCGAATTTCCGATTAAACAATTAGCGTAGTTGCTGTAATTTATTGACAATTATGTGTTATTGGTTGTGTCTCGAGCTGTTTGGGTGACATTCACAGCATACTAGGTGCCGGGGTGTTACAATGTCCCATGTTCTAGATAGGCTTTAAATAGTTTAGCCTAATCTGAATCTTGTTCAAGGATTCCGACCTGATCGCTGGTTGGGGGACTTTTATGGAACTATCAATAGAAGGTTTAGATAGTTATTCAAGAAACACACCTGTTGGAATAGGTGATCATGGGGAACCCAGTTTTGATAACTAGTCCGTTAATACGTAATCTAGATGTAATGTCTAGTGGCTAGTGTTCATGGAATTTTTCTCTATAGAAGGCTCACTATTAGTCCATTTTAGTAATAAAATATGCTAGAATTTGGGACTTAATTGCTGATCGGGCAATGAATTGGATATCGAAAGTTCCAATTTAACTATCCACTTAGTAATCCAACTAGTTGCTTCCTAGTTATGGAGAGCATTGCCTAAAGCAATGATGAGGGCACGGTAATCTGATTAGATTGGAAATAATATCTTAATTTCTTAGAAGCCATTACTGGGGAATAGAGCAGTTTTTGAACCTGAGGGTATCTCTCCTTTGGTCCATGTAAAACATCACTTATGTAGTATATAGGTTTTTGAATCTTATCTCATTCAATGAGTAGAATAGCACTAACCACATTATTTGTAACCCCTAAATAAACAACACTAATACCAATACTGGTGGGCTCGACAGATAATGTTTAAGTTATTAGAAGGCCTTTTCTGCTTCATTTGACAAGTGGAATTTGTTGTGTTTTCTTATTACCTTGAAGAAAGGTAATCCACGTTCTCCCGATCTGGATATGAAGTGACTGAGAGCAGCCATCTGACTAGTTAATACTTGCACTTCCTTCACTTAAGAAGAAGATTTTAAGGATTCAATGGCATGAATCTTCTCAGGATTAGTTTCAATTCTACGTGAAGAAACAAGGAATCCTAGTAACATTTCCAGTAGAAACTCCGAAAGTACACTTTTCAGGATTTAACTTTATTACATGTTTTTTCAAATTAAAAAATATCTCAGCCAAATCCGACAAATGGTTAGAACTTTTGTTGTTCATTATAATGAGATCATCAACAAATGCTTCTAAATTTCTTTCTATCTGACTTATGAAAGCCTTCTACATGAGGCACTGGTACATGGCTCTAGCATTTTTTTAGCTCAAATGGCATCTCCTGATAACAGTAGATTCCAAAAGGGGTTATGGAGGATGTCTTCTCTTCATATTCTCTTGCCATGTTTATTTGATGATAGCCTGAGAATGCATTCAAGAAAATCATTAGTTCACAACCCGTAGTGGAGTCAACCAACTGGTCTATTTGGGGGCAAAGCAAAGTCATCTTTTGGACAAGCGGTATTTAGGCTGGTGAAATCGATGCACATTCACCACGTACCATTTGCCTGCTTGACCATTACCGGATTCGTAAGCCAATCTAGATGATCAACTTCATGAATGAAACCACCCTCTAAGAGTTTATTCAACTCTTGTCGGATGGCTTCTTGCTGATCAAGAGCGAATCGCCAAAGCTTCTGCTTCACTAGTCGTATTTTAGGTTGAATGGCTAACATGTGATCGATTACCTCCCTTGGAACTCCAGGCATGTCATATGGTTTCCACGCAAACACATCTGCATTAGCCCAGAGGAAGGCAATGAGCGCGTCTTCCTATTTGTCAACCATTCTTGACCCTATCCAAATAGTCTTAGACTGGTCGGCCGGATCGATGGGAATGAGCTTCGCTTGTTCATTCGGTTGAGGATTAGCGTTCAACTTTTCTGATTTGCCAGTTTATCAACCTTGCAAGATTTTCCTACATCATTAGCATCTCTTAATGGCAATTGATCGACAATTTCAAGTAATTTTCGATCACAAATCAGTGCAGTATTTAGATCACCTTGCACACTGATCACACCTTTTGGACCAGGTATCTTTATGCCCTGGTAGGAATGATGAGTAACTACCATGAATTTAATGAGTGAAGATCTATCCAAACTAGCATTATATGCAAATTCAAAATCAACAAATTTAAATGAAATTAACTCAATTCTAAATTTTGAGCATCTCCAAAATTGACAGGTAACACAATCTATCTTATTGGAGTTATCAAGGGACCAGGAACAATTCCAAAGAAAGGATTTGTTATTGGTCGGATTTTAGTGCGAGAAATTTGCATTTCATCAAGGGTATTGATGAAAATTAAGTCTAAAGAACTTCCCCCATCAACTAAAATTCTCCCTACCATGAAATTACTAATTGTAGGGGATACAACTAAAGGAAGTTTATGAGAAGTAGACATACCTTTTGGATAATCATCCTTGCTGAATGTAATCATGACATCCGACCATTTTAGAAATTCTCATTTGCCTAGTTACGAATCAATGTTGTTGACTTCTCTATAGGTAGACTTGAACTTCCGTTTTGAGGTATAAGTAGATGATCCACCAAAGATCATGTTAACGTGATGATCTAGTTTTTGATAACCTATGTCTTCATCACCATCTGCATCCTTTACACTTCTTCCTTCCGGCAAGGTCGGCATAGGACTTTTAGCAGAGTAGAATTCATTCATGCGCCTTTGCCATGTTCGGCAATTGTGCAAGTCATGTCCTGGTGTGTTATGCAGAGGACACCTTTTTTCTGTTCCCACTATTTGAAGTGGAAGTTTTAGGATTAGACTGGTCGTTCATCCGACCAGGCTTCTTCCTCTAAAGTATTTTATCCTTGGAATAAGTAGGTCATTCAAAGATGTCCGTGACCTCTCTTTAAGAGATCTTTTTACCTTTTTTCTTACTTTTACCTTTTTGGTCTTCAAGTATAAAAGATTTTTTAGGTTTATTACCTTTGAAAATCGTCAAACCTGGTTGAGATGGCGTATGGCCCTTGTTGACCATACGGTTCCATTCAACCGCCTCATGAGCATTAGAATATCGATATGCCATATCGAAGAGTTCTGATATGGTGGATGGCGAGTGAATGTTGAGCTCTTCTATGAAACGCTTGTAGTGTATAGCCAACTTAAATGCATGAATTATAGAATCATCAGATATATTATGAATTGTGTTACGGATCTCTACAAACCTCTTGATGAACTAACGCAAATTCTCGTCAAAGGATTGACAAAGATGACATAGGTCATATTCTTTACCAGGTTCTGTGTAACAACTTTTAAAATCATTTAATATGGTATGGCATAAATTTTTTCAACTGAAAATAGATCCTTCTGGTTGATTAAACAACCAAGTTCTTGCAGATCATTTAAGAACAGTGGGGAGACAATTTGCCATTACCTTCTCATCACCACTAGTAGCTTGGATGGCGGTGGTATAAATCTGGAGGAATTTTGATGGATTTTGAGTTCCATCGTAGCATTCCAAAGGACTTGGCTTGAATTTTTCAGGCCAAATGTCATTTTTGAGCCCTGGAGAAAAGGCTTTGCATCGTGTATACAATCCTAAATGTGCCTGTATGTTAGATACTTGATCTGTATAATCAAGAGAATGAGGTCGTCATTGACCATGGTTAATATTTTTACTGGGCCAAGCCTTTCGAAAGCACTCCTTCGTTGCGGATTGCTCCTCTGTTGATGGTCAATGCTCTGTTGACGTCGACCAGAGAGGAATGATCCACACATGGAATCAATCAAGGTTCTCATGGAAAGAGACATGCACTGTACTTCTGCAGCAACTTCTTCCAGATCAATAGCTAGGGATCTTTATAAGTGGCACATTGTCTCCATCCAAATGATGACTTAAAATTACATTAGTAATAATGCGAATTTTATCCACATGAGTTTTCTCTTGTGGACTGTTAGAAACCATGTTTATGTCCCTTATTGCCAACCTCGGAACCTATGGCATGACCAGAAAGACCGATATGGGATGATTTCCTGATGGATCCGATCTACACGAGGTTCCTGGCTGGCTATCATGGTAAAGTTGTCTCACCTCTTCCACAGCCTTTTGCTTGGCAATCGCGAGACTCTTGCGTTGCTCTTTGACGGACTTTTCTTGAGCTTCACGTTGTTCATGTTCCACTCGTTGTGCCTATGTCTTCTCCATGACTGTTCAAATGCGAAATCCAGAATTGATGGAAGGGGTGCGCACTACCTCATCAGAGGATGATGATGTGTATAATCGAGTTCAAGATTTCGAAGAAAATCTTTTGAAGATGAACTCTCATGGAAGTCATTGTCATTCTTGTAAGTTCGTACATTATCGACTTCCATAGGGCATGCGCCATGATCCTCTACCTTTGAGATTAGGGTAGGCATGGAGTCACTCTGTTTTCCTAATTTTTCCTCAGGAAATGGTGCTCCTGATGTGGCTTCATCTGGTTTGGATGAAGTTACCAACTTAGATGACTCCTGTTGGCATCGAAAACATAGCGTCGGGTCGATCGCCACCAACACATGCAAGAATGCCAGGTTCAAGGTTCGCGAGCGTGCCAGCTGATTTGATCCCACAATCGGCAAGATGGTGTATCTTCAGACGATGGTCACTCCAAAGGAACCGATCTATGCCTTGACGGTAGGGTGATCCTTGTCGGCTCAGGAACGAACCAACTTGGATCGGATAACTGGGTCTAATTGACTCTCTTGAATCAATCAGAAAGGGTAAAAGCCTGCTTCTCCGAAAAAGGCGATGCGCAACAAGATCGAAAGAAACAAGAGCTTGGTAGGGCGTAATGCAGCAAGGATCAACAACCGGCGATGTGCGACTCGTATTGATCAAAGTGTATTACAGAGGAAAGGTTACAATGCTACGAAAACTACTCCTAGTGCAGGAAGGGTAAAGGTATTGGTAAATTGATTGATTTTTGGATGTGTGTCTCTTCTCTCTATGTAGCTCGTCGCCTTTTATACTTGGCGTAGTCTTGGTCATGACCATCACGGACTTCCCAACCGTATCAGCTTTGATCTTGTCTTTCTATCTTGATCACAGCCGTATCAAATCCAAGTTGTACCGGCTTCGGTTTCTTTCTGTTTGCACCTTACACGATCATGCCCTTTCCGGTACAACTTCCATCGTTCATTGCCAACCCCGACTTGCATCACTTTTCCCGACTCGTGCCACGACCGAACCCATCTCGGTCGATCAAATTTGGGTGCCAAAAACTCCGCCTCGGTAACATACTCGGAGTAGAAGTCACAATTACCTTCTTTTCCTCCAAGAAGTCATAAACGGTGAGGTTAGTGTGGTCGGCAAGATGGAATGAGTTTTGTTCATCCATAGCTTCCGACAACAACACATTACCCCTTTCAATGTTGAATTACGATGGAGGCCCTCCTTCTAGCGCCAACTGTCGATGTTTAAGACCCGAGGGGTCCCTATATCAAGCTTACAGATGTAATTTTGGTTACCTTTATCTATAAAATAATATCAAAAGTGGTAGGAAAGGAATGGGAATTGTATTATATCACACAGACTACTCTTAAACTTCAACACTAACAAACCATGCTCAACACAAACTCTTTCTTCATCTGCTAAGATTATATCGAAATCCTTGTGGGGCTATCATACTTATAGCTTCAAAGGGATGGTAGTTATCATCTTCGGAGATGTGTCTTCCTGTCAAAAAAGGGTGTTTTTTGGTCAAAAGGCGTCTTCTCACCGAAGAGGTGTCTTTTCATCAGAGGGCCACCTCTTCGTAGGGAGTACCGTCCAAATGGTTGTCTGTACCTGTCAGAGAAAGGTTCTTTCGCATGTTATCTGTAACACCCCGGCATTTAATATGCCCGAATGCTACCAAACATAGACTAAGCAACCTCTAAATACCACAATTACAAGTAAATTACAGCAAAGGAACAAATGCTAATACCGAGAATTTCAGCAGCATCTCCTTTGTTTTTCCATGATTCGGAGCAACAACAAAGTATCACAAGTTATATCATAATGGAAAGCATCTAAAACAGCAATAACAAGTGACATAGCAACAATATAAGTCCAGGATAAAGCATTCAACCACTTCATGAGCTAAACGAATCAAATAGTAAGACCGAGCACACAGTTAAGCAATTCTCCAAGTTTCATGGCAATACTTTCATTATCATGACTCCAAATGATGACACTGTCTAATTTGTGTGGAGCTACGTGTAGATGTGTAGCTAAACCCTTTTTCCCGCATGCCGGTTTCATGGTACCTAAGAAAAACAATATAAACACAAGCGTGAGTTCATCACTCAGCAAGTATATTGCAATGGAACAAGAAAATACATTCCAATACCTTCATCACCACTTTTCACATACAACATATACACATCTCATATTCATAGTGTAAGCATATCATTGACATCATCATAAATCATCCTCATATAACATCCTCATATAATGCAATGCAATGTAATGCAATGCGATGCACATATCTCCTGGAAACTCATACCGGTATGGTTGAGTACACACCCGTCGGTGTGCATCCTCTCCCCCCTTCCATCCCGAAGATGGAGGGTGCCTACTCCTCGCTTCCAAACACCGCGGTGGATGGAATCACGATGTAGGACTTACTCATTGGCTCTCCGGAATAGTCATAACTTTCTCACCGACCTTCCCCGGACTAGTTATGACTTTCTCACCGCCCGGGCCATGTAACATGCCATGTATGCAAATATGCCAACATCATAATTAACTTGTACATTAACACATGTCATCATAACATATTAAGCATACTCATCATATCATTGGCAATCATTAAAGCATGGCAAGTGATCATATCATATAATCAATTTCATCTAGTCTCAACTAGCAACCTACAAACCGCTATCCATTACAATACACTTGCCTCAACTACGGGCAACGGATTGGCGAGAAGTAGAAGGCACTCCCGGGGTCACACCACCTGCACATAGGCACCACACACTCACAATCATGTCCACAAAACAGTACAAAAACCCTCTTCTACCCCGACATCGCAAACTACTCGCAAAACCCAAAAACAGAGGTTCTGTCCCGTCGGGACAGCAGCCTTCCAAAAGGCATAACTCGGGTTCTAAGACTCCGAATCAATTAAACGAGTACATCCTCGCGTAGCTTAGGAAATTTCCCAACTTTTTCTAAGTATAGGGAAAGACTGATTCGGACTCTAAAGTTGTTTAATCTACAAAATACCGTGATCTGTTCCAATCACGTCACAGATTTTAATACGTTCGGTAAAACGATCATAACTTTCAAACGGCTGGGCGGAATTTAAAGTTCTTTATACCCACGGAAAGCTATTGAAATTACCTACAACTTCTTCAATAGCCGTACAACCAAATTCCAACTCCAACTTGACGAAAACCCAAACCCTAGGTCGACTGCTCATGCTGCCCGAAACAGAGAACGTGGCAACTTCTAGATCTAATCTAATCTACTCAATTCCAGAACCACCAATTGATCTAAAAACATGATAATGATCCTTAGAACAGTACCTAGACCAACCCCAAGGATTACCATGGCCATACATTCGCCCAACGCACGAAAACCAAATGGATCTCCTCCCGGTTCGCTCCTCGCTCCTTGCTCCTCACTCCTCGCTCCAATGGACGGATCTTCGAGGTGCAGGGGTGGAGAGGCTACCCTAGTGCAGCAAGGGGTGGAGGAGAGGTGGTGGGGAGGTGGGGAGCAAAGGGGAAGGTGGGGGCGCATGCAAGGGAGAGGGGGAGATGGGGGGTGGCGGCTAGGGCACAAGGGGGAGGTGGGGGGCGCCCAAGAGCAAGGTGGGGTGCAACAAGGGGGCAGGGGGAGCCCCTTATACCAGCCCAAACAGGAATCCTAATCCCAAATGGACTCATACTCCATCCCCGCACGATCCGGACAAGTGGAGAGCTCACCGGAGACGAGGTTGGGGCGGAGGGGACGCACGGGATGGGTGGAGGACAAGTGGAGAAGAAGAGAAGGGAGTGAAACCACGAAATGGGACTTTTATACAACCCCCCCCCCCGCACGATCCGGACACTCCGGATGTTTAACCCGGAGACTCCGGGTTGAGGCGCTCGGTCAGGTTAATCCGGATACTCTGGACAATATATCCGGACATTCCGGGTTATGTCCGGACATTCCGGGTTATGTCCGGACATTCCGGATGTTGATCCGGATACTCCGGATGTCCCAGAATTTTTGAAGTTTTGGGGTCTTGACAAACCCTCCCCCCTTAAGGGAATCTCGCCCCAAGATTCAGAACAAACGTACACACAGATTTGGACCCTATTAGACATGCTTTAAACTTTAGGAGTTGTACGCTTGCACTTACATGGCATCGAAGAATTCAGGGTACTCGGTCTTTAGGCGATCTTCGGGTTCCCAAGTAGCCTCATCTTCAATATGATTGCTCCACTGAATCTTGTAAAACTTTAGTGTTCTCCGTCGAGTCTTGCGTTCCGCTCTTTCTAGAACCCGAATCGGATGCTCTTGATAGGACAGATCCGGTTCAGGCGCAACTTCGAGGTCATCCACTTCAAGTGACTCGAAAGGAGTACGGAGACACTTCTTCAATTGGGAGACATGGAAGACATTGTGGACCATCTCGAGAGTGGGAGGAAGCTCTAGCTGATATGCAACCTGACCACGCTTCTCAAGGACTTGGAATGGCCCTATGTAACGAGGCGCCAGCTTCCCTTTAATTCCAAACCGACGAGTGCCTCGAAGAGGGGAGACCTTGAGATAGACGAAGTCGCCCACGTCGAAGGAGAGAGGTCTCCTACGGCGATCGGCATAACTTTTTTGTCGTGACTGCGCTATCCTCAAGTTTTCCCGAATAGTCCTCACTTTTTCTTCTGCCTCCATGACCAGTTCAGGTCCAAGGAATGAACGCTCCCCACTCTCGGACCAATTTAGAGGTGCCCGATAGCTACGACCATAAAGTGCCTCAAAGGGGGACATTCGAATGCTGGTCAGGTAGCTATTGTTGTATGCAAATTCAGCATAGGGGAGACATTCTTCCCACTTCTTCCCATAGGACAGGACACACACTCTCAACATATCCTCGAGTATCTGATTGACCCTCTTAGTCTGGCCATCAGTTTGGGGGTGATATCTTTGGCGATGGAGTAGTAACCGTGCCCAGTGCTTCATGCAGACTTCTCCAGAATCGCGAGACAAATTGAGAGCCTCGATCCGAAACTATCCGCTTAGGCACTCCATGAAGTCATACAATCCTGGTGACAAACAACTCTGCATACCTCTTAGCCGAGTAGGTGGTGCGAATGGCTAGGAAATGTGCAGACTTTGTTAACCGGTCGACAATCACCCAGATCGAGTCGTGACTTGAAGAAGTCAGAGGCAAGCCGGTGATGAAGTCCATACTGATGTCTTCCCACTTCCAGCTTGGTACGGGTAGAGGCTAAAGAGTACCAGCTGGCTTAAAGTGTTCAGCCTTCACCCGCTTGCAGACATCGCACTCAGACACATAACAAGTAATCTTGCACTTCATGCAAGTCCACCAGAATTGCCACTTCAGGTCTTGGTACATTTTGTTGCTGCCCGGATGGATTGTGAGCAATGAGTTATGGGCTTCATCGAGAATCACCCTTTTCAACTCTTGATCATCAGGGATGACTACGCGCTCACCGAACCACAAGGTTCCTTGATCATCTAGACGGAAACCAGGAGCTTGGCCAGAATTCACCTTGTCGCGAATTTGGGAGACACCCACATCATTCTTCTGAGCCTCCCGAATCTGATCAAGCAATGTGGACTTCAACTCCACATTTGTCAGGAAACCTTCTCCTACCATTTCCAGGTTGAGCTTCTGGAATTCAGCACAAAGGGTGGCACTCCGTGGGGGAAGAGTAAGGCAATGGCATTGGGCCTTGCGACTCAATGCATCCGCCACCACATTAGCCTTTCCCGGGTGGTAATGGACTTCCAAACTGTAGTCCTTAATCAGCTCGAGCCACCTTCGTTGCCTCATGTTCAGGTCTGCCTGAGTGAAGATGTACTTGAGGCTTTTGTGATCGGTATAGATGTTGCACTTGTTTCCTAGGAGATAGTGGCGCCAAATCTTCAAAGCATGGACCACTGCTGCAAGCTCCAGATCATGGGTGGGGTAGTGCTCTTCATGGCGCTTTAGCTGCCGAGACGCGTAAGCGACAACCCGACTGTCCTGCATAAGCACACAGCCGAGTCCAATGCCAGATGCATCGCAATACACATCAAACGGCTTGTGAATATCAGGCTGGGTAAGAACTGGAGCTGTACTGAGGCGCTGCTTCAGAGTGTGAAACGCTCACTCATAGGCTACTGACCATTTGAAGTCCACACCCTTCTTTAGCAGTTCCGTCATGGGCTTGGCAATCTTCGAGAAATCCTGGATAAACCGGCGATAATAGCCAGCCAGCCCAAGGAAACTGCGAATCTCCATGACCGACTTGGGCTGCTCCCATTTGAGCACGTCCTGCACTTTGCTTGGATCGACAGCCACGCCTCGCTCTCAGAGGACATGCCCCAAAAAGGATACCTCTTTCAGCCAGAACTCGCACTTGATGAACTTCACATACAAGCAGTGTTCCTGAAGCCTCCCGAGAACGACGCGAAGGTGCTTAGCATGATCTTCCTCATTGGCTGAATAAATGAGGATGTCATCGATGAAGATGACGACAAAGGAATCCAACTCTTCCACGAAGATAGAGTTCATAAGATACATGAAGTACGCCGGCGCATTCGTTAATCCGAACGACATGACGGTGTACTCATACAACCCATATTGAGTGGAAAAGGCAGTCTTCGGGATATCTTCGGCCCAGATTTTAATCTGATGGTACCCGAGCCTCTGGTCAATCTTGGAGAATACCCGTGCATCAGCAAGCTGATCGAACAGGATATCAATCCGAGGCAGAGGGTACTTGTTCTTAATAGTGACAGCATTCAAGGGACGGTAATCCACGCAGAGGCGAAGTGAACCGTCCTTCTTGGTCACGAAAAGAGCCGAGCAGCCCCAAGGCGAGGAGCTCGGACGAATGAAGCCCTTGTCCATCAACTCCTTCAATTGAGTCTTCAGCTCAGCCAATTCGTTAGGCGGCATTCGATATGGCCATTTGGAGACTGGAGCGGTCCTAGGCTGCAATTCCACTACAAATTCGATGTCCCGATCAGGTGGCATCCCCGGCAATTCCGCTGGGAACACATCCGGGTACTCCGACACCACGGAAACTGACTCTATCTCCGTGATTTCGGCACCATTCAGGGAGCAAAGGGTGGCCCTGCCCTCGTCAAGAAGTAATGTCAGCCAACCGCCCTTCGGTTCCTTTAGCGAGATGGTGCGGCGAGAACAATCCAGGATGGCTTGTTGTCGCGTCATCCAATTCATGCCCAAGATGACATCCATTCCACGGAGGTCAAGGAGCAGCACGTTGGTAAGGAATGGAACCCCTTGGATTAACACAGTGGCTTTTAGGACCGTTTGACTAACAACCATCCTTGAACCTGGCGCTTCAATTAGGAAGGAGGTGTGGCTGCAACTCACTTTGATTTGATGTTGCCCCACGAAATCTTTGCTAATGAAGGAATGGGAAGCCCCCGAATCAAACAAAACCCTGGCAGCATGCCCTTTAATGCATAACGTACCAGTCAGCATGGTGGCGCCCTCGGGAATCGCCTCAGCATCGACGTAGTTGACTTGGCCACGGGTAGGTACAGGAAGTGGAGGTGGTGCTGTCGCAACTGGAAGCCGTGGGGCGTTGGAGTTGTTGCCCCGCCTTGGAAATGGGCAGTCGCGGATGAAGTGTCCCGCACGCCCGCAGTTGTAGCATGGGCCTGGTCCAGAGCCTATCACCACTCGCACTCCGGGCTGTGGCTGTGGAGGTCGAGGAGCAGCAACAAGAGGACGAGCCACTCCAACCGATATGGAAGGCACAGGAACAGGGGCCCTCGGTGGTGGAAGAGCAACTCGGGCCCGCTATGAACTGCCGCCCGCTGAATACTGTACCGCCCTCTTCCGCTTCTTCTCATCCTGATGACTCCTCATCTTGTGCTCCACGGTGATCGCCCGACTCACCAAAGCATTGAAGTCGGCGAAGTCACAGACTGAGAGCTTATCCTGCATCTTTGCCATCAACCCATTCATGAAGTGGCTCTGCTTCTTCTCATCAGTATCAACCTCCTCCGGCGCATACTGGGCCAGATAGTTGAACTCCCTCGAATAGTCCACTATCGTCTTGCCCAATTGCTTGAGGGCCAAAAATTGCTGCTTCTTGATATCCATGAGTCCTTTCGGGATGTGGTATGCCCGGAAGGCCTCACGGAACTCCGCCCAAGTCACTTGATGACCGGCGGGCTGCATCACCAGGAAATTGGCCCACCATGCTCCAGTAGGGCCTTGAAGCTGCTGCGCTGCGTAGGGAGCCTTCTGAAGATCCCCGCACTGGATAAGAGCGAACTTCTGCTCCATCGTGCGCAGCCAGTCGTCTGCCTCCAAGGGATCACTGGCCCGGGAGAACACTGGCGGCTGAGTGTGGAGGAAGTCCAAATAGCCATTTGGGCGGGCTCGCCCTTCACCGCGGCCACCCGGAGCGGCTGATTACGGACCGGCATCTCGAGTCGGTTGGTAGTCTCCTGGTTCCTCTCTGACCGCAGCAGGATATCCAGTAAATTGGGAGGAGGAGGCGGATCGCCATGGCTAGGCCGTGACCGCCCAGCACCATCATCACCTCCCATGCCTCCGCGGGTCCTCATTCTGTCGTCAACCAAGGACAGGCAATGAAAGTTAGAACCCCCACAGAAGGGACAAGTCCTAAACATAGAAAACCCCGAACTGATCCCCTCTTTAGACTGTAGCACCCCACACTAGGGTCCCACAAGTCTAGCACACCCAAATCAAAACCTCTGATGCAAAGCGGCATGACACATGCATGAGATGATATGACATGCACGATTCCAACGCAACTCACACTCACCCCTATGACCTAGGGCGGGGACAAACATCACTTTCTACCTAATGCATTATGACAGTCCTAAACAATCCCCTAACTGGTCATCAAGTTGGGGTCCGTCTTTGTGCGCCTTGCTCTGATACCAGCCCTGAGAGGAGCCGCCCAGATTTGTCCTCGAGTTGTTGGATGAACAGTTACTCCCATCGGATTTGATCCTAACAACAAATCACCGGAGGTGATTTCGGTGCTAATACCCAAGCCCAATCGAGACAACTCCAAGAACATCCAAACAATTCGACAACCATCCCGGTATTCCCCTGGTATGCGATCCAAAACTCGCCCAGGATCCCCACATACCGGTTCCCAATGCCATATCAAAATTTAATTCGCACAAAGGGGCATCGAGCCCCAAGGTCAAAACCAGAGACGCAAAGACGCGGAAGCAACAAAACACATAACACGGCACACGGAAGCCCAACAAAAACAACCAACAACAACGACCAAACGAAAAGTAGACGATTCCATTGCAGAAATAAAAGTATAACTATACAACAAAAGTATTATCGACTATCCTACAAAACAAAAGCGAGAACTCCCCCGGAAGTGTCATGCCCTGAACACTTCCGGGCGTACAAGCGTCGACAGCCTCTACTCGGTGCCCCACCCGGTCACCGATAGGCAGTAGGGGCAAAACTCGCACCCCGCTGGATCCTCACCTGCAAAACCACAAAGCAGAAGCCTGAGTACAAAAGGTACTCGCAAGTCTTACCCATGGTCCATATACGACCGACTCCAAAGAATGTGCATTTGGACGTAGCAAGGGAATAAGCTCAAGGTAACCCTTTGCAGAAATGCTTATCATTTGTTATTTAGTTATTTAGCTACTCAATTCACCCGTTCATTAAAGCGGTTATAACAGCACCTACTTCTATGGTGAAGTCAACATTAAGCATGTGCAGACAAGTATTCACAAGCATTTTCGAGCTCAAGCCCAAACACTACGTCAGTATGGGCCTATAGTAACACGCATATGTGCTACTATAGCTCAAAAAAAGTGTTACTGAGTTCTATTGCAACATATTTGTTTAGTGTTACTATAGCCTATGTTGCTATAGAAGGGTCTATTGTAACATGTAACAAGTGTTCTTGTATATAAAAAAAGATGTTGCAACCATGCTACGGCAACATGTATCAAATGTGTTGCTATAGACTGCAGTAACACCTTTTTTTAGGAAGAGCAACATAGTAACGCGTGTTGCCATAGACCCTAGTAACACCTTAATTTTGCTAAAGCAACATAGTAGCATGTGTTTCTATAGACCCTAGTAACACATTTTGAGATACAATAATTGAACTTAGTAACACCCTTTTTGAACGACAGCAACACAATGTTGAGCTCCTAAAATAAATTTAAATATCTTTATTATTTTCTTATTTTTTTGTGAATGTATAAATTAAAATTGTTTCATAGAATATCTTTTGATAAACATAACACATTGTACAATATAAAACACAAATGACCATAAGTGCAACAATCATAACATATTGCTGCTTTCAACTCATCACCTAAACTACTAGTTCTTTTCTCAACTTCTGCACGGGCTGTCGTCTCTTCAGCAATAATTGTTTTAAGTATGTCCAACTCCAGCTGCAGGTTTAATATATCTTCTGTGTTCCTCATAAAGCCCTCATCAGAACAATCTTCCAAATACAGGTGTGCATGAGAATCACACTGGTGTAATGTTGATGAAAGTTTACATCCATATGATACAAAGCATAATGTCAGATTCTAACTTTCCCCATTGCCACAATGGATAGCCTAACTGGTGTAGAACGTAAGAACATAGATCAGTTCAGAAGCTATTGCTCATACCTCAAATACATAGGAATATTCCTCCCTCTTTGAGCCTTTGATGGTACTTAATTCTTCTTAAGAACAACTATTTCCCTGTGAAGTAATGTTCTTACTTAAAAAACAGAAATTTTAACAACGAAAAACTCATGGTAATGCTATTTATGTAACTCACAACCTAACACATATCCTAGAGCATTTCTCGATATCCAAAGACATCAAATATCATATGCAGCAGACACCACAAAAGCATGATGCAAGCAAAATGCATTGTTTTTAATTCTTAAATATTTAAGCATAGCACTTGAAAATTAAAAAGTCAAAACTAAAATGCATAAAAAGGGACCTCCTAAACAAGTCTCATAAAAAGTTTGCCAACTTGAATGTTATAATGGGAGAACCCTCCCAATGATACAGCTCAGGATCAGCATGTCTGTGCGAACAATTCAAGTGACTTTGTTGTAGACTAGGCGTTTAGCATTGTTTTACAAGCCTCAGCATCTCAGTTTTATATAAATTTTGTTTCTCTGAGAACAAATATGAATAGATATAACTTTAGCAAACTCACAAAGGAAATATGGAATTATGGACCAACAGGATGAACTAGTTAAACAGGGCAACGGTATGCATATTCAGGAAGATAGAAAAGGATGGCCAGATATCTTCTACATCAACTAAAACTGAATGTGTATCTAACTCAAGGTGACGCTTCCATATTGAACCCACAGTTATCGAATACTGTTGCTTTCTGACCTAACATGCGAAAACCAGCTTTTAACCTAGCATGGGAACCAGATTCTGAACTTAGTACTGGTACTACTGCGGACTCTTGCACTAAATGAAAAAATTAGAAAAACTGTTATCTTAAAAAGTAAAAGGCAGGTTTTAAAAAATGGGTACAAGGAAGAACAGATTCCTATCTAATATGGCTAAATCATACGCCAAAGCCACGCAAAGCACTACCAGGAAGATCCTACCAATTGGTGTAGACAATATCACTCTCAAATGCAATTCAACATCAAGAGGCAATATTAAAGTAAAAAGTGCATTGCTATAGCATTTCCATTGCCCTGAGAAGATAGATAAAACAAAAACTGCTAATGAGTTACAACTTAGAAGCCTCAAATCAAGATTAGAAATGTGTGCTTGTTTAGTTGCTTATGTCAATTCTTGCTAACCAAAGTTAAATTTCCTAACATGAACTATGAAGTTCAAACACATCGAAATATTTCTGTTTTCTGATTAAATTATGAATTAATCAGTGTAGTAATACACAAATTCATTTATTGCTCGTGTACTGTGGAGTACTGGAATTAAAACACTAGCACTCATGGTTAATTTTACGAAGATGCCTCAATTCACTATGGCAGAACTAAGTTAAGAACATCACAACCATGATGCAACTGTCATTTTATCTTAGGCTTTTTTTGGGTGGTTCTGTTTGTGCAGGTAGTAGTGGTTCAGGCACTAGCATCCCTAATCAGCTAACACTATACCTTTGATTTGACAACGCAAGATTGTTATTTTGTTACTCAGTATTCACAAAGCAAATCCAACAAAAATTCCCGCCTCATATATAACATGTGCTGGTAGGTTCAATGAGTACTCTACCAATGCTTGTTCTTGGCACCTTGCCCCAACCAACCATCGGAAATGCAGGATCAAATTTGAGAATGATTATTTTGCAGCAAGAATTTATGTTACCAATCTAATGTATTTGAATCTCCCCAACCAAAGAATGGCAAATTTGGTAACATTACCCGGTAACAATAGTTCTGCTCGTCAATAACCTTGCCATTCTCTTCATTGCCAAACATATGACTCGAATATACCAAGGGAAGATCTGATGTATGGGGAAAAATCAGTAATGGCAAAATGGGGGAAAACTGGTAATGGCAAAGCTAGATAGCTAATTTACCAATCATGACAAGCACTAAAATCAGACACACTACAAATAGGTTTTGTTGTCAAAATAATTGCCGCCATGCATATCGAACAACCTAACCTCCGTTTCATGAAAAGCACAATGGAAGCCTACCAAATAGCAATGTACTAGTTACAGACCACCAGTCTGTACACAAATCACATAGATGCATGAAGGCAGGCTAGATATAATCAGTTTTAACAAACAAACAGCAAAATACAGAGTACAAATTAGACCTCGTCCTCGCCATTGATGCCAAAATTCACGCTCAAGCAACCAAACTAGCAAATATCTCGTCATCGCAACCGTAATTGACTTCCAGAATAACACAATCACGACAAAATCCATGACATAAACCTGTGATCTGCGCCACACCAAGAACCCAAGCACAGCAAGATCTCATTCACCGCATCACCAATTCACGCGCCATACCGAAACTTAGCAGCAAAAGGAGTTAAGGGTCTAAGTTTATCCTCACCTCTTCCAGAGGTCGCTACCGCCCTTGGCGGGGATAATTCACCAGAGCCGGTCCATCTGCGCGCATAGGCCCTGGATCTGCGCCATCTCCCGCCGCACCTCCTCGGCGGCAACCGGGTCCCCAGAGCCGCCGCCCCCAATGAGCGGCGCTGAGGTGTAGGAGGACGATGTGGGCGTCGAGGCAAGGCGCTCAACGCGGGTCAAGCCATCGCGGGCCAAGAGCAGCAGCCGCCGGGCGCTCTGGTACATCTTCGACAGCGTCGCGCCGCTAGCGCCAGAGAAATCCATCGCCGCCGAGGTCGGTCTCGTCGGGATCCAGGAGGAGAGGAGGATTTACTTTCTTGTTCCTTTTTATTCTTTCTTTTTTTGTATGTTTGATAGGGCATGAGCGGTAATTCAGTAATTACATAAGTTAAATACGTTCGATTCAGGTCGTGATCGTGTCGAAGTGCAAGTAGATTGACATTTTTTCTTGACAACTTAAATCTTTGTTAATTAGGCAGCATACGAAACTTAACAGTTCATAATTTATTGTCTGAGTGCAGCTTGTGATACACACACATACGAACGGGCGATCTTGGGCATATGCATCAGATACAATTACATTGTTGCGATGTATTCACTAATTTCAATTGATCTTCCTTTCTTGTGAATCTTGGTATCGGATTGAAACAACTGAACATTCAGCAGTTCTGAGATTTTTACCGAGAAATAAAAGGGGATTAATAGTGAGTGGAATCCAGGAAGCACGCCGATTTCTAGAATATATGCTGCATATTGCAATTAAGTCATGTGTTACAGTGTGCCTCTATATACATTCTTTGCAGTATTATTCTATAACACATATTCACACCTTACAACCATGTGTTACACTGTTCCTCTATAACACATTATGTGTTGCTGTTGTAGTTTCCTGCAACACTTTTCACAACTCATTAAGTATGTGTTACAACATGTCTTTGTAACACAAATTATATGTTACTACAAAATCTCTTTGTAACACATTGTTCAATGTGTTACGCGAATGTGTTACAAAAGATATGTTTTGTTGTAGTGAAAGGCGAACTTCAGTTCAAGTTATTACTACGTTGAGTAACATCTGACCAAGCTTGCTCATATCCGAGAGCGCGGCAATTCGAATCGCTTAATTAACCCTGCAGGGAAGCATTGATCACACGACATGTGCCACGAAGGAACCTCATGTCAACCCCCTCCCACCCATACCAATTCGTTGGGGCATCTTCATGTGGTCCGATCACCTAGCACCCCCTCGAGCGGCCCAAGCCCGGCTTGGCCCTCGAGAGTCGGCCTAAGCCTCGCCCTCAACCACGTCCAACCACATGAGGTCATGGCCCATCGAACGCATGCGATGAAAGAGCGGCTTACCGTACCATAATCAGGCATGCGATCAACCAAAAGGTGCTTTAGCCACGTTACACCCGATCGGTCCTTAATCGACACAGACGAGACTACCACACTTGAGTATCCTTACCCAAGTGATCCAACTCTCTCGCCCGGTCTCATTTCACATTCAACCATACCCAAACGTTTCCACAATATCAAGTAAAAAGTCCTCAAGCAGTGGAACCATCCACCACTTGGCCCGAAACCCGATCCCTAAGCATACTAAGCATGACGTGATTAATACCCATAATCTAGCTCCAACGGAGGTATCTAACAAGTAGCAAGGATGGTACATGCAGCAAATAGGATCTAGCCTATCCCACATTTCAACTCCTAATGCAATACTCAACCATAATTAAGCAATTTATTCGCAAAAATAAATCATGTAGGGTTCAAGATGCTTAGGTGCTTGCCTTGCTCTTCTGCTTGCGGATCGACAGCGACTTGCCCCTCGGCAACTCCCTCGACCACGGCGGTATCACCCTCCGCGGTTTCGTTCTCTACACGAATAATATGCTACAATAAGATGCATGCCATGCAATGAAACAACTAGAACGAAAACCCCCCGACGAAACGACGCAACCAGACCGACCAACATAACCCGGACAGACCAGGTGAACCCGGACAGTCCGGGTTTAATGTCCGGACAGTCCGCCCGGACACTCCGGACACTCCGGACCAGGCGTATTTCGCCCAATTAGAGTGAGGGATCGAGGTGCCACCGAGCCCTACGGCACCACGAGAACCTGATCTACCACTTTCCTAACACGCGGTCGAGTCGGAGAAGCTCCGAGCTAGCTCAACCACGACGAACGGGGCCCATTCTTAACATCTCCAACCAAAACCCAATCTGATGCTTAGAACAGCACCATCAAACCCCGATCCACAACCTTAATACGCAACATTGCCCCAAACCAACCCACATCCAACCAACCCCAAAACCCTAACACTTTCAAAGTTTACCCCCAACCCCAAATCTACAACTCTAGCCCCAAAACCAACTCCTAAGGAAACCCTAGAACTCGAGGACCCACGAGTGGAGTCCAAGAAAAGGTCTCACCTTCAATGGGGATGAAGGAGAGGGAGGGGAAGCCGGGTAGGAGGAAGAAGACGCTGGCTTGGGGAGGAGCTTGAGGTCACCGGAACGGAGAAGCCACCGGGGAGGAGCCACGGGAGGTCGCCAGAGTGGAGAGCTCACCGGAGACGAGGTTGGGGCGGAGGGGACGCATGGGATGGGTGGAGGACAAGTGAAGAAGAAGAGAAGGGTGTGAAACCACGAAATGGGACTTTTATACAAACCACCCCCCCCCGCACGATCCGGACACTCCGGATGTTTAACCCGGAGACTCCGGGTTGAAGCGCTCGGTCAGGTTAATCCGGATACTCCGGACAATATATCCGGACATTCCGGGTTATGTCTGGACATTCCGGATGTTGATCTGGATACTCTGGATGTCCCAGAATTTTTGAAGTTTTGGGGCCTTGACAACAGGTCGGACCGTTCCCTACTTAGTAGTGGCTCAGATTAGAGATAATTTTTCATCCAACTTATTTTGCATATCGGGATTTGTTTAGGTGGTCAACTATAACTTTGACCGAATAACCATGAGGCATTTAATGTGGGTTGTATTTATGAGGATGTGACTGGTGTCAAAAAAGCCGTAGCCATTTATGGGCCTCAAACAGATGAATCGTCAACATAAATCATAATCCTCCATGATTATGATCAATGATTCATTTGCTGCCATACATGGCACTTCATTTGAAACATGGTTACCCACCGCTTTTCTAGCACAAGTTTTTGTAAAAGATGACTAACTAAATGATGATACACCAAAGCAGCTAATGACTGCGAGCGTGGCTTTTTGAAAAGTACAATCTACATAGGTGTATTGTTTTACCCATAAGTTAAGATTAACTCTCATTGCTAAGATAATGATATTGTTGTGACGGCCGAAATTAGACATATGCAATTTTTTTATTAAGGCTTGAACACATATCACACATCACTACTACACGAGGGCTCATATTAGACACCTCATCACAGACGGTTTTATATACACACCATCTGTGATGAGTCCAAGGCACATCACAGACGGTTTTATCTACAAACAGTCTGTGATGATTTCCTTATCACAGACGGTTTGAAACATGAACAGTCTGTGATAAGGGCCCCCCATCACAGACGGTTTTATGTATGAACCATCTGTGATAAGGACCGACATCACAGACGATTTGTACCTAAAACCGTTTGTGATGTGGGGGACCCTTATCACAGACTTTTCGTTTTTCAAATCGTCTGTGATAAGGAAATCATCACAGACTGTTCGTAGATCAAACCGCCTGTGATGAACGAGACGCTACTTACATATATACTATTAAGCTTGTTTGTGAACTTACTGCTGTTGTAAATTATCATTGCATATGTTCGTAGCACGCTATGTACGTAGGTCGCTAGCAAGCGCTGCTCCATACATAGCACCATGCATACACAAACTTAATTAAGTCCTATATGTGGAGTATATATATATCTAGATCGATCTCTTGGCAAAATGCATGAAACAGAGAATAGACAAACTGATCGAAGCTATATATGGCATTATAATTAACAAAAGCATAATTAATTAAGTACATTACATAATTAATAAACATAAAATACATTATATTATATAGTACTTAATTAATTACAATACATATAGCGTGATCACCGCCACCACTCGTCTTAGTCCTCCTCCTCCTCGTCGTCCACTGGCCACCTGTAGTCCTCGTCGTCGTCGTCGCTGTCAGAGGAGGAGGAGGTCTTGCTCCTGCAGGCCCAGCAGATGAGGTAGATCTCCTCATCATCATCATCCTTGTCCTCGTCCTTATCATCCTCCTCCTCCTCCTCCTCGTCCTCCTCCTCGGGGGAAAAGAGGTGGCATATTAGGCATTGCCCGGGAAAAGGGGGGAGGATTGCACTAGCATATGAATGGCGGCGAAGGTGGTGATGGAGGGGTGGAGGATGAGGTAGAGCTCTCGGGGGAAGGAGGCAAAGCTGCCATGGATGGAGTGATCGATATATCTCTGTGTGGAGCATACTGCCGCCCGGCCAAAGATGAATATATAGGCCGTGGCCAGCCGAGAAGATGAAGACGAAGCGTTTCTGATCGTTGGAAAGGAGCGCCCGTGAGAAATCATGAGACGCCTTTTAATTTTTGCAGCCTTCATCACAGACGGTTTTGTATTTAAAACTGTCTGCGATTTGTTATTGCAACATCACAGACGGGTTTTTATTTAAAACCGTCTGTAAATTATATCATCACAGATGGCTGGTGGTTAAAAACCGTCTGTAAATGTTTCCCTATCAGAGATGGTTGTTTATTAATAACCGTCTGTGATGATGCTTAATAAGAGCCCGCCTGACCCGATCGACCTCCTTTGTATTTTTAGGGTTTCCGAGCTATTTTTGAGGTAGCTACGATATTGAGAGGCGATCTGGTGGAACGCGACCCTAGATTTGGAGTTGTGATTGTAGATACTTACGTTATAAGTTATCCAAAGTTTGTAGTTGGTTCAAATTTGCAATCTATTTAAGATTTAGCTCGGTAAATCTGGAAATGAAGATGGTTTCTTTAGATCTATGTTGGTGTACATCCATTAATTAATATTTGTTCTCTGTGATGTAAAGAGGGAGAAGATGGTTTTGATTTAAGTGTACTATGTTAATTAATATTTGTTCTCTCTGTACTGTAGGTTATATATATGTGGCTAGCTATGTAAAGAGAATCCATTTGTTCTTTGTCATTATTTAAGTGTACTTCATGCATTATCTAACACATAATGTTATATACGTAGCGTAGATGGACCGAAGCTGGATGTATGCTGAGAACTGTGTGAGCGCCGAGTACATTAATGGTGTCTCCACTTTTAGAAGAGCTGCAGAGGAAGATATGTTGAACAAGGGGGTGGAATTTATGTCTTGTCCATTCATTGACTACGAGAATATGAGGATGTTTCGAAACCCAGCGCAAATCGAAGCACACTTGATTCTACGGGGTTTCAAAAGGGGATATTCATGTTGGACCAGTCACGGTGAAGAGCAGATTATGCAGGCATCAATTAGTCAATGCATCGTCGATGAAGTCAATAATACACCTGATGATATCGACTGTATTTTCGATAAGGATATTTCTCTCGATGACAATCTGGATCAGATGCTACGGGATGCAGAAGGGAACCGTGATGGGTAGGAGTATGTAAAATTCCAGGGTTTGATGGATGACTCAGAGAAACCTTTGTTCCCGGGCTGCAAGTCCAAATATACAAGGTTGTTATCTGTGCTAAAACTGCTGAAATTAAAGGCAAGCAACGGTTGGTCCTAAAAGAGTTTCACGGTGCTGTTGGGCCTGTTAGCTGTAACACCCCAAAATTTTGCTTTTCTTAAATTCATGTGTGATTTGGCACTTTGGTGAATTTTTGGAATTTTCTGGAATTTATTTGGATTTATTTGGAATTTATTTGAATTTATTCCATTTTGAAATAATTAAAGAATTTAATTTTGCAAATAAAAATTTTGTTGAAAATATTTTATTTGAGTCCCAAATACCCTAAAATATTTTCCAGAATTTTTCTGGAATTTTTCTGAGTATTTTGCTATTTTTAATGAATTAAATGAATTATTGGGAATTATTTTAAATATTAAATCGCTGGAAAATCAACTCGGGTCGAGTCTCGCTCATCCGACCGAGTCGGAACCCGAGTCGGACTCGAGTCCGACCTGAGCCAGTTGACTCGACCAAACCAGTTCCCAACCCTAAGCGATCCCGACCGTTGGATCGGGATCCAACGGCTGAGATCCGCCCGTACCGGTTTGAGCCGCGTCCGACCCGGACACGATCGCGCCCGTGCGATCGTGGCCGTTGATCACGACACGTGGACGGCTCCCAGTCGTCGTCTCCGCTCCGACTCCGAGCCGGAGAGCTCCGCCGTGACCGAGCGGGACACGGCTAGGGTTCCGATTTGCGCGCACGTCGAGGCAGTATTTAAAGCCCGGATCGGCCCCCGAGGTTGCCCTCTTCCATGCGCCCCGTTTGCCCTAGTCTCCGAGCTTGAGCCGCTGCCAGCTAGCCGCAATCGCTCGCCGTAGCTAGATCTTACCTCCGCCACGGTTTTTGCCGCGCCCCGCCGTCATCCGTCGCCTTCCGTCGCCGTTAAGCTCAGATCCGAGACCCCCAGGTCAAGCTGCGTCGGCGAGGACATCTCACTTCGCCGGAGGACCCTCGGAGCGCCGTTCCACGCGTCATCGTCCCCGACTCCGGCAGCCCAAGCCCCGCCGTGACGCCATCACCGCGCGAAGCTTCTCGACCGTCCGATTCCGATCAAACCGCTGCGGTGAGTTCACGTGTTTGTGAACACGATTGGATTTGGACCGTTGGATCAAGATCCAACGGCCCACGATCATCTCGTGCGCCTTAATACCGTAAAACTAGGTTAGGTCGGGACCGTCCGATCTAGATCGAACGGCCCATGTTCACCGTGTAGATTATAACGGAGTTAACCTAGGGTAGATCTAAACCGTTGGATCTAGATCCAACGGCCGTGATCATGCCACGTAGCCGAGAGCCGCACCGTGCACGTGACCCACTGACGGGTGGGACCCACATGCCAGTCTCACGTGAGCCGTGGACCGGGTCCACGGTAGACCCGAACCGAGCGTGGACCGAGTCCATGGACCGGCTGATGTCAGCCAACCAATCAGAGGCTGCCACATGTCCATGCTGACGCAATAATTAAATTCCGAAAAAGAAAATGATTTATTAATTCGAATTAATGATTTCAGATTTTGTTTCAAACTTCAAACGCTTATAACTTTTGCGTTTCAACTCCGATTTGATTTATTCAAATTTCTTATTTTGTATAATATTGAGTTCTACCTAAATATGAATTTTATTTAATTTTTGGACTAAATTTTTCCCTACAAAATTATTTAATTGATTATTTAAACTTTAAATAATCATAACTTTAATGCCTTAACTCCAAATTTGAAGATTCCAGTTTCTAAAAACTCATAAAATTATGTTCTCTCTGTTTATGGATTTTATTTGGGTGTTTGGACACTTTTTGCCTATTGTTTATTTGTGTATTTGCTATTTGCATGCTTTACGAGTAGACGTTGAAGTGCCGGAAGGATTTGAAGGAGAAGTATTAACTCAGGATCCAACTCAAGACCAAGAACAAGTACTTTTTGAAGGCAAGTTGTGCTTTGACCATGTTGATCCTATTTCGAAATCTATTTTGATTTAAACTATTGCATGCTAGTTCAATTAGAAAAATACTTTGTTTAAACATGGGGGTTAGATAAGTACCAATTTGCTGTATGACACCTTGATTATCTAAGTATGTGCCATGACCCCTTGTCACCCTAGTTGTGGTTTACTAGTTGGACATTATTAAGTTGCCAACATGGGTTTTAGACCGTTGTAGTATACTGCTTAGACCTGCTACGTGCTCATGACATGATTTTGGACAATCAAATGCTAATATTGACTTAATGACATATTGAACCTGTTTTGGAAAAGTATCATGTGATGTTGATGGCACGTGGTGCATGGTAATCAACTGGGGTTTGATAAACGATTTCGGCCAGGGCATGTGGCAAGAGTAATCAGTGGGCCGCTTGTGGCATTGGGAGTGTTGATTTGGTTCTTCGGGTAGTCTTGCCCTGGTCACCCTAAGGACTTAACCTTGCAAGCCTTTGAACTGGGTCTAACGTGCAACCACATGTCTGTAATGGGACGGACCTAGTTGACTAAGTTGCTAATAACGCACTGTGGGACCTCGGAGGTCAACTACACCCTTTGTGTAAGTTGTACGGGGAGCGCGTCTGGCCGAGGCCAGTACCCATCTAACGGTTGATTGGCCTAGACTTCGCCTTAGCGAAGGGAAGGGTTAGTGCGCAATAACCGGGAGGACCACTTGTATTGTTAGAGGTTTCGAAAGACTTTGTTACTGAACTCGCCTTTGTGGTGTTTGATTTGTATCTTGTGGGTAAAGTGCATAACCTCTGCAGAGTTTAGAATCTATTCGAATAGCCGTGTCCGCGGTATTGGACATCGCTCGGGAATTACAGTCAAGGGTTAGATTTTCCTAAAAATAACTTTGGTTTGAAAAGTTGGGTTGGACTAATAATGAAATTGATGGAAATGTGGAATAGGATGGGAAAGATGTTTATTAAATTCCTTGAAAAGTTATTTATACTTTACTTGTTTCTACTGCTTTCGAATCTACTTATATTACTTTTCAAATGTCAAGCATCGCAAATACACCTTGAGCTATTCCTTTGTACCAAGCCATGCATATAGTATATTAGCTTGCATTACAGCATGACTTGCTGAGTACCAAGTACTCACCCTTGCCACAATACAACACCAGTTGAAGAGGAGATCGCACAAGCTTTGGAGGAGGAGCTCCAAGAGGATCCGCTCTACTTAGGGAAGCGAGCCCAGTCAGTTGCCTGTGGTATACTGGATGGCGCCACGAAGTTATTTAATTTTCCGCTGCTATTATTATTTTTCTCTGAATAAGTTTCGCCTTGCGAGGCATATATTTGTAACTTGACCATAAGGTCGAGTATACTTTTTGACTATTTAAATAAAGTACTTTATTGGTATCGAGTGGTATGATTGTGATATTTACCGATGTTAAGACTGTGTTCACTAGCGCGTTCCTGGACTAGTGCTGAATACACAGAGGGTCCGGATTTGCAAATTCGGGTCCCGGCAGAGGTGGTATCGAGCCAGGTTATTTGTAGGCTCAACCCTAGCTAGAATGGTCGTAGTGAGGATAAAACCTATTTTCTAAAAGCTAAAAATTTGTGAAGACAAGAAATGACATCTCGACTTATCCCCTTCTCTCTTTTCTTGTCTCTTGCTGAAATTTTCCCTTACCTTGTCACAATTTAAAAATTCCGAGTTCTTACGTAGAGCACTCTTGTGACAGATGGAGGAAGAGTTCAACTACGTTGATCTGGGAGTTGGTCACGCCGCGGAACTTTGGCTTATGCTACAAACTCTCGGAGATTTTGAGAAGCCCCAATACCAAGTGGAAGTGATCAGACAAGCGGGATTGATCAAGGCTTGTGACGTGAAGATTGAGGTACCTGCTAGGAAAAAGGGCCCAGGCAATCGCCCGATACACTTTACTGCCAGGAGATCTACAATGCAGATGGGTATCCAAGAAGTATCACGACGAGCAATGCGGCACATTACCCGTATCTACGCCAGAGAGTTGGAGAGCACGGTGTTCCGTTATCATCCGCGCAGCGATAACCTTCTTTACCCGAAGGCGATTCAGGATGAGGATGCCACGGTTACACAGTTGGCACGATTTGTTGTCGCCCAGGAGGATGTACTAGATAATACAAGCAAGGAGCTACAGAAGGCCCGCAAGGAAATCACGACAGAGAAGAACAGATGGCGGGAAGCTCAAGAGTATGTGGCACACCTTCTACGAAGGATTGACGAGTTGGAGATGACCTTGTACGGACTGCACTGCAGAGCCAAGATTTGAGCTACACGAGCCGATCCAGAGGAGTCGATCTCGATGAGGACATCGCTTCTTCGACTACCACAGAGGACACAAATCATTTGGACATGGCGATCGTTTCGCGCCTATGCCGCAAAGACCCGTACCCAGGCCGTGGAGGTTTTCTCGATGAGTGAGCATAGGTTCTATAGTGAGACTCCTTCGCCGAGTCGCGTCATAGAATAAAGAGTCACCCTTTAGGCATTAGACTCCAGAGTTAGTTCGATTTGGATTTTCATTGTTTCTTTGAGTGTGCAGATGTGTTGCAAGGCCCTTAGGCATTGTAAGCAGCCATACCAAGTTATTAATAATAAAGTTGGACCTTAAAGTTACACCTTTCGCCCCGCATAAGTTCCATATTACTTGTCTATTCTTGTTTCCCTCTCATCTCTAAACCTAGAGCAAATCGACAGATGGTGAACACCCGTGGAAACTTTGGAAGCAATGGGAGTGGTTCTCGCCCAGAAAACCCCAATGAGGGAGCACCAAAGCACCGCCACCGGATGTGCAGAATTTCGGAGCTTTTCTTGCTGCCTGCACTCGATTGATGCATGCTATGATGCAACAAATGCAACACGCCACCGCTCAGGCCACTACTAATCAAGTTAATCGGGGACCACGCCGTAATACAAGACTGCCGAGTTCATGAGGACTCACCCACCCACTTTCTTCTGGGAATGCCAATCCATTGGAGGCCGATGATTGGTTAAGGTCAATCGAGAGGAAGCTACATATCGCCCAATGCATAGGAAATGAGAAGGTACTCTCGCTTCTCATCAATTTGGAAGGAACAAATTAGAATGGTGGGAGAACTTCGTGCCACGCAAGAGAACCCTCAAGATATCACTTGGGAAGAGTTCACAACGCATTCGACAAGATCACGTGCCTGAAGGAATCATGGACCTTAAGAAGGAGGAGTTCAGAGCATCAAGCAAGGTAATCACCAAAGGGTCGACTACCCGAACAAGTTCACACAGCTAGCACGCTACGCACCGAGGATGTAGCGACGGATAAATCCGCATACCTCGTTTTATGAAGGGACTTAACTCAGATTGCAAGTAGGATTGATCACCCACACCTTTCCAGATTTCCAAGAGCTGGTGAATAAGGCACTTATTCTTGAGGACAAGCGCAAGGAATTGGATGAGAACAGAAGCGCAGGATGCAACAAAGAAGGATCACGCCAGGAACGCAATACCGAGAGTTGCACCGAATCAATTCTTCGATTCCAACCACAGAATGCAACAAGGACACCATCCTCAAGCACCAAGACTCACAACCGTAACTACTGCACCCGGCCCGCTAGAAACACTACTCGAGCAACAAGAAGGAACAAGTGAGACGCCGCTACAATCGCAACGAGCCAGGACACTTTGCCAACAGCTTGTCCAAAGAAGACAGCAGAGTGACCCCAGTTCGCTTCAATCTAGGAACCACCCCAGCTAGGACGCCAAAGACCAGAGCCACACCCTGCATCGTGGTGAGAGGCCAAGTCAACCATGTCACCGCAGATGCACTGCAGAATGCTACGGACGTCGTCTTGGGTAAGTTACTTGTTAACTCAAGCACTGCACAGCTTTGTTTGACTCGAGCTTCGCATTCGCTTGTTTCGCAAGGCTTTGCTACTAGAAATGATTTGAGGATTGCAAGACTTAGATGCATGCTTTTAGTTCAAACCCTGGTTCCGAACTCCGAGCGAAAGTAGGATGTTCCGGGTGAGAATACTAATAGATGGAATAGAGTTCCTAGCAAACCTTATAATTTTGGAGACCCGGACCTTAGACGTCATATTGGGAATGGATTGGTTATCCAAGCACAAGGCCGTATTGGATTGTGGACGAAGGACTATCTCGATTGAGAGCCCGTGTGGGAAGAAAGTGGAATTTCAAGCCACCGCAGATTAGAGATGGACAGCTTGATGGTTAACAGTACCAAGGCAATCAAAGCATAGATGATGTCTCAAGAGTGAATGAGTACCCGATGTTTTTCCCGAAGATCTACCTCGTATGCCGCCAGACAGGACATAGAGTTTGTGATAGAGCTTGTACTGCACAAGACCGATAGCAAAGAGACCCTATCGGATGTCCACCGAGGAGTTGGTAGAGATGAAGAAACAGCTAGAGGAGTTAATGGAGAAAGGATTTATCGAGGCCGAGTTCGTCGCCGTGGGGAGCACCGCTTTGTTTGTCAAGAAGAAGGACAGAGTTTCAGGATGTGCATTGACTACCGTGCACTCAATGAAGTCACCGTGAAGAATAAGTATCCGCTACCTAGGATTGATGATTTGTTTGATCAGTTGAGAGGAGCCGGAGTTTTCTCCAAGATTGATCTGAGATTGGGATATCATCAGTTGAAGATCCGATCAGAAGATATTCCGAAGACTGCATTCTCGTCAAGATATGGACATTACGAGTTTACGGTTATGTCCTTTGGGCTGACGAATGCGCCAAATTTATTTCATGAATATGATGAATAAGGTGTTCATGGAATATTTGGACAAGTTTGTCGTCGTGTTCATAGACGATATCCTAATCTACTCCAAGACAGCGAGTGAACATGCCGAACACTTAAGGCGAGTTTTGGAAAAGTCGAGGAACAAGCAACTTTTCGCCAAGTTCAGCAAGTGTGATTTTTGGAAGGACAAGGTGGAGTTTCTTGGACATGTGATGACCGCGGAAGGAGTCGCCAGTAGATCCAAGCAAAGTAGAAGTCGTGTTACATTGGGAGCACCAAGACTGTGACCCAGATTCGGAGTTTCCTTGGAATGGCAGGATACTACCGCCGTTTCATTGAAGGCTTCTCGACAATTGCGAAACCTCTTACGCAATTGCTAAAGAAGGAAAAGAAGTTTGCATGGACGCCAGAATGCGAGGAAGGATTTCGAGTCAAGAAGCGATTGACATCAAGACCGGTGTTAGTTCTACCTGATGTTGCTCAAAGCTTCGATATTTATTGTGACGATCGCGCCAAGGACTTGGATGTGTGCGATGCAGAATGGAAAGGTCGTAAACTTATGCATCAAGGCGCTTGAGGCCGCATGAGGAAAATTATCCGACACATGACCTAGAGTTAGGCTGCCGTAGTGCATGCCTTGAAGATATGGCGTCACTATCGATCGGGAACAGATGTGAAGTGTATACGGATCATAAGAGCCTTAAATACATATTCACCCAATCGGATCTGAATATGAGGCGAGAGGAGATGGTTAGAGTTGATCAAAGACTATAATGTTGGAATCCATTACCATCCCGGAAGGCCAACGTAGTAGCCGATGCTCGAGTCGGAAAAGCCATACCGTGAGTACGTTGCTAGCCACAAGTCGATGAGTTATGTGAGGATTTCCGGAAAATGAAGATTGAGGTGGTACCTAGCGGATTCTTGGCCACATTGGAAGTAAAGCCTACCTTAGAGGATCAGATCCGAGAAGGATGTAGGATGATGACAAGATCCGCAGGATTAAGTTCATCAAGGAGGAAGGCAAGGCGAGGACTTCAAGTTGGATGAGCAAGGCACGTTGTGGATGAAGGATCGCATTTGTGTGCCTAACAAGAAGGAGTTAAAGCAATCGATTCGGAAGAAGCCCATGACTCCAAGTACTCAATTCATCCTCGAAGCGCCAAGATGTATCAGATCTCAAGGAGAGATTCGTGGCCGAGTATGAAACGTGAAGTTGCCGAGCATGTTGCATTGTGCGACGTATGCCGAGAGTCAAGGCAATGCATCGTGAGACCAGCAGGATTGCTACAAATTGAAAATACCCGAGTGGAAGTGGGAGGAAATCGGAATGGATTTCATTACCGGTTTGTCAAGACTCAAGGAGGTTATGACTCCATATGGGTTATAGTGGATCGCTTGACTAAAGTAGCCCATTTTATCCCGTGAAGACCACTTACTCGGGAGATAAATTAGCGGAATTGTACATGATCAGGATTTGTCTGTTTGCACGGAGTGCCGAAAAGGATTGTATCGGACAGAGGTACCCAATTTACCTCAAGGTTCTGGAATAAGTTGCATGAAGCCATGGGAACCCGTTTGAACTTCAGTACAGCTTATCATCCACAGACGGATGGACAGACCGAAAGAGTAAACCAGATTCTGGAGGATATGTTGAGAGCTTGTGCATTAGCTTATGCTACCTCTTGGGATAAGAGTTTGCCGTATGCCGAGTTCAGTTACAACAATAGTTACCAGACTAGTTTACAGATGTCACCTTTTGAGGCACTGTATGGTCGACCATGTCGGACGCCCTTGAATTGGAATGAGACCGGCGAGCGCCGTGTCTTTGGGCCTGATATTCTTCAAGAGGCTGAAGAACAGATCGCCATGATTAGGGAAAGGTTGAAGATAGCCCAATCACGACAAAAGAGTTATGCTGACAATCGTCGCCGAGACTTGAGTTTTGAACCAGAAGACTTTGTATACCTCAGAGTTACGCCTCTCAGGGGAGTTAAGAGGTTCCATGCCAAAGGGAAACTTGCACCTCGTTATGTTGGGCCATTTAAGGTTTTGAGCCGCAGAGGCGAAGTTGCTTATCAGCTGGAGTTGCCGCAGTCATTGGCAGGAGTGAATGACGTATTCCATGTGTCCCAGTTGAAGAAGTGTCTCCGAGTTCCTGAGGAACAGACACCGCTAGAGTCAATTGAGTTGCAAGAGGATTTGACTTATAAGGAGCATCCCGTGAGGATTCTAGACACAATGGATCGAGAAACTAGAAACAAGTCAACCCGTTTCTGTAGAGTTCAGTGGAGCAACTATGAAGAAAGCGAAGCGACTTGGGAGCGCGAAGAGGATTTGAAGAAAGAGTTTCCAAACCTATTCTGTAGTGAGCCACGAATCTCTGTGGACGAGATTCTATTAAGAGGAGGTTTGTAACACCCCAAAATTTTGCTTTTCTTAAATTCATGTGTGATTTGGCACTTTGGTGAATTTTTGGAATTTTCTGGAATTTATTTGGATTTATTTGGAATTTATTTGAATTTATTCCATTTTGAAATAATTAAAGAATTTAATTTTGCATATAAAAATTTTGTTGAAAATATTTTATTTGAGTCCCAAATACCCTAAAATATTTTCCAGAATTTTTCTGGAATTTTTCTGAGTATTTTGCTATTTTTAATGGATTAAATGAATTATTGGGAATTATTTTAAATATTAAATCGCTGGAAAATCAACTCGGGTCGAGTACTGTTCATCCGACCGAGTCGGAACCCGAGTCGGACTCGAGTCCGACCTGAGCCAGTTGACTCGACCAAACCAGTTCCCAACCCTAAGCGATCCCGACCGTTGGATCGGGATCCAACGGCTGAGATCCGCCCGTACCGGTTTGAGCGCCAGACCGACACGATCGCGCCCGCGATCGTGGCCGTTGATCACGACACGTGGGCGGCTCCCGATCGTCGTCTCCGCTCCGACTCCGAGCCGGAGCTCCGCCGTGACCGAGCGGGACACGGCTAGGGTTCCGATTGCGCGCCGCGTCGGCGATATTTAAAGCCGGATCGGCCCGAGGTTGCCCTCTTCCATGCGCCCGCTTGCCCTAGTCTCCGAGCTTGAGCCGCTGCCCGGCTAGCCGCAATCGCCGCCGTAGCTAGATCTTACCTCCGCCACGGTTTTGCCGCCCGCCGTCATCCGTCGCCTTAGTCGCCGTTAAGCTCGGATCCGAGACCCCAGGTCAAGCTGCGTCGGCGAGACATCTCACTTCACCGGAGGACCCTCGGGCGCCGTTCCACGCAGCGTCATCGTCCCGACTCGGCGGCCCAAGCCCCGCCGTGACGCCATCACCGCGCGAAGCTTCTCGACCGTCCGATTCCGATCAAACCGCTGCGGTGAGTTCACGTGTTTGTGAACACGATTGGATTTGGACCGTTGGATCAAGATCCAACGGCCCACGATCATCTCGTGCGCCTTAATACCGTAAAACTAGGTTAGGTCGGGACCGTCCGATCTAGATCGAACGGCCCATGTTCACCGTGTAGATTATAACGGAGTTAACCTAGGGTAGATCTAAACCGTTGGATCTAGATCCAACGGCCGTGATCATGCCACGTAGCCGAGAGCCGCACCGTGCACGTGACCCACTGACGGGTGGGACCCACATGCCAGTCTCACGTGAGCCGTGGACCGGGTCCACGGTAGACCCGAACCGAGCGTGGACCGAGTCCATGGACCGGCTGATGTCAGCCAACCAATCAGAGGCTGCCACGTGTCCATGCTGACGCAATAATTAAATTCCGAAAAAGAAAATGATTTATTAATTCGAATTAATGATTTCAGATTTTGTTTCAAACTTCAAACGATTATAACTTTTGCGTTTCAACTCCGATTTGAGTGATTCAAATTTCTAAATTTGTATAAAATTGAGATCTACCTAAATATGAATTTTATTTAATTTTTGGACTAAAGTTTTTCCCTACAAAATTATTTAATTGATTATTTAAACTTTAAATAATCATAACTTTTGCGTCTTAACTCCAAATTTGAAGATTCCAGTTTCTAAAAACTCATAAAATTATGTTCTCTCTGTTTATGGATTTTATTTGGGTGTTTGGACACTTTTTGCCTATTGTTTATTTGTGTATTTGCTATTTGCACGCTTTACGAGTAGACGTTGAAGTGCTGGAAGGATTTGAAGGAGAAGTATTAACTCAGGATCCAACTCAAGACCAAGAACAAGTACTTTTTGAAGGCAAGTTGTGCTTTGACCATGTTGATCCTATTTCGAAATCTATTTTGATTTAAACTATTGCATGCTAGTTCAATTAGAAAAATACTTTGTTTAAACATGGGGTTAGATAAGTACCAATTTGTCAGTATGACACCTTGATTATCTAAGTATGTGCCATGACCCTTGTCACCCTAGTTGTGGTTTACTAGTTGGACATTATTAAGTTGCCAACATGGGTTTTAGACCGCTGTAGTATCGCTTAGACACCTTTCGTGCTCATGACATGATTTTGGACAATCAAATGCTAATATTGACTTAATGACATATTGAACCTGTTTTGGAAAAGTATCATGTGATGTTGATGGCACGTGGTGCATGGTAATCAAGCGGTTTGATAAACGATTTCGGCCGGCATGTGGCAAGAGTAATCAGGTGGGCAGTTGTGGCATTGGGAGTGTTGATTTGGTTCTTCGGGTAGTCTTGCCCTGGTCACCCTAAGGACTTAACCTTGCAAGCCTTTGAACTGGGTCTAACGTGCAACCACATGTCTGTAATGGGACGGACCTAGTTGACTAAGTTGCTAATAACGCACTGTGGGACCTCAGAGGTCAACTACACCCTTTGTGTAAGTTGTGCGGGAGCGCGTCTGGGCCGAGGCCAGTACCCATCTAACGGTTGATTGGCCTAGACTTCGCCTTAGCGAAGGAAGGGTTAGTCTTAATAACCGGGAGGACCACTTGTATTGTTAGAGGTTTCCGAAAGACTTTGTTACGGGAACTCGCCTTTGTGGTGTTTGACTGTATCTTGTGGGTAAAGTGCATAACCTCTGCAGAGTTTAGAATCTATTCGAATAGCCGTGTCCGCGGTATTGGACATCGCTCGGGAATTACAGTCAAGGGTTAGATTTTCCTAAAAATAACTTTGGTTTGAAAAGTTGGGTTGGACTAATAATGAAATTGATGGAAATGTGGAATAGGATGGGAAAGATGTTTATTAAATTCCTTGAAAAGTTATTTATACTTTACTTGTTTCTACTGCTTTCGAATCTACTTATATTACTTTTCAAATGCTGTTTACTGCAAATACACCTTGAGCTATTCCTTTGTACCAAGCCATGCATATAGTATATTAGCTTGCATTCTGTGCATGACTTGCTGAGTACCAAGTACTCACCCTTGCCACAATACAACACCAGTTGAAGAGGAGACTGCACAAGCTTTGGAGGAGGAGCTCCAAGAGGATCCGTCTACTTAGGGAAGCGAGCCCAGTCAGTTGCCTGTGGTATACTGGATGGCGCCACGAAGTTATTTAATTTTCCGCTGCTATTATTATTTTTCTCTGAATAAGTTTCGCCTTGCGAGGCATATATTTGTAACTTGACCATAAGGTCGAGTAACCAGTTTGACTATTTAAATAAAGTACTTTATTGGTATCGAGTGGTATGATTGTGATATTTACCGATGTTAAGACTGTGTGCACTAGCGCGTTACTGGACTAGTGCTGAATACACAGAGGGTCCGGATTTGCAAATTCGGGGTCCCGACATTAGCGGACATGCTTCCGGAGGGAAATGAGTTGCAGACAACCACCTACAAAGCCAACAAGGTTCTTTGTCCCTTAGGATTGGAAGTAGAAAGAATAGCTGTCTGTCCGAACGATTGTATCCTCTACCACAAAGAGTATGCAAACTTGCATGTATGTCCGGTATGCAACGCATCCCGGTACAAGCGTAAAGATAGATCAGATGATGACGACGAGTGTATAGAGGTGAAGAAAGGACCTCCTGCTAAGGTGGTGTGGTAACTGCCTATAATCCCTCGTCTGAAACGTTTGTTTTCGAACCCAAAAGAGGCAAAACTGCTTCGGTGGCACTCGGATGAGCGCAAGAATGATGGAATGATAAGGCACCCTGCTGATTCCACCCAGTGGAGAAACATTGATAGGAGGTTTGAAGAATTTGCATCGGATCTGAGAAATATAAGGTTCAGATTGAGTACAGACGGAATGAATCCTTTCGGCAATATGAGCAGCCGTCATAGCACTTGGCCTATGAATCTCTGTATATACAATCTTTCTCCTTGGTTGTCTATGAAGCGGAAGTATATTTTTTTGTCTATACTCATCCAAGGCCAAAGCAACCTGGAAACGATATTGATGTGTACCTAGCACCAATGGTGGAAGATCTGAACATGTTGTGGGCTCCTGGGGTAAAGGTATGGGATGCTCACAAACGAGAGTATTTCAATTTACATTGCATGTTGTTCTGCACCATAAATGATTATCCTGCTCTTGCTAACCTATTGGGGCAGAGTACAAAAGGAGCCAAAGCCTGCACTCACTGCTTGCATGCTACCGAGAGTGTGTGGCTGAATCACTCACGCAAAACCATGGACATGCGTCATCATAGGTTCCTTCGGAGGAATCACCCATACCGCAGGATGAAGAAACAATCCGACAGAATGACTGAAGATGGATTAGCTCCAAAGCATTTAAGCGGGACGGACATTCATGATATGGTTAAGAACTTGGATGTTGCTCTGGGAAAGGGACGTCAATCGTGTTGGTGATATGCCCTAGAGGCAATCATGTGAGATGATTATATCATACGTCTATGTTCAAGTACTTATCAGTTCCATGAATAAATATCACTCCTTTGTTCATTGAGTATGACTTAATTGTGAAATACACTGGTTATATGATATTATTCTAAATAATCCCTGGTCACATATCATTATGTGGGACAATAGTGATTTGACCAGCACATATATTGATTGATGGTAATGTTTCACATACCATAGATATGGAGATATCAAATCAATAATGTGGGCACATGTTAGAGAACATGGGCTTGGATAGACCTGCTCCGAGACACTACTGAGATTGTTATCTTAAGAAGTGCCATCAGGATGTAGTCGCGAGTGGTATACCTATATGATCCTTTGACCTGAGATTCTTATTGATTCTCAGCATGTGTAATTGTATACTTTGGGGCTATCAAATGCTTCACCATAACAGGGGAGTTATAAAGGTAGCTTACGGTTATGCCATGAAACATGACGTGAGATGTAAGAGATCAAGATGGAATTTGCCCCTCCTTGATAACGGGAGAGATATATCTGGGCCCCTCAGTGTGGATGGATAAGGAAAAGTGCATGGCCATGCCAAAGTGATTAAATAGTTAATCACGAATTATATCCATTACAATGACGAGTGAATTTGTCGAGCTATCACAAGGGTGGCACGCTTCTTGCCTTGAGCTTGACTGATATCGTGTGGCAAAAGGATCCTATGTGAGTATATCAAGGTTCAGCTGATTCGATCATTGTGTACATTCGAGGGTCAATATGTGCTGCTAGGTACCGCTATTGACTTGTGGTATGGAAAAGGGGTTCTCTGGGACCGTGGCTGACTTGTACATGAGCCTAATGGGTCACACACTTAACGGGTTGGATCAGGTGTAATGAATCGGATCCATTAGTGGGTTTATGTGGATTTGGATCCTCTAGCGTCTTAATGGATTTCTATTGTAGAAGATCCATTAGTGCGAGCCCTAGTGGGCTTCTATTACAAAAGGCCCGTTAGTGCGCTCTATATAAAGGAGGTGTGGGGGCGTGCGGAGTGATAGTCTCCCCACCACAAGCACTAGCCACCACCGCGTCCCACTAAACCCTAGCCGCACGCGTGGTTGCTAGCACACCAGTGCGCGGTGATCCCACCCTGGACGTGTGGATACCGTAGAGGCGTCATCGCTGTTGCGTCGGCGCTGATCGATTCAATCGGCTACATCAACTGTGCGACTACAACGAAGTTGTTGTGACGGCGATCCGCGGCGAGGAGGAGGTGTACCACGTCGTGTTCGACTACATACTGTGCTTCGGAGCACGCGGGGAGGCTTCACCCACTCTACTTCCGCTGCTAACGTGCTCCAAGGGTAATGCTCCATGATCTCTGACTCGCATGTTTCCAAGGTGTTCGCGGTAGAAAAGTTTTGTTTTCGGCTAGAGTAGCACCACGTTCTCCTTCAGTGGTATCAGAGCTGATCTTGCATTGTCTTGGATCTGGATGTTGCACATATGTTGATATGCTGTTGAGTTGGTCACGGGTTGATGCGATCAATCGGTATAGGGTTCATGAGGTACGAGTTGGTAGTGCCTTGAGGCCAAAAAGATTAGTTCATGCTTTATCTAGATTGTGACATGACATGTCCATACCGGCTGGAAACACCATCTGGACTTCCGTCATGTGCCATCTATGATATTAGCCAACAGATCGAGGCTACATGCGCACAACCTTCTCGAGGGGCCTACACGATCAAAAGATTAGTTCATGCTCGTTTTCTTTCGTGCTGTGCATTACCCCTACCGGCTGGTAACATCATCGGGTAGTAGCCCATGCCGAATAGATCGTGCCAACAGATCGAGATCGGTGTGGTCGCCGCCTTCTCATGAATCTTATGGAAATTGAGGCATTCTGATGGCTTGGGATCGGTATGATTTGATCAATCCAATTGAATTTCCATAGCATTTCTGTAGATGTGATCTACATTCCCCAAAAAAATTTCTACGGGACCGCCGATAGTCAGAGTAGCGCCCACTAATTAAAACTTGTTCACATCGTGCGCGCTAGAATTAGATCCAGCGCCTAACTTGTTTTTGCAGGGAATGATGTGAATGGTATGGCTCCCTTGTGTGTATGTGATGCATTAATGTAATTTTCATAGTCTGCGTGCTATGGTTAATTGCAACTTGGGATGCCATGTTATTGTATAACAGCCTGCGTGCTGATGTGTGATGCTTCGTATCCTCATGTAATTTTCTACTTGCTATTATGTGTAGTAGCTTAGTGTATTTTCATGGAGGCTTCTAGCATGGTGACTCGGTCGACATGAAGCGTGATGATGGAGATCGGAACGCCACGGGCCATACCATTTCACAAGTCAATATGATTGTTTGTGATGATTCCTGTCATGCTATTCCTTCATATTTCATAGTTTGTGGATATGATTTTCATATGATAGAATAGTTTCCCTTGAAAAATTAAGTGTTCGATGCCCTTCCAATAGTTCGATGCCCTTCCAATAGCTGCACCCATAAGGTCTTGTACATTAATTGGCAGTTTCAGCATACAGCAGGGTGCCATTAATTTCCTTGACCATTGGGATGAAATCGGACTTCACACGCATAGTATTGGTTTACTTATCGAGGCTATCAAAATGGTTTTGGGCCTTGGGGCACCAGTGTTGGGAGCCGGGGCATTGGATGCCACCCAACGAACAAGAGTCACATACGATGTGATTGGCAAGGGGTGCCTACCTATGTCACTTAGTCCTAGGAGTCGCTTCCGCACACTAGATCTTTGGATGACTATGGATCTTGTCCTACTGAAATGCACTAGAGGGAAAGTGATTTTAATGGGAGCATCTTTTATTAAAATTGTTTAATAGAAGGTTTACATGAACATTGTGCTAAAACTTTGCTTTACTGTTATAGATGGCGCCTAATACTATCAATAACTCTGGTTTTAACTTGCGATCGATTCTGGAGAGAGAGAAGCTCTCTGGAACAAATTTCATTGATTGGTATCGTAACTTGAGAATTGTTCTCAAGCAACAGAAAAAGGAGTATGTCATTGAGGAGCCATATCCTGAGGAACTAGCTGATGATGCTACTGCTGCTGAACGACGTGCTTATGATAAGCATGTCAATGATGAGGTTGATGCTGGCTATCTCATGCTTGCTACAATGAACTCTGAGCTTCAGAAGCAATATGAGAACACGAATGCCTATGCTATGATCACAGGGCTTCGTAGCATGTTTGAGAACCAAGCTAGGGTTGACAGATTCTCAATCTCAAAAGCTCTGTTTGCGTGCAAGCTAACCGAAGGTAGTCCGGTGATTCCTCATGTGATCAAGATGATTGGTTACATTGAGAACTTGGAGAAACTGAACTCGCCCTTAAGCCAAGAGTTGGCCACTGATGTGATTCTCTAGTCGCTTCCTGCAAGCTTCGAGTCTTTCATCATGAACTTTCATATGAATGGCATGGAGAAAAACATGTCTGAATTGCATGGGATGCTTAAGACAGCAGAGGAAAGCATCAAGAAAAGCAATAATCATGTGATGATGGTCCAAAAGGATGGTGGTAAGAAAAGGAAGCGTGGGGCAAAAGGCAAGGGTAAGGATGTGATATCCAACCCAAAACCTAAGCATGATGGTAAGACCAAGGGTGGTCCTGCTGCTTCCGATGAATGTCACTACTGCCATAAACCTGGTCATTGGCGTAGAAACTGCAAGAAATATCTGGAGGATAAAAAGAATGGAACTTTGGCTTCCACTTCAGGTATTAATGTTATAGAAATTAATCTTGCTACTTGTCCCAATGAGTCATGGGTATTTGATACCGGATCAATGATTCACACTTGCAAATTGTTGCAGGGGCTAAGAAGGACTAGAAGTTGTGCAAGTCGTGAAGTGGAAATTCGCGTCGGCAATGGCGCAAAGGTTGTTGCAGTGGCCGTTGGCGTTTATCCCTTATCGTTACCTTCAGGATTAGTTTTGGAATTAAATAATTGTTATTACATTCCAGCTTTGAACAGAAACATTATCTCTTCTTCATGTTTGGAAGAAGATGGTTTTGATTTTGTAATAAAGAACAAACGTTGTTCAATTTATTTCAATGGTATGCTCTATGGTCATTGTCCATTATTGAATGGGCTATATGTGCTAGAACTTGAAGATAAATTTGTCTATAATGTTAATGCTAAAAGGCTCAAAACAAATGATTTTAATCGCACTTATTTATGGCATTGTCGCTTAGGCCACATAAATGAGAAACGCGTGCAGAAGCTCCATAGAGATGGTCTTCTTGATTCATTTGATTTTGAATCATTTGACACATGCGAATCTTGTTTACTTGGCAAGATGACTAAGACGCCATTCACTGGTTCAAGTGAGAGGGCCAGTGAATTGTTGGCTTTAGTACATACGGATGTATGTGGACCAATGAGCGTTGTGGCCAAAGGTGGATTTCAGTACTTCATTACTTTTACTGATGACTTTAGTAGATATGGCTATATCTATTTAATGAAGCATAAGTCTGAATCTTTTGAAAAGTTAAAGGAGTTTCAGAATGAAGTACAAAATCATTTGGGCAAGACAATCAAATTTCTACGATTTGATTGTGCAGGTGAATATTTGAGCCATGAGTTTAATGATCATCTTAAGAGTTGTGGAATTGTTTCGCAATTGACTCTGCCAGGGACGCCTCAGTTGAATGGCGTGTCTGAACGGAGGAATCGAACTCTGTTGGACATGGTTCTATCTATGATGAGTCAAACTGATCTTCCGTTATCTCTTTGGGGACATGCTCTAGATACTGCTGCGTTCACCTTAAATAGGGTTCCATCGAAATCCGTAAGTAAGACACCATATGAGATGTGGAAAGGGAAACGTCCCAATTTGTCTTACCTAAAGATTTGGGTCTGTGAGGCTTATGTTAAACATTCGATGTCAGATAAGCTCCATGCTAAATCACACAAGTGCTTCTTTGTGGGGTACCCAAGATCTGTAGGGTATTACTTTTATAACCGGGAGGAGGGCAAAGTGTTTGTCGCCCGGAATGGTGTCTTTTTGGAAAAGGAGTTTTTCAAAAGAGCTAGTGGGAGCAAGGTGCAACTCGAAGAAATTCGGGAAACATCTGAAAATGTTTCAGCTCCCACTGATCCACATGAGGAGATGCAAAACGTTGCAGAACCAATGGAAAAGGCACCAGTCCAACGAAGGTCTACAAGGGCAAGCCGCGCTCCCGAGAGGTATATGTTCCTCGCTACGGAATAGCGCGACATTTTCTTGTTAGACAATGATGAGCCCAAGAACTATGCGGAAGCGATGGTGGGACCGGACTCTGAGAAATGGCTGGAGGCCATGAGATCTGAAATAAAGTCCATGCATGATAATCAAGTTTGGGACTTGGTTGATCTGCTTGATGGTGTGAAAACCATCGAGTGCAAATGGGCCTTTAAGAAAAAGATAGATGCCGATGGAAATGTTCACATCTATAAGGCACGGTTGGTGGCAAAAGGGTATAAGCAAATTCATGGTATCGACTATGATGAAACTTATTCGCCTGTAGCCATGCCGAAGACTATCCAGATCATGCTAGCAATTGCCGCATTTCACGACTATGAGATACGTCAAATGGATGTCAAAACAGCTTTCCTAAATGGAGACCTAAGTGAGGATGTGTACATGACACAACCTGAAGGTTTTGACGATCCTAAGAATGTTGGCAAGATATGCAAGCTTCGAAAGTCCATTTATGGACTGAAGAAGGCATCTCAGAGTTGGAATCTTCGTTTTGATAAAGTGGTCAAAGAGTTTGATTTCATCAAGAATGAAGACGAGCCTTGCGTTTACAAGAAGGCAAGTGGGAGCGCAATTGTATTTTTGGTCTTGTATGTGGATGACACTTTATTAATTGGAAATGATATTCTACTGTTAGAAACTGTTCAATCTTATCTGAGAAAATGTTTCTCGATGAAAGATTTGGGAGATGCAGCTTACATTTTGGGCATAAAGATCTGTAGAGATAGATCGAGGAGGCTAATCGGATTAAGCCAAAGTACATACATTGACAAGTTTTTGAAACGGTTCGAAATGCATAATTCCAAGAAAGGTTTCCTGCCAATGTCACATGGTGTTAGTCTTAGCAAGACTCAGTGTGCTTCGACACCTGATGAGCTGGATAGAATGAGTAGGATTCCATATGCCTCTGCTATTGGATCCATCATGTACGCCATGTTGTGTACTCGCCCAGATGTTTCTTATGCTCTAAGTGTTACGAGCAGATACCAATAAAATCCAGGTGAGAGTCATTGGATGGCTGTAAAGACTATTCTCAAGTACTTGCGAAGGACTAGAGATATGTTCTTGGTCTTTGGAGGTGAAGAAGAGCTCGTCGTAAAGGGTTACACTTATGCTAGCTTCCAAACCGATAAAGATGACTCACGATCGCAATCCGGTTTTGTATTCTGTCTCAATGGTGGGGCAGTGAGCTGGAAAAGTTCCAAGCAAGAGACAGTAGCTGATTCTACTACAGAGGCTGAGTATACTGCAGCTTCTGAAGCTGCAAAGGAGGCTATTTGGATCAGAAAATTTGTTTCTGAGTTGGGAGTTATCGCTAGTGCATCCTGTCCAGTAGACCTCTATTGTGACAATAGTGGTGCCATTGCACAAGCGAAGGAGCCTTGGTCTCACCAAAAATCCAAACACATACTCAGGCGTTATCACCTCATCCGAGAGATCATCGATAGAGGAGATGTGAAGATTTGCAAAGTGCACACGGATCTGAATGTCGCCGATCCGCTGACAAAACCTCTTCCACAACCGAAGCATGAGGCACACACAAGAGCCATGGGTATTAGATACTTGCATGATGCACTCTAGTGCAAGTGGGAGATTGTTGGTGATATGCCCTAGAGGCAATCATGTGAGATGATTATATCATACGTCTATGTTCAACTACTTATCAGTTCCATGAATAAATGTCACTCCTTTGTTCATTGAGTATGACTTAATTGTGAAATACATTGGTTATATGATGTTATTCTAAATGATCCCTGGTCACATATCATTATGTGGGACAATAGTGATTTAACCAGCACATATATTGATTGATGGTAATGTTTCACATACCATAGATATGGAGATATCAAATCAATAATGTGGGCACATGTTAGAGAACATGGGGTTGGATAGACCCGCTCCGAGACACTACTGAGATTGTTATCTTAAGAAGTGCCATCAGGATGTAGTCTCGAGTGGTATACCTATATGATCCTTTGACCTGAGATTCTTATTGATTCTCAGCATGTGTAATTGTATACTTTGGGGCTATCAAATGCTTCACCATAACAGGGGAGTTATAAAGGTAGCTTACGGGTATGCCATGAAACATGACGTGAGATGTAAGAGATCAAGATAGAATTTGCCCCCTCCTTGATAACGGGAGAGATATATCTGGGCCCCTCAGTGTGGATGGATAAGGAAAAGTGCATGGCCATGCCAAAGTGATTAAAGAGTTAATCACAAATTATATTCATTACAATGACGAGTGATTTGTCGAGCTATCACAAGGGTGGCACGCTTCTTGCCTTGAGCTTGACTGATATCGTGTGGCAAAAGGATCCTATGTGAGTATATCAAGGTTCAGCTGATTCGATCATTGTGTACATTCGGGGGTCAATATGTGCTGCTAGGTACCGCTGTTGACTTGTGGTCTAGAAAAGGGGTTCTCCGGGACCACGGCTGACTTGTACATGAGCCTAATGGGTCACACACTTAACGGGTTGGATCATGTGTAATGAATCGGATCCATTAGTGGGTTTATGTGGATTTGGATCCTCTAACGTCTTAATGGATTTCAATTGTAGAAGATCCATTAGTGCGAGCCCTAGTGGGCTTCTATTACAGAAGGCCCGTTAGTGCGCTCTATATAAAGGAGATGTGGGGGCGTGCGGAGTGATAGTCTCCCCACCACAAGCCCTAGCCGCCACCGCGTCCCACTAAACCCTAGTCGCACGCGTGGGTGCTAGCACACCAGCGCGCGGTGATCCCACCCCGGACGTGTGGATACCGTAGAGGCGTCATCGCTGTTGCGTCGGCGCTGATCGATTCAATCAGATACATCAACTGTGCGACTACAACAAAGCTGTTATGACGGCGATCCGCAACGAGGAGGAGGTGTACCACGTCGTGTTAGACTACATACTGTGCTTCGGAGCACGCGGGGAGGCTTCACCCACTCTACTTCCGCTGCTAACGTGCTCCAAGGGTAATGCTCCATGATCTCTGACTCACATGTTTCCTTGTTGTTCGTGGTAGAAAAGTTTTGTTTACGGCTAGAGTAGCACCGCGTTCTCCTTCAAATCGAGGACCCATGAGAAGAGCATGTGGAAGAAGAGATCAATATTTTGGGACCTACCTTATTGGGGGCACCTACAAGTTCGGCACTGCATCAACGTGATGCATGTAGAGAAGAATGTATGTGATAGCTTGATTGGTCTCTTATTGAACATTAAGGGCAAAACAAAGGACGGTATCAACTCACGGCTTGACTTGGTTGATATGGACATTAGACCTGAGTTAGCACCGAAAGATACTGATAAAGGCAGAACTTATTACGAACCTGCTTGCTACACTTTGTTTAGGGCCGAGAGAACTGAACTGTGCCAGTCCTTGCATGGTGTTAAAGTTCCGTCCGGTTACTCGTCCAATATGAAGAGGCTTGTTTCAATGCAAGACTTGAGTTTAAATGGCATGAAGTCTCATGATTGCCATGTGCTTATGACACAGATGCTCCCTGTGGCAATTAGAAGCATCTTATCGACCAAGCTCCAGGAGACAATCACAAGGTTGTGTTATTTCTTTAACACAATTGCTTAGAAGGTCATCGATCTCGAAGGACTAGATGCTCTGCAGGCCGAGGTGGTAATGACCATATGTAATCTTGAGATGTATTTTCCTCTGTCATTTTTCGATATCATGGTCCATCTCATTGTTCACATAGTGAGGGAGATAAAGTTGTGCGGGCACGTGTTCCTACGTAGCATGTACCCGTTCGAGAGGTACATGGGAATTCTCAAGTCTTACATATGGAATCGATCTCGACCGGAGGGTAGCATTATCGAAGGTTATGCAACCAAAGAGGTCGTCAAGTTTTGTGTGGATTACATGGTACAGGTTGAGCCGATAGGTGTGCCTCAATCCCGCCATGAGGGAAGGCTCCAGGGTGTCGGGACCATCGGAAGAAAATCAATCACGCCTGATCCAGGTGCGTGTGCTAAAGCCCATTTCATGGTTTTGCAACACATGGCTATTGTGGCCCCGTATATCGACGAGCACAAGAACTAGCTACGGCAAGAGAATCCATCGCGGTTGGAGTCATGGATCATCAGACAACATAACCTTCAATTCAACAGATGGCTGAAGGAGCGACAACCCATCATTGCAAGCTCGGCCGAAGATCCGCTTACATGGTTGGCAAAAGGGCCAGCATTTATGGTTGTAACATGGAAAGGATACGACATAAATGGGTGTACATTTTACATGAGGGATCAGGACATGAAGAGCACAAACCAAAACAGCGGTGTTCGCATAGATGCGCTAAATACTGCTGGGTCGACGAGGTCGTACTATGGGTTCATTGAAGAAATTTGGGAGCTTGACTACATACTATTCAAGATCCCCATATTTCGGTGCCGTTAGGTTCACCTGCAGCATGTGAAGGTTGACAAGTACGGTGTCACTACTGTGGACCTTGAACGTGTCGGATACCAAGACGAACCGTTTGTTCTTGCTAACCAAGTTTTTCAAGTCTTCTATGTAACCGACCCATTGAACAAGAAGTGCCACGTGGTTCTTCAAGGAAAAAGGAGGATTGTCGGAGTCGAGAATGTGGTAGATGAGGAAGAATACAATCAGTTTGATGAGTTGCCTCCTATTGGTACTGGGATCATGGTCCAGGAAGAGAAACCTGAGGAAGCTAGCTACACATGCGTTGATGTGACACTACGGAATTTCGAGACATTAGAAAATGTGAAATTAGATAATAAAAACTTTACGGTGTGGTGTTTTATCGCATTTTGGGCCGTTTCCGGGGGTTCGGGCCTTGGGAAACCTAGTTTGGGCCTTGGGGGGTATTGGTTGGGCCGAAGGTGGAGAGGTTCTGGCCCAAGTGGAGGTGGAGGAGGGTAGCAAAACCCCTTGGGCGCCAGCCCTAGGGCACCCCCACTCCTCCCTCTAGCCACCTCTCCCTCCCCCTCTCCCTCCCCCTCCCCCTCAAGCCACCACCCTTGGGGCGCCTCCCCTCCATCTTCCCCTTGCGCCACCACCTCCACCTCCCCTCTCCACCTCCCTTGCTACTCTAGGGGAGCTCCCCACCGTGCCACTTCGCTGTCCCCTCCATCGGGAAGCCCCGCGACGAGGAGATCCGGCGGTTTCGGCGTGAGGAGGACGATCGGGGAGCTCGGTAGGAACGATTTCAGCGTTCATCGTTCGTCGGGAAGAGGTATGATTTGGGTGATCCTTGGGGTTGGTCTAGGTACTGTTCTAGAGGTTGTTTTGATGCTTTTAGATCAAGTGGTGGTGCTGTGATTGAGTAGATTGGATGAAAACTAGAGTTTGCCACGTTCTCTACTTCGGGCAAATTGTACAGTCGACCTAGGGTTTTAGTTTTCGCGACCTTAGATTCGGAATTTAGTCGGCCGCCCATTGATAAAGTTGTAGTTAACTTCAATACCTTTCAGTGGACATAAAGAACGTCCAATTCCGCCCAGCCGTTTGAAAGTTATGCTCGATTTACCGAGCATGTTCAAATCTGTGACGTAATTGGGACAAAACGTAGTGTTTTGTAGATTAAACCATTTTAGAGGCAGAATCAGCTTTTCCCAATACTTAGGAAAAGCTATGAAATTTCCTAAGCTTCGCGATGATGTACTCGTTTACCTGATTTGGAGTACTTAAGCCCAAGTTATGGCGTTCCGAAGGCTGCTGTTCAGTTGGGACAGAGTCTCTGTTTTTCATTTTTGGGAGTAGTTTGCGAAATCGGGGTAGATGGGCGATGGCGTACTGTTTTGTGGGCATGTTGTGATTGTGTGGCATCTATGTGCCGGTGGTGTGAACCTGGGAGTGCCCTCCTCATCCCGCCAATCCGTTGCCCGAGGTTTAGGCAAGTGTATTGGGATGGGTAACATGTGGTTTATTTGCTTATCTTGACTAGATGCAATTGTTTCCATGTTATGCTATCTTGCCATGCTTAGTGTTTGCCATGATATGATAAAAAGGGTATGTTAAGATGCTATGCAATGGTTTATGGTTAATGATTATGGCATATGTTGCATACATGGCATGAAACTTGGCTCGGTCGGTGAGAACGTCATAACTATTTCGGTATGGTCGGTGAGAAAGTTATGACTAATCCGGAACGCCTTGGATGTAAGACCTACCTCGTGATTCCACCCACGCGGTGAGTGGAAGCGTGGAGTAGGCACCCTCCATCTACAGGATGGAAGTGGGACGTGGGTGCACACCGACGGGTGTGCACTCGGCAATACCGGTATTTGCATCGAGGAGACATGTGCATTGCATTGCATTGCATACATGATGATGATGATGATGATGATGAAATGATCTCAATGAGGTTGAGACATGAATATGATGTTGCATATGAAGTATGATTTGATAATGATGTTAAGTTTGTTATGTAGTGATGATAATATTGAATTGTTCTGTATGAACCATTGCAATATACTTGCTGTGTGATGAACTCACGCTTGTGTTTTATGTTGTTTTAGGTACCATGACTCCGGCTTGTGGGAAGGGGCAATAGTTACACATCTTCACGTAGTTCCAGTCACTTTTACCAATTTGAGTCATGATCATAATAATAGTGCCATGAACCTTGGTGTATGGATTAAATTGTGTGGTCGTGTCCCTTATTTGCTTCGTTATAGTTTATGGAGTGGTTGGACTTGATATTATTGCCTTAAGTTGTTGTTATATCCATTTACATTGCTTCTTTAGATGTCTGATGATATGATATTACTTGCCTGTTATTGCTATTGTCTCAAATCATGTTAAAACAAAGGAGATGCTGCCGAAATTTTCGGTTTTAGCATTTGCTCCTTTGCTGTAATTTGTCTTTATTAGTGGTATTTAGGTGTTGTTTAGTCTATGCTTGGTAGCATTCGGGCATACTTGATGCCGGGGTGTTACAGTTGGTATCAGAGCGGGCTTTAGGTCCTTGGAACATGCATTTTTAGTGTTATACCTTAGTATTAACTAAAATGTGATGTGGGATAACCTAGAAACATGGCTTAGGTTATAACTAAAATTCTGCTATAGGATAGCAACCTTAAAACTTGTGTATGTGGAATAACTAATTTAAAATTTGACACACATGGATGCACAGTAGGAAAGGGTATGGGTATCGTTGCTTTACGCTTAAATGTTATATTTAAGCCTTGATGTTGAATGTTTTATGTGATAAAGTATGCTGCTATGTGTATGAGATAATTGATTGAATTGCTCTTGTTATCGTGATAAAGTGGGGTTGTGGTGCCGAAGGGTTTCGGTCACCTTTTTGTTTATAGTAAGGTTGTGGTTTGACGGTATGGCCGATTAAAGCCATCACCGAAGAACTATTAACCCTTGTGGGGAAAGAGTGCTTACCTTTTTTGTCGTAGTTTGGGTAGTTAATTGGAGTCAAAAAGAAGAGTTAGTGGTGGATTCCTTCGTATGTTCTTTACTGTTCTGACGGTTGGTTTTGGGTTGTTTTTCTTGGCTTTAGTTGATTGAACTCAAATGAAAAGTGTTGGGTTTACGCGGATTGTTTCGTAGGCGGTTCGTGGTTTTGTCTTCCTTCCTTGGTTGAAGACAAAGAAGAAGAGTTTTGTGTTGTGCGTCTTTTGGTCGTAATTTTTGCTTTGACACCCGGTTTTGCTGGTCATTGTGGACTGTCTTGGGGAGAAAACTTATGTGGTTGTTGTTCTCCCTATCTAAGAAAAAGTGTTGGAGTTTCCCCTTGTGCAGGCCTTGAGTTGGTGGAGATAAGTTTGAATCTTTTATCGGAAAAGATTTAATGAACATTATTTTCCCTGGTGCATCCTTCTTCCTTCTTGGAAGTATAGATCTTGAGATTTCTTGAAGAGTTTTGGGCTATCAAGGTTGGAAATTTGATAGTTGAGCTCTCCTGCATTCCTGTTGGAGTTTTGTTTTTCTTCCTTGCCTGGAAAGGAGAAATTGTCTATCGGTATTCGTTCTGGTTCTTGAGTTGTGGTTATCTTTAAAAGTTGAGTTGCATCCTGTTTGTCAAAAGTGAAAATGGTTGTTTAGCATGTTATGTAGTATGTAACAATTTGGTTTATGGAAATGATTTACTCCTAAGTTAATTGGTGAGTTGAATTAGTTAAATGTAATATTTATCTTTAGCTTAAGATTAAATGAACTTCTAGTGTTGTAGATTACTCTATAGCGAGAATGATTAAAGGTATTAATGTACATGCTTAGATTCTGTTGTTTACTTTAAAAAGTGCTTATGACCCCTGATAATGTTTAAAGTATTAAACCCTGAAGCATAGTTAGAATATTAAGATGATCTAGACTGCTGGTATTGTTAAAGAAACTTTGCTGGTTGTTAAGATGTTCTAATTTTACATGTTAATAGAGAGATTTAATTGTGTTGGTGACCTTAACTTGTAAGTTGATTAGAGTTGTTATTTATGATGTTGCGAACTGTTAGTATATTTGGAAGCTTGCATATGTGTTCCTATAATGCTAGTACCAATGTCAGTTGGGAAGACATAGGTTTAGTGGTTGTGGTAAGAGCTTTGTGATGGTCCAACTCATTCAATTTGTTTTAAATAGTTGGAGCATGTTGAGTAGTGACAATTTGCTATAGCCTTTGGATAGGGTAACTAAAAGTAATGTTGCAGTTTTTAAGATTATGCAAATAATTGATATTGATGACTGGGTAGTGTTGTTAATTGTTGGAAACCATTGATCCAATAGAGAAAAGTGTAAAACTGTGGTATTATGTCGAGTACATGTTGTGATGGGATGAACAAGGGATGATAATCATGATGTAAGATTTTAACCGTAATGAATGCATATTTTAGAATCCTATTTACGAATTTTATCTTGTAGAGATAATACTTATTTGTTGAAATCATTTTATTGATTGAACAATTTTTAATTGTCAAGATGTTGAAGTATGGATGATATAAAATTGCTACGTTGATCATGCTTAAGTATCTGTTGAAGTACTATGTTTGCAATATAGAATACGTTGTTATATGATGTGTTGGTCTGTGGGGATCATGATGAGGTAGTATAGGATGGAAGTCTTTTTGTTAATCATCATAAACTTTATTTATAAATGTTGGGAAAGGTAACTAGAGAAAGAATTGGTTATATAACTTTTGGTTGAATTATGATGAGGCTTCTCGATGAGTAAATAGTGTATATTGAATACTTAAATAGTACGTATAGTGGAATGCTAGATATGGTGGGTTTCATGCTAAGCTTGTGTCTAAAACCTTTTGGACTGGTTCCATTGGTTGCTATTTTGGCTGAATGCTTTCGGTCAAAGTGTTCCTTCTGTTGTGTTTTAGAGTTTCCCTAAACTCGTAGTGATTGGTGCCAATTTTTGGTTTTGGGCTAATTTGCTTAGTTTATGCTATGAGTATGGTCTTACACCCAAAAGTCTTTGAGTGGATCGCGCCCCTTCGCGTTCGCACTGAATTATCTTTGGAATAAATTTTAAAGGAAGCAAATGTAACACCCCAGCTTCTACTAAGCCCAGAATGTCACCAACATAGACCATACAACAATTAATACCATGACTAAATGGAAAATTTCGGCAGCATCTCCTTTGTTTTAGCATAAATTTGAACATCACAATATCATATCAACATATATAGATCAATCAAGATATCAATATGCATCGACAACAATAGATGAGCATCAACTAGAATAACAATAAGCAATGATAATCATGGAATAAGCATCAACTAAGACTAGGATGATAAAACAAATCGCTCCAAAGACCCACATGACACACATGAGGGAAACCAACACACATAATATCCATACACCAAAATCAACATAACTTATTGCCATGTTTCCATAGAAATGGGTGAATTATCTAGATTATGAGTGCTACGTGAAGAAGTGTAGCTAAATTCCCTTCCCACGCGCCGATTTCATTGTACCTACATAAACAAACAACATAAAACACAAGCGTGAGTTCATCACTCAGCAAAGTGTAATGTAATGAAAAACAGAGTGCAAGACAACAAACCATCAATTTCAATCTTCATAAGCATTACATACCACAACATTACCAACCTCATGTACACGACATGTAAAACATCATAATCATCTCTTAGTCAATATGACATTCGTCTCATGAACAACTCAACAACATTCTCATTAACATCTCAAAAGAATTCTCATTCATAGTTTCATTCATGCAATGCAATGCACATGTCTCCTGGAAACTCATACCGGTATGGTTGAGTGCACACCCGTCGGCATGCACCCTTTTTCCCCTTCCATCCCGAAGATGGAGGGTGCTTATCACTCACTTCCATTCACCTCGGTGATGGAATCACGATGTAGGACTTACTTGAAAGAATAGTCCCGGACTAGTCATAACTGTTCTCACCGACCCTACCGGAATAGTTATGACTTATCTCACCGGCCGGCCATGAAAATATGCCATGAATGCAAAATGGACAGCAACGTATACATAAATAGAAATATTGCATATCAACACATGGCATCTCAACATGTAGGACCGTATTCAACAATCGACGGTAACCGTTCAAAACATGGCATGTGAATCATTTATCAACAACAAGCATTTTTAATCATGGCATGAGGACACCATATCATCGACAACATTTAAATCATGGCCTAAGGACATCCTTTCAAATATAACATGTAATTCATGGCAAGACAACATGTTATCTATTCCAAATACTATCAAGCAATTCTAGCAACACGTATAGCATACAATCCACGCAACACACTTGCCTTCAACCACGGGCAACGGAGTGACGAGAGGTTGAGGCCACTCCCGGAGGCACACCACCTGCAAACACGTGCCACACACTCAAATTGAGTCCACAAAACAACACACATATATCCCACTACCCCGACTTCGCTTACAACTCCTAAAATCAGAAAACAGCAAATCTGTCCCTTCGGGACAGCAGCCTTCCAATGGGCATAACTTCTGTTCTAGGACTCCAAATTGAATAAACAAGTACATCCTCGCGTAGCTTAGGAAATTTCCCAACTTTTTCTAGTTATAGGGAAAGACTGATTCGGACTCTAATGTTGTTTAATCTACAAAATACCGTGATCTGTTCCAATCACGTCACAGATTTTAACACGCTCGGTAAAACAGTCATAACTTTCAAACAGCTGATCAGAATTTAACGTTCTTTATGTCCACGGAAAGATAATTAAATTACCTACAACTTTCTCAACGTCCGTATGACCAGATTCCAACTCTAAATTGGCGAAAACGCCTGCCCTAGTTCGGGTGCCCAATCTGCCCGAACAGAACGTGAATACAACTCTAGTTTTCAACAAATCTACCCCATGGCAGCACCTCCCTTGATCTAAAAACATGAAATCCATCCCTAGATCAGTACCTAGACCCAATCCCTCAGATCCCCCATGACATACCTCTTCCCGGTGAACAACGAATACCGAAAACGCTCCTCCCGGCTTCCCGATCGTCCTCCTCGCGCCGGAACCGCCGGATCTCCTCGTCGCGTGGCTTCCCGATGGAGGAAACAGCAGGGGGAAGATGTGGGGAGCCCCTCTAGGGCAGCAAGGGGAGGTGGAGAGGGATGGGGGAGGGCGCAAGAGGCTAAGGGGGGTGGCGGCTAGGGAGGAGGAGGCAATGGGGTGGAGGGGAAACAAGTGGGGGCTAGGGCTAGGGAGGGGACTTGTTTGGGGCGCAGGTAGGGCTAGGGCAGAAGTTTTGCTGTCCTAGACCACCTCCAAAAGGCCCAAATATGTCCCACCTTCGGCCCACATGGACCCCCCAAGGCCCGAACTCCCCCGGAAGGCCCAAAATCCCCCGGAAAGGCCCACACTTGCAAAAACGGCGCAAAAACATGTTACAAGAGTCGTACCTTATGGCCGAGATCGAAAATGACTCATACCGTCATTCCGTAGTATCACAGCAGATGGACATAGCGGGTTGTGTTGGAGATTCTTGAGATTTAATTTGCACCTCTATTTGGCTAGAGTTGGAGTTATTTTTGAAATTTTGTGTGGCGTTTGCAAGTGTTTCACGAGGTGGATTTTATGAATGTTTTATAAGTGATGTTGTTAGGGAAGTGTTCCTTTTTTTTAAATAAGTTTCCCTTTCTCTTTGAGAAATTTGTGGCGGTTGCGTGTGTAGATGTTTAACTTTAGAGTCGGTGTTCTCTTCCAAAAATTTGGTTTTGGTTAAAGTGCGATGTTTTTCATAAAAGAGTTGATGAGCCAGGTCAGTGAGAAAGTCATATATGAATATATGACTAATCCGGAGTGCTCTTGAAAAGATTGCATTCATGTCAGGCATCGAGATTTCCAGTGCTTTCTAGCATGAAAATAAAGAATGGATAAATGCTGGAATTTTGGTTATGTTACAGATTTGAGTTTCCCCCTCTCTTCGAGAGATACTGTGATGGTTGTGGATTCTTGTGTGTGATTTGAGAAACGGTTCCCATTTCAAAATGTTGATTTTGGTGAAAATGAGAAGTTTGGCTTTGGTGAAAGCGAGTTGAGATGTTTTGGTCATTGAGAACTTCTGTCAAAGAATTGTGCTGAGTCTCTCTTTCGTTTGAGTGCTCCCCGATGTGAAATGTATCGCATTGATGTGTTCCTAGGTGGGGTTGATTAAATTATTAGTGAACCACTGGGTGTTTGCTAGTAATTGTTTTTCCTTTTCAGAGTGTATTGGATCTTTCTGTCGCTGAGGTTGAGCGAGGCTGTGTCAACCGTAGCGAATTTGTTCGGTTGTTACTGTTTATTGCGGGTTTAAGGACCTTGGTTGCAAAGTAGGTTTTCCCTTTCGGTGGTAGTGTTGGGTATTGGTCTTTTGTAAAAGATCAATCTTGTGCAAGGTTTTAACCTCGTTTGTTCAAATAGTTGGTGGTCTTGGAGTGTACGCCTCACCTGGTTCGTCGTCATCTTGAATACGGCGAACCACAGTAGAGAGGTTGAGGTGTGAAAACACGTTCGTGCATAGGAGATGAAGAGGGTCCTAGAGGCTGGTACCGTGTTCTTCTGGAGTGTAGTTTCGATTAAAAGGATCGAGCACATTAATCGAAGGAATGTATGGAATGAGGAGTGTGAGGCCGTTTTCTTTCGTGGTCTATTTGGGAATTGAAGTGAAGGTGGAACCGTGACAGGTTGCACTTTGTTGAGCTAAATCAACACTTTCTCGCTAAGTGTTGGTTTTGAGAACTGGTTTGTCGTTTGTTCCGGTTTTAGTCTCTGTGTGAATGTTTTGTGTTGCAAAGAAGTCTTTTCTCCCTTGGGGAACATTGTTGTTGTTTTTGGCAACTCTTCGGATTTGAGGTCGAATCCTGTTTTAGGGGGGAGAATGTGACAGTACGGAATTTCAAGACATTAGAAAATGTGAAATTAGAGAATAAAAACTTTACGGTGTGGGGTTTTATCGCGTTTTGGGCCGTTTCTGGGGGTTCGAGCCTTAGGAAACCTAGTTCGGGCCTTGGGAGGGATTGGTTGGGCCGAAGGTGGAGAGGTTCTGGCCCAAGTGGAGGTGGAGGAGGGCAGCAAAACCCCTTGGGCGCCCCCACTCCTCCCTCTAGCCGCCTCTCCCTCTCCCTCTCCCTCCCCCTCAAGCCGCCACCCTTGGGACGCCTCCCCTCCATCTTCCCCTTCCGTCACCACCTCCACCTCCCCTCTCCACCTCCCTTGCTGCTCTAAGGGAACTCCCCACCATGCCACTTCGCTGTCCCCTCCATTGGGAAGCCCCGCGACGCGGAGATCCGGCGGTTTCGACGCGAGGAGGATGATCGGGGAGCTCGGGAGGAAGGATTTCGGCGTTCATCGTTCGTCGGGAAGAGGTATGATTTGGGTGATCCTTGGGGTTGGTCTAGGTACTGTTATAGAGGTCGTTTTGATGCTTTTAGATCAAGTGGTGGTGCTGTGATTGAGTAGATTGGATGAAAACTAGAGTTTGCCACGTTCTCTGCTTCGGGCAGATTGTGTAGTCAACATAGGGTTTGAGTTTTCACGACCTTAGATTCGGAATTTGGTTGGCCGCCTGTTGATAAAGTTGTAGGTAACTTCAATACCTTTCAATGGATATAAAGAACGTCCAATTCCGCCCAGCCATTTGAAAGTTATGCTACATTTACCGAGCGTGTTCAAATCTGTGATGTAATTGGGACAGAACGTAGTGTTTTGTAGATTAAACCATTTTAGAGGCCGAATCAGCTTTTCCCAATACTTAGGAAAAGCTAGGAAATTTCCTAAGGTTCGCGATGATGTACTCGTTTACCTGATTTGGAGTACTTAAGCCCAAGTTATGGTGTTTCGAAGGCTGCTGTTCCGTTGGGACAGAGTCTCTGTTTTTCATTTTCGGGAGTAGTTTGCGAAATCGGGGTAGATGGGTGATGGCTTACTGTTTTGTGGGCACGTTGTGATTGTGTGGCATCTATGTGCAGGTGGTGTGACCCCGGGAGTGCCCTCCTCATCCCACCAATCCATTGCCCGAGGTTAAGGCAAGTGTATTGGGATGGGTAACATGTGGTTTATTTGCTTGTCTTGACTAGATGCAATTGTTTCCATGTTATGCTATCTTGCCATGCTTAGTGTTTACCATGATATGATAAAAAGGGTATGTTAAGATGCTATGCAATGGTTTATTGTTAATGATTATGGCATATGTTGCATACATGGCATGAAGCTTGGCCCGGTCGGTGAGAATGTCATAACTATTCTGGTAAGGTCGGTGAGAAAGTTATGACTAATCTGGAGCGCCTTGGATGTAAAACCTACCTCGTGATTCCACCCACGCGGTGAGTGGAAGCGAGGAGTAGGCACCCTCCATCTACGGGATGGAAGGGGGACGTGGGTGCATGCCGACGGGTGTGCACTCGGCAATACCGGTATTTGCGTCGAGGAGACATGTGCATTGCATTGCATGGCATACATGATGATGATGAAATGATCTCAATGAGGTTGAGACATGAATATGATGTTGCATATGAAGTATGATTTGATCATGATGTTAAGTTTGTTATGTAGTGATGATAATATTGAATTGTTCTGTTTGACCCATTGCAATATACTTGCTGTGTGATGAACTCACGCTTGTATTTTATGTTGTTTTAGGTACCATGACTCTGGCTTGTGGGAAGGGGCAATAGCTACACATCTTCACGTAGTTCCAGTCACATTTACCAATTTGAGTCATGATCATAATAATAGTGCCATGAATCTTGGTGTATGGATTAAATTGTGTGGTCGTGTCCCTTATTTGCTTCGTTATAGTTTATGGAGTGGTTGGACTTGATATTATTGCCTTAAGTTGTTGTTATATACATTTACATTGCTTCTTTAGATGTCTTATGATATGATATTATTTGCTTGTTATTGCTATTGTCTCATCATGTTAAAACAAAGGAGATGCTGCCGAAATTTTCGGTTTTAGCATTTGCTCTTTTGCTGTAATTTGTCTTTATTAGTGGTATTTAGGTGTTGTTTAGTCTATGTTTGGTAGCATTCAGGCATACTAGATGCCTGGGTGTTAAAGTTGATCATCGTGAAGGGCTAATTTTTGTATAAAAAAAATAAGCAAGTGGATTAATGATGAGATCCTTATTTACATTCCATGTGTATGTTTACTTGTAATCAAATATTCATGTTATAAGTAATGAGATGTACATATGTCTATATTATAATTAATGATCAGATGCATGTATGTATTATATGTTGATGAGATGCATGTATTACAATTAATCATAATTATAAATACGCTTGTTTTTTGTTGGTGTCTCAGGTCATCACAGACGGTTCATTGATTGAACTGTCTGTGATGTACTCATCGCAGACGGTTCGGTCTATAAACAGTCTGTGATGATGCCCCAACCCTAATATCAATATTCTAACCCTTGGCGGCAAACCATGTTTCCTAGGCAGCAAAACCCTTACTTACCCTTGGCGACGCCTCCAGACCCCGCCGCCCGGCCGCCCCGGCCATGCTGTCCCGACGCCCTGCAGTGCTGCCCCGACGCTCCCGACCACCACCTCGTCCTCCTCCAAGCCGCCGCCGTGCCACCCTGACGCCCTGCCGATAGGCCACCGCCTCCTCCGAGCCATGTCTAGCTGTCTCCCCACGGTAATCTGATAACTTGTGGTTTAGGGTTTGAATACATTGTTGTGGCTGTGGGTTACATTCTCTGTGAGGATTCGGCATTGTGAGATAGGTTGTGACAGTATAGGAGAAAGATGAATTTAGTTTGCTATTGCATTCTTGTCAAATTCAATTACTTTGCATAGTTTGCATTCTCTGTGAGGATTCGGCATTGTGAGTTTAGTGGGCTTGTATGCTTGAACTGGTAATTTACTTAATCTGTTAAGTGTTGCTCGAACTGGTAATTTGCATAATCTGTTAAGTGTTGCTTGAACTGGTGATTTGCATAATAAGCTGACAAGAGGCAAATTGATTTTGGTAAGTTGAGAACTGAATTTAAGATTTTGGTTACTGTCACAACAAGTCAATGATCACCAAGTCCTAGTGGCGAGGAAGGCTAACCTTTGGGTTAAACAGGCCGACATCTGAGAGAAATAATAATCAAAACCTCTTGAGTTTTATATTTACGTTGTCCATTTGATTATGGATGAACATATGATTTCTAATGCTTTATATGCCGCAATATGTTGTATGTTAAAATTGGAAGATGATCAATCAAGCGTTGAATTGTTCATGCTGTTACATACTTCATTTGAGTACCATTATGTCCTCTTTATTGTCGGAATTAAATTGATGAATATTTTGGTAATACCGCAATTACTTAAACAATCCAGAAAACAATTCTCAGTGATGATACTTACCTTTATTTCCTCTTCAATGACCCACTTGTCTTAGCCTTGCTGATCTCAACTTTCTTTCCTCTTCTATGACCTTCATTACAAGATGTCGATGTCCCCACATTCTTCATCGCCGAATGGATTGGATGAGACACCCAACGTAGAAAAACAGAGGCGCACTACAAGAGGGCTTAGTAAAAGGCCGCAGAGCCAAGATACCATCACTGCGGTTGATCCGCATGATGGGTCCCCTACCGCACCTACTAAAAGCCGCACAAGCATTCCGTACATTGTGCGGGATCGTTGGGCGTGAAAGGGTCCCCATCACATATCCATCGTGGAAGACGTTGACTGATGAGGAGCGTGACAACCTGGTGACAGAAATTTTCGGGTCGTTCGAGCTCCCAAAAGACTTCATGAATGCACTGCGATGGTGTGCGCTTCTAGTGGCTGGAAAGGCGTGGGAGAACTTTAAGAGCTGCCTTGTCACTCATTACGTGAATAAGGAAATGACTCCATTCCATAAGTATGGGTTCATCACTGAAGATGTGTCGGAACAATTTGTTGAAATGAAGAAGACCAAAGAGTTCGTGACCATAAGTACGGCGCACAAGGTTATCCAGTCAAAAAACACCCACCCACACAGACTCAGCTCCACTGGGTATGCGGGCAAGGTCAAGCAATGGACAAGGGAGGACATTGAGGCAATACAGAAGGAGGTCGCAGCACCGTTTGCCTCGATATTGGACCCGCGCGCTCGAAACTGGGTAAGAGTGAGGTCACGTCCCTCGTCTTCGGGAGAGATGTCCTTTGCCAACGCCGCTGACGAGGAAGTGTCACAACGCTTCATGTCATTGAGCACGGAATCTTCCCAGGGCTCTTTCGCTCCAGACAGAGAGAAAGATATACTCTCTATGGCCTTGGGAAATAAGGAGCACCCGGGTCGGACCCGAGGCCTAGGTGTTTTCGTTCCTTGAAAAATGGGATTCCCACAAGACTCCGAATCGTACCGGTCTAGGAAGAGAAGCAAAGCCAAGAGTGAGGCACGACTAATAGCGATGATTGAGGAAAGGGTAAATGAAAAGTTTGAGGAAAGGATGAAAGCACAATTAGAGATTCAGCTAAAATGCTTTGAGGATCGGATGACACAAATGAACGTTGCAGACAGTCATGAACAGAACATGCAAGGCCGAGAAGCACATGGACAAGTCAGCCCAACTGACCGTCCGAGCAGCTTTGCGTCTGTCCCTCAGACGGATGTGGACGAAGTCATATTTCCTCCAGACGACACCAAGGTAATATACATTATATTTCTGCAATGCTTCTTAAATAGACCTGTTTGGTGTGTTAGCTAATTAATTGTGTATCGTTATGTAGGAGGCCATGCCGTGCAATCTCAATCTCAAAGTGAGGCTTGGCGATGCCTCTATTCCTTTGCAGGCTGCTTGGGGGAGCGTGTATCCATCCATTGAAGGGGCACTTGTGCACGGTCGTTCCTTAACTCCGGGCTAAGCGAAGGTTCAAGTCGACGGTGTACATGAAATTTGCAAGGGCATCACGTTGGAGATGCCTCCAAATGACGAGATCGTCACAATACGGGATGCCATCTACACATTCATCCAATGGCCAAAGAAGTCCATCTCCTTCGATGCGCGCCAAGCAGCACCAACGATAAAAGCAATACCGGAGCCACATGGTGCGTCGGATCAGATGCTAGCACCAATAGAGCCCACCAAATTGCCTATGGTGTCCTATGAGCCACAGCCGCTCGCGTCGTCTCCCGTGAAGACGAAATTTAGTAGACGACGAGGCAGCGATAAGGGCAAATCAAAAAAGAAGACCAGCTCAGGCTTGTTGCAAATTCCGTTTGTCCCGTTGGTGCGGCAATTTGAGCTAAGAAAGCCGTTTGTACTGAAAGAGAACACAACGACGCTTTCATTAGCCTGCGTTAGATTGCAAGATTGGTGCATGTTACAGGCCACCAAGCCGCTGCCAGAACGGGCATCGAGTATCACGGTCCGCTTCAGGGAGCAACATTTCTTACACGAGAATATTCAGGTGGCTGCTTTGTGGTCGGCTTCAATGACTTGTTCGATCTATACAATCTCAACGCCCTCGACGCTTCACTCATCAGATGTTGGACATTGTAAGTGTGTGCAATCACGGTATAGATTCGTGTCGTACCGATAAATAGCATATATATATATATATATATATATATATGATCCTTGATTTTGTATATGTATGTAGATACATGATGATGGAGGCAAAAGCAAGGAATGAACCGATGGGTTTCTTCGACCCACACATGGTGTCGAAGCAAACCATGGACCAAGATGTGCAATTCGTCCACGAGTACATGGAAAAAGTAATGCTGACTCACTGGGACAAAAGCTTCTTAATTTTACCCTACAACACAGGGTAAGTGCTTCATCCAGATGCTATACTTGTTAATTTGTACTATATAACGCGGCTTGAAGTTAGGTTCAATGAACATGGCAACATACATGTGTAGGTTTCACTGGGTTATACTTGTAGTTATACCAAGAAAGAACAAGGTAATTTACTTTGATTCCAGAAAGGGCGGCACCCACGACTTAGTGCCTATTAAAAATTTAATCGACACGTCATTCAATATCTACAAAGCTCGCGGAGGGGCATGCAAGCCAGACACAGCGAGGCTGAAGCATATTCATAACTTTTCGGTATCCGCTAGTACGCAATAATTAATCCTTCACACAGTCCATAATGAAACCTTTGAACTAATTAATCTATTTATATTTTTGCAGTGTCACCAGCAGCCAGTAGGTACTAACCTATGTGGGTTCTACGTTTGCCACAATATGCAACTCCTCGTTGGTACAAAGAAGACCAATGACTTAGAGGTTTGTCAGTCTTGAACCATTTGTTTCCACTTTTTTATTTTTTATACACACGAAGACTTTACTCTTCCCATTGGCAGAGGTGGCAATGCGCTGAACTTGCATTGGAACAGGTTGACCTGCTAAGTATTCGAGGACAACTCTGTGCCTTTTTGAATCGTGATGTCATTAATCCAACCGGCGAATTCCACGCAAACCAAGCTTGATGAGTTGTGAATTTGCATGACTTCCATTTGGATTAATTTGTGAATCTTGTGGTTTGAATTTGTCGGTTGTAGTTCCGAATTCAATTGGCGAATATGTGAGTTTATTTCTGAAATAGATGCGGTGTACATTGTAATGTGCGATCAAAGTTGATTTCTAAAATGGATGCGTTGTATGTTGTATTGCGTGCCCTGATCGAGTTCATTTCTGAAATGTATGTCATAATATATATATTGGTGATGCTACACTGTAGTTTGTTTCAGAGGGCATGGCTAGCATTTCCTGAGGCTAGCCAATTAACCGAAATTGTAGAAAATCTAAAATCAACATCACAGACGGTTCCAAACTAAAACAGTATGTGATAAACCATTTATCACAGATGGTTATTAGTTTTCAACAGTCTGTGATATATGGATCATCACAGACGGTTCCAAACCACAACAGTCTATGATATATGGATCATCACAGACGGTTCCAGACCACAACAGTCTGTGATATATCCATCATCACAGACGGTTCTTTATTGGAACCGTCTGTGATAAATTGATTATTACAGACGGTTGTGGTTTGGAACCGTATGTGATGAGATTGTTCACAGACGGTCGGAAAACCGTCTGTGATGACTATAAAGTCATCGCTGACAGTCTGATACAGACGGTCGGAAAACCGTTTGTCATGTGGTTTGCGAACCGTCTATGATGAGGGATTGTATAGTAGTGCATGCAGTTGGGTATTCGGGGGTAGGTATTCATAACTTTAGTGTTGAGAACGTACGGGACGTAATGGATTGGATAAAACAACAATACAATTAATTTTTCAAAAAACATAACAAACATTTGAGTAAGCAGTAACCCAACTACACGCTTAGGTTCTGTTGCTGCTCTCTCCTGATTTTCCATTAACCTGAAGGAAATAATTCTCTTCAGTTGCCAAGAAGTCATATATTTATTAGATTCGGCATATCCTTTTTCTATTTTGTAATGTTTGTCATATCTCAAGTCCCCCTTTTCGTCTAAATATATGAATTAAAGAATAATATTTATCATCTATTTCCCCCTATATGTATCAAGGAAAATATACTGTTAATATTTTTATGCCAAATCAGAATCAATGACAAGAAAACTTATCAATGTAGTTGGGTTTTTGAGATAAGTTTTTGGTGAGATGTGGGCATTACACGGTATTCGTCTAAGTGGAGTATTGAGATAATATTGGACTCAAAGTCCTAGTTGTCTAAATATGGTTGGACTCTATCTCTATGTGGACAAATCCGAATCAATCTTTTGTTAGTTTGTGCTATATATTGAGCACCGTCTTGCACAAAAAGATCAATATAATAAGAGAGGTGCTTCTATGCTCTTCCTCTTAATACAAATTGCACAAATCTTGAAGCAAACGAAGGGGTAAGTAATCCCCATCTACCCTTCATTCATGCTTTAATATTTGTGCAACTTTAAAAAGAAAGAGCATAGAAGCACCTCTCATATAATAAAAAGAGACAACAATTTGCCTCCATGGTTTTTGTATGATCCCCGATTGTTCTTGTTATTTTATTGATGTGCTGCGGTTGGTCAAGAGCAGACCACATTGTTTTACAAAAATTACTACTAAACTATACTAACGATACAATAATTATAGTTTTGATCCGCAATACATGCGTATATATATAGGCAATTATTTTTGTTGCCCACCACGTCATTGAAACTGGTGCTAGATATGCATCCCTATCTAAGTTTGGTGGATAAGGCCAGAACCTAGAATGCCTAATTTAGTCCAGATTCTTCAGTTCATCCGCAGCACTAAAAAAATCACACAATTCGAACTGTGAATTAAGTACCCTGTACTAAACAGCAAGAATTAATGGTATCGCTATAAGGTAGTAGGTATTTGTAACTTTCGTGTTGAGAACCACTGTACTGAATGAAATGGATTGAATATACAACAATACAATTAATGTTTCTATAAATTAAACAAATATTTGATTAAGAAGTAACCCAACTACACCCTTACGCTCTGTTGCTTCTCTCTCCTGATTTTCTATCAGCCTGGAAGAAAAAAGTCGCTTGAGTTGCCAATAAGGGTTAACAATATCAAAAAGCCGTGCGAAGACTGAAATCCAAAAATCGGCAATATCTTGTCAAAAATCGGTCAAAAAATCATCAAAATCAGAAGGGTTTCAAAATCAAAAAATTTGAACCAAAGGAAAAATCAAAAATCGAAAATCGACGGTTTCCGTGGAAAATTGCTCGATTTTCACGGAAAATCGACCGACCATTTGAACTTTTTTTGCGGCCAATTTTTTGAGAATTTTTTTCAATTCTCAAAAATCGTACTATTTTCACCGAGTTTTCACCAATTTATGTTATATAAATTTTTTTGAATTTTTGTATCAATAAGTCATATGTTTACATTCGAGATGTCCCCTTTCTATTTTCTCATGTTTGTCACCATTTTCAGTTAAATATATGAATTAAAAAAATATTTTCGACCGATCAGCACATACGTATGACTACAAAAGATCAGGCATAAGCACAAAAACTCATGAATACAAATATTTTTGGTGCTGCGGCACAACTAGCACCATTTCTTGATCTCTTATTTATTACTTTTTGTCCTAAATCAGACTCTTCGTCCTAATCGGATCAGACACAAAATTAATTGTAACATTCGCCTTCTTAATCTTGTAATATCTAATTTCTAATACAACTCTAATTTGTTCAGGCAGTCGATCTCAACTCGTCTCATCCTCTACGGATATAACTTAGGATGGCGAACACATCTTCTCAACATCCCCGAACACATCTCTCACGAACTCAAGTTAGGACAGTGAACACATGTCCTCAACATCCCAAACTCGACTTACTTGATTTAAGACGGGGAACATATCTCCTCAACATTTTGAACTCGACTTGGCACACACAGTGGCTTCGTTTTGATCTTTTAGTGCAGTATGATCTCTTCTGATGCGCACAATATATCCGAGGAACTCACATATATTTATCTTATGAACACACCTCAAAAGAACTCATTTGATCACACACAGTATCTTGTGGACATAGCTAATACGAGAACATGTAACTTTGACCATCCTCTCAATAAAACATATAGATGACCACTAATACAATCTTATTATACCAATTATCGATGACACTCACCAATAATGAGTACTAGTAAGGTGCCCGTGCGTTGCAACTTACGATAACATGAAACAAGAAAAAAAAATGTTGTGCAAATAAATACCTTAATGGTCTACATTATACAATTAAAGAGGTTAATTAAAGAATGGCAGAACTGTGTGTGCTGTCTTTCATCCACGTCTGAAGTGGTTAATTAAAGAGGTGGGTAATTAAAGAATGACAGAACTGGTAATTTTGATGAAATGACGTGGGAAGAAACTCTCACTTTATTTAGTAGAGATTAACAGACATCTCCCTCAAGAGCCGTCATGTCAGCCCTTTTCCTTTTTTTTTTATCAGATTGAAACCGCTGGCTCCAAATTGCATCATAAGCATACAAGCAAACACATGCATGCATTCACATCTCGTGGTGGATCGGCAGTATATTTAATCTTGTGTCATATGCACAGCAAAACATGGCAGCATGCAGCTTAAATGTTAAATGTTAAAGTTAATCTTGTGTCTTATTTGATTATAAAGATGAAGACTCTGATTAAAATAAGAATTAAGAAATAAAAGATCAAGAAAATATACTAGTTGTGTCACACCATCAAAAATGTTTGTGTTCGTGATCGTGCTTGTGCTTGATCTTTTGCCATCGTACATATGTATATTGATCCGAACTAAAAGCAAATAATTGGTATAAGAGCTTAGGCCGGGATCAAAATCTAGCCGTTGCACCAGAAAGAGGACACTCTCGAGGGTGGCCACCGCACGCAAGAACATCGATCCATCCACGCTGTGTAGGGTAGAAACCGCAGCGGAAGCGAATGAGGAGGCGGCGGAGGCGTACGACATCGCGGCGATCAAGTTCCGCGGCCTGAACGTCGTGACCAACTTCGACATCAGCAAGTTTATTACGATAAACAAAAAGAATAGAGTTCGGCCAACATGTTTCCCTTATATATATGAAATGTTATTTGCAATATTGTTATGCCAAAGCAGAATTAATGACAAGAAAACTTCATTAGCGCTGAACTGTGCTAATGAAGACTATATATGAATCCCTAGCGCCTAGAATTTGGTTGCTATCTAAATTTGTTTACTATCTACATTGGACTGCAAGTTTGTGATAGAATCTACAACTGCAAGTAACGGTGCAAGTGTAAGCAATACATTTCCAGCTTACATGTTCTGATAAATTATTTGTAACCCTATTCGGTTTGTATCTGTATTCGACATTTTTCGTTTCTGTATTCGTATCCAGACTATCCGTATCCGCACTACTACAGATTGGACTTCTACAAACGGTTCGAAACCACTTGCAGAAGCGGTTTTAGAACCGCTTGTAAGCAATCGCTTGTGATACTTGCGGCAGTATCACAAGCGTTTTATAACCGCTTGTAGAAGCCACTTAAAAAGAGAAAATAATACTCACGGCAGTATTACAAGTGGGATTTGAACCCACGACCTCACTCCTCCTCGTGACCCACACCTTACCCATCTAACCAACCCACCCACGCGTGATCTCTGATAGAGTAGGACAAGCATTCTTTTTATTATTTCGAAAACTGGGCTTCTACAACCGGTTAGTAACACGAACCGCTTGGAGACACAAACCGCTTGTAAAAATTAGGTTTTACAACCGGTTGGTGTCCCCAACCGGTTGTACAAGCCCTCTCCTGGCTTGTGGCTATTGAACCGCTTGTGATGCACTATCACAATGGGTTCTAAATTTACCGGTTGTAAAGGTACCGCTTGTGATGCTCGTTTTTATAGTAGTGCCGTATTCATATCCAAGAAAAAAATATGAAAACAAATATGGTAGAGCTATTATCCATTCGTATTCGATTCATTTTCACCCCTAGCCGTGACCAACTTCGACATCATCAAGTTATTACAGCAAACAAAAAGAACAGAGTTGAGCCAACATGTTTCCCTTATATATCAAATGTTATTTGCAATATTGTTGTGCCAAAGCAGAATTAATGACAAAGTAACTTCATTAGCGCTGAACTGTGCTAATGACAAATTTATTATATATAGTTTTGGCCAGCAATAGATGCATATATAAGCAATTAAGTTTTTTCCACAGCACGTCATTGAAACTGTTGCTATATATAAATCCCTAGCTAATGTCGGGTGGAGAAGACTAATTTATGTCCAGATTCCTCAGTTGACTCCTAGCACACACAAATTGCACAATTCGATCTGTGTGATCTAAACAACAAAAAATAATGGTAGTAAGCAATATCCAGGATTCTGCTTCTAGCCTCCTAGATTATCCTGGTGCTGCTTCTGGTGTCCTGGATTATACTACGCAAAATATTAATATTTTTCAATATATTTAGATAATAGTTCCTCAAAAGGCATTGACTTTCGATCTATTGGCCCTGGAGCTAATTAGGGATGACCTTATCGACATCAATTATAACATATATTTTCACTTCTCACCAATGTTCCAATAATACGTAAAGTATATGACCCTAGCTAATGCTTTGCACGGGACGTCCTACAGTTTACGGTTCGGGCCGGCCATCGGAGCTTGATCCGTACCTCCCATCCGGCCCCATGAGATAAATACGAGGAAAACATCTATACTATCCTATGATTCCTACTAGTTACATGCCCGTCCGTTGCTACGAAAAACAAAATTGATAACGAAAAATAAAAATAAAAAAATAAAAAAAATATTTCACAAGATCAAACATCTATCTTTAACGCTTCGTTTCTTGCGAAAGCTGGCTAATTAAAGCAACGCTGCGTTTTTTGCGTAGGGCAATTAAGCAGGGCAATTAAGTAGGGCAATTAAGCAGAGCAATTAATGACGTGGGTAGAACTCACCACTGCCACCAACTGCTGCTTTATAATAGTATAGATGAACTCTTACAACGTACGTGTCTACTTAATCCAAGTTTTACGTAACCGGGCATTTTAACCCCTCCCCCTAGGCTACGATATTTTCTGTGCTGCTCGCCCACCTTACGTCCCAACTTTCATGGCCAGGTTTATTTTGGTCGTCCCTTTCTTACCGGCGACGCAAGAACAATTGGGGTTTCCTTCCCCAACACTTGCGCTGGAGAATTTGAAGGACAGAGGTACGAAATGTGCCAAACAAACAAATTTGTAGGCAAAAAATCGAGGGAAAAAAACAAAAGGGGAGGTAGCAGTAGGGTTCAAATAATCGACTAAAATAGCTTGATTTTCATGATTTTCAACCATGCATGCATATCGATGCGGTTCGGCTTTTAAAACCACTTGGTAAGCTGTTCTAATTGAAAAAAATTCAAAAATTTATGCGTCGTAATCCGGTCTAAAATCGATGAAAATCACTCAAAAAATCGATCGCCAAAAAGTTCAATTAGTCCGTCGATTTTATATGAAAACATATCGGGCGATTTTTTTATTATTTTGAAACTATGATTTTTGGCTCAATATTTCCAATTTTCAAATTTGGGCGATGTTCTCCAAATTCCTGGGTAGCAACCGTTGCAACCTCTTCTTACCAGGTGTGTTTTTGCTACTGTTAACAAGCTAAGCCCAGTTTTTTTCCCAACGTATGTGTTCTGTATATACCTTCTTCACTGTGTTGTAGTTCCTCCCGTATACATTAATTGCCTTGTTTTACTAACTATTTGAACACTAAGTAGCCATGTTCAATGTTTTCGATCAGAAATATGATCATCAAACAGCGGGGTGAGTTGAGTTAGAAAAAAGAGAGAAATATTTTCCACCCACAGCTCCCCCTGTTTTTATCATTAGTTCCACACTAAACTCAGCACTGTTTCCAACCAAGAATACAATGACCATGATGCCCCAGATCCAAAAACTGTTACCCCACGATATTCACATGGATAAAAATTTTGCAAACAAAAAAGAAAGGATGTGTTTCCAATAACTGTGATTATAACCAGTATACAAGATTGCTGCATTGGATATATAAGTTTGTTATGTCTATAGATGATCAAAATAATAAACCACCCCCCCCCCCCCCCACACACACACACACACACACTCCCTTAACCCACTAGTTCACTTTGCTACATTTTTGGTCACCATCCCTCATTAACATAAGTGGACATCTACCAACTCCTTGGATCACCACAAAAAAAATCATATTAAGTTATCAGTATACCCCCGCCCCCAACGTCCCAACCTAAATGAAAACCTAATATCCGAGCTTATCACATCTAAAAAGTTGTTATGACTACTTTACTTTCTACGACCACTAGCTTTAATGGAAAAAAATAGCACATGAATTTACTACATTTACCATCTACTGCCTCCCTAACTTACTACAAAAATAAGAGAACATATTGAGTTATCAGCACATCCCTGATGACCTTGCCTCGGTTGTAAGTATAGAAACATTTTGATTCACAAAAAGGCATATCCCAGGCTCCCAGCTCATGACTTGTAAGTTGATTATGTACTCTTCTTTTACCATCTACCACCTCCCGGAAGATTACCATAAAACATAGCACACGAAGTTATTAGCTCCCAGCTTAGAAACACAGAAAATGGCATTCATTTGGCGAAATTTTTTTTTTTGAAATAATCTTTTTTTTCACTTGTCTTACAAAAATATATCGAGAATTTTTTTTTCAAAAATAATCGTCAGTCGCGCCACGTGGCAGCGACAGGGATCAGTCGCACCACATGGCAGCGAGCGATTGGCCAATCGCGTTATGGTGGTGCGACTGGCGCGCAGGAACAAGAGAAGAAAGGGCGGCGCAGCGGCTGTCCGAAGGAAAGAAGGAAAGAGAGGGAGAGGAAGAAGAGAAGAGAAGGAGCAGGAGTAAAGGAGGAGAAGAAGAGCGGCGGCGCGGTGCGGTGGCCGTGTCCGAAGAAAAGAAGGAGAAGAAGGAGAAGAAGAGTTGTACTTATCCATCCGTTCTTCATTTGTTTTTTGTCCGTTCTTCGTTCGTCGGTTAGTAGTTTATATAATTATTTTTTCATCATTATAATTGATATGTAGTTAGGAAAAATATAGGTAGTTTTAGAAAAATGTTAGGGTAGCCTAAAAAAATGTAGTACCTAATTAATTTTGCTTTACACATAATTTATGAAAGTATGTATGGATAATTTTTTATATGCGCAAATAATATTAATACATAATATATTATTGGCCCCAGAAATATATTATGTACCAATATTAATTAATCGGAGACAAAAAAAGTGTTGTTGGTTGGACAAAATAAACATAGTAGCAAGTAATTATTTAGGGGGCTAAAAAATGGGTTGACACTGAAAAGAAAGATGTTATATGTAGGAAAAGTACAAAAGAACAGGAAAAATTGCAGCACACAACGGAAAATTATTAGGGTCTTAGTACACTATTTCAAATTTATTATGCAAATATTGTTGGTAGATTTAAACATGTAGTTTCAATGTAATTTGTATTGTGCAATAGGAACTAATGCTAGACCATATATGAAATGATATTGGTTGTTGAAATGGACCAAAGATGCTAGTAAATGTATGGAGTGTGGTGGAAAAGTGGTAGGACACAGTTTAAATTATTTTTTTGCACACAGATTATATGAATGTAGGTATGGATCATTTATGTATGTACGCAAATAATGTCGGTATGTTAGATCTTATTTTCCCCAATAAAATAGTTAATTATTGGTTGTAAGGAATAAACAAGGTGGCAAGTACGGTTAGGAAAAATTACATTTAGACATAATTTCTCAAATGTAAATAACTTTATTATAGTGGCCATTATTTCGTATGTCAAATATTACTTACGCATGTTATAAAATATATTTAGTATCTAGTAGGTATGTCTGCTATAGATGCATTCAAAGTGTTTTACGGTAAAGGAGAAATTCAGGAGGGACCATATGGGGTTGATTTGAGTAGTTTTCAGCAGTGTGTTTTGTACCATTAAAATCCGAATGACATGAGTTTTGAAGATCTGTGCGGGTGGCTTTGTCACAGTCTTTCATTGAATTCTGTGGTGCATGACGTAAACATTAAATGCTTGTGGTAGAGTGGTACATAGGACTTGGTATGGGTGCTTAGACCGTTCGAGGAGTGGTCTCAGTCTTGGGGGAACTACGTCAATTCATCAAGAAGGCGTAGTTGGGGTTTCGTCCTCTTTGTGCAAGCGATGGTCAAAACAGACATGCCAAGTGATGAAACCCCTATCGCGGTGCAGGCAGAAAGTGTGGCAAAAGTTCATGAGAATATTTGATCATGTGATGCACCGATGGGACAAGCAGATGAAGGGGAGGAGTTAGAAAGGTTAGTTGATGTGCTAGAACAAGACGATGAGCGAACGGCGGAGGAAGAAGAGGCATTGGCGATGGAGGAACATGATGAATCTTCCTCGGACGATGATGGAAATATGTCCGTAGAGGTGCCCGTGCTTGGAATAGGGGCGAAGTGGAAGACCTAGTAGTCGATGATGCTCATGACTTGACATGTGAGTACCGACCAACTAAGGTTCGTGTGCACGTAATGTACGCGAAGAAGTCCGCTTTGCAAGATGCTATAAGGGTTTGGGCCATGAGCTTGCAGCGGCCAGTGAGAGTTGTGAAATCCAATAAAGATTGTTACACGGTGAAGTCTCAAAATGCCAAATGTGGTTGGCGTGTTCATGCCCACAAGCTCAAGTATGAGTTGAACTAGGTTGTCTCGAAGGTGGTGCAGCATAGTTGTGTTTTGAGCAATGTAACATCGAGACATCGTAACCTTACATCCTCGTTCATCGCGAACATGATGTATGGAGAGATTGTCGAGAAGATTAACATGGAGGCACAACACATAGTACTTACCATGAAGAACAAATATAATACCAAATCAGCTATGGCAAAGCGTGGAGGGTGAAGCGGAAGGCATTAGAGAAGCGCTTTGGGACCTTTGAGGCATCTTATGACAACCTTCCCTAACTTCTGGCCATCCTGAAGGAAAGAAACCCTGGGACATATACTACTGTACATGACAGAGAATCTCAGAACCCCCCGACTTCCTGGTTGTGGAGCGTGCTTTCATCGCACTTGGGCCATGTGTGGAGGCTTTCAGGCATTGCCGCCCAGTCATATGCGTGGACGGGGCTTTCCTCACTGGCAAGTACAAGCCATCGGTGTGGATGGAAACAACCAAATACTTTTAATAGCCTTCGCTTTTTTTGGAGGGTGAAAATTATGAAAGTTGGCTGTGGTTTTTCAGGAAACTTAAGATTGATGTTGTGAAGGATAGGCCAAATGTGTGCATAATACATGATCGTCATGCTGGGCTGATAAAAGCGATAAAGAAGATGCAAGAAGATGTGGAAGAGCCCTTTCTGTGGCCGGATTTGTAGAATTGGTGGTGCATGCGACACATGGGAGCTAGCCTATTCAAATATTTCGAAAGCAAGAAGCTCATGAACCTATTCAAGAGGTTGTGCAAGCAAAATCAGTAGAGAAAGTTTGATGCCATATGGGAGAAGCTTGACGAGCTCATTAGCAAGCACATAGGCACCGTACCGTTTGCAGTCCTTACCGGACATTGACCTACCAAACATCAGAAGGAGGCTTTCGAGAAATATAAAGTGTTTCTCGCATTGGATCGAGTCTGAACCAGTTGAGAAGTGGGCACTATTGCATGACACAAATGGGGCAAGGTACGGGGTGGTGACAACCAACCTGGCCGAGGTATACAATTGGGTAATAAGAGGCCTTCGTGGCATGCCCCTTGTTACTATCGTCGAAGGTGTATTGTACGGTACAATGAGGTATTTCGGGGAATGGCACGCTGTGGCAGTGTTGCATACAAGTACCATTCAGAGTCCCTACTGCAGTGTCATTACACCTTGGATGGCGAAGAAGGTTGAGAAGGCCCTCCTACACTCGGTTTTCGTCATGGGTACCACGGAGTTACAATTTGAGGTAACACTGAGGAATATGGAGCGGCTGGGAATGGCAAGTGGAAGAATCACCTATGAAGTGAGCTTGGGGTGTGGTATGGATGACATGTGCACCTACACTTGCCGAAAGCCATACCTTCTACATAAACCATATCCATATGTCTTGGCGGCCTGCGGGCAGATTCGAATGAGCAGCGTACAATTCATTTCTCCGTACTACATGATGGAGACAGTCGTTGAAATGTGGTCCGGTGAACTACATGGGTTTCGTGTCACCGAAAACTTCACTGAGATTGATCATGCCACACGCAGATGGGTCCCTGATATTGATAGAGTCAAGGGCGGGAAAGGTTGTTGCCAAATTTGCCGCATCCACAATGACATGGACAAGTCCGAGGTGGAAGGCCCTGTTCGGAGGTGTGTCCTATGTGGAGACTATGACCATAGGAAGAACAAATGTTGTGGGAAGAACGTTTTAGGTGGAGGATCTTGACATACATGCTTGTAAGGTGTGTTGACATGTTCAAGAGTTCCTTCCCTTTGTATAAAATGTAATAATCGTACAGTTCCTTTACGCGTGTATGTTAAGTTCTTATGGCAGTGACTAGTTTCAACAATTGTGTTCCTTCTGTATGTCATGCTTCGAAGAGCGACTACTTTTAATGTGAGAAGAATTGCGTTCGCAAGTATGTTTTGTTTCCATCGTATGGTTGGTATTGCTTGTTTTTTAATTTAACATAAGGTCTCTCTTTTATCTCACTAATTGAAATTATTACATTGTTTGTTGTGCACAGGTATGGTGGCTGTGGGTGACTGTGGCGATTGGTCGTACGGCCTTCTAGATCGCCACTTGGATGCATGCCACCATGGACGGATACACGCTACTGCTGGAGTGGATGTGGATCCTGGTGTCTTGTCCACATAGACTCCAGCACATGCATGGGGCCTTGATAGATGCTGGTTACCCAGGTATGTAAGCGTACCAAATTTTATCATACTTAGTATGTCGTAACATGTTGTGCCCTAACTTGTAATTTATTGTTGCATGTTGGAGGTGGCGGGATTACTTCCCATTGTGCGGATGGTGGAGGCCACACAGGAGGACGTTGTTGATGGTTCAGATGGTGAGGTCGTCTTCATGGAGAGACCTTGACACTTTCCCTTCGACCAATCCCTCCTTACTGCCCTTGTGGACCGCTGGCAGCCGAAGACGCATACCTTTAACTTGCCCTATAGAGAGATGGCGCCGACTCTACAGGATGATTCGATGCTTACCGGTCTCCTGATCACTGGCCAGGCGGTTGTGCTAGAGGAGGTGGATGACGATTGGCATAATGACCTTTTTGCTAGGTTCGCAACAGTGCTCCCCCTGCACATGGAGGCCACTTGCAGTACGCCCCGCTACACCCACGACAGAAGCACGGTCCTAGTCTCACGTGGCTTCACCAGTTCGAGGTATGTGTTGTCGTGATTCACAATTGGTACGAATTAATTTACCGGTGTAACCAGCAAACTTTTCTTCTTGCAGGTTACTTGGATGGCCAGAGACGCTGTGGAGTACCAGGTTAGCCGGCACCTTGAGGCTTACCTTCTGTGGTTGTTCGGGTGGGTGATGTTCACCACCACCCATGGAGACAGCGTCGATGCTAGGCTAGTTCCGATCGCAAGGGCCATTGCTGACGCTACCCCCAGCGAGGTCCCTCAATATAGTTGGGAGTCAGTAGTACTTTGTTCCACCTACCGGGGTCTGCGCGACGCATGCCTCAGGACCCAGGTCGGTTTGATCCTCTCCAGGTGCCCACTCCTGCTCATGCCTTAGTCATTCGAGCGCTTCCAGATCAGACAACCATGGGTTGGGGACCGAGTGTATGGCCCAGAGTTCTACAGCGACACACAAGTGGACGGCCCTACGATGAGCTCCCTTTGGTGCCACAGATAGGTACATGAATCTTATTTGTACTATGCAATATCGCTTTCCTGCCTCTTTTGTACCAACTTTTTGTCGGTACTTTCTGTAGCCACAGTGGGATGGTCTGTAGGTACGGAGTGTGTACGCACACTTCATGGAGGCGTTCGACCTTTTGTGGGTAGAGCGGGTTCGGTGGGGGACTTACAGCTTATTGAAGGTCATGAGCGCGCATTGCACGGTTTGTCCATCCTTTGCACGCGAAATCTTCCATACAGTATCACACGACAGAAGCTGGTGTTTGATGTCTACATTGAGGATTACTCGGTTCACCAGGTAATGAGGCAATTCGGACTCAGACAGGAGGTCCATGCGTGCTGCTCCCCGTAGAGGCACACATGTACGTAACTTTTCTTGTCCTAACATTTTGGATGCAACTGACTACATATGCAAAAGGGTTGATAACTTTCGCAGGCATTCGAGAAAAGGTGTGTGGGGTGGCCGAACTAACTGGGCCGTGAAGATGGCTCTTTGGGTGGAGCAGTGGAGTCATGCACTACAGGACATGGTTGCAGACGAGGATGCGTACGACATAGATGGATACCAAGAGTACCTGCAATGGTACTCCCCACTTACATGAGTACGCCTTTTGCTTGTTGCTGACCAGGAGGATATCCTACCGGCTAGTGCTGACGACACATATCCCATATCTCAGTCATGTTACATCGGCGATGCACTTCGTGGTACGTCCACTAGATAGTGTACTTAAATTTTTAATGAAATGCAAGCACACATATATCTTACGGCATGTTAACACTTTTAGGGTGACATGGGGACAGAGATTGGGGCAGGACTTGAGGTCCATGAGAGGCTGTTTGTGCAGGGGTTTCGAGATCTCCTAGGAGGAGTTCATGGTGTTCATCGATCGAATTATCGTGAAGACGAGAAAGGATTGTGTAGGCCGCTTCGTGCTAGAATAGGTTCAACGTCAGGGCTACAACCTTGCATACGGCGAGACTACGATAGCAGGGGGTCTGGATTAGTACACGACCACAGCCACCGACACCACCATCGGACGACCCCACTGTCCGGCAGTTCAAACCTCCCACCTTGCCGTACCCTTCGGCGCCGCCACAGGAACATCCAAGGAGATCATCATGGCATCAGCCCTCGTACTTCAACCCAAGTAACTTACTTACTTGCTTACTTAAATATGCATTGCATTTCGTGGTAACTAATACTTGTGTATGACAAGCTACCAATTCGGATACCTTACCGGAACGCCATGGATGGCTCCTCCTGTAATGGTTCAAACCTTAGGTGTGTTGAACGATCATTGTAAACTAACATTGCATAAAACTTTACTTTGAAACACATGCTTTATTCCAACATGTTGTAGTACTTTCAGGTTACTATTAGAAGGGCCCCACTACGATGTACACACTGGCGGATGACTTCGACACAGACTATGTAGGTCCAACGCATCCAGACCTCCTGTTTGGGTCACAGCCGAATGCCCCCATGCCTACACACCCTATCGACCTGAGTTCTTTATGCCATACTCCTGCAGCATCCATGCCACTTGGACCCCGGACCAGCCACTCACCAGACCGGTGGACCACTCAGGGCCCAGACGTCGACCTGCCGCTGTACATCGACCAGGGAGGCGACCAAAACTCGTGCACAGGGGGAGGGAGGTCACCAGAGACAGGAGGGGGTGGCCGCTAATTGAGTGTTGTATTTCTACATTGTAATCTTATGTTGTTACTCATATATCGTATACATTTCGTATTCTATATTCAATATAATTTCTCATTACATGTCGACTTGTTTACTCCACCCAGTATATGTCACATGTATGAATGCTTCGTGACAAATCTTAGGGTGATAGGCCATTCATCGTTGACAGAGGATGACAGGTTGAACAACTTTGAATGAGGCTGACAGGTCATGCAGCTTTGATTGAGGGTGATAGGTCATGCAGCTTTCATAATGGGTGATAAATCGTGCAGCTTTCAAAGATGTTAACAGGTCGATGTCATGTAGCTTTCATAAAGGGTGACATGTCATGAAGCTTTGCCAAAGGGGTGACAGGCCATGCAGCTTTCACAAAGGATGCTAGGCCGTCAAGCTTTCTAAAATGACAAGTAATGTAGTTGTGTGGAGAAGCCCCTCACCACCACTATAAACCGGCCAAGGGATAGACATCCACTACCGCAAAGACCAACAATAAACATTAGCCTAATCTACACAAATTAGGGCACAATGTCGTTCTACCGTCGGCTCTTCAGCAAGCGGAACTTCTCCCCCTCTGAATACCCGGATGCCAGTAGCGTTGACGCTCCAGTTCTGCCGGAGTTGCCCCGACCGAAATGCGACTTCAACCTTCCAGTGAAGATGATGTAATCTACGCACGGAGATACGGCAGCCTGTGCTCACTACTGTTGTGCCCACCGTTACGAGGTAAACATACTGGTGTCCATACAATACAAGGTAACACTACCATTTCATGCATCCTTCTTTGTTTTTTAGCACAAGGACCAGTGTTGCTTCTTCCAATGGATTGACAGACCTGAACAAGGTGACTACGAATTTGTCTACAACTGCTACGACGTCTACCCCACTTCGCCCGAGAACTTCACCCGTTGGGAGAGGCCATCTGGATATGTCCCTGTTCTAGATCGATAGGAGTTCAGGGCCGATGGGCAAGGGACCAACCAATCGGTGAGTTTCATACGACATGCTCAAGTTTCACACACAAAGTAATAATTCGAAACTAGTTCATCGCATACAGGACTTCAAAAAGAAACTTGTGAAATGGCACAAGTCAAAGGATGAACGTCCTCAGGGGCCACTCGAAGTTTGTGAACATGGCCTACAGGCAGCGGTTGATACCTACAATGATGATCTAGCCGACCGGAGATTCTACCGGTACCCCTTGGCCGAGGATGAATCATGCGGTTACTTCAACTGGGTGGACCCAGAGATATACCACCCACATCTCACCCTTCCCTCATGGGATAACTAGGGCGAGCAACCCTTTCCGTGGTGCTACTACCCCACCCAGAAAAGCCAGACACCGAGTATGCCTACATCATTCCCACTCTATCCAGATAGGCGGAATGACCACTTGTTCCACCTTGACAAACAGTGCCTTCCTTAGTTTGTTCATCTAGCAATTTCTTTACTATTGTAATGCCCTTGTAATATAATCCATTGCTTATTTCATCATCTGATCTTTCGTTGTATGTACCCTAATATGTGTTCAACAAATAATTTAAGTCATTCCATTGCATATATTCATTTTCAAAAATTTCATCATCTGAACCAACGAGACATTTTATGTGACCACCGAGCAGGTGGGTGCTAGTTTCCATTGCATATATTCTTTTCCTTCCTTTTTCCGGCTCTTTCGGATAGCCGCCACAGCCAAGCATTTATTTCCCCGCCGAGGCACGGAAACAGGTGCCTGCCAGCGCCCGATTGGAAATCTATCCATAGACAATCTTAGAACCATCACTGTTATCTTGAGAGGAGATTTCCCAAATTCCAATCATATAGGACCCACTAACTAATTTCTATTTTATTTCACAAATTCAACCTCATATGGTAAGCACCAACCTAGCCACATACACACTACTAGGATCAACTCAATATAAATAAATACTACTTAAATTAAGAAGGAAAAGCTCCACCAATGCATTATAACCACTTAAATTATTTGTCATTTCATTTGACTAGTAACTCCATTCATTACCAATCTTGCAACCATCAAATTGACTTGAGAAGAAACTCCCACAATCCAGCACATAAGACTCTCCAACCAATTTATATGTGCGATTCCAATAATATTAGATTATGACAAAGCAATTCGCTAAATTAAATAATTCCAACGTTGTCGACGAACAATTAATATTTTGCTCCGAAGATCGAATTAGTTAAACAATGTTCATGTAACCTCAATAATACTCGACTGAAACATGGTAATATACTAAATTAAATAATTCTAGCATGCACTGACTAACAAACAATATTTTACCTCAGTCAATCAAATTAATCAACTAAATTTTTGTGCGATGCCAATAATGTTTGACGATAACCTAGTTCATCTACTATATTCAACTTTGATGATCAAATTATTCATACAGAGCAAAAGCAATGCATATTTAAACTATCGAATAATTTGGGACTTAATGGGTATCTACACAGACCGTCAGACTAATTTCTAATGCATGCATGCATGGATATGAAATGGTCATGATTTAAATGCAATGCGCACAACTAAAAGCTACGCATAATTAAATAGAACTGATTACAGAAATTTTACCGTAACGACTAAAATGAATAAATTCAGTGCGACATCTCCCCATCCGCATGCGACCGAAAATTGGGTTCATCACCAAAAATTCGGATCTGTCCTATTTTCTCTTTTCTTTTCTATCTTTTCTTTTCTTTTCTTTTCTTCTTTTCTTCTTTTTTCTTCTCTTCTCTTTTCTTTTTTCTTTTCTTTCTTTGTTTTGTTTTCTTTTCATTCTTTTTTTTCTTCTCCTCTTTCTTCGTTTTCTTTTCTTTCTTTTTCTTCCTTTCCCCCGCTCTGATCGATCGCGTCAGCATGGCGCGACTGGTGAGTTAGTCGCTACCACGTGGCAAGACAATAGATTATTTTTGCAAAAAATTAGTGGTATATTTTTGTAATACACGTGCAAAAAAGATTATTTTTAAAAAATTCTTCATATGGCCTGTTCACGGTAGTGCACTAAGCTGTGCACCGAGTTTACCATAAAAATATGTGGCAATAATTTTTTTTCCCTTAAAAAAAGAAAGGACATGTTTCCAACTATGATTATATCCAGTATACAAGATTGCTGCCGTATATATAAGTTTGTTATGTCTATAGATAATCAAAATAATAACCCCAAAACACACACACACACTCCCTTAACCCACTAGTTCACTTTGCTACATTTTTTGTCACCATCCATTAACATAAGTTAACATCTACCAACTCCTGGATTACCACAAAAAAAAATCATTTTAAGTTATCAGCACCCCGCCCCCCTCCACCCCAACCCCCCCCCCCCCCCCCCCAACCTAAATGAAAACCTAACCTCCGAGCTTATCACATCTAAAAAGTTGTCATGACTATTTTACTTTCTACGACCACTAGCTTTCCATGAAAAAAATAGCACATGAATTTTCTACATTTACCATAAATTTTTTCCCTTAAAAAAGGATTCCAACAAAAGATTTACCGATCTGTGCACCAACAGGGTCTTAAGGTTCCTAGGTACAGGTCTTCGGACTGATAAAGCTAACCACCATTAATTTTTGGAAGAATCTGCAACAGACTAACTATGTTGCATAAAACCACACCCCTCCTTGTGCACTGAAAAAAGCAGCTATCCCATCCACACGTTCCGATAAAAGACAAAAAAAAAAAAGATAACAATTGGTTAGTGAAATGTTTGTTTCTAAGCACGTTACAAGCCATTTTATGCATCATTTTTTGTACGTTTGTGATAATGCCATATGCAGTTCACCTTATATATATATATGAAAAAAAATTGCTGATTATTATCTTGTATATGTAGTGCCGGTGACTTTCAAGGACCTGTCGCCTATCGACGTTACTAGGAATCCACTTCAAGATGGCATTGTGCACCCTGCTGCTACACTAAAAGCACCAGCCTTGGAGACAATTCGTCACACAATCTTGGGGTGTCTGAGGGTTACAGCAGCAACAGGAACTACAATTGGTTATTCAAGTGTTGATGATAACATTGGTGAGGACGAAGATGGAGGAGATGTTTTCGAGGTTCTGTCGACACCTCAAGAACCATTCAAGATGGTGAAATTTGATTCTTTTGAGGCTGCTAAAGAACGTTTGTGCTAATTAAACGGTTTGGGTTTGCTATCAGAATTGGTAGTTCGCGCACTTCAGCCTAGGATAACATGCTTGACAAAGTGCATCCGCTATGTTACAAGGTTGGTAAAAAAAATCCAGTTAAGAAGTGAAATGGAAACAAGACCGACACGACTTATTGTCCAGCTCTTATGAGAGTAAAACGCACGGGTCATGTGTGGGAAGTTATTTTGTGCATGATCACAACCATCCCCTCATCGGAAAACCATCCCTTATCAGGTTCCTACGGTGCATCCGCCTATAGCGAAGGAGGAAAAGGCATTTGTGCGCCTCATGCATACTTGCAGTGTCCCGACATGGCATCAAAAGCTTATGGCAGAGTTTTAATTCTCTCTCACGACTTGGGCTATCCTTTTCTCTTCCAAAATCACATACAAGCAAACATACACTACATCCATGCGGGCCATGCGGCCTTAGCCCATGTGGTCATGCCCTTGGCTGGCCCATATAGTCATATGATTTATGCCACTACTACAGAATAGGTGTAACACCCCGGCATCTAGAATGCCTGAATGTTACCAAACATAGGCTAAACAACATCTAAATACTACAAATAAAGATAAATTGCAGCAAAGATGCAAATGCTAAAACCGAAAATTTCGGCAGCATCTCCTTTGTTTTTCCATGAAATGAAGCAACAGGAATAATAAGAGAAGATATAGCATGATATGAAACATCTAAAGTAGCAATAACTATTGATATAGCATCACTTATGTCTAAAACAAAGAATTCAACCATTCCACAAATTATAACAAAGCAAACGATGAACTTAAGTTCGAAACAAAGCCATACACCAAATTGCATGGCACTATTCTTATTATCATGACTCCAAAAGAGTAAACTGTCGACATGTATGAAGCTACGTGTAGAAGTGTAGCTAAACCCCGTTCCCGCATGCCGTTTTCATGGTACCTAAAAGCAACATAAAACACAAGCGTGAGTTTATCACTCAGCAAGTATATTGCAACGGAACAGAAAGGACAGTTCAATGCTAACATCACTACATATCATAATTGACATCACAATCATGACATAAGTACATATTCAACTTCATAATCATGTCCAAACATCATTGTACACATCTCATTATCATCATCATGTATGCAATGCAATGCACATATCTCCTCGAAGCACATACCGGTATTGCCGAGTGCACACCCGTCGGCGTGCACCCCCTTTCCCCTTCCATCCCGTAGATGGAGGGTGCCTACTCTTACTGACTCGCTCCCATGCACAACCGTGGATGGGACTACGAGATAGGTCTTTCGTGTTCACTACGTGTGAACACAGAGGCCCGCATCAGCATGGAACACCTCTTCCATTATGAATGCACATATGACATAAACATGTAAAGATTGGCATAAACATTTAATACAACGAAATCATGATCAATATGAAATCATGTTCATCATGTCATAGGAAAACATCAATCATGGCATCATATCATAAAACATGTGTAAACCATCTCATTATCAAACATTACAGCTCCCTAAGCCGCAACCACTACAATACACTTGCCTTAACCGCGGGCGACGGATTGGCGAGAGGATGAGGGCACTCCCGGGGTCACACCACCTGCACATAGATACCACACACTCAAACCGTGCCCACAAAACAGTAGACAATCGCTCATCTACCCCGACTTCGCAAACTACTCCCAAAGCCGAAAAACAGAAAATCTATCCCCCGGGATAGCAGACTTCAAACTAGCATAACTTGAGTTCTAGGTCTCCAAATTAAGTAAATCATCGCGAAGCTTAGGAAATTTCTCAGCTTTTTCTAAGTATTGGGAAAAGCTGATTCGGCTTCTAAAATTTCCCAATCTACAGATCAACATGATCTGTCCCAATCACGTCACAGTTTTGAACACGTTTGGTAAAACGACCATAACTTTCAAATGGCTGGGCGGAATTGGACGTTCTTTGTGTCCAATTAAGTTATTGAAGTTATATACAACTTTCTCAACAGGCGGCCGACCAAATTCCGAATGTAAAATTGCGAAAACTCAAACCCTAAGTCGTGTGCCCAATCTGCCCGAAACAGAACGCTAAGCAAACTCTAGTTTTCACCAATTCCATCTAATTGCAGCACCACTTTTCAATCTAAAAACACCAAAACACCCTCTAGCACAGCACCTAGCCAATCCCCAAGGTTTACCCATAGCCATACCTTCGCTCGACGATCAACGAACTGACGAACGCCGAAGATCTCCTCCAGGTTCTCCCGATCTCCTTCCTCGCTCCGAATCCGCCGGATCTCCTCATTGCGGAGCTTCCCAATGGAGAGGACAGTGGGATGGAGGGGTGAGGAGCTCCCGTAGGATGGCTAGGGAGGTGGAGAGGTGAGGGAGGGAGGTGAGGCGCAAGGGGAGGGCGCAAGGGGGAGGGCGCGTGGAGGAGGAGGAGAGGGAGGGAGGGGCGGTGGCTAGGGCAAGGTGGGGGCGCACAATGGGGCAAGGGGGGCACATGGCAGGGTTATGCTACCCTCCTCCCCCCACATGGGCCAAAAAACTCCACTTTTGGCCCATAGGGGGTCCCCCCTAAGGCCCAATTCGCCCAAGAAAGGCCCAAACTCCCGAAAACGGCCTGAAAACGCGATTAAACCTCATACCGTATGGTTTTAATCTCCAATTTCATATTTTCTAATGTTACGACATTCCGTAGTGTCACAATAGGATATCACTATCCCATCATCTGTGTCGGTTTCTAAATTTTGCGAAAAAACGGATTGTGATATGTCACAAAATTTCGTGATAGAGTCATCACAATCGGTTGTATATAAGAACCGATTATGATGAAGACCCTCATTACAGTCGATTCAGAAGCACCCTCATCACCGTCGGTTCCTTTCTAGAACCGACATAGATAATATGGTAATTATCTGTGTCAGCTCTAGATAAAAACTGACTGTGATGAGGGAGACTAGGATTACAGTTGGTCTTTATCTAAAATCGACACAAATAATATGGTATTTTTGGTGTCGGTTCTAGAAAGGAACTGTGACATTATAGAATGTGGCATTAGGTACAAGGTTATATCATGTTTTCAGGCCTTTTCGGAAGGATTTGGGCCTAGGGGGTGAGTTTTGGGCCTTCGGGTGGGGATATTTGGGCCCATGGGGGCAAATCCTACATTTTCCTTAACCCTAGCCCCCCATGCACCCCAACCTGGCCCTTGCGCCTCCACCCTTCCCCCTAGCCGCCCGTCCCCATCTCCCCTCAACCCTAGCCGCCACAACCTCCCTAGCCGTGCGCCCCTCCCTCCCCTTGGCCGAGCGCCTCCCCCTCCTCTCCTAGCCGGTCCTAGCTAGGTTTCCTCACCCTCCATAGCCGACACATCTCCCTCTCCGTCGATCTCTCCGTGGGAAGCTTTGCAACCGAGAAGATCCGGTGGATTCGGCGTTTGGAGGAAGATTGAGGCCGGGAGAAGAAGGATTTCGTCGTTTGAGTGACTCTTCAAGGGAGGTAAGTGTTTGTAGGTTCCTTTGTAGGGTTGTGATGCTGGTTAGAAGGGAGAATCCATGCCTAAAACCCATGTATAGGTGCTGTTGTTAGATGGAAGGTGATTGCAATTCTATTCCACATTGTGACTTCAGGCTGATTAGATACCTGTGTTTCGGACTCGATTTTGAAATTTTTAGAATCATGATATGGTCGGCCGGCTGTTGCGAAAGTTGTAGTTAATTTAGTTACCTTTAATTGGGAACCAAAAACTCTAAATTCCGTTTAGCCATTTAAAAGTTATGGTCGTTTTACCAAATGTTGTCCAATCTGTGTTGCGATTAGAACAGTCTATGTTCATTTGTAGATTAGAGGGACTTACAGACCGATTGAGACTTTTCGTATACCTAGAGAAAGGTGAGGAATTTCTGAAGGTTTGAGAAAATGTACTCGTTTACCTGAGTTGGACTTGTAGAACTCAAGTTATGCCTGTTGGAGCGCTGCTGTCCTGTTGGACAGATTCTCTGTTCTTCTTGTTTTAGAAGTGGGTTGCGAAGTCGATGTAGTCGATAGCTCTTGTGTTGTTTTGTGGGCATGTTTTTGAGTGTTTTATACCTATGTGCAGGTGGTGTGACCCCGGGAGTGCCTTCCACATCTCGCCACTCTGTCTCACACGGTTGAAGGCAAGTGTATTGGGATGGTTTGGGCTTGGGTGGCCATTTAGATTGTAGAGTTGTAATATAAGTACGTGATGTGTTAATTTTCCATGTTTGCTCCTTACTTGTTCCATGTTTGCTCCTTACTTGTGATATGATGAACATGTTTAGATAATGGCTATGCAATTGTCATATTGAGTAGTTATACAAGGTCACACATGTTTATGGCATATGTGCATTCCTAATGGAAGAGGCGACCCATTCTAATGCGGGCCTCTGTGTTCACACGTAGTGAACACGAAAGACCTACCTCGTAGTCCCATTCACGGTTGTGAATGGGAGTGAGTCAGTAAGAGTAGGCACCCCCCACGGGATGGAAGGGAAAGAGGGTGCACACGGACGGGTGTGCACTCGGCAATACCGGTATGTGCTAAGCAAAGAGACATGTGCATTGCATTGCATGGATGAAAAGTTAATGATGATGTTTCATGAGATGTTGATGAGAATGTTAATGAGTATTGTTATTGTTTTATTCCATTACAATACACTTTGCTGAGTGATGAACTCACGCTTGTTGTTTTATGATGTTTTTAGGTACCATGAATCCGACATGTGGGAAAGGGAGCTAGACACACGACATCACTTGCCATCACTCATTTAATCAATGTCATACCCTTCCTTTAGTTGTGATGGTTACCTCATTGAACTAGATTGTGGACTATGTCGTGTTGGTTGTTTTAACTATTTGATCAACCCGTAGTTGTGCTTGAGATGTCTAGAGTTATCCTTGGTATAAATTGTTGATGCAACCTTGGTTATCATGCTCATAGTATCTGTTATCATGTTATTGTGTTGTGAACTTACTATTGATGCTTAAAAACCTTGTTAAAGTGAATATATGCTGCCGTAATTTTGTTTAAGCTTTTTGCATAGCTGCTATAATTTATTGTTAAATATGTGTTTTTGGTTGCTTCTAGTATCGTTTGGGTGACATTCACGGCATACTAGGTGCCGGGATGTTACAGTTGGTAATAGAGCGGGCTTCAGGTCCGTGGTGCTTGAACTTAGTGAAATACCATAGGGTCAACTAAAATTTTGATTTGGGATAACCAAGAAACATGGCTTAGGTTATACTTAAAATTTTGCCACAGGATAGCAACATTAAAACTTGTGTAAGCGGAATAATTAATTTAAAACTTGACACACGTGGATGCACAGTAGGAAAAGGGTATGGGTATCGTGTGGGGACCCATCCCCGGGACTCCATTGATTCACCCCATTGCACCACACAACTTGAGTGAATCAAGGAAACCTCGGGCGTCCCGCAATTATGCTCGTGTTGGTCCCAGGAAAGTTCACCAACACGCGCGACAATGCATAATAGTTTGTATCACAACTCATACCCAATTTATGGAAGCATAAGCATATTTACATGCGAAAGCAGGACTGCTGTCCAAAACGACATATTTAAAGTTATTGCATCAATAAGCAGCGGAAACATAATATAAACAACAAAAGAGTCCAGTGTAGTGTGTCATAGACCCTCAGGCAACTGACTGGGAGTAAGAACGTGCCCCTAAGCATTAGCATCATCGAAATACGCCGGGTAAATATCCCCGGGCAGTACCTCATCCTCACCTGCAGCAATTTGGACAATCCAATTGAGTACAAAGAGTGTACTCGCACAATAATATAAGTTGGATGCTGAGTTCTAGCTACATGTGGTTGCTACATTAAGAGAAAGGTAATGTGTCAATCTTAGCATAAAGCAACATTTGGAATAAAACATAGACATGTATAGATTGAAATTTGCCATTTGGTAAACATTTGTAAAATTTAATACATAGTATAACATCATCATAAACATAACCATCATATATTCATTTCATGCCTCCAAGCATTTCTCCGAATCATGAGTCCAACGCTCATGCTCGCTCACGCTCACGGATACTCCAATACCCATGAAGCTCCTTCCACGAGTACTCCAATACTTGTGAAGTTCTCCTCATGAGTACTCCAATACTCATGAGACTGAGTTTTTCCCAAACCACTCAATCTTACCCGGTCCTTAATACTCGCCCAGTGACTGATAACTTAAGTGATCGTCCTTAACCATGGACGCGTCTATTCAAATAGTTTATACTCTGCAGAGGTACAACTGTACCCACACAACACGCCACACTCGTAAACCAAGCTATGAGCACAATCCCTTTGATGTGCCGGCCGAGGTAGACGTGACAAAACCATTTTCCAGTATGCATGATAGTGCATTTAAACCACCCGGGTGACTGTGACCCTTGATCCCGCGTGCTCAGTGCTCTGTGTGTGTGGATCAAGGAGTACACCCGTTACTGAACATCCCCAACTCCACAAAGTTCGAGGGATTTCGAGGGACATTTCCCCCACACTCCACAAAGTTCGGGGAAATCCCGCGAACCTTCCTTTACGCTCTGCAAAGCTCAAGGAACTCCGAGTGCACATGGTTTAAATACCCCTAGTCATACACAAGTACTTGGCTAAGCCGGACCCATAAACGGCGTGTGGTTCGCACGATAGTTACTTAAAGAGACGTCACCAGGATTTGATCCTTAAGATCCTTAACCAACATTGCTACACAATAACCACAATTGACCCATCATCATCATAATCATCTTTGATCTTCGCGACCGATGGACTAAGTCCACCTATCGCATTTTCTAACGGTGCTCTAAGCACGGCTAAGCAATTGTATGAACCCATACATAATAGTAAACCAACCACCTAGGGCGACAATGGAATACGAAAGAACATGGCAAAAGGATAACATGTCAAGAAGGTAATAACTAAGCATTCTACCCCGAACATATTTGTAATTGAAGGTAAGCATGCAATTGGTAAAATAACTTCAACGTAATTTGCAATTAATGGGATCAAGTATGATTGAGCGGTAAGTAGTGCCTTGCTACTCGCTCTTAACGTCGTAGGCGTAGTTGTACTCCGGGTTGTCCTCCGAAGCGTCGACACCTAACGAGAAAATCCAATTCCAAAGGAACACGAATCAAGAAACAAACAATAAACAACACGAGAACATGCATAATCATTCATGAAATGCATCATGATCATACTCCTAATCCTAGCATGCATGTGAGAAGCATTTTATCAACTCAGGTCCAGAGTATCCGGGTTAGGGTCCGGAATGTCCGGGTTGAACCTCTCGGTTATTCGAATGCTGACCAATCCGGAGTATCCGGGTTTAATATCTGGAGTATCCGGGTACCACTGGACTATCCGGGTTGAAACCCCGGAGTATCCGGGTTGGGTCTCTCGGTTCTGTGTTTTGATCTGACACATCCGGAGTGTCCGGGCCAAATGTCCGGAGTGTCCGGGCCAAATGTCCGGAGTGTCCGGACTGGCTGTTCTGTCCGAAAATGACTATTACACTAGGGGCTCCTATACTTCAAAAAGATGACTTAGGTTGGAACCTTACCACTACTAGGGTGTTCTTGCTCTTGGTGGAAAGTTGGTTCGTCGATGGAGTGAAGAATGGCGTCAAGGTGGTGATCTTCATTGGTTCTCTCGGTATCAACTCCTCCTCCTAGCTCATGGGAATGATGATGGCCTTGCTTGCTCGTTCTTGCAACAGCAACTAGCCCTCCTCCTCAAGCTTCAATGCGACATGCATGGCCCGATCCAACGGGGATGATGGAATGCAAGGAGAGGAAGGGAATGAGTTTCAAGGAACAAATTTTCAGAACATGGAGAGAAAAGATTTGATTAGAACTTACCCAATACTTGGAGCATCAACAATCCATTTGGATGGATTTGAAGGTCTTGACCTTGGCTTGGAGATGGTGTAACATGCACAAGCCAAAACTAGGTTTTTGTGGAGATTTGAGGGATGAAAGGAGAGGGTGGTGGAGGTGTTCTTGCTCTCCCTTTGTGCAGAATTTCAGGTTGGGGTACAACAAATGGGGTGAATGAGAGAGAAGAAACCAAGGTAAGGGCCTATATAGCTGCCCCACTTCACCACGTACATGTGGGCCAAGGTCGCACATGTCATAGAGTGGGTGGGGGAGTGGGTAGAAGTGAATAAAGTGAGAAAAGACATGATGGGAAGTGCAGCCCACTCCTCTCTCATTTACATGTAGGGTCCACATGTCATTGACTAAGGTGGATGGAGTATGGGTACAAATGGGTAGAAACTTTTAAAAGGATCATGAACATTACAAAGTTATACTCATTTTACTAAAATGGTGCTAGCATTTATAAAATCTTAATTAAATGTTAATCATGCCTCTAATATGAATGATATGAGCATGCCATGCACAATATGACTCGTAATTAAATTTGGGGCTATTACAAACCTACCCCCCTTAAAGAGAATCTCAACCTCGAGATTGAGTTAGGTCGGTAAAGAGATGAGGGTACTCAGCTCGAAGGTGATCTTCGCGCTCCCATGTAGCCTCATCGAGAGTATGGTTGCTCCACTGAACCTTGAAGAATTTGATGGTGTGATTCCAAGTGACACGCTCTTGCTCGTCAAGTATGCAAACTGGATACTCCTTGTATGAAAGATCGGGTTGCAACTCGAGAGTGTCTAACCTCGTGACTTCAGTCGGCACACGAAGGCATTTCTTCAATTGAGAGACATGAAAGACATCATGTACCTCGGAGAGGGAAGGTGGAAGTTCCAATTGATATGCCACAGCTCCTCGCCTTGCCACGATTCGGAAAGGTCCGATGTAGCGAGGTGCTAGCTTTCCTTTCACTTGGAAATGATGAATACCTTTCTTTGGAGAAACCTTGAGATAGACATGATCATTCACCTCAAAGGTTAATGCACGACGACGGCGATCAGCATAGCTCTTTTGACGAGACTGTGCCGTCCGTAATCGTTCTTGGATTATCCGGACTGGCTCTTCCGCCTCGGTGACCAAGTCCGGGCCATAAATGGGTCTTTCTCCGGATTTAGACCAATTGAGTGGAGTCCTACAAGATCTTCCATAAAGAGCTTCAAATGGCGACATTTGAAGACTAGCTTGAAAGCTATTGTTGTTGGAAAATTCCGCGAATGACAAGCACTTCTCCCAATCCTTGCCGTGTGTAAGAGCACAAGCTCTAAGCATGTCCTCAAGGATTTGGTTCAATCTCTCAGCTTGTCCATCAGCCTGAGGATGACATGCAGTGCTAAAAGAGAGTCGAGTTCCCATGGCTTGGTGAAGACATTGCCAAAAACGCGAGGTAAACTGGGTACCTTGATCTGAGACAATCCTCTTGGGAACACCATGAAGAGATACAATTCGAGAGAGATACAGCTCTGCCAACTTGCTTACCGTATCGGTAACCTTGACGGGAAGAAAATGAGCAGTCTTTGTCAACCGGTCAACGATTACCCAAATAGAGTCGAAACCTTTTTGTGTCCTGGGCAATCCGGTGATGAAATCCATGCCGATCTCCTCCCATTTCCACAAGGGAATTGGTAGGGGTTGGAGTGTTCCGGCTGAACGCAAATGGTCGGCTTTCACCCTCCGGCATATGTCACACTCGGCGACATACCGGACGATTTATCGCTTCATCCGGGTCCACCAAAGTCTTGGCTTAAGATCTTGGTACATTTTTGTGCTCCCAGGATGAATAGAGAATGGGGAATTATGAGCTTCATTGAGAATGGATTGCTTCAACTCCTTGCAATTCGGCACTACCAAGCGGGTGCCAAACCATAAGACATCTTGGGGGTCTTCAGTGAAGCAATTAGCTTTTCCTTGCGCGATGTTGGCTCGGATAAGTGTCATGCCATTGTCCTTCTTTTGAGCTTCTTTAATCTGGTCCAAGAGTTCAGATTTGATCTCGAGGACAACAAGGAATCCCTGATTTATCACTTCTAATCTGAGTCTTTGGAATTCAGCGCACATCGCTTTTGATTCTGGCTCTGCCGAAATACAATTGCATTGTGATTTTCGGCTCAAAGCATCGGCAACGACATTGGCCTTTCTGGGGTGATAATGAAGTCCCATATCGTAGTCTTCGATCAATTCGAGCCACCTTCTTTGTCTCAAGTTCAAATCGTCTTGGGTGAAGATGTACTTCAGGCTCTTGTGATCGGTGTAGATCTCGCAACGATTATCGATGAGGTAATGTCATCAAATTTTTATAGCATGCACCACAGCTACTAGCTCTAAGTCATGGGTTGGATAATTCATATCATGTGGCCTTAATTGTCTCGATGCATATGCCACCACTCACCCTCCTTGCATAAGTACACATCCGAGTCCGAGGCGTGATGCATCGTAATATATGTCAAAGGCTTGGTGAATATCTGGCAGTACTAAGACGGGCGCAGTGGTTAAGTGATCCTTCAACAATTGGAAGCTCGCTTCACGTTTTGCTGACCATGAAAACTTCTTCTCCTTCTTCAAGAGTTCGGTCAGTGGTTTTGCAATCTTGGAGAAGTTCTCCACGAACCAGCAGTAGTATCCCGCAAGTCCGAGAAAACTCTGAACTTCTGTAACAGTTTTGGCCTGTCCCCAATTAAGTACTGATTGCACTTTGCTTGGATCAACTGCAACACCACCTTCTGATAGCACATGGCCTAAGAAAGTAACCTCCTTTAGCCAAAATTCACATTTGCTGAATTTTGCATAAAGTCGGTGTTCTTGCAGTTTTTCTAGGACAGTACGAAGGTGCATTTCATGTTCCTCTTTAGACTTGGAGTAGATGAGTATGTCGTCAATGAAGATGACAACGAATTTGTCAAGGTACTCCATGAAAACCGAATTCATAAGGCTCATGAAGTAGGCCGGTGCATTGGTTAAACCGAAAGACATGACGGTATACTCGTATAGGCCATAACGAGTGGAGAATGCCATCTTTGGAATGTCTCCCGCCCTGATTTTGATTTGATGATAGCCCGACCTCAAATCAATTTTGGAGAATACCCGGGCTCCGGTCATTTGATCGAATAAATCATCAATCCGTGGAAGTGGATACTTGTTCTTGACCGTTACTTCATTCAACGGACGGTAATCAACACACATCCGTAAGCTGTTGTCTTTCTTCTTCACAAACAGCACCGGGCATCCCCAGGGTGAGGAGCTTGGTCGAATGAAGCCCTTCTCTTGCTGCTCCGCGAGTTGTTTCTTCAATTCAATCAACTCATTCAGAGGCATTCGGTACGGACGTTTTGATATCGGGGCTGTTCCAAGCAGCAATTCAATAACAAATTCAACTTCTCGGTCTGGCGGCATCCCCGGTAACTCCTCTGGAAAGATATCCAGGTAGTCACGTACCACTGGTGCATCACTAATTCCGAGAAATGGCTCATCCCTCAAGGCATAGAGATGAGTGGAATCAGAGCTTGGTGTGAAGACGACTTGCTCGCCGCTTGCATTGGTGAGCGAGATTGATCTTTGTGCACATTTGATGCATCCTTGGTGCTTGGACAGCCAATCCATCCCAAGAATGACTTCAATTCTCTTCGTCTTGATCACGACCAAGTTAGCTAGAAATTCTACCCCATTAATTTCAATGTTAACTCCCCGGCAAATTTGATCGGTTCTCAAGTCCGATCCTAGTGCACTAATGAGAAGAGGAGGATGCATTGGTTGGATAGGAAACACATTGTATGCCGCAAACCCCTCTTTGATGAATGAGTGCAATGCTCCGGAATCAAATAATGCAATAACTGGGTAGGAGTTGATAAGAAGCGTACCCAACACCACATCCGGTGCATCCTGAGCTTCTTTGGCGGTGACGTGGTTGATGCGGCCATGTTGTTGTGCCGGCGTGGCTCTTGGTGGAGCTGGCCGCGGTGGTGGTGGCGGTGATGCGGCTCCAGCTGCATTTGGCGTTCGAGCCCCTGATGTCGCTTGATTCCTTTGCGAACATTGGCGCGTAAAGTGCCCGGGCTTCTTGCATTGGTTGCACTCTAGAATTGGGCGGCCTTGAGTGTTACTTCCTCGCTGATTCCCACTGGCACTCAGCGGAAGATTCTGCTGCGGTGGACGCGCAACATGTACCGGAGGTCTCGGGGGTGTCGGAGCTTGATAATTAGAAGGTGGGGGACGTGTGGCGCGCGGCTGTTGCAAGTTGTTATTTGCTGCAATCTGTGCGGCCCGCTTGCGTTTGCGCGACTCCTCCAACCTTCCCCGCTTCTCATCCACCACTATGGCTTTGTTGACCAAGTGTTAGAAATTACGGAAATCGTGCGCAGCAAGCTCCAGCTGCAATTCCTCGAAAAGCCCTTCCATGAAGCGCTCTTGTTTGCGTTCATCAGTGGAGATGTCATCTGGAGCATACCGAGCCAAGTAATTGAACTCGTGAAGATACTCCATGACAGATTTGCCACCTTGCTTCAACGCGAAGAATTCGCGCTTCTTGATGGCCATAACACCCGCGGGAACATGAGCTTCGCGGAAGGCCGCGCGAAACTCCACCCACGTGATAATGTGATCAGCAGGCTGCATGGCGGTGAAGCTGTCCCACCATGCACACGCTGATCCATCAAGTTGATGAGAAGCATAAAGGACCTTCTCATGATCTGGACACTGAGCAATGGCAAGCTTGCGCTCAATGGTCCGAAGCCAGTCATCCACTTCGAGTGGATCCTCGGCATGGGAGAATAGCGGTGGCTGTGTGCGAAGGAACTCGCCGAGCCCTCCCGCGGCATGATGTCCTCCAACACCGGCACCTCGGACAGGGTCCAGGGCAACGGCGGTATTGCGAGCAATCTGCTGCAAGATCAAAGTCTGATCCTGCCGATTCTGCTAAATCATGGCAAGCACTTGAGCCATGGTAGGAGGTGGTGGAAGTTCCCCCTCCGCACGAAGATGGTGCTGATTTTGACGGTTAGATGACTCCGGGTTGTCATGAGCAACCCCCTGAGCATGCTCCTTAGCGGCTCGGGAGCCCACGGAATTCGGTCTCACCTCGCGCTGAGCTTGCAATCGAGTTGTAGCTCCTGCCATTCTGTTGTCAAACCAAAATTAACAACATTGGCCAAAAGAGCCACAAGGGTGTGGAAATTGAGATTCTGGACGTAAAGGTACAAGCATGACAAGCCGCAATTATGCAATAAGAAAGCATACATCACAACCACAAGCATCCAATTACGGGAGTTCATAAGCTCCATTAACATTAACGGTACAATAACAAGGATCCGAATCGATAACGAAAGAACTGAGTCTAAGTTACACGACAGAGTCTATTACATGACTTCGAATTGAAATAGTTCTTCCCTACATAGGGGTTACGACAAACTTAATCAAGACAACTTAAATGTCCCTAAGGAAGACTAGGGGAAATTCATCCAAAAGATGGTATTCCGGTGATCCCGTATCTTCAGGATCCAATGAGCTAGCGAGACGTTGAGGGGATCCCAAGAAGGATGTATGCGCTTCCGTTAACCCTTGCCCACGGAGACGCATTGCGTTCGCCGAGTTGATGCGTGTTCGGCTGGGGTTGCAGTGTTGGGGCTCCACCCCCATCACGCGTGGAAATTGGAAAGGGCCTGGAGCTGCTGTAACACCCCAATTTTTGCTTTTCATGAATTTAAATGAAATTTGGCACTTTTGTGGATTCTTGAAATTTTTTGGAATTTATTTGGATTTAATCTGAATTTATTCCCTTTTGAAATAATTAAATAAATTGATTTTACAAATAAAATTTTGTTGGAAATATTTTATTTGAGTCCCAAATGCCCTAAAATATTTTCTAGAATTTTTTTGGAATTTTTCTGAGTATTTTGCTATTTTTCATGAATTAAATGAATTTCTAGAAGATTAATTAGATTATTTAATTACTGGAAAACCCTAACGGGTTAGTACTATTGCTCCGACCGAGCCCGAGTCAGACTCGAGTCCGACCCGAACCGCGGTCGAGCCGAACCAAGTCGGCCGAACCCCGACTCCGACCGAGCCAGCCAAGCCACCCGAGCCCAAACCCCGCAACCGTTGGATCTTGATCCAACGGCTCTCGTTGTGCCACGTCACCCATGCCGTATCCTCGCCGGTTTCCGCCGCCGCCTGCACGTGGGACCTCGTTTTCCGCGTGTTTCACGGACGTCGAGGGGCTATTTATTGCGCTGCCACCCCTGTCGGGACCGCCTCTTCCACGCGCACCCATAGCCCTAACTCATCGAGCCTGAACCACTGCCACGTCCGCGATAGAGCTCTCCGAAGTTGGGAGTGCGCACCATAGCGGTTTCTGCCGTTTCCCGTCGCCGTCGAGCCGTCTCCGCCGCCGTTGAGCCCAGATCTGGAACCGTTGTGTCGAGACACGTCGAGCAGTACCACTCACCTCGCCGGATTCGCCCCGAAACGCCGCGCCCGTGGTCGTCTTCCTCAGCTCCGGTCTGCCAGCTCCGCCGCGAAGCCATCGCTGTCCCCAAGCTTGGACAACCGTCCGATCAAGATCAGACGGCTACGGTGAGTCCACGTTTCCCTAGACCGTTGGATCAAGATCCAACGGCCCATGTTAGTCCACGTCACCGCAACGAAATCCACATTGTGGCATTTAGATCCAATCTCAACCGTTGGATTTAGATCCAACGCACGAGATTAAGCCACGTAACTGCAACCGCACCGTGCACGGGTAGATCCCAGCCGTTCGATCGAGATCGAACGGCGTAGATAGCGCCACGCGTCGCACGCCGAGTCATGCCACGCCACCCACGGTGCGATGAAACCCGATCGGATCTGGACCGTCCGATCTAAATCGAACGGCCCAGATCGACCATGTTATTCCATAACGCGTGAGGTCAGATCCAATCTGGACCGGCCCAGATCGAGCCACGTGGCCGGAAGCTTGACCGTCGTGGTCAGCGCAGTCGCCGCTGACGTCACGCGTGATGTCAACGTGGGACCCGCGTGTCAGCGGCCGTCCCAACGGCTTGATGACGTCATCGTGACGTCACGGTGGGGCCCGCATATCAGAGCCCTCGGCCGAGCCGTGCGCTGACGTCAGCTGACGCAATAATCCGATTTTTCAATAGAAAAATAATTCGGTGGAAAATGAATTTCCGTACTGACGTCATGCTGACGTCATTATCCGGTTTTTCAATATAAAAATAAATAAATTAATTCGGTTTATTGTTTTAATTGAATTTTGAAACTTCAAATGCTTATAACTTTTGCAATTTAACTCCGATTTGGGTGATTCAAATTTCTAAATTTTTATAAAATTGAGATCTACCTAATGATGAATTTTATTAAATTTTTGGACCAAAGTTTTTCTTTGTTTTATTATTTAATTGATTATTTAAACTTTAAACGCTTGTAACTTTTGCGTTTTAACTCCGATTTTGACGATTCAAATTCCTAAAAATTCATAAAATTATGCTATATCTGTTTATGGACTTTATTTTCAGAGTTTGGACACTTTTTGTCTACTGTATATTTATTTATTGCTATTTGCACGCTTTGCGAGTATACGTAGAAGTGCTAGAAGGCTTCGAAGGTGAAGTGTTGACCCAGGAGCCAGCTCAAGACCAAGATCAAGTACTCTTTGAAGGCAAGTTGTGCTTTGACCATGTTGATCCCATTTTAAAATTAATTTGATTTAAATTATTGCATGCTAGTTCAATTAGAAAATGCTTTAATTAATTCCGGGGAATTAGATAAATGCCAACTTTGTATTATGACCCCTTGATTATTTAATTATGTGCCTGACCCCTTGTCACCCTAGTTGAGGATTAAATAGTTGGACATTATTAAATTGCCAACATGGGTATTTAGACCGTTGTAGTATAATGCTTGGACCTGCCACGTATACCTGATATGATTTTGATAATTACATGTTAACATTGACTTAATGAGATATGGAACGTGTTTTTGAGAAGTGTCATGTGTTATTGATGTTGATGTTGATAGCACGTGGTGCATGGTAATCAACTGGGGTTTGATAAATAGATTTGGACCGGGGCATGTGGCAAGAATGATCGGGTGGGCCAGATGTGGCATCGGGAAGGATGATTTGGTTCTTCGGGTAGTCTTGCCCTGGTCAACCTAAGGACTTAACCTTGCAAGCCTTTGAACCGAGTCAATCGTGCAACCACATGACCGGAGTGGGACGGTCCTAGTTGAGTAAGTTACTAATAACTTGCATGTGATACCTCGGGTGTCAACTACATCTTTTGTGTAGCTTGAATGGGGAGCGTACCAAGGCTACGGCATGGTACCCATCCAACGGTATGTCGGTCCCATACTTCGCCTCTGTTAAGGGAAGGGATGGTGTATGGCAAAAACTGGAAAGGTTCACTTGTGTAGTTAGCAGTTGCCGAAAGGCTTTGTTACAATCACTCGCCTTTGTGGTGTTTGGTTGTATCTTGTGGGTAAAGTGCATAACCTCTGCAGAGTGTAAAATCTATTCGAATAGCCGTGTCTGTGGTATTGGATATTGCTCGGGAATTACAGTCAAGGGTTAGACTTTCCTGAAAAAAACTTGGACTTGAAAAGTTTGGTTGGGTTTAATGATGACGTTGATGGAAATGTGGATTAGGAATGGGAAAGATGTTTATTTAACTCCTGGAAAGGTTATTGATAATATATTGTTTTTACTGCTTTCGAATCTACTTATGTTACTTGTTAAATGTTGTTACTGCAAATGAACCATGAGCTATTCCTTTGTATTAAGCCATGCATGTAGTATATTAGTTTGCATTCTGTGCATGACTTGCTGAGTACCAAGTACTCACCCTTACCGCAATACAACATCAGTTGAAGAAGAGGCGATGCCAGCTTTGGAGGAGGAGTATCTGGAGGAGCTGTCTAACTAGGGAGCGAGCCCAGTCAGTTGCCTGTGGTATACTGGATGGCGCCACGAAGTTATCTTATTTTCCGCTGCTGTTATTTCTCTTTTAATAAGTTTTCGCCCTGCGTGGCGTATATTTGTAACTTGACCTTAAGGTCGAGCACCCAATTTGGTTAACTAATTAAGAGTACTATAATATTTCGTTGAGTATGATTGTGATATTTACCAATGTTGAGACTGTGTGCACTAGCGTGATCCTGGACTAGTGCTGAATACACAGAGGGTCCGGATTTGCAAATTTGGATCCCGACAGCTGCATCATGGGGCGAAGTAGAATTGTGCCCATACACCACATTTCGTGGCACGAGACCAGTCTGCAAAAATTGATGAAGATGCCTCTGGGCGGCGCAAAGACGGGCACGAGTCTCCCATAACTCATGAACCACACAACGATGAGCCCGGTCCAAAGTATCGTCCAAGCTCACCAACTGGTGGACAGAATGGTCTTCTCCCAGTTCAACCTCCATGATGTAGTTGTAGGTGCCCGCTGGTCCTCGCTGTGGGAAGTAAAGGAACGAACGCTCAAGCAGCTCTCGTAGATCATGATGAAGATGGCACATGGCAACATATGCCATGTCGGGACCCGAAATTGCAAATCCGGACCCTCTGTGTATTCAGCACTAGTCCAGGATCACGCTAGTGCACACAGTCTCAACATCGATAAATATCACAATCATACACATCGGTAGTAATAAAGTTCTTTAATTAAGATAACCAAACCGGTTGCTCGACCTTATGGTCAAGTTACAAGAGTACGACACACAGGGCGAAAACATATTAAGGAAATAAATTGCAGCGGAATAAAAGCATCAACGTGGCACCATCCAGTATACCACAGGCAACTGACTGGGCTCGCTCCCTAAGTAGACGGCTCCTCCTGAAGTTCTTCTTCCAAAGTTGGCGTCGCTTCTCCTTCAACTGATGATGTGTTGTGGCAAGGGTGAGTACTTGGTACTCAGCAAGTCATGCACAGAATGCAAACTAATATTCTACATGCATGGCTTAGTTCAAGGATAGGCCAACAGGTACAATAAACAAGTAGCATAAGTAGATTCGAAAGCAGTAAAAAGTAAAGACAGTATCAATAACTTTTCCAGGGGTTAAGTAAACACTTCTCCTTCCCTAATCCACAATTCCAACATCTTCATTTATCATCCCAATCCAGACTTCCCAAGTCCAGGTTGTTTTCATGAAAGTCTAACCCTTGACTGTAATCCTCGAGCAATGTCTAGTACCGCCGATACGGCTATTTGAATAGATTTTACACTCTGCAAAGGTTATGCACTTTACCCACAAGATACAGTCAAACGCCACAAAGGCGAGTGATCGTAACAAAGCGTTTCAGAGACCGCAAACAAAACAAGTGAACCTCTCTGGCTTCTGTCATACACCATCCCTTCCCTTAACGGAGGCGAAGTATGGGACCGACATACCGTTGGACGGGTACCATGCCATAGCACTGATACGCTCCCCTTTCAAGCTACACAAATGGTGTAGTTGACACCCCGAGGTACCACATGCAAGTTATTTGTAACTTACTCAACTAGGTCCGTCCCATTACAGACATGTGGTTGCACGTTTGACTCAGATCAAAGGCTTGCAAGGTTAAGTCCTTAGGGTGACCAGGGCAAGACTACTCGAAGAACCAAAACGACATTCCCGGTGCCACTCTTGGCCCACCATATCATTCTTGCCACTTGCCCCGGTCTAAATCTATTTATCAAACCCAGTTGATTACCATGCACCATGTGCCATCAACAATCACAACACGTGATACTTCTCCAAGACAGGTTCAATATCTCATTAAGTCAACATTAACATTTGATTGTCCAAATTCATGTCATGTGCACGTAGCAGGTCTAAGCAATAAACTACAACGGTCTAAATGCCCATTGTTGGCAATTTAATAACGTCCAACTATATAAATTCCACAACTAGGGTGGCAAGGGTTCATGGCACATAATTAAATAGTCAAGGTGTCATACTCCAATTTGGCATTTATCTAATTCCCAGAAATAATTTAAACAAGTTCTAATTAAATTAGCATGCAATAATTTAAACCAAATTAATTTCAAAAATGGGATCAATATGATCAAAGTATAACTTGCCTTCAAAAAGTACTTGTTCTTGATCTTGGGCTGGCTCCTGGGTCAACACTTTACCTTCGAAGCCCTCGGGTACTTCAACGTCTTCTCGTAACGCGTGCAAATAGCAATAAATAAATAAACAGTACATACACATTGCTAAAAAATTCAAATAAAACCCACAAACAGAAAGAGCATAATTTTACAAATTTTTAGAAATTTGAATCGCCCAAAACGGAGTTAAAATGCAAAAGTTATAATCATTTAAAGTTTAAAGAATCTAATAATTAAATAAAAACAGAGAAAAATTCATATTAAAAAATTAATTAAAATTCATATTTAAGTAGATCTCAATTTTATAAAAATTTAGAAATTGGAATCGTTCAAATCGAAGTTAAAACGCAAAAGTTATAAGCATTTGAAGTATGAAAATTCAAATAAATCAATAAACTGAATTAATTCATTTATTTTTCTATTGAAAAATCCGGATTTATGACGTCACCTGACGTAACCACGGAATTTGAATTTCCACCGAATTATTTTTCTATTGAAAAATCGAAATATTGCGTCAGCATGACGTCAGCGGGTCCATGGACTAGGTCGACGGTTCGGGTTTGGCTCACTGTGGACCCCGCCCATGAGGACATGTCTCACTGACATGTGGGACCACTCGGGTGACGTCAGCGCTGACGTCACCGCGCCTCGGCGACACGGTACTGACAAGCGGGCCCCACCGTGACGTCAGCGTGACGTCACGGATGACGTCATGGAGCCGTTGGGCCAACCGCTGAAACGTGGTGCCCACGCTGATGTCACGCGTGACGTCAGCGGCGACCGCAACTGACCGCGCCGGTCCAACTTGTTAGTGTTATGCCATTGAGGCAATCATATGGATGATTGTAACATGATTATGTTTATGAATAATAATATGATTATTGGTCCAATGAATGTATATCATTGTTTTGATCAACATGTGTGTGACTTGTTTATTAAGCTCTTTACTTATTGATATAATTCGATAAATATCTCTGATCGGATATCATCGTATAGGACAACGATGAATAGATCAGCACATGTATTGTTCGATGATCATGTTTCATAGATCATGGGATATGGAGATATCATCAATACATTGTGGACGCATGTTGAAGAACATGTATTAGATAGACCCACAATGGGACACTGCGAGAATGTTACATTCTTATGTGTCATCAGTGTATCTCATACATAGTAGATGTATGATCCTTAGACCTGAGATTGTTATCTTCCCTACATGTGTAATAGTTTACCTTGGGGTTACCAAACACTATTTCCTAACCGGATAGTTATAAAGGTAGCTTTCATGTTTACTATGAAACATGCAGAGGGAAGTGAGCAGTCAAGATGGAATTTGCCACTCCAATGTAACGGAGATATATGTCTAGGCCACTCGTGTGATATGATTAAGGAAGTGCATGGCCATGTTGTGATTGAGAAGTCAATCACAACTTATTAATATATCACGGATACGAGAGATGGATTGAACTGTCAAAGGATGACATGCTTCTCGCCTTGAGTTCGATCTTCATATAGTTTGGTAAAGGGATTATTACATCAGTACTTTAATCATATGCGTTTGGGAGTTGGCATGCTCTGCAAGGAGCCACTACCGACTATTGGATTAGAAAAAGGGTTTTCCGAATCCATGTCCAAATGCGCATGAACCTACAGGGTCACACACTTAACGGGCTGGGATGCATTAATTCAGATTGGATCCGTAATTAATGGACCTCGTGGGCATAGCGCGTAGATGGGCCCTGACTGCCTAGGGTTTCACCTCGTGGCTATATAAGGAGGGGAGGAGGCTAGACGCAGAATACACTTTCGTGCGGTTTAGAGGTGTTTCGCCAGAAACCCTAGCCACCTCCTCTCGTTGCCCCTGCCGAGCGATCCGGTGCTTGCACACCGACGCACGGCGTTCCATCCCCGGACGTGTGGACTGCTGTGGTGACGCGACTGCTACTGCAGCGTGGAGAGAACGATCCGCAGCGAGGACAATCCGTGGAGAGGACGATCCGCCGTGAGGACGATCCGCCGCGAGGACGATCCGCGGCGAGGACTATCCACTACAATGACGTGCGAAGGATTCCGCAACTGCGCGTCTAGTGGTAATAGATCTATGATCCCCTTCTTGCGAGTAGCTTTTCTGGTTTGCGGTAGAAATTTTAATTTGTGCCAGTGTAGCATACCGCGTTCTCCAACAGTGGTATCAGAGTCATCTCTCGTAGATTCGTGATCTGGATGTTGCACATATGGTATGTGAGGATAGTAGATTGGATCTATTACATGTTCAACCGATTCATGTGATGAATTGGTGGAGGCACCCGTCGATGAGATCGATCGGTTTAGGGTTTGAGGAAAGTGCAAACCGAATCAATCTTGATTTGGGTGAGTCCGTTCATGGTACGACGTTGCCCTTACCGGTCGGGTTACCGCCATCACGGTTCACGAATCGCAACCATATGGGACCAAGCCAATCAGATTGAATCGGATTGGGTCAATCTGATTGATCTGTAGAGATTTTGAGGGCGCTGCCCCTTGGACCCCACCAGGGGCGCTGCCCCTTGCACCACGCCTTGGGTGCTGCCCCTGGACCCCGCCAGGTGCGCTGCCCCTTGGAACCCCGCTTTCGTAGAATCTATTTTGTTTAACTCGTTTTTGTAGGATGTTGTGTGAAATAGTATGGCCTATGTGTATGTGATGCATGTAATATTTACATGGCCTGCGTGCCGAGTCATAAGGCTATTTCAATCTAAAATGTATAACGACCTGCGTGTCGATTTGTGATGTTTCAAACCCTCATGTAATATTCGTTATCAAAGTTGTAAGGAGTTGCATCTACAATGATGAAGATGGTGGCATCAAACATGATGGCAAGGTGAACAATCAAGCATGATGATGGAGATCCTAATGCTAAGGGCCATGCTATTTCACATCTTAATTTGATTATATGTGGATGTGTGTTTAGTCCTTGCTATTTTCTTTATGCCCATTGCATGTGATGCCATGTTCATAGTAGATATTGTTCATCCCTATAGTTAAAATTTTAAATCACACTTGTCCATCCAATTGTTGCACCTATCAAGAATTTAGATCATTATTGATATGACTGTCAAAGTAGTATATCAATGACTATCTTAAAAGATGATAGGGATGTGTTGGACACATAGCGCATAACAATGGTTGATTTAACTAAGCTATCAAAACAGTTTTGGGCTTAAGGACATAAGTGGTTGGAATATGATTTCAGTAATGAAGGAACAGATACAAGACGATTGGTGTCTAGGAAAACACACATGAGGCTAGGTTTCTTAATTGGCACTCGGAAATGGGAAGTGCTCCCTCCCTCATGTGAGCCCTAGGGGCGAGTTGACTTGGCCATGACTCAAGTTGACGGAGGCATTCATTACTTATTTTCATGCTCAACCAACAAGAGTTACATAAGATGTAATTAGCAAAGATGTTGCTTACCTATGTCATTAGATTTCTAGCAGTGATGCCAAAGCTCACTAGTGTTTGATGAATATGGATCTTGAATACTCACCATGTGTCCATAAAGGGGCCGCATGATAGGAGGTTCTTTTGTTAAAATGTTTAGTAAAAGTATTACAGAAACATAGTGCTTAGAAACTTTGCATGTTTTTGTTGTAGTTCAATGGCACCTCCTGCTGCTCCTGGTTTTGCTTTGAGATCAGTTTTGGAAAAAGAAAAACTTAATGGAACAAATTTTGTGGATTGGTATCGCAACTTGAGAATTGTTCTCAAACATGAAAAGAAAGAATATGTTCTAGAGAGTGCGATTCCTGATGAACCAGCCGAAAATGCTCCTCGAAATTTGAAGGCTGACTATGAAAAACATGTTAATGCCTCTGTAGAGGTCAGCTGTCTCATGCTTGTCACCATGGACTCTGAGCTGCAAAAGCAATATGAGGACCAGGATGCTTACAATATGATTGTGGGCTTGAAGGGCATGTTTGGGAATCAAGCAAGGGCTGAGAGGTATGGTATCTCAAAGCTTCTGTTTGCTTGTAAGCTGGCTAAAGGCAGTCCGGTCAGCCCACATGTAATCAAGATGATTGGCTACATTGGGAGATTGGAAAAGCTTGAGTTTCCCCTTAGCATTGATGCCTTTCTGAGGCGTAATTCTCCGATCTACGCCTCAGAGCTTTGAGCCATTCATTATGAATTTTCATATGAATAGCATGGAGAAGAGCCTGACCGAGCTACATGGGATGCTCAAGGCTACCGAGGAAAGTATTAAGAAGAAACCCAATCATGTGATGATGGTTCAGAAGACAACTGCCTTCAAAAAGAAGAAAGCCAAGGCTTGGGGAAAGGGAAAGGGCAAGGGCAAGGCTCAAGATGAGATCACGAGCCTCAAAACTAAGCTTCAGAAGCTCAAAGTCGGCCCTCAACCCGAAACCCAGTGCTTCTATTGCAAGAAGTCAGGACATTGGAAACGGAATTGCGAGAAGTACCTGGCAGATAAAAAGAATGGGAGTGTGACTTCCACTTCAGGTATTAATGTTATAGAAATTAATCTTGCTACTTCTTATTCTAGCTCTTGGGTATATGATACCGAATCGGTTGCTCACATTTGTAATTCGACGCAGGGGCTGACAAAGAGTAGAGACTTGGCAAAGAGAGAAGTGTATATTCGCGTGGGGAATAAAGCAAGAGTTGCTGGTCTTGCCGTTGGCACCTACCCATTGCATTTGCCTTCAGGATTAGTTTTAGAACTTAATAATTGTTATTTTGTTCCATCTTTGAGTAGAAACATTATTTCATCTTCCTGTTTGGAACATGAAAGTTATGAATTCAGAATAAAGAACTTTGTTTGTTCAATATTTTTAAATGATATGTATCATGGTCGTTGTCCCATAGTGGATGGGTTATACGTCCTTGAACTCAAAGAAAAACATGTCTATAACATTAATGTCAAAAGGCCTCGACCAAATGATTTGAACCCTACCTTTTTATGGCATTGTCGCTTGGGTCACATAAATGAGAAGCGCATGAAGAAGCTCCATGGTGATGGACTTCTCACCTCATTTGATTTTGAACCATTTGAAACATGTGAGTCTTGTTTACTTGGCAAGATGACAAAAACCCCTTTCACATGTTTTAGTGAGAGGGCGAGTGAATTGTTGGCCCTAGTACATACAGATGTATGTGGACCAATGAGCTCGATTGCTAGAGGTGGGTTTCAGTACTTTGTAACTTTTACTGATGACTTTAGTAAATATGGATATATCTATTTAATGAGGCATAAGTCTGAAACCTTTGAAAGGTTCAAAGAGTTTCAGAACGAAGTACAAAATCAACTTGGCAAATCAATAAAACACTTACGATCAGATCGTGGTGGCGAATACTTGAGCCAAGAGTTTGGTGATCATCTAAAGCAATGTGGAATCGTTCCACAACTTACTCCGCCAGGAACGCCTCAATGGAATGGCGTATCCGAATGGTGGAATCGAACTTTATTAGATATGGTTAGGTCAATGATGAGCCAAACAGATCTGCCATTATCCTTCTGGGGGTTCGCTCTAGAGACAGCTGCGTTCACATTAAATAGGGTCCCATCAAATTCCGTTGAGAAGACACCATATGAGATATGGACCGGGAGAAGTTCCATATTGTCATTTCTCTAGATATGGGGATGTGAGGCTTATGTAAAACGTTTGCAATCAGATAAACTCGCACCTAAATCAGAAAAATGCTTCTTTGTGGGGTATCCTAAAGAAACAAAAGGATATTACTTTTATAAAAGAAACGAGAACAAAGTTTTTGTTGCTCGAAATGGTGTCTTTTTGGAGAAAGAGTTTCTTTCCAAAGAAATCAGTGGGAGTGATGTGCATCTCGATGAAATTCGAGAATCGCATGAATATGTTCAAGCTACCACTGAACCTTCACAAGATGTACAAAGTGGTGTACAACCTATGGAAGAGACACCAGCCCTACGTAGGTCGAGGAGGCCGCATCATGAACCCATAAGATATGGACATGACATATTATTGTCGGGCAAAGATGAGCCCACGACTTACAAAGAAGCGATGACGGACCCAAACTCTGAAAAATGGCTAGGAGCCATGAGATCCGAAATTCAATCCATGCATGACAATCAAGTTTGGAACTTGGTCGATCCTCCTGATGGTGTAAAAACCATAGAATGTAAATGGATTTTCAAGAAGAAGACAGACGTAGATGAAAATGTTCAGATATATAAGGCACGGTTGGTGGCAAAAGGTTTCAAACAAGTTCAAGGAATTGACTATGATGAAACTTTTTCACCGGTAGCCATGCTCAAGTCTGTCCGGATCATTTTAGCAATTGCTGCATATTTCGATTATGAAATATGGCAGATGGACATCAGGACAGCTTTCCTTAATGGGAATCTATCTGAGGATGTATACATGATACAACCTGAGGGTTTTGTTGATCCTAAAAATGCTAAAAAATCTATGCAAGCTTCAGAGATCCATATATGGGTTAAAGCAAGCATCTCGGAGTTGGAACATTCGTTTTGATGAAGTGGTCAAAGGATTTGGTTTTATCAAAAATGAAGAAGAGCCTTGTGTTTACAAGAAGGCTAGTGGGAGCGCACTTGTGTTTCTGATCTTGTATGTGGATGACATATTATTGATCGAGAATGATATTCCTATGCTTGAAGACGTTAAGACTTCGTTGAAAAGGAGTTTCTCAATGAAGGACTTGGGATAAGCATGTTATATCTTGGGCAGAAAGATCTATAGAGATAGATCAAAAAGGTTGATTGGATTAAGCCAAGAAACGTACATTGACAAAGTATTGAAAAGGTTCAATATGCATGAATCTAAGAGATGTTTCATGCAAATGTCACATGGCATTAGTCTAAGCAAGAATCAGTGTCCTTCGACAACTGATGAGAGAGACAGGATGAGCAAGATTCCATATGCTTCGGCTATTGGATCTATCATGTATGCCATGATCTGTACGCGCCCAGATGTCTCATATGCTCTAAGTGTCACAAGTAGATATCAAGCGGATCCCGGTGATGGTCATTGGATAGCCGTGAAAAACATCCTAAAGTACTTGAGAAGAACTAAGGGTATGTTCCTAGTCTTTGGAGGTGAGAAAGAACTGGTTGTAAAAGGTTACACCGATGCAAGCTTCCAAACTGACAAAGATGATTTTCGATCACAATCCGGTTTTGTGTTTACACTAAATGGAGGAGCAGTAAGCTGGAAGAGTTCCAAGCAAAGCACGGTGGCTGACTCTACAACAAAAGTGGAGTACATTGCGGCTTCGGATGCCGCAAAAGAAGCTGTATGGATAAAGAAGTTTATCTCAGAACTTGGTGTGGTCGCTAGTGCCTCTAGTCCAATGGACATCTATTGCGATAATAGTGGTGCCATTGCACAAGCAAAAGAGCCTAGATCACATCAGAAGTACAAACATATAATCCAACGCTTTCACCTTATTCGCGAAATTCTGGATAGAGGGTGACGTGAAGATATGCAAAGTACATACAGAAGCCAATGTGGATGATCCGTTGACAAAGCCATTGCCACAGCCTAAGCATGAGGCGCACACGAGGTCTATTAGTATTAGATACTTAATTGATTGACTCAAGTGCAAGTGGGTGATTGTTAGTGTTATGCCCTTGAGGCAATCATATGGATGATTGTAACATGACTATGTTTATGAATAATAATATGATTATTGGTCCAATGAATGTATATCATTGTTTTGATCAACAAGTGTGTGACTTGTTTATGAAGCTCTTTACTTATTGATATAATTCGATAAATATCTCTGATCGGATATCATCATATAGGACAACGATGAATAGATCAGCACATGTATTGTTCGATGATCATGTTTCATAGATCATGGGATATGGAGATATCATCAATACATTGTGGACGCATGTTGAAGAACATGTGTTAGATAAACCCACAATGGGACAATGCGAGAATGTTACATTCTTATGTGTCATCAGTGTATCTCATACATAGTAGATGTATGATTCTTAGACCTGAGATTGTCATATTCCCTACATGTGTAATAGTTTACCTTGGGGTTACCAAACACTATTTCCTAACCGGATAGTTATAAAGGTAGCTTTCATGTTTACTATGAAACATGCAGAGGGAAGTGAGCAGTCAAGATGGAATTTGCCACTCCAATGTAATGGAGATATATGTCTAGGCCACTCGTGTGATATGATTAATGAAGTGCATGGCCATGCCGTGATTGAGAAGTCAATCACAACTTATTAATATATCACGGATACGAGAGATGGATTGAACTGTCAAAGGATGACATGATTCTCGCCTTGAGTTCGATCTTCATATAGTTTGGCAAAGGGATTATTACATCAGTACTTCAATCATATGCATTTGGGAGTTGGCATGCTCTGCAAGGAGCCGCTACCGACTATTGGATTAGAAAAAGGGTTTTTTGAATCTATGTCCAAATGCGCATGAACCTCTGGTCACACACTTAGCAGTGGGACGCATTAATTCGAATTGGATCCGTAATTAATGGACCTCGTGGGCTTAGCGCGTAGATGGGCCCTGACTGCCTAGGGTTTCACCTCGTGACTATATAAGGAGGGGTGGAGGCTAGACGCAGAATACACTTTCGTGCGGTTTAGAGGTGTTTTGCCAGAAACCCTAGCCACCTCCTCTCGTTGCCCCTGCCGAACGACCCAGTGCTTGCACACCGACGCACGGCGTTCCATCCCTGAACGTGTGGACTACTGTGGTGACACTACTGCTACTGCGGCGTAAAGTGGACGATCCACAGCGAGGACGATCCGTGGTGAGGACGATCCGCGGCGAGGACGATCCACGCCAAGGACGATCCGCGGCGAGGACGAGCCACTACAACGACGTGCGAAGGATTCCGCAACTGCGCGTCTAGTGGTAATAGATCCATGATCCCCTTCTTGCGAGTAGCTTTTTTGGTTTGCAGTAGAAATTTTAATTTGTGCTAGTGTAGCATACCGCGTTAATCAACATTTGAAAGTTTGAGACGATTGCACGATTAGGTTCCTAGTGATGCTAGGGACCCATTCACGCTGGTCTCACTGAATTCTCCCTTTTCGACCTTATGGACTCCGAAAATGATACAAAATCGGATTTCGACTCGAAAGGAGTCCAAACTCGATCTTCTTCATGGCAATGGAACCACTACGACACTAGGGACCAATATGAACTAGCGCATGATTTTTGGAATCTCGGAACACGAAATCGTCCAGAAGGTCCAAAAGGCACTTTTTACAAATCAAATCGAATTGACAGATTTGCAACTCACAGATTGAATCCTCTTGCACAATAAGGTCCCACACGGTCTAATTATCAGCTAGAAACTTTTCACACGTCGATCAAATACTTTGAACTCGAAAACCCCAATTGCTACCAAATTCGATTCCAAACCTGAATCGAGTTCAAACTCGATTCTTTTGCTAGAATCGAACTTCAATGGCATCAGATATACTCGTGGGTCGCTTTCCCAACTTTTGGAGCTAGGGTTTCGAAGGAAACTTCAAAAATTAGGAAGCTTGACCTTTGAACGAATAAGTCCAACAAAAAACCGATTAGGGTTTTCAGATTGAATCGATCGAGCTAACTAATTCCTTTGAGCTTGACATAGGTCTAACAACCCAACGAAGCGATGATCTACCAATAGGACTAGGGTTTCTAGGGCTAAACTCAAGAGGAAAAGAAAGAAAAGAGGAGGAGCTAGGGTTTGGATCAAAACCTTGTGGATTGATCTCCAAATCTAAATCCATCTGTCTTGAGGCTTTTTGAGGGCTTGATGAAGCTTGCCAACACCTTGCTCTAGCTTCCCCTTGCTCCACTTGAGCTCCAACCGGCCGGGAATGAGGAGGAAGGAGGGGAGCTCGCGGGAGAAGAGAGGAGAAGGAGAGGAAGAGCAAGAGAGAGAGAGAGAGAGAGAGAGAGAGAGGGAGGAGAGGAAATGGGGAGAGAGGAGGAGGAGGAAGTTCTCCCTGGCCTTAATGGCTGGGAGCATGGCGACATCGGAACAGGAGAAGGAATGGGGCGCCAACGTGCGTGCTCTGACCCGTCGTCCGACAGTACCACCCGAGGAGGCCGGTACTGCTGCTCGGCCAGTAGTACCACGCGTTTGCCCGTGGTACTACCGCTCTGGTAGAAGAAAATTCTGAAATCTCACGGCTTTGCTTCGGCGCTTGACCAACCAACTAGAGGGTTCTTGGAAAAGGTTTGGGGAATCCTAATGAAGGCTTTGGAGTTCAAGTTTTAGGTCTAACTTGTCGCTACGGAGTTCGACCAAAATCGAGACTTAGGGTTTCATCGAGGAAATCGATCGAATAAAATAACAAATGGATTCCGAAAGCAAATAACTCCAAATTTAATATCCAAATACAACTCAAGTCACAATTAGACAATTAACTAACTTAATTACTCTTAATTAGAGCATCTCCAGCAGAGCCCCTAAACCAGCCCCTAAACCTTAAAATAGGGAGTGTAGTAAAAAAAACAGATCCAGCAGAGCCCCAACTCAAGCCCCTAAAATTAGGGGGCCCCTAAATTTGCCTCCTCAGCCCCAATTCCCATGGGGCCCCTACTCAAGCCCCTAAAATTAGGAGGCCTCTAAATTTGCCTCCTCAGCCCTAATTTCCAGGGACACGAGTACAACCCCTATTATTGAAGATAGGGAAATACATGAGAGGCTTCGAAAATTTTATCATGTTTTGAAAATTTTAAATTTAAATTTTAAATATCATGTTTTTAAATTGTAAATGTTAATATGCTTATGTTTTATGTATTACAAATATTTTTGATTGAATTTTAGTGGTGTCAAATGAAGATTATACATAGCGGATATGTCAAAATAGGGGAAAAAGTAAAATAGGGGCTGTTGCTGGACTTGTGTTCTGAAAACAGGGCCCCAAAAAATAGGGGGGTCCCTAAATCCAAAATAGGGACCCTGTTTTAGGGGCCCTTGCTGGAGATGCTCTTACAAAACCAGGGTGTAACAGCCGTCGGGCTGCCGCCACGCCTCGGCACCGTCGGCCAATCCGACCTCTGGGTGCTGGCCTCCTTGCAACGGCTTCCACCAAGACCGTCGCGCCCCAGGCCGCTCTGGTTGGCCTCAGTCACACCAGTCCCCGACCGTCGTGCAGCATTGACCCGCCACTGCTAGAAAAATAGACATCAGTGGCGGTTCGTAACTGCCACCGCCACTGATATAGTGCCACTGATAATCGAAGATTATCAGTGGCGGTTTCAAAGAAAAACCGTCACTGATAATGCATTATTTGTGGCGGTTCTGAAGAAAAACCGCCACAAATAATTATATTTAATATTCCGGCAGTTTTAACACAAAATGAAGATATTTTCTAGGAGGTCACCCCTCACCCATCCTAATTAGTAATACTCTCACCTAAGCACGCTTAACTAATGAGTTCTACCACCGATTTTAATGCAAATACAAGCACTTCCCGAGAGGTCACCCATCCTAGTACTACTCCAGCCCAAGCACGCTTAACTTTAGAGTTCTTATGTGATCTAGTACCGTAGTGTTGGCATGATCACATTTGAAATATAACGTGTCCCCCTCCCCTTAACCCCACAAAGGACCCGAACACTAATTTTAGTATTCTCATACTCTGAATTTGTCATGCTCTATTTTAACTAAGTGCTCTATTTTACCATGACATGGGTACTCCCAATTTCAACTAAGTGCTCGATTTTACTATGACATGGGTACTTCAAATTTCAACTAAGTGCTTGATTTTACCATGACATGGATACTTCAAACTTCAACTAAGTGCTCTATTTTACTATGACATGGATACTTCAAACTTCAACTAAGTGCTTGATTTTACCATGACATAGATACTTCAAATTTCAACTAAGTGCTTGATTTTACTATGACATGGGTGCTCCCAACTTCAACTAAGTGCTTGATTTTACCGTGACATGGGTGCTCCCAACTTCAACTAAGTGCTTGATTTTACCGTGACATGGATACTTCAAACTTCAACTAAGTGCTTGATTTTACTATGACATGGGTGCTCCCAATTTTAACTAAGTGCTCCCAATTTGAAGTTTGAAGCATCCATGTCATGGTAAAATAGAGCACTCAGTTGAAGTTTGAAGCATCCATGTCATGGTAAAATAGAGCACTTAGTTGAAATTGGGAGCACCCATGTCATAGTAAAATCAAGCACTTAGTTGAAGTTTGAAGTATCCATGTCACGGTAAAATCAAGCACTTAGTTGAAATTTGAAGTACCCATGTCATGGTAAAATCAAGCACTTAGTTGAAATTTAGAGCACTCAAATTAGGTAACTATAGTTATTAGTGGCGGTTCTATCAAAAAACCATCACAGATAACAGTATCTGCGACGGTTCTAACATAAAACCGCCACAAATACGCCTATTATCAGTGACGGTTTTTTACATTGAACCGCCACAAATAGTTCCCAAGTATCAGTGGCGGTTTTTATTCCGAACCGCCACAGATAACCGAGTATCAGTGGCGGTTTTTGGTTAGAACCGCCACTGATAGTGCTCGAAGTATCAGTGGCGGTTCTAACCAAAAACCGCCACTGATACTCGGTTATCTGTGGCGGTTCGAAATAAAAACCGCCACTGATGATCCTGGCACCGGTTTGAGCTAAAAAACCGCCACTGATATTCCTATTAGTGGCGGTTCCAAACAAACCGTCACTGATAGGCGTCTCCTATGTGTAGTTTTGTAGTAGTGCGCCTTCTGCGCCCGTGCTGTCAAACGCCACGGCCGGGCCTCCTCCTCACGTCGGCCCCGGCCACAGCGTCGCACCCTAGGCCATGACGCCAAGCTGCTGCCGTGGTAGCCACAGTGCCATGTTGCTGCTGCCGGCTGAGGGCCACATTCTTGTTTCTACTTCTGGCCTCACTGCACTCCTGGCGACACGCTGCGACAAGTTGCCGAATTACTACCACGGCCGTGGGCAGAGCCACCGCCCAACCGCGCCACGAGCTGCGCTGTTGCCGCCACCTCTACAGGTCACGCTGCCTCCTTCGACGCCGTGCTGCTGCGTGCAATGTGCCGTGTTGCATGCTAGTTGAGTTGACCGAGAGCAGCGACCAACCGCACCACTGCCACTCTCCAATCGGGTCTGCATGTTGGGCCAACAATGCCGCTGGCTGTCTACTTCACTGCTACGCCATGCCAAGCTGAACCAAGCTGAGCATCCACTGCCATGCCCAAGCTCTTCTCTAACATGCATGTATTGACAGTGACTTTTGCTACTCCTCCCCTTCTCTCTAAGTCACTCAATGCATGTGAATGAATCTCACAAGAATGGAATGGCTGATTGTTGAGTTTTGCATTTGCATGACATGCACAAGCTAAATCCTAGTTCTTGGATGAGATTGGAAGGAGAGAAGTGGAGGGAGCTTGTGTTCTTGTTGCTGGCTGAAAGAAATGAACTGAGGGAGTAAGGCAGGAGAGAGAGAGAGAGAGAGAGAGAGAGAGAGAGAGAGAGAGAGAGGGCAAGTTAGACTGGTGGCGAAGGAAATGAAAGGAACCAGGGAAAGAAGTGTGCTGCCAGGGGAAATAGGAATGGGTAGCGTGCTGCTGTGAAAGAAAAAAAAAGGCACAAGGGATGGACTGGAAAGGATTAATGAGGGCCTGTTTGGATCCACTTAGGGCCTGTTTGGATCCATGCAGCTAATAGTTAGCTGCTAAAAATTAGCTGGAGTGAATCCAAACACCTCCAGCTAATAGATCAGCTAACTATTAGCTGAGCACCCAGCTAATGGTTATCTCATTAGCTAGCCAAACACAGCTAATAGCAGCTAATAGGTGGCATTTAACCAAAATACCCTTCGCGTCTACCACCAATAGCATTTAATAGCATGGGTATTCTGGACAATAGCATCTATTAGCCACATATTAGCTGGTGGATCCAAACACCCTCCAACTAATAGTTAGCCAGCTAATAGTTAGCTAGCTAATATTAGCTAGGAACTATTAGCTAGCTAACTATTAGCTGCTAATGGATACAAACAGGCCCTTAGCTAATAGTTAGCTGCTAATTATTAGCTGCTAAGGATCCAAACAGGTTCAGCTAATAGGTTAACTAATTATTAGCTGGGCACCCAGCTAATGGTTATCTCATTAGCTGGCTAAACCCAGCTAATAGCAGCTAATACATTACATTGGACGAAATTACCCTCCCACCGAAATCAATTACGAAGTGAGTGAGCAGTGAGTTCGGCTGCTTGCTTTCCCTTAATTGCCTGCGCTATCGTATTGATTGATAGATCCAGAACCGTAGCGATCACTGCATTACGGACGCGGCCATAGTCTGGAGTAGTAGACATGACTGCAATAAAACAGGGGTAATTTAGACAATTTATCAATTTTAACATCTATTAGCCACATATTAGCTAGTGGATCCAAACAGCCTCTAGCTAATAGTTAGCCAGCTAATAATTAGCTAGCTAATATTAGCTAACTACTATTAGCCAGCTAACTATTAGCTACTAATGGATCCAAACAGGCCCTGAGGGGATATGGGAGATGGCAGGGAACGGGTGCTATTTAAAGCTGGCTTCCTTTTGCCTTTTTGATCTCTTGTAACTGAACTATTGCTACTGGTATTCGGCTGCTAGATTTACTCCTTCCTTTTCCACAAAGTTGTTCAAACAGTCTCGCATGAGGTTTGATTGCCGAAATGGAATGCTCATATGATGAGGGTTGCTATGGTATAACATGCGTGGGATGATTCTTTTTTTTTTTGGAGGTGATTCCGAGGAGAGAAGGTTAGAGGGAGTTGCATGTTCTTGTGCTCTTGGGAACGGAGACAAATGGCCGAAAGGAACGAAGAAATAGGGGACGGGGAGGACAAGGTTGGTAGGAAATTCAATAGTTGAAGAATAGTTTTTATTTTTATACTAAGTTTTCAGACATGAAATTTTATACCTAATACTAAATAAAATTTGCTTCTTTAATTTACTAACGCTAGATAAGTTACTAGACCGGTTCTAGAAATAGGGCCTAAAGATTAGGGTGTTACATTTTTCCAATAGATTTGATGTAAAGATCTAGCACTTGCTTTCGGATGTGATAGTTGCACAACCAATGGTAAGTGCATCTATACATAAAGCAAGGTTATGCAGGAGTTTGCAGTCATGTTAGCTGAGTCTTGCTTCTGGAAGCTCTCTGGCCCTTTACCTTTAATTTTCACTATGGATTGCTTCTTCCCTTACCTTGTATACTATTCCTTTTTGTGGCCTCGGCTATTGCTAGTCTGCTGAGTATTTGCATGTGCTTTGAGTATTATATGACTCCCATTTGGATATGCTAAATATAAATTTTACCAATTTACGGAAGTTTATATACCTAGAAAATCAATTTCTAGGATTTAATATAAATTTTCAAAAAAAATTAACAATTTTTTGGTGAACAGTAGCATCTCATAAACCCTAATTTTTTACATTAAATGAGTAATCTAGGCAATTAGAAAAATTAATCTGTGGATTAAAAACTGTTTAGGTACGATTAACTTATGTACGGTTTGTAGTAGATTTAATTATATGATACTGATCAAAATTCGATATAGTGTTGATCAACGCCAGCAGACGATCTAAATCGGCATCAGGGTGATTCGTGCCCACTTCTCGGCGTGGTGGACGAACTCCACGGCAGGCGTGTAGTAGTCGGCGTACATGATGCGCAGGCAGGAGTGCTTTTCTTCGGAGCCTGGTAATCTTCGGCAGCAGCCGTGTGTTATGCACCCACGACAGCATGTTGTGGTCCTTGATGCAGCCGCTCCGCGCATGTACTTATCCGGCTGTTTACAATGGCTCGTATGCGGTGATAACTACATATCAGTTGCTACATTCTTGAGACGTATGTGTTGCCATGTGAAGCTGAACAATATTCTGTGCTTCTTTTCCTTGTGTCCCTTTCGAAATAGCCAGCTGACCAATTGCAGTTCCAGACACTACAGGAGCCTCCCCGAAACGCAAACCAGCTAGCTCAAGTGTCGCCGAATGCTCGAGCACCATGTTGTCCCCCACATCCTGCTCGTTGGCGATGTCGCGCAGGAACTAGAGCGTGCTACCGCCGTCCTCCACCTTGCCCTTGAGATCGAGCAGCTTGAACATTTTGCTCTTGTCGCGGGCGGGATCAACGAAAACTTCCCGATTGGCAGCGCCAGGGGCTTGCGATTTCATCTTAATCCAATCGAGAGTATTAAGTTTTAAACGGCCAGGAGCTTTATGTTAAAGTGGACCATGAGGATGCAGTTGATCGAAGGAGCCATAGAACCTGTACTCGTCGAGCAACTCACCGTGCGTGTGCTTCTCGATGACGCACGCGGCGAGAGTGAACGCGGTTTTGGCGAAGTACTGCCCCGGCTTGCCGATCCCCTCCATGCACAGTAAGTTCAGTAACTCACCGTACGTGTGCTACTCGAGGACCGCGTTGATCACCACTGCCGCCTCGTTGAACATGGCGCCGTCCATCACTACTACAGAACTAGCCTTCAGTACTAGTTTCAAACCGGCTACAGTATCGGCTTTAGAATTGGTACTACCTATCCAGGACTGATAAGAAAGGCTATCAGTACAGGTTAATTCACTAAACCGGTACTGATAGTACTAAAAATATTTCAAAATATATCGAGAACATATGCGAGAAGCGGGACTCGAATCCGCAAACTCGTGACTCCAGCCTCACATTTTAACTAACCCACCCACCATCACATGCTGATATACATAGAATATGCATTCATTTCGAACTTTCATGAAATGAGGCATCCATACCGGTTCGTGTTACGAACCGGTACTGATGCACTCTCATTAGTACCGATTCGTGGTACGAACCGGTATTAGTATGAGGGCATCAGTATTGGTTCCTGGATCTAACTGGTACTAAAAGCCCACTACGGCCCTATAGCCAATGAAGCAATAGTGATGTCACTATCAGTACGGGTTCAAATCAACCGGTAGTGATGTGTCGGTAGTAAAACCTAGTTTTCTAGTAGTGCATGAAGCCACTGATGATGTCTAGGACATGCGGCAGGGCGAGGGCCGCAGCCATATCGAGGGTCACGCACGGCCTCGATGGCCCTGTGGTAGATGTCGGTGCGAGACGCGTCGCGATTGACATGGAAAGACACACATACCACGTTGAGGCCACGCATATGAGCGGCAACACCTCCTTGGGGCTTGACGCCGAGCGCGAGCACGATCTCAATCTCGATGTGTAGCTTTGGAGAGTAGTGCTTCTTCCTTCGTGCAACTCAATACTGCTACATGCGGATTGATCTAGGGTTTTAGTCTTGTAAAGCTTTGTGTTAATAACGTGTTGTAAAACGTAGTCGTTCACCCACAATCAATCAACAGCACAGCAGCGAAATTAGAACAAAGTATAGAGCACACAAAGAAAGAGGCAAAGTTCTTTTTTATTAGATTAATGTGGGACCCTCCATTTTATGCTACAGTGTAACATAAAAGAGAGGTTCTAAAGTGCATACTGTGCTAGTCCCATGATCAGTAGCTAGCACGCACAAACACAATTTGAAATCACAACCATGCAAAAGTTTTATATTTTATTACAGCGAAAGTATTGATACAATATGACCGAGAAGGTCAACTTAACTATAGCAAAAGAAACAACTATCTTGTAGTTTGCCACATAACCCGCAGGCAACTGACAAGGTAAAGCCTTACAAAGAAATGTCGTTAATAATCCCATTTTCCTGCGTCGGAGTACCTGTCGGGGTTTCCTGCCTAAAACAACAACAGTAGCAAGGGTGAGTACGTAGCGTACTCAGCAAGACTTGTAGTGTTTGCAAAACTTGAATTATATGCAAGCTAAATAGAAAGTGGGTTTCTATGGTTGTTTTGCATAAGGCGAAGATTTGAATTGTAAATACTGAATAGTAATGAAAAGCATAAACTGAATTTAAAACAATTTGATAAGTAATCAAAGTATCAAGTATTGACAGAAATAACAATAAGTTACTCACGGCCCTTTGTGAGTAAAATAACGAAAAAGACCCTCAATAGTCTTATACGAACAAATATAACAATAAATGACATTTAACAAATGTGAATCATTTTCCAAATCATTTTATCAAGAGTTTTAGAAAATAGAAAACAACTAACTAATGTCAGTTCACTAAGTCATCCATGACCGTGGATATGGCTATTCGAATAGATTTAGACTCTGTAGAGTTTGTACAGCTTTACCCACAAGATATGTTCTCCCATTTTGACAGTACATTAGCACACTTCCTTTGGTGTACCGCCAGAGAGTTCATAACGAAACTGTTCAATTACTTGGACATTAACTTTGCACTAGCCCGATGCCGACTCACCCTGACTATGACGGAAGCCAAAACGGTAAAAATAATTCCAGAGCCAGTGACCCACCAGGAATAATAACAACCCCAATTCATAGCCAGGCGTACACCGTTACAACAGCAGATGCCAACACCTCGGTGATGACACCTCCCTCGAGCAAACCTATATCCGGAATGCCTGTGCTACAACTGCCTACCAATGTGCAAAGCTAATCCCCAAATAATTTAATAAGTTGAGACTATCTCATTCCAGTACTTGTGGATGTACAGTTATACGTGGATCATGCAACATTACGTTCGGTCCTTAAAGTGACATGGGCGATACTCCCCCTATCTACGTACACATTAAAACATGTACATCCAGCTATCGCCAATAATCACCCACGTCAAAACAATAGTTTTATTTTTCATTTTTATCAAACTACCAGTATCTTTTACTGTTCAAATAAACCATCAAAGATTTCATAAAGAAAAGTGTGTGGGTGTAAATGTCGCTGACATTTTCTAAGCATCACTAAGCAAATGCAATTAATAATCGTTATATCCCATCAAGTGTATGAATCTCCCCATACCTAGGGTTATCATGGAGCACATGTCAACAATATTCAGGAAATCCTCCAATATGGGTTATAGCTACCAGATAACACAAAATAGAGATTTACCAAAATATGAGCATGCAGGAAGATTCTTAATCACATTTTAGTTGATTATGAAATCTGGGTTCAAATATGTTCAAAGGGGGTGCTTGCCTTGCTATTTGTTGTCTTTAGCGACGAGTCGAAGACTTCATCTTGAAATTGTCGATGACGAGGTCCGAGACGTTAGATTCTACACGTCGTATGGTGGAAAAGATAGCAAATAGCAAATAACATTTTCAATAAGGGCAAAAGGAAATCAGATGGAAAATCAAATAAGCAATCATTACATAATACAAGTATGGTTGTAGTTAGGGCTTCTCGATCGTATGTATATGAGCGTGTTATTTCTAGGCTACGGTCTTTTCTACTAATTAATAGTTTGACGGGGTGTATCGCACATAACGTCTATTCTTTATGTTTCATTCTATTTTATTTTACGAATTCAAGAAGCTAAGATTGTGAATTTAAATATGTTAAATTTTGAATTCAAGAGGCAAAAATTGTTTGGATTAATAGAAGTATCCATTGGTTACAAGTTTCTCAAACTTTACTATTCATAATATACCTTTCTTGCAACTTTATTACTAATGGGTTTTGTTCTGTTAGGATTTAGATTCCAGGCATGATGAAATAAGAATATTTTTCTAGATTACTGCAGATCATATCCTAAAGATATTTCTAGGGTATTGTTCGCAAAATTTGTATTTAGACGTGATATTTTACGGGCCACTGAACAGGCTTAAATAATCACAACAGACTACAAATAAATAGTTCTTTATCTTTGATTGATTTTGCACAGAATCAGTTTTACGCGAGTTAAATAATCACAACAGACTACAAATGAATAGTTAGATTTGAGAAGGTTCTGGTGATACAAACTTCATAGTTATTGATTTCTCAAAGTTTGTTCATTCATATTACGCACTTAAGTAATGTTAATGCTTAAGCCTATTGAGATAACAAGATTTATATGCATTACATGATGAAATCAGATTATCTTTCATAATAGGGTAGTCTATGTTTTGTAGAACACTACTAAGCTAATTCTATAGATTTTAGGATGTGGACGAGACATCATATTCATCGTTGAAAAAAAAAAGCTTATAAAGTTTACTTTACATGGAATTGGCGGGAAAGTGAAGCGAATGATTAACACTTAAGGGTTTTGAAATAGCTAGATTTAGATGGAAAGCAAGTTATAAATAAGATGTTTTTCTAGAATATGGTGGTATGCACTTTGTAGAGTGTTTCTAAACTGATTTTACAGGTTCTAGCATATAGACGACTTATTTTATTAATTATTGAAATAGTCTAAATGATCACAAGGTAACGCTAATCAGATCAAGTTTCATTCTAAGTTTGCAACTATACTATATATATTCTTTTACTCATTTTTTTGGCATTAGTTGGGGATGTATTTAAGAATGTTTTAGAATTAGTTCGACGATATTTCACTTTTATCCGCGACGTTTTTCAACTAAAGGCGCATTACGGCTTTACACGAATTTAATCTTACATTGTAGGCGAATGAATTACTTTTGCAAGATCAATTAGTACTGAACTAAGGGTATTTAAATACATATTTTACTAGTGTTAATACTAGTCTATTTAGGATGTTTTACACAGATCTACTACACAGGGGTATGCTAATTGGAGGCTAAATGTATATTATGCCTAATCATTATGATTTCTACAATACTAGATGGTTTGGACTTATAGAGCAAATAGCTTAACATTTTTTTTGACGAAGATGTATATGTTAATCTCTTACTTGATAAGTTAAACTATCTGGGAACTTAGTTTGAACGGAATAAATGATCCGAACCTATAGCGTTTCTAAAGCAAAGATCAAGCACATATAAAGGTATACCTACGACATAGATTCTATATGACAGTATGCTTTAAGTTATATTAAGCCAATTAAGTCTTTTCTAAACTTTAGAGTATTAGCATTTTATATTTAATGGTTGGCCAAACCGAGCTAACTCCTAACTAGAGATTCTGATTAAGCCAAACATGGTTTTTAGGTTTAATCAAGATAAGGGTCATTGTACGTATTAGGGTCTTCTAAACACAAGATCGTAATATTTATGAGCTTGGAGGTTTATTCTCGTCGATCCCTTATTTCTTTCTAATTTGTACTCGAGTTAATGAAGTAACTAAATTAGCTTAGCTAGCTTCTGACTTGAATTACTAATTAGCTGGTATGTTTTGAACTTACTTGTTTATTTCTTGGGCCTCGAACTAACTGCTACCCAGCCACATTCGAATTGGCCCCACCGTGTTGCCCTCTGGCGGTGCATCGGCACATGCGGCCGCGCAGCGAACTTGCTATGGGGAGCCACAACGATGGCTGGAATAAAGAGGCGGAAGCGTGGGGAAGCTGTAGGAAGTGCTGGCCAGGGTCGAGGTGGTCGGCAGCGGCGGCGCGGCGATTAAGCAGAGAGCGGCATGGCGGGAGAGAGCTAGAGCTGAGCTTCAGTGAAGAGGAAGATAGAAATGCTTGGTGAATGCGAGGAGCTCTGGTCGGCTTTATAGGGATGGAAGGTGGTGGCTACAGAGGTGTGGACATGGAAGAAAAATGGCGGCATGATTAGCTAGTTTGGCCGGTCAAAAGCAGCTTGGCTCAGTTGCCAGAAGTTACACGAGTTTTCCTTTGTCATGGCAGTGATAATTAATGAAGTTGGCTCCAGGCCAAGCAGTGGAGAAAGGATGGCATGGGTCAAATTTAATAGGAGTGAATTCATTTGATATTATCTTAATGAGTGAAATCCTCAATATGTTTTGATCTTGGACAGCTTGGTCAAGAGAGGAACAAAAAAGGGAGTTTCCAGAGAAGGCTAACATGTGGAGGTCTCATTTATGGGCTGTGAATAAGGGCTGTGAAATGCTGTTATCTTAGGGTGTATGATCTAATGAATTATGGCAGCCAACTGGGAATATAATCAAGGAAGCGTGGGTTCTTTAGCTGGTGCTCTGCCGAAATAATAGAAGAATGGAGAAGAAAGACAAGAAGCAACCTTGATTTGGCTGTGCCTCAAAATAAAAACAGGGAAGAGATCAGGGCTTCGGTTTGTACCAGAGCAATAATGTGCCGCAACCTTTGAGACCAAGTTCACACTGTCGTGACTGCATTTTCCTTGGGAATTTGCTATGTTTGTGACTCTTGACTAGATGTGAATGGCAGCAAAAGAAGTGGTGGATTGGTTCTCTGTTTTACCGAGAGAAGAGAAGAAGATTGGAGAAAGATGGAGAAGGACAAGAAGGTGACATGTGGGCCAAAGGATAAGGTGGGTTCCACCATGGCTTCGGCAGGGGAGTAAAATCCCAGCTTTGGTCGGCAGGATTAAATAATGGGGGTCCCACTTGGACGTGACTCAAAAAAGGCAAAAGTAATTCGGATTTCCAGACAGCACAGACAACACGTATTTTATCGGGTGTCCAAACCACGTCCACATTTTTAGTAGATTTTTTTGGGAGTCCTGGATAAGTTATCTTGCTACTGCAAAACATTGAGAATATAATTCGTTGTAATTATTTTATTAAAATTCTGACAATAGACACTGCTCAGAAATTCTATTTCGGGTTTTGATTTTATTGAGGGACTAATTCAATTTATAAACTTTTGAAACTTTTACACCAGGTTTATAACAGTGTCAGGAACCTTAAGTAAAAATTTCAAATCTAAAACTTTAGTATTTAGTTTCTAATAATTCTTTTACTCCATTTGGCTGATTTTTAGGATTGGAAATATTAATTTGGAATAAATATTAAATTTTATTATTAATCTCTACAGATTTTACTAGACAAGGATAAAGGTCTGTATCTTTCATGGTAAAAGTTTGAGCCTCTTATGTGTTGTAGATAAAATTATAAAATTACTTTATACACTGTTCCATGTCATATCAAGTTTAATAAGAATAATCATTTCACATATTAAGTTGTTCACATGGGTCTTTGACCTCTACTTCGGTGATCCAGAGTCCTCCACTGATTTTTGCTGAATTTTGTAGATTTTTATCTTTTTTACTTTTTACCTTTTTACCACTTTATCTTTTACCTTTTTATCTTTTACATCTTATCTTTTTATCAATTCACTTTTCAATGAAGGAAAATCAATACATGATTTTAGAAATTCAGAAAATATGTTTATTCAAAATTAAGATCATCTTTTAATCTCATCTTAATAATTTGTTCTTTTGAAAAAGAATTTCCAAATTGAAGTTATTCATTTACCAGAATTCAAGAAAATGTAGTGGAATTAATAATTGTTAAATGAAATTTTGATTCCAATAAAATTTTCTATTTGATTTTATTTTTAAATCCTATATTTTCATTTTTCTAATTTTTGAAAATGTTGGGATGTTACAATTAATCTCTCTTTACAATGGGTGGCCAATATATATAGCTAAAACAGTGTGTTGGCGCCAAAAACTTGATGACGGGTTAATAGCCACCAGCACACGCGAACGCCGAGTTTAATTTCTTGGGTTGCGAGCATGCCAGCCGATTTGATCCTGCAATCAGCAACATGTCAGTGTTTGACCTGATCGGCTAGATGAAACAAACCAATTAAACGAAGCTCAGGGTCTCGTCGGCTTTGATAAGCCGATTACTACAAGGATAACTAAGATCTAATCTACTCAGTTGAGTATATCGGATTAGATAAAGGCTGTTTCCCCTAAAAAAGGCGATGCACAACAAAATCGGGAAAGAACCAAATCTGGATAGAATGTAAGTCGACATGATCAACAATTGGCGATGCGCAGCTTTTATTATTGATCAATCGAGTTACAAGGAAAGGTTACAATATTTTACGAACTACTCCTATGCAAAGAAGACGAAAAAGTAAATGTGTTGGTTTATTGAGTTGAGTCTGAATCCCTCTGACGTAGTTTGTTACCATCTTTTATAGTCTTTGGCCTGATCGTGTTTCTATCGATCTCATTAACCACCCGTATCGGCCTCAATCTCTTCTTTTATCTGGGGCTTGATCGTATCCTCCTCAATATCTGATCTTACCCATATCGGCCTCGATTTCCTTGTAGCACATTTCATACCAAATAATTGTGACTCCTCAATTCGAAACCATATCGGCTTACTTCGCGGATTCAATCCTCTTTCAGTACACATTGCGCCGAATCCGAACTTGTATCGGTTTTCCCTCTCCAATTTTGACAACCACCTTAGTTACCAAATTTGGGTGCCAACACTGTTAGAGATAGATTTGAATTCGCACACCAATGGACAGAGTCTTTCTATACTTAAACTGAAATTTATCTATATCATAACAAATGTTATTAATTTAATTTTAATTTCAAAATAATCATTCCCAACTCCGCTGGACGGCCGTGGGACCGAAAAACGACGCGGGCGATGACTCAGGCGACGGTTCGTAGTAAGCGCCTGTTTGCTGAGATCCTAAGGAGTTGTATGCACCTTATCTTGCCTTAAAGCATGTACAATGGTAGAGACAGTTAATGTCTCTAACCATTGCCATGTCACCTATAGATAGCATTAGAGACAACTCATACAATGGGTTTTCTATAGTGTTGTCTACTTGATCATTTAATGTCAGCATGGAGTCAAAAAAATATGGTGATCAAGTGTGCATGTTTATGTTCGTAGACTACATGATTATATAATTTTTATACAATGAACAACATCACATTTTAAAATAAAAGAAGTATATAAATAATTTATAATTTATTTTTTTGTTTTCAGTAATACCCGGTAGAAGCTATCCTAATTGCACGTATCAAAAGAAAAAAATGATTAATTCAGATTTTGAATACATTAATAAGGAATTGAAATTATAAAAAGGTAGAACATATAGATAAAAAGTACAGTATAACTCATAAATAAGTAAATTGTTCAAGTACTGCTTCCATATCGTTGCCAAATATGTTCAACTAAATCCTTCTTTAGTTGGATATGTGTTGGTCGAGCACGAATATTGGAATTCCTCTGAAGTACATCCTAAAAACAAACATGTGGTCCATTGTTGACTTCCGGTGGTAGGACTAAAAATGTATCTGCCGTCTCATTCAAATCTAAAGGTGTGGTGACCATTTCTTGTTCATCTTCAACAATCATACTATGAAGAATAATACAGGCGTTCATAATGTTTCCAATTCTATCTCATGTCCATAATTGTGCTAGGCGACGAACAATGTTAAAGCGAGATTGCAATACACCAAACGCTCGCTCAACATCTTTCCTTGCTCCTGCTTGATGATCTGGAAATAATTTATCCTTATCTGACTGAGGTAGTGCTATCGGCTTGACGAATACAGCCCATTCAGGATATATACCATCAGCAAGACAGTAAGCTCTATTATATTGCCTCCCATTAGCAGTATATTGTGTTTGTGGAGTTTCTCCTTTCAATGCTTGAATGAACAGTGGTGACTGATTTAGCACATTGATGTCATTGTTAGACCCTTCAACACCAAAAAATGCATGCCATATTCGAAGATCTTGTGAAGCAACCGCTTCAAGTATCATAGTAGGTACACCATGGTCACCACGAGTAAACTGGCCCCTCCAAGCAATTGGACAATTTTTCCATTGCCAGTGCATACAGTCAATGCTCCCTATCATACCGGGAAACCCACAAGATTCACCAAATCTAAGCAATTTCTCCAATTCATCACAATTAGGGGGTCGCAGGTACTCTACACCAAATTTTTCAATGACCCCTTCAGTAAACTTTCCCAAGCATTCCAATGAAGTGCTTGCACCAATCATTAGCACCTCATCTAGTTGATCAACAGAGGTACCATAAGCTAACATATGAATTGCGGCCGTGCACTCGCAAAGGTGAGAGACCCGATCGACTAGTAGCATCCATCCTATTAGTAAAATAGGAATTCCATTCGCCAAGGGCACTTACGATAGGTAGGAAGAGGGGCCTTCTCATCCGAAATCTTCTACGGAACATCTCATCGGTGTAGATAGGATGCTCTGAAAAGTAGTTGGCCATGAGCCTTTCATGGGCGCCTTCACGATCCCTTGGTATGTATCTCCTTGTACCACCCCGACGGCGATGACGACATGATGATTCCAATCCTCCCTGTAACTTTTGCTTTAACTTGAGACCGATTCGATTGGCAATCGAGTCTAAGATATCTTGCTCGGTGATGAAATCTTCTATTGTATAGAAATCTGTTGGGTCTATTTTGTCAACATCTTCTGAGGAAGAATCAGAATGGGAAGACATAGCTAGATAAGTGAAGGATAACTGAAATGGTTGCGCCCTGTTCATGGATTTATATGCGGCAAAAGTTGCTAGGCAGTGTGAAAGCAGTAGAGAACATGTGAAAGCAAATAGAAGTCGCAAATGGCAGTGAAAGCAGTAAATAGAAGCATTAGAGAACATGTGAAAGCAAATAGAAGTCGCAAATGGCAGTGAAAGCAGTAAATAGAAGCATTAGAGAACATGTGAAAGCAAATAGAAGTCGCAAATGGCAGTGAAAGCAGTAAATAGAAGCATTAGAGAACATGTGAAAGCAAATAGAAGCAGTAGAGAACTTGTGAAAGCAAATAGAAGTCGCAAGGATTTCAATCATCCATCTAATAAGATTTTGAATAGTAAGACCTGGAGTTAACTTTACATAGTTAAATGTACGTACAGATCCATATATAGTTCTAGGATCAACATATTCAATACAGACTGGATAAGGGGAGTGGTAGTATGACTACAAACAAATCCATGTATAGAATAAGGTTTCATAGCAAAATTGGATTACAAACCAGAACCATGCTAAGCTTTATTGTCAGAAATATATCCAAAAGAACATATGTCATAATCCACAACCATCATCAACTCACAAGCAAAAGTAGCAATACATATAGCTTCAAGACAACAAACCATCACAAGCAAAATATAGAATTCAGTCTTAATCCACCATTAAACACATGCGAACCAACTTCAATTCAGTATTCATTCAACATCACAAGCAAGATTAGAACCATAAAGGTGCATCTACTAGCAAAATATTCATCTACCATGGAACATTATAACAAAATGGGATCCTTTGACGAAGTAGGCATCCACCATTGTCTCCACATCCAAGCATCCATCTCACAAATCTCACATGCTATAACAAAATAGATTTTCAATTAAATAGAGCATATGATTAACAAATGACATATTAGCAGGGAGATGTACATGATATGAACAAGTGCCTAGGAAACATCGCCAAACAACTTCTTAAACATTTTATTGCCTTCATGTGCTCAGCTCGGATGTCTTCAGCCATATCACTAGTGTCACGGGCCATGAGAGACATGAATTTTTCTAGCATTTTGGCTTCCTTGTTCTCCTTAGAGCCTTGATAGTTTAGTTTTGCTGACTCAAGCCTTTCGGAAGACACACTATTGTACTTCCATCAAGTCATTGCGACTTCTATTTGTTTGAGATTGCACTTTTAAGTACTTATCAAGCTCTTCTATATCTGATTCGTCGTCCTTCTTCTCCTAGAGTTTGCTTTTCTTGGCATTACATTTAGCCTTAGCTGCTTTACATCCCTTCGGGCGTGGGATATCATCAACATCTACAGTAGATGTTATGTCAATAGTCTCTGCTACCTCTGAAACTTTTCTTTTCCTGTTCTCACTGAGATTCTTGTTCTAAGACTACCACTTAGGTTCTTTTCTCACGGTCTTCCAAGTACTTATTTGGACAAATTGTCCTCCATATTCTTTGGCATAGAACTCTTGAGCCTTTTCCATCAATTGATCATCAGACTGTCCACTTGGCCAAAGATGATAAGCCTTCATCCAACAAGAGTGGTATTGACTGACTAATTTGTTTAATCTGTGCCAACGGTCCTTCGCTTGCTTCCACTCTCTATGATGTTTTTTTTGGGTGGTGCTATTGTATGCAGCAGCAACATCCTTCCAATATTGATCATTTTTGTTGTTATTACCCATTATTGGATCATTTGAATTGTTCAACCATGCACTCATCTACATTGTGAAGGAAATTTGTTAGTGCCATGTGTATCATAAGTACCTATGAAAGTTAAATACAACAAAATATGACGTACCAAACTTTGGTCCTGTAGGACCGAGTAGGCAACTAGAGGGGGGGGGGGTGAATAGATGCCGAATAAAATTCAACTATTTCTTTCGGAAAAATAAAGACCCCTAAAAAGCGGAAGAATATCTAATATTGAGAGATCAAAACCCTAGATTAATTAGCGAGACAAAACGAACAAAAATCAAAACTAGTTCTATCAAAAATTCGAACAAACCTTCTAATCAAGAATCAAAGCAAAAAAAATAAGAGAATATTGCATAAACTTATTTTTTATTTCCAAACCATCTTCAACAAGATGACACCAAAAAAAAATCTTCTAATCTTGATGATTAGAAAACCTAAACAAAATCTCTAATCTCACAAGATTAGAAAACCTAAACAAACTAAAGAGAGCACAAAAGCTTTTCTTTGTTGTAGGCACCTTTTGCTTCTTGCCCTATTGCCTTGGATGATTTCTAAGCCCCTAGAACCCCCTATTTAAAAGGGCTCCATAGCTTGATTGATTCCTTCCTGTATCACGGATCAAAAATTGGACAAGCAACCGCATTTGCCAAACTCGGACAGCACCTGCCGTCGTGCGCTCACTGCATGCGTCTCGGAAGCAACTCGGACACGGCTGACAATTTGGCTCCACCACTTCTCACCCCACCACGTTTGAGACAATGCCTTGCCCTTCTCACCACGGCTTTCCCTTTCCTCTGCGGCGGAGAGCTGCTGCTGTTGAGTCGAGATCTCCTCGTGGCCACGCATCGCCACCACCACCTTCTCACTCACACACACATGCATGCAGCACTCACGCACACACCATGCATTTAAATGCACACACACACTTTGCATGCACACACACAGAATGCACATGCATGCACACACTCTCACGACACAACTCACACATTTGCATGCACACACACATGCATCTCACGCACACACACACACATGCATGCACACCATCTAAAAATTGTATACACACGTACGACCCACTTGCATTGCCCTTTCAAATGTGGCGCCCGGCCCGAAGTGTCGGGCATTTGCCGCTTCGCCCGAACGCCCGAATAGCTTTGTCGCCGCGGTAGCGCCATCGACTCCGTCGCCGATCACGTACGCCGACGCATCCGGCTCGGTCGGACGAAGCCGCCAGTTGCCGCGCTCGGCTACGCCGCTTTCGAAACTGCCGAGCGCCTGGTACCTACCGCGTCGGCCGCCGACACGTCGGCTGCGTCGGCCTCGCCTCTGCCGCCGCGCTGCAAGCGATCTCGACCTCACGTGCACCATTTCTCTAGTCGAAACATCTCGCATGACACCCTCGACCCTCGACCTTAGTTCCTCCACCGAACCTAGTCTCGGTCCTGTCATCGACCATGTTCGACCTCGAGCAACACCTGCACGTGAACAAAAAACACAAAAACAATTTCCGAGCCCAAGTCCACGACTTGACTCAAATTAATCCATACAACCAACTGGTTTCAGATCTTTTTCAAATAAAGAAACCAAAAAAAAAAAAAAACCGGTTCAAATTGGTTTCAAATCTTTTTCAAATACTGAGCCAAAATCAAATCAACTCAAATCTTTTCAAATCTCTTCGAATATTCAAATACTCATCATCAAAAACACATGGATCAAAAAACAATGATCCTTCAATCTCCCCCTTGATGAGTAATTTGACAAAACACAATAAGATTTGACAAAGGTAAAGAAAAATACTAAATGAGAGTTTGAGACCAAAGATTCCAAGACCAAGTAAATCCAAATTCTCAAAGCAGTTTGAATTTCTCCTCTCTTTTATTTTTCTTCTTCTTGACTTTTGCTCTCCCTTTTTGACAAAATAGTCATCAAGATCTCAAAACTCCCCTTAATGAATGCATTATCTCAAGCTTTGAAGTATATTCAAGGTATATAATCAAAGTAAAGCATTTGGAGAGTTTTTACGAGTTTTCACATTTTGTATCAATTTATCCAATGAGAAAGCAAATTGTGAGAATATGGAAGCTCTAACACATAGAATAGTTATTGCATAAGCAAATTAGAGCAAACAAGTAAAATGTCATAAACTGATTTTGCCAAAGCTAAAAGAAATCTATCATGAGCAAAGAGAGACTTTCAAATTCACTAATGTTTGTCTCAAGCCTTTTCAAAAATTTGAATTTCCTTCTTCTCTTTTAGCAAGTTTGACAATTTTGCTTTGTGATCAACAGGATGACAAGTAACTGCACACTAGCCCATACTTGTGTATGAGTAGGTAGTTCTTTCTTGTATCTTTCAGTTTAAATTGGCAAGTGGCTTCACATTGTTACGAACTTTTGTTTAGACAAGTAGCCTTTCTTGCATCTTTTGAATTTAAATCACGACAAGGAAGCTGCACATTGTACTAAACTTGTGTTTAGCCAAGTAGCTTTTGCTTGCATCTTTTCAACTTGCTTTTATCATTTAAAACACTGATTTTGCTTGAGACTCATAATGATCATTTGAAGTCAACAAAAGCTCACACATAGTTTCTAATCGGCTCTAGCCTTTCAGCAGATGACAAGAAACTTTTGAGCCTATTTCACAAATGTAATACCATAATGAACAAGAGCCAAAATATTCTCAAAAGCATCTCAATTGAATTATTTTAGTCTTTTAGTCTTTTAGTGAGAAGTGAAGCAATGTAGCATTAATTTGACTATATACACAAGAATAGTCAACAAAGCTTTGTACTACATCTGCAATGAAAACCGGGGAGTTTTCTTTAAGTGTAAAGACAAAATATCTCCTTGTAGTAACCAAAGTCAAGTAACACAAATGAAAGAGTTAAAATCAAGACTCCCCCTCAAATCAACCCATGGGATGAATGATCCCAAGTTCACTGCGTAAGAAAGCAAGCGAGAGGAATCAAGCGGCTTAGTGAAAATATCAGCAATTTGAGCATCCGAATCAACAAATTTCAGTTCAATAGCTCCTTTTTTCAACATGATCTCTAAGAAAATGATATCGAACATCAATGTGTTTAGTCCTTGAATGTTGAACAGGATTTTTAGCGATGTGAATTGCACTAGTATTATCACAAAGAAGTGGAACACTACTAAAGTTAATGCCGTAATCTTTAAGAGTTGAAGTGATCCAAAGAATTTGTGAACAACAACTAAGCGGTACAAGCATTATTCAAAGAAGAGATTGAGCAAGCGAGGACTGTTTCTTAGAAGACCATGAAACAAGTGAAGTGCCAAGAAAATGACATGTGCCGGAAGTACTTCTTTCGATCTAATCTACACCCTTAAAATCAGATCGAATATCCTAGGAGTGTAAGCGAAGAAGAACAAGAATACCAAATGCCAAATTAGGAAGTGGAGCGAAGATACCTGAAAATTCTTTTAATTGTATCGATGTGATTCTCGAGGAGAGGCTTGAAATCGGCGCACAAACAAAGCTGCAAAATGTATGTCGGGCCTCGAGCGATCAAAGTAAGTGATCAATCATGCTTACAGTATTCTTTTTAGTCCATCTCAACACCATTCTCGTCAAGATCCAAAATTGTTGTTGTGCTCATTGGAGTAGATCTTGACTTTCCTTCTCCCATGTCGAATTTCTTTAGTAGCTCCTTTGTATACTTGGATTGGTGCAAGAAGATCCCTTCTTTCGCTTGTTTGATTTGAAACTAAGGAAGTATGTCAACTCTCCCATCATACTCATCTCAATTCCTCGACATCACTCTAAAATCGCAACACAAGAGAGTGGGAAGATCCTCCAAAGATAATATCATCCACATAAATTTGCACCACAAGAAATTGATCATTTGAATTTTTGAGTAAAACAGAGTTTTATCAACTTTTCCCCATCTCAAAATTATGTTGAAGCAAGAAGCCTTTAATCTATCATACCATGCACGAGGAGCTTGTTTTAATCCATAAAGAGCTTTTGATAAACGATACACATGATTAGGAAATTTTTCATTTTCAAAACCAGGGGTTGTTTCACAAAACTTTTCTTCTATAAAACCGCTTAGAAAAGCACTTTTCACATCCATTTGAAATAACTTAAAACCTTTGAAGCTGCAAAAGCCAAGAGGATGCGAATAGCTTCTAAACGAGCAACAGGAGCAAATGTTTCATCAAAATCAATTCCTTCAAGTTGAGAATAACCTTGAGCTACAAGTCTAGCTTTGTTTCTAACAATTATTCCATCTTCATTTAACTTGTTCTTAAAAACCCATTTTGTTCCAATAATGTTTTGATTTTTAGGAGGTTCCACTAAAGACCAAACTTTATTCCTTTCAAAGTTTTCTAACTCTTCATGCATCGCATCTACCCAAGAACTATCAGCTAAAGCATGAGTAATGTTCTTAGGTTCAAAATTTGCAACAAAAGCACGCATGCATAAAAGAGTTTGAGATGAATTAGAACGTGTCACTCCTTCTCATGAAGACTTCCAATAATTTGTTCAGAGGATGGTTCTTCAAAACAGTAAGGGAGGTCCAGCTTGTTTCACGTCGTGAGAGGTGTAGGAGAATCAAGTAGTAGTCACATCAATTTGTTCAGAACAACTTCCCTGCCTGTAGGTATGAGCTCATCATTGTCATCATCTTCATCATTTTCTTCGACCTTTTATCCAAAAAGATTGGCTCTAAATCTTCTCGTGAACCTGAAATGTCTGTCTAGCCTGTGGCTAGCCTCATCAAAAGTAACATCGCATGTCTCCAACAATTTGTTAGTTGATAAATCAAGTACACGATATCCACGAGAGTGCAACGAATAGCTAGGAAAATACCATCCAGATTACGAGCTTCGAATTTATCAAGATTTCCATGTTTAAGAATAAAGCATTTGCAACCAAACACTCGTAAGTGAGAAATGTGATGGTTTACGATCAAATCTCACCATAAGATGTTTTACCAAGTAAAGCTCAGATAGACCCTATTTGATATATAGCAAGCGTAAGAGATTGCCTCACTTCAAAATTTTCTTGAAGTGTTGTATTCATCTAGCATAGTTCTAGCCATTTGAATCAAAGTTCTATTTTTCCTTTCTACAACACCATTCTCGTGAGGGAGAATATGGCGAAGAAAATTGATGTTCAATCCCATTAGTTTCACAAAAAGATTTAAACAAGGCATTTTTGAATTCTCGTATCATTATCTGTTCTTATGGCTTTCAATGAGTTAGGCAATTCATTTATCAATCTCTTTAATGAAGACATGAAAGAGTCCAAAATCTCATCTTTTGAAGATAAATGCACCCAAGAGTATCTCGAATAATCATCAACTATTACTAGAAAAGTACCACTTACCTCCTACTGACCTCGAGATGGTCCTATCAGATTCCATGTGAAGAAGTTGACCTGGGCCGTGGTCATTACAAAGAGAGACAGGAGCATGAGGGGCTCCAACCATCTTACCATGTCGACAGGAAGCACAAACAATGTCTTTGCAAGATTTCAATTTTGGCAAGCCACTAATTAAGTCTAGACCACTCAATCTAGATAATGATCAAAGCCCATGTGACCTAACCGACGATGCCAAAATTGAGATTTCTAGATTCTGAAGCAACAAAACAATGTGAACTTGAAGCATTGCTAAAATTTGCTATGAAAATTTTTCCAAGTCTAGATATCTCAAGAGTCAAGTTTCCGCATCGAGTACTTACATGCATTTGGTTTAAAACTCACTTCAAAGTTTTCATCCAACAATTGAGATACGTATAGAAGGTTGAATTTCGCTTTAGACACCAAAGAGACATTCTTAAAGTAAAGTGATCATTCACCTTCACAAGACTTTGCAATGACGGCCCAAGAGTAGCATCTCCAAAAGTGATCGCTTGCTCCTTGATAAGCTTTTGTTAGGAGGAGAACTAACTTGGGTTGCTCGTCATGTGTTGACAAAGATCCCGAATCAACGACTCAGATGTTCTCCTTCCTTCTCGTACCACCTACATGTTATGAATGTGAAGATGCTGAGGATTCAAATAAAGAGAAATATGATTTAGGTATCCAAGATCGAATCACTGACGAGGAGGTGATCGTGACAAAAGCTTGAGAATGCAAAGTAAATGAATTTCCGTGTATTTTGTTTGCTTTCACTAGCTTTAACATGTGGAGAAATGATACGTGTTTGTCTAAAGTTAGACTTAGCCTTTGAATTTTCCTTTCTCTCGTTGTTTGGCTAGTCTAAAACAAAAATTCATCAAATGACCATCTTTTCCACAATGAGTGCAATTGTACTTTAACAAATGGTTTGTCTTTAGAAGCTGCATAACATTTGCATTCATCATAGTAGAAGATAAAATTCCAGAGACGGGTTTGAAGACGCTTTTCGTGTTCTTTGACAATTTCAAACTTTCCACTTTCAAGAGTTTTAACAATAGTAGGAGCATATGATTTGTGATGAGCATAAGGATCAAAACCTAAACCTTTGTGATGAGTGTCGACTTTGATTGATCCAAAATCATATTTAGATTTTTCTTTCCTTTAGTAAAACGTTTCCAAAAGACTTTTCCAAGTAATCAATTTTTCTAGAGTGTTAAACAATTATTACAGAAACATCTATTTTTTTCTTTTGCTTGCGATAGTTGAGCATGAAAGAACTTCATGTGTAAGCAAATCATTAACCAATTGAGTAATCTTAGCATCCTGCATCATGCAACTTCAATTCTAGTATGGGACATTTAGAACAAGAAGTTTGACCATGTAAAACCATCAGAGAGCAACCAACATTTTTCACAAGTTTTTCATTTTTCAATTGTTTGGCATAAACTTGTTCTAGTTCAATCATATGTTCCTCTTTAGAGATTTAATTTCAAATTTGAGATCTAAGCAAGAATCACATGTCTTTTCGTAATTTGAATTTCTAAGATCAAAGTTTTCGCTTTTAGCATGGATAGATCTTTCTCTAAGTTTTTATTTTTGAGTGAAGATTTTCTTAAAGATTTTCTCTCAATATGACTAAAACTTCACAAAGCTCATCATAATGGTTGTATTACTCATCATCAATGCCGAGGTGTCAGCGTTGTCACAAGAATCACTAGTGTTCCTTTCGCCATGAAGCATAGTCCTGAAATCTTTCTCGCTCACTTCGCTTGCTTTGCTTCCTTCTCATCGTCGCTGAATCATCAATGTCGCTTAAGTCTAAGACTCAATCGCCGCAAGACTTTGTTGAGCATCTTCTTTGTCCGCTGCTTATTTTTGTCCTTGCCTCTTTAAGGACTTGGAGGGGTTGCTTTGCTCCTTCTCCTCTTTATCTTTGTTCTTGAAATGCTTAGCACGGATGTGCCCGGCCTTTGCCAGTTGTAGCAAAGGATGGAGGCTCCTCTTCTTCCCTTGATCTCATGTAAGTTTGATTGACACGCTTGGAAAGAAGAGCAAGTGTATCTTCCGGTATTTGATCTAGCTGCTCATCACTAAGAGCACTTAAAGCAAGAATGGAGTATGATGATGAAGAACTAGTAGCATTATCATATGAAGAATTAGCATTAAGAGCCATAGAATTATCATTGGAAGTTCTTGAAACAATGTCTATCTCAAAAGTCTTGAGACTAGAATATAGTTTATCCAAAGTCATTTCACTCATCTTATGAGCTTCCTAAAAGCGCCTACTTTCATTTGCCGGATTTTAAGATCAAGAGATGATAGGAAATGTCTAGCATTTTCAGAGTCAAGGTACTTTACATCTACAAAATCTAAGATTGTTTAAGATTCTGCTAAAGCGAGCAAAACAATCATCTAGAGATTCTCCAGAGTTCATTTCAAATCTAGTGTATTCCTTTTAAATTGATCTTGCCTAGCTTCTTTACAGAGTCAAGGTCTCATGATAATCTTGAAGAGATTTCCAAATTTCATGAGCAAAGTGAGTAAATGATGCGACTTATCGAATTCTTTTCTAGCAAGTCCTTGAAGCAATATGTTTCTAGCTCTATTATTGTTTTCAACATCTTTTTCAAACTCGATTTTATCAATATCATCATTAGAAGGAAGTCAGATGAAATTTTTACTTTGGCGCCAAATCGCATTACCTTGAGCTTGAAGATATGCACAATTATCTCGGATCCAGTGGGAAGTCCAGTGCCATCGAAGACGGCTTGTTCGAGTATTTCTCCGCTGCCATAACTTTCACCGCTTACTAATCACCCGTTAAGATGGATTAGTAGAGCCTGGCTCGATACCACTTGTAGGACCGAGTAGGCAACTAGAGGTGGGGTGAATAGATGCCGAATAAAATTCAACTATTTCTTTCGAAAATAAAGACCCCTAAAAAGCGGAAGAATATCTAATATTGAGAGATCAAAACCCTAGATTAATTAGCGAGACAAAACGAACAAAAATCAAAACTAGTTCTATCAAAAATTCGAACAAACCTTCTAATCAAGAATCAAAGCAAAAAAAAATAAGAGAATATTGCATAAACTTATTTTTTTATTTCCAAAGCCATCTTCAACAAGATGACACCAAAAAAAAATCTTCTAATCTTCGATGATTAGAAAACCCTAACAAAATTTAATCTCACAAGATTAGAAACCCTAAACAAACTAAAGAGAGCACAAAAGCTTTTCTTTGTTGTAGGCACCTTTGCTTCTTGCCCTATTGCCTTGGATGATTTCTAAGCCCCTAGAACCCCTATTTAAAGGGCTCCATAGCCGCTGATTCCTTCCTCAGATACTGATCAAAATTGACAAAGAACCAGATTTGCCAAACTCGATGAAGACTCATACTGGCTGCCGTCAGCCGCCCCGTATGCCTCGAAGCAACCTGACACGCGCTAACAGTCGGCTCCACCACTTCTCACCCCCCACCACGCTTTGACGCCGCAAAGACGCCTTCTCCACCACGGCTTTCCTTTCCTTCATGCGGCAGAGTGCCGCTGCTGAGTCGAGATCTCCTCGTGGGCCACACGCATCGCCCACTCACCACCTTCTCACTACACACACATGCATGCAAAGCACTCACGCGCACACACCATGCATTTAAATGCACACACACACTTTGCATGCACACACACACGCACATGCATGCACACACTCACGACACAACTCACACATTTGCATGCACACACACATGCATCTCACGCACACACACACACATGCATGCACACCATCTAAAAATTGTATACACACGCATTTACTCCACTTGTTGCCAAGCTGCCGCCCAGCTACCGGGCGCCGACGCTGTCGGGTACCGCTGCTACGTCGCCATAGTAGTGAGCTTTGTCGCCCGCGAATTGACGCCATCGACTCGTCACGATGCGCCACGCCGACAAGATTCGGGCGCAGCGCCGTGGTTGGGCCAGCTGCTACCGCTCAGCCGCCGTCGCTGCCAGGCTTGTTACGCCATCGCTGCCGCCGCCGTTGCCGGCCGCCTCGCTGAGCTGCTCACAAGGCCAGAACGATCTCGACCTCACGCACCATTTAGTCCCAAACATCTCGCATGACACCTCGACCACGACCTTAGTTCCTCCTCGAACCTAGTCTCGGTCCTCACATCGACCATGTTCGACCTCGAGCAACACCTGCACGTGAACAAAAAACACAAAAACAATTTCCGAGCCCAAGTCCACGACTTGACTCAAATTAATCCATACAACCAACTGGTTTCAGATCTTTTTCAAATAAAGAAACCAAAAAAAAAAAAAAAACCGGTTCAAATTGGTTTCAAATCTTTTTCAAATACTGAGCCAAAATCAAATCAACTCAAATCTTTTCAAATCTCTTCGAATATTCAAATACTCATCATCAAAAACACATGGATCAAAAAACAATGATCCTTCAGGTCCTCCTCTACTGTCCAACTTAAGTGCTTCTCAGTCCTACGTTGTGCATCATCATCTGAATTGTCAACATTGATTGCCTTGGATTGGAAATTTGATGGACTGTCCAAATTATATATTGATTGACTGTTCATAGGTGCTTGGGACTGGACGTTGGATGTGGTAGGTGTTGAGAAACGCGGTATGCTACTCTAGCACAAATTAAAATTTGTACTGCAAAACCAGAAAAGCTAATCGCAAGAAGGTGATCATAGATCAATTACCATTAGACGCGTAGTTGCGGAATCCTTTACGCGTTGATGTAGTGGATCATCCTCACCGCAGATCGTCCTCGCGTCCGATAGTCTTCTCCACGCCGCAGTAGCAGAAGTGTCACCACAGCAGTCCACACATCCGGGAATGGAACAACGTGCGTTGGCATGCAAGCACCGTGTCGCTCGGTAGGTGCAACGAGAGGTGGAGACTAGGGTTCTGGACGAAAGAGATGTGTGACTCCCACCCTTCTCCTCTCCTTATATAGCCACGCGATGAAACCCTAAGCCAAGGCACATCAGCGCGTTAAGCCCAAGAGGTCCATTAATTACGGATCCAATCTGAATTAATGCGTCCCAGCCCGTTAAGTGTGTGACCCTGTAGGTTCATGCGCATTTGGACATAGATTCGGAAAACCCTTTTCTAATCCAATAGTTGGTAGCGGCTCTTTGTAGAGAATGTCAACTCTCAAATGCATATGATCAAAGTACTGATGTAATAATCCCTTTGCCAAACTATATGAAAATCGAACTTAAGGCGAGAAGCATGTCATCCTTTGACAGTTCAATCCATCTCTCGTATCCGTGATATATTAATAAGTTGTGATTGACTTCTCAATCACGTCATGGCCATGCACTTCCTTAATCATATCACACGAGTGGCCTAGACATATATCTCCGTTACACTGGATGTTTCATCTTGGCTGCTCACTTCCCTCTGCATGTTTCATAGTAAACATGAAAGCACCTTTATAACTATCCAGTTAGGAAATAGTGTTTGGTAACCCCAAAGTAAACTATTACATATGTAGGGAATGTGACAATCTCAGGTCTAAGGATCATACATCTACTATGTATGAGATACACCGATGACACACAAGAATGTAACATTCTCGCAGTATCTCATTGTGGGTCTATCTAAACCATGTTCTTCAACATGTGCTCACAATGTATTGATGATATCTCCATATCCCATGATCTATGAAACATGATCATCGATCAGTACATGTGCTGATCTATTCATCGTTGTCCACTACAATGATATCCGATCAGAGATACTTACAGAATTATATCAATGAGTAGAGAGTTTCATAAACAAGTCACATACTTACTGATCAATATAATGATATACATTCATTGGACCAATAATCATATTATTATTCATAAACATAGTCATGTTACAATAATCTATATGACTGCCTCAAGGGCATAACACTAACAATAGGTGGTGATGTCAGAGGAGTGTAATTGAAAGTGCCACCAACAAAGTGAAAATTTTGAGCTCTATTTTGCTCAGTTAAATCTTGTCACCATGGATTTCGAATAAAGTTTACAAAACCACCTTGAGGACGATACTCCTTTCCCCTAAAAAATTATAACAATACTAAGTACAATCAAATGCGAAGTTGACATCCCCTAAATAATTTGTTCTAGCTAACATGAACTTGAGTTGTGGCAAATTAAATGTTTAGCAAAAGCAAATCTTATAATGGCCTGCTTATAGTTGTGTTTGCATTACTAGGGCTTAACTATAATGGCCTGCTTATAGTTGTGCAGACCAGACAAGCTCAACCTAGTATATAACATATATCATAGAAGATGACCTTAAACCAAACATCTATTCTAGAGTCAATGGATGAATGTATATTCCAGAATGTATATAACATCAAGTTATCCTTCCAGAATGCATATTCCACAATCATATTACAGAATATATATATCTAAAAATATACTGATTTAAATAGGAAACGGATGAATGCATATTCCACAATGTATATAATACCAAGTTATCCTTCCAGAACCATATGTTCCTACCACATGACAGATATCAAGATTATCCATGTTCTAGATTCTAAATAAATATTTTTCTCATTTCACAAAGCAAAAATATTACCAATTTTTGGGATCTAATGGAAAAAGGGTGCTCGGCCATTGGAATCGGTGACGCGGCCCGGCTCCTGGGTGACGGTGGAGTTAGTGGCGCTGCGCGGTGCGGCCCCTCGACGACGGTGAGGCAGCGGTGCGGCCTGGCCTCTCGACGAGGGTGGAGGCAGTGGCGCGGCCGCTTGACGAGGGTGGCGGCGGCGCGGTGAGGCCCCTCGACGAGGGTGGATGCGGCGGCGCGACGCTCCCCCTTAACAAGGGCGGCGGCGCGGCGCAGCCCCTTCTCCTTTTCGCTGCTGGGACGGATATTTGGGGAGAGGAGTTGGTTTCGCGCGAGTGGATGGGGAAAGGCTGCGTAGCTCATCCCGTGAATATCCGTTGCAGTCGATTTCGTCTACAAGCCGTCTACAAGCCGTTGCTAAATATTGGTTTTTGCACTAGCGTCGTCTGTTGTATGCGAGACGACTCTTTTCTCTTTCGTTATTTACTCCGATCCATCTCAGCATGGCATTTCTTAGAGACGGTTTAAAGTGTTAGACAACCTCGCTATCGAATAGTCCGGGGTTGCCTAATAGATCTAAACTGGAGAACAGAGAGAGAGGGAGAGAGACACAATATGAGGAGGAACTGCTCTGCTTTATTATTCTGATTGTACGCGTGTACACGGGGTGACCCTCTGCCTCCTATTTATAACCTACAGCTAGGGTTTCGGGAGAGTCCACATGGGCCACGATGCCAGGTTTCCTAACACTCCCCCTTGGACTCTTCACCGCGAGATGCATATGCCTCATCAAAACTCCAGAAAAACCTAGTGGGAAAAAATACTTGGAGAAAGAGTACATAGCATACGTGTGAAATCATGTGCTAAAAAATTGGCTTAGAATTGAATTTGCAAAATGTGTTTGTTCATGTGTTTTGACAATTTGACAAGAAACAGTAAGTTTTCCATGTACGACGGACCAAGTTTTTGGGTCTGTCGTGGACATGCTTTTGAGATTCTGAGCCGGACTCAATTTTCCAAGGAACCAGTAAGTTTTGCATGTACGACGGACACTTTGTTTTTTGGTCAGTCGTAAACGGCTTTTTGAGGTTTGATTTCGCTTGTACGACGGACCGATTTTGTTTGTTCGTCGTGAACGTGTTTTCGCCGGAATGACTTCTTCTTGGAACCGAGACTTTCACTTGTACAATGGACAGATTTTGTTGGTCCGTTGTGAATGGTTTTTTGAGTGACTTTTTCATGTGTACGCCAGACCAAATTTTTTGGTCCGTCGTGAATGGCTTTTTGCTCGATTAGGGTTTGTGCAAATTTGAACTTTGAATTTTGATTTGTTTTTGAGATTATAAAATTTGTGAGAATTTCATGATGCTTGAAGTGGACTTTATGCAATGCTCATGTGAGTAGTTGCATGGATTGACATTGAGTCAAGTCGTGGACTTGTGCTCGGATTTGTTTTGTGGTTTGTTCATGTGCAGGTATTGCTCGAAGACGAATGTGGTCGATGACGGGACCGGAACTAGGTTCATGGAGGAACTGAGGTTCGGGACTAGTTTCAGGAGGAACTGAGGTCTTGGTGGTCAAGGATGTCATGCGGGACGTTCGGGCTAAGAGAATGGTGCACATGAAGAATGGTTAGTCACGTGAGAATGGCAGGAGGTCATTCGCGTGCAAAGTGTTAGTCACGTGAGTATGGCAGGTGGCCATACGCGTGCAAAGTGTTAGTCACGTGAGTATGGTAGGGTTGCCATATGCGTGCAAGAGTTGTACTCGGCCAGGTTGGGCCAAGTAGAGTTGTGTTGGATACAGATTCCTTCTAGGGAATAGGAATCATATTCAAAACTCCTTGTGGGTTGGTCCTTTAAATAGGTGGGGTGTCTCCTGTTAAAGGGCATCAATCGAACCAAGTAGCAGAACAGGCACAAGGGAGCTTGAGCTTGGTTTTAGGGTTTGTACTCTTTTGATGGGAGTACTTTAGACAAAAGAAATAAAGATCAATTCTTCTAGTTCCTTGTGTGCTACAATATTCTCTTTTGGTTCTTGTTTGCATACTTGTTCTAGTTCTAGATTGGTTTTTGTTTTTTGAGTTTCATCTTGATTTGATCCATCAAAAACCTTTCTAGGGTATTGATCTAGTGTTCCTCAAAGTTTTGTTGATAAATCTTTTGTTGTTCTTGATCAATCTACAAGTTTCGATTAGATTGATTTTCGTCAAGTTCTGGAACAGCAAGATTGCGAAGCTTATAACTTTTGATCCGTAAGTCCGATCGAGCTGATACTTTTTTGGTTCGATTCATACTGGAATCTAGTTTCTTGTGTCCAAATTTCAGATCGATCCAACGGCTGGATCTCCGGGAATTTGCGTTTTACCGAACCTCTGTCATTCTATTTTTGTCGAAAACGAGGCAATTATTTGGTTCTGTTTTGGGGTGAACTTTTAATAGATCAAGAATTTGGTTTTAGCTTCCGCACAATCATTCACCCCCTCTCTGATTGCTATATTCATATACTTCGATCCTTCAAGTGGTATCAAAGCCAGGTTTTTCTAATCTATCTTAATCGGTGATTAGATCAATGGATCATTATTCGACAAAACCTTGTGTGTTCAATGGTGTTGATTTTCAGTTTTGGAAGGCCAAGATGGAGACGTTCATCCAAGCTCAGGGATTCGCAATTTGGGAGAAGGTCTACAAGCCATATGAAGTCCCTGCAAACGACAACGTCAACGACACCAATCGCACACATGTTGAAGCAAACAGCAAGTCGCGCAAATTGATCATAAAAGTCTTGGGAAGTAGCGACTTCGATCGTGTGATTAATATTCTATCCGAATATGATTTATGGTAATCTCTTTGTGATTAACATGAGGGTTCTAACACTATTAAAGAGGTTCGTCAAGATCTTTACAAAAAAGAATACATGCGATTTGAGATGAAACCCGTGAGTCGCTAGATGACTTTTTGCACGTTTCAATAAAATTCTTAGTAATCTTCGTCTTTGTTGGAGTTAGCTTTGATGATGCTGCTAATGTTAGACAATTGCTTGGTGCTTTAGACATGTCTATTTGGGAGATGAAAGTTACATCCATTAGAGAATCTACTGTCATGAGTACACTTACCTTAGATGTTCTTTATTCCAAGTTGAAAACTCATGAATTAGATATTCTTGCTAGAAAGAATAATCATAAATCAATTGCTTTGACATCTCAATCTAGCATATCTCATAATGGTGCTGCTTCAAGCTTTGCTCTATCTTTCTTGTCTTCACTAACCGATGAACAGATTGAGCAATTCCCAGAAGAAGACTTGTCACTACTCTCTTCTCGCTTTAACAAAGCTTTACAAAATGTGAGAATGAGAAAGAGAGGTGGTGGTGGCCCTCCAAGATGCTATGAGTGTGGTGATCTCGACCATATTCGTCCAAACTGTCCTAAACTTGCAGTTAAAGCATCAAGGGAGGAGAAGGACAATGACAGAAGAAAAGAGAAGAAGTTCTCTTCAAGTAATAGAAAGAAGAAGAGCTTCATCAACAGCAAAGTTGTCCACCGAGTTCTTTCAGCTCTTGAACAAGTCAATTTGAGCGATGTGGATTCAGGGAGCAGTGAGGACGATGCAACTCCAAGCAAGCATGAGTTGACGGGGTTGTGTCTCATGGCTAAAAGCAGCAACAGTTTTACTGAGGACGACAACGACAGCGACTTCAATGAGGTAGATCCTTCCTATGATGAATTAGCCAATGCTGTTGCCCGTCTTGGAAAATTGCTTGACAAACGTGATAGAAAGATTAAGAAACATGATATTCTTGTGGAGTCATTGAATGCTGAAATTACTAGACTTAAGACTTTGATTCCTGATGATGATACTTGCAAATCATGTGACTTAATTTACAATGAGCTCACCTTGCTTAGGAAAGAACACGCTCTTCTGTTACATCTATTGAGAAAAATGAGAAACATGTTAAACATGCTAGCTGTTCTACCATTGATTTGCATGATACAACTCCATGTTCTAAATGCTCCATACTAGAATTGAAGTTGCATGATGCAAATGCTAGGGTTTCTCAAATGACAGAAGATTTTCTTACACATGAGGTTCTTTCATGCTCAACTTGTCGCAAGCAAAAAGGAAAAGTGGATGATCCCTGCAATGATTGTTTAATTCTTGCTAATAAAGTTGATTACTTGCAAAACTCTTTGGAACGATTCACTAATGGCAAGAAAAAGTTGAACATGATTTTGGATCAATCTAAGTTTAGCTCAAACAAGAAAGGTTTAGGTTTTGATCTTCATGCTTCATATGAAACTAAACCTCGCTCTGTTGTTTATGCTCCTTGCAATGACAAACTTGAGATTTCAAATGAGCCTACGAAAATTGTCTTCAAATCTGCTGGCCTTTTATCTTCTACTATGATGAATGCAAATGTTGCTTCTACTTCCAAAGCTAAACATAATGTTAAGTACACTTGCACTCATTGTGGTAGAGATGGACATTTAGTAGACTTTTGCTTTAGACTAGCTAAACAACAAAAGAGAGAAAGGTTTAATGCTAGGTCTAATTTCAGAAAGGCACACTCCACTTCTCATTATGTGCCTAGGGTGAAACAAACACCTTTTGATGCTAAAAACACGGAAAAGGCAAATCTGATTTTGTGCATAAGAATACTCGTGTTGTGCCCTCTTGTTGTGCGTCGGGTGTCTCGATCTTTGGATTCCTAAACATCTTATTTCTAACCCCAGCATCTGAGACCTCGACACTTTCTCGCTTCTATGTAGGCTTCTCACGAGGAGGGAGAACATGTGGCTAGTGAATTTCGGATGCTCACTTCATATGTTTAGTGATAAGATTTGGTTCTCCTTTACTCATGCATCTCGTGCTAAAAGTGTTATCTTTTGAAGATGCTCCTTCCCCTCTGTTTTACTAAAAGGCACTAGTCCAAATGATGCAGTGCAGTGCATATGTTCAGGGGAGAGTGTCTTTGTTCATAAAGATGATGATCTTTGTTGAGGATGAGATAATTGGAGGTTTACATGAGAGACTCTTCCCACGTGCTTCACATCAACAAACGGTCAAGTGAATTTTCAGGTATCTCCATGGTACTCAAGATTTTGGCATTTGGCTTTTTGCTTCCTTATGCATTAGTTTAAGAGCTTATTCGATGTTGACTTTGGAGGATGTTGAATTGATTTGGTTCGTGCCACCTCTTGAGTAATCCTCTTTCTTGAGCATTTGATATTGGATTTCACTTTCTTAGAGATCATGTTGAAAAAGAAAATATTGTGCTTCACCATGTGAATACTGAACATCAATTGGCAGACATTTTCAAAACCCTTGTCTTCTTCTCGTTTTGCTTTTATTCGGGGAGAACTTGGGATTGTTCATCCAATGGGTTTGTTTTGAGGGGGAGTTTCCTTGCCAAGTTCTTTCACTTGATGACCTCACTTTATCATATTTCTTTATATGTTATGTAATTGAGCTAATATATGATAATCTAATTGTCTCACTTGAACTAAAAATGACATTGCGGAATTTCCTGGACTGATTGCCTATAGCTAAATACTCTGTGATATCTTACTCTTCTAGGCTTGATATTGAATCTTCTTGACAAATTTGGGCTATGAAGCAAGTGTGGTTTCAACTTTACTCTTTCATAAGACCTTTTAATCACTTTTGCATGCTTATAATCAAGAAAAATGAAAAGAAAAGGGAATCAAAAAAAGGGTTGTTAAAAGCAAAAAACCTCAAGTTATGTGCTTCAGGGTGCTTTCCCTAAAAGATAAGATGTATGCTTCAAGCATGCCATTCCCTCAAAGATAAGATGTATGCTTCAAGCATGCCACTCCTAGAAAATAAAAGAAGTATGCTTCAAGCATGCCACATGCAATTTATTGTTTAAAGATTAAATTGGTCTACTAGATTGGAGTTGAAACTACTTGCTCGCCCTAAGTTGTTAGTTGCTTCAAGTTTTAAAGCCTTGCTTTTTCTGCTAAGATCTTGCTTAGTACATGGCTATAGTTGACTAAATTGAGGTTGAGATGCATGTCATTCCCTAACTTGTTAAAATCACATCAAGATCATGTATTTTGCATATTATGTGATATATAAGGTTATATGATCGAATGAGCTCATCTTTTCCTATCTTGGCACTTCCTTGTTTCTCTTTGTGAAATCATTGTTTCAAGAAAAATTTTGAATCTGTTCTCTCTCTTCTACTCTTGATGAATCCATTGTCAAAGGGGGAGAAATTTTGGGAATATTTGAGAAGTTCAAAAAAAAAAGGGAAAAAGTTTTTTTTGGAAATTTGAGCTTTTTGGGAGAAGTTTGGAGAATTTTGGAATTCTTGGACACATTGCACATTCACACACATTTTCATTCTCACGGGGAGATTTTGTTTTGCCTTTTTGTCAAAGGGGGAGGTTCTGTGTTTTGGTGTTAATCCTTTGGATCTCAAAATCTTTTAAAAAGAGAATGCAAATGTTCAATTCTAAGTGGTGTTGCCAATGTTTTCATCAAGGGGGAGATTGTGAAATCATGTGCTGAAAAATTGGCTTAGAATTGAATTTGCAAAATGTGTTTGTTCATGTGTTTTGACAATTTGACAAGAAACAGTAAGTTTCCCATGTACGACAGACCAAGTTTTTGGGTCTGTCGTGGACATGCTTTTGAGATTCTGAGCCGGACTCAATTTTCCAAGGAACCAGTAAGTTTTGCATGTACGACGGACACTTTGTTTTTTGGTCAGTCGTAAACGGCTTTTTGAGGTTTGATTTCGGTTGTACGACGGACCGATTTTGTTTGTCCGTCGTGAACGTGTTTTCGCCGGAATGACTTCTTCTTGGAACCGAGACTTTCACTTGTACAATGGACAGATTTTTGTTGGTCCGTTGTGAATGGTTTTTTGAGTGACTTTTTCATGTGTACGCTAGACCAAATTTTTTGGTCCGTCGTGAATGGCTTTTTGCTCGATTAGGGTTTGTGCAAATTTGAACTTTGAATTTCGATTTGTTTTTGAGATTATGAAATTTGTGAGAATTTCATGATGCTTGAAGTGGACTTTATGCAATGCTCATGTGAGTAGTTGCATGGATTGACATTGAGTCAAGTCGTGGACTTGTGCTTGGATTTGTTTTGTGGTTTGTTCATGTGCAGGTATTGCTCGAAGACGAATGTGGTCGATGACGGGACCGGAACTAGGTTCATGGAGGAACTGAGGTTCGGGACTAGGTTCAGGAGGAACTGAGGTCTTGGTGGTCAAGGATGTCATGCGGGACGTTCGGGCTAAGAGAATGGTGCACATGAAGAATGGTTAGTCACGTGAGAATGGCAGGAGGTCATTCGCGTGCAAAGTGTTAGTCACGTGAGTATGGCAGGTGGCCATACGCGTGCAAAGTGTTAGTCACGTGAGTATGGTAGGTGTGGTGGGCCAGCCAGGCTCATCCCTCCCCTCGGCCAACTAAGCGAAACACCACGCATCTAGTGACCCACATGAACGGTGTTATGAATGCCAACCTCTTCCTTCGACAAAGCCATGAGTCCATATTCTAGGGGGTCAACCCCCGGTAAAAGGAGGAGATGGATAAGGATCACCCCTTTTCCCCCCGCAACGAGGGGAAGTACCCTTCCGTGGCGAAGGAGGGAACCGGAGGGAATCACTCCCAGCCGTGTCTCCCTCCGACGCGAACCTAATGCCAAATCACCAATGTCTGACACCCTCCAACAACCCCTCCCGAGTACGCAAGGACATGTCAGGCCAATCTGAGACCCCCAATACACGTGAAATTCCCGCCGAACCCCCACAAAAGGTGTACGAACAGAGGGCAAAAAGCCCCATACGTGTGGGACGCGACTCAAGGAAAAGTCAGGATAGCCCTCGGCGAGAGTTAGGTAGGAGAAAAGAAGGCCGGTCAATACGTGCATGCCCCCAGGCCTGCCATATAAAGAGAAGAAGAAGAAAGAGAAGAGGCAGGTTCCCCAAAAAAAAACAAGAAACAGTCCCATAAGGAAAAGAGAGAAGAAGAGACCCGGTGGTCCGACGACACCACACTGGCGCCGTCCGTGGGGAACCCAACCGTAAGGTGAAACCACCACCTGCCGATCAAGCCCAAGGGTAAGTTTCCTGCAACCATGCCACCAAAGAAAGGAAAGGAGGCAGTATCCAAGGGGGCGGCAACGATGGCAGGAGCAGAAGAACCAAGGCGGCGTCGAAGCCAATCTGAGATCCTCGACTTCTGCATGATGAGACGCGGATGCCAGCCGCAACAGAAACTCGAAACATGGCGGGAACCTTACCTCCACAGACTCCGGCGGCCGTGCGCAAGCGAGCCCCCAAACGACGGCCTCCGACGACAGGTCGAACGGTTTCGACAACGGGAGGAGATGTGGCGGAAGTGTCGACGCATCCAGCTCATCGCCAGAAGACCCATGGAAACGAAGAAACCCATGGAGAAGGAACCGGAGCTCAGGAGGAGATGGACCCCAACGTGTGGGCTCTGATGGAAGCCAACGAACAACTCATGGCAGAGTTGAAGCGTCTGCAAGGACTATCTGACGGGGTTCAATACGAATCACAAGACGAAAGCCCGAGCCGTGAGGTGCTATCTCCAGCGGTCGCGACGGCACACAGGGAAGACCACGATCCAAACCCCCTCAGCGCCCGCCTACGGACCAAAAAATGGCCTTCCCCGGGAAGTTTCAAATTCCCCACCGTTAAGCCGTATGACGGTCGGACGGACCCAAGGGAGTTCCTCGCGTTTATGATACAGCGATTGAAGCGCGGGAGGAGATGATGATATCAAGGCGAAGGGCTCCTTCTAGCCCTCGAAGGCATAGCCTTATCCTGGTACTCTTCACTGGAGCCCGGTCAATCACTGTTGGCGCAACTCCATTGCAAGCTTGAAGGCAACTTCGGGGTAATTTCGACGGAATGAAAGAGGAAAGTGACCTATTTGCGGTCGACAACGCGAAGAAACCCTTAAAAGTTACTTCCAGCGTTTCTCCGGATTAAGTGCAGTGCACGAGGAGTAAGCGACACTACTATCATCAATGCGACGCGTTGCGGCTGCGTAGGGGACGTGGCGGAAAGGCTCGCTCGTAAAGAGGTGCGCGGTGGAAGAACTCTTTGCGAAGATGAGGGAGTACGCGCGGAGGAAGACAACTTCCGAAGGGAAGACGGCCCCAACAGAGAAGCAAGAATTCGCTCCGCGCAAGAGAGGCGAGGAAGGACCTCCCGCCCAACCCAAAAATGAGGGAACGATACCCAGAGCCAGGAAGAAGAGACGAGAGGAGGAGAATCCACCACATTGAAAAGCCAAGAGATCGGCAAGCCACGCAGGCGTGAGGCCCGCGGAGCAGCAGAGACGAGGACCACCCCCGGGCCGAGGAAAGCAAGACGAGGGAAGCCGAGTTAACAAGAAGGAAGGGACAGAGCCCCGGCAGTACTTCTGTGAATATCACGGGGAAAATATCACTCACGACACCATCCAATGCAAAGTGATCAACGGATATCGGCGGTTCGAGGCGAAACAAAGAGAAGTCAAGACGCATCCTGCGCCGCCGGAAGCACCTCCTGTTGGACGACAACACCCCCCTCGAGTAGGAATGAATCATCTTCGTCGCATTATCAACGTCATTGCGGGGGGCTCCTCATCACATCTCTCGTCAAAAAGACAGAGGAAGGCGTACGCCCGGCAAATTAACCACATTGCAATTACCCCCACCACCCTTCCTCCGGTAAAATGCGAGCCAATCACATTCACACAGGAGGACGCCACGGGGGTACACTTCCCGCACCAAGATTCCTTGGTAGTAACCGCCATTATCGCCGACTGCGAAGTACGTCGAATATTGGTAGATGGAGGGAGCGCTGCGGACATACTATCCATGAAGGCTTTCCAACAAATGATGATTCCACAAGATCGGTTGAAAAAATCGGAGGTGCCGCTGATGGGTTTTGGAGGAAGCACGGTCAGCACCCTGGGGCAATTGGAGCTTGAAGTCACATTCGCGACGCCACAAGCCAGCGTCACGAGTCGTGTCACATTCGATGTGGTAGACATGCCATTCCAATACAATGCGATCCTAGGCAGGGGCTCGTTGACAACCATGGGGGCCATAATTCATCACGGTTTCCTATGCATGAAAATTCCCTCCGAAGATGGTGTCATCACGGTGCGAGGAGACCAAGCCTTGGCGAGGAAGATAGATATGGAGAACCCACCTCAAGTCAAACACGTCTGCATTACTGAGCTAGATCCCGTCGTACCTGCAAGCCGCAGCCGGTGGCTCCCTAAACCACAACCCCAGGGAGAAACCCAACGGATACCACTCAGGCCAGGAAGCAGCAAGACAGTAAGCCTCGGCGCCATGTTGTCTCCAGAGGAGGAAAACACTTGATGCTGCTTCTCCAGGAATATGAAACCGTGTTCGCATGGGGGCCTGAAGACCTTCCGGGCGTCCCGAGAGAAACTATCGAACATGCTCTCGCTATTAATCCAAGCGTGAAGCCTAGGAAGCGTAATTGAGAAAACTTGCAGCGAGAAAGACAAGAAGGCTGCGAAGGTGGAAGTGACTAAAGCTGCTCAGCGGGAATCATCCGCGAAACCCGATGCCGGAGTGGTGGCCAACATCGTCCTAGTCAAGAAGGCTAGCGGGGCATGGAGGATGTGCATCGACTTCACCGACTTAAACAAAGCATGCCCAAAAGATGACTTCCCCCCCGCATCGACCAGCTGGTTGATTCAACCTCCGGGTCAGAAAGGATGAGCTTCCTTGACGCGTACTCCGGTTATCACCAAATCTGTATGCAAGAAGGAGACGAAGACAAGACAGCATTCGTTCCTCCCTTCGGTACCTATTGCTTCGTGCGGATGCCTTTCGGGCTCAAAAACGCAGGTGCTACCTTCGCTCGACTCATCACGAAGATCTTCGCCGATCAGTTGGGAAGAAATGTGGAAGCCTACGTTGACGATATCATTGTCAAAAGTGAGAAGAAAGACGATCACATTGGGGATCTCCGGGAAACTTTCAGAAATTTGATAAAAGGAAAGGTAAAGCTTAACCCGTCAAAATGTGTTTTCGGCGTGGACGCAGGGAAGTTGCTAGGTTTCCTGGTCTCCCAACGAGGCATTAAGGCGAACCCAGAAAAGATAAGGGCCATACAAGACATGGCTCCTCCAAGAAGTCTAAAGGAAGTACAAAGGTTGGCGGGGCGGATAGCAGCGCTTAGCCGATTCCTGCCAAAATCCGCGGAGCGAAGTTTGCCGGTCTTTAAAGCCTTGCGCACAAACGATAGTTTAAATGCAGACGAGGAATGCCAACGCGCCTTCGATAACTTGAAGCAGAGCCTCATGGAAATCCCTGTCCTACAAAGCCCGAAGCAAGGTGAGGAGCTTCTGTTATATCTAGCAGCTAGCCCCTCGTAAGCGCTGTGTTAGTGCGGCCTCAAGGCGCCAAACAACAGCCGGTCTACTTGTCTCTGAAGCCCTCCAAGGAGCGAAGCTACGATACTCGGAAATGGAAAAAGCGGCATACGCTCGTTAATGGCATCTCGAAGCTCGCATTATTTTCAAGCCAACCGCATCAAGGTGCCAACTACATATCCCCTAGGGTCTATGCTCTTCAATAGGAAAGCAGGCGCATCGGCAAGTGGGCGGTCGAGCTAGCTCCTTTGAATTAACCATAATTCCTCGCCACGGCAATCAAAAGCCAAGCCCTCGTCGATTTCATGGTAGAATGGACCTCCCGGCCAGGAGAACAACCAAACTCCAACAATGTGGTCCATCCACTCTGACGGGTCTTGGGGGGCGAGTGGGGCGGGAATAGCGGCGGTGATACACACACCCAGCGGAGAAAAAGTGGAGTTCGCAGCAAGGCTGGAATTTCCTTCAACCAACAATATAGCCGAGTATGAAGCGCTATTATTGGGTATCAGAAAAGCAAAGATCATGGGAGCAAGAAAGGCGATAATTTACACCGACTCGAAACTCATTCAGGGGCACATCACCAAAGAATATCAAGTGAAGGATGAACAACTCCAGAAGTACGTCGAGATGATCCGGACAATGGAGAAGGGCTTCACCGGGTTCACCGTTAATGCAATTCCCAGGTCTCAAAACGAACGCGCTGACGAGCTAGCCAAGATCGCAGCCACCGGAGGAAGCCTACCTTCGACAATCTTCTTCGAGATACTTCGCACCCCCTCCATTCCTTCCCAGATAAACCTCATCGTTCGGGCAGCCGGTGAAGACTGGAGGGATGAGATATACAACTACCTCCTGGAGGGAGTTTTGCCAGACGAGGATACACGGGCGAGGCGCGTCGAAAGACGAGCAAAGAAGTACGCCATCATTAACGGCCTCCTATTCTGTAGCGGCCTCTGCGCTCCATGGCTACGCTGCATTTCGCGAGAAGAAGGAGTTCAAGCTTTACTTGAAGCACACGAGGGAGATTGCGGAGCACACCAGGCCCCTAGGAATCTCGTGAGAAAGCTATTCCGGATGGGGCTCTACTGGCCTTCAGCGTTGCAAGATGCGGAGCACATGGTCCGACTTGTCATGCGTGCCAATGGATGACCAAGCAAGCGAGGGCCCCGCCCAATGAATCGCATCACGGTACCCCGGCCTGGCCCTTCGCCAAGTGGGAATAGATATTGTTGGGGCGCTTCCTAAAGCTCGAGCAAACCTTCGATTTTAATCGTCGCCATCGATTACTTTTCCCTTGGATCGAGGCGAGCCGATTGCGAAGATAACCGCAGAGGCCGCCGTCAAATTTCTATGGAAAGCGATTATCTGCCCGATACGGGTCCCTTACCAGATCGTGACCGACAATGGGACTCAATTCGACTCTGGAAATTCCGCGATTCTTTGTGACAATCTCGGATAAAGATCTGCCGCCTCGGTGGGTCATCCTCGGTCGAGCAGGCGGTGGAGCAGGCGACAGGTTACTTCTTGATGGCATAAAAAAGGCTTTACGGCTCTAAGAAGGGGCTTTGGCCCGACGAGTGGATCACGTCTTATGGGCAACCGCGCCCGGCCTCAAGAGCGACCGGGTTCTCCCCCTTCCGCCTCCTTTTCGGGGAAGAAGCCGTTTCACCTACGGAGATCTGTGCAAAATCCTTACGAGTAATCAAAACCCCGACCCATGAGGCAATTGACATCACGTGTGATCTAAAGGAAGAACACAAGCTTCAAGCCTTAAAGACCATGAAAGCCTACGCGGAGGCGTCCACCCGAAGCTTCAACAAGAAGGTGAAGAAACGTGAAATACACCCTGGGGACATGGTGCTCAAGCGGGCCGCTCCGGCCTTCGCGAAGCTGGAAACGACCTGGGAGGGACCATACATCATCCGAGAGTCAACAGCGAAGGGTGCACACAAGCTCATTACCCCTTGCGGAGAAGAGATACCACGGACCTGGAACACCGACGCACTCAAAAAAATTTATCCGTAGGTGGTGGAATCCGAAGGAAAGAAATGTACTGATCCTTATCAATAAAATAATGGAAAGACATTGCGAGTTCGAGCCATCTTCATATTCTCCAGAATTCAAATCAAGAAACCTATTAGGAGTACGCGGATGCTTGGTCGGGCAAAAGTCCCACCCATCCCTCGCTCCGGAGACCCGTTGCCTCGCGCCGGGTAGGATTTCGCGGATGCTTGGTCGGGCAAAAGTCCCACCCATCCCTCGCTCCGGAGACCCGTTGCCTCGCGCCGGGTAGGATTTCGCAGATGCTTGGTCGGGCATAAGTCCCACCCATCCCTCGCTCCGGAGACCCGTTGCCTCGCGCCGGGTAGGAGTACGCGGATGCTTGGTCGGGCATAAGTCCCACCCATCCCTCGCTCCGGAGACTCGTTGCCTCGCGCCGGGTAGGAGTACGCGGATGCTTGGTCGGGCAAAAGTCCCACCCATCCTCGCTCCGGAGACTCGTTGCCTCGCGCCGGGTAGGATTTCGCGGATGCTTGGTTGGGCAAAGTCCCACCCATCCTCGCTCAGGAGACCCGTTGCCTCGCCGGGTAGGATTTCGCGGATGCTTGGTCGGGCGTAAGTCCCACCCATCCCTCGCTCCGGAGACCCGTTGCCTCGCGCCGGGTAGGAGTACGCGGATGCTTGGTCGGGCATAAGTCCCACCCATCCCTCGCTCCGGAGACTCGTTGCCTCGCGCCGGGTAGGAGTACGCGGATGCTTGGTCGGGCAAAAGTCCACCCATCCCTCGCTCCGGAGACCCGTTGCCTCGCGCCGGGTAGGATTTCGCGGATGCTTGGTCGGGCAAAAGTCCCACCCATCCCTCGCTCCGGAGACCCGTTGCCTCGCGCCGGGTAGGATTTCGCGGATGCTTGGTCGGGCATAAGTCCCACCCATCCCTCGCTCCGGAGACCCGTTGCCTCGCGCCGGGTAGGAGTACGCGGATGCTTGGTCGGGCAAAAGTCCCACCCATCCCTCGCTCCGGAGACCCGTTACCTCGCGCCGGGTAGGAGTTCGCGGATGCTTGGTCGGGCCAAAGTCCCCCCATCCCTCGCTCCGGAGACCCGTTGCCCCGCGCCGGGTAAGAATTCGTGGATAGTTAGTCGCACCGACATTACAATTCGTTCGTTGTCCCAGTTCATCTATTCACGAAATAACCGTCCGGGTTAAGGTGCCAACCTCACCTTCACTCCGAAGGACCGGAGAACACACCGTACTACACTTGCCAAGTCATTGAGAAAATACACCCAAGCCGGTATCCCGTCTTTCCCTCGGCAAGGAAGGAGGGTGTGCTTACGCATTATGCGACCATACGAGACCATTTCACGACTACTACACAAGGCACGATAGGAAGCTAAGAATGCAAGATCAGAAGGAATTCCAAACAGAGAAGACAAAGAACAGATATAAGTGCAGATCCCCGACTGGGAATTACATAATATCGTCCCAAGCATACATAGTACAGCAATCCAACAGAAGCTTTTATACGAAACGAAGCGGACTTAGATGCGATTAGCACGCGCCACGGCTTCCGCGAGGGCATCCTTGGCTTCCAGCAGCCGCGGCACCATCCCGATCAATATGTCGAGGTTGGCGAGGTCTCGGGCGAGGGCCTCCTCTGCGGCCATTATCATGTCGAAATCCGCCCATAGACCTTCAATGAAGGCCTCGAGATCGTCGGCGGCTGGAAGACCCCCGGGAGCGAGAGCGTCACCCAGAAGATCAGGAACCATGATAGGGGCTCCCTCCTCCCCCAGCAGTGGCGGGATCTCTGCCACAGGCGGCCCCTCATCCAGGTTGGCAAAAATGGGGTCTTCTTCCATGATTTCCCCGGGGAGGTCAGCCATCGAAAAAGCAAAGGAAGACAGGGGTAGAGAGCGATCGTCTACTCTGATACTAACAACGTGGGCGAGGAAGGTGAAAAAGGCCAGAGTTAAATAAGAACGCGGGAAGCCCAAGCGTCCGCACGTCCCCCGAGAAGTTCGCCGGGCCATTAAGTCCCGCTAATACTCGTCACTGACGCTTGGTCTCCGTTGGGAGAAGCTAAACGCTTTTTCGGACGAAGGGACCCGTGGAGCGAACGAACATACATGGTCATTTGATAAAATGGGTGATTTAACCCAAGTGTCTACAAAAATTCCCTCACACGAAGATACACCAACTAAGAAGGAGGCGGCTTCTCTTTGCCTTTCCCCGAGTCGCGCATCACAGCACGAGCTCGACGAACCGACTCCCTTGCAGTGGGCTCCCCGTGCTGCTTCCAGAAATCTGACATAAAACTTGACGATAGCCTAGATGCGGCGGAGGAAGGCTTCACCGACGAAGGGATATCTCCGAACCCAGGTAACGACGGAGCAGCAGAAGAAAAACCAAAGTGCTCGCGTATATGAGTACATCCTTTTGCCTCCAATAGCTGAGCCGTTTTGACGGAGCCCAGTCTCGCGCGATGTCGCCGAAGGTCGATCTTTGAATCCCCAAAAATCTTAGTAGATTTCTCAAGGAAGGAGACAGCTTCCAGGCTGGAGGAGGGAATGCGACTCGGAGCCGCATCAATACCGAACCGAGGGAGCTGCTGAAGGAAGGCCTCTGTAGCCCCGTGAATCCCCGAGACAACGGATTCCAATTCCTTCTGAACCATGTCGTGACGCTCCTCCGCTCGTTGAGTGTTACGAAGGTGCATTTGAACCTCGCTCCGCGCCGTTGCGAGTTGAGAGGGGAATTCCTCCACTTGCTTCTTCAACATGTTTTTGCCCTCTTCAAAGAACCACCAATAGGTTTTTCAATTCCTCTATTCGATCATCTTTCTTCTTTTCGTTTCGCTCCGCCGCCATGCGCTCGCTCCTCCTCGGCGAGACGGTCCCTCATCGAGAAATTACCCCTCGAGTTCTGCATTTTTCGCAGCCAAATCCCGACTTTGAGATGCTTCAGCCTGCACCTTGGCCAACGAGTCCTCAGAGTCCTGAAGTGCCCTTGAAAGATTAGCCTTCTCCGCCTCTAGTTCCGCTACCCGTTCCTTCGCGGCCTCGCAATCCTGGGCCCCCTTGTTAAACTGACCCAAGTACGCCCGAAATCGACGCGATATTCCTGAAGCGAGTACAGCCCCCTAAAAATGGAGAAGATATGAAGCAGGGTATTGAAAGACATTGATACCAGTAGGATAAGCTCCAAAGGAAGGGCACCTTTAGATGATGGTCCATCGAGATCTCGCAGAGAGAAAGGTCATTGACTTCCTCAAATAAAGCCACAGATTTATTGTAAGGAGAAAAGGCCGCGCGCATCTTTCTTAAAGACGGAGATACAGCCGCCCCCTTTCAAAATCTGAGGCTGAAAAATCCGACAAATCAAAGCGGACAAAGGAAGAGCCCACACCACCCGTAGGGGCTGGTTGGCTCGAAGGCAAAATCCCCTCATCCGGGGGGGGCGCCTTGAGTACTTGGAATCGGAGGTTCTCGACCCTCCTCCTCCGCGGCAGGCAAAGGACTGGCAAGCGCCCCAGTTTGGACCTGTTTCAACGGTGTTAAAGCCTCCGCCTCCTCCGCATTATTACCTCCTGCATTAACCTCATCAAAACCTGAAAGAATATCGCACCCTAACGAGCTGGCGGGAAAAGTATCAGGAGTAAGACCTTCTCCCCCAGTGGGGGTGTCAGGAGTGGAAATGTTCAACCGCAAACCCCGAGTCTCCTGCATCGCGGGGCGGTCCCATCTTCAAGTTGCCCTCGTGCGCACTCATGTGGGAGAATCATCATCATCCTCCTCATATACGTCGATAGTCTCCACTCAGGAATCCCCGAGAAATGAGTACCGGGATCGACTCCGTCAACATGCACATTAACAGAAGGGTCAAGTGGGAGGGCCGAGGTAACCTCCCCCATAGCAGCCGGACTTGATGTCGCCCCGGGAAAGCTCGTATCTGGGGCTGATTGCATATGTGGGGGTTCGCCCACAACCAAGGGAATCGCCGGAGGGGCCCCCGCACCTGAGAACCGAAGGCGGAGGCGGGAGAGGCGTAGCCGCCACACAGAGCGGAGGAATCACCCTCGTCTGGATTCCTCCGAATCCCAATCCGCCTCCTCGTCATCATCATCCCCAAATCCTCGCTCCCACCCGAAGTGGCGGCTTGGGGCGCGCAACACGAGCTAACCTTGCTCGTTTGGCGAGCGGGAGAACCGGTGACCCTCGGGGATGAGGCGCGCGGCGTCCCGATCGATAAAGCGAGCATCGGGTGGCCCCACGGCGCCCATAAGCGGCCTCATACTCCGTTGCTGGCAAGGGCCTAGAAGCTTGCGAGCCAATCTCTCGGCCGCCCAGCGCCGGTCTTGTACCCCTTCAGGTCGAATCACGGACACCGTACCTCCCAGCGACCGCTCCAGAGTAACGGGGGAACTCCTGGCCAAAGGGTCGATACGACATAGGCAGTATTCTTCCACCAAATCTCGCATTGTACTCTGGGCACGAAGGGCCTTCAGATAGTCGAGATGTCCAATTTCTTCCGCGGTCGCGCTCCAATTAGGGGATCGAATCGCGCGGACTGGACCCATCGAAGTATGGAGAGGAGAGTCCGTGCCCACGAGAATTTGATAATACCACCGTGACATCCATCCTGAGTCCCATTTCCCCTTGGCGGCCGCTACTGGGATTTCCTTTATAAGAGATCTCTTCGTCTGAAAATTCAGAGAACCGAAACATGACTTACGACCTTCGTTCCCTGTTTTCTGTTGCTTCGGTTGCCAAAACGCGTCTTCTATGAGAGAAAACAAGCGCCCTGTTAAGTGGATTCCAGCCGGGCGGAACGCCCATTCCAACACTGCCAATCGCACTATGGCGTTAGGGGTAAGCTGTGATAGCTCCGCATGGAAAACCCGGAGTACTGACGACAGTAGAGGGGCAGACGGAAAACGAAGTCCTGCCTCGAGAAATGCCGCGAACACCACTGCTTCATTCGCCTGAGGCTGAGGGGTTTCTTCACCACCCGGGAGGCGCATGGAAGGGCGTATTACCCCAAAATCCGCCGCTAACGCATCGAGGTCGGCAGAGCTCAACGCCGACCGCCCCAAAATGGGGGATAATCCCGCGGCATCCTCTTCGCTCAGAACTGGTTTTATCTTAGGAGGGCGCCTAGGACCCATGGAGATCTAGGTGGGTAGGAGATCAGGGAGACAGGCACCAGAGGAGAACACGAACGAGAAAAGAAAACGGACGAAATGCGGAGCCAAAGAAGATGTACCTCGCCACCGTCGGAAAACCCTATCTCTACAAAAAAAAAACTCTCGGACGTTTAATGTTGCATCCCAGCGAGCAGAACGACTTCTACCCGCTGACATGAGGGGCTAGTGTGGTGGGCCAGCCAGGCTCATCCCTCCCCTCGGCCAACTAAGCGAAACACCACGCATCTAGTGACCCACATGAACGGTGTTATGAACGCCATATGCGTGCAAGAGTTGTACTCGGCCAGGTTGGGCCAAGTAGAGTTGTGTTGGATACAGATTCCTTCTAGGGAATAGGAATCGTATTCAAAACTCCATGTGGGTTGGTCCTTTAAATAGGAGGGGTGTCTCCTGTTAAAGGGCATCAATCGAACCAAGTAGCAGAACAGGCGCAAGGGAGCTTGAGCTTGGTTTTAGGGTTTGTACTCTTTTGATGGGAGTACTTTAGACAAAAGAAATAAAGATCAATTCTTCTAGTTCCTTGTGTGCTACAATATTCTCTTTTGGTTCTTGTTTGCATACTTGTTCTAGTTCTAGATTGGTTTTTGTTTTTTGAGTTTCATCTTGATTTGATCCATCAAAAACCTTTCTAGGGTATTGATCTAGTGTTCCTCAAACTTTTGTTGATAAATCTTTTGTTGTTCTTGATCAATCTACAAGTTTCGATTAGATTGATTTTCGTGAAGTTCTGGAACAGCAAGCTTGCGAAGCTTATAACTTTTGATCCGTAAGTTCGATCGAGCTGATTCTTTTTTGGTTCGATTCGTACTGGAATCTAGTTTCTTGTGTCCAAATTTCAGATCGATCCAACGGCTGGATCTCCGGAAATTCGCGTTTTACCGAACCTCTGTCATTCTGTTTTTGTCGAAAACGAGGCAATTATTTGGTTCTGTTTTGGGGTGAACTTTTAATAGATCAAGAATTTGGTTTTAGCTTCCGCACAATCATTCACCCCCCTCTGATTGCTATATTCATATACTTCGATCCTTCTTGACAAGGGCGGCGGCGCGGCGCAGCCCCTTCTCCTTTTCGCTGCTGGGACGGATATTTGGGGAGAGGAGTTGGTTTCGCGCGAGTGGATGGGGAAAGGCTGCGTAGCTCATCCCGTGAATATCCGTTGCAGTCGATTTCGTCTACAAGCCGTCTACAAGCCGTTGCTAAATATTGGTTTTTGCACTAGCGTCGTTTGTTGTATGCGAGACGACTCTTTTCTCTTTCGTTATTTACTCCGATCCATCTCAGCATGGCATTTCTTAGAGACGGTTTAAAGTGTTAGACAACCTCGCTATCGAATAGTCCGGGGTTGCCTAATAGATCTAAACTGGAGAACAAAGAGAGAGGGAGAGAGACACAATATGAGGAGGAACTGCTCTGCTTTATTATTCTGATTGTACGCGTGTACACGGGGTGACCCTCTGCCTCCTATTTATAACCTACAACTAGGGTTTCAGGAGAGTCCACATGGGCCACGACGGGCCGGTTTCCTAACACTCCCCCTTGGACTCTTCACCGCGAGATGCATATGCCTCATCAAAACTCCAGAAAAACCTAGTGGGAAAAAATACTTGGAGAAAGAGTACATAGCATACGCTTGCTGTGTTGCACGGATTGCCTCATCAAAAACCTTATGTAAGAAAACTTCAATGAAAATCTTACTAAGGAAAAGAGTACAATCCACCCAAACTTCAATGTTAATCTTCATGATTTACGTTGGGTACTCAAACTTCATGTTCGAGATTTAAGTAGGAGTATGTGAAAATTCTCCCTTCTGAAATCTGCACTTCTCTAAGCCTCATCATCCCGATTCCTCTAACGCATCTTTCAAAGGAAGATGCCGGGAGTGACTTAGTGAATAAATCTGCGAGATTTTCACATGACTTAGTATGCAGTATCTTTATCTCGTTCATCTTATGCATTTCATGGGCATAAAAGAACTTGGGGTTGATATGCTTCGTGAGATTACTTTTCACATATCCCATTTGCATTTAAGCAACACAAGCTGCATTATCTTCATAGATAATAGTGGGGGTTTGTTCCATGTTCAAACCACATGACTTCTGAATGTGGTGAACCATTCCTCGAAGCCATGCACATTCTCGAGAGGCTTCATATAAGGCAATTATTTCTGAGTGGTTTGTCAACGTCGAGACAAGAGTCTGCTTATACGACTTCCAAGAAATTGCTGTTCCACCACAAAGGAAAACATACCCGGTTTGTGACTTGCAGTATGCGGGTCTCATAGTTATCCGGCATTGGCATAGCCAACCAAGTTCAATTCATTATTTCTTCTATAAAGCAAGCCGAGATCTTTCTTCCTTGGAGGTGATGGAATATGTCCTTCACCCCTTTCCAATGCCTTTTGGTGGGTTCTGCACTGTACCGTGCTAGCAAATTCACGGCGAACGCAATGTCCGGCCTAGTACTATTTGGAAGGTACATGAGCGCTCCAATTGCACTTAAATATGGGAATTCTGCTCCCAAGACTTCCTCCCCCTCTTCTCTAGGCCTGTATGGGTCTAGGTCTGCTTGGAGTGACCTTTCGACCATTGGTGTCTTTGCAGGGTATGCCTTTTCAAAACCAAATCTCTCCAACACTTTCTGTGTGTAGGATGATTGGTATACCAAGATTCTGCCTTGGACATGTTCAAGCTTCAAGCCTAAACAGAACTTGGTTTTACCCAAATCTTTCATTTCAAACTCAGATTTCAAGTTTGAGCATGCTTCTTCAATTTCTTCATCCGTCCTTATGATGTTCAAGTCATCTACATAGACAGAGATTATACAAAATCCATTCGGGGATCGTTGTATAAACACACATGGACAATCTTCGCTGTTCGTGTAGCCTTTTTTGCAGAGAAAGTCACTCAAGCGATTGTACCACATTCTTCCTGATTGCTTTAGCCCATACAGTGATTTCTCCAATTTCACACTGTATAGGTTTCTATTTGCTCTGTCTTGGTTCAGGATAGGGATACCTTCCGGTACTTTCATGTATATCTCCGAATCCAAGTTTCCATACAAATATGCTGTGACAACATCCATTAGTTTCATTCTCAACTTCAAGTTGACTGCCATTGAGAGCAAGTATCTAAAGGTAATTCCTCCCATGACCGGAGAATAGGTTTCTTCATAATCAACCCCAGGACGTTGAGTGAAACCTTGAGCGACAAGCTGTCAAGGCCCCAATTTCAAAAATTCTGGAAAATCCGGAGTATCCGGATTAAACATCCGGAATGTCCGGATATAACCCGGAATGTCCGGATTAAATGTCCAGAGTATCCGGATTAGCTCACCCGAACACCTCAACCCGGAGTATCCGGACTAATTGTCCGGAGTGTCCAGGTTAATCCTACCGAAGACCCCAACCCGGAGTCTCCGGGTTAAACATCCGGAGAGTCTGGACTTTGCGAGACTTGAGTATAAAGGACCCGTTTTTCTTGGTTACTCCACCATTTCTTCTCCTCCCCACTTGCTCTCCACTCCTTGGTGCGTCTCTCCTCCACCCCAAACTCGTCTCCGGTGAGCTCCCTACTTCAGCGTCCTCCCGTGGCTCCTCCCCGGCAACCCCTCCACCCCGGTGTCCTCAAGCTCCTCCCCAAGCCGGCGTCCTCCTTCCTCTACCCGGCTTCCCCTTATTCTTCTTCATCCTCCTTGAAGGTGAGACTCTTCTTGGAGTTGATTCGTGGATTTTTTGGTTCTAGGGCGTCCATGGAGGTATATTTGGGGCTTGGTGTGTAGATTGGGGGTTGGGGGTAAAGTTTGGGAGTGTTAGGGTTTTGGTGGGTGGTAGGATTTGGGGTGGTTTTGGCAATGTAGGGTGTAGGGTGAGAGATCGGGGGTAGATGATGCCATTCTAAGCATCGGATTTAGTTTTGGCCATGAGCTACCCAAATGTGCCTCGTTCTGTCGTGGTTTGAGCTAGCTCGGAACTTCTTCGGCTTAGCCATGTGTAGGAAAGTGGTAGATCGGGTTCTCGCGGTGTCGTAGAACTTGGCGGCACCTCGATCCCTCGTGTTAGTTGGGCGAAATGCGCCATGTCCGGAGTGTCCGGACAGATTGTCTGGAATGTTCGAGTTGTCCGGATTGTCCGGATAAAATATCCGGACTGTCCGGATTGGCTGGTCTGTTCGGTGGGGGAATTTCATTGAAATCCATTTCGTTTGCATTTGCATGCATCTCATTCATGCATTATGTTCGTGTAGAGAACGAGACCGCGGTGACTGACGTGACCGTGGTTGAGGGGACTGTCGAAGAGCAAGTCATGGTTGATCCGCAAGCAGAAGCACAAGGCAAGCACCTAAGCATATTCAACCCTATTTGTAATTCTATTTTTGTGAATGAACTGCTTGTTGGGTGTTTAAGTATGCATTAGGAGTCGATTTGGGGAATTGAAAGTATAACCTAATTGATGCACTTATCTTCCTTGGAACTTGTTAAACATCTCCTTTGGAGCTAATTTATGGGTAATTATATGCGTCCATGCTTATTTTGGCTTAGGTGTCGGGTATGGGCCAAGTGGTGGATGGTTCCGCCGCTTATGAGCTTTTACTTCACAGTCAATTGGTTGCAATGGTTATGGTTATGAGGAGAAATGGAAATTGAAATGAGACCGGGCGAGAGGTTGGTTCACTTGGGTGTGGAGACTCAAGTGTGCTAGTCTCGCCCGTGTCGGTTGAGGACCGATCCGTCGTTTGCCAGGTTGATCCAGCACATCTTGTCAGTCGCATGCCGGAATGGGACGGTAAAGCTTTTCTTTCATCGCATGCCATTCGATGGGGCATGCCCTCATGCGGCTGGGCGTGGTTGAGGGCGAGGCTTAGGCCGACCCTCGAGGGCCAAGCCGGGCTTGGGCTGCTCGAGGGGGTGCTAGGTGCTCGGGCCGCATGAAGATGTCCCCAACGAGTGTGTATGGATGAGAGGAGGGTTGACATGAGGTTCTTTGTGGCACATGTCATGCGATTGATGATCCCCTGCAGGGTGAATAAGCGATTTGAATTGCCGCTCTCTCGGATATGAGCACGCTCGCGTCATCCGACATTTCAACGTAGTAATAACTTGAACTAAAAATGGTTGGTCGTGTGGTGGTACTGGTTTATGATGACACTTGTTTACTTTAAACTGCAAGGTTTCAATTTCACTCTAGTAATAGGTGCTGTTCATAAGTGCTATAAAAGTTGTGGAAATGGAGTAGTGGTTTGAAATTAAACAACAAAGTTAAGCTCTTCCGCACTTGAACCTTAAGCTTGATTCCTTGCTACATCCGAATGCATACTCTTTCGAGTCGGTCATATATGGACCACGGGTAAGTCTTGCGAGTACCTTAAGGTGAGGATCCGGACGGGTGTGAGTTCTGTCCGTACTGCCTCTCGGTGACCGGGCGGGGCACCGAGTAGAGGCCGTCTACACCATCGCACATGCCCGGGAGTGTTCAGAGGCAGAACACTTCCGGAGATGCACTACTTTTGGGTTTAGATCGATAGTTGGGTGTTCCTTTGTTGTACAGTTTGTTTCACCATTATGTCTTTTCTATCCTTGAATACTTGGTTTCTTGTGTAATGAACACTGGATGTATGGGGTTATTCGCCTCATATTTGTGATGATTGGTTCTATCTTCGTTGGCCTTCGTACTTGTTGTGCTGGTTGTGGTCGTGGGGTTCTGTCTTTGTGCCGGGGTTTGTTTGGTTTGTTTTGTTGGTCTTGCTTCCGCGCGTGTCTGGTTGTGGGGTTCCGAGTTCGTTGCCCCCTTTGTGCAAATTGATGCGATACAGCGATGTAAACCGGTATGCGGGGATCCTGGGCGAGCTTCGAGTCGCATACCGGGGGAATACTGGGATTGTTGTCGAGTTATTCGAAGGGTCTCACCGTTGTCCCAATTGGGCTTGGGTGCTAACACTGCGAGCGCCCTCGGCGGTCTGTTGTTAGCCTCCAAATCCGATGGTGTTGATCGAGTCTTCAAATAACCCGAGGACGGTCTGGGCGGCTCTTCTCAAGCCTTGCCTTATACCTTACAACTTCATTGTTTTCATTTCTCTTCCGAACAAAAACCCATTTGTGACCTACGGGGTTTATATGGGGAGGCGTGTGGCACACAGGCCCAAACACCTCTCTTTTGTTCAGAGAGACTAACTCTGCGGTGATTTCCTTCTTCCAATATTCCCAATCGAGCCTTTTCTTGCACTCTGCGAGAGATGCAGGCTCGGGATCATAATTAATTATCGTGGCAATCTTCTTTGCAAAGTATGCATCGACATTGGTTGTTGCTCTATTCATTGATTCTCTTGTTATTACAAAATTTAAGGCCATTTCATCATGGTGTGCTTCATGCACTTCTACTTGCTCTTCACTGCTATTTCCCATTCCAGGAGCAAGTTCCTTTAGTTTTTCTCCGCCAATGTGTGCGCACACATTATTTCCGGCGGCTTCTTCCAATGGAAGGTTCAGATCTGGAATTGCCTTTTCCACAAGCTTCTTTCTAGTGCCAGGTCTCAACTGGCTCCCCTTCTAGCTTTGGGGCACTTTTGTGAGACCCTCACTTTTATGCTACAAGGCAACATAAAAGAAAGGTTCTAAAGTGCATACTGTGCTAGTCCCATGATCAGTAGTTAGCACGCACAAACACAATTTGAAATCACAACCATGTAAAAGATTCATATTTTATTTTAGCGGAAGTATTGATACATTGTGACCGATGAGGTCGATTAAAATATAACAAAAGAATCAAATGACTTGTAGTTTGCCACATAACCCGCAGGCAACTGACAAGGTAAAGCCTTAGAAAGAATCGTCGTCATTAAACCCGTTTCCTGCATCAAAGTAAAGTTCATCGAGATACCTGCATCTTAACATAAAATCAACAATGATAGTAAGGGTGGGTACGTTTCGTACTCAGCAAGACTTGAGTTGTGTGTTTGGAATGAAGGCTGATCCTAGAGTAAAGCTTCTACGGTTATTCTTTGCTTGGAGCCAATTTGAAATTTAAATACTGAATTGTGAAATCATGTGCTGAAAAATTGGCTTTGAACTGAAAAATTAACTTAGAATTGGATTTGCAAAATGTGCTTGTGCATGTGTTTGACAATTTGATAAGAAACAGTAAGTTTCCCTTTTGCGCCGAACCGATTTTGTGTTTGCGCCGGACCAAGTTTTTGGGTCTGCCGTGGATGTACTTTTGAGCTCATGAGCCGGACTCAATTTTCCAAGAAACCAGTAAGTTTTGTATGTACGTCGGACCAATTTCTTTGGTCAGTCGTGAACGGCTTTTTGAGGATTGATTTCGCATGTACGACAGACTGATTTCTTTTAGTCTGTCATGAACGTGTTTTCGCCGGAATGATTTCTTCTTGAAACCGAGACTTTCACTTGTACACCGGACCGATTTTGTTGGTCCGTCGTGAATGGTTTTTTGAGTGACTTTTTCATGTGTACGCCGGACCGATTTTGTTGGTCCGTCGTGAATGCGTTTTTGCTCGATTAGGGTTTTGAGAAAAATTGGAATTGTGTTTGATTTGTTTTTGAGATTATGAAAATTTCTGAGAATTTCATGATGCTTGAAGTGGACTTTATGCAATGCTCGTGTGAGTATTTGCATGGACTAATGTTGAGTCAAGTCGTGGACTTGTGCTCGAATTGTTTTGTGGTTTGTTCATGTGCAGGTATTGCTCGAAGACGAACGTGGTCGATGACGGGACCGGAACTAGGTTCATGGAGGAGCTGAGGTTCGGGACTAGGTTCAGGGAGGAACTGAGGTCTTGGTGGTCAAGGATGTCATGCGGGACGTTCGGGCTAAGAGAATGGTGCACATGAAGAATGGTTAGTCACATGAGAATGGCAGGAGGTCATTCGCGTGCAAAGTGTTAGTCACGTGAGTATGGCAGGTGGCCATACGCGTGCAAAGAATTAGTCACGTGAGTATGGTAGGGTTGCCATACGCGTGAAAGAGTTGTACTCGGCCAGGTTAGGCCAAGAGGAGTTGTGTTGAATACATACTCCTTCTAGATTAGGAATTGTATTCAGAACTCCTTGTGTTTTGCTCCTTTAAATAGGAGGGGTGTCTCCTGTTGAAGGGCATCAATCGAATCAATCGGAGCTGAGCGCATTGAGAGCCTCAAGCTCAGTTTTAGGGTTTGTACTCTTTTGATGAGAGTACTTTAGACAAAAGAAATAAAGATCAATTCTTCCAAGATTCTTGCGTGCTACAGTAACCACGTTGCTACAGTGTTTTCTGTTTTGGTTCTTGTTTGCATGTTTGCTCTAATTCTAGATTGGTTTTTGATTCTTGAGTTTCATCATGATTTGATCCATCAAAAACCTTTCTAGGGTATTGATTTAGAGTTCCTCAAAGTCTAGTTGATTAATCTTTTGAAGATCTTGTTTAATCTTGAAGTTTTGATTAGATTAGTTTTCGTCAAGTTCTGGAACAGCAAGCTTGCGAAAACCCAACACTTTTCATTTGATTCAAATCTACTAAAGCCAAGAAAAGCAAAGAACACCGACCGTCAGAACGGCAAAGAACATACGAAGGAAACCACCATTAACTCTTCTATTTGACTCCAATCAACTACCCGATCAACGACAGAAAGGATAAGCACTCTTCTCCTACAGGGGTCAATAGTTCTTCGGTGGTGGCGCTAACCGGCCACACCGTCAAACCTCACCCTTACTATGAAATAAGAGAGGTGGCCGAAATCCTTCGGCACCAAAACCCCACTTTTACCACCACAACAGGAATAATTCAATCATTTATCTCATAGACATAGCAACGTACTATATCAAATATAGCATTTAGCAACAAGGCTTAAATACAACATTTAAGCGTAAACAACGATACCCATACCCTTCCTACTGTGCATCCATGTGTGTCAAATTTTAGATTAGTTATACCACTTTTGCAAGTTTTAATGTTCCTATCCTATGACAAAATTTTAGTAAAAACCTAAGCCATGTTTCTAAGTTATTCCACATCACATTTTAGTTGTACCCTATAGCATGACACTAAAAATACACATTCCAAGGACCTACAAACCCGCCTCGATACCAATCAGAATAACACCCCGGCATTTAATATGCCTGAATGCTACCAAACACAAGCTAAACAACATCTAAATACCACATTTAACATAAAATTCCAGCAAAGGTACATAGGCTAAAAACCGATATTTCGGCAGCATCTCCTTTGTTTTTCCATGAATTAACACAATATCAATATCATGGCAAGATATATCATAGCACACGACATCTAAAACAGCAATAAATAGAGTCTTAACGACAATATAAGACTAACATCAAGCACTTAATGTCTCCAAGTGTCAAAAGAACAAATAAGCTCTCAAATAGTAAAGCTAAACACTAAAGCAATGATCATCACACGCAATTTATTATCAAACTAATAGAATGACTTGTGGAATCATTAAGGTGAAGCTACGTGTGGGCGTGTGACTATTTCCCTTCCCCGCATGCCGATCTCAAAGTACCTAAAAAAAACAACATAAAACACAAGCGTGAGTTCGAAACTCAGCAAGTATATTGTAATGGACAACAAGAACAATATCATGGCAATAACATCACCCATCATGTATATCATCTCATTCATGAACACTTAACAGCATCATCATCATTATGTATGCAATGTAATGCAATGCTCATGTCTCCTTGGAAACTCATACCGGTATGGTTGAGTACACACCCGTCGGTGTGCACCCTCTCCCCCCTTCCATCCCGAAGATGGAGGGTGCCTACTCCTCGCCTGCTCACCACGGTGAATGGAATCACGATGTAGGACTTACTCATTGGCTTTCCAGATTAGTCATAACTTTCTCACCGACCTTCCCGGACTAGTTATGACTTTCTCACCGCCCGAGCCATGTAACATGTCATGTATGCAAATATGCCATCATCATCATAAACTTGTATATTTAACACATGCCATCATAGCATACTCATCATATCATAGGAAAACATTAAAGCATGGCAATTGATCATATCATGAAATCCATCTTTCATCTAGTCTCAACAAGCAACATAACATTCGTTATTCATTACAACACACTTGCCTCAACCACGGGCAACGGAAAGGCGGGAAGTAGAAGGCACTCCCGGGGTTGCACCACCTGCACATAGGTATCACACACTCACAATCATGCCCACAAAACAGTACGCAAACCCCCATCTAACCCGACATTGCCCACTACTCGCAAAGCCTAAAAACAGAGGTTCTGTCCCGACGGGACAGCAGCCTTGCAAAAAGCATAACTTGAGTTCTGGGACTCCGAATCAATTAAACGAGTACATCCTCGTGTAGCTTAGGAAATTTCCCAACTTTCTCTAGGTATATGGAAAGACTGATTCGGACTCTAAAGTCGTCTAATCTACAGATTACCGTGATCTGTTCCAATTACATCACAGATTTTAACACGCTCGGTAAAACAGCCATAACTTTCAAACGGCTGATCAGAATTTAACGTGCTTTATGTCCACGGAAAGATAATTAAATTATATACAACTTCTTCAACATCCGTACGGACAGACTCGGATTCTAAATCGACGAAAACTAGAACCCTAGCCCAACTGCTCAATCTGCCCGAAAACAGAAACGTGGCAACATCTAGATCTAACCCAAATTACTCCAATCCAGCACCTCCAATTGATCTAAAAACTTTATAAACACCCTAATAACAGTACCTAGATCAATTCCAAGGATCCCCATGATCATACCTTTGCCCGACGAACGAAAACTCCAATCGATCTCCTCGCGGATCGCTCCTCGCTCCACGCTCCTCGCTCCTCGCTCCACGGGATGATTCCACGAGGTGCAGGGGTGGGGTGGCCACCCTAGGGCAGCAAGGGGTGGAGGAGAGGTGGTGGAGAGGTGGGGAGCAAAGGGGCAAGGGAGGGGGAGGCGCACGGCCAAGGGAGGAGGGAGGCGGCTAAGGCAAGGGCAAGTGGGGGGAAGGGCGCACAAGGGGCAGGGGTGAACGCCCAAGGGCTGGTGGGGAGTCCGTTAAGGAGACCTACTCCATCCCACCAAAGCCCACTTAAGGCCCAAACTCCCCCGGGAAGGCCCAAAACCTCGAAAACGGCCCGGAAACGTTATTAACCTCCATACCTTATGGTTTTAACCTGCCATACCATATTTCATAAAGTTTTTGACCTTAACATGCACCATTTAAAAGGTTATGACACTCCGTGGTGACACATCACTTCAAACGGCCCAAAAATGCGAGTAAACCTCAAGCCGAAAGGTTTTATTCTCTAATTTCACATTCTATAATGTCACACCATACCGTAGTGTCACAGGTTCGTCAAGATCTTTACAAAAAAGAATACATGCGATTTGAGATGAAACCCGGTGAGTCGCTAGATGACTTCTTTGCACGTTTCAATAAAATTCTTAGTAATCTTCGTGCTGTTGGAGTTAGCTTTGATGATGCTGCTAATGCTAGACAATTGCTTGGTGCTTTAGACATGTCTATTTGGGAGATAAAAGTTACATCCATTAGAGAATCTACTGTCATGAGTACACTTACATTAAATGTTCTTTATTCCAAGTTGAAAACTCATGAATTAGATGTTCTTGCTAGAAAGAATGATCATAAATCAATTGCTTTGACATCTCAATCTAGAATATCTCATAATAGTGCTGCTTCAAGTTTTGCTCTATCTTTCTTATCTTCACTAATCGATGAACAGATTGAGCAATTCCCAGAAGAAGACTTGTCACTACTCTCTTCTCGCTTTAACAAAGCTTTACAAAATGTGAGAATGAGAAAGAGAGGTGGTGGTGGCCCTCCAAGATGCTATGAGTGTGGTGATCTCGACCATATTCGTCCAAACTGTCCTAAACTTGCAGGTAAAGCATCAAGGGAGGAGAAGGACAACGACAGAAGAAAAGAGAAGAAGTTCTCTTCAAGTAATAGAAAGAAGAAGAGCTTCATCAATAGCAAAGTTGTCCACTGAGTTCTTTCCGCTCTTGAACAAGTCAATTTGAGCGATGTGGATTCAGGGAGCAGTGAGGATGATGCAACTCCAAGCAAGCATGAGTTGACGGGGTTGTGTCTCATGGCTAAAAGCAGCAACAGCTTTACTGAGGACGACCACGACAACGACTTCAATGAGGTAGATCCTTCTTACGATGAATTAGCTTTTAGATCTATTTCCAACCGTTGGATCTAGATCCAACGGTTTAGATCGTGCCACGTAGCCGTGAACCGCACCGTGCTAGATCCATTCTCCGCCGTTAGATCTAGATCGTACGGCTAGGGTTAGCTGCGATGTAGCGTTTAGATCGGATCTCGACCGTCCGATCAAGATCGAACGGTCCAGATCAACCGAGTCGTTTCCAACGCGTGTGGTTGGATCTGATCTGGACCGTTGATTTTCCAATCAACAGCCCAGATCGTGCCGCGTGTCCAGTATTTGGACCGTCGCGGTCAACCGCGGTCGCCGCTGACGTCACGTGTCACGCGTGGGGCCCGCGTGTCAGCGGCTCAGCCGAACCGCACCATGACGTCACCGCTGACGTCACGGTGAAACCGGTATCGGCCGTCATCGGTAGGCGCGTTGACGTCACCGTTGACGTCATCCGAGGGGGCCCACATGTCAGTGAGACATGCCCTCGTGCGCCGAGTCCACGGTGGACCGAGCCGTTCCGTGCGCCGAGTCCATAGACCCGAGGCGACGTGGCAGCTTCTGATTGGTCCACGTGTCCTGCTGACGCAATAAATTGATTTTCCGATATAAAAATAAATGATTTAATTCGGTTTAATATTTTATTTGAATATTGAAACTTCAAACGCTTATAACTTTTGCATTCTAACTCCGATTTGAACGATTCCAGTTTCTAAATTTTTATAAAATTGAGATCTACCTAATGATGAATTTTATTAAATTTTTGGACCAAAGTTTTTCTCTGTATTATTATTTAATTGATTTTTTTAAACTTTAAACGTTTGTAACTTTTGCGTTTTAACTCCGATTTTGACGATTCAAATTCCTAAAAATTCTTAAAATTATGCTCTCTCTGTTTGTGAACTTTATTTGAAGTTTTGGATACTTTTGTGTACTGTTTTATTTATTTATTACTATTTACACCGTTACGAGTAGACGTTGAAGTGCCAGTAAGCTTCGAAGGTGAAGTGTTGACCCAAAAGCCAGCCCAAGACCAAGAACAAGTACTCTTTGAAGGCAAGTTGTGCTTTGACCATGTCGATCCCATTTTTTTGAAATTAATTTAATTTAAATTATTGCATGCTATTTTATTTAGCAATTGTTTTAATTATGTCGGGAGTTAGATAAATACCAAATTGCACTATGACACCATGACTATTAATTATGTGCCATGAACCCCTTGTCACCCTAGTGTGGAATAATTAGTTGGACACTACTAAATTGCCAACATTGGGTATTTAGATCGTTGTAGTATATTGCTTTGACCTGCTACATGCTCATGATATGATTTTGGACAATCAAATGTTAATCTTGACTTAATGATATATTGAACCTGTTTTGGAAAGGTATCATGTGTGGTGATTGTTGATGGCACATGGTGCATGGTAATCAACTGGGTTTGATAAATAGATTCAAATCGGGGCAAGTGGCAAGAATGGCATGGTGGGCCATGATTGGCATCAGGGATGTTGGTTTGGTTCTTCGGGTAGTCTTGCCCTGGTCAACCTAAGGACTTAACCTTGCAAGCCTTTGAACTGAGTCAAACGTGCAACCACATGTCCAGAATGGGACGGGCCTAGTTGATTAAGTTGCTAATAACGCACTGTGGGACCTCGGGATGTCAACTACAACTTTTGTGTAGTTGTATGCGGGGAGCGTCATCGGCTACGGCCAGGTACCCATCTAACGGTTAAATAGCCTAGACTTCGCCTTTGCTAAGGGAAGGGTTAGTGCTCAATAACCGGGGAGGCCCACTTGTGCTGTTAGAAGTTTCCGAAAGACTTTGTTATGGACACTCGCCTTTGTGGTGTTTGGCTGTATCTTGTGGGTAAAGTGCATAACCTCTGCAGAGTGTAAAATCTATTCGAATAGCCGTGTCCGCGGCATTGGACATTACTCAGGAATTACAGTCAAGGGTTAGACTTTCATAAAAATGACTTGGCTTTGGAAGAATGGTTGGTTTGGAATGATAAGTTGGATCTAGGTTTGGGAAATGCTTTATTGATGGAACCTTTGTGAAAAATACTCTAATCATTATCGTTTTACCGCTTTGCAATCTATTATTGTATTTACTCATGCTACTTTACTGCAAATGAACTTGTTAGACTATTCCTTGTATCAAGCCATGCATGTAGAATATTAGCTTGCATTCTGTGCATGACTTGCTGAGTACCAAGTACTCACCCTTGCCACAATACAATATCAGTTGAAGAAGAGTCGACACCAGCTTTGGAGGAAGAGTTACAGGAGGAGCCGTCTAACTAGGGAGCGAGCCCAGTCAGTTGCCTGTGGTATACTGGATGGCGCCACGAAGTTATTTTATTTCCGCTGCAGTTATTTCTCTTTTAATAAGTCTTCGCCCTGCGTGGCATACCTTTATAACTTGACCATAAGGTCGAGCAACCAGTTTGGTTATTTTAAATTAAGGTACTTTACTATTTCGTTGAGTATGATTGTGATATTCACCGACGTTGAGACTGTGTGCACTAGCGTGATCCTGGACTAGTGCTGAATACACAAAGGGTCCGGATTTGCAAATTCGGGTCCCGACAGAGGTGGTATCAGAGCCATACTAACTGTAGGCTCACCCATAGTTAGATTGGTCGTAGTGAGGATAAAACCTATTTTCTAAAGATAAAATTTGTTAAGATAATGAATGAATTCTTGACTTACCCCTTTCTTCCTTGTTCATACCCTTGCTGAGTTCTTTTCGTCTTCCACATTGATTTTAAAATGTTGCGTTCTTACGCGAGCGTCTTTGACAGATGATGATGAAGCACAACTACGCCGAGCGTGAAGGTGGCTACGCTGCCGAGTTGTGGTGTATGCTTCAGTTTCTTGGAGGTTCTGAGAGACCGCTCTACCGAGGGACTACACTCGTGCAGGTAGGACTGGTCGTAGGATGGGACGTCAAGGTTACGGTGTATGCCCGAGAGAAAACGAAGTTCAGCCACCCTTTCCTCTTCACCGCCAGGCGGTCTACCTTTGAGATGGGAATCCAGGAGGTGTCGCGTCGAGCAATGCAGCAGATCGCTCGCACCTACTCCAGGGAGCTGGAAGGCACAATGTTCCGTCACCACCCACGCCGAGACAGCAGAGCTCAGCGGAAGCCGATAGAAGATGAGGATGCTACTGTCACGCACTTGACCAGATTCGTCGTCGCCCAAGAGGAGCTTATCGACGACACAGTTCAGGAGTTGATGAAGGCTCGCGAGTAGGTCGAGGAAGGGAAAAAGCACTTAGAGAATGCTCGTGAGTACGTCGCCCATGCTGCGGAAAGGATCGCAGAGCTGGAGACCGCATCAGACGGGCAGGCCTCGATCCAGTTACAGCTTGGACGCCCAACCGTAGGAAGACCTGTAAGAGGCGCCACCGCACTCCGCGCCATAGCCACAAAGCAGCCTGATCCGTAACTAAAGGAAGACGCCGCGTCGTCAACCACAGCTGCAGTTGTGGGGCATGGCGATTGTTTCGCGCCGATGCCGCCGCACCCGCCGCGAGGAGGCAGTGGAGGTTTTCTTGACGAGTGAGCGTAGGTTTTTCTGTTAGGACTCCTTCGTCGAGTCGTGTTATAGAATAAGAGTCACCCTTAGAGGCGTTAGACTCCTGTGTTAGTCGTTTTGGATTTTCTTTGCTTGCTGAGTGTGCAGTATGTGTTGCAGGCCCTTAGGCGTTGTAAGCAACCATACCGAGTTATTATTGGTTTATTTATTAAAAAGGAATTTGAGTTACACATTTCCCTGCATAGTTTCCCTATTACTTGTCTATGCTTGTTTCCCCCTTATCCCTAAAACTTGGAGCAATCAACAGATGGTGAACACCCGCGGAAACTTTGGAGGCAACGACAGTGGTTCTCGCCCAGCTGGAAACCCCAATGATGGAGCACCTGCACCCCAACCAGCGCCGCCAGTTGACAATTAGAACTTCGGAGCTTTCCTTGCTGCACAGACTCAGTTGATGCATGCTATGATGCAACAGATGCAGCACATCACTACTCAGGCCGCCGCTAATCAAGTCAATCAAGGACAGCGTCAGGGCTCAAGGTTGTCAGAGTTCATGAGGACTCACCCACCTATTTTCTCTAGGAATGCCAATCCGCTGGACGCAGATGATTGGCTTAGGTCAATCGAAAGGAAGCTGCACATAACCCAGTGTGTGGGAAATGAGAGGGTACTCTACGCCTCTCACCAGCTAGAAGGAACTGCAGCAGAATGGTGGGAGAACTTCTATGCCATGGGAGAACCCATAGGATATCACTTGGGAGGAGTTCACCGCTGCTTTCCGCCAGTATCATGTGCCTGAAGGAATCATGGACCTCAAGAAGGAGGAATTCAGGGCTCTGAAGCAAGGCAGCCAGTTAGTGGCTGATTACCTGAACAAGTTCACACAGCTTGCACGCTACGCACCTGAAGATGTAGCGACAGACAAGGCCAGGCAGTCTTGTTTCTTGAAGGTAATGAACTCTGGACTGCAGGAGGGACTGATCACCCACACCTTTCCAGATTTCCAAGAGTTGGTGAATAAGGCACTCATTCTTGAGGACAAGCGCAAGGAACTGGATAACAACAGGAAGCGCAGGATGCAACAGCAGGGATCATGTCAGGGAGCGCAGCAACGTTTGAGAGTTGCGCCAAATCAGTTTTTCAGATTCCAGCCACAGAATGCAGCGAGGACACAGTCACCAGCACCAAGACCCATCAATCAGAACTATCAGACCCCAGCTCCAGCCAGAAACGCCGCTTCAGGCAGTCAACAGGGAACGGTGAGACGCTACTACACATGCAATGAGCCAGGGTACTTCTCCAACAGTTGCCCCAAGAAGACAGCAGGAGTGACCCCAGTCCGCTTCAACTTGGGCTCCACACCAGCCAGGACGTCAGCACCAGGAGCAAACCGCGGGACAGCACAGCCAGGAGCTGCACCCCAGACCGTGGTGAGAGGCCGAGTCAACCACGTCACCGCAGATGCACTTCAGAATGCCACAGACGTCGTACTGGGTAAGTTACTTGTTAACTCAGTACCTGCAACAGTTTTGTTTGACTCTGGAGCTTCGCATTCGTTTATTTCACAAGGCTTTACTGCTAAAAATGATTTGGAGATTGCAAGACTTAAATGCATACTTCTAGTTCAAAGCCCTGGTTCCGAACTCCGAACGAAAGTAGGATGTTCTGGGGTAAGAATATTAATAGATGGGGTAGAGTTCCTAGCGAACCTTATTATGTTGGAAACCCAGACCTTAGATGTTATATTGGGAATGGACTGGTTATCCAAGCACAAGGCTGTGCTGGATTGTGGGCGAAGGACTATCTCAGTTGAGGGCCCATGCGGAAGAAAAGTGGAATTTCAAGCAACCGCCGTTCGAGATGGACAGCTGATGGTCAACAGCACGAAAGCAATCAGCATAGAGGATGTTTCAGTAGTGAATGAGTATTCTGATGTTTTTCCCAAAGAATTGCCTGGGATGCCGCCAGACAGAGACATATAATTTGTGATTGAGCTAGTACCTGGTACAGCCCCGATAGCAAAGAGACCTTACCGGATGTCCACCGAAGAATTGGTAGAGATGAAGAAACAACTTGAAGAGTTGATGGAAAAAGGATTCATCAGACCGAGTTCGTCGCCGTGGGAAGCACCAGTTTTGTTCGTCAAGAAGAAGGACGAGAGTTTCAGGATGTGCATTGACTACCGTGCACTCAATGAAGTCACCGTGAAGAATAAGTACCCGCTACCCAGGATCGATGACCTGTTTGACCAGTTGAGAGGAGCCGGAGTTTTCTCCAAGATTGATCTGAGATCAGGATACCACCAGTTGAAGATTCGATCAGAGGATGTACCGAAGACCGCATTCTCGTCAAGATACGGACATTACGAGTTTACAGTTATGTCCTTTGGTCTGACAAATGCGCCAGCTTATTTCATGAATATGATGAATAAGGTATTCATGGAGTACTTGGATAAGTTTGTTGTCGTATTCATAGATGACATTCTTGTTTACTCCAAGTGAGGAGAAGAGCACACAGAACATCTGAGGCTAGTTTTGGAGAAGCTGAGGGAACAGCAACTTTTTGCCAAATTCAGTAAGTGTGATTTTTGGAATGACAAAGTGGAATTCCTTGGACACGTAATGACCGCAGAAGGAGTCGCCGTCGATCCAAGCAAGGTAGAAGCTGTGTTACATTGGGAACAGCCGGAGACCGTGACCCAGATTCGGAGTTTTCTTGGAATGGCAGGTTACTACCGCCGCTTCAGTGAAGGCTTTTCGACAATTGCAAAACCTCTTACGCAATTGTTGAAAAAGGAGAAGAAGTTTGCATGGACGCCAGAGTGCGAAAAATGTTTCCAAGAGTTGAAGAAGCGATTGACATCAGTGCCAGTGTTAGTTCTACCGGACGTCAATCAAAGCTTCGATATCTATTGTGATGCATCGCGTCAAGGACTTGGATGTGTGTTGATGCAGAGTCGGAAGGTCGTTGCTTATGCATCAAGGCATTTGAGGCCACATGAAGAGAACTATCCGACGCATGACCTATAGTTAGCTGCCGTAGTGCACGCTTTGAAGTTGTGGCGACACTACCTGATTGGAAACAGATGTGAAGTGTATACGGACCATAAGAGTCTCAAATACATTTTCACCCTTTCAGACCTGAACATGAGGCAAAGAAGATGGTTAGAGTTGATCAAGGACTACAATGTCGGGATCCCTTACCATCCAGTAAAGGCTAACGTAGTGGCCGACGCCTTGAGTCGGAAGAGCCATACCGTGAATATGTTAATAGCCACAAGTCAGGACGAGCTATGCAAAGAGTTTCAGAAGATGCAGATTGAGGTGGTACATGAGGGATTCTTGGCCGCATTGGAAGTAAAGCCCACTCTGGAGGATAAAATTATAGAGGGACAGAAGGATGATGACAAGATCCGCAAGATTAAGTCCAAGATGGATGAAGACAAGGCATAAGACTTCAAGCTAGATGAGCAAGGCACGTTGTGGATGAAGGATCGAATCTATGTGCCGAACAAGAAGGAACTAAAGCAACTAATTCTGGAGGAAGCCCATGACTCCAAATATTCCATTCACCCATGAAGTGCCAAGATGTACCAAGATCTGAAGGAAAGATTCTGGTGGCCAAGCATGAAGCGGGAAGTCGCCGAGCATGTTGCATTGTGCGACATATGCCAGAGAGTCAAAGCAATACATCAGAGGCCAGCAGGATTGCTGCAACCATTGAAGATACCTGAGTGGAAATGGGAGGAAATCGGAGGAAATCGGAATGGACTTCATTACCAGTTTACCTAAAACTCAAGGAGGATATGATTCCATATGGGTTATAGTGGACCGTTTGACTAAGGTCGCCCATTTTATCCCTGTAAAGACTACTTACTCGGGAGATAAATTAGCGGAGTTGTATATGACCAGGATCGTCTGTTTGCATGGAATGCCGAAGAAGATTGTATCGGACAGAGGTACCCAGTTTACCTCGAGTTTCTGGAATAAACTGCATGAAGCCATGGGAACTCGCTTGAATTTCAGTACAGCTTATCACCCTCAGACGGACGGGCAAACCGAAAGAGTTAATCAGATTCTAGAGGACATGCTACGAGCTTGTGCATTGGCTTATGCTACCTCTTGGGATAAGAGTTTGCCGTACGCAGAGTTCAGCTACAATAACAGTTATCAGGCCAGTCTGCAGATGTCACCTTTTGAGGCACTGTATGGTCGACCCTGTCGGACGCCATTGAACTGGAACAAGACATGTGAACGCAGTGTCTTTGGGCCGGATATTCTTCAAGAAGCCGAAGAACAGATTGCCATGATTAGGGAGAGATTGAAGATAGCCCAATCACGACAGAAGAGTTATGCTGATAATCGTCGCCGGGATCTGAGTTTTGAGCTGAAAGACTTTGTTTATCTCAGAGTTACACCTCTCAGAGGAGTCAAGAGATTCCATGCCAAAGGAAAACTCGCGCCGTGATATGTGGGACCATTCAAGGTTCTCAGCCGTAGAGGCGAAGTTGCTTACCAATTAGAATTGCCGCAGTCATTAGCCAGAGTGCATGATGTGTTCCATGTGTCACAACTGAAGAAGTGTCTCCGAGTACCGGAAGAGCAAACATCGTTAGAGTCAATAGTGCTGCAGGAGGATCTGACCTACAAGGAGCATCCCGTGAAGGTTCTAGACACCATTGATCGAGAGACGAGAAATAAATCAACGCGTTTCTGCAGAGTTCAGTGGAGCAACCATGCAGAAAGCGAATCAACTTGGGAGCGCGAGGAGGATTTGAAGAAAGAGTTTCCGGACCTATTCCTTAGTTAGCCCTGAATCTCGGGGACGAGATTCTGTTAAGGGGGGAGGTTTGTAACACCCCAAAATTTTGCTTTTCTTAAATTCAAATGTGATTTGGCATTTTTGAGAATTTTTGGAATTTTCTGGAATTTATTTAGATTTATTTGGGTTTAATTTGAATTTATTCCCTTTTGAAATAATTAAAGAATTCAATTTTACAAATAAAATTTTGTTGGAAATATTTTATTTAAGTCCAAAATGTTCCAAAATATTTTCTAGAATTTTTCTGGGATTTTTCTGAGTGTTTTGCTATTTTTCTTGAATTAAATTAATTTCTGGAAATTAATCGGATTATTTTAATCGCTGGAAAATCGAGTTGGTTTGTATCGTTTCCTCCGACTTAATTGCATTCGAGCCTCGAATCGACTCGAGTCCGAGTCCGACTCGAACCCGATTCAGCCCTAACCCTCTCGACCGTCCGAGGCAAGTTGTGCTTTGACCATATTGATCCCATTTTTTTTGAAATTAATTTAATTTAAATTATTGCATGTTATTTTATTTAGCAATTGTTTTAATTATGTCGGGAGTTAGATAAATACCAAATTGCAGTATGACACCTTGACTATTAATTATGTGCCATGAACCCCTTGTCACCCTAGTGTGGAATAATTAGTTGGACACTACTAAATTGCCAACATTGCGTATTTAGATCGTTGTAGTATATTGCTTTGACCTGCTACGTGCTCATGACATGATTTTGGACAATCAAATTTTAATGTTGACTTAATGATATATTGAACCTATTTTGGAAAGGTATCATGTGTGGTGATTGTTGATGGCACGTGGTACATGGTAATCAACTGGGTTTGATAAATAGATTCAAATCGGGGCAAGTGGCAAGAATGGCATGGTGGGCCATGATTGGCATCAGGGATGTTGGTTTGGTTCTTCGGGTAGTCTTGCCCTGGTCAACCTAAGGACTTAACCTTGCAAGCCTTTGAACTGAGTCAAACGTGCAACCACATGTCTGTAATGGGACGGACCTAGTTGATTAAGTTGCTAATAACGTACCTGTGGGACCTCAGGATGTCAACTACACCTTTTGTGTAGTTGTACGGGGGAGCGTACCGGGGCTACGGCCAGATACCCATCTAACGGTTAAATAGCCTAGACTTCGCCTTTGCTAAGGGAAGGGTTAGTGCTCAATAACCGGGGAGGCCCACTTGTGTTGTTAGAAGTTTCCGAAAGACTTTGTTATGGACACTCGCCTTTGTGGTGTTTGGCTGTATCTTGTGGGTAAATTGCATAACCTCTGCAGGGTGTAAAATCTATTCGAATAGCCGTGTCCGCGGCATTGGACATTACTCGGGAATTACAGTCAAGGGTTAGACTTTCATAAAAATGACTTGGCTTTGGAAGAATGGTTGGTTTGGAATGATAAGATGGATCTAGGTTTGGGAAATGCTTTATTGATGCAACCTTCGTGAAAAATACTCTAATCATTATCGTTTTACCGCTTTGCAATCTATTATTGTATTTACTCATGCTATTTTACTGCAAATGAACTTGTTAGACTATTCCTTGTATCAAGCCATGCATGTAGAATATTAGCTTGCATTCTGTGCATGACTTGCTGAGTACCAAGTACTCACCCTTGCCACAATACAATATCAGTTGAAGAAGAGTCGACACCAGCTTTGGAGGAAGAGTTCCAGGAGGAGCCGTCTAACTAGGGAGCGAGCCCAGTCAGTTGCCTGTGGTATACTGGATGGCGCCACGAAGTTATTTTATTTCCGCTACAGTTATTTCTCTTTTAATAAGTCTTCGCCCTGCGTGGCGTACCTTTGTAACTTGACCATAAGGTCGAGCAACCAGTTTGGTTATTTTAAATTAAGGTATTTTACTATTTCGTTGAGTATGATTGTGATATTCACCGACGTTGAGACTGTGTGCACTAGCGTGATCCTGGACTAGTGCTGAATACACAGAGGGTCCGGATTTGCAAATTCGGGTCCCGACAGGGCACAACAGCTAAATTCAACCTTGCCAACGTAATGTCAAGTATTGAATCATCTGTAAGGGTAAACTCACCAATTCCAATTTATCTGGTCAAGTTTTTATAAAAGTATAGAAAATGTCTAGCTATGTGATGACTTTACCAAGTGCTTATGACCGCGAGCACGGCTAATCGATTAGTTTTAGACTCTGCAGAGTTTGTACAGCTTTACCCACAAGATATGTCCTCCCTTTGTGGCAAGCGCAATTGACACACTTCCTTTGGTGTGCCGCCAGAGAGTTCATAACAAAACCATTCGATTACTTGAACTTAACTTTGCACTAGCCCGATGTCGACTCACCCTGACTATGATGGAAACCAAAAAGGTAAAAATTATTCTGGAGCCAGTGACCCACCAGGAATAATAATAGCCCCAAATCATAGCCAGGCGTACACCGTTACAATGGCAGATGCCAACACCTCGGTGATGACACCTCCCTCGAGCAAACCTATATCCGGAATGCCCGTGCTACTACTGCCTACCAATGTGCAAAGCTAGTTCCAAATAATTTTAATAGGTTAAGACTGTCCCAGTCTAGTACTTGTGGTTGTACGGTTATCTTGGCCTGAAAACAACACATCAGCTCGGTTCTTATACGACACAAGCAATTGATCTCCCGCTATCTACATGCATTACTAATTGCACATCCGGCTATTGCCAATAATCACCCGCGTCAAAATCATAGTTTTATTTTTCAAAGTGTTAAAATATCGAATCCACAAGATATCATCAGGTTTAAGATTAAAGTTCATCATGTCCAATGTTTAATCTAATATGTCAAATATTTATTACGAACAGTAAACCATATGTTCTCATCCCAATCTAAAGCAGGGCTAAGCATATGCATGTAATAATCGAATATACCCCTTTGTGTGTCCATCAACAATCTAGGGTTTCATCTATCACTACTGATTAAGGTAAACCATCAATGAAGGTTATAACTACCATTTTCCCATATTACAGCAGTGTACACAAAATATAGCACATGCATGCAAGTTTTAATTTAGTTTTTCTTGTTAAAGGAAAAATAGGATCTACATGAGTGCTTGCCTTGCTATCCATTGTCTTCAGCGACAAAGTCGAAGTTGGATTCTTGAAATTGTCGACGACGAAGTCCGAGATGTCGGATTCTACATGTCGCATAATGGAAAAGATAGGAAATAGCAAATAACACTTTCAATAGGGGCAAAAGGAAATCGGATGTAAAATCAAATAAGCAATCATTATATAAAACAAGCATGGATCGCGGTTTAGGGTTTCGGGCCCGTATGATAGAACGTACTATATTTATGTCGTAGTTTTTATTACCGATTAATGGTTTGAAGGTCGCATCGCACACAACATCTATTCCTTATGATTCATTCTATTTTATTTTACGAATTCAAGAAGCTAAGATTGTATATGTTATTATAAATCAATACATAAAACAACAGGGTGTGAGCATATATAACTTGCACTATTGAATATAAGCAATAACAAACATCAACAATTAATCACTTGTGCATGCATGGTTCAATTTGAGCAAACATCAGGCATTCAACAATTAATTACTAACGCAGGTAGAGCTTAATCTACGGTACTAGTTATTAAGAAAAGTTACTTATTTATATATGATGGGCTTTTAGGGCTCCAAATGTGCAGGGCTATGTTTGAATAGGATTCAAATGCAAAGCAAATTGTAATATAATTACTTCTACATAATGAAACAGTCTAGCTTTAGGAAAACATTCTAGAACTGGTTCTATAGATACTAGTTCTTATCGGTGATATTCTAATCATTCTTTGAGTTATGAATAGTTATACCCTAGGTTTGCGACTAAACGTGATATGTAATCATTCTTGTATATTAATAGGATCTTGACCTTAAGGTTATTGTCAATATTAGTCCAATAGCACTTGGGTCATATCTATTAAATCATGGTACATATATTATATGAAACATATGTTTCCTAAGGACCAAAAGTACATTAAGTTTAATTTATACATGAGAACTAACATGGCTAGGGTTAAGTATAATAATTCTTGTAAGATTAAATGGTCCCGTACTATGAATCATACTAAACAAGTTTTATATGCATTACTACCTATATTTATGCATCATATTCTAAGCATATGTCATACAAGTATGATCATTTATTAACTTAGTTTAATCTTAACTAATCATGAAATATTTTTATATCCTGGAAATATTTATATGACCCTAGGAACATTTTGGGATTCATTTTATGATTCCAGGAGCTATGGTTTATATTAATTACAATCGAACATATAGCAACATGATTAATTTCAATTAAATATTGCATGATACACCCTAAGTACTTCTGTAGAATCATGTTCTATATTGTTTAACTAGCATAATAGAACAAGTTTCATATCATTTGGATGAAAAATAAACAAGTTATTGCATTTTGAATATACCATGTATTGAAATCAAACTTAAAAGGGAATTAATACAGACTAACTCTAAATTCAAATTTAATCACATATTTAGAGAGCTTATGATATAAGGATTCTAACAAAATTTGTTGCATTCAATTTGAACATCATTTGCAAAAAATCTACATGAAACATATTTGAATCCTATTCTTTAAATTCAAAAACTGATTTAAAATATTAATAAAATTTTAAATATTTTTGCATATTATGAAAATAGATGATTTAACATGAATTTAGAAACTTGTTTGACTTAATTTGGGCTTACGGTTTAAAAGTTATAGCCATTTGAATCAACTTGGTTCCAATAAATCCTAGGAAATTGAAAAATATGCTTTCACTGGTAGAAGGCGTATTCTTGCAGTTTTGCGTGTGCTGACTCAATTAAACCGAACCGCAATCACTGATGTACCGGACCCAGCAATTAGTGGCCCGTGCGGCTTATGCACGCGTGCGAGGGGGCGATTGGCTCTTGGGGCCGATTGTCCAGTGAAGGAGAACTCGGTTTAGGGCTGACTAGTGGGCCATTGGCGACAGCGTCACGGCCCTGGACGAGGCACCGACACAGTGGGCCTACCGGGCAAAGGGCCGAAGCATGGAAGATTGGTTCCGCGGCTTGCCAGCGGCGAGGAGGGCCGGCCAAACCTGAGCGATGGCGGGGTCAGCTAGAGGAGTTCCTAAGGGTTCTAGAGCTGAGCTCAAAAGAGCTTCGACGGCTACTGAGCAAGCTCGCGACAGGAGCAGGCGGCGACACCCATGGCCGTCAACCAAGAGCTCAGGGAGTAGGTATCGAGGACTAATGAAGCATTGCATGAGTTTCACTGAGATCTAAGGATCCATTCGGTAGATACAATTGAGAAGGGGCTCCAGGTTGGGGTCTCACCGTGCAAGAGGCGGCGGCGGCCCAAGGAACACGGTGCGACAAGGTTAGGAGGATTATGAACTGAAATTGACACATGCATTAGATTGGTGAGTATACAGGAATGCTTCAATCTCAAAGAATTGCTTTGATTCCTACCGCAACTCGTCAATTGATGATTCCCCCTATTGTCGGATTTTTGCCGAAACTGAGGAAGATGAGGGTCTTCGGTTCGGTTGAAGGTTTTAGTACGAAACTAGAGTCCCTAGTGTCAGATCCCGAGTAGAGATCCGACAAGAGAACCAACTCGCATCAAACCAGACTGGATCTGAAGACTCCCCGTAAAACACAGAAGAGATAATCGAACGAGATAGCAGGCTAACAACTAAAAATATCAGGCTAACAACTAAAGTACTTTAGTCAAGGGGATTCTTATCCCTTCCTTTCCTCCACCGGAGGTTTATATAGCCAGTCTTTACGGACAAAGTTTTTTACAGCGAGTAGTTCAGTGAAACAACGAAAACGACAGGAAGAAGTAAATTGTTCAGAGCTTCTGAGCTACGGCTAAAACGAAAATGGACTGTAACTCATCATCCCGCCGTTAGATGGCTTCGTGTCCAGTTAGGCCAGATCTCCCCCATTGATATCTATTTAACGAAGTCGATGAAGCGTTACGCTGGATGCCGATTACTCCTGTTCTTCTTCTCCATCCCGGTACTCTGACAATTCCCCGGCGTGAAGTCCCAGCTTGTCCTCAAGCGCAAAAATCCGGAAATGTACCTTGTATGAATGCTGCGTCCTCCCAAGTTGCATCTCTTTCTGGCAAATTGAGCCATTGAATAAGCCATTGAGTAACAGCAACTCCTTTCCTAGGTACCATCCTTCTATTCAACACAGCCACAGGTTCGACCTTGACTCTTCCTTCGGAATCCACTAGAGGCAGCCCCGGTAAAGGAATTGCCCGGTCTCCAATATGTTTCTTCAATTGACTGACATGAAAAACCGGATGAATACCCGCATCAGCTGGTAATTGCAATCTGTATGCCACTTCTCCCACTTTGCTCAAGACTCTGAATGGTCCATAAAACTTTGATCTAAGCTTCAGTGACCCTCGCAGACCAAAGGCATTTTGTCTGTAAGGTTGCATTTTCAAATATACCATGTCACCTTCCTGGAAACTCCTTTCAGTTCTCCCTTTGTCTGCGAAACGCTTAATTCTGTTCTGGGCTTGCTGCAAGTTAAACTTGAGTCTTTTCAGCATCTCTTCCCTTTCTTCAATGGATAGTTTGGCTTCCTCCGACACATTACAAGGTATTGACAATTCTGCGAGTTGTGGAGGATGATATCCATAAAGAGCTTGAAATGGGGTCATCTTCAATGAAGTGTGATAAGAAGTGTTATACCACCATTCGGCCATTGTCAACCAATGCATCCACTTTTTCAGTTCTTGAAATACCATACTTCTCAAATAAGATTCAAGGCATTGATTCACCCTTTTCGTTTGTCCGTCCGTTTGTGGGTGATAGGCTGTGCTAAACCTTAGAGTGACCTTGAGAGCTTTGAACATTTCTTGGAATAGTCGACTGGTGAAGATTCGATCTCTGTCAGTCACTATAACCAGAGGCATGCCATGAAGTTTGAAAATATGGTTCATAAATGTTTGAACAATTTGTTGTACCGTATATGGATGAGATAACGCAAGAAAATGTGCATATTTCGTAAGTCTGTCCACCACCACAAGGATTACCTCTTTCCCTTTTGAGTTTGGCAGCCCTTCAATAAAATCCATAGAAATATGGGTCCAAGCCATTTCTGGAACCTCTAATGGATTCAACATCCCCGGAATATGAAGATGTTCTGATTTCGTTAGTTGGCAAATTGGACATTCTTTCACAAAGGACTCAACATTCCTCTTCATCCTTGGCCAATGAAATAATTTTTTAATCGGTGGTATGTAGCCTTCATTCCTGAATGACCTCCGAAAGCCGAATTATGGAAATTGTCCATAAGCAAGGTCCTGATGTTACCTGTTTCTCCCACATAAAGTCAGCCCTTGTACTTAATCAGACCATCCTCTATTCGTAGCTTGTTTTGTTCATCCTCCTGGTTCATTATTTGTTCCTTGATCTTTGTCACTTGAGGGTCATTTTCATAACTAGACTTGATGTCTTCCACCCACTCAGGAATTACATAAGCAACTGCGGCACATGCTGATATTTCCGAAGGCAAATGTTCTACTCTGGATAGGGCATCCGCCACTTGGTTTTCCTTTCCCTTTTTATACTCAATCTTAAAGTCAAATTCCAGTAATTTCAGCATCAACTTATGCTGTATTCCATCCACCAACCTTTGTGAAGTGATGAATTTCAAACTTTGCTGATCGGTTTTAATAATGACTATTCCCGAGCAAGTAATGTCGCCACTTTTTCAATGCTTCTAGAATTGCAATAGCTTCCTTGTCATAGATAGATTTAACAGCTGATCTTGCTCCCAAAGCTTTAGTGAAGTAGGCAATTGGTTTGCCCGACTGCATCAGTATTGCACCAATCCCCGTCCCACTTGCATATGTCTCTAGATGGAATGGCTTGGAGAAATCTAGAAGGCCAAGAACTGGACAAGAAGTCATAATTTGTTTGAGCCGGTTAAATGCCTCAGTGTGTTGTAATTCCCATTTAAAATTATCCTTCCTTAACAAATCAAATAATGGTCAGCATATTTGACCGTATCCTTGGACAAATCTTCTGTAATAACCAGTCAAGCCGAGAAATCCCCTCAATTTAGATACCGTATCAGGTTTCGGCCACTTGAGCACATCTTCCACCTTCTTAGGGTCTGTCGCTACTCCCTCTGGACTGATCACATGCCCCAGGTATTCAATGGTTGATACGGCAAAAACACACTTACTCTTCTTTGCTACCAGCTGGTTGTCGATCAAGACTTGTAAAGTGGTTTCCAAATGCTTCAAATGTTCTTCAACAGACTTACTATATACCAGAATGTCATCGAAAAATACCAGGATGAACTTCCTCAAATATTCTGAAAATACATGGTTCATTAGCGCTTGAAAGGTAGGAGGTGCATTAGACAAGCCAAAGGGCATAACATTATACTCATAATGTCCCCATATGTGTCTTGAATGCAGTCTTAGGAATGTCTACTTCATTCATTCTAATTTGATGATAACCGGAACGTAAGTCAAGTTTTGAAAAAATGATAGCACCATGCAACTCATCCAATAAATCCTCAATCACCGGCATCGGGAATTTGTTCTTGATTGTTAGTGCATTTAACTGTCTAAAGTCTACACACATCCTCCATGCCCCATTTTTCTTTCTAACCATCACAACTGGAGAAGAATACGGACTGCTACTTGGGCGGATTTCACCAGTTTTGAGCAACTCTTTGATGATGTCCTCTACTGCACTCCTTTGGTGATGCGGAATTCTATATGGCCTCAAATTGGGCGGCTCAGATCCTGGCTTCAAATGAATCACATGATCGCAATCCCTCTTAGTAGGCAGTCCTGTAATCTCTGCAAATACCACCGAATAGCGGTCCAATAGTTTCCTTACCTCTGGATTCAGCAACTCATCAATTCTCTCCAACTCCGATGCAGATGAGTTAATATGAATTAAATATCCGTTCACCCCCTTACTTATCATTTTCTGTAATTTGTCAGCTCGCAACATATAGTTGTTAGTTGGCTGAGTGTGATCACTAAGTTGTATCCGCTCCCCATCTTTATTCACAGTCAATTTTTTCTCTTTGAGGTCTAAAGTGATAGGACCATGATTGTTAATCCAATCCACTCCCAAGATAATATCAAAACTTCCCAGCTTGAGTAACCGAAAGGTAGAACAAAAAGTGAAATTCTGAATTTCATATGACAGTTTCTCTACTTGTGTTTCTGATGACAGCTCCCCTCCGCCTGCCACTTGCACCTTTCTAGCTGGTATTGACTTCATAACATATCCATTCCTGATTGCATACTCATAATCCATAAAGGAATCAGTACTTCCACTATCCAACAAAGCAATAGCTTGCGTGCTGCCAATGTTTACGATCAATGAAAAAGTCGTTGGTCCAAACATTCCATTTGCAGCATAGACTGAGATCTGTAATAGTTGCTCATTGACTTCTTCAGCCGATCTCTCATCTGGACTTGCCGGAGCGGTAATGAAACCGGTTGGGTCCTCACTTTGTTCAGTTTCCTCTACTGACAGATTTTCTTGTTCACCTTGCATTAATAAGGTATGGAGAGCATTCCGTACCTTACACTGTTGGTTATGTCCCGACGTCTATGGCTCATGGCAATGCCAACAAGTTCTCCCAGTTCTTTCATATTGAATTCCTTTCTTCTCCTCTCTCTTGTCAACGAATTGGGGTTTCTGAACCAGGGGCTTCTGTGATATCATAGGCTTGGGTCTGGAACTTCCCCCATACTGATTCCCCTTTTTAGCATTCATTGCCTTTTCTTCTATTTTGGCGAACCAGTACGCTTCCAATAATCCCTTGGGTAGGTGACTACTTACATTGTATTTGATTTCATCTTTAAGACCTCCTATGAAGCAGCTCAACAAATATTGCTCTTGTAAATAGGGGTGATCTTTCTTGACCATTTCAACACACTTCTCAAAATAATCAATATATCGGCTGACAGTATTTACTTGCTTGATGCCCTGCAAATTTTCCACAGCTTCATGTGCATTTGATTCAGAAAACCGATCACCAATTAATGCACTGAACTGGGACCAGGTTAGCGACTGCCAAGGAATTCCAATGCCTCTATACCATGTTCCTGCCCTGCCAACCGGATGACCCACGGCTAGATTGACCCACTGTTCAATGGGAGTACCAGACATTTCAAAAAAAACTTTCACACTGATCTATCCATCCTATTGGATTCTCTCCCGAAAACAATGATAATTCCAATTTGGGTCCCTTAATCACTGCCTCAGCATATTGCTGCCCAGTAGGATTACCCCCACAATAAATATTCCTTTGTGCATCAAACAAGTGAACTCCCTGATAATGTAGATTTTGAGTTGATTCATTGACAGGATGGGTATTTACCTGGGAATAGTTCGGCGACAGTATCGGATGGACATAGGTTGCTGCCTGGGGATTCCCAGTCCAATGGCCAAACTGTCTCCCTGAATTCCACTGCTGATGTACATGAGTACTTGTGTTGGCAGTATTTCCCAAGACACCCATCTCTCCAGGCGTTCTTGCATGTTGGGTTAATGATGTCCTTGTAGCCAGCGTGAATATGGGTGAACTACTGTATCCCAATCCACGATGCTCAAGCAAACCTGACTCATACACGTTAATTCCAAACTCTGTTCTGCCTACTTCCCCCCAATTTGCATCCACTGCTACCTGGGTTATATTTCCATCTCCCGCCGCCAAAGAACCATAAGATTCTACCGGATTTGATGATATTACCGATCTATTGAGCAACAGGTTCTTTATCTCCGCTACATCAGTTTTGAGACTCTCCAAGTCAGATAAGCGTACCTGAATCTTCTCGATTTCTTCCTGGTAATCCATATTTACTCCTCAGCAATCCGGTTCAAAAGTTCAGGCGAATATTCCACAAGATTGGGGGATTTTACGGATGAGCCAACCCCATTCCATACAATCACAGATAGGAAGAAATCCACACGCCAAGGAAGAATCTTTGCTCTGATACCAATTTGTCAGATCCCGAGTGGAAATTCGACAAGAGAACCAACTCGCATCAAACCAGATTGGATCTGAAGACTCCCCGTAAAACACAGAAGAGATAATCGAACGAGATAGCAGGCTAACAACTAAAAATATCAGGCTAACAACTAAAGTACTTTAGTCAAGGGGATTCTTATCCCTTCCTTTCCTCCACCGGAGGTTTATATAGCCAGTCTTTACGGACAAAGTTTTTTACAGCGAGTAGTTCAGTGAAACAACGAAAACGACAGGAAGAAGTAAATTGTTCAGAGCTTCTGAGCTACGGCTAAAACGAAAATGGACTGTAACTCATCATCCCGCCGTTAGATGGCTTCGTGTCCAGTTAGGCCAGATCTCCCCCGTTGATATCTATTTAACGAAGTCGATGAAGCGTTACGCTGGATGCCGATTACTCCTGTTCTTCTTCTCCATCCCGGTACTCTGACACCTAGGAAGACCCAAACCTCACTTAAATAGGCCCTTAGGGCGGTTGGGACAGTATTTGAACGAAGGTTAGGAGTAGTGGTGGGACTTGGGCCGTCGCCAAGACGCAGACGAGCCCGTCGTCTTGCCTGCATGAAACGGGCCAAAGACGGCCCGGTTGTTTCTTCGTCTTGGCCGGGCTAGCACGACGGTAAAATCAAGGCCCAAGACGCCCAAAAGCACGCCGGTCATTGCTTTGTCGGTCGAGCACGCAGAAGAATACAACGCACTAAATGTTTTTTTATAAATTAATACGTTGCTCAAATGAAAAAGTTGTCTACATGAAAAAGATGTGTCTCGAAATTATCTACAACTTTCATGTAGAATATAAATTCATATGAGCAAAGGAAGACTGTGAAAAATCCAAATTACCAAGAGATGTGGCGTCGGTCCGAAACTACACAGCGGACTAAATATTTTTGTATAAATTCATACGTTGCTTAAATGAAAAAGTTGTCTACATGAAAAAAATGTGTCTCGAAATTATCTACAACTTTCATGTAGAATATAAATTCATATGAGCAAAGGAAGACCTTCAAAAATACAAATTACAGGTTCGGGCCACGGCCCATACAATCGGGCCGTGTCGGGTGGCCCATCGTGCCAGATTTTTAGGCCCGGCCCGGCACGCCATTCGGGTCGTGCCAGCCCGGCCCATTTTTTTTCGTGTCGGGTCGTGCTTTGGACCATTAAAATCGGGTCGTGCTCGTGCTAGCCCACTAAGGCCCGGCCCAATTCCCAGGACTAGTTAGGAGTAACGGTCAGTCAAGATTGTTCTCCCGATTGCATCATGCGATAGGGTATGGGCTCGGTGCGCAAGTGGCAACTGGGTGTCGGAAGGACGATGTGGCCTCGTTTTGGGTGACAAAGCGGCGCAGATGAGGCAAACGCCGAGGCGGTTCAGCGATTTGCAGTGGCTTGTGTCTGAGCTCCAATCATGTGTGAGAAGATGATGGAGGTCACAGGATGGGAACGGCAATGAAATGGCGGCTAGTTAAGTCGGTAGCAAATGTGGTTCATGCTGTGGCTGAGTAATTAGTGAGCATTTAATGGATGTGAAGTATTATCTTGCTTGCATGGTCTACTGATTTGCGATGGCCAATTGAGAACCAATCAAAGAAGGACGGTGCAAAGAGTGGTCACAACTGAGAGCATGAATGGTGGCTGGTCTTTGTAGCTTTACTGAAGAAGCAGTCGCTGGAAAGTGCTTGCTCAGCCATGTTGCATCATGTCCTTGAGCACTTAATTGGCTCGGTTCAGTGTTCTGCCGAGAGAAGAAAGAGGAAGGCATTGACCTGTTGGCCAATGCAATTAATAGGTCCCATGTGACAGAGGAAAAGGGTGATGAGGAACCGGTCGGCTGAGGAAAACGAAGGTGGGTCCCACATGCAAGTGGAAGAAAGAGAAAACTCTAGGGCTCTCTAATCTGACAGCAGTAAGGAATGAATTAATTTGAGGATCTACACACTTTGTGAATTTTCAAAATTTTTATCTAAACATACTGGATAAGTTATATACGTCATGTAAAAATATCAGAGGATAATTCGTTGTATTCATTTTTGTAAAATTCTGACAATGCGGGCTGCACAGGAAAATTATTTCGGTTTTTGATTTATTTAATGATTTAAATTAAAACATTAATTTTTGAAACTTTTACTGAAGGCGTGGTTCTATATCAGTGTTCTACCATAAAAACTTCAGAGATATAATATCAATAATTATTTTATTAAAAATATTTTATTACGTTTTGCAGAATTTCAAAATTGAAATGATTAAATGAAAATAAATATCTAATCTATTTATTAATTTTTGTAAATTTTTATACCAGAGGATATGGATAAGATCTACTTACAGTAAAATTTTCAGGTTCTAGAGTTCAATCAAGATTTCTATAAAATTCTTTTACTATTTGGGTCAGGTTTTTCTTTTAATCCCTAAAATTTATCATCTCAAAGTTTAATGATGTTCACACCAATTTTGACCAGCCTAAAGCATTTTACAGGGTATTCCATGATTAGACCAAAATTACTAAAGTAATTCTCATTCTTTACTATTTTACCATTTCATATTTTCTATTTTTCTTCTATTTCTCAATTCCAATATCCATTCTATTCACTCAATAATTCAATAAATGCACACTAAAGTCATGAAATCCAATTACACATTTTAATATTTAATTTTAATCTTTTATAAATTTTGAGGATGTTACAACTTTTGTGATTGGCTGTGGTAAGTCCTCTTGCCCAGTTTTCCCTAGATGTCTCCGGGTACTTTGGGTTTGAGAAGCCAGATTTCTTGTCCTTTTTCTTTGAGGCATCTGAACAGGATGAGGAATACCTTCTACTTTCTTTGGTATTTTCACCCTCTCTGGTGCATTTCTTGCTGGTACATGCGACCCAACCACACTCTTCGGATCACAAAAATAATCAGGCAATTCATTTGCTAGATTCTGCAAATCAATTATCTTATGGACTTCTTGATTTGCTTCATTAGTGCGAGGGTCATGCGCGGGGATCCCAGTAGAATGCCATATTATTTTCTAACATTTTTCATCCAATGGTTGATTCTCTCCCCCTAATGAAGGGAAACGGTCCTCATCAAAGTTACAGTCAGCGAATCAGGCTATATGCAAGTCTCCAGTCATGGGTTCCAAATACCTGATTATGGATGCTCTCATAACCAACGTATATACCAGACTTACGGAGAGGGCCCATTGCAGTCCGCTGTGGGGGTGGTATAGGTACATATACCATACAACCAAATTTTCTAAGATGGAAAATCTTCGGGATGACCCCTTGCACTAGTTGCATAGGTGAATGGATGTTATAGGCCGATGGTCTATAATTGATGAGTACTGCTGCGTGCAGGACTGCATGTCCCCAACAAGTGTTGGGCAAGTTACAACTCTACAAGAGAGGTCGGGCTATGAACTTAATCCTCTTGATTAGTGCTTTAGCTAGTCCATTTTGTGTATGAACGTGCGGTACAGAGTGCTCAACAGCTATTCCAGTCGCTGTGCAATAATCATCAAATGCCTTGGAAGTAAATTCGCCGGTATTGTCCATTCGAATGCACTTCATGCGATGATCAGGAAAAGCATTCTTAATTATGATGATTTGCGAGATCAGCTTTGCAAATACATGATTCCTTGTTGACAGCAAACATACATGCGACCATTTCGAGAAAGCATCAATGAGCACCATGAAGTACCGAAACGGCCCCGACAAGGGCTGAATCGGGCCGCAAATATCCCCCTGAATACGTTCCAGGAATGCAGGGATTTCATGTTGCACTTTCATAAAAGAGAGTCTAGTTATTAATTTCCCGATGGCATATGAATGGCACACAACATCTTCATGATTCAGAAAATTTTTAACATTAATGCCATGACCTTGTGAGTTGTTAACTATGTTTCTCATCAATCTAAGACCAGGATGACCTAATCTACAATGCCATAAATAAAATAATTCAGAGCTTCTAAAGATAGTCTTCAAAGAAGTATATACTGCGGGTGCATTGATTTTCGTGTAGTACAACCCAGATTCATATAAGGGACATTTTTCTAATACCATTTTTTTATATTCTGCGTGCTTCACAATGCAGAAGTGTTCTTTGCCATTTTCTTCATTGGTTTCTACGTGAAACTGTAACATCCCCAAAATTTGCTTTTAATATATTTAGTGTGTTTCTGGGATTATTTGGAATTTATTTGGACTCGAGTTTAGGGAACTAATCACGTTAAATAAAGATAGTGCATTTTCGAATAAGCATAAAATCTAAAATTTTGTTTATAATTAAGATAATTGGTAGACGAGAGTGTTCGCTTCAAATATTTTTAAAAAACATGCTATGTAACGTAAGTCGCGGATTTTACAAAAATCGGTAAAGGTGTCTGATCCACGAAAAGAATTTTTGCGAAAAATCTACACGTCGAAAAATCACGAAACCAACTTCGTTAGGTTCCAAATAGTTCCTAGTATTTTAGAGGAATCTACCAAGATTTGTGGAACCTTTTTGCTATTTCTTCTAACCATGTTTCGTGTTTGCATATATATGCATATACACATGTACTCACGTGTGACTTCAGGAGGTCTTCTTAGCATGTATAAGTGTACACATCACGTAAAGGCATTGATTAAAACGTGGAGGCACTTCGTTGAAATGTTTATGCATTATGCATCCTTGCCACAAGTACTCCTTACAGGCAGAAGAAACGATTAGGCAGCTGGAACGGTTGTGCATGCATTAGCAGTACGTGACCCTGCCAATTCCACTCTAGCCGTTCCTGTTTGTTGGAATCATGGCACCAGCCGTTTCCCCCGCACACGCATGAAGCCAGGCGTTTCATGTATTTACAGGCACCGTTTCTCATGCAAGCTGTTGCTCCACATGCGCCCTTTTCATTTTCCTGGCTGTTCAATCCCTTACGTGGTTACTTCATGCGATGAAGCACTTTCACCAGCACTCAAACAAGTGGGTGCACATTTCATGCCCAAGATCCCAATCAACTGACCGTACACATTTGTTTTCCTACCCACACATCCTTCATTTTCTAGCTACGTCTCCATTTCTCTAGCCCACAAGCATACCATTTCCACTGCCTCATTTCGCGTCGCTATCGCCATCGTTGTCGCCGTCGCCGCCGCGTACATCGTTGCTGCCGCCGCCGCCGCCGTCTATGTCGCTGCCGCCACGGCAAGACACTCTCCGGCCACGCCTCCTCGCTTTCATCGACCGGCCGCCGCTTCTGGCCGAGGTGAGATCTGTGTTTCTTCTGTTAAACGGACGCATGTGTACATAATATATACATTAGGACATGTGTGCGTATACATACATATATAGCTTAGTAGGTATACGAATACTAGGCTGCCACCACTACCATTGTCACCGCCGTCGCCGACGACGCCAACGCGTCGCCGTCGCTCGTCGGTCTGTGCGCTCGCCGGCCGGACGTCTCCTCTGCGCGCCGCGCATTTATTTTTCTAAAGCTTCCTCACGCACGAAGTCATTCCAGCCGTGGCTCCCTCACGTAGCCTTCATGCAAGCCAAGGAGTATACCCATATACATGATGAATAGTGCCATGCATAGGAAAAATGAGAGTTAAGTTGTATATGTTAATTTCCAAAATTACGAAATTTATCTTTTTCGCTACAAATTCGTTTCAAGTCCAAATCGCTTGCGACAAATTTTGTTAATTACTAAAATTAATACCTTGTTATAGTAATTTTTATGAAATTTTATAAATGAATTTATACTATTAAATTATTCGCAGAAAGACTAAACTTACGAATTTTGTAACTCTCAAAATATACGTCCAAAAATATTGAAATAAATTTTATAAACCTTAGAAAATGCTAAACTATAGATCTATAAGTTTTCATGCAATTATGAATTAATTTGTTTCTTTGTATTCTCCGAACGGTTGTTTATTTGTTGTTTTTTCGCGCGATAGAATCGTTTGACGCCGACGCAGTCGTGGATCCGCAAGAAGACGATCCCTCCTCACCGACCAAGGCAAGTTTCCGCAAATTCCCCACAAGTCTCCGATAAGTTCCCTTGAAGCATGTTGATCCATGTTTTGAAATGTTTTATAGATTTACTAACTTGCATGCTATGGTTGTTTATATAAAATGATATGTTATGATAGAGTGTAGTTATATACCTTGTTAATATGTATGTTTGCTACATATTAATCTATCTATCCTTTGGTTGCCCTAGAATGATTAATTGTATGGCTTAACATCCTTGTTTAGTCTACTAGTAGTGCCTAGTTGTGCTAAATACTATTCGTACGTTTAATTGAAAGCTTGTTATTTGAGATTCCAAATGATTGAGCAAAAATGTTATTTTAAAAAGGGCAGTTGGTGCTGCCAATTTGGTAAAACAAAAGAAAAGAGAAACTTGGAATTTCAAAAATGAGAATAGGGTGGAAGGTTGCAAGGTGGGTGCAGTATGCACGAGACTCGGGTTTGAGTATGTGCCACCCTAGTTGCCCTAAGGACCGATTCCTTGTGATTGTCAAAAAATGTACAATAGTGCGACCGCGGGTTCCGGTCTGGGACGGGCCTGGCTGAGTAACTAGTGAAAACTTAATTAAGGCATGCCAAACGGTGGAGTGGGCGTGGTTGTAGCCACAATAGTCCTACAGGCGCAAGAGGGGGCTTCCAACTTGGTTGTAGCCATTTGGCGGTGAAACCTCAGCGGGCGTGACTTAGTTAAGACGTAGCTAGGGAAATGGCCTTGTGATTTTCACTTGGGGTTATATGCCAAAGGACGCAAATAACCAAAAAGAGTGAAATATCTCTCGCGGGTAAAGCGTGCAAGCTCTGCAGAGTAAACAAACTATTCGAATAGCCGTACCCACGGTCAAGGGTGGACAAAGTGCACTGTCGCCAGGTAGTTTTTCTCTATTTGATTTCAAACTCGATTTTACAAAAGAAAACACGGTTGAAGCCGTGAATGTTTTGAGTTAATAAAAGCCCGTGGTTGGAACCAAGAGAAAAAGACTTCGAAAGTATTCTTAAAATAAAAACCATGGTCGATGCCATGTATTGTTTTATTTTCCATGGTTGGAGTAGTATTCCAAAAAGTTTAAACTATGATTTCATAAAGGAAAATTCCTTTGAAAACTGCTCTTAAACATTTTAGGACCAAATCTTCAAAGTTGGCTTTTCTCAAATTAACCAATACCTTCCCTTGAATCAAATTGCATATTGCATTTCTTACCGGACTTGTTGAGTATGTTGCATACTCACCCTCGCTTTTTATGGCGGGGCTGCTTATTCCATGAAGCAGATCAGGAAGATAAAGATAGCTATCCAAGGGCCTGCTGTAACACCCCGGCATTTAATATGCCCGAATGCTACCAAACATAAGCTAACCAACATCTAAATACCACCATTTATCATAAATTCCAGCAAGGATACATATGCTAAAAACCGAGATTTCGCAAAGATCTCCTTTGTTTTAACATGCTACGAAGAATCAACAATATTATAGCAATGTAAGGCAATATGAGAGACATCTAAAACAGCAATTATTAAAGACTTAACGGCAATATAAGTCTAACATCAAGCACTTAATGTCTCCCAAATGTCAAATGAACAAATAAACTCTCAAATAGTAAAGCTAAACATTAAAGCAATGATCATCATACACAATTTATTATCAAACTAATAGAATGACTTGTGGAATCATTATGGTGAAGCTACGTGTGGGCGTGTGACTATTTCCCCTCCCCGCATGCCGATCTCATGGTACCTAAAACAACAAGAAAACACAAACGTGAGTTCGAAACTCAGCAAGCATATTGCAATGGACAACAAGAACAACAACATGGCAATAACATCTCCCATCATGTAAATCATCTTATTCATAAACACTTAACATTGTCATCATCAATATGTATGCGATGTAATGCAATGCTCATGTCTCCTTGGAAACTCATACCGGTATGGTTGAGTACACACCCGTCGGTGTGCACCCTCTCCCCCCTTCCATCCCGAAGATGGAGGGTGCCTACTCCTCGCTTCCACAACCCACGGTAGATGGAATCACGATGTAGGACTTACTCTATTGGCTCTCCGGATTAGTCATAACTTTCTCACCGACCTTCCCGGATTAGTTAATGACTTTCTCACCGCCCGGGCCATGTAACATGTCATGTATGCAAGCATGCCAACATCATATAAAACTCATGTATTAACACATGGCATCATAACATATTAAACATGCTCATCATATCATAGCAATCATTAAAACATGGCAAGTGGACATATATTATGTAAACAATTCCATCTAATCTCAACATGCAACCTACAACTCGCTATCCATCATAACACACTTGCCTCAACCACGTGCAACGGATTGGCGGGAAGTAGAGGGCACTCCCAGGGTCGCACCACCTGCACATAGGTATCACACACTCACAATCATAACCACAGAACAGTATGCAAACCCTCATCTACCACGACATTGCCAACGACTCGCAAAACCTAAAAACAGAGGTTCTGTCCCGGCGGGACAGCAGCCTTGCAAAAGGCATAACTTGGGCTCTGGGACTCCGAATCAATTAAACGAGTACATCCTCGCGTAGCTTAGGAAATTTACCAACTTTCTCTAGGTATAAGGAAAGACTGATTCGGCATCTAAAGTTGTTTAATCTACAGATTACCGAGATCTGTTCCAATCGCGTCAAAGATTTTAATACGCTCGGTAAAACAGTCATAATTTTCAAACGGCTGGGCAGAATTTAACGTTCTTTATATTCACGGAATGATAATGAAATTATCTACAACTTCTTAAAAGTCCGTACAGTCAGATTCGAAATCTAAATTGGAGAAAACAGGAACCCTAGGTCGACTGCTCATGCTGTCCCAAAACAGAAACGAAGCAACGTCTAGATCTAACCCAACTTACTCCAATCCAGCACCACCAATTGATCTAAAAACATGATAATCACCTTAATAACAGTACCTAGATCAATCCCAGGGAACCCCATGATCAAACCTTTGCCCAACGAATGAAAACTCCAATCGATCTCCTCTCCAATCGATCTCCTCGCTCCTCGCTCCTTGCTCCTCGCTCCTTGCTCCTCGCTCCTTGGATGGATCCACGAGGATGCAGGGGTGGGGAGGCCACCCTAGGGCAGCAAGGGGGTGGAGGAGATGTGGTGGGGAGGTGGAGAGGTGGAGAGGGCAAGGGCAAGGGGGCGCACGGCTAGAGGGGTGAGGGGGGGAGGAGGCTAGGGCTAGGGGGATTGGTGGGGGCGCACCAATGGGGCTATGGGGCGCAAGGGGGCAGGGAGGGAGCCCTTTTACCAGCCCCCACTCTGAATCCTAGTCCTACAAGGAGTCCTAATCCATCCCACCAAAGCCCACAACCCCCCCTTTAAGGCCCAAAATCCCCCGGGAAGGCCCAAAATCCCGGAAACGGCCCGGAAACGTTATAAACCTCCAAACCTTATGGTTTTAACCTTATTTCCACATCTCATACTGTTTTTGACCATATCAAGCACGTTAAATAAAGTTACGACACTCCGTGGTGTCACATTCTTCCCCCCTTTAACAGGATTCGACCTCGAATCTAAACGCACCAACACGCAACCCAGCAAAACCGAAGATAGCTAGGTTTTCACATCACATACCTGAGGCGAAAAGCTCAGGATACTTCTCGCGCATGCGAGACTCCAGCTCCCAAGTCGCTTCTCTCTCGGTTTGATGTGACCACAATACTTTAACAAACTTGAGCGTCCGGTTCTTCATCACTCGCTCTGAAGTCCCCAGAATTTCCAAAGGACGGGACTCGAAGGTGAGGTCCTGCTCAAGCACTAATGGTTCCAACGGAACCACCAACTCCGGATCATGCAAGTATTTCCTCAACATCGAGAAATGGAACACATTATGCACACCTTGCATGGATTCCGGTAGCTCCAGACGATAGGCCAGCCTACCAACTCGGGCGATGATAGGAAAAGGCCCAACATACCTCGGACTGAGCTTTCCTTTGGTGCCAAAACGCACCACACCCTTGGTGGGAGATACTCGCAAGAGTACGCTATCACCCACCTCAAACTCCAAGTCTCGCCGCCTCACATCAAGATAGCTCTTACATGCGCTCTGCTTGGCCCGAGAAGGTTCTGCCGTACCTCCGCCACGCGATCAACGATCTGCTGAACCCAATCCGGTCCAAGAATCGCTCTCGCCCACTGCATCCCAACAAAGTGGCGATCTGCACTTCCGCCATACAAGATTACCTCATAAGGAGCAGCCCGGATGCTTTGGAATGATAGCTGTTATTGTAAGCAAACTCCGCAAGAGGCAAATGATCCTCCCAGCCTACCTTTCCAAGCCATCACACAGGCCCCGAGCATGTCTTCCAAAGTCTGGATGGTACGCTCAGACGCCCATCCTGTCTGAGGGTGAAAGGCGGTACTAAGGCGAAGCTGCGTACCCAAAGCACTCTGCAAACTCTCCGAACTTGGAGACGAACTTCACATCCCGATCAGAAATAATGGTCTTGGGCACACCATGCAGCCTCACAATCTCCGCACATAGATAGGAGCCAACTCGCTCATTGAATTGGTAATGCGGATAGGAATGAAATCTTGCTTGAGACTTCTTTGAGACGATCCACCACAACCCAAACAGCATCCTTCCTCGTGGAGAATGAGGTAGACCAACCACGAAATCCATGGAGATGTCATCCCATGGCCACACAGAATCTCCAATGGTCGCAACAGACGGCAGTGGACGCTTATGCTCACTTTGATCTTCCGACAGATCCCACAAGACGCCACATACTTGGTAATATCCACTCTCATCCTTTTCCACCGTAAATTCTTCTTCAAGTCCTCAGACATCTTGGTCTCCCTAGGATGGACCGTGTGCGGGTGCGATGAGCTTCTTTCGAATGTCTTCTTTCACTTGAGATTTACGAGGCACGCCTGACGGCCCTGAAACCTCAAAGCTCCCGTGATCATCAACGGTAAAGTCTCCGGACTTGCCATCCTCAAAGCGTTTTCTACTTTCTTTGGAGCAAACGGTCATCTTCTTTGTGCCTCCCGCACATGCTCGGGAATCGGACTCAAGAATCAATCGAGTTTCAGCTTGCACGGTCCCCGCAGCGAGGAGACCCCAAACGCTCAAAATCAGCAACAAGACAATCAACAATAGGGGGCACTGTCTTGCGGCTGAGAGCGTCGGCCACCTCATTTGCCTTCCCCGAATGATACTGGATAGTAAAGTCATAATCCTTTATCAATTCTAGCCACCTCCTCTGCCTCAAGTTCAAATCTTTCTGAGTAAAGATGTACTTGAGGCTCTTGTGATCAGTGAAAATGTCACAAGACTCGCCCGTCTGATGTAATGCCTCCATATCTTCAATGCAAACACCACGGCGGCTAGCTCAAGATCATGCGTGGGATAGTTCTGCTCATGCTTTTTCAACTGCCTCGATGCATAAGCAATCACCTTGCCCTCTTGCATGAGCACACAACCAAGTCCCAACCGAGAAGCATCAGAATACACCGTGAAGCGCTTCCCCAGCTCGGGAAGGGTAAGAACAGGAGCAGTCACTAACTTCTCCTTCAAAGTGCAGAAACTGTGCTCACACTCTGCAGTCCACTGGAATTTCATCCCCTTCGAGTCACCGCGAAAGTGGCTTGGCAATGATAGAGAAATCCTGCACGAAATGCCGATAGTAGCCAGCCAACCCAAGGAAACTACGCACCTCTTTGACATTGGAAGGCCTCTTCCAATCCAAAACCGCTGAGACTTTGCTAGGATCTACAGATATGCCCTCTGGATTGATGATGTGGCCAAGAAAACCCACTTCTGAAATCCAGAACTCGCACTTTTTCAACTTAACAAAGAACTGGTTCTCCTCAAGGTGCTCAAAGACAAGCCTCAAATGTCCTCGTGCTCCTCTTCCGATTTAGAGTAAACTGTAATGTCATCGATGAACACTACCATAAACTCATCAAGATACTTGTGTAGCATACTGTTCATCGCCTCCATAAAGACAAATAGGAGCATTAGTTAGTCCAAAAGACATAACTTTAAATTCATAATGCCCATACCTAGTGGAGAAAGTAGTCTTCTCAATGTCCTGCTCCCTCACACGGATCTGATTGTACCCGATCAAGATCAATCTTGGAGAACACCTTTGCTCCCTTCGCTTGGTCAAACAGATCCTCGATGCGAGGCAAAGGATACTTGTTCTTGACTGTCACTTGATTAAGAGCACGATAATCAATGCACATACGCCAACTCCCATCCTTCTTCGAGACGAAGAGGATGGGTGCTCCCCATGGCGAAACGCTACGCCGAATAAAGCCCTTGGCCAACAGATCCTCCAACTGCTTCTTCAACTCGTCTTGAAAAGGACGAGCCAAGCGGTATGGAGAGATAGAAATAGGTCGAGTGCCAGGAACAAGATCAATACGAAACTCCACATTCCTCACAGGAGGTAAACCAGGCAACTCGTCAGGGAACACATCAACGAACTCCTTCACTACAGGAATCTCCTCAATGGAAACTGAAGAAGATGGCTTTTCTGACAAAGCCATGAGGAAACCCAAATGCCTCAAACGGCGACTAGAAAACAGACCAGTCAAAGCAAAGACGGAGCTGGAAGGTATACCACCCTGAAAGGTCAACTCTACCCCTGACGGGGCCTGCAAGACAACTGCCTTCCAGAAACAACAGATCTTGGCACGATACTGATGCAGCCAGTCCACACAAAGGAATACGATACTGATGCTCCCTAGGAGAACTGACTAACACGGACTCAGAAATCCGCTGAACTACCAACTTAGCTCTACTAGCAAACTCCGTCGACACAAAGGAATAGGATGCTCCGGAATCAAACAGAACAAAGGCATCAACGGAATCCACGAGCAGAGTACCTGAAACCACCTCTGGATGCCCAGCTGACTCGACGGTCGGCAAGGCGTACACTCCTGGTGGCGCCGAGACAGTGGGAGCCCTGACTCCCGGCTGATGCCTCAACAAGGCTGGGGGCGGAGGAGGCAACTGAGGAGGAGCAGACGGCTGCGGGCACCAAGACGCTACCGGTGGCGCCACGCAAAGGGCGGCCGAGAAACAGGAGCAGCCATCATGTGCACCGATCCTCCGGAAGACGCGCCGGAGTGGGAGGAGAAGGCACCGTCTCCCACTTGATGATGCTACCGGATTCATCTCGGCGGACTCGTCCCATGTGGCTGGGCTTGCCGCATGCTGGTTGCAACTCCCGGTCCAACCACACTCAAGCACGGTGCTCACCACCGCACTTGAAGCACTTCATGCCCTCGCCGGCACAGACGAACACCGCTCGAGAAGAAGACGATCGGGCGGCCCCATCTTAGCCCCCGAGGAGGAGCCTGTCCCCCTTGAACTTCTTGAAGGTGGGTCGAGAAGACCCACCTCCTCCACCAAAGGTCCTCTTCGGCCCCGCCTAGGGCCGAGGGAACCCCCGAACCACCCGGTTTTGCTTCTCCCGGGAGAGCTCCAACTCAAGCTCCATGCCCTTCGCTGCTTCCACCACAGAGCAAGTCACGAGGACAGCCGCCCCATGACAACTCTGAACTCTTGGTTGAGGCCCCTACGGAACCTCCTCGCCTTCTCCCTGCCGCTTACCGCCACGGCCGCATGAAGCGCACCACGCTATTGAACTCCACCTCATACTGCCACCGACCTCTTTCCTGGGAAAGAGTCGCCGAGTATGCTCCATCCTCTCAAGAAAAGACTCGGTAGAACTTGGCTCGGAGCGAGCCACAAAGTCCTCCTAGGTGATCGACCAAAATCGGGGCTCTAGCGGCCGTAACCCCTCCCACCGGATATCGCCTGGCCTTTCACCGAAAGACCACAAAGCGAGCCCTCCGACCGAGGTCAACTCTAGGACCTCAAACTGCCTCTCCATGTACCGCAGCCAATCTGCAGATCGGATCGGCGTGCCCGCCTCCGTCAAAAGTGTCAAGACGGAGGGACATCCACTCCCGAGACTCATCCTCGGCTCCGGCCATGGGCAACAAGCTGGGGCCACTGCAGGGGAGGCACAACAAGGGGCTGCCCGCAATGGCCGGGCGTAGCTCTGAATCTCCTCTACAGAGCTCGAACTAAATCATCATTGGCGGCGGGCACCCCGCCCCAATCAGGTACTGAAACTCCTCCCGAGCTGGCCCACGAGCATTGAGCGAAATGCTACCTCGACAGGACTCCGCCACTCCACTGGGAGCCTCGCCCTGGCTTCCACGCCACGGCGTCCACGGCCTCTACCCTCGGCATGGTCGCCGGATAGACAATCATCCAAACACAAAAACATAAACACAACATCACACAACCAAGAACATAGATCAAACATCATCATAGACATATTCTTTATCACATAATCAAGCGCGATGCAATGATGAACCAAAACCCCATCCCATCATGCAACCAAGTGTGTCAAATTTTAGATTAGTTATACCACTTTTGCAAGTTTTAATGTTGCTATCCTATAACAAAGTTTTAGTTAGAACCTAAGCCATGTTTCTAAGTTATTCCACATCATATTTTAGTTGCAACTTAAGGTATGACACTAAAAATACATATTCCAAGGACCTACAGCCCGCTCTGATACCAACTGTAACACCTCAGCATTTAATATGCCCGAATGCTACCAAACATAAGCTAACCAACATCTAAATACCACCATTTATCATAAATTCCAGCAAGGATACATATGCTAAAAACCGAGATTTCGGCAGCATCTCCTTTGTTTTAACATGCTACGAAGAATCAACAATATTATAGCAATGTAAGGCAATATGAGAGACATCTAAAACAGCAATTATTAAAGACTTAACGGCAATATAAGTCTAACATCAAGCACTTAATGTCTCCCAAATGTCAAATGAACACATAAACTCTCAAATAGTAAAGCTAAACATTAAAGCAATGATCATCACACGCAATTTATTATCAAACTAATAGAATGACTTGTGCAATCATTATGGTGAAGCTACGTGTGGGCGTGTGACTATTTCCCCTCCCCGCATGCCGATCTCATGGTACCTAAAACAACAAGAAAACACAAGCGTGAGTTCGAAACTCAGCAAGCATATTGCAATGGACAACAAGAACAACAACATGGCAATAACATCTCCCATCATGTAAATCATCTTATTCATAAACACTTAACATTGTCATCATCAATATGTATGCGATGTAATGCAATGCTCATGTCTCCTTGGAAACTCATACCGGTATGGTTGAGTACACACCCGTCGGTGTGCACCCTCTCCCCCCTTCCATCCCGAAGATGGAGGGTGCCTACTCCTCGCTTCCACAACCCACGGTAGATGGAATCACGATGTAGGACTTACTCTATTGGCTCTCCGGATTAGTCATAACTTTCTCACCGACCTTCCCGGATTAGTTAATGACTTTCTCACCGCCCGGGCCATGTAACATGTCATGTATGCAAGCATGCCAACATCATATAAAACTCATGTATTAACACATGGCATCATAACATATTAAACATGCTCATAATATCATAGCAATCATTAAAACATGGCAAGTGGACATATATTATGTAGACAATTCCATCTAATCTCAACATGCAACCTACAACTCGCTATCCATCACAACACACTTGCCTCAACCACGTGCAACGGATTGGCGGGAAGTAGAGGGCACTCCCGGGGTTGCACCACCTGCACATAGGTATCACGCACTCACAATCATAACCACAGAACAGTACGCAAACCCTCATCTACCCTGACATTGCCAACGACTCGCAAAACCTAAAAACAGAGGTTCTGTCCCGGCGGGACAGCAGCCTTGCAAAAGGCATAACTTGGGCTCTGGGACTCCGAATCAATTAAACGAGTACATCCTCGCGTAGCTTAGGAAATTTCCCAACTTTCTCTAGGTATAAGGAAAGACTGATTCGGCATCTAAAGTTGTTTAATCTACATATTACCGAGATCTGTTCCAATCGCGTCACAGATTTTAATACGCTCGGTAAAACAGTCATAACTTTCAAACGGCTGGGCGGAATTTAACGTTCTTTATATGCACGGAAAGATAATGAAATTATCTACAACTTCTTAAAAGTCCGTACAGTCAGATTCGAATTCTAAATTGGCGAAAACAGGAACCCTAGGTCGACTGCTCATGCTATCCCAAAACAGAAACGAGGCAACGTCTAGATCTAACCCAACTTACTCCAATCCAGCACCACCAATTGATCTAAAAACTTGATAATCACCTTAATAACAGTACCTAGATCAATCCCAGGGAACCCCATGATCAAACCTTTGCCCGACGAACGAAAACTCCAATCGATCTCCTCTCCAATTGATCTCCTCGCTCCTTGCTCCTCGCTCCTCGCTCCTCGCACCTTGGATGGATCCACGAGGATGCAGGGGTGGGGAGGCCACTGTAACATCCCAAAATTTGCTTTTAATATATTTAGTTGGTTTCAGGATTATTTGGAATTTTCCGGAATTTATTTGGACTCAAGTTTATTGAACTAATCGCATTAAATAAATATCACGCATTTTCGCATAAGCATAAAATCCAAACTTTTGTTGATAATTAAGATAATTGGTAGACGAGAGTGTTCGCTTCAAATATTTTTGAAAAATATGTTATATAACGTAAGTCGTTGATTTTATAAAAATCGGTACAGGTATCTGATTCACGAAAAGAATTTTCGTGAAAAATCTACATGTCGAAAAATCACAAAACCAACTTCGTTAGGTTCTAAATAGTTCCTAGTTTTTTTAGAGGAATTTTCTCAATTTTTAGAACCTCCCTGTTTTTTTTTCAGCATGTGTTGAAAACGTATACGTGAATACTTGTTTGGACCCTTGCTTTTCCTTGCAGGAATGTTCTTCCAGCCAATTCCTCCATGCGTTCCATCTTCCCACCATTGCATGCATGAACTAGTAATTAATGTGATCACTAATACTAGGAGTAGTAACGAGTGAACCATGCTTTGTCTCCACGCATGCACCTAATGGAATTTTAATTCCAGCCGTTACATGCATGTGCCTCTACACAATGCCATGACCGTTCCAATTGCATGCACGGGAGGAAATATTTATTCCATGAGCACAACGCACGCTTTCCTTAATGTATAGCCGTTTCCATGCATTAAACTACGCTGCCAATTGCCAGGACTCGAACCACATACCTCTCCCATGCTAACAGGGTGCTCTACCATTTGAGCAAACCTTCCACGTACTCATGCAAAAGTGTTGGTAGCCGTTTCCACCATGAATCACTCCATGCACGCCAGAAAATTTCTCTTTTTCCATTATAGCGCGCCGTTTCCTTCCAGTCTCGGCACATGCATGTAGTTATTCCATCCGTTTCTCATCACCTATTGTTTCCATGGGTTTTCGTCCATACGTTACTAGCTAATCTACTAGTTAATTCTTCCATTTCTTCCAAACATTACTAGCCAGAGCTCTACTCACGTTAGTCATTTCCATTGGTCTCCTCACGTTACTCACTTCCATTGTTTTCTTCACGTCACTTTTACACCACCAAAGCTGAAAGTATCTTCTCTGTTACACCACGCCTAGCTCCCAGCCATTGCCTTGACATCGTCGCCGCCGGTTACGTCGCCACCACCGCTGCCGTCGCTTCCGTCGTCGTCGCCGTCGTCTACGTTGGTCGTCGCCGCCACCGTCTTCTACATTGGCGTTGTCGCCATCGTCGCCGCTATTGCCGCCGTCGTGTGCGCCGTCTCGTTGCCGTCGCTTCGCCGCCGCTGTTGTCAACGCTGTGTATGCCATCACCGTCGCCGCGCCGTTGGAGTCGCCGCCGCCAGTTACCTCGCTGTCGACGCACTCTCCGATCTCGTATCCCCTGCGCCGGACGGTATACCTATTTTTCTTTTCCTTCGTGTGCACTCTATCTCGACCGGTTAATCTCGACACGTGTATTTATGCACGTTAGCGTATATATGTTAGTCTGTATATGTATATAAATACTCGCTAGGCGCATGCATATTTCTATATTAGTCGTAGCATGTATACATATATATATACACACTGTTTCGTATACATATATGTATACCTGCGGTTATATTCGGTTGATATATATGTGTATATATTCGATCGATTCGCTAGTATAACCTTTTATATGTATGTATACGTATATTAGTCGGATGAGCCGCATGTATAAAGTTAGGAAGCATATAAGTATATGTGTGTATATATATACTTGAACATGTACGTGAAGCAAGTGTATATACGAGTATATACATATTTGAACTTGTATCCAGTCATTTCAATATGCATGCGAGAAGATTGCTCACATCGGGAACAGTGCCATGCATAGATTGGAATTGAGAGATTGTTTGTACGTATTCATTTCCAGAAATTACGAATTTTGTCTTTTTCACTAAAAATTCGTTCTAAGTCTGAATCACTTGCAACAAATTTTGTTAATTAGTATAAATTAATACCTTTCTACAGTAATTTTTATGAAATTTTATAATTAAATTTATGCTGCTAAATTAATCGCAGAATGTCCAAACTTACGAATTTTGTAGCTGTTAAACTATACGTCCAAAAATCCTGAAATAAATTCTATAAATCTTAGAAAATGCTAAACTATTTATCTGGAAGTTTTCATGAAATTACAACCTAGTTTGATTTGTAGCATTTTCTGAATGTGTGTTGTATGTTGATTTGTGTGTTTATTTGGTTCTTTACCTGTTACGCGTAGACGCCGAGCTGTGTGAGGACGTGGATTTCGAGGATCAAGCTCCAGACCAAGATTCGCTGCTTTACGAAGGCAAGTTGTGCTTTGACCATGTTGCTCCTAATCTTCGAAATATATTTTGGTTTAAATTATGCATGATATGTTGTTATAAATGGATTAACTTAATTTGGGTTAAGTAGATAATCAACCTAATCGTTAATTCCACCCTTGATGATAATATTTGTATGCCATGTATCCATTGTCACCTTAAGTTGGGATTGCATTGTTGGATGATATGATTGTGCCAACACGGGAGGCTAGACCGTGAATAGTTGCTTAGCCATGCTTACGTGAAATGTGTTTCAAATGGCAAAATAATATTGACTAATGATATACGGAATGAATTTTTGAATCAGTGTAATCTTGTCACGTGATGATGTGAAGTGTAGGTACCTTTTTGGTTCTACATGGTAACTGGTATTATTGTTGGCATGTATTGCACAATAATCAAACTGGGGTGAGAAAATATTTAGACTGTGGCAAGTGGCAAGTGATTAATGGGGGGGTCGATGTGGCACATGGGAGTGATGTTGTTGAATTTGGTTTTGTGAATTTTGGGTAGTCTTGCCACGGTCAACCTAAGGACTTAACCTTGCAAGCCTTTGAACTGGGCCTAACATACAACCACATGTCTGGAGTGGGACAGACCTAGTTGAGTACGATTCCGAAGTCTTAGCATGTGAGACCTCAGGTGGTTTTTGTATCTGTAAATGTGGAAAGAAGGGTGTAGTGTTTATCGATTGGTCTTACATCTCTTCAACGGTATACGTTGGCCCTGTACTTCTGCTCCGCAAAAGGGAAGGGACAGCGGGAACTATACCGGGAGGTACACATGCGAGGATAGAGGATTCAGAAAGACTATGTTATGGTTACTCACCCATGTGGTGTTTAACTATATCGTGTGGGTAAAGTGTATAACCTCTGCAGAGTGTACAAACTATTCGAATAGCCGAGTCCACGGTACTGGACAACGCTCGGGGATTACAGTCAAGGGTTAGATTTTTTCTAAAATAAAAGTGTGGGAATGGGTGTCGAAGTGCCAGAGACAATTGCTAAAGTAAATTAGGGCGGTGAGCCGACTTGTTTAAAAGAGATTGATAACTTACTATATAATATGGTTTTACCGCTTTTGAATCTATTAAGGTTATTTAATTAAAGCAAAATGTCTTTGTTTTGAGGCAAAACAACCACTTAAGCCATTCCTTTGGAAGAAGCCATGCATATAGTAACAGGATTGCACCTCTGTGCATGACTTGCTGAGTATGTTGTATACTCACCCTTGTTTTCAACACAATCATCAGTTGAGGAGAAGACTACAACTTCGAAGAAGGAAAAGTTCCACGAGGAGGCAGTTATCTAGGAGTTGAACCTTGTCAGTTGCCTGTGGCATATTGATGGGAGTCACCAACGTTCTTCATTCCGCTGCTGTTTATTTACTTTTGTTATTGTAAGCCCTACGTGGCTGAATATTGTCAGGTGACCCTAAGGTCTTGCAACAATGTATATTAATGTTTTGAAGTACTTTATTTATATTTCCGTTGTGTATGATTGTGACACTCAACCACTGTACCACTGTGTGTACTAGCGTGATCCTGGACTAGTACAGAATACACATAGGGACCGGATTTGCAGATTCGGGTCCCGACAGCCACCCTAGGGCAGCAAGGGGGTGGAGGAGAGGTGGTGGGGAGGTGGAGAGGTGGAGAGGGCAAGGGGGCGCACGACTAGAGGGGTGAGGGGGGAGGAGGCTAGGGCTAGGGGGATTGGTGGGGGCGCACCAATGGGGCAATGGGGCGCAAGGGGGCAGGGAGGGAGCCCTTTTACCAGCCCCCACTCTGAATCCTAGTCCTACAAGGAGTCCTAATCCATCCCACCAAAGCCCACAACCCCCCCTTTAAGGCCCAAAATCCGCCGGGAAGGCCCAAAATCCCGGAAACGGCCCGGAAACGTTATAAACCTCCGAACCTTATGGTTTTAACCTTATTTCCACATCTCATACTGTTTTTGACCATATCAAGCACATTAAATAAAGTTAGGACACTCCGTGGTGTCACACCTGCGTTCCACCATTCGATATCTGCAATGAAGACTTTGAAGAGGAAGATTATCAGGACATCTAGGATCACGTTATCTTCAGTCTTTGCCTGTGGTGTTTCTGGACTTCATTTTATCATGTTAACTTGACAGTTTAATATTTCTACTGCTATATGACCTACGGGTCCAACTTTTGTAATAATGGGTCTTGTTGGCTAGTACTCTGTATTAAACTTTATTTATCGCATGGTGATGATCCATACTGTTATGATCTGTGTGTACTAGCTATTGATCCAAGGACTAGTACAGGTAAACACAGGTGGGCCCGTGTCCTAATACGGGTTCTGACAGAAACCCATTAGCGCGGATATCTTTGAAACTTAAGAGAGTGCGAGTTGATTCAGGGTACAAGAGAGCTTCTTCAAATACCAAAGTTGTACTCATTGGCAATATAATTGTGGCTCTTCCGGAGCCTATTATATGCGTATCGCTCCCTGCAATTGTTATAATCCTTCCAACGTTCTTCATGATCATTTGGAAGTATTTCGACTCTCTTAAGATGGTATTTGTTGTGCCACTATCAACAATGCATATTTCCTCCATTGGGCGCTACACGATTTCTAGAAAAGAAATATAATTCTAATCAGACAGTGGCAAAGTAATTCAAACATTGCTTGCAAATAAAGAATACTGGAATAAAGAATAAACTGCATACTCATTCATGAGAAAGAAAAAAATGCTATTCTAGAGCTTGCAATTCATTATGCAATCTGATGTCTGTGTGAGATAGTTCTGACCATTCGGGGCCAGTTTTTCAAGGCTCACATTTGACAATGCCAGACCTTTTCACATTCACAAGGTTCTTTAATTAGATTACTGCGTGCAATCTAATAGGAAGTAGCTGCTAGATTTAATAAAATTTACAATTAAATTCCCATGAATTTCCAGCAAACTAAAGGAAAGCAATAATTGCAAAATTCATAAATACAAGATTCATAAGTACATTATTCATAAATTCAAGATAAATGCAAGATTCATAAATATTCATAAATACAGCTTCGTGCATGTATGTGATCGGCTTTGTGCATGCGATCGGATTCATGCGCGCAATCGGCTTCGTGCGATCGGATTCATGAGCGCGATTGGCTTCATGTGCGCGATCGGCTTCGTGCGTGTCACATGGCGCTACTTCGTGCATGCAATCGATTTCGTGCGTGCCGCACAGCGCTGCTTCGTGTGCGCGTTACAATTTATGGAACAAAACAATAATTGCACAATTTATAAATTCATAAATGCGGAAAATAAATTGTCATGAATTTCCGGTATTCTAAACAGGGTAATTATTGCAAAAATACATGCAAATATTCATAAATACAGAAAATAAGGCCAAGAAAAATTAAAAACAAAGCCATACAATTTTTTGGAATTTTCTGGGTATTTTTCATATTTTTCTGGCAATTTACAGAATTGTTAATAAATTTTTTGAATTAACTAACAGATTTTCGGAAAAGAAAAATAAATAGAAAAACAAGAGGGCAAAGAAGGAAAATTGCCCTTCCTGCCTTTCAATCTGGACTCCACCGGATTCAACCCAATTTCATAGGGGTCGGGAGTCCATCCAATTTCTTTGGACATAAGTCAATCTTGCTAGGAAAAAAAACTCAAGTCCATTGTACATTGGACCTCATGTCCATCCAATTTCTCTGGACTTCAAGTCCATCCGGTTTCTCTGGACAATCCATCTTGCTAGGAAAAAGGGGAGCGACTTCTCTCGACATTGTACATTGGACTTCAAGTCCATCCGATTTCTCTGGACTTCAAGTCCATCCGGTATTGTCGGTTGAAGGAGGCACTCGATGGTGAAGGACTGATCGGCCAAAGCGGCCAGGTGCTAACGCAGCGTGATGGCCGGCCGCATGCGGCCTGCACGCAGTGGCGACCGAACGGACGCGGCAGCCAGGCGCAGTGCGCGACCGGCCTGTGGGGGCGGCTCCGAGTGATGGCCTGCGAGGTCGACAGGCACTACTACAGAGAACCTCATCTGTGTCAGTTCGGAACCGACATTAGTGTCGGTTTTCAAACCGACACAGATGTACCGACAGTAATAATCGGAGATTATCAGTGTCGGTTTTCAAACCGACACTAATAAGACTATTTGTGTCGATTTTTGGCTAGAACTGACACAGATAATATTATCTATGTTGGTTTTTGGCTAGAACCGACACAAATAATATGATTATTTGTGTCGGTTTTTGGCTAAACCGACACAGATAGTATTATTTGTGTCGGTTTTTAGCTAGAACCGACACAAATAATATGATAAAAAATATATCTGTTATTATTTGTAGTTGTGTTAAATCTGGCTCCATGCCACGCATCAACCTCATATGGCCTATACTAGTATGTGCTCTTGCCCAAGCACATTTAATTTCAAAGTTCTAACAGGATCGAGCTTAACTTCCTAAGAGTTCACCTATCCTAGAACTACTCTCACCTAAGCACGCTTAACTTCGGAATTCTTACAAGATACAGTGCTTTAGTGCTGCTGTGATCGCATGTGACATATAACGCGTTCTTCTCCTCTTAACCCTGCTGAGCACCCGAAAACTAATTTTAATGTTCTCATATTCTAAACACGGTTTGAGATATATTTTAATGTTATCGTACTCCAAAACAGATACTAAACTTCGGAGGCCATTTTGAGGTCTTACACTATATTTTTGTTTGAATTCTTTCATCTTGCTCGCACTCACACAAGTAAATAATTGAAAAACCTACTCATTTATGGATAGAGCTTCTCGTCATCTTTCTAACAAGCCAAAGAACGCCTCGAACGGAGTTACGAGTCAAAAGTTATAGCCATTTTACGATCACAAAGAGACGCGGACTATTTGTGTCGGTTTTTGGCTAGAACCGACACAGATAGTATTATTTGTGTCAGTTTTTGGCTAGAACCGACACATATAGTATTATTTGTGTCGATTTTTTGCTAGAACCGACACAGATAATATTATTTGTGTCGGTTTTTAGCTAGAACCGACACAAATAATAAGCAAGCTATTTGTGTCGGTTTTTAGCTAGAACCGACACATAAAATTGGACTATTTGTGTCGGTTTTTTGCTAGAATCGACACAAATAATACATTATTTGTGTCGGTTTTTAGTTAGAACCGACACAAATAGTCTTCCCGCCATTTTGAGTTTTAGAACCGACACAAAAACTTTATTTGTGTCGGTTCCAAAAAAACCGACACAAATAGACCGACACGTATTAAGTGTTTTGTACTAGTGAGAGTCCGCGTGGCGACCTGCGTGGTCAGTTGCGGTTTAGCCCGGCGAAGCCGGCCGGGATGCTGAACCGGGCGGTGACAGTCTGCGAGGCGTGGGCGCCGGTGAGCTCCGAGCCGGTGGCATCGCGTCTTCGAAGCCGGGTGGTGGCACTGCGGGTGCGCGCGGCTGTCGGTGCTTCAAGTGCGCAGGGACGACCGGTGTTTCGGCGACGACATGGCGGGCTTGGCAGCTATGGCGGCTTCGAGCCGTCTGCCGATAATGCTTCGCCACGGCGCTTCGTGGCCGGCGACGGTGGCTTCGAGCCGATTGAATAATTGTACTGTTGCTTCATGCTGCTTGTAGATGCATTCATGCATATGTGATGGCTTCATGCCGATCTGTAGCTGCGTACTATAGTACATTAGATTGTAGATGCATGCCACACGATCTGTACCGTAGCTACGTGCCACGTAACGAGTACAGAACATGATGTGTGGATTAGATGCAAAATACAGACGAACGGTTAGATTTAATCACCCTATTCTCACCTTTCAATCTTTCTCCGGGTAGAGCTTCGTGCTGATAACGTGTTAGACAACCTCGCTATCGAATAATCCGGGATTGCCTAATAGATCTAAACTGGAGAACAGAGAGAGAGGGAGAGAGACACAATATGAGAAGGAACTGCTCTACTTTATTATTCGGATTGTACGCGTGTACACGGGGTGACCCCCTACTAGCTCCTATTTATAATCTACAACTAGGGTTTCGAGAGAGTCCACGTGGATCACGACAGGCCGGTTTCACTGCTGATGTGTGTTGTACATGCGCACGACTGGCCCATGTATTCTCCCGTCCGTCGACGCGGGCGGGCGACTTGGGCGGCGACTCGAACGAAGGTTCGTAGTAAGCGCCTGTTTGCTTAGCTCCTAAGGAGTTATCTCGCCTTAATGGCAAGACCACGACTGTGAGTCTCTCCTACTCTCAAAGTCTCGTCTCGCCTCCCTCGCATAAACTCTACACCCAGCCCGGGTACTGACGTTCGCTGCAGCGGAGGAATTGAAACCATTGGCACGATGGACGACGCCTGCGAGATCGCGCGCCTGCCGGGTCCACTCCTCGAGTTGGTTATCTCCCTCGCGGCTGCGGGGCCGCGGGACGCCTGCCGCGCCGCGACCGTCTCCCCGGCCTTCCGGGCCGCCGCAGACTCCGACGTAGTCTGGTCGCACTTCCTCCCGACCGACTTCGCGCCGCTCGCCGCACCCTCCGCCGCGCCGCTGTCCAAGAAGGCGCTCTTCCTCCACCACTCTGGGAGACACACTCTCTTCCCCGACGGCCTCATCGTACGTACGGCGGCGGACACCCGAAATCAATTACGCGTGGGCGCTTCTTTGTTTCCTTCTCTTTAATCAAGTTGTATCAACTGTTGTTGTGCGTGCAGAGCGCGTGGCTCGACAGGTACAGCTGCGCAAAGTGCTACATGGTGGCGGCGAGGGCGATGTGGCACATCTGGGGCAACAATCCGCAGTACTGGCGCTGGATCCCCCACGCCGACTCTAGGTTCGCTTTACAGTTTATACATGCCTTGTTCTCCGATTCTGATGCAAAGTGATCCATGTCGTTACATATTCAAAACATTGATCACACGAAAAAATTGCCATTTGATATGGCATGGAAATTACATCAAAAAAATATTTTTTGTTATAGTTCATTATTGCTAAAAACTCTGGTTAAAATCTTGCAATTAATGAAGACCGTGAAATATCGAAAACCACTTATATTTATAGACGAAGGGGGTAAATACTATGGCACCTGCAATTTTGTGTACTGAAAGTTGCACTAGCTGGAGTAGATAAATAGCTCGCAGCATCTCCCACTGCAACCCAACCTTAGTGTGATCTGTGCAGGTGGAACATCAATTCAACATGAAAAATTCTAAAAACATGATGATGTACTCTATGCAGTATTGTAGCGCCCACTGCAATTAATAATGATGTGCAGGTGGAACTTCAAACTCAAATATGTTAGCAGAATAAAAATATATATAAGTTTGTTGTGAATAGTAGTAGGTCTTTTTTTCCTTTTACATTCAGTTTATCTTGTGCCAGAACACTACTACAAGAATGTGCATTAGAATTGGCTTATCACAATCGGTTATTTGCTAGAACTGATTGTGATGACCGGTTCTTTCTCAGAATCGATTGTGATGAGCCCATTTTACAATTTTTGATTGGTTTATGGTATGAATATCATTCACAATATATATAGAGCACAAAAACTTTACAATACACATATCACATTCGTTTATATGAATATAGAACACAAACATACTTAACAGCCAGTACACATGCATCATCTACCCATTCATCCAATTAAAAGACGGTGATAAACTTGACAAAATATTGTGTACGTGTTTATGGAATATACTTGACAACATTTTATAGAGCTAGTGATACTACATGTTCGCATTGTACTTAGTCTACACCACCTCCTCAGCTTTGTAGCCATGCCCATTTGCCATTACCATGAATCTGAAAATAACTGAAAAATTAGTACATGATATAATGGGTAAAGAAATAAAGTTAATTTGGACAAAAAGAAATCACAATATATCAAAGTTTAGTTCCTTACCACTACCAATGTGCTCCATGCAGTGATTTCTTCCAAAACCAAGATCCACATCCTAGTGCAGTCGCCTTTCACGTAACTCGACTCCTATCTCTCTCACTCTCTCTATCTATCTAGTTGTCTATGTATCTATCTACAGTGCGAGTGAGAGGGAGAGCAGGAGAGGGAGAGGAGCAAGTGGAGTAGATGAGTGGTGAGCACAAGGGTGTGTATAAATATATAGGGTAGTGTCTTTCCCATCAAAATTATTTTAAAATTAGAACCCGCTCGACGGCCAAATTTCACTTTGGCGGGACTATCCCAAGCACATCACAATCGGTTCTGAGCTAGAGCCGATTGTGATGACACCCCTCATCACAATCGATTCCTACTCAGAATCGATTGTGATGAGGGGCCACCCTCATTACAATCGGTTCTGAGTTAAAACCGATTGTAATGAGGGTGGTCATCACAATCGGTTCCTGCTCAGAATCGATTGTGATGATACCCCTCTAATAATTGTCTAGGATTATGTGCTATGATTGGAAGGAGTGAAGAATGTGCAAGTAATTACTAATAATTTGCGTTGATTGGAAAAATTATTCCCTTTCCTTCCTTATCGAAGTATTGTTCTGTATATTTTAACTAAAACAGGTTCAACAGTAAGTTATGGAGAACAAGTTGGCCCGTTTGTACTTTTACTTTGCTGGTACTTTACACTTGAAATGGCATTAGCTTGTCTCAATTAAACCTGGCAATCTTATAACTTTATTTACAATACAATCCTTCTTGAGCTACACGCATGTAATTTGTTCCATGTGTATCGTCGTCACCACTAAGTGCTTGCTTATAAATGTGTGCTGAAAACCTCAAATGAGGGAAAATAGAGGAGAAATCTCATCAAGCTAGAGCTTCAACTTACCCTCTTAACACACATCTCTAAGGATTTCAGATTTTCTCCCCCAAGTCTAAGTTTCAACAAGAGTATGTTTTGTTTTTTGGGGTGGCGATGGTTTTTTTGGCTCTAGAACACCAACAGAGGAGAGTTCATCTCGAGAGGATATAAAACCTAGTGAGGCTCATCACAATCGGTTCTCCCTCATCACAATCGGTTCTTTCTCAGAACCGATTGTGATAACCCGTTTCCTCATCACAATCGGTTTGTGATGATGATTCTTATCACAATCGGTTCTTTCTCAGAACCGATTGTGATAACCTATTACCAAAATTTACAAATGACATACACGTATCACAATCGGTTTTTTAGTCAAAAGTTTGGAACCGACACAGATGAAGCGATAGTGATGTATCATTTTGTAGTAGTGGAATTTTGTCACTTTTGTTGCTATTAAGAAAGAATATGAATTTGTATTTTTATACATAAGTAGAGTAAATTGAGTAGTACGTCATCAAACTTTTTTTTTAGAATTTTTCATGTTGACCTGGTCCCTACAGATTGTTGTATATGTTGTCTACACAGTCCAGATGTCCCACCAGTAGGTCAGAACGAGGTCAACAAAACAAGCTAGGTGTCAAAATAAGCAAAGTTCACATCATTTTTGTGGTCGATATAAGATTGACAGTAAATTTGTAGACACCTGTGGTTAGATGCATCGATCGTCGAGGATGCAAGGAGAAGATATATTCAACGAGAATCATGAACAAGAGATCATGCGAATATATTGCATGTGTGGTGAATGTTACAAATGGCCTCCTAGCCATTTATAAAGGTCTTAAGGGGAGAACAGAGCAGCATAAGTTACATTTTTGAAATTTTTTTGTCTATTATGTCAATCAAGTCTCACCACATATGAGATTCATGATATCGTCAGTCTTCCTTCTACATGGGTGTTGATGAGACCTCATGCATGGCTACCATGGATCTCATTTGGGGTGGATCCTTGGACCTCATCTGGGGTGAATCCTAAGGTGTGCCATGCTTCACTTAGGTTAATCTCCAGACCTTGTCCGGAGTGGATCTTGTGATGTGCCTCACTTTCAACGATGTGCTATGCTTTGCCGTGGTTGGTCTTGGATCTTGTTAAGGGTCGGTCCCCGGTTCTCGTTCTAGGTGGACCATCGGACCTCGTCCGATGTGAATTCCCATAGCAGAAGTTGTGGCACACTTTCACTGATAACATGCCCAAAAATAATGGAGGAGCCTATACCAGCCTTTCATTGTAACCACATGATTTTCAGTATCTTTGGCGTTTTGGAAACTTCAAAATACTTGAGCAGGGTTCTAGAAGTTTTATTGAATAGATATTTAGAGGGATGAACCGGGGATCCAAAAAATCGGATGAGATGATCTTAGAGTCTTGACACACACGACAGTAAAACCGTCATTATGCGAGGTCATGGTTCTTAATGATATACGGCAGTAGACATTTCTCCCAATATCGACCGTCCTACATATTGCTCCAGCAGTCCAGCCTCCAGCTTTATTTGTTTGCAAATTACAGGTTCTCAGAATGCGTTGAACTGCTGAACGTCTGCTGGTTCGACATCGGCTGCAACATAGCAAGCAAGATGCTCTCCGACAACACAACCTACGGTGCTTACCTCGTGTTCAAGATGGCCGATGTTGTCTACGGGCTAGATTCTCCTCTCCAGGTTGCGTGGATCAGCGTCGGCGGGACCAGCTCAAGCCGCCCGGTCCGCCTCCAGAGCTACCTCGACTACGAGGAAGCGCCTCAGGGCGTACAGGTCCCCCGTGTGAGGGCCGACGGCTGGTTGGAGCTGGAGATTGGCGAGTTCTACACTGAGCAAGGCGACGATGGCAATGTGTCCGCCATCCTGAGGGAGACGAATGGACTCAACTGGAAGAAAGGCCTTATTATCCAGGGCGTTGAGGTTAGACCAACGAACTAAAAGAAGCAAAAGGCACTGGCTTGAGACCAAACTTGTCAGTATCGTACCGGAGGTTATACCGATTTGACTCTTAGAATGATACACTCTGATATCTCGATCTATACCGGTGAACCGTTTCGGATTTATTATAATTGTATATATTTATAATTATTATACACATGTTTAATTATATGTACACCAAAGTGAACACATATGCTTGTACTGTGAATGTTATGTGCTTTGTAAATAATATTATGTATTGTGAATGTTATGTGATATTGTGATTGCGATATGTTTGTGTTGTGAATGTACTACAAAGCGATCTCTAGCTAGAATCGATTGTGATGACACACTCATCACAATCGGTTTTCTGGCTCAGAACAGATTGTTACACTACACTAGTAAAATAGTAGCATATAATTTTGTAGTATGTTGTTTTGGACAATTATATGTTTAGATTTTGTGAGTATAAGTGAAATATTCAAAATATTATAACATTCATTTGAAATTGAATTTGTAAGAATGAGTACATATGAAAATTGTGTATCAACATGAGATAAATATTACATAATAAAGTTATTGAAATATTGCACAATTATTTCACCTATTTCCGAAATTGTCTAGCAACAAAAGAAAAATATTGCATAATAAGGCTACTGAAATATTGCACAATGATTTCACTTATTCCCGAAGTTTTCCCATATATGATCGACTAAATCCCTCTTGAGTTGTGTATATATGATTTCACTTATTCACGAATTGAGGAATTCCTTTATAGTACACCGACGAAGCAAATGTTAGGGCCATTATTGACTTTCAACGGTAGAACACATGATGTCCCTGGGCTCTCATTCAAGTCCAAAGGAATGGTTACTATTTCTTGTTCATCTTCGACAATCATATTATGAAGAATAATGCAAGCTTCCATTATTTTTTCGACAGCGACCCGTTTCCACAACCGTGCTGGATGCCGAACAATGTTAAAAAAAGATTGCAATACCCCAAATGCCCTATCCACATCTTTTCTTGCCCCTTCTTGATGTCATGCAAATAATTTGTCTTTCTGTCTGAGGGAGGGGTATAGTCTTGACGAAGACGGCCCATTCTGGGTAAATTCCATCAACAAGGTAGTAACCCCTGTCATATTGCCTCCCATTGACAGTGAATTGCACCCGTGTAGCTTCCCCTTTCAACTCTGAAATAAACAATGGTGACTGGTTAAGAACGTTGATGTCGTTATTTGACCTGGCTACACCGAAATAAGCATGCCATATCCGAAGGTCATGTGAAGCAACCGCTTCGAGGATCATAGTAGGAACACCATGATCACCACGTGTGAATTGGCCCCTCCATGCGATAGGACATTTCTCCCACTGCCAATGCATGCAATCAATGGTCCCTAGCATGCCACGGAAGCCACGTGACTCGCTGATCTGAAGCAACCGCTCCACTTCGTCACATGTTGGGGCTCGCAAATACTCTCCCCCAAACTTCTCGATCACCCCTTGAGCGAACTTGCCCAAACACTTCATTGTAGTGCTTGGACCGATCATTAGTACCTCATCAAGTTGGTCGGCAGGTGTGGGGGCTCTGGTCTTAATTAGCGATATATGTGCTTACTGTTGCGTAGATGTAACACCCCGGCATCTAGTATGCCCGAATGCTACCAAACATAGACTAAACAACACTTAAAATCCATAAATAAAGATAAATTACAGCAAAGGCACAGATGCTAAAAACCGAAATTTCGGCAGCATCTCCTTTGTTTTAACATGAATTGAAGCAACAACTATATCATAGCAATGTATGGCAATAAATGAGACATCTAAAACAGCAATAAATAGTGGTATGACAGCAATATAAGTCCAACTTTAAGCATTTAAAGTATCCATAAGCCAAACGAACAGTAAGGCTCTCAGAACACAAAACTAAACCATAAACCAGGTTGCATCACACTAAATTTATTATCAAAACACCAACTGAATAACTATGGAAACAAATGTGTGAAGCTACGTGTAGGAGTGTGACTAGTTCCCTTCTCCGCATGCCGGTCTCATGGTACCTAAAACAACAAGAAAGCACAAACGTGAGTTCAACACTCAGCAAGTATATTGCAATGGACCAACAAGAACAATTCAATGTTATCATCACTACATACCATGATCAATATCATGAACAAGTCATAGTTGCATATAGCATATCATACTCATGTCTCAACATCATTGTACTCATTTCATCATCATCATGTATGCAATGCAAGTGCTCATATCTCCACGAAGCACATACCGGTATTGCCGAGTGCACACCCGTCGGCGTGCACCCCCTTCCCCTTCCATCCCGTAGATGGAGGGTGCCTACTCTTACTAACTCGCTCCCATGCACACACGTGGATGGGACTACGAGGTAGGTCTTTCGTGTTCACTACGTGTGAACACAGAGGCCCACATCAGCATGGGACGCCTCTTCCATTATGAATGCACATATGACATAAACATGTAAATATTGGCATAAACATTAAATACCACACAATCATAACCAATATGAAATCATGTTCATCATGTCATAGGCAAACATCATTCTTAGCATCATATCATAAAGCAAGTTGTATCCAATCAAGTTTAGCAACAATCTAAACGATACCCATTCCAATACACTTGCCTTAACCTCGGGCGACGGATTGGCGAGAGGATGAGGGCACTCCCGGGGTCACACCACCTGCACATACAAACCACACACTCAAAACGTGCCCCCGAAACAGTACGCAAACACTCTTCTACCCCGACATCGCAAACTACTTGCAAAACCCAAAAACAGAGGTTTTGTCCCGTCGGGACAGCAGACTTCCAACGAACATAACTTGAGTTCTAAAACACCAAATTGATTAAACGAGTACATCCTCGCATAGATTAGGAAATTTCCTAACTTTTTCTAAGTATACGGAAAAACTTATTCGGCATCTAAAGTGGTTTAATCTATAGAATACCGTGATCTGTTTCAATATCGTCATAGTTTTTAACACGTTCAGTAAAACGAGCATAACTTTCAAACGGCTGGGCGGAATTGGACGTTCTTTATGTCCGCTGAAAGGTATTGAAATTACCTACAACTTCCTCAACAGGTGGCCGACCAAATTCCGATACTAAATTGGCGAAATCTCAAACCCTAGGTTGATTGCTCATTCTGCCCGAAACAGAGAACGTAGCAAACTCTAGATTTCATCTAATCTACCCAATTATAGCACCACCAATTGATCTAAAAACATCCAACAACCCCAAGTATTCCCGTGGCCATACTCTCTCCCGACGAACGAAGAACCAACGGATCTCCTCCCGGTTTGCGCGATCTCCTTCCTCGCTCCAAATCCACCAGATCTCCTCGTCGCGGAGCGCTCCAATGGACGGATCTGTGGGGTGGTGAGGTGGAGAACTCCCCAAGGGCAGCAAGGAGGGTGGGGAGGTGGTGGAGGGGGTGGTGGCGCAAGGGGAGGGGAGGCGCACGGCAAGGGGCAAAAGGGGTGTGGCGGCTATGGGAGGGAGAGGAGGAGGTGGGGCGCATGGGGGAGGGTATGGGGGCGCCCTACGGCAGGTTGGTAGCCTCCTCCCCCCACATGGGCCAAGGAGGCTCCACCTAAGGCCCAAAAAGATCCCCCAAGGCCCAAGTTTCCCCGGAAAGGCCCAAACCCCCGAAATCGGCCCGGAAACGCGATTAAACGGCATAACGTAAAGTTTTAACCTTCATTTTCACATTTTATGTAGTCACATTCTCTAATTTCACCTTTTACGGTGTCTCGACATCCCGTAGTGTCACATTCTCTAATTTCACCTTTTACGGTGTCTCAACATCCCGTAGTGTCACATTCTCCCCCCCTTAAACAGGATTCGACCTCGAATCCGAAGAACGCCAAAATCAACAACAAAGTCCCCAAGGGACAAAAGACTTCTTTGCAGCACAAAACATTCGCATAAAGACTCAAACCGGAACAAACGACAAGCGAGTTCTCAAAACCAACACTTGGCGAGAAAATGTTGATTTAGCTCAACAGAGTGCAACCTCTCACGGTTCCACCTTCACTTCAATTCCCAAACAGAATCTGTGTTTCAACCACAAAGGGCTCCATCAACCCAAAACGCCCGAATCCTCATGACAAACACTTCACACTACTATCACAACCAGCCTGACTACCACACTTCATTAAACTCAACATGACACAATCAAAGCGGGTCATAATTCATTTAACGACCTCTCTACATTCCCGAGAAATTCCATCGAGAGGAATAACTCATTAAGGCACATTTGCCCTTCCGATACACAATCAAGCTAACATTTCATTCCATCCTCTCCCAGGAAAGTCTCAAACACAGAGACAACTAGTTAAGACAATTGCTCACGGCAGGATAATTATCACCGAACTACCGTCAACTTCACTTCCACCCATCGATACTCTTAATAAAGGTTAAACCCATACATCATCAACCTTCATCACAAACCACCCTTATACCACTAAGGTTCAACACCTAGCCCCAAGCTAGGATCGTAAAACCTTACCAAACCACAATTGGCTCCTTTCTTAAGAGGGTCTCGCCCTCACACCATAACACTTAGTAATCAAGCCCAAGTGTACACATATTTCGCATACTCAACCATAAACCAAGAACATTCATATCCTCACTCCCATCTATAGAGCAAAAGAAGTACAATTCTTTTGAACCCAAGTGGACCACATACGACAACTCAAATCCAAAGCGTTAACAACCACTTTGGAAAGAATTCGGCAACATCCAAGGAGCATTCATCATTTTTTTTTCAAGCCAAATCGCAAAGGAAGCACAAATCCCCTACACCACAACCAAAATACCAGAAATTCTTCATTCTTTCTTTTCATACTAGAAAGAAATGGACATCTCGATGCATGACATGAATGCAAACTTTTCAAGAGCACTCCGGATTAGTCATATATCCATATATGACTTTCTAACCGACCTGGCTCAACGACTCCTTTATGACTAATTATGCATAAACAATGTCTCGTTTTCCTTTTCACCATTCATTCATCATGTAACAACAGTACCGAATAGTCATTCACCAAATGACTTCTTCCTCGGTATCACATAATTGAAACACAATTAACATCGAAAGTTGTGGTAACTCGTATAGACTATGACGGCAGCATAGTTAACAGTAAAACACCACGTCGCATCACATCCCACATCAATTGAAAACTGAACTTGCAAAATATTACATTTCAACATTTTGGAAGAGAACATCAAAATTTCAAGTCAAGCATCTGCTCCCACAACCGTCACAAATTTCTCAAGGAGAGGGAAATTCATTTCCAAAAGGGAACACCTCACTAACAAAATCATTTTATAAAACATTTATAAAATCCACCTTTTTGAAGCACTCGCAAACATCACACACATTATGCAAATAAATCCAACTCTAGTAAAAAAGAGTTACAAATTAAATCTCAAGAGTTTTCCAATACAACCCACTATGTCCATCTGCTTCCTTTAAAATAATGATTCCAAAGATAATTCAGTGTGAACGCGAAGAAGCGCGATCCACTCAACAACTTTTGGGTGTAAAAATCCATGCTCATAGCACAAACTAAACAAATTCGCCAAAACCAGATATTGGCACCAATTTCTACGAGTTTTAGGGAAAACTCTGAAACTCAACATAAGGAACACTTTGACCAAAAGCATTCAACCAAGATAGCAAACAACCAAACCAAATTTGTAAGGTTTTTAAACACCGGCTTAGCATAAATGCAATCATCTCTAGTATTCCACTACGCTTTCCATTAAAGACTTCAAAATTTACTACTTACTCATTGAGAAAGTCCAACCGGATTTAACAAAATTTACATAACAATTTCTTTCTCTAGTTACTATTCCCAACACCTTTAATTAAGGTTTATGAAAGGCACCCAAACTCTACATTGACATGATCCCCATGGATCACCAACTCATAATACATCTTATTCCAAGTTTGAAACATAGTATTTCAACAAATCTTTCAGCATGATCAACCTATAATTTTTTATACCATCCATTCATCAACTTTTGGACAATCAGAACTGATTCAATTAATCAATGACTTTCAACATGTGAATATTATCTCTACAAGACAGAGTTCATAACTATGATTCTAAGACATGCATTCATTAAGGATAAAATTCTACATCATGTTAATTATCCATGGTTCACTCCATCACAACATGTTACAATAATCTCCATTTTAACAATGGTTTCCAACAAGTAATCTACACAATTACCACCACTACTAAGTCATCAATATCAATAAACGGCATAATTATAAACCACAGCATTGCTTTAAGCTACCCCATACATAGGTTATAACAAGTTGCCGCTACTCAACATACTCCAACTATTAAAATGAATTTAATAAGTTAGACCATCACGACGCTCTTAAAACAACAATAAAACCTATATCTTTCCAATTGACATCGATACTAGCAATATAGGAACACCACTGCATACTTCCAAATATACTAATAGTTTGCAACATAAAAATAACGACTCTAATCAACTTCCAAATTAAGGTCACAAACTGACATGATTAAATTTCTCTACTAACACGTTAAATTAAAATGTCTTTAATCAACCAACATGGTTTCCTTAACAATATCAGTAGTTTAAAATTTTAAACATTAACAATGTTCAGCTACACATTTAATAAATAGGGCGTACTACCTCATTTCAAAATAAAGCAACAAACTCTAAGCATGTTCATTAACACATTTGATCATTACTCGCTATAGAAATGAATCTACGGCACTAGAAGTTCATTTAATCTTAAGCTACAGATAAAAATTACATTGATTCAACTCGCAAATTATCTTAGGAGTACAACATTTTCATAAACCACATTGTTACATATTTCATAATATGCTAAACAACAGTTTTCACTTTTGACAACTACTTTTAGTCAAATGACTACTTACTTTATTTGTAGCATTTTCTTTTTATCACTCAACCAAAAATTCACAAAGAAACTTGACTCTCAAAGTTGCAATGAGACAAACCCAAACTTGGTCATGCAAAAGGAAATTCTCCAAAACACTTTTCAATCTCAAGACTCCCATGGAGGAAAATGGTTGAAAGACAATTTTCTTAAGAGGGAACCAAGCGATTAAGTAATCCTTTGTAAATAAAACCTTAACACCAAACCCCAAACTTTCACGAAACAAGAAGGGTTTTTCAAAGATGATTTCTTAAACCAGTAAAATGATGAAATCAAACACCACTTACCCCTACAAAGCCACAGAACTTCAGCCCTGACAGCCAGGTCTGGCATAACACCGCAATAACCCCTTTAACCTTGAAGAAAGACAAACACAGGAATAAATTGATTACTTCTTCCCCATAAAGCAATCAACAAACTAAGCATCAAAGCTGGAAAGGCGACCAAAAGAAGCGCAACACTAGACTCTTCTTCTTCGTCTTCAACCAAGGAAGACAAAACCACACACCGCATACGGAACGATCCGCGAAAATCCAATACCAAACACTTTTCTTTTGGTTTCCATAAACTAAAACCAAGAAAACCGACCAAGACCGACCACAGAACGATAAAGAACATACGAAGGAATCCACCACCAATCTCTTCTATTCGACTCCAGTTAACTACCCGATCTACGATAGAAAGGGTAAGCACTCTTCTCCTACAGGGGTTAAAAATTCTTCGGTGATGGCGCTAACCGGCCACACCGTCAAACCACACCCTTGCTGTGAACAAAAAGTGGTCATTGAAACCCTTCGGCACCACAACCTCCCTTAATCATTATCACAGGAACAACTCAATCAATTATCTCATAAACATAGAAGCTTACATTATCAAATATAGCATTCAACAACAAGGCTTAAATACAACATTTAAGCGTAAGTAACGATACCCATTCCCCTTTCCTACTGTGCATCAGAGTGTGTCAAGTTTTAAATTAGTTAACCAAACTATTCCAGATTTTAAGGTTATTGCCCTAAGGTAAAATTTTAACAAGTAATCCTATGCCATGTTTCTACTTTTCCAAGTCAATATTTTAGTTCACTCTAGAGTAAATTACTACATTCACATTCCACGGACCTGAAGCCCGCTCTGATACCAACTGTAATACCCCGGCATCTAGTATGCTCGAATGCTACCAAACATAGACTAAACAACACTTAAAATCCATAAATAAAGATAAATTACAGCAAAGGCACAAATGCTAAAAACCGAAATTTCGGCAGCATCTCCTTTGTTTTAACATGAATTGAAGCAACAACTATATCATAGCAATGTATGGCAATAAATGAGACATCTAAAACAGCAATAAATAGTGGTATGTCAGCAATATAAGTCCAACTTTAGGCATTTAAAGTCTCCATGAGCCAAACAAACAGTAAGGCTCTCAGAACACAAAACTAAACCATAAACCAGTTTGCATCACACTAAATTTATTATCAAAACACCAACTGAATAACTGTGGAAACAAATGTGTGACGCTACGTGTAGGAGTGTGACTAGTTCCCTTCCCCGCATGCCGGTCTCATGGTACCTAAAACAACAAGAAAGCACAAACGTGAGTTCAACACTCAGCAAGTATATTGCAATGGACCAACAAGAACAATTCAACGTTATCATCACTACATACCATGATCAATATCATGAACAAGTCATAGTTGCATATACCATATCATACTCATGTCTCAACATCATTGTACTCATTTCATCATCATCATGTATGCAATGCAAATGCTCATATCTCCACGAAGCACATACCGGTATTGCCGAGTGCACACCCGTCGGCGTGCACCCCCTTCCCCTTCCATCCCGTAGATGGAGGGTGCCTACTCTTACTGAATCACTTCCATGCACAAACGTGGATGGTACTACGAGGTAGGTCCTTCGTGTTCACTACGTGTGAACACAGAGGTCCGCATCAGCATGGGACGCCTCTTCCATTATGAATGCACATATGACATAAACATGTAAATATTGGCATAAACATTAAATACCACACAATCATAACCAATATGAAATCATGTTCATCATGTCATAGGCAAACATCATTCTTAGCATCATATCATAAAGCAAGTTGTATCCAATCAAGTTTAGCAACAATCTAAACGATACCCATTCCAATACACTTGCCTTAACCTCGGGCGAAGGATTGGCGAGAGGATGAGGGCACTCCCGGGGTCACACCACCTGCACATACAAACTACACACTCAAAACGTGCCCTCAAAACAGTACGCAAACACTCTTCTACCCCGACATCGCAAACTACTCGCAAAACCCAAAAACAGAGGTTCTGTCCCGTCGGGACAGCAGACTTCCAACGAACATAACTTGAGTTCTAAAACACCAAATTGATTAAACGAGTACATCCTCGCATATCTTAGGAAATTTCCTAACTTTTTCTAAGTATACGGAAAAACTGATTCGGCCTCTAAAGTGGTTTAATCTACAGAATACCGTGATCTGTTCAATTCTCATCACCATTTTTAACACGTTCGGTAAAACGAGCATAACTTTCAAACGACTAGGCGGAATTGGATGTTCTTTATGTCCACTGAAATGTATTGAAATTACCTACAACTTCCTCAACAGGCGGCCAACCAAATTCCGAATCTAAATTGGCGAAATCTCAAACCCTAGGTCGACTGCTCATTCTGCCCGAAACAGAGAACGTGGCAAACTCTAGATTTCATCTAATCTACCCAATTACAGCACCACCAATTGATCTAAAAACATGATATTAACCCCTAAAACAGTACCTAGAACAACCCCAAGGATTCCCGTGGCCATACCTTCGCCCAACGAACGAAGAACCAACGGATCTCCTCCTGGTTCGCGCGATCTCCTTCCTTGCTCCAAATCCACCGGATCTCCTCGTCGCGGAGCGCTCCAATGGACGGATCTGCGGGGTGGTGAGGTGGAGATCTCCCCAAGGGCATCAAGGAGGGTGGGGAGGTGGTGGAGGGGGTGGTGGTGCAAGGGGAGGGGAGGGGAGGCGCACTGCAAGGGGCAAAAGGGGTGTGGCGGCTATGGGAGGGAGAGGAGGTGGTGGGGCACATGGGGGAGGGTATGGGGGCATCCTAGGGCAGGTTGGAAGCCCCCTCCTCCCCACATGGGCCAAGGAGGCTCCACCTATGGCCCAAAAAGATCCCCCCAAGGCCCAAGTTTCCCCGGAAAGGCCCAAACCCCCGAGATCGGCCCGGAAACGCGATTAAACGGCATAACGTAAAGTTTTAACCTTCATTTTCACATTTTATAAAGTCACATTCTCTAATTTCACCTTTTACGGTGTCTCGACATCCCGTAGTGTCACAGTAGAACTGGTAATTAATGCAACCTGTAAGGGCTCTGCTAATTAATTAAAACCGTACACGAATTGAGATCCATTAATCGGTATGATGCACGCCGAACGCGGTCGCATACCAATTAATTGATTCCAATTCGAGCTTCCCGCAATATGTGTTCTGTGCTAGTTCCCTGGATCAGTATCCTAGCACCACATATGTCACAACAAGTTGTATCAATTCACATATACAAACATTCTGGATATAAAAGCAAGCGGTCTAATTACAACATTATATATTAGAGTTTCACAAGTTTAACAACAATTATAACACAGCTCACAGGCTGCAGCTCAAAAAGGAAACAAAAGTTTGTCAGCGGCATCGGTGTGCCATTCCACCCAAAGGCAACCGACTGGGGGGATAAGCCTAGATAGCCAACTCAGACGTCGTCGGGACCCGCTTCATCACGCGAGCCATCGAACTCGTCGTCATTACCTTCGTCGCCGTCTTCTACGCATGTTGTCAGTTTTAGAGCAAACGGTAAGTACACGTATGTACTCACAAGACTTTAGTGTTTATGAAGGACCATGTGGAGGTCCATCCATATTTGTGATGAGTATTTGACTTTATTTGAGCAAGGTGTGCTCAGGTTTGAGTTTGATTTGACTTGGCATTTGCATGTTTGAATTAATGATAATATGGACTAACATGCAGGAAGAAAAATGTAAGATTATATTTTGGAATGTGCAAAATGGTTTTCCTTATCTTTGATGTTTGCAGGATGACGGTGCTAGGTCATGGTGAGGCGGATGATGACCGGGACTAGGCGAGGTGCGTCGGAGGTCCAGACGGTTGGAGATCGCCGGAAGATGATCGGAGACGGAGTTCGGGCAAGTCAAAGAAGATAAGGAAAGGGGATGATACTAGCTAGATTCCGCGAGGATCGATGAGGGCCGTTGGATCGCGGTCTAGTTGATAGGATAGCGGGTCTAGTAGTATGCTTTGAAAATCGTGCAAGAAAACCCATTAAGTGTGTAGGGTTTTGGGTGTCCCTTGCATGGTGGAGTGAGTGGGTTAATCCTAGCCCTTGGTGGAGTGCCCTAGGGTTTGGGACTCATCCAAGGGTGGTAGGTGGCCCAAGAGTAGTATAAATAGAGGGGTGGAGGGAGGCCTCCATGCCCATTCATTCTTTGAGTTGTTGTGTTGCTCCTTTGAGCTTTGCCCACATGAAGTGAGGCTTTGTAATCACACATATCTGAATGAAATAGAAGTTCCAAGAGCCAAATTTATTCTCTTGTAATTTAATTGTTGCAATTTACATTATGTCTTTACTTTTGGCATTTACTTTCATGTATTAAATTCAGCATTTACATTCCCGCACCTACATTTATGATTGCTGGATTTTGTTCTTGACTTGAGCGATTCACATTCACCTCCTTCTATACTCTATTTGGATCTTCGCTCAAGATCAAGTTCATTTGCTAAAGTTTGTATGCCGCAAGAATTTATTTTATCAAGTTTATATCAAGATCGCAAATTTTTCCAGAACTTGTTCTTCGCGCAGCAGTCAGTCTTTGATTTTTAGAAAAATCTAGAAAAATCCTTTTTAATTGATTCTTATTCGAGAATGTGCGTGACTCATATATCCATCTGTGGAAAAAATTTGGAGTCTATTTCTTGCACCATTTGGGAGCTATGAGGTGAAAACCGAGCCCTAAATTTCCTGATCGATGTTCCTGACAGTCTGTAGTGCGTGATTTTTTCATGATTTTTATGCCAGGCTTTTGTAGGTGATTTTTGGTGGAGTGCTTCAAGACTCACATGCTCACAGGCTGAAAAATTCCCAAAAATTTTGGAGCAACAGAAGTCCACCATCCACCTGCTCCAATTGAGGACAATTCCTGAAATTTCTGCTTTTGCTTTTCTAAAAGAGGCTTTTGTGATTTGGCTTGATCTCTTTTAGAAAGGAAGTAGTTGAATTGATTCTCCTTTGCTTTGGACACTTGACAACCAGGATTGTGAGTTAAAAACAAAAATCCTTCACATGATTCATGGTACTCATCCATGCAAACTCGGGATACACATAGTTGTCGAGTTGTTCTGGTTTTTGCGAGTTTCGCGAATTTAAGGAGCACCGGCTTCCTTGCGAGATTGTTTTGAGTACCTTGAGAGGGGGAAATTTTATTTGGGATCATTCACCCCCTCTCTGATTGCCATCCCGGTCTTTCAATTGGTATCAGAGCCGGTTTTGCTCTTTCATAGATATTGACTGGTCTCGAGAGCCATGGCGACGGACAAGTACTCAACTAAGCCTCCAATTTTTGCTGGAGTTGATTATCCATTCTGGAAGGTTCTGATGGAGACATACATCACTGCCCAGGGCTTTTCTCTATGGCAGAAGGTGAAGGACCCGTATGAGGTGCCGGCCGATGAGAACGTCAACGCCGCAAACATGGCTGACGTTGAGGCAAACGCTAAGGCCAATAACCTCCTCATACAGGGACTTAGCTGCTGTGAGTATGATCGCGTCTCTCACCTATGATCAGCTCACGAGATCTGGGTGACCCTCAATGCTTACCATGAGGGCACCACTCAGATCAAGTCCGTGAGACAGGATCAATTTAAGCGTGACTACAACAAGTTTGAGCAGCACGCTGGTGAGAGCCTTGATGAGTGCTTTGCTCGTTTTGAAAAGATCCTCAGCAATCTTCGATCAGTGGGTTGTTCATACACTAATTCGGAGAATGCGAGGCATTTTCTTCGAGCACTCGATATGAGGATTTGGGAGATGAAGGTAACCACCATCACGGACCATACGGACTTGTCGACCTTGACTCTTGACGGGTTGTATTCCCGCCTCAAGACTCATGAGCTCGACATCGTCGCTCGCAGGACGAAGTCCCAAACGATGGCATTGGTTACCGATCCCACTGGGTCTTCCTCTTCTGGACCCCCTCTTGACTTCTCTTCTGGTTTTTCTCTCCCCGCTCTTTGCGACGTAAGCGATGACATTCTGGAACAATTTCCAGAAGACGAGCTTGCTCTTGTCGCTCGAAAATTTTCGAACATGTACAAGAGGGTGAGAGATAGGAAGAGGAGTGGAAAGTTCACTTGCTTTGAGTGTGGTGGCCCCAACCACATTCGGGCAAACTGCCCCAAGCTGGAGAAGGGCAATTATGAACAAGGCGGTGCGGGCAAGAACGACTACATCAACAAGAACCGCAACAAGAAGCCTCCAGCTCGCGAGCCGGCGTAAGAGAAGAAACACCGCAAGTTCGCCAAGGGCATGAAACTCTTTCACCGCGTCCTCGCTGCGCTCGACGACCTTGACCTCTCTGACACGGAGACATGGAGCGACGAGGATGAGGATGAACCGCAAGAGAAGGCGAAGGGCGGCGATGACTTCTTCGGCATGTGCTTCATGGCCTCCAATGCCATGGAAGTACCCGACAGCGAGTTGTACAGCGACACGGAGGAGGTACCTTCTTATGACCAGCTCCATGATGCTTTTATCAAACTAGGAAAATTTCATTCCAAGTCTAGAGCTAGGTGTTTGGATCTAGAGAAGGAAGTAGGTACCTTATCTCGGGAGTTAGCTTCACTTAGATCTTGTTCCTCCTGAGACTCTTATAGCTGTACTTTGTGTGATGCTTTGCTTGTGGAGTTGGAGAACCTAAGGACTCTACATGATAGTGTGGTTTCTGATCTTGAGTCACTTAGATCGAAGGATGCTAGTACATGTCCAGTAGATCCTATTCCTGTTGATGCTAGTTTTCTTTACACTTACACAAATGCATCATGTGCTAATTGCCCTAAGCTTCTCGCTGAAATTGATGCCATGAGTTGTCACCTTAGAAAGCTATCTGCTAGAAATGATGAACTTGAAAAACATGCTTCTAAGGACCCAATCAGCTCATGTGAGGGCTGTATGCAACTAAAAAATGCTTATGATGACTTGGTGCTTGAAAACTCAAAATTTGCTAAGGATCTACCTACTAAGTCACAAAATGGTTGCATGCTGTGTGTTGGGGTAGCCGAGGACATGAATCAAATTCATGTAGAGCTTAGGAAGAAGCTCAAAGCCCAGGTGGGTAGGATTAGAGACTCTCCATGTGTTTCTTGCGAGTCCCTCAAGATTGAGGCTGCTCTTTATAGGGAGAGATTTGATCGTTTAGTTCGCTCTTCTCCATCTGGGTCTTCCCCTGCTACTCCTTCCCCTTGCTCTTCTTGTGCCTCACTTTTTTGAGAGTGTCAGTACCTTATGAGCACTCTCGAGAAGTTTGTTGGGGGTAAGAAGAAGCTCAATCTTATCCTAGATCAGTCCAAGATTAGCAGATTCAATCAAGGTCTAGGGTTTGATGCCTTGGAGCATACACGGGCGCATCCGCCCACTGTTGTGCGTGCCTCCAAGAGCGGAGAGATAGTGGTGGCTCCACAGGTGAGCACCACTGTGTTTAGATCAGTAGGGATTGTCCACGGGATGTCTGACGAGAAGGGTGCTTCTCATGCTACTTCAGCCCCCAAGGCGAAGTATACATGCACCTTCTGTCAAAAGGATGGACATATAGCTGATTTCTGCTTCAGATGCGCCAAGATCTCTCAGCGTGAGCATGTCCATGCTCTTAGGGGTATTCAGGGTCATCCCCAGACTCTGAGTGCGCCTAAGGCACACACGGCTTCTAGACAGGATAGACAAGCTAGAGAGTGTCCTGTTTTTGGACAGCGCATGGGGCTTGGTTTTCAAGCTTCTACTTCTGGTTTTCGCCCTAGAGCTGTCCCGAGTCAGTCTTTCCGCCATCCTCTTGATATTCCTATTTTTTCGATCGAGGTAGATATCAGCGGCGTGAGTTTGCTTTCCCCAGCGGGAGGTCTGGGCAGCAGCACTGGGATGGTCCGGCCTTTGCACCTCGGTGGACCAACCCGGCACCTGCTCCTAGACGTTCGAATGGAGCAGAGTCTGAGTTTGTGAGAGTCGAGTCATGGCGAGGTGCCAGATTGCATTCTTCTACTCCGCTGATCAAGCTTGCTTCATCGCACGATTGACTCAAGATTGGGTTCCTAGATCTGCACCGATCTATCCTGCATCGAGACATCTGCCCGCTCTCTTTGATTCAGGTCCGTAGGACAGGGAAGGGGGAGGTTTGGATCGTAGACTCCGGCTGTTCTCGCCACATGACCGGAGACTCCCGTTGGTTTTCTTCCCTGGACCGAGATCCCGGTGATGAAGTGATCACCTTTAGGGATGCTGCGTCGGGTAGAGTCATCGCTAAAGGTACCGTCTGCATTAACGATCATTTCATTCTTAAGGACATTGCCTTAGTCAGTAAGCTGCATTTCAACTTGCTTTCAGTCTCTCAACTTCTTGATGATGATTTCGAGGTCAATTTTAAGAGGAGCTCTTGTAGGATCCTCGATTCTTCTGGGGAGTTTGTTTGCGGGGTTTCTCGTTTTGGGAGAGTCTTTCGTGCTGATTTTTCTTCTTCCTCTAGAGACTCTCTCCATTGCCTTATTGTTTTTGAGTCCCGTGATCTCTCCTTTCGGCATAGGAGACTTGGTCACATTGGCTTTTGATCATTTGACTCGAGTTAGCGGCCATGATCTCATTCGTGGCCTGCCTAAACTCAAGATGGTCAAAGATGTTGTATGTTCTCCTTGCCGACATGGCAAGATGGTTGCTGCCTCCCATCCTACAAATACCCGAAAGTGATGATCGATGCACCAGACAGCTACTACACATGGACACCGGTTGGTCCAAATTTCGAGTGCGATCGGCCAGGTGGGAAGTGGTATATTCTTGTCATTGTCGATGATTTTTCGAGGTACTCTTGGGTGTTTTTCATGACCTCGAAGGATGAGTCTTTTTCACACTTCAGGGGTTTGGTCCGTAGGTTGTCCGTTGAGCTCCCCGGTGACTTATGAGCGATCCGCAGTGACAATGGCATGGAGTTCAAGAACTCCTACTTTAGCAGCTTCTGTGAGGAGTTAGGCTTAGAGCATCAGTTCTCCTCTCCATACGTCCCTCAGCAAAATGGCGTAGTGGAAAGGAAGAACAGGACCCTGGTTGAGATGGCCAGGACGATGCTAGACGAGTACAATACTCCTAGGAAGTTTTGGGCTGAGGCTGTAGCTACGGCATGCCATGTTGCCAACAGAGTTTTTCTTAGGGCACACTTGCACCGCACTTCTTATGAGTTGAGATATGGGTGAAGCCCAGTGTGTCTCATTTTCGTGTTTTCGGTTGCAAGTGCTTCTTCTTGAAGTCTGGGAACCTAGATAAGTTCGAGTCACGCCACCGACTAATCTTTCTCGGGTTACTCGACTTCTGCCTGTAGCTATAGGATTTGGGTCAGACTTGGGTAGGATCATAGAGACCTGTGAGGTGACCTTTGATGAGGCTAGTCCTGGTGCTAGACCAGACATTTCAGGCTCTTCTCCTCTTTCTCAGTCTATCTTCTCAGAGGAAGTTGATGACGGAGATGAAGGCGCCTTGCCTGATCCAAATACCATTCCTCTCCCGAGGTGCCTCCCATTTCCATATCTCGCACCCCAGGAGATCAGCCCTTACCCTCAGACTCTTCGGCAGCCTAGTGACTCTGTTCCTACTTCTCCCACGAGAGGAGTAGAGGTCACTTCGCTTCGACCTCCCGCCACATTCAAAGCAAAGCTCATCCACCGACTGCATCATTGGAGATCTGTTTGAGTGAGTCACTCGCTCTAAGTCAGCTCTGTCCACTTTCTGCCTCCACTCTGCCTTTGTTGCCTCTTTCGAGCCGAAGGATGTTTCTCATGCATTATCTAATGAGTCATGGATTAATGTCATGCATGAGGAGCTTGAAAACTTCGAGAGGAACAAAGTTTGGAAGCTTGTCGAGCCCCCTTCTGGTCACAACATCATCGGGACCAAATGGGTGTTCAAAAACAAGCAGAGTGAGGATGGGGTTGTAGTTCGAAACAAGGCTAGGCTAGTCGTCGCTCAGGGTTTTTCTCAGGTTGAGGGTCTCGATTTCGAGGAGACTTTTGCCCCTGTAGCCAGACTAGAGGCCATCCGAATCCTGCTCGCATTCGCGGCATCCAAGGGCTTCAAGCTTTTTCAAATGGATGTCAAGAGTGCATTCCTCAATGGCTTCATTGAGGAAGAGGTGTATGTTAGACAGCCTCCAGGATTTGAGAACCCCAAGCACCCAAACCATGTCTTCAAGCTTTCCAAAGCTTTGTATGGACTTAAGCAAGCTCCACGAGCTTGGTATGAGAGGCTTAAGTCCTACCTCTTGAGTCATGGTTTTCATATGGGTCAAGTGGACAAGACTCTGTTCGTCAGACATTCTGATTCGGACTTTCTCCTAGTCCAAATCTATGTCGATGACATCATTTTCGATGGTTCCTCGCATTCGCTTGTTACTCAGTTCTCAGATGTGATGAGTACTGAGTTCGAGATGAGCATGATGGGCGAGTTGAGCTACTTCCTTGGCTTCCAGATTAAGCAGACTCGGGAGGGTACATTCTTGCATCAAGGCAAGTACACTCGAGACCTCCTGAAGCGCTTTGATATGTCTGATGGGAAGCCAGTTATGACTCCTATGGCCACCACTGCTGTCCTCGAGCCTGACGAGGATGGTGAGCCAGTTGATCAAAAGGAGTTCCGGAGCATGATCGGCTCCCTCTTGTATCTCACTGCCTCGAGACCTGACATACATTTCTCTGTATGTCTTTGTGCTCGGTTTCAGGCTTCTCCCCGCGTCTCTCACCGTCAAGCGGTGAAGCGCATCTTCAGGAACCTTCGAGCTACCATTGACTATGGTATCTGGTACTCTTCTTCCTCCTGTCTATCTCTAAGAGCCTTCTCCGATGCAGACTTTGCCGGTTGTAGGATAGATAGGAAGAGCACTTCTGGCACTTGCCAATTCATTGGCACTTCTCTTGTTTCTTGGTCGTCTAGGAAGCAGTCCGGTGTTGCACAGTCCACCGCTGAGGCCGAGTATGTTGCCGCAGCCAGTTGCTGTAGCCAGGTTCTCTGGATGAAATCGACCTTGTGGGACTTTGGGTTAGTAGCAGATTGTGTTCCACTTTTTTGTGATAACACATCTGCCATTCACATTGCTAAGAACCCAGTGCAGCACTCTCGGACCAAGCACATTGACATTCGCTATCACTTCCTTAGAGACAATGTGGAGAAGGGTGATATAGTGCTTCAGTTTGTGGAGAGTGACCACCAGTTGGCTGACATTTTCACCAAGCCTTTGGATAGCTCCAGGTTTGTTGCCCTGAGAGGAGAGCATGGGATTATGAGCCCCTATGGCATATCTTGAGGGGGAGCTGGTTTGTATTATTTGTTTATATGTTTTTAGCATTTCCTCTTTCTGGGTATCTTTGGGATGGTTTTCATTTGGTTGAGTCCACTTCACCTAGACTTCTGGCATGCCTCGGCATGGACCTCTCACCTTATGATTTAGGGTGCTATTCCTCTCTTCTTCTCAGTTGTGCTCACTCACAGTCTTTTAGGTCTAGCAGATGTTGGGCCCCCTGGGTAGACAGGGTCTGTGTTTGCTCCTGGGTTGGAGTTGGAGATGTAGCTTTTCTATATAAGTCATATGGGGAAGGTGAGAGCGAGTCTGAGTGTTAGTGTTTCTCTTCATGTTATCTATGCTCCTAGACTACCCATTTGTCAGTTTCTTGATTCCTTCTCATCATTTCTGTCTTTCTGGTTTCAGTTGAGTTCAATTCATCTTTTTGAATCTAAAATTTCTATTAACTCAACTTCAATCAGTTTTTGTGCTTAATCGACTCTCTTGTTGAGGGGGAGCTTGGAATTGATTCTCTTGCATTGCATATAGACTTGTTTTTCATTTACGAGCTTTGTCTATTATGCAAATGATAAAATAGAGATTTGTTGCACCTAGCTACTTTTCTGAAGATATTTGCTAATCTTGGTCATATCCAATTTGGTATATCATATGAAACTAGCCAACATTTTAAATTGAGCTTTCCTGAAAACTTGATTAAACTTGGCTTTTACTTGCTATATTTCTTCACTAGATGCTTATGCCATGCTTATTGAAATAGTGTGTTTCTACTAGAGTCCCTAGAGCAACTTGGGTTAGCTACATTATTTCATTCTAGAATCCTCAACATTGACATTCGCTATCACTTCCTTAGAAATTATTTTAGTCCAACCAAACCCTAACAGCGCGACCGTTGGATCTTGATCCAACGGCCGAGATTGCGCCACGTCGCCCTGCGCGGGATCAGATCGGACCCGTTCGTGCTGATCAGATCCAGGCCATTGATCGTGCACATGTGGACGGCCAGGGTGCGGACACGTCACCCAGTCCAAATCGCCGCCGGATTCCGCTGCCGCGTGCGAGTGGGCCTCGTTTTCCCATGGATTTCACGGACGTCGAGGGGGCTATTTAATGCGCCCCCACCCGTGTCGTGATCCCCTCTTCCGTGTGCACACGTTGGCCTAGGTCACCGAGCTCGAGCCGCCGCCGTCCGCCCGCAATCGCTCACCGAAGTTGGAGGAGAGCTCCGCCACAGTTTTGCCTTTTTCCGCCGCCGTCCTCCGCCACGTTGGTGCCCAGATCCGAGACCGTCGCGACGAGGCGCACCTGGGAGTACCATCCACTTTGCCGGACTCACGCCCAAACGCCGCTGCCGCGATCGTTGTCCCCAGCTCCGGCAACCCTAGCTCCGCAGCAACATCGCCGTCTTCATGAACTCCATCAGCCGTCGGATCAAGATCCGAGGACCTAGGTTTGTCCATGTCACCGCACAGTGCGAAACCCCCAGATTATATCTCAGCCGTTAGATCTAGATCATACGGTTAGGGTTAGATCGCGTGTTACCGTGCAGATCTGTTAGCAGCCGTTAGATCTAAATCCAACGCACCAGATTGAGCCACATAGACCTTAGCGCATCGTACTGGAATAGATCTCAACCGTTGGATCTAGATCCTACGGTATAGATTTAGCCACGTGGGGAAGAGCTGTATGCATTAGATCAGATCTTGACCGTTGGATCAAGATCGTGCGGTCCGGATGCACCCACGTGTCAAGGACTGGGTCACACCACGTCACCCCTTCATGCGGTTAAACTCGATCCAATCTCAACCATCCAATCCAAATCGTACGGCTCAGATTAAATCGCGTAAGTTCCATTGTGGCATGATTAGATCTAATCTGGACTGTCGGATCTCAAATCGACGACCCAGATCGTGCCATGTGGCCGGGAGACGAACCGGCGCAGTCAACCGAGCCGCGCCCGATCGTCGCTTACGTCACGCGTGTCAGCGACGTGGTCGCCCGCACGATGACGTCATCTGTGACTTCATGCTGATGTCACGGTGGGGTCCAACTGTTAGCGCTGCTCGATTGAGCCATGCTGACGTTAGCGATGACATCATCAAACCGGGCCCACATGTCAGTGAGTCATGCGCCCGTGGACTGGGTCCACGGTGGACCAAAACCGAACCGTGGACCAGGCCCATAGACCGAATGACGCAAGCATGACGCAATAATTTGATTTTTCTTTAGAAAAATAATTTGGGGGAAATCCAAAAATGTGTGCTGACATCAGCTGACGTCAAATTTCCGAATTTCCTGTATAAAAATAAATGAATTAATTCAATTTATTCTTTTAATTGATTTTTTAAACTTCAAACGGCTATAACTTTTGTGTTTTAACTCCGATTGAGGCGATTCCAGTTTCTAATTTTTTATAAATTGAGCTCTATTTAATGGTGAATTTTATTTAATTTTTTGACATGAGTTTTTCTCTGTTTTTTATTTATTTGGTGTTTATTTATCCGTTACGAGTAGACGTTGAAGTACCCGAAGGCTTCGAAGGTGAAGTTTTGACCCAGGAGCAAGTGCAAGAGCCTGAACCAGCACGTTTTGAAGGCAAGTTGTGATTTGACCATATTGATCCCACTTTTGAAATTATGTTTATTTAAGTTATTGCATGTTAGTTTATTTTAAAAATGCTTTTGGATAATTCCGGGGATAGTTATGTGACCTACCTGATTATGCCACCTTGTCGATAATGATTGTATGCCATGAATCATTTGTCACCCTAGTACATGGATTACTAGTTGGACATTATTAATTCACCAACATGGGTTATTTAGACCGTATGTAGTATGCTTAGCCCTGCAACGTGTCGATAACATCATTTTGAAACATCAAATGTTAATCTTGACTTAATGAGATATGGAACGTGTTTGTGAAAGTTGTGACATGTGTTGTTGATATTGATAATGGCACGTGGTGCATGGTAATCAACCGGGGTGATAAAATGATTTAGACTGAGGCAAGTGGCAAGGTTGTTCTGGTGGGCCATGTGTGGCACTTGGGAGGTCGCATTTTGTTTTATCGCTTTGGTTACTTGTGAATTCTTGGGTAGTCTTGCCTTGGTCACCCTAAGGACTTAACCTTGCAAGAATTTGAACTGAGTCTCTCATACAGCCACAAGTCTGGAATGGGACAGATCTGGCCGAGTAAACTGTGATGTCTAGTCTTTGGTACTGTCGTGGTGGTGTGAGGCCGAGTTTATGAGTAGGCTCACATGGCGCAAGAGGGGGGCCTTGAGAGTGGTAACCAGTCCCATCAGTGTTGAAACCTTAGCGGGTAGTACCGGGTCTAGAAGTAGCTTTGGAAAGGCTTTGTTACGATCACTCGCCTTCGTGGTGTTTGACTGTATCTTGTGGGTAAAGTGTATAGCCTCTGTAGAGTGTACAATCTATTCGAATAGCCGAGTCCACGGTATTGGATACAACTTGGGGATTACAGTTAAGGGTTAGACTTTCATAAAATGACTTTGGTTAAATGGTTTGGAATCGATGAACTTGCTTTAGGTTGATAAATGCTTTAATTGTAAAAATTGTTTATGCAATTATTATTGTTATTACTTTTTTACCGCTTTCCAATCTATTACTGTTATCTATGAATGTTGCTTATTGCAAAAGAACCCCTCAGCTTATTGTTGGAATAAGCCATGCATGTAGCTATTAGCTTTGCATCTTTGTGCATGACTTGCTGAGTGCTTTTGAGTACTCACCCTTGCCACAACACAAACATCAGTTGAAGAAGAATCAACGCCAGCTTTGGAGGAGTTCCAGGAGGAGCCAACGAACTAGGGGGAGAGCCCAGTCAGTTGCCTATGGCATATTGGTTGGCGCCACTCATTTTCTTTATATTCCGTTGCAGATTTATTCAAGTAAGACTCTAGCCCTACAAGGCGTATTTTTGTAACTTGACCATAAGGTCGAGCAACCAGTTATATTTCTCTTTTAATAAAGTATTTTACTATTTCGTTAAGTATGATTGTGATATATACCGATATTGAGACTGTGTGCACTAACGTGATCCTGGACTAGTGCTGAATACACAGGGGGTCCGGATTTGCAAATTCGGGTCCTAACAGAGGTGGTATCAGAGCCATACTGACTGTAGGCATACCCTCAGTTAGAATGGTCGTAGTGAGGGTAAAAACTACTTTCTAAAGTTAAAAGTTGTCAAGATAATGAATGAAGTCTCGACTTATCCCTTTCTCTCTTGTTCATACCCCTTGCTGAATTATTTTGTCTCCACTTTGATTTAAAATGTCGCGTTCTCACGTGAGTGTCTTTGACAGATGAAGATGATCAACAATTATGCTGAATTTCAGGGATGTTACGCCGCCGAGTTGTGGCGCATGATGCAGCTACTTGGAGGTTTTGACAAACCGATCTACCGGGGAACCACCATAGTGAAGGCAGGACTGGATCAGGCATGGGATGTCAAGATCACTGTGTATGCCAGAGAGAAGACCAAGGCGAGCCATCCTATCAACATCACCACAAAGAGGTCTTCGTTTGAAGCCGGGATCCAGGAGACATCGCGTCGAGCAATGCGGCTTATCGCTCGCACCTACTCATCAGAGTTAGAGGGCACCGTGTTCCGTCATCATCCGCGCAGAGACAACCGTCTTGAATGGGAGTTGATAGTAGAGGAAGACGCCACGATCACTCACCTAGCAAGGTTTGTTGTCGCCAAGGAGGACGTCATCGACGAGACAGTTCAGTAACTGCAGAAGGCTCGCGATGAGGTCAAGGAGGTGAAGAAGCAACTGCAAGAGGCTCGAGAGTACCTAGCTCACTCTATTAAGAGGGTCCATGAGCTGGAGATGGCACTGTACGGACTTGAAACAGAGCCAGTGTTGGAGTTGCACGACCCAGATCCGAAGGAGCCAGAGTAGCTACAGGAGCCACCGGCACAGGAGCATCAGCCAGCGCCAGAGTTGGAAGAAGACGCTGCTTCATTGACCACAGCCGTCGTTGGTCATGGAGATCGCTTCGTGCCGATGCCGTCTCACCTGCCAGTGTACCCGCCGGGGAGTTCCCGAGGAGGTTGGCTCGAGGAGTGAGCGTTCAGGATTAGTAGTTGAGACTCCTTCGTCGAGTCGTGTCTAAGAATAAAGCGTCACCCTTAGAGGCGTTAAACTTCAGTGTGTTAGTTTAATTTGGATTTTCATTGCTTGCTGAGTGTGCAGTATGTGTTGCAAAGCCCTTAGGCATTGTGAGCAACCATACCAGGTTATTATTGAATAATTACTCTATGCCTCTCATCAGCTAGAAGGAACTGCAGCTGAATGGTGGGAGAACTTCTGCGTTTCGTATGAGAACCCACAAGAGATCACTTGGTAAGAGTTCACTGTTGCTTTTCGTCAGTACCATGTGCCTGAAGGGATTATGGATCTAAAGAAGGAGGAGTTTCGAGCTTTGAAGCAAGGCAGCCAGTCAGTGGCTGACTATCTAAACAAGTTTACCCAGTTGGCTCGCTACGCACCTGAAGATGTAGCGACGGATAAGGCAAGACAGTCTCGCTTTATGAAGGGACTAAATTCAGGACTGTAGGTGGGACTGATTACCCACACTTTTTCAGATTTCTAGGAGTTAGTGAACAAGGCTCTCATCCTAGAGGATAAACGTAAAGAGCTAGATGACAACCGGAAGCGCCGAATGGCACAACATGGAGCTCGCCCAGGAGCATAAAGGCTAAGAGTTGCCCTGAATCTGTTCTTTAAGTTTCAGCCGAAGAATGTGGCACGGACACCGTCGCCAGCACCGAGACCTGCTAATCAAAACTACCAGACACCGGCACCACGGAATGCACTCTGTGGACTCAAAGCAGAAAATGTTGAAGCGTTGCTACATACCAGAACGAGCCAGGGCACTTCTCCAATAATTGCCCTAAGCGAGGAGGTGTGACACCTGTATGCCTCAATCTTGGGACTCCGCCCACAAGGACACCCACACCAAGAGGAAACCGTGGAGCTACTCAAGCTGGAGCCACACCTAAGCTACGGTGAGAGGTCGGATCAACCACTTCACCGCTGATACAGTTCAGAACACGTCGGACGTCGTGCTGGGTAAGTTACTAGTTAAGTCAGTACCTGCAACAGTTTTGTTTGATTCTGGAGCTTCGCATTCTTTTATATCTCAGAATTTTGCCGTTGAAAATGGGCTAAGAATGGTGAACCTTAGACATGTGTTGCTAGTTCAATCCCCTGGATCAGAACTCTAATCTAATGCATGATGTTTTGGGGTAAGAATATTAATAGGTGGGGTAGAATTCCTAGCGAACCTCATTATATTGGAAACCCAGACTCTAGATGTTATTTTGGGAATGGATTGGTTGACCAAGCACAAGGCTGTGTTAGACTTTGGACGAAGAGTCATATCAGTCGAAAGCCCAGGTGGTAGAAGAGTTAAGTTTCAAGAAACTGCCATTCGAGATGGACAACTGATGGTCAACAGTGTGAAGACAGTCAGCATTGAAGATGTATTAATGGTCAGCGAGTACCTGAATGTTTTTTCTAAGGATTTACCCGGTATGCCGCCAGATAGAGACATAGAGTTTGTAATTGAGTTAGTACCAGGTACGGCACCAATAGCCAAGAGACCCTATCATATGTCTACCAATGAGTTAGTGGAGATGAAGAAACAAATCGAGGAGCTATTGGAGAAAGGATTTATCAGACCTAGTTCGTCGCCATGGGGAGCCCCAGTCCTATTCGTCAAGAAGAAGGATGGAGGTTTTAGGATGTGTATTGATTATCGTGCACTTAATGATGTGACGATAAAGAATAAGTATATGTTACCTAGGATCGATGACTTATTCGATTAGTTAAGAGGAGCTGGAGTTTTCTCCAAGATCGACCTGCGATCAGGATATCACCAGCTGAAGATTCGATAAGAAGATGTGCCGAAGACTGCATTTTCATCAAGATATGGACATTATGAGTTTACAGTTATGTCCTTTGGTCTAACAAATGCACCCGCATATTTCATGAACTTGATGAATAAAGTTTTCATAGAATACCTGGATAAGTTTGTCATCGTATTTATAGATGACATACTTGTTTACTCGAAGTCGAGAGCAGAACACGCCTAGCATCTAAGGCTAGTTCTTGAGAAGTTGCGAGAGCAACAGTTATTTGCTAAGTTTAGCAAATGTGACTTCTGGAAGAGTAAAGTGGAATTTCTTGGACATGTGATGACCGCCGAGGGAAGTTGCAGTTGATCCGAGCAAAGTAGAAGAAGTATTGCATTGGGAGCAACCGAAGTCGGTTACCCAGATCCGCAGTTTTCTTGGAATGGCGGGATATTACCGTCAATTCATTGAAGGATTCTCAATGATTACTAGACCCCTTACGCAATTGTTGAAAAAGGAGAAGAAGTTTGCATGGATGCTAGAGTGCGAGAAGAGCTTCCAAGAGTTGAAGAAGTGACTAACATCCGCACCGGTGTTGGTATTGCCGGATGTGCATCAGAGTTTTGATATTTACTGTGATGCATCGCGCCAAGGACTTGGATGCGTATTGATGCAAAATGGGAAGGTAGTCGCTTATGCATCAAGGCAGTTAAGGCCGCATGGGAAGGTAGTCGCTTATGCATCAATGCGTAGTGCATGCTCTAAAGTTGTTGCGTCATTACCTCATTGGGAATAGATGTGAAGTTTATACGGACCATAAGAGTCTTAAATATATCTTCACTCAAGCGAACTTGAATATGAGGCAAAGGCGATGGTTGGAACTGATCAAGGATTATAATGTTGGAATCCATTACCATCCCGGGAAGGCTAATATAGTAGTCAATGCTTTGAGTCGGAAGAGCTACACCGTAAATACGCTGGTAGAGGAGAGTCAAGCCGAGCTATGTAAAGATTTCCAGAAGATGAAGCTAGAAGTCGTACCAGAAGGATTTCTAGCAGTTTAGAAGTGAAGCCTACTTTGGAAGACCAGGTCAGAGAAGGTCAGAAGAATGATGACAAGATAAAGAAGATTAAGTCCAAGATGGACGAGGGCAAGGCTAAAGACTTCAAGTTGGATGAGCAGGGTACATTGTGGATCAAAGGCTGCATCTGCGTGCCGAATAAGAAGGAACTGAAACAGTTGATTCTAGAAGAAGCCAATGATTCCAAGTACTCGATTCACCTAGGAAGTGCCAAGATGTACCAAGGCTTGAAAGAGAGATTTTGGTGGCCAAGTATGAAGCGTGAAGTTGCTGAGCATGTTGCACTGTGCGACATATGCTAGAGAGTCAAGGCAATGCACCAGAGGCCAGCTGGACTGCTGCAGCCATTGAAGATACCTGAGTGGAAGTGGGAGGAAATCAATATGGACTTCATTATCGGTTTGCCTAAAACTCAGAGTGGATATGATTCTATATGGGTCATAGTGGATCGTTTGACTAAAGTAGCTCATTTTATCCCCGTGAAGACCACTTACTCAGGAGATAAACTAGCGGAGTTGTATATGTCCAAGATTGTATATCTGCATGGAGTGCTGAAGAAGATCGTATCGGACAGAGGTACCTAGTTTACTTCGAGATTCTGGAATAAGCTGCATGAAGCCATGGGGACCCGTTTGTACTTCAGTACATCATATCATCCGCAGACGGATGGACAGACTGAAAGAGTTAATCAGATTCTAGAGGACATGCTGCGAGCTTGTGCTCTAGCATATGCTACTTCATGGGACAAGTGTCTGTCGTATGCCGAATTTAGCTATAACAATAGTTATCAAGCCAGACTGCAAATGTCACCATTTGAGGCACTGTATGGTCGACCCTGTCAAACACCATTAAATTGGAATGAGACTGGTGAGCACCATGTCTTTAGACCAGATATTCTTCAAGAAGCTGAAGAAAAGATTGCCATGATCAGGGAAAGATTGAAGATAGCTCAGTCGAAACAGAAGAGTTACGCCGATAACCGTCGCCGAGACCTGAGCTTTGAGCTAGAAGATTACGTATACCTCAGAGTTACACCTCTCAAGGGAGTTAAAAGGTTCCATGCCAAAGGGAAACTCGCACCGTGCTATGTTGGACCATTTAAGATCCTAAGCCGTAGAGGAGAAGTTGCTTACCAATTGGAGTTGCCGCAGTCATTAGCAGGAGTGCATGATGTATTCCATGTGTCACAACTGAAGAAGTGTCTGCGAGTGCCAGACGAGTAAACGCCTTTGGAATCAATCGAGTTACAAGAAGATCTGACGTACAGGGAGCACCCTGTGAAGATTTTGGACACAATGGACCGAGAGACACGAAATAAGTCCACTCGCTTCTGCAGAGTCCAGTGGACCAACCACGCAGAAAGTGAAGCGACTTGGGAGCGCGAAGAGAATTTGAAGAAAGAGTTCCCGAACCTATTCCTTAGTTAGCCCTAAATCTCGGGGTCGAGATTTCGTTAGGGGGGAGGTTTGTAACACCACAATTTTTTGCTTTCCTTGTATTTAAATGGTATTTTACATTTTTGGAATTTTCTACAATTTATTTGGATTTAATTTGAATTTAATCCCTTTTGAGTTAATTAAATAATTAAAAAAATTTAATAAAATTTTGTTGGAGATATTTTATTTAAGTCCAAAATGTCTCAAAGTATTTTCCAGAATTTTCCTGGAATTTTTTTTTGAGCATTTTGCTATTTTTCTCAATTTAATTGAATTTCTAGAAATTATTTTAAATATTAAATTGCTGAAAAACCCAACCGGCTTAGCATTGTAGCACCGACCCGAGTTAGACTCGAGTCTGACTCGAGTCCGACCGAACCACGTTCGAGCCGGACCCAAGCATGACCCGAGCCGGACCCGAGTCTTGATCCAACGGCCGAGATTGCTGTTGGGATACGAGTAGGCTCCGCGAGCATAAAGTCAAAATTTTCTACCACGAATCAACCAAGATCACATGCAAGTAGAGGATCATGGATCGTTACCCTTGACGCACCGATTTAGCAGAAGCAGATATACGCGCGTGGAGGAAGTAGTCGTTCACATCCTGATCTACCCCGAGTGGTCACCGACCTCCACTGAGTGGTCGCCGAGTGGTTCGTCGGGTGGTCGCCGACCTCTGCCCAGTGGTGATCGGGTGGTCACCGACCTCTACCGAGTGGTTACCGGAGATCCAACCGAAATAGCGCGTCCAAGGATGGCAGCGCCTCTAACAGTATCCACACGTACCAAGCAGGAACGCCGTGTGGGGTGTGCTAGAACTTCGCCACACGACTAGGGTTTCTGGGGAGGGGCAGGAGGGGTGCGCGACGGCTAAACGTGGTGAGGGTTCTATTCAGTGTCGTGCACTGTTCCTGGCCTCGCCTTTTATAGACACGCTAGTGGGCCGAAGTCTGCTAGGTTTCCATCTCCAACGCGGATCTCATCCACGCACAAACCCGTTAAACTATTCCAACTCGTTAAGTGTGTGACCCGTTAGGTTCAATACAAGTCGGACATGAATCGGAAACCCGTTTCCAATTCATTGATCAACAGCAGCACCTAGCAGTACGTATTGATCCTCGAAAGCACAGAATGAGTATTCAGCTGAACCATGATACACTCACATACTGATCCCTTTGCCTCACGATACTAGTCAAGCTCAAGGCGAGATGTGCGCCACCCTTGTTGATAGCTCGACCACTTCACTCCACAATGTGATGGATACAAACCATGACTAACTCCTTAGTCATATTAGCATGGCCGTGCATTTTCCCTATCCATCCACACGAGGGGCCCAGAGGTATCTTTCCCATTATCTAGGAGGGGCAAATCCCATCTTGATCATCAAACCCTTGGCGATGTATCGTGGCATACCCAATAGTCATCTTTATAACTACCCTGTCACAGTGTAGCATTTGATGATACCAAAGCATACAAGTCTACATGCTAGGTATCCATGACAATCTCAAGTCTAAGGACCATATAGGTGTACCACTCGAGACTATACACTGATTGCACTATAATAGATAACAACTCACAGCGTCTCGGAGTGGGTCTGTCCGACTACCCATGTTCTCCAACATGTGTCCACATTATTGGTTCGATATCTCCATATCTATGGTATGTGAAACATTACCATCAACCAATACATGTGCTGATCAAATCATCACCGCTCCTCGTAATGATATGGATTAGGGACCCATTTAGAATAATGTCGCTTGACAATGTGTTTCACAATTAGGTCGTACCCAATGGACAAAATCCTAACATTTATTCAGGGAACCGATAAACAAAGTTATAATAATTACATGAACAAAGACGTATTGCAATCATCACCATGATTGATCTATGGCATGTTCCCTTCAATTGCGCCACGTCGCCCTGCACGGGATCAAATCGGACCCATTTGCGCCGATCGGATCAGGGCTGTTGATCGCGCACACATGGACGGCCAGGGTGCGGCCACGTCCCCAGTTTGAGCAGCCGCCGGATTCTGCTGCCACCTGCGAGTGGGCCTCGTTTTCTATGGATTTCACGAACGTCGATGGGGCTATTTAATGTGCCGCCACCCGTGTCGTGATCCCTTCTTCCATGCGCACACGTTGCCCTAGGTCACCGAGCTCGAGCCACCACCGTCCGCCCGCAATCGCTCGCCGAAGTTGGAGGAGAGCTCTGCCACGATTTTTGCCATTTTCGCCGCCGTCCACCATCCTCCACTGCCATTTTTTGCCACAAGGGGGCTATTGTTGCAATAAGCCATGCATGTAGCTATTAGCTTTGCATCTCTGTGCATGACTTGCTGAGTGCTTTTGAGTACTCACCCTTGCCACAACACAAACATCAGTTGAAGAAGAATCAACGCCAGCTTTGGAGGAGGAGTTCCAGGAGGAGCCTATGAACTAGGGGGAGAGCCCAGTCAGTTGCCTATGGCATATTGGTTGGTGCCACGCATTTTCTTTATATTTCGCTTTAGATTTATTCGAGTAAGACTTTAGCCCTGCGAGGCGTACTTTTGTAACTTGACCATAAGGTCGAGCAATCAATTATATTTCCCTTTTAATAAAGTACTTTACTATTTCGTTGTGTATGATTGTGATATATACCGATGTTGAGACTGTGTGCACTAGCGTGATCCTAGACTAGTGCTGAATACACAGAGGGTCCGGATTTTCAAATTCGGGTCCCGACATATATATATCTGAAATAGCAACCCTTAGTGCTTTGTGATCATTAGAAATGTGGGTATTTATATAATTGATTTAGACATTTGACTACTTGGTGATGAAATGTCAATAATTGCTACGCAAGGTTCTTGTCACTGCATCATCACAATACAATGCAGACATCCTATAATTGCTTGCTATTGACCAGAAAAGCGTAAATGCTAGAGCTTGCTATCATGTTTCTAGTCAATTTTGGCCTTGTTCTCATTATTTTTTCCTAGTTAACTGTATTACTACGGATCTTTGATCATTTTGCGACTATCATCCTGTCGGGACCCGAATCTGCAAATCCGGACCCTCTGTGTATTCAGCACTAGTCCAGGAACGCGCTAGTGCACACAGTCTCAACATTGGTAAATATCACAATCATACCACTCGATACTAATAAAGTACTTTAATCAAATAATCAAACTGGTTGCTTGACCTTAGGGTCAAGTTACAAATATACGCCTCGCAGGGCGAAACTTATTAAAAGAGAAATAATAGCAATGAAAATAAGATAACCCGTGGCGCCATCCAAGATACCACAGGCAACCGATCGGGCTCGCTCCTAAGTAGACGGTTCCTCTTGGAGCTCCTCCTCCAAAGCCGTGTAGTCTCCTCTTCAACTGGTGTTGTATTATGGCAAGGGTGAGTACTTGGTACTCAAGAAGTCATGCATGTAATGCAAGCTAATATACTATATGCATGGCTTGATACAAAGGAATAGCTCAAGGTATATTTGCAGTAAAGAGCGTTTAACAAATAATATAAGTAGATTTGAAAGCAGTAGAAACAAGTATATCATTAATAACTTTTACAGGAGTTAAATAAACATCTTTCCCAATCCTAATCCATATTTCCGTCAACATCATTATTAAACCAAACCCAACCTTTCAAGTCCAAGTTATTTACGAGAAAGTCTAACCCTTGACTGTAATTCCCGAGCGATGTCCAATACCGCGAACACGGCTATTCGAATAGATTTTACACTCTGCAGAGGTTATGCACTTTACCCACAAGATACAGTCAAACACCACAAAGGCGAGTTCCCGTAACAAAGTCTTTCGGAAACTTTTAACAGCACAAGTGGTCCTCTCCGGTGTTGCACACTAACCCTTCCCTTAGCAAAGGCGAAGTTTAGGTTAATCCACCGTTGGATGGGTACCTGGCCGCAGCCCTAGTACGCTCCCCCGTACAACATACACAAAGGGTGTAGTTGACACCCAGAGGTCCCACAGGTACGTTATTAGCAACTTAATCAACTAGGTCTGTCCCATTACAGACATGTGGTTGCACGTTTGACTCAGTTCAAAGGCTTGCAAGGTTAAGTCCTTAGGGTGACTAGGGCAAGACTACCCGAAGAACCAACACAACGTTCCCGGTGCCACAACTGGCCCACCCGATCATTCTTGCCACATGTCCCGGTCGAAAACTATTTATCAAACCCTAGTTGATTACCATGCACCACGTGCCATCAACATCACATGATACCTTTCCAAAACAGGTTCAATATATCATTAAGTCAATATTAACATTTGATTGTCCAAAATCATGTCATGAGCGCGTAGCAGGTCTAAGCAATATACTACAACGGTCTAAATTCCCATGTTGGCAATTTAATAATGTCCAAATAGTAAACCACAACTAGGGTGACAAGGGTCATGGCACATATTTAATTAACCAAGGTGTCATACAACAATTCGGCATTTATCTAATTCCCATAATTTAATTAAAGTATTTTCTAATTAAACTAGCATGCAATAAATTGAATCAAAATAGGTTTCAAAATGGGATCAACATGGTCAAAGCACAACTTGCCTTCAAAGAGTACTTGTTCTTGGTCCTGAGCTGGCTCCTGGGTCAACACTTCTCCTTCGAAGCCTTCGGGCACTTCAACGTCTACTCGTAAAGCGTGCAAATAGCAATAAATAAATAAACAGTAGGCAAAAAGTGTCCAAACATCCAAATAAAGCTGATAAACAGAGAGAGCATAATTTTATGAATTTTTAGAAACTGGAATCGTCGAATTTGGAGTTTAAACGCGAAAGTTATAGCATTTTGAAGTTTAAATAATCAATTAAATAATATTACAGAGAAAAACTTTAGTCCAAAAATTAAATAAAATTCATCATTAGGTAGATCTCAATTTTATACAAATTTAGAAATTTGAATCACTCAAATCGGAGTTAAAATGCAAAAGTTATAAGCGTTTGAAGTTTGAATCAAAATCTGAAATCAATAATTCGAATTAATAAATCATTTTCTTTTTCGGAAATTCTTTTATTGCGTCAGCGTGACACGTGGACCAATCGGGTGCCGCCACGTCGCCTCGGGTCCATGGACCCGGCGCACGGGCGCGGCTCGATCCACCGTGGACCCGGTCCACAGCTCACGCGTCACACTGACAATTGGGCCCCTCGGATGACGTCAGCAGTGACGTCATCACGCACGGCCGAGGACGGCTGACAGCTGGGCCCCACCGTGACGTTAGCGTGACGTCATGGTGCAGTTGGCTGGGCCGCTGACGCGTGGGTCCCACTGACACGCGGGCCCCGCGTGTCAGAGACACGCACCCACGTGCGGGCGCCGACCGCGACGGTCGGCCTCCCGGCCACGTGGCTAGATCTCGGCCGTTGATTTGAAAATCAACGGCCCAGATCGGACGGTCAAGATCCAATCTAACGAAAACAACGTGGGTTAACGCTAACCGTTCGATCTAGATCTAACGGCTGAGATCTATTCTAGCTTGGTGCAGTTTAGGCTACGTGGCACGATCTAAACCGCTGGATCTAGATCCAACGGTTGAAAATAGATCTGAGGAAAGCACGTGGGATCTCACCGGGGTGTGACGTGGCGCGATCTGGACCCTTGGATCTGGATCGGACGGCTGGTGGAGCTCGAGGTCCGGCGATGGCTTGCGGCGGGCTGGTTCACCGGAGACGAAGACGGCGACCACGGCGACGGCGTTCCGGGGCTCCTCCGGCGAAGTGAGTGGTCTCCTCTGGCGTGGCTTGACCTCGCGGTTCCGGATCTGGGCTCAACGGCGGCGGAGCACGGCGGACGGCGGCGGAAACTGCAGTTGAACGCGGCGGAACGCTCTTCCAACTCCGGCGAGCGATTGCGGCGTAACCACAGCGGCTCTGGCGGCGTGAGCTAGGGCTACGGGTGCGCACGGAAGTCGGCGTCACGGCAGCGGTGGTGGCGCATTAAATATGGCCCTCGGCGTCCGTGAAACACACGAAAACCGAGGCCCACTCCGTTGCGGCGGCGGAATCCGAGTTGGATTCGGATTGGGTGACGTGGCTCAACGTCAGCCGTTGGATCAAGATCCAACGGTGCGAGCGTTTGGGCTCGGGCCTGTGTCGGGACCCGAATATGCAAACCCGGACCCTCTGTGTAATCTGTACTAGTCCAGGATCACGCTAGTACACACAGGCATACAGGGTTGTTCATCACATCCATACACAACGGAAATATAAATAAAGTACTTCATATATTGAAATAACTGTTGCAAGACCTTAAGGTCGCCTTACATAATTCAGCCACGCAGGGCTTACTCAAAAACACAAGTAAATAATCATAAATAAGCAGCGGATAAATAAGTCTTGATGGCCCCCAAGTCTCCACAGGCATCTGACGTGGTTCGCTCCTTAGTTCTCCTGGTCGTCCGCGTACTCCTCCTCCCAAGCCGGGGTAGACTCATCTTCTGATGTTTTTGTTTAAGCAAGGGGTGAGTATACAACATACTCAGCAAGTCATGCACAGATGTGCAACTCTAATACTATATGCATGGCTTAATCCAAAGGAAAGGCTTAAGTGGTTATTTTACGCTAAACAGCATTTTGCTTGGATTAAATAACTCTAATAGATTGAAATTGATAAAACCATATAAGATTATGAATTTCAAAGTCTTTCATCAGTGGTTTGGCACAAAGCCCTAGTCAAATTCTTCATCGGCACGAAGCCACCCAATTCCACATTTTTGTTTAAAAGATCTAACCCTTGACTGTAATGCCCGAGCTTTGTCCAGTACCGTGGACTCGGCTATTCGAAAAGTTTTGACACACTCTGCAGAGGTTGTACACTTTACCCACATGATACCGTCTCACACCACAAAGGTGATTAACCGTAACGAAGCGTTTCAGAAACTTCTGTCTACACCAATGACCCTCTCCGATTTGTGCCATACACCATCCCTTCTCTTATCAAGGCGAAGTATGGGACCGACAACACCGTTGGATAGGGTACCAAGCCATAGCTCTGGTACGCTCCCCCGTACAGTTACCCCAGTGTAACTGTCACCCTTAGGTATCAAAGGTAAGACTTCAGAATCCTACTAGACTAAGACGGTCCCACACCAGCCATGTGGTTGTACAAAAGGCCCAGTTCAAAGGCTTGCAAGGTTAAGTCCTTAACTGTCCAGGGCAAGGCATCCATCTCACAATCCTGACCCAAAACATCTCACATCGCTCATCCCAATGCCGCAAAGGCTGTTTCTCAATATCTGTGCCATACAGGCCCACCTGGCATAAAGCCCCATACCACTTGCCCTAGACTAAATCTTTTCCCACCCTTGTTCAACTATTGTGCAACACATGCCAACAAAGGTACCTACACTTCACATCTTCCCGTGACAAGTTCACACTTAACATTCCAAAATCATCTCACTTGTCATTAGTCAATATTATTTTGCTTATTTCGAAACAAGGATCACGTAAGCACAACTAAGCATCTAGTCACGGTCTAGCCTCCCGTGTTGGCACAATCATATTATCCAACATTTTAATCCCAACTTAAGGTCACAAGGAAACATATGACATACAAATAATATTAACAAGGGTGAGTTAACAATTAGGTTGATTAACTAATTACCCAAATTAAATTATTTATTTTATTCAACATAACATGCATACTTTAAATCGAAATATATCTTTAAAATGCTAGGATCAAAATGGTCAAAGCACGACTTGCCTTCAAATAGCTGATACTCTTGATCTAAGTCTTGAGCTTGGTCTTCGACTTCCACACTCCAGCTCAGATCAACGTCTACGCGTAGCAAACAACTAGGTAAACACACAATCGGAAAAATGCCGCAAATCAAATTAATGCGTAATTTCGTGAAAAATTCCAGAAAATTAGGTTAGCATATTCTAAGATTTATAAAATTTATTTCGACATTTTGACACGTATAGTTTAGTAGTTACAAAATTCGCAAGTTTGGACTTTCCGCAAATAATTTAACAGTATAAATTTAATTATAAAATTTCACAAAAATTACTGTAGAAAGGTATTAATATTTACTAATTTACAAAATTTGTCGCAAGCGAGTCGGACTTAGGACGAATTTGCAGTGAAAATAACAAAATCCGCAAATTTTGGGAAAAACATGTACAACTAGTTATTTAGTTTTACCATCTATGCATGGTACTGTGCGGCGCGAGGCAATTTCTCACGGAGTACTGGTTCGGCTAGAGCGACTCCATGCATGGGTACTGCGGTTCGGTTTTGAGAATATTTCAGCAAGCATACCACGACATGGTTAACAAAATATATACACTCCGTTCTAGCCAACATGTATATACGCTAAAGTATACGTCCATCCGTCCAAACCGTATATACATTTATTCGGCCAAAAATCTACGTTCCTCCGACTAACTATATATATACGCGAATATATATATGCATCTACTGACCACGGTACACAAGTTCACGCATATAGAAAAATCATATACGCTAATATCCTAATAAATACACGCGAATAAAATATATATATATATATAAGGAAACAAACATGCGTATTATCGTATGTAGGCGCAACTATAGATGATGGGATCAACTAATCGACGGAGACGGAGTGCGCAAAAAGAAAAAGAAGTACCGATCTACGGCGGCAGTAGCGTAGAAAGAAGACGACGTGGCCGGAACAAGCGCTCGCGATGTAGATGACGGCGACGACTACGGCAACGTCCACGTCTGCGAGGCGTCGGCGACCACGGCGGCCACGGCGGCGACCACGGAGGCGTAGTCGTACACGGCAGCGGCGGCCACGTACACGGCAGCGATGAGCACAACCCGAACAGGAAAGAATATAGAGCAACTTGAAGAGGGTAGTAAAGGGTTATGGCTCTGTTGGGTTGTGTGTTTTGTTGTCCTCCGAGAGATCTCAGGTTCAAGGCTTCATGGCAACATTTTGAGAGAAGGGATGATGAATGGGGCATGGATGCTGAGGGCAAAAGGAAAATAGCTGGAAACGGAGTAACGTACAGGAATAAAGGAAATGATTCATGCTGCCAAAGGAAACGGCTGAAGGAATGGAAACGTTACGACGTGAATTAAGGAAGAACGGCCTCCATGCATGCTTGAATCGGAAATGGCTGGAACAAATCCAACGCCAACGTAAAAAGCGCGGTTGGTTCCTGTGTTGTGCTTATATATGCGTATACATTCTAAACAAGTTTAGAGAAAAAAAAATAGCAAAAAGGCTCTGAACATTTCGGACAAAAAAAATCCTCTAAAATACTAGGGAACGTTTGGGACCTAACGAAGTTGGTTTCGCGATTTTTCGACATGTAGATTTTTCGTTAAAAATCTTTTAGTGAATCAGACACCTGTACCAATTTTTATAAAATCAACGACTTACGTTATATAACATATTTTTCGAAAATATTTGAAGCGAACACCCTCATCTACCCATTATCTTTATTTTAAAAGAAAATTTTAGAGTTTACGCTTATTCGACAATGCCTGATCTTTATTTACTTCGATTAGTTCAATAAACGTGAACCCGAATTACTCGCGAGGGTTCCAAATAAATTTCCAAAAAAAAATAATACCAAAACCCACTAAATATATTAAAAGCAAATTTTGGGACGTTACAAACCTCCCCCCCTTAACAGAATCTCGTCCCCGAGATTCGGGCTAACTAGAGAATATGTTCGGGAACTCCTTCTTCAGATCTTCTTCGCGTTCCCAAGTCGCTTCGCTTTCTGAGTGATTACTCCATTGAACTCTACAGAAACGAGTTGACTTGTTTCTTGTTTCGCGGTCCATGGTATCAAGAATCTTCACCGGGTGCTCCTTGTACGTCAAATCTTCTTGTAGATCAATGGCTTCCAGGGATGCTTGTTCATCAGGTACGCGCAGACATTTCTTTAGTTGTGAGACATGGAAGACATCATGTACTCCGGCTAATGATTGTGGCAACTCTAACTGATATGCAACCTCGCTTTTCCGACTAAGAATCTTGAACGGCCCAACATATCTTGGCGCAAGCTTCCCTTTGGTGTGAAATCTTCTGACTCCTTTGAGGGGTGTAACTTTGAGATACACATAGTCCTCCGGCTCGAAGCTCAAATCTTTGCGTCTATTGTCCGCATAGCTCTTTTGCCTGGACTGAGCAATCTTTAGTCTTTCCTTGATTACTGCTATCTTCTCTTCGGCTTCTTGCAGTATGTCTGGTCCAAACACTCGTCGTTCACCGGTCTCATTCCAGTTTAACGGCGTTCGACAGGGTCTTCCATACAGTGCTTCAAAAGGTGACATTTGTAAACTTGATTGGTAGCTGTTGTTGTAACTAAACTCTGCATAGGGTAAGCACTTGTCCCACGAAGTAGTATATGCCAGTGCGCAAGCTCTAAGCATATCTTCAAGGACCTGGTTGACTCTTTCAGTCTGACCATCTGTCTGTGGGTGATAGGCTGTACTGAAATTTAGTCGAGTTCCCAAAGCCTCATGTAGCTTACCCCTGAACCTTGAGGTAAATTGGGTACCTCTGTCCGATACTATCTTCTTTGGTACTCCGTGTAAACAGACAATTCTTGATATGTACAGTTCAGCTAGGCGATCACCTGAGTAGGTTGTCTTCACTGGTATGAAATGTGCAACTTTGGTCAAGCGGTCGACTATGACCCAAATTGAATCATATCCGGCTTGTGTCCTGGGCAAACCGGTGATGAAATCCATAACGATCTCTTCCCACTTCCATTCTGGAATCTTCAGAGGTTGCAGCAGTCCTGCTGGTCTCTGGTGCATGGCCTTGACTCGCTGACATACATCACACAAAGCGACATGTTCAGCAACTTCTCTTTTCATATTTGGCCACCAGAATCTTTCTTTCAAATCCTGGTACATCTTGGCTTCCTGAATGAATTGAATACTTGGAATCATGCGCTTCTTCCAGTATCAACTGTTTCAGTTCCCTTTTATCGGGTACATATATACGCTCTTTCATCCACAAGGTACCCTGATCATCCAGCCTAAAATCTTTGGCTAGGCCTTCATCCATCTTGGACTTGATCTGATTGATCTTCTCGTCATCCTTCTAGCCTTCCTTGATTTGATCCTCCAAAGTAGGCTTGACTTCCAGAGCAGCTAGAAATCCTTCTGGCATAACCTCCAATCTCAATTTCTGAAGGTCTTCACATAGTTCGGCTTGTTTTACTTCCAGCAGCATGTTAACACCATGGCGTTTCCGGCTCAAGGCATCAGCCACTACATTAGCTTTGCCGGGGTGATAATGAATTTCCATATTATAGTCTTTGATCAGTTCTAACCACCTTCTTTGTCTCATATTTAGGTCTGGCTGAGTGAAAATATACTTGAGACTCTTGTGGTCAGTATATATTTCACATCTGTTACCTATAAGGTAGTGACGCCACAGCTTTAGAGCATGCACGACAGACGCCAATTCCAAGTCATGCGTGGGGTAGTTTTCCTCATGTGGCCTTAACTGCCTCGATGCATAAGCTACCACTTTTCCATTCTGCATCAATACACATCCGAGCCCTTGACGTGACGCGTCACAGTAAATGTCAAAACTCTGATGAACATCAGGTAAAACCAACACTGGTGCCGAGGTCAATCTCTTTTTCAACTCTTGGAAACTCTTCTCACATTCAGATGTCCATGTAAACTTATTTTCTTTCTTCAACAATTGCGTGAGGGGTTTAGCAATTGTAGAGAAACCTTCTATGAATCGACGGTAATACCCCGCCATTCCGAGAAAACTCCGAACTTGAGTTACCGTCTTGGTGTTCCCGATGTAACACTTTCGCTTCAACCTTGTTTGGATCTACGGAACTCCTTCAAAGTCATGATATGTCCAAGAAACTCCACTTTACTTTTCCGTAAGTCACATTTGCTAAATTTTGCAAATAATCGTTGTTCTCTTAACTTCTCCAATACGAGTCTGAGATGTTCAACATGTTCTTCTCTGGTTTTGGAATATACTAGTATATCATCTATGAACACCACTACAAACTTATCGAGATACTCCATAAAAACCTTGTTCATCAAATTCATGAAGTATGCGGGTGCATTTGTCAAACCAAAAGACATCACTGTGAATTCATAGTGTCCATATCTGGATGAGAATGCAGTCTTCGGTACGTCTTCGGATCGATCTTGAGTTGATGGTAACCGATCGAAGATCGATCTTGGAGAACACTCCTGCTCCTCTTAGCTGATCAAATAAATCATCTATCCTGGGTAGCGGATATTTGTTCTTTATCGTCACATCATTGAGTGCCACGATAATCGATACACATCCGAAAACTTCCATCCTTCTTCTTGACAAACAGTACTGGTGCTCCCCATGGCGAAGAACTGGGTCTTATGAAACCTTTTTCCAGTCGCTCCTCGATCTGCTTCTTCATCTCCATCACCATCGGTGGACATCCGATAGGGTCTCTTAGCTATCGGTGCGGTTCAGTACTAGTTCAATCACGAACTCAATATCCCTATCAGGTGGCATTCCGTAAATCTTCCGAAACACATCCGGTAATCGCACCACCGCACATCTTCTAGGTTAGTTGCCTTCAAAGCGTTAACCATCGCTTGTCCTTCTCGGTAGCAGCGATTGCTTGGAACTCCACCTTTCTGCCGTCTGGACTTTCAATCAAACTATCCTTCGACCACGCCTAGTACCACTTTGTGTTTGGTTAGCCAATCCATCCCCAATATCACATCTAGGTGCGGTTATCCAATATAACCAAGTTCGCTAGGAACTCTACTACATTTATTATTAGTTTCACTCCAGAACACCCTACCTTGGATCGGAGTTCTGATCCAGGGGATTGAACCAAGAGTGTACACTTAAGATTCACGACAGGAAAATCATTCTGAATAACAAATTCTCGAGAAACGAATGAATGTGATGCTCCAGAGTCAAATAATACTGTAGCAGGTACGGAGTTAACCAGAAACGTACCTAGCACAACATCTGCAGCTTCTTGCACTCCTTCTGCAGTGACATGATTGACCCTGCCCCTTGCAATGGATTGAGTCTGATTTCCAGCTGGTGCATTTCCACGGTTCTGGTTCGGTGCTGGCGTCTTGGTGGTGGTGTTGCCAAGGTTGAGGCGCACTGGTGTCACTCCACCCTTGTTAGGACAGTTGTTAGCAAAATGCCCAGCTCCACGGCTTGGCTGTGGGCGTCTCCGGCCATCTGTGAAGCTGCTTCTGCTTGGTTTCTGCTGGCAGTGCGAAGTGCAGAAAAATCTGCGCTGTAGTAGGAGTCTTTGGTATCGGTGGACGGTTGTTGCTCCTGGGCGGAAACCTCGTTGGCTGCTGCGGTACCACCCTAGCTCTTTGCTGTGCTGGGCGACCACTCTGCTGTGCCATCCTGCGCTTGCGATAGTCATCCAACTCATGGCGCTTATCTTCTAGTATCAGTGCCTTGTTGACCAGCTCCTGGAAGTCCGGGAATGTGTGGGTTATCAGCCCCACCTGCAGTCCGGTGTTCAATCCCTTCAGGAAACGGGATTGTCTTGCTTTGTCAGTGGTCACGTCTTCCGGAGCATAACGTTCCAGCTGAGTAAATTTGTTCAGATAGTCGGCCACAGACTGGCCTCCTTGCTTCAGAGATCTGAACTCCTCTTTCTTCAGATCCATGATGCCCTCCGGCACATGGTACTGGCGGAATGAAGTAGTAAATTTTTCCCAGGTTATGTCCTGGGGATTCTCCTGTGTCGCACAGTAATTCTCCCACCACTCAGCTGCTGTGCCCTCCAGTTGATGAGAGGCATAGAGTACCCTCTCATTCCCATTGCACTGAGTAATGTGCAATTTCCTCTCGATTGACCTAAGCCAATCGTCAGCCTCCAGTGGGTTAGCATTGCCTGAGAAAGTTGGTGGACGGGTTCTCATGAACTCGGATAGCCTGGTCTGATGCTGAGGCCCCTGGTTGACTGCTGGGTTGACGTTGTTGGCGGCAGCCTGGTTGGCTATCTGCTGCATAGTCTACATCATTGTATGCATCAATTGTGTCTGGGCAGCAAGGAAAGCTCCCAGGTTCTGTGTGTCAACTGGCGGTGCACCCTGAGGAGTGGGAGTTTCATACTGGTTGCCTCCCTGGCGAGATCCACTTCCTCCAACCCCAGCATTCCCGCGAGTGTTCACCATCTGCTGATACTCCAACAGTTTAGAGGAAAGTGGAAGAAAAGGATAGACAAGTAGAGGAAACTTATGCAGGGGAGATAGATTGTAACAAAAACCAGCCACTTTTTATTGATATAAGTATGGTTGCTTATAAGTGCCTAAGGGCCATTGCAACACATACCGACGCACACAGTCATAACACAAGACAGACAGTCACAACCCAAAACAACTCACAACGACTCACACCTAGGCCAACTCTTGGAAATTGAAGACGCGACTCGAACAATTGAGTCCCACACCAACACTTAACTCTCTCACTCGTCCAGAAATCCTGGATGCGGCCCTCCTGGTGGGTAAACCGGCGGGTGTGCTGGCATTGGGGCAAACTGATCCCCATGCCCAACCTCCATCGGCCCTGCAGACCCAACTGACTCGTCGAGTCCAGAGACAGCCTGCTCCTGTACTGGCGCCTCCTGCACTGGTGCCTCCTCCTGGGCTGGCACCTCCTAGACCTCCTCGGGATCCTCCTCCGGCTCCTCTTCCGGATCCGGTCCCTGACCATATAGAGCCTCCTCTAGCTCCCGCACCCTAGTCACAGCATGCATAGCGAGCTCCCGTGCCTCCTGCAAATGAGCCTTCAAAATCTTGACTTCTTCCTTGGTCCCCTGAAGTTCCTCAACCGTTGCATCCATGGCCTCCTCCTGAGCAATCACAAACCTGGCCATATGAGTAATAGTGACGTCCTCATCCTCGATCGGCTCCCGATTGGCGCGAGTGTCCCGACACGGATGATGACGGAAAACTGTGCCTCGCAGCTCCCTGGAATACATGCGGGCAATCTTCCTCATGGCCAACCGTGACGCCTCCTGGATCCCTGCCTCAAATGTGGCCCTCATGACATGAAAGTACATGGGGCGGCTGGCTCTTGCCCCATTCCTAGCGTAAACCATCAGCCTGGTCTTCCACTCGCGAACCTGTCCTGCCTCTACCACGGTGATCCCTGTGTAGATGGGACGATCGTAGCCTCCGAGCACCTGCATCATGCGCCACATCTCGGCGGCGTATCCTCCCAGCTGCTCCGCGGTGGTGTTGTGCCTCCTCATCTGCCAAAACAACTCGTAAGAACACAACATTTTATAAACATGATAAGCAACGAAATTTTTCAGAGTAAGACAAGGATCAGAAGAGAGGGAATAAGTCAAGAATCCATTTATTCTCTTGGCAAGTTTTAACTTTAGAAAATAATTTTGTCCTTCTAACGACCATTCTAACTAGGGCAATCCTACAGTCAACCTGGCTCTGATACCAACTCTGTCGGGACCCGAATATGCAAACCTGGACCCTCTGTGTAATTTGTACTAGTCCAGGATCACGCTAGTACACACAGGCATACAGGGTTGTTCATCACATCCATACACAACGGAAATATAAATAAAGTACTTCATATATTGAAATAACTGTTGCAAGACCTTAAGGTCGCCTTACATAATTCAGCCACGCAGGGCTTACTCAAAAACACAAGTAAATAATCATAAATAAGCAGCGGATAAATAAGTCTTGATGGCCCCCAAGTCTCCACAGGCATCTGACGTGGTTCGCTCCTTAGTTCTCCTGGTCGTCCGCGTACTCCTCCTCCCAAGCCGGGGTAGACTCATCTTCTGATGTTTTTGTTTAAGCAAGGGGTGAGTATACAACATACTCAGCAAGTCATGCACAGATGTGCAACTCTAATACTATATGCATGGCTTAATCCAAAGGAAAGGCTTAAGTGGTTATTTTGCGCTAAACAGCATTTTGCTTGGATTAAATAACTCTAATAGATTGAAATTGATAAAACCATACTAGAATATGAATTTCAAAGTCTTTCATCAGTGGTTTGGCACAAAGCCCTAGTCAAATTCTTCATCGGCACGAAGCCACCCAATTCCACATTTTTATTTAAAAGATCTAACCCTTGACTGTAATCCCCGAGCTTTGTCCAGTACCGTGGACTCGGCTATTCGAATAGTTTGACACACTCTGCAGAGGTTGTACACTTTACCCACATGATACCGTCTCACACCACAAAGGCGATTAACCGTAACGAAGCGTTTCAGAAACTTCTGTCTACACCAATGACCCTCTCCGGTTTGTGCCATACACCATCCCTTCCCTTAGCATGGCGAAGTATGGGGCCGACAACACCGTTGGATAGGGTACCAAGCCGTAGCTCCGGTACACTCCCCCGTACAGTTACCCCAGTGTAACTGTCACCCTTAGGTATCAAAGGTAAGACTTCAGAATCCTACTAGACTAAGACTGTCCCACACCAGCCATGTGGTTGTACAAAAGGCCCAGTTGAAAGGCTTGCAAGGTTAAGTCCTTAACTGTCCAGGGCAAGGCATCCATCTCACAATCCTGACCCAAAACATCTCACATCGCTCATCCCAATGCTGCAAAGGCTGTTTCTCAATATCTGTGCCATACAGGCCCACCTGGCATAAAGCCCCATACCACTTGCCCTAGACTAAATCTTTTCCCACCCTTGTTCAACTATTGTGCAACACATGCCAACAGTAACTTCAGTTGCCATGTAGAACCACAAAGGTACCTACACTTCACATCTTCCCGTGACAAGTTCACACTTAACATTCCAAAATCATCTCACTTGTCATTAGTCAATATTATTTTGCTTATTTTGAAACAAGGTTCACGTAAGCACAACTAAGCATCTAGTCACGGTCTAGCCTCCCGTGTTGGCACAATCATATTATCCAACATTTTAATCCCAACTTAAGGTCACAAGGAAACATATGACATACAAATAATATTAACAAGGGTGAGTTAACAATTAGGTTGATTAACTAATTACCCAAATTAAATTATTTTTTTTATTCAACATAACATGCATACTTTAAATCGAAATATATCTTTAAAATGCTAGGATCAAAATGGTCAAAGCACGACTTGCCTTCAAATAGCTGATACTCTTGATCTAAGTCTTGAGCTTGGTCTTCGACTTCCACACTCCCGCTCAGATCAACATCTACGCGTAGCAAACAACCAGGTAAACACACAATCGGAAAAATGCCGCAAATCAAATTAATGCGTAATTTCGTGAAAACTTCCAGAAAATTAGTTTAGCATATTCTAAGATTTATAAAATTTATTTCGACATTTTGACACGTATAGTTTAGTAGTTACAAAATTCGCAAGTTTGGACTTTCCGCAAATAATTTAACAGTATAAATTTAATTATAAAATTTCACAAAAATTACTGTAGAAAGGTATTAATATTTACTAATTTACAAAATTTGTCGCAAGCGAGTCGGACTTAGGACGAATTTGCAGTGAAAATAACAAAATCTGCAAATTTTGGGAAAAACATGTACAACTAGTTATTTAGTTTTACCATCTATGCATGGTACTGTGCGGCGCGAGGCAATTTCTCACGGAGTACTGATTCGGCTAGAGCGACTCCATGCATGGGTACTGCGGTTCGGTTTTGAGAATATTTCAGCAAGCATACCACGACATGGTTAACAAAATATATACACTCCGTTCTAGCCAACATGTATATACGCTAAAGTATACGTCCATCCGTCCAAACCGTATATACATTTATTCGGCCAAAAATCTACGTTCCTCCGACTAACTATATATATACGCGAATATATATATGCATCTACTAACCACGGTACACGAGTTCACGCATATAGAAAAATCATATACGCTAATATCCTAATAAATACACGCGAATAAAATATATATATATATAAGGAAACAAACATGCGTATTATCGTATGTAGGCGCAACTATAGATGATGGGATCAACTAATCGACAGAGACGGAGTGCGCAAAAAGAAAAAGAAGTACCGATCTACGGCGGCAGTAGCGTAGAAAGAAGACGACGTGGCCGGAACGTGCGCTCGCGATGTAGATGACGGCGACGACTACGGCAACGTCCACGTCTGCGAGGCGTCGGCGACCACGGCGGCCACGGCGGCGACCACGGAGGTGTAGTCGTACACGGCAGCGGCGGCCACGTACACGGCAGCGATGAGCACAACCCGAACAGGAAAGAATATAGAGCAACTTGAAGAGGGTAGTAAAGGGTTATGGCTCTGTTGGGTTGTGTGTTTTGTTGTCCTCCGAGAGATCTCAGGTTCAAGGCTTCATGGCAACATTTTGAGAGAAGGGATGATGAATGGGGCGTGGATGCTGAGGGCAAAAGGAAAATAGCTGGAAACGGAGTAACGTACAGGAATAAAGGAAATGATTCATGCTGCCAAAGGAAACGGCTGAAGGAATGGAAACGTTACGACGTGAATTAAGGAAGAACGGCCTCCATGCATGCCTGAATCGGAAATGGCTGGAACAAATCCAACGCCCACGTAAAAAGCGCGGTTGGTTCCTGTGTTGTGCTTATATATGCGTATACGTTCTAAACAAGTTTAGAGAAAAAAAAATAGTAAAAAGGCTCTGAACATTTCGGACAAAAAAAATCCTCTAAAATACTAGGGAACGTTTGGGACCTAACGAAGTTGGTTTCGCGATTTTTCGACATGTAGATTTTTCGTTAAAAATCTTTTAGTGAATCAGACACCTGTACCGATTTTTATAAAATCAACGACTTACGTTATATAACATATTTTTCGAAAATATTTGAAGCGAACACCCTCATCTACCCATTATCTTTATTTTAAAAGAAAATTTTAGAGTTTAAGCTTATTCGACAATGCCTGGTCTTTATTTACTTCGATTAGTTCAATAAACGTGAACCCGAATTACTCGCGAGGGTTCCAAATAAATTTCCAAAAAAAAATAATACCAAAACCCACTAAATATATTAGAAGAAAATTTTGGGACGTTACAGTCTGGCTCGGGCTAGCTGGCTGGCTCGGTCGGACTCGGGCTCGGGTGACGTGGCTCAATCGTGGCCGTTGGATCAAGATCCAACGGTCACGCGGTTAGGGTTCTACGGCGAGTTCGGCCGAACGGTTGGCTCGGGTCGGACTCGAGTCTGACTCGGACTCGGGTCCGGTCGGATGAACAGTAAAACCCACTCGCTATTTTCCAGCGATTAAATAATTCAATTAATTCCCAGAAATTCATTTAAGTCATTAAAAATAGCAAAAGACCCAGAAAAATTCTGGAAAATATTTTGGAACATTTTGGACTCAAATAAAATATTTCCAACAAAATTTTATTTGCAAAGTTAAATTCTTTAATTATTTCAAAATGGAATAAATTCCAAATAAATCCAAATAAATTCCAGAAAATTCCAAAAATTCACCAAAGTGCCAAATCACACATGAATTTAAGAAAAGAAAAATTTTGGGATGTTACACATCCAGAGTTGCATTAGTTGGAAAGGAATAGAGTTGTTTCAGGGTTGAGTGTCGATGTATTAATTAAAGTTGTGATTGATTGAATAGTCCATAAATTGTGGTTGTTATGCTTTCTGTTTTTAGGGGGAGTGGTCTCTTCTTCAGGCGCCACTCCGCTTCCCTCGGTTAAGGCAAGTGCTTTAAAATGAGTATCGCATGATAGAGTATCGCTCACTTATTGTTACCCTTAATTGCCTTTTTGAATGCATGTGTTCTATCACCAAGGTTTAATCATGAATATGATTAGAGTAATGAGGATGGTAAGTTAAGGATGAGAGGAGTTGCTATTCGTGTATTTGACTATGACTATACGGTTGTAACGACGAGAATGAATTTATTTGTGAATGATGCTTACGAATCGACCTTGCTTTATGGGTTGACATAATGATAAGAGTTGTGGTTGCATCATATGTATTCATGTGCATAGGAGCCAGGTGAGAGAAAGTCATATAACTAGCCCAGAGTGCCATGGGCCGGGTCAATGAGAAAGATATATGATTTTGACCCTAGAGCTCTTTGGGCCAGGTCGGTGAGAAAGCTATATGACTAGACTTGGGTTCTCCGAAAAAGTCCTACAGAGGTAGTCTCCATGGGAGTGGGAACCCTGTAAGGACTCCACGGGAGTGGAGGATTTGACCCACTGCCCATTAGTATAATTTTTGAATGCCTTGTTCCAAGAGCACTGAAATTGGAACACTAGTTTGTTAACACTGTGCCAACGGTCCTTTGCTTGCTTCGCGAGTCTTCTTCGAGCTTTGGGAGTGGTGTTGTTGAATACACTAGTAACATCTCCCCAATATTGATCATTCTTCTTGTTACTTCTGTTGATTGGGTCATTAAAGTTATTTAACCAAGAGCTCATCTACATTGCAAACAATAAAGATTAGCTGTTGTACACATTCTAAAATAGTTACACATAACAAATAGCTCTGTATGAATCGATTTCAAACTTACTAATCGTAGGTCCTCCTCTTGTGTCCATGCAAGCCTCTTGTGGGTCTTAATTTCTCCATCTTCGTTGCCACTGTCAACATTGATGGGTGGCTGAGATTGCAGGCCGGATGGTGTAAGTGGAGTGCTTGAAGTTGAATATTCTAGAGATAGAATCCTTATGGGAGCTGATGACAGATAGAATCCTTATGGGAGCTGATGACCGTGGTGAAGGGGTCGATGCATATTGTGTAGGACCACCAACAAAATGGAAATTTTGTGAGGGATGAGGAAGTTATCCTGGAAGGGGGCAAGTAGATGCATTTTGGAAATAGCTTAGGAAACCACCGGGTGGACGAGGATCCTTCCCCCTACAAAAAAGATAATAACCAATGCAAAATGATATTGAATATGACAAGACTTGTAGTGCAGCATTTGAAGTAAATATTTAGAGAGAAAAACAACACAATACAACACAAAATGATAGAAGCATTAACAGAAATAGCAGTAAGCTTTACTTAGCAAATATATTAGTGATTCGAACTTTAGCTACTGTAAATATGTGCAATAAAGGAGGCTGAACTGCAAAACAAGTTACACCTAGATTAATTATCTTGGTATACCAAGTTATTCTCTGAATTACAAACTTTCCAAACAAAACATTTCTAAAAACTTAGTTGTACGCATATCTCCTTAGAAAAACTTATCTTTGCAATCTCTATGTGTCTTGTTTTGCACATTGACAAAACATTGTTGAATCAAAAACTACAATTTATGTGTCATGGATTAAATCCAATGTGCCATTTTTTATTTTTTTTAAACTGTTGTGTGTCACACGGCGAGAAGAATCAAAATAATGTATGATTTTTTCAATACATTGTACCCATAACTCCTTAGAACAAGAAGAGACTTTGTACTGTCAATATAGAATGATAAGCTTGGAAATTGCATTAAACTGTATCAAAGTTTGTCCTAGTTTTATCATGGGCCTATTTCTCAACTTCCTATCCTGCTACTGGTTTATAAGTTAGTTCATGATTATTAGTTGTTGTTGCCAGCTATGAGTTAGCCCATGATTTTTCCCTGCATAAAACACTGGGTACTGTTCATAATAGGACTGGTCAGTGTCTGCAGAAATTGATGGCCACTACCGGACATTCGACATGAAACAATACGAGCATGTCTGATTGGCAAGCATACCAACAAATGCATCCTGTAAACCTTGAAACTTTTAATTAATTTGAGTGTATAACACCAAATCAAAAAATGTATTCATGTTTGTTGGAAGGCCAATTTCTCAGCTTCAATCATTATCTTTTCTTTACAGAAATACCTCATAAAAACTGGTTGTTTTGATATTATCAAGTGTTTCATGACTATGTTCTAGTACCTGGTAGAAACTTCAGATAAACATAGTTGTTTCAGAACTTCATGTACTGTTGTTTTAATGTGTAGTGTATGAGCTAAGTGTTATTCAGACACCTATATTGCTTCCACAAATAATGTATTGAATAACCAATATGTGTAATACCACCCAGCCTATTTCCAACTCAAAAAATTGGGAATTTTTTGTGTATGCATATGAATAGGGAAGCCACATAAAAAATCTGATCATAGCATTGCCGGAGCTAATACAATCATAACTACAGCTCAAAGAATTGAATTTGTGATCAACATTTCTCTTACAAACGAAAAGATAGGAAATTTTAGGATGAAATAACTCATACCACTATGTTGGATCTGAGGGTGTTGATGAGAACTCGGGTGTAGCAGCTTCAGCTTCGTGCTTGTCCATTGGGACTGTTTGAGTTTAGCTTCTGAAAGTGCATCTAGGCCGCTAGTTGGTTTTGGTTGATTGACAACAAACGATTAAAGGACTAATGCGCTCAATGAGTGTATAAGCAGGTAAAAAGTCCCATCGGCAACAAATTTATACTCTTTGGAAGTCCCTCAAAAGAAGAAAGAAGCGGCGTATGGTTTTAACATTATTACTCAAGCTTTTATATTTGTTTTAAATTTATTTGAGTATAGGCATGCCGAACTATTAAGAGGGATGTAACGTTGATTGTCTTGGGATGTCTCAGTGCTCAAAATTTTCTCTAGCCAAACTAGCGAGAGACACAAAACACGACACGAACACCGGGAACTTAAGTCAGATGTTCCGACCTAGGTCGGAAGTTCCGAGTTGCTTTTTGTTCCAAGTGTGTTTCAGAGGTTTTTAATCTGAGGTTGAAATCCTATTCAACTCGGAAGTTCCGGGTGAATCCCGGAAGTTCTTAGTCTGCGTGTGGTACTCGACCAAACTCAGAAGTTCCGCGTTTGGCTTGGAAGTTCCGATATTTCGGAAGTTCTGGGTATAGCTCGGAGTTTTAAAGTCTGTTTGTCCAACTCTGAAAAAATCGGATGTTCCGAGTATTGTCGGAAGCTCCGAGCTAGTTAGCAGATTTTTTGCCCTAACGGTTAAATTTTAAGTGCGGGGTATAAATAACCCCTTAATCTATTTTTTCCGTACAGATCTACAGTGTGGCCGGTTCTAGCTTGTGTTCTTGAGAAAACCTTCAAACCCTAGAGCCCCCAAACTCATCCCATCTTTGATTTGCTTGAGATTTAAAAAGAAAAGAGGGGAGAGCGATTTAGTGCTAGTGAGACAAACCCTATTCTTGAGCACTTGAGTTCATCGTCGAGCCATTCTTCGTTACATTTGTTACCCTTGGAGAGTAAATCTCCTAGACCGGCTAGGCGTTGCCCATCGAGCACCCAAGGAGTGTGGTGTGCCGTGGGAAGTTTGTAAAGGGGTGATTCCACCTTCGCAAGGAAAGGGATCAAGGAAGAGAACCAAGAGGTGCTTTGGCATCATCTTGGTGAGGTGAAGGGTTGAGAGCAACCCGGCTCCGGTGGGAGCTCCTCAAAGGAGACGTAGGAACCTTCGTGAAGGTTTCCGAACTTCGGTAAACAAATCCTGTGCAAATTGTCCTTATCTTGTTTATTTTCTTTATCTTGTGTTGTTTACCTTCAAATATTGATTCGATCTACTAGATTGTGTTATTATGATTTTAATTAGTCTATTTATATTCCCTAGCTCCTATGATTTATCGGATTTGTGGGGGCTCCTGTCCTGGTACAGTGATACTCCATTACTGTTGCATGGGCCTGGTTAATCACGCAACCCGTAACGTAACGATCACGGCATCACGACAGACTCAGATTGAAATCACTTGGCTAGCACGATACTCGAATGAGGTCACATGCTACCCAATTGGTTCCAATTTGAGCTTCCCGCAACCATGTGATAACCACTAGTCCCTGGATCAGTAGGCTAGCGTCACATGTTGAGAAGGGAGAGTCTCATCCAAACGAACGCAGTACAAGGGCAGAGGTAATATATTACAACGGTAGATAATAATATTACAACTTGTTCCTGTTTACAAAATGTCGATTGGCTTAAAGTAAACTGAAGAGAGAAACATCAGAGAAACAAAAGTAAAGTGGCCGCGGTGTGCCTCCATTCCTCGAGTAAATCGGCGAGCAACTAGCTCCGCTTAGCCGTCAAACGCACCACCCACGCTGGTCATCAACTCCTGGTCACCTTCTTCCTCACCTGCATCTTCTGCTCCTCACGCAAATTTTCAGAGCAAACGGTGAGTACACGTATGTACTCGCAAGACTTTATTGTTTGCAAGTATAATAATAATGCAGGTTAAACAATGAAGATTGTTGCTACTCTAGTTCATTTTTGCATGAAGCTGAAGTTATTTGCAATAGACTAATAGATTGGAATACTGCGCTTTTATAAAACATTTAGCAAATGAGAGTACAACAATACATAATGTAATTGTACATTTCATTCAACATCCAAATTCCTCCAACATATCCAACACCACCATCACATGCCAACAGGAATCATTTCCTTCAACATAACCAACACCATCATCACATGGCATCAAGAATCACCACCAGCTTGATCAAACCACCAAACCAACCGATCTTTGAGTTCAGCGACTCAACATTTGCATGAAACAGCCCAACGTTTAAAAGATCTACTGATTTCAAATCCTTTTCAGAAACCAAAACCAAAATACTATACTTGACAGCAAATACCCAAGATGCTCGTGACCGTGAGCACGGCTAATCGATTAGTTTGATTAATCTCTGCAGAGAATGCACACTTTACCCACACGACACATTCTAGCAATCATGTCAACCATGCCACGCGATACATACCATATCCGTTTTGCTAGATTGTGACGAAACTCTTCCAATTGTCGGCAACTAGTCTTGCGTCAGCCCCGGCGATGTGCGCTCTTTGCTTTGGGTGGGGGCTCCACACACCCACACAGAGTACCCTGCCACCGAGAGTACCCCCATTTAAGGTGTTTGGGTACCTTAAACTCCAAACCTGATTCACCCACACGGATCCAACGATGGCTAACAGCCCATCGTGCCTTTTACCCTCAGCAAAGCATCCACCGTTGTTTCACGAAAGTCTCCAACACCTGCGCGTGGTGAGGGAGTATTCTAAGCAACACCAGCACGTAGGTATTGCCCAACTACTTTGACCTACCACGGCATAAGATCAAATTCCAACTCCTGTACTGGGTTTAGGCTATCCCATGCTAGCACATGTGGTTGTACGAAAGGACTTGGTTAAAAACGTCAAGTTCAGTCCTTAGGATTGCACAGACGAGACCTCCCATCATCCGTCCGGCATAAATCACCGTACACCATTTCCTTTTTCATCTTTTACCAACATAGCCTTTGTTTTTCCGAAACCACCATTTCCAAAATCCTAATAATGTATCGAAAAATCTTTGATTGACTGAGTCCACTGATCATTATTCAATCAGTCTAAAGCTGGGCTAAGCGTATGCAACTATTAGACTTATAACCCCTGACGACACTTATTATAGCATCTAACCTTAAACTAGGGTTACTCAAGGATTTTAGGGTAGCAACAAGATTAAGATAAGCCATCCAACCATTAGGGTATCTATCTATTCCCACCATTTAAATACTTGTAATAATCATATGCATGCGTAATCATTTTGCAAAACATCAAATACTTTTGCAATTATGGGAGCAATATGTTCAAAGGGGGTGCTTGCCTACTTGCTCTGGGTTTTGCGTGTCCTCTGGGTCGAAGTCCGGATCCTCGCCTACTGCTCCTGAGGTGTCGACGTGTAAACGAAAGCGCGACAAAAGAAAAACGAGGAAACGATTAAGATCCAACGAGAACCAAGCAAAAAGCTCAAAGAAGCGGACAACAACCAGCAAACGAACACGAGGGAAAGAAACTTAAACGAAAACCAAATTTTGAACTGGACACCGGCAGTACCGGTGTACAAACCCTGGTAGTGCCGCTCTACAGTCGGCAGTACCGGCCTTGAGGGTCGGTAGTACCGGCGGCTACGAAACCTAAACGGGGCCCTCTCTGGAAAATAACTACCGGCGTTTCGGGAGCGGTAGTGCCGGCCTTAGCCCAGTAGTAACGGCCACAAGGGTCGGTAGTGCCGGCCTGAGCGGCAGTACCGTACTTACCATGTCGGTAGTGCCGGCCACAGGTCGACTGAATTTTCCAGAAAAAGGATTTTCGCACAAACGACTTCGAAATTTCGCGGCGACTGCATGGATGGATTCTCGGAGATAACAAGGACCCATTTATGCAAACCACACGTGGTTCCGACCTCGTTTGGCCTAATTTCTAATCCGAGAAACTCTAAAGTCCTAATCCATGCTAAATCCCGACTTTCTCCCCGAATCGAATTCTAACTCGATTCTTTTCGTGAAACTCGGACTTTAACAAAGTCGAATACATTCTAGTGTCCTTTTCCTAGCTTTTGGAACCAGGATTCCAAGGTTTAATTCCAAAAGCTACGAAAACGTCATTTAACCAAATATATCCGATAAAAACGTACTTAGGGTTTCTGATCTCAGTTTTCGCGCTAACAAGAACTCTTGCACCTAACCTAGGTTTAGAAACTCAGCTAACTAAAAGTTGAGCACTACAACTTGGTTTTCTAGGGTTTTAGCTAAAAGAAAAGTTGATAGAAATGGAGAAAAATACAAGATCAAGCTCAAGTCATCACAGATCTGACTGAAACTTGCTTCACTCACCACAGATTGCTGCTAGGGTTTTGGGAAACGACGTCCTCCTCCGTGGCTTGCTTCACCTCGAGCTCAAGAACACCAGAGAGAGAGTTTTAGCTGGAGGGAAAACTCAAGAGAGAGGGAGAGAGCTCCATGGGAGAGAGAGCTAGAGAGAGAGCTAGAGGGTGAGAGTGAGAGGGAGAGGGAGTGAGGGAGAGTGAGCTGGGGGAGGGAGAGAGTGAGGAGAACCCTTTAGAGAAAAACGAGGTGTTCAGGGCAACGGTCAGCCACTGGGCGCCTGTCCGCACCCTCGGCCTGAAGACCCAGGGCCGGCAGATCTTGCCGCCTGTGCAAGAAAAACCCCAAAAACCCCCCAAAAACTCCAAAACTCACGAATCCTTCCCGGAAACTTTTAGGATAGACTCTAGGGTAGCTAAAGAAGGTTTGGAAACTACGGTTGCTCGGAAATTCTAATCGCAACACGAAACGAGATTTTAGAGCAAAACTAAAACGAAACAGATAGAGCGAACAAATCCAAAAATAATTAACTCCAAATTGAAGTCCAAACAACTCCCAAAGGATAATTAACATTAAAAAGGCAAGTTCAAACTCAGGATGTTACAGCTCTACCCCCCTTACAATAATCTCGTCCTCAAGATTAAAAGGATTCCAAAAAGAAAGATGGAAACTTAGATCGAAGGCGATCTTCACGTTCCCAGGTTGCTTCTTCTTCAGTATGATTACTCCACTGAACTCGAAGCATCTTAAATACATGATTACGAGTAAGTCGTTCAGCTTCGTCCAGAACGCGAATTGGATATTCACGGTATGAAAGATCTGGTTGAAGTTCAATTGCATCCAGAGGAGTGAGTTCAGTAGGAACTCGAAGACACTTTTTCAACTGAGAGACATGAAACACGTCATGCACATCTGCAAGTTGAGGTGGAAGCTCCAACTGATAAGCTACTTCACCCTTCCTTGCAAGAATGCGATATGGACCGACGTATCTCGGCGCTAACTTTCCGCGAACTTGGAATTGCTTTGTGCCACGTAACGGTGACACCTTAAGATAGACAAAATCGTCTACATTGAAGCTCAGTTCACGGCGGCGATTACCAGCATAGCTCTTTTTTCTAGACTTAGCTTCTTTTAACCGATCGCGGATTAGCCTGACTTGCGTCTCAGCTTCTTGAATCACTGTGGGTCCAAAGAACTTTCTTTCACCGACTTCGGACCAGAAGAGAGGAGTTTGGCATTTTCTTCCATACAGTGCTTCAAACGGAGACATTTGAAGGCTTGCTTGATAACTATTATTGTAGGAAAACTCAGCAAATGCTAAACACTTTTCCCACTTCGAGTTATACGAAAGAATACAAGCTCTGAGCATGTCTTCTAGGACTTGATTTGTTCTTTCGATCATCCATCGGTCTGGGGATGGTAAGCTGTGCTGAAGAGCAGCTTGGTCCCTAGAAGTTCATGCAAATTTTTCCAGAACCGCGAAGTGAACTGGGGTCCACGATCAGACACAATGGTTTTAGGAATTCCATGTAGTCGGACGATATGGTTCAGGTAGAGTTCTGCAAGTTTAGCTCCATTGTAGGTAACGCGTACCGGTATGAAATGAGCGACTTTGGTTAACCGGTCGATGATTACCCAATTAGAGTCATGGCCATTAGCTGATTTTGGCAGGCCAGTGATGAAGTCCATTCTGACCTCATCCCATTTCCACTCCGGAACCTTCAAGGGTTTAAGCATTCCAGCTGGTCGTTGGTGCTCCGCTTTAACTCGCTGACACACGTCACAAATGGCGACGTACGCAGCGATATCTCTTTTCATACCCGGCCACCAAAACTTCTTTCGAATATCTTGGTACATTTTAGTGCTTCCGGGGTGAATTGACAACGGAGTCTCATGAGCTTCCTTCAAGATCAATTCTTTGATCTCCTGATCATTCGGGACATAAATTTGATATCCATGCACGATCAGACCATCAACTCGTTCTGAAAACTCAAATGATGCGCTTTCTTTCAAATTGCGCTTGATTTCAGCTACTCCTTCATCTTTCAACTGAGCAGCTTGAATTTGGGATTCAAGGGTAGGTTGTAGGGCTAATGTAGCCACAAATCCTTTCCCTACCATCTCCAAGTTGAGTTTACGAAACTCCTCCAATAACTGGGGTTGACAAACATCCGACAAGGTATTACTAGTGTGTAGCTTGCGACTGAGGGCATCAGCTACCACATTAGCTTTTCCCGGATGATAATGGATTCCCAAATCGTAGTCCTTGATTAGCTCCAACCACCGGCGCTATCTCAAGTTTAGATCTGGTTGGGTGAAAAAGTATTTCAGATTCTTATGATCGGTAAATATCTCAATTCGGTTTTCGATGAGATAATGTCGCCATAACTTGAGAGCATGAATTACAGCAGCCAATTCTAGATCATGAGTCGGATAATTGGTTTCATGAGGTTTCAGTTGGCGTGAAGCATACGCCACGACTTTTCCTTCTGCATCGTACACAACCAAGACCTTGACGTGAAGCATCACGAATACGTCAAAGTTTTTGTGCACATCAGCAAGACAAGAATTGAGCTGTTGTAAGCCTTCGCTTCAGCTCTAGGAAACTAACTTCACAAGTCGACGTCCACTCAAACTTCTTCTCCTTCTTGAGTAACTCACCATCGGCTTGAAATTTTGGAAAAGTTTTCAATGAATCGCCGATAGTACCTGGCTAACCCAAGAAAACTTCGACTTCGCGAACGATCCGTGGTCGTTCCCGTGCAAGTACATCCTTCACCTTGCTTTGGGATCAACAGCAACACCTCCTTCAGAGAGAACGTGGCCTAAGAAGGCAACTTCTTTGAGCCAGAACTCACATTTGCTGAACTTGGCATACAGCTGATGTTCACGCAATTTATCAAGCACTAAATGCAGATGGAGTTCATGCTCCTGTTCACTCCGAGAATAGATAAGAATGTCATCAATGAACACCACCACAAATTTATCTAGGTATTCCATGAATACCTTATTCATGAGATTCATGAATGTGGCTGGTGCATTGGTGAGTCCAAAAGAAACTACTGTATACTCGTACAAACCGTAACGAGTAGTAAACGCAGTCTTCTGGATATCTTCTGGTCGAATTTTGAGTTGAAAGTATCCCAGTCTCAAGTCAATCTTAGAAAAGACTCGGGCTCCACTTAATTGATCAAACAAATCATCAATTCGAGGAAGAGGATACTTATTTTTGATAGTGACTTCGTTTAAGGATCGATAGTCCACGCACATGCGTAAACTACCATCTTTCTTCTTAACGAAGAGCACTGGACTACCCCATGGAGACGAACTAGGGCGAACAAAACCCTTAGCTAAATGCTCCTTGAGTTGCTTCCTCAACTCCAACAACTCATCAGAAGGCATCCGATACGGACGTTTGGATAATGGTGCTGTTCCTGGCAGCAAGTCAATAACAAACTCCATATCCCGATCTGGGGGCAATCCCGGTAATTCTTCAGGAAACACATCAGGATACTCACAGACCACTGGTACTCGATCTAATTCCAGCACAGAAAGCGGATGGAAAGAAGTCTTAAGCACATTTGATCGTCTGGAGTAATACTTAGTCTGGATTCCATCCGAATTCACCAGAGAAATGGAATGATTTGCGCAATCAATATGTCCTTGATTTTGAGATAACCAATCCATCCCAAGGATAACATTGAGTCCAGGGGTATCTATCTGAATCAGGTCTCCCAAAAATAGAACTTCATTGATCACTATGGGTACTCTAAGACATATGCGCTCAGCTCACATAACTGAACCAGGAGAATAGACTAACATTGGATTTCGCAATCTTTTAGTCTTAACCTTATGTTCCAAAACAAACTTTGAAGAAATGAAAGAATGCGAAGCGCCCGAATCAAATAAAACCAAAGTGGGTACTGAGTGTATGAAAAACATACCAACTACCACATTTGGAGCATTACTGGCCTCCTCCGTAGTCACTAGGTTAAGTCGACCACGGGCTTGACTCGAGGCTACTTTTTGGCTAGAACACCCTCCCAGGTGTCCACCACGCCCGGTTACAGAACCTTTCGGGCGAATCGGACCGCTTGGAACTTGAGGTCGAGCAGCAACAGGACGTTTGCTTGGACAAACAGTAGAGATATGTCCCTTTTCACCGCAAGCATAGCAGGTGAGTGCGGCCATCCTGTCCTGCCCTCCACGGATCTGTCCTCCGCGGCCAAAAGGTTGAGCCGCAGACAGAACAGGTTGGGGAAAGTTCCTCTGAGATCGTGGAGGCGGCGATGCCATGGACTGAGCACTAGTGGTTTGCCCAGAACGCGGTCTCGAAGTACCGGCACCGGTAGATTTCCGAGCCATCCACTTACGCTTCCGGCTCTCCAAAACTGCCTTGCCGCTGTCCTCAACACAAATCGCCTTGTCCACAAGCACTTGCATATTGGGGATGTCAAGTGGTGCGAGTGAATGACAAATCTCCTCATTGAGATGTTGACGAAACAAGGAGACTTTTCGGGCTTCACTCGGGACCTCATCTGCTACATATCGAACCAGATAATTGAACTTATGCAGATAGTCCATCACTGACATAGACCCCTGACGAAGATCATAGAACTCTCGTTTCTTTATCTCCATCAGACTAGTAGGAATGTGCACTGCACGAAAGGCTCCTTTAAATTCCTCCCAAGTCATGACCTGACCAGGTGGACGAATTACCTTAACACTACCCTACCAAGCTGCTGCTGCGCCTTGGAGATAGTGAGCAGCATACTGAACCTTCTCCTCTTCAGTACACCTCACGAGGTCAAGTTTATCTTCAACATCGCGAAGCCAATCGTTTGTATCCAGAGGATCGGTTGCAGATGAGAAGTTTGGTGGGCTAGTTCGCTGGAACTCGGCCAACCTCGATTGGGGTTGCATTGCTGCCAAACCACCATAAGCAGCGGCACCAAGGTTCTCAGAATTCTACACCAACCGTTCCAACAAACGGGTCTGCATGACAAGAACTTGGGCCATTGACGGAGGTGGAGGTAACTCTTCACTTTGGGCATCGTGATGACTAAGCGATGCCTCCCGATTACCTACTGGCTCATTAGAGTGATGAGATCCTTGGCTACGGGATCTAGCCAAAGGTGGATCTTGACGCTCCGGATTCGGTATTGGCACAGCTGGTTCTTGGCTATTTTGAGCAACACCCCGGGCCATTACCGAATGATCAACACGTCTCTTCGGCGGCATCCTGTTGTCATAAAGACTTAGAGACAAGTACCACAAGAGCCCATTGAAGAACATGGGGATTTTGAACAACAGCTGCGAAACTCAAGCACAATCCATCACATAGCAATACAAAATTTAAAGTATGCACCACAGTGAAAGGATTGCAGGGCGATAGATTTATAGATGATAACTTAGCACGTCTCTTCGCGCTACAGGGGGTTATTTACAATACCACCAACATCAACTACCACCAGTTCCACGAGAGTAAATACAACAAAAGGTTTCTTCCACCAGCTCGTAACTACAACAAAAGTGAGCTGTAGATCCTACTACCTATTAGGATAGGGATCTAGTCCTAGACACGGCCACCGTTCACAGCAGGGACATCTGAGGTGCCTGGGGATACAGAAGAAGCAGTTGACTCTACAAGGAACATCAACTCGTACTCGCGTCCACCAAACAGCAGGTTACGTCCTGGCATGGCAGTCGCAGAAGCACTAGGGCGCACAGCCGAAACACGGCGACGGCTGATACCACGAACAGACATCCTGGCACTACGAGAGACCCGACGATAAGATCCATAAGGACGGGGTAACTCCTCAGCAGGCTCGAGATCATCATTCTCCCCATAGATCATCCCAGTAGTAAAGAAACCATAGCTAACCAAGGGCGCCATGTTACTCTCTAACTCAGAGATACGGCGTCGAGCAAGCAACAGTTCCTCACGGAGACGAAGCAGATATCGATCAAGGGATCTCACTAGCCTAGTCTGCCAAATCTGCACAGGATCCGATAGTGGATAATCTGGCACATACAGGTTCTCTTGGCTGTCCGGCTCACGAGAGGGACAAACAGGATACAACTGAGCCATTTCCGGTACATCAAAGCGAAGCCTCAAAATTGCAATATATGCTCCATCGAGTAGAGCTGCAAGAGGACTTGGCGCTGTACCATGATACTGATGGGTTTGCTCTCCTGCGTGGCGTCCACGAATAGAAACTTCAGCCACAAACAGGGAGGAAGCGGGACTAAGTCCAGCACATGAGATTAAATACCCTGGCGGCTCAGGAAAGCCAGCACGTTGCATCATCTCCCATAGGGTAGCCTGAACTGAGCCCTCTAGAATCGCAGACGTGAAGTAGCAGGGTTCCCAACATCCAGACATCTAAAATTACGAAGGGAAACAGATTAGCAACATCCTCAACAAACGGAAATTCGAAATAAACAGAAATTAAGTAAACGAAAAGAATATAAACCAACAGCGGACCAACAAGAGAAACTCACAATTTTATGCCTTAACCTTATCATTACTCAATTCTTAACTATCTTTTGAAGTGGATAAGCTTCCCAAATACTTCTAACTTGAATTTTGAATAGGATCGGGAAAATAGATCAAACCGAATACCCCTCTTGCTTTTACCCTGGAAATCTGACTTTGAAAGCTGAGATAAGAGGGAAATTTCGTTTGAAGCTCAAACCAGAAGAGATGCTACAGAAAAGAAAAGATCAAAATTCTAAGTTTTCACAGTTATAGAGTGCATAATCAAAATAACTTTTAAGGGAAAAGACTCTTCCTTAATCCTATCAATTATTAACCTTTGCTCTGATACCACTCCTTGTGGGGCTCTGTCTGCATGCGGTGATACTCCATTACTGCTGCGTGGGCCTGGTTAATCACGCAACCCGTAACGTAACGATCACGGCATCACGACAGACTCAGATTGAAATCACTTGGCTAGCACGATACTCGAATGAGGTCACGTGCTACCCAATTGGTTCCAATTTGAGCTTCCCGCAACCATGTGATAACCACTAGTCCCTGGATCAGTAGGCTAGCGTCACATGTTGAGAAGGGAGAGTCTCATCCAAACGAACGCAGTACAAGGGCAGAGGTAATATATTACAACGGTAGATAATAATATTACAACTTGTTCCTGTTTACAAAATGCCGATTGGCTTAAAGTAAACTGAAGAGAGAAACATCAGAGAAACAAAAGTAAAGCGGCCGCGGTGTGCCTCCATTCCCTTAGGCAATCGGCGAGCAACTAGCTCCGCTAGCCGTTAAACGCACCACCCACGCCTGGGTCACTGAACTCCTTGTCACCTTCTTCCTCACCTGCATCTTCTGCTCCTCACGCAAATTTTCAGAGCAAACGGTGAGTACACGTATGTACTCGCAAGACTTTATTGTTTGCAAGTATAATAATAATGCAGGTTAAACAATGAAGATGGTTGCTACTCTAGTTCAGTTTTGCATGAAGCTGAAGTTATTTGCAATAGACTAATAGATTGGAATCTGCCTTTGTTTATAAAACATTTAGTAAATGAGAGTACAACAATACATAATGTAATTGTACATTTCATTCAACATCCAAATTCCTCCAACATATCCAACACCACCATCACATGGCAACAGGAATCATTTCCTTCAACATAACCAACACCATCATCACATGGCATCAAGAATCACCACCAGCTTGATCAAACCACCAAACCAACCGATCTTTGAGTTTAGCGACTCAACATTTGCATGAAACAGCCCAACGTTTAAAAGATCTACCGATTTCAAATCCTTTTCAGAAACCAAAACCAAAATACTATACTTGACAAAGAATACCCAAGATGCTCGTGACCGTGAGCATGGCTAATCGATTAGTTTGATTAATCTCTGCAGAGAATGCACACTTTACCCACACGACACATTCTAGCAATCATGTCAACCATGCCACGCGATACATACCATATCCGTTTTGTTAGATTGTGACGAAACTCTTCCAATTGTCGGCATCTAGTCTTGCGTCAGCCCCGGCGATGTGCGCTCTTTGCTTTGGGTGGGGGCTCCACACACCCACACAGAGTACCCCCGGGCCAGGCGAGAGTACCCCCCCATTTAAGGTGTTTGGGTACCTTAAACTCCAAACCTGATTCACCCACACGGATCCAACGATGGCTAACAGCCCATCGTGCCTTTTACCCTCAGCAAAGCATCCACCGTTGTTTCACGAAAGTCTCCAACACCTGCGTGTGGTGAGGGAGTATTCTAAGCAACACCAGCACGTAGGTATTGCCCAACTACTTTGACCTACTACGGCACAAGATCAAATTCCAACTCCTGTACTGGGTTTAGGCTATCCCATACTAGCACATGTGGTTGTACGAAAGGACTTGGTTAAAAACGTCAAGTTCAGTCCTTAGGATTGCATAGACGAGACCTCCCATCATCCGTCCGGCATAAATCACCGTACACCGTTTCCTTTTTCATCTTTTACCAACATAGCCTTTGTTTTTCCGAAACCACCATTTCCGAAATCCTAATAACGTATCGAAAAATCTTTGATTGACTGAGTCCACCGATCATTATTCAATCAGTCTAAAGCTGGGCTAAGCGTATGCAACTATTAGACTTATAACCCCTGACGACACTTATTATAGCATCTAACCTTAAACTAGGGTTACTCAAGGATTTTAGGGTAGCAACAAGATTAAGATAAGCCATCCAACCATTAGGGTATCTATCTATTCCCACCATTTAAATACTTGTAATAATCATATGCATGCGTAATCATTTTGCAAAACATCAAATACTTTTGCAATTATGGGAGCAATATGTTCAAAGGGGGTGCTTGCCTGCTTGCTCTAAGTTTTGCGTGTCCTCTAGGTCGAAGTCTGGATCCTCGCCTACTGCTCCTGAGGCGTCGACGTCTAAACGAAAGCGCGACAAAAGAAAAACGAGGAAACGATTAAGATCCAACGAGAACCAAGCAAAAAGCTGAAAGAAGCGGACAACAACCAGCAAGCGAACACGAGGGAAAGAAACTTAAATGAAAACCGAATTTTGAACTGGAGACCGGCAGTACCGGCGTACAAACCCCGGTAGTGCCGCTCTACAGTCGGTAGTACCGGCCTTGAGGGTCGGTAGTACCGGCGGCTACGAAACCTAAACGGGGACCTCTCTGGAAAATAACTACCGGCGTTTCGGGAGCGGTAGTGCCGGCCTTAGCCCGGCAGTACCGGCCACAAGGGTCGGTAGTGCTGGCCTGAGCGGCAGTACCAGACTTACCACGTCGGTAGTGCCGGCCACAGGTTGACTGAATTTTCCAGAAAAAGGATTTTCGCACAAACGACTTCGGAATTTCACATGATCGCATGGATGGGTTCTCGGAGATAACAAGGACCCATTTATGCAAACCACACGTGGTTCCGACCTCGTTTGGCCTAATTCCTAATCCGAGAAACTCTAAAGTCCTAATCCATGCTAAATCCCGACTTTCTCCCCGAATTGAATTCTAACTCGATTCTTTTCGCGAAACTCGGACTTTAACAAAGTCGAATACATTCTAGTGTCCTTTTCCTAGATTTTGGAACCAGGATTCCAAGGTTTAATTCGAAAAGCTACGAAAACGTCATTTAACCAAATATATCCGATAAAAACGTACTTAGGGTTTCTGATCTCAGTTTTCGCACTAACAAGAACTCTTGCACCTAACCTAGGTTTAGAAACTCAGGTAACTAAAAGTTGAGCACTACAACTTGGTTTTCTAGGGTTTTAGCTAAAAGAAAAGTTGATAGAAATGGAGAAAAATACAAGATCAAGCTTAAGTCATCACAGATCTGACTGAAACTTGCTTCACTCACCACAGATTGCTGCTAGGGTTTTGGGAAACGATGTCCTCCTCCGTGGCTTGCTTCACCTCGAGCTCAAGAACACCAGAGAGAGAGTTTTAGCTGGAGGGAAAACTTGAGAGAGAGGGAGAGAGCTCCATGGGAGAGAGAGCTAGAGAGAGAGCTAGAGGGTGAGAGTGAGGGGGAGAGGGAGTGAGGGAGAGTGAGCTGGGGGAGGGAGAGAGTGAGGAGAACCATCTAGAGAAAAAGGAGGTGGTCAGGGCAACGGTCAGCTCGGGCGCCCTGCCCCCCTGCCCGCACCCCTCGTGGCCGATGCAGGCCGGGCAGATCTTGCCGCCCAGGCAGGAAAAACCCCCCAAAAACTCCGAAACTCACGAATCCTTCCCGGAAACTTTTAGGATAGACTCTAGGGTAGCTAAAGAAGGTTTGGAAACTACGGTTGCTCGGAAATTCTAATCGCAACACGAAACGAGATTTTAGAGCAAAACTAAAACGAAATAGATAGAGCGAACAAATCCAAAAATAATTAACTCCAAATTGAAGTCCATACAACTCCCAATGGATAATTAACATTAAAAAGGCAAGTTCAAACTCAGGATGTTACAGGATTTGAATTAGAATTGCCTAGGGAGTACCTAAGTCAACAGTTTGTCCTTCGTGCACTCGAAATATCCAAGTTGACTCGGAACTTTCGGGTTAACCTAGAAGTTCCGGATTGAACTCAGAACATCCGGGTTTCTAATTTCCGCTGCGAGTTGTGTTTTCAGAAAAAGTGCCTACTCACCCCCTCTAGGCGACATCTCGATCTTTCAATTGGTATCATAGCCGGTTCTCCAGTTTAGGCTTAACCGCTTAGAGAAGTCAAGATGTCTGATCACAGGGATTCAACTTCAAAGACCGATAAAAGTAGCAAAGAGAATAAGGAGGTTGATATTGACTTTGAGGAACTCTCAGCCACCAAAAATACCAAGACACAAGGGGGAACTCAAATTCCTTTTGATTATGCAAAATTAAATTCATCGTCTACTAACTTCATCTCAGTGCCTACCGGGCGTGCAACATTCTTTGATGGTACGCACTATGCCGTATGGAGACACAAGATGAAGATGCATCTAATCTCGCTCCACCTGAGCATTTGGAAGATTGTGTGTGTACGTATCGACATACCGGAAGAAGACATGGAGCTCTCTCCGGAACAAGAACAATCCATTCATCGAAATGCTCAAGCAACAAGTGTACTTCTTAGTGCTTTAATTCCTAAGCAATTCAACAAAATAGATGGACTTGAAGAAGCAAAGCAAATTTGGGACACTCTCCAAATTTCTCATGAAGGCACCACAAGTGTAAGAGAGTCAAGGATAGAAATCTTGCAAGGAAAACTTGAAAGATTTGTAATGGAAGATAATGAAACTCCACAAGAGATGTATGACCGTTTAATGGAGATGATGAACAAAATAAGAGGACTTGGATGTGAGGATTGGGATGATCTCAAGGTAGTGAAGAAGATATTGAGAGCTATTACACCCAGAAATAGGACCTTGGTAACTCTCATACGTGAAAGAAGAGACTTCAAAAGACTCACCAAGTGATGTGCTAGGAAGAATTTTAGCAAATGATCTTATGGATGAAGAAGCCAATGAGGTCAAGAATCTTGCCAAGAAGAATGCTAGCTCAAAATCCAAGGACATAACTCTCAAAGCAAGCAAGACTAGTCAAGTTGAAGAATCAAGCTCTAGTGAAGATGAGAGTGATGATGAAGATGAAATTGCATTATTTGTAAGAAAGTTCAAAAGGTTCATGAACAAGAGTGGTTACTTCAAACACAAGAAGGACAATCCTAAAAGGAGAAACTCAAAAAGAGCATGTTTTGAGTGTGGAGAACTTGGACACTTCATAGCCGACTGTCCTAAAAAGAAGAGCAAAGAAAAGTAAGATAAAAAGAATGGCAAACTCAACAAGAAGGAAAAATACAAGACCCACAAGAAGACCTATTCCGGGCATGCTCACATTGGTGAGGAGTGGGACTCCAACGACTCTGATACTGATGACGAAGGAGTTGCTACCATTGCTATTCGTACCGCTCCACCAACAAGATCTCTCTTCAATGATTTAACCGACGATGATGATGATACTCACACTTGCCTTATGGCAAAGGGACGCAAGGTACATTCACAATCCAATTCTCTAGATAGTGATAGTGATAGTGATAGTGATGATGAATGCAAAAACCTCTATAAGGGAATCAACAAAAGTACTATAGCTAAAATAAGTAGAATAATGGAGACAATAGAGAATCAAGAAGAGACCCTCGAAAAACAAGAAGACTTGCTCATTCTTGAAAAGAAGAGAAACCTTGAACTCGAGGATCTTCTTAATAAAGAAAAGGAGGAAATTGAGAAAATGACCGAGAAACTAATCTTAGCCAATGACTCAATTGCTAATTTGAAGGTTTCTAATACCATGCTTCAAGAAAACTTCACAAGCTTAGAGGAAACTCATAAAGTTCTTGAAGCAAAACTTGAAAACCTTCAAGATAGCATCCCTCAGATTTCAATTGATACAAAAGATTCATCTAGTGCTTCTACTAGTAGAGAATGTGCAAGATGCTATAATATTGATATAGATTCTTATGCTACTAATGCTCAATTTTTACAAGCTTTAGTAAAGGAGAATGAAAGATTGAATGTCTTAGTCGAAAGATTGAATGTCTTAGTCAAATATGGGTGCATGAAGATGTATAAATCCAAGGATGCATTGTACAAGACCATTGAAGTTAAAGGAAATAAAGAAAGGAATGGTCTTGGATTCAATGTGCACACGAGCAAGCCAAGCAAGCATGATGTAATCAAAGGCAAAGAATGTCTCAAGTTCATCAAGGGAGACACACCAACAACCCATGAGTCAAATGTCAAGGAATCAAAAGCTTATGCACCTCAAAATACCTTTTATGCTTCATATATGTTAAAGAGGAACCACCTTGGTAAAGTGGTTGCTCTATATGTTGGTGCTCACACAAAAGACCAAGTTGTGAAAAGAAGTGTGTGGGCACCAAAAGCTCTTGTGATTAACATGAAAGGACCCAAACAAGTTTGAGTACCTAAAAACAAGACTTAATCTGTTTTGCAGGCATACTCGTCCGGTGGATCAAGTTGGGTGAAAGATAGTGGATGCACTAATCATATGACCGGTGAGAAGAGCATGTTTACATCATTTGATGATATTGTTGGAACACATGAAAATATTATATTTGGGGATGATGGAAAAGGAGAGGTAATTGGCCTAGGTAAAATTGCTATCTCAAATGATCATTCAATTTCAAATGTCATGTTTTTAATTAAATCCTTAAGTTATAATTTATTGTCAGTTGCACAACTTTGCGAAAATGGCTATAATTGTTTCTTTACCAATGTAAGTGTGACTGTCTCTAGAAGGGATGATTCCTCAGTATCCTTCACAGGTCGTTTAAAAGGCAAGATTTATCTCGTTGATTTTACAACAGATAAAGTGAGTCTTAAGGCTTGTTTGATGGCTAAATATAGCATGGGTTGGTTATGGCATCGCCAAGTGGCTAATGTTGGAATGAGGAATCTATCCAAACTTCTAAAGGAAGAACACATCCTAGGACTAACCAATATTTCTTATGAGAAAGATAGAATTTGTAGTGCGTGTCAAGCAGGAAAACAGGTCGGTGTTTCACATCCTACAAAAAATGTGATGACTACTACAAGACCTTTGGAGCTTCTTCACATGGACTTATTTGGACCAATCACCTACATAAGCATTGGCGGTAACAAATATTGTTTAGTAATCATTGATGATTATTCTCATTTTACTTGTGTATTCTTTTTGTATGACAAGAGTGAAGTACAAGCCATACTCAAGAAGTTTGCAAGAAGAGCTCAAAACGAGTTTGATAGGAAGATAAAAAAAATAAGGAGTGATAATGGAACCGAATTCAAGAACACTCAAGTTGAAAACTTTTTGGATGAAGAAGGAATCAAGCATGAGTTCTCGGCCCCCTACTCCCCTCCACAAAATGGGGTTGCCGAAAGAAAGAATATGACTCTAATTGAGTCAGCAAAAATAATGCTTGATGAATACAAGACTTCGGATCAATTTTGGGCGGAGGCGATCAACACCGCATGCCATGCCATCAACCGGTTATATCTACACAAACTCTTAAACAAGACTGCTTATGAGTTACTAACTGGTCAAACCAAACATCTCATATTTTAGAGTCTTTGGGTGTAAGTGTTTCATTCTTAATAAGAAGCCCAAAAGCTCAAAATTTGGACCCAAGGTAGATGAAGGTTTCTTGGTTGGTTATGGATCAAATGCTTTCGCATATCGCGTATTCAACAAAACCTCCGGTTGTGTTGAAATTGCAAGAGATGTGACATTTGATGAATCTAACGGCTCTCAAGTAGAGCAAGTTGATCCGAATGTTTTAGGAGAAGAACTACCAAGTCAAGCAATTATGAAGATGGATATTGGTGATGTGAAGCCCCAAGAATCTGAAGAACAAGACATGGCGAAAAATGATGAACATGATCAACGATCTCCAGTGAATTCAGAGGATCCATCCACTTCCAAGCAAGATCAACACCACATGTGTGATAACGTCAATCATTTTCTTGATGAGGAAGATGATTCAATCCAAATACAACCACAAGTTTCACATCCAAGAGTGCATCAAAGTGTTCAAAGAGATCATCCCGTAAACAACATTCTTGGTGACATTCAAAAAGGAGTAACAACTCGTTCTAGAATTGCAAATTTTTGTGAATATTACTCGTTTGTTTCCTCTTTGGAACCTTTGAAGGTGGAAGAAGCACTTGGTGACATGGATTGGGTAATGGCCATGCAAGAAGAGCTAAACAACTACAAAAGAAATGAAGTGTGGTCGCTAGTGGAATGACCCAAACAAAACGTTATAGGCACCAAGTGGGTCTTCCGCAACAAACAAGATGAACATGTAGTGGTGACAAGGAACAAGGCGAGGTTAGTTGCTCAAGGCTATACTAAAATAGAAGGCTTAGATTTCGGTGAAACTTATGCACCAGTAGCTAGTCTAGAATCAATTCGCATACTACTTGCCTATGCTACTCACCATGATTTCAAGTTATATCAAATGGGACGTGAAAAGTGCATTCCTAAATGGATCAATCTCCGAATTGGTATTTGTGGAGCAACCACCCGGCTTTGAAGATCCTAAGTTTCCTAATCACATATACCAACTACACAAGGCACTCTATGTACTCAAACAAGCACCGAGGGCATGGTATGAATGTCTTAAGAACTTTCTCATCAAAAAGGGTTTTGGCATTGGTAAAGCCGATTCAACTCTTTTCACTAAAGTACTCGATGATGATTTACTTGTGTGTCAAATTTATGTTGATGATATCATACTTGGATCTACTAATAAAGATTTTTGTGATGAGTTTAGTAAGATCATGACAAAAAGGTTTGAGATGTCCATAATGGGAGAATTGAAGTTCTTTCTTGGACTTCAAGTTAGGCAATTAAAAGAAGGGACTTTCTTATGTCAGACTAAGTACATCAAGGATATGCTTAAGAAATTTAATATGGAGAATGCAAAGATAATCCATACTCCCATGTCAACTAACGGACATTTTGATCTAAACAAGGAAGGCAAACCTGTTGATCAAAAGCTTTATCGTTCTATGATAGGTTATTTACTTTATCTTTGTGCATCTAGGCCTGATATTATGCTTACTGGTTGCATGTGTGCAAGATTTCAAGCTGCTCCAAAAGAGTGCCACATTGTGGCGGTTAAAAGAATTCTTAGATATTTAGTTCACACACCTACCCTTGGTCTTTGGTATCCAAAAGGTTCATTCTTTTGATTTAATTGGCTATTCGAATTCCGATTATGCTGGTTATAAAGTGGATAGGAAAAGTACCCCTGGGACGTGCCAGTTCTTGGGTAGGTCTTTAATCTCTTGGTCCTCTAAAAAACAAAATTCTGTAGCCCTATCCACTGCAGAGGCCGAGTATGTTGCAGCAGGTGCTTGTTGCGCTCAACTACTTTGGATGAAAGAAACACTAAAAGACTTTGGCTAATAACCTGACAAACATCCCACTTTTGTGTGACAATGAGAGTGCCATCAAAATAGCCAACAACCACGTTCAACACTCAAGAACCAAACACATTGACATTCGTCATCATTTTTTGAGAGACCACGAAACTAAAGGAGATATCCATATTTGCCATGTGAGAGCCGAAAAACAACTTGCGGATATCTCCACTAAGCCTCTAGACGAGCAAAGATTCTGTGGGTTGAGAAGTGAGCTAAATATTATAGATTCTCGCAACCTAGCTTGACTTGTTGCACACAAAACTGGTTGTTACATAATTCATGTTTCAAGAATTCCAAAAGTTTTTATAATATATTGTTATAATTTTGTCTCAAAAGATTTATGATTATTCTCTAATACTATTACTCTACTTGTAATTATTTCTGAGAAATGCTTAATCACATGTCCAATCATATCAATTCCTCTAGTTCAAATTCTATCTCAAATCCTTCTTAATTCTCCCAAAATTCCTTCCAAACTCGGAAGTTACGAGTTGATCCCGGAGTTTTTCACTCGGTTGCTCATTTCGGCAAAACCCGGATATTCCGAGTTATACTCGGATGTTCCGAGTTCTGGGTTTTTTAAGCCCCCCCCCCGAGTGGGAGTTACCCTTTCATTTTACCCCTTCATCTCTTTCCACCTTGCTCTCCCCTAAGGCGATTTGGATCCTTGGAACGCGATCTGGCGATCTCTTCATCCTTCTTGGTTAAATCAAGTCGTTGAAGTTGGATTCTCCGAGTTCTTCTTCTGAATCCTCTCGATGCCCCTCATCTCTCTTGCAAAGGTATTGGAAAATCTTCTCAAATCTTCTTGGAATACTCTTCTTGAATGGATTCCTTTCGGTAAATCTATTCCTTAGATGTATATCCATCTTTTTCTGGGAGATCTTTGATTCTTTTGATTGAATGTCATGGCATTGTGATGTGATTGGATTGAAATCGTGAAACTAGGAAGTTCTGAAATCAACCCGGAAGTTCCGAGTTAAAACCGGACATTCCTAGTTACATTGTTTCAGTCGAATCAATTCATTTTTCCATTGCATTCCTTCATAATCTTCACCCTTATTTCAATCAAACTATATCATCATTCTCAGTGTGACTAATGGCCGGAGGAAGCAACAACCCTCAGACTTATGAAAGAAGAGTGAAGGCCCGACAAGATGTTCCTAGTTTAAATCCGAGTGATAATCATGAAAGTGACAGTGATAGTTCATTAGAAGAAATTGCACCTCAACGCACTCGTACAACAGTCCGAAAGCAAAGAGCATCAAATTTGGGAATTGTCATCAGTGATTAGCCACAAACTGCAAATGTGGCTAGAGGTACTACATTGCCACCAAGGAGAGGAGCTGGGAAGCACATTCCCTCTAGATCTTGTGCTCCTCCAGGTGGGCAAAGCAGTGGTGCTCATGTTGATCCAACTGCTCCAGAAATGGTACGTCCTTTGAGAATGCACAGGCCTACAAACTCAGTCACTGCTGGACAATTGGGAAGATAAGTAAAGGTCTATAAGGGAAAGACTGCTCTTGTCAAGATGGAACGAGAAGAAGATTCGTGTGTCTATGAGAAGATCTCTTCGGGCTACAGATTTCACACTCATTTTTCATGCAGACTTCTATGAGAAGGTCCTCCTATCGAAAAGGGACCCCATTTCCTCGATGTAGTGGATTGACTGGAGTCACATGGAAAAGAAAAATGACAACACATTCAGTGATGTTCTTGCAGCTTGTAAAGTGAAGAATGTGAAAAGCATCATGGAATTCCAACATGATTGGTGTGCCGAGGTAATTGCTCAATTCTATGCCACCATTTACTTTGACACCGACAAAGCTAGGACAATCCATTGGATGACTGAGGGAGTCTGGTACAGTGTCAAGTACATAGTGTTTGCCAGGATACTTGGTTTTGATCGTGAGGATCTCAGAAGGGAGAAGATTCACTCCGAGACTTACTTAAACGTTAATGAGATGGCTTTCATGTATGAAGAAGACATTGAAGCTAAGTATGGATTCATCCAAGGCATGTATCTTTTCTACATCTACCTCAATCATCTTTTTCGGAAAACCTTAGCTCCCAAGGAAGGAGATGCAACGAGTGTGATGTCAATTTCCAGAAACTTGCTTGCTCGGATGGAATAAAATGCCCAACCTTTTGGTGTGTTTGATTTCATTTGGGAAGAAAATCGTTTGACTTCAATTTCTCCCTCTAGAAGCTGCCCTTATGCGCCTTACATCATGTGTATGATTGAGAAGGTGACAAATAAGAGTTTCACAAAAGAGGTCAAGCATGAGGCTCTAAGGATACGGCCTCAGAAGCAAGTGTCAGCTAGTGCTCCCTCCAGAGGACCTAGAGTTGATCCTCCTGCAAGAGATTCGTTCCCCTTGCATACTTCGGCATCCTCAGGTTCATATTCTCCAATCCGTTCCTTCCTCAAAGCTATCTTCAATGTTTGCAAAAGAAACTCGGTGAAGATTGATAAGCAAATAGAGAGGGTTAAGAAGAACACTGCTAAGCTCAAGCAGATTCATCGTCACCTTTATTTGGAGCCTCCTTGTTCACCAGATGGGTCCGAATGTGAGGAAAGCAACACGAATGTCTTTGATGATCCTTTTGCTACTTATGAGGTTGCCACCACTGCTGCTACCCATGCCTCATCCTCTAGGCATGCATCTGTTTATGTGGGGTCCGAGGAAGAGGAGGAGGAAGAGGAAGCGGAAGAGGAAGAAGAGGGCGACAGTGACAACAGTGACGGATCAGATGATGACGAGGGAGAAGATGATGATAGCGAGAGATCCTCCAATAAATCTAATTGGTTCTTTCCTTTTTGGTGCCTTGATGCCAAAGGGGGAGAGAAGAATATCCTATTTCCTTTTCGTTTGGACTTTTCTTCTTGATATGATTGGGCATGTGAAACTTGTTTAATCTCTGCTTAGAACTTTTTAATGTGGCATGTGAACTTTCTTATGTTATGGTGTGCTATGTTATTTTGCATGGAACTTATTAATGTTATGAGAATCTATGATTTGGTATAATGCTTTATGTTAAACTTATTGTGCATTATCAGATTACATTTTCTCGATGCATGTTGTTGCTTCCTCGGATGCTAAGATATAGGGGGAGCTCTCGCAACATTTTCATAAAAATATTGATGCAATCATTTAGGGGGAGCTCATTATGTCTTAGTATTTGAAATACTTTTTATTTCTGTGGATTACTGCAAACTTTAATCATGTTGTCATCAATCACCAAAAAGGGGGAGATTGAAAGTGCATCTAGGCCCCCTAGTTGGTTTTGGTTGATTGACGACAAACGATTAAAGGACTAATGTGCTCAATGAGTGTATAAGTAGGTAAAAAGTCCCATCGGCAACAAATTTATACTCTTTGGAAGTCCCTCAAAAGAAGAAAGAAGCGGCGTATGGTTTTAACATTGTTACTCAAGCTTTTATATTTGTTTTAAATTTATTTGAGTATAGGCATGCCGAACTATTAAGTGGGATGTAACGTTGATTGTCTTGGGATGTCTCAGTGCTCAAAATTTTCTCTAGCCAAACTAGTGAGAGACACAAAACACGATACGAACATCAAGAACCTGGATTTCCTTCTTTGTAAGCCGGATGTTCCGACCTTGGTCGGATGTTCCGAGTTGCTTTTTGTTCCGAGTGTGTTTCAGAGGTTTTTAATCTGGAGTTGAAATCCTATTCAACCCGGAAGTTTCGAATGAATCCCAGAAGTTCTTAGTCTGCGTGTGGTACTCGACCAAACTCGAAAGTTCTGAGTTTGGCTCGGAAGTTCTGGTATTTCGGAAGTTCTGGGTATAGCTCGGAGTTTTAAAGTCTGTTCGTCCAACTCTGAAAAAATCGGATGTTCCGAGTATTGTCGGAAGTACCGAGCTAGTTAGCAGATTTTTTGCCCTAACAGTCAGATTTTAAGTGTGGGGTATAAATAAACCCTTAATCTATTTTTTCCGTACATATCTACAGTGTGGCCGGTTCTAGCTTGTGTTCTTGAGAAAACCTTCAAACCCTAGAGCCCCAAAACTCATCCCATCTTTGATTTGCTTGAGATTCAAAAAGAAAAGAGGGGAGAGCGATTTATTGCTAGTGAGAAAAACCCTATTCTTGAGCACTTGAGTTCATCGTCGAGCAGTTCTTCGTTACATTTGTTACTCTTGGAGAGTAAATCTCCTAGACCGGCTAGGCATCGCCCATCGAGCACCCAAGGAGTGTGGTGTGCCGTGGGAAGTTTGTAAAGGGGTGATTCCACCTCCGCAAGGAAAGGGATCAAGGAAGAGAACCAAGAGGTGCTTTGACATCATCTTGGTGAGGTGAAGGGTTGAGAGCAACCCGGCTCTGGTGGGAGCTCCTCAACGGAGACGTAGGAACCTTCGTGAAGGTTTCCGAACTTCGGCAAACAAATCCTGTGCATGTTGTCCTTATCTTGTTTATTTTCTTTATCTTGTGTTATTTACCTTCAAATATTGATTCGATCTACTAGATTGTGTTATTGTGATTTGAATTAGTCTATTTATATTCTCTAACTCCTGTGATTTATCGGATTTGAATTAGAATTGCCTAGGCATTACCTAAGTCAACAATTTGTTCTTCGTGCACTCGGAATATCCGAGTTGAACTCAGAACTCCCGGGTTAACCCAGAAGTTCCGGATTGAACTCAGAACATCTGGGTTTCTAATTTCCGCTATGAGTTGTGTTTTCAGAAAAAATGCCTATTCACCCCCCTCTTGGCGACATCTCGATCTTTCAGCTTCCCAACCAAGTTTTTGGGGCAGGAATAGAACACATCGCGCTAAAGGCAAGATTTTGTGGGCTGAAGACGAAGGACGAAGAGAGATTAGCAAAGAGGATGGGCACATCTAATCGCCATCCGAGCATGCAATAGACGAGGATGCTTACAACGCTACGCAGGTCATTGATAGAAGGGTGAATCAACCATCTGTAAAATTATAGATGATCCCTTTCTCTCTCTTTTTTTCTCTCTCATCTCTCTCATTAAATTCCTAGGTGGCATCTCTTATAGATAGCTAACCAGAGGTAGTTATCTTCCTCGCGGCCGCGGGGCCGTGGGATGCCTGCCGCACCGCGACTGTCTTCCCGATCTTCCGCGCCACCGCGGACTCTGACGTAATCTGGTCGCGCTTCCTCCCGACCGACCTACAGCTCTCAAATTGGGTGGGGAGGGATTTGGTGGGGGGAATGAGGAGGCGGAAAAATTAGGTGGAGCGAAAAAATTGGAAACTTTATGCCACGTAGCTAATTTTTTCCAACCCTACAGCTCTCAAATTAGGCCCACCACACTCCCGAGTTTGCCTGCTAGAAGGATTCAAACCCCGACTGAAAATTCCAACACTTGAGAAAGCTCAAGTTAGTATAGTTGCTAATACTAGTGTCAGAGACAAAACAGATTGTGACCAGCAGATGTTTATCGCACCAACTGTGATAATTCAGCATTTGGATCAGTTTTTCACTGTAACATCCTAATTTTTACTTTTCATGAATTTAAGTGAAATTTTGTAGTTTTGGGAATTTTTGGAATTTTCTGGAATTTATTTGGATTCATTTGGATTTAATCTGAATTTATTCCCTTATGAAATAATTAAAGAATTAAAAGTTTTAAATAAAGTTTTGTTGGAAATATTTTATTTGAGTCCAAAATGTCTCAAAGTATTTTCCAGAATTTTTTTGATTATTTTTCTATTTTTCCTGAATTATTTGAATTTCTAGAAATTATTTTGAATATTAAATCGCTGGAAATTAGCCGAGTGGGTTTGTACTGTTCCACCGACCGAGTCTGACACGAGTCAGACTCGAGTCCGAGTCCGACTCGAACCGGACTCAAGCCCGACCCGAGCCAGCCGAAGCCTAACGCGCGCGGCCGTCAGATCTTGATCCAACGGCCAGCGTTGCGCCACGTCGCCCAATCCGAATCCAAGTCGGATTCCGCCGCCACCGTCGAGTGGGCCTCGGTTTTCGCGGTTTTCACGGAAGTCGAGACCCCTATTTAATGCGTCGCCGCTATCGTGTTCCTCTCTTCCGTGCGCACCCGTAGCCCTAACCCACCGAGCCCGAGCCACCGCCGTTCGCCCGCTAGAGCTCGCCGAAGTTGGATTTGTGCTCCGCCGCGGTTTTCCGCCGTCCTCCGCCGTGATTGAGCCCAGATTCAGAACCGTCGCGATGAGCCGCACCTGGGAGTCCCACTCACCTCGCCGGAGCACGCCTCAAGAGCCGTTCGGGAAGTCGTCGTATTCGTCTCCGGTCACCGAGCTCCGCCGCACGCCATCGCCGGACCGCGAAGCTTCTCAGCCGTTGGATCTTCATCGCACGGCCAGGATTCGTCCACGTCACCCGCGGGTAAGCCTCACGTGTTACGCTTTATATCTAATCTCAGCCGTTGGATCTAGATCCAACGCCCTTGGTTGTGCCACGTAGCAAATAACCGCACCGTGCTAGGAGTAATCTCAGCCGTTAGATCTAAATCGTACGGTTAGGATTAGCCGCGTTGGAGCGTTAGATGCAATCTCGGACGTTCGATCGAAATCGAACGGCGTAGATTAAGCCACGTGCCACCACCCGGGTCATGCCACGCCACCCCACGGTGAGGCGAAACCCGATCGAATCTAGATCGTCCGATCCAAATCGAACGGCCCAGATTAACCGCGTTGCACCGTAACGTGCGGAATTGGATCCAATCTGGACCGTTGATTTTCAAATCAACGGCCCATATCGTGCCACGTGCGCGGGAGCTAGACCGTCGCGGTCCACGCGGGTCAGCCGCGGTCGCCGTTTTCGTCACACGTGATGTCAGCGTGGGGCCCGCGTGTCAGCGGCTGGCCTAACGGCACCATGACGTCATCCGTGACGTCACCGCTGATGTCACGGTGGGGCCTGCGTGTCAGTACCGTGTGGCCGAGGAGCGCTGACTGTTGGGGTGACCGGTAGGCTACGCGAGCATAAAATCAAAATTTCTACCGAGAACACCCAAGAGCACATGCAAGTAAAGGATCATAGATCGTTACCCTTGACGCACAGATGCAGCGGAAGCAGATTCACGCGCGTTGAGGAAGTAGTCGATCACCTCCCAATCGGCACCGAGTGGTCGCCGATCTCCATCGAGTGGTCGCCGACCTCGTCCGAGTGGTCGCCGGGTGGTCGCCGACCTCGTCCGAGTGATCGCCGGGTGGTCACCGACCTCGTCCGAGTGGTCACCGGGTGGTCGCCGTCCAGCGCGTCCGCGAGCGGCAGCGCCTCTACCGGTATCCACACGTCCCGAGCAGGAACACCGTGCGGGGTGTGCTAGCACCTCGCCACACAGCTAGGGTTTCTGGAGAGCAGGAGGGACGACGGCGGTGAGCGTGGTGAGGGTTCTTCATTCGTGCACTGTTCCTTGCCTCGCCTTTTATAGACACGCTAGTGGGCCGAAGCCCTCTAGGTTTCCATCTCCAACGCGGATCTCATCCACGCACAGAAACCCATCAATCCTATTCCAACTCGTTAAGTGTGTGACCCGTTAGGTTCAGTGCAAGTCGGACATGAATCCAGAACCCGTTTCCAATTCATTGATCAACAACACCTAGCGATGCGTATTGACCCCGAATGCACAGAATCAATATTCGGCTGAACCTTTGATACACTCTCATACCGATCCCTTTTTCCACACGATACCAGTCAAGCTCAAGGCGAGATGCGCGCCACCCTTGTTGATAGCTCGACCACTTCTCTCGACAGCGTGATGGATACAAACCATGACTAACTCCTTAGTCACATTAGCACGGCCGTGCGTTTTCCCTATCCATCCACACGAGGGGCCCAGAGGTATCTTCTCCCGTTATCTAGGAGGGGCAAATCCCATCTTGATCATCACACCCTTGGCGATGTATCGTGGTATACCCAGTATTCATCTTTATGACTACCCTATTACGGTGTAGCGTTTGATGATACCAAAGCATACAAGTCTACATGCTAGGTATCCATGACAATCTCAGGTCTAAGGACCATATAGGCGTACCACTCGAGACTATACGCTGATGGCACTATAATAGATAACAACTCACAGCGTCTCGGAGTGGGTCTTGTCCGACTACCCATGTTCTCCAACATGTGTCCATATTTATCGATTCGATATCTCCATATCTATGGTATGTGAAACATTACCATCAACCAATAAATGTGCTGATCAAATCATCACCGCTCCTCGTAATGATATGGATCAGGGACCCTTTTAGAATAATGTCACTTGACAATGTGTTTCACAATCAGATCGTATCCAATGAACAAAGTCGCAACATATATTCAGGGAACCGATAAACAAAGTTATCATGATTTCATGAACAAAGACGTATTACAATCATCACCATGATTGATCTAGGGCATATTCCCTTCAATCTCCCACTTGCACTAGAGTCAGTCATATAGGTATCGAATACCCATTGCTCTTGTGTGCGCCTCATGCTTTGGTTGTGGAAGGGGCTTTGTCAACGGATCAGCCACATTTAGATCCGTGTGCACTTTGCTTATCTTTACATCACCTCTCTCAATGATTTCCCGAATCAGGTGGTATCGCCTGAGTATATGTTTGGATTTTTGGTGGGACCTAGGCTCCTTTGCTTGTGCAATGGCACCACTATTGTCACAATAGAGGTCCACTGGACAGGATGCACCAGCAACCACGCCCAACTCAGAAACAAATTTCTTGATCCAAACAGCTTCCTTTGCTGCTTCAGAAGCTGCAATGTACTCGGCCTCCGTTGTGGAATCAGCTACTGTTTCTTGCTTGGAACTTTTCCAGCTCACTGCCCCACCATTGAGACAAAATACAAACCCGGATTGCGATCGCGAATCATCTTTGTCGGTTTGGAAACTAGCATCGGCGTAACCCTTTACGACGAGCTCCTCCTCTCCTCCAAAGACCAAGAACATCTCTTTAGTCCTTCGTAAGTATTTAAGGATGTTCTTTACAGCCACCCAGTGACTATCACCAGGATTTGATTGGTACCTGCTCGTGACACTCAGAGCATATGACACATCTGGGCGCGTACATAGCATGGCATACATGATGGATCCAATAGCTGAAGCATATGGGATCCGACACATTCTCTCTTGCTCATCAGGTGTCGAAGCACACTGAGTCTTGCTAAGACTTACACCATGTGACATGGGCAAGAAACCTTTCTTGGAATCATGCATGTTGAACCGTTTCAGTATCTTGTCAATGTACGTACTCTGGCTCAATCCAATTAGCCTTTTTGATCTATCTCTATAGACCTTTACGCCCAAAATATATGCTGCATCTCCCAAGTCTTTCATCGAGAAACTCTTTTCCAGATAAGATTGTGCAGCATCTAACATCGGAATATCATTTCCGATCAATAGTATGTCATCCACATACAAGACCAGAAATACAAGTGCGCTCCCACTAGCCCTTTTGTAAATACAAGGATCTTCCTCATTTTTGATGAAGCCAAACTGTTTGATCACTTCATCAAAACGAAGGTTCCAACTCCGAGATGCTTGCTTCAGTCCATAAATGGACTTCCTAAGCTTGCATACCTTGCCAGCATTAGTAGGATCAACAAAACCCTTGGGCTGTACCATGTACATGTCCTCGCTTAGGTTTCCATTTAGGAAAGCTGTTTTGACATCCATTTGCCGAATCTCATAATCATGATATGCAATTGCTAGCATGATCCTGATAGACTTTACCATAGCGATCGGCGAATAAGTTTCATCATAGTCCACACCATGAATTTGCTTATACCCTTTTGCCACCAATCGTGCCTTAAAAATGTGAACATTTCCATCGGCGTCTATCTTTTTCTTAAAGACCCATTTGCACTCAATAGTTTTTACACCATCAGGCAGATCAACCAAGTTCCAAACTTGATTATCATACATGGACTTTAACTCGGATCTCATGGCCTCTAGCCATTTCTCAGAGTCCGGGCCCACCATCGCTTCCTCATAGTCCTTGGGCTCGTCATTTTCCAATAATAACACATCGCGTTGCTCCGTCATGAGGAACATGAGCCTCTCAGGAGCGCGGCTTGCCCGTGAGGACCTCCGTGGGGCTGGCGCCTCATCAACAGGTTCAACAACACGTTGCTCATCCCGCCGAGGACTAGCCGAGTGAAACATTTTCAGGTATTTCTCGAACTTCTTCGAGTTGCACCTTGCTCCCACTAGCTCTTTTGGAAAACTCATTCTCCAAAAAGACACCAGTCCGGGCGACAAACACTTTGCCTTCTTCCCGGTTATAAAAATAATACCCTTTGGTTTCCCTTGGGTACCCCACAAAGAAACACTTATCCGATTTGGCATGGAGCTTATCAGACGTCATACGTTTTACATAAGCCTCACAGCCCCAAATTTTAAGATAAGACAAGTCGGGACGTTTCTCTTTCCATATCTCATATGGTGTCTTATCAACGGATTTTGATGGAACCCTATTTAGCATGAACGCAGCTGTTTCTAGAGCGTGTCCCCGAAATGATAATGGAAGATTGACTTGACTCATCATAAACCGTACCATGTCCAACAAAGTCCGGTTCCTCCGTTCGGATACGCCATTCCACTGTGGTGTACCGGGCGGAGTCAATTGCGGAACAATTCCACAACTCTTTAGATGATCACTAAACTCTTGGCTCAAATATTCACCTCCACGGTCAGACCGTAGAAATTTAATTTTCTTGCCCAAATGATTCTCAGATTTCATTCTGAAACTCTTTGAACTTTTCAAAAGATTCAGACTTATGCCTCATTAGATAGATATAGCCATATCGACTAAAGTCATCGGTGAAAGTAATGAAGTACTGATAACCACCTCTGGCCATGGAGCTCATTGGTCCACACACATCAGTATGCACGAGAGCCAACAACTCGCACATCCTCTCACTCGAACCAGTGAAGGGTGCCTTTGTCATCTTGCCAAGTAAACAAGACTTGCATGTTTCAAGAGATTCTAAATCTAATGAACAAAGAAGACCATCTTTATGAAGCTTCTCCATGCGTCTTTTATTTATATGGCCTAAACGACAATGCCATAAATAAGTGGAATCGGTATCATTTGTTTTGAGTCTTTTAGTATTAACATTATTTATAGAAGCATTACGAAAATCCAGCACATACAGTCCATTCACCAATGGGCCAGTCACCATAGAGCAAGCCTTTGAAATAAATTGAACAATTCCTGTTCTTTATTACAAAATCATAACCATCTTCCTCTAAACAAGAAGAAGAGATAATGTTCTTACTCAAGGCAGGAATGTAATAACAATTATTCAATTCCAAAACTAAGCCAGAAGGTAATGACAAGGGATAGACGCCGACGGCCTTTGCAGCAACTATTGCTCCATTGCCGACGCGAATTTCCAACTCGCCAATCTTGCAATCTCTAGTCCTTCTTAACCCCTGCAACGATTTGCAAATGTGAATCATTGATCCGGTATCAAATACCCAAGACTCGTTAGGACAAGTTGCAAGATTAACTTCTATAACATTAATACCTGAAGTAGAAGGAACCTTTCCTTTCTTTTTGTCTTCCAGGTACTTAGGACAGTTTCTCTTCCAAAGGCCCACTACCCTTGCAGTAGTGACATTTATCAGAAGCATTAGGGCCAACCTTTGGCCTTTCTCTAGGCTTTGATTTTGGGTCTTGGATCTTATCCTCACCATAACTTGTAACCTTACGCTTCCTTTTCCTATCCTTTTGAATCATCATCACATGATTTGTGCCTTTCTTTACGCTCTCTTCCAGCTTTCAGCATTCCATGCAGTTCGGTCGATTCTTCTCCAGTCGTTCATATGATAATTCAAAATGAACGGCTCAAAGCTCACAGGGAGCGACTGGAGAATCACATCTGTGGCCAATTCATTCTGAAGTGGAAAACCGAGCTTCTCCAGGCTCTCAATGTAACCAATCAGCTTGATTACATGAGGACTAACAGGAGCACCCTCAGCCAGCTTGCACGCAAACAATGCTTTAGATATCGAATATCTTTCAGCCCTTGCTTGGTTCTCAAACATGCCCTTGAGACCTACAATCATAGTGTAGGCATCGGCGTGCTCATATTGCTTTTGGAGCTCAGAGTTCATCGTGGCAAGCATGAGACAGCTGACGTCTAGGGCATCGTTAGTGTGCTTCTCATAAGCACGCTTATCAGCGGCGGATGCATTTTCAGGCAATTCATCAGGATATGGACCGTCTAGAATATATTCCTTCTTTTCAGCCTTGAGAACAATTCTCAAGTTACGATACCAATCCATAAAATTCGTCCCAGAGAGTTTTTCCCTCTCCAGAATCGACCGCAAGTTAAAACCAGTGTTTGCATTAACAGCATTTGGTGCCATCTACAACATAAACAAGTAAAGTTTTAGCACTATGTTCACGTTAATCTCTTATTAAACAATTTCAATAAAAGATGTTTCCATTAAGATCACTTTCCCTCCGGCAATCTCCATGGAACAAGATCCATGGTCACTGCGGTTCGGTAAGGACTTGTCAATACCGCTTGAACTCCGCGACATAGGTAGGCAACACCTTGCCAATCACATCGTATGTGACTCTTGCTTGTTGGGGTGGCATCATATGCCCGGCGCCCAACACCGATGCCCGAAGTCCCAAATCCTATTTGGATGACTCTGTTAAGCAAACCAATACTATGCTTGTGAGTGCACGGGTTAGGCTACACTCACTCTATTGTACAAGTAAGAGGGTGGCGTTCCTGACTTGTCATGACCTTATCCACCAACGTACAAGACAATAGACGCAGCTATTGAAAAAGGGCATCTTACTCTTAATTTTTCGAGGGAAACTATTCAATCAGGTTAACATATTCACCACATATGACATGAAAGAATAGCAATGCAAGGTAAATTATCACAGGCAATCAGATTAGACTGTGAACAAGTATGGCCCATGACGTGGCGATCTTCATCTTCCACGACCAACCTTGCACAGTCGGGCCATCTGGATTGAAGCCTCCAAGATCATGTACTAAACTACTACATCTAGCAGTTAGTAGCAAAATTACATGAGGATTCAAGGCATCACATGCCGGCACGCAGGCCGTTATACAATAATAGGACAGCCCACAGCTGCAATTAACCATGACACGCAGGCCATGAAATATACAATCATGCATCATATACACAAAGGGTCCATACTGTTCACAACATACCCTGCAAAAACAAGTTAGGCGCTGGATCGATTCTAGCGCACGGGAAGTGAACAAATTTTAATTTATGGGCGCTATGTTGACTATCACGGCGGTACCGCTAGCCGGTTAGCGGGCGGGGTTCGAAGGGGCAGCGCCCCTCGCGGGTGCGGGCAGCGCCCGTAGAAAATTTTCGGGGTACATAGATCGCATCTATGAAAACGCTATGGAAATTCAATCGGATTGATCTCATCAAGCCGATTCCGAGCCATCAGAATGCCTCAGTTTCCATAGGATCGATCTTCATCGATCCATCGCGCGAGGTCCCCTTGAGAGGGCGGCGACCACACCGATCTCGATCTGTTAGCTCGATCTGTTCGGCGCTTGCTACTACCCCGATGGTGTTACCAGCCGGTAGGGGTAATGCATGGCACGAATCTGAAACGAGCACGAACTAATCTTTTTGATCGTGTAGATCCACCAACTCATACCTCATATTTCCCCGAAACCGATTGATCTAATCAACCCGTGATCAAACACAACAGCACATCAACATGTGCGAGCGATCCAGATCCAAAACTACACATAACCTGGCTCTGATACCACTGTTGGGGTGACCGGTAGGCTACGCGAGCATAAAATCAAAATTTCTACCGAGAACACCCAAGAGCACATGCAAGTAAAGGATCATAGATCGTTACCCTTGACGCGCAGATGCAGCGGAAGCAGATTCACGCGCGTTGAGGAAGTAGTCGATCACCTCCCAATCGGCACCGAGTGGTCGCCGATCTCCATCGAGTGGTCGCCGACCTCGTCCGAGTGGTCGCCGGGTGGTCGCCGACCTCGTCCGAGTGATCGCCGGGTGGTCGCCGACCTCATCCGAGTGGTCACCGGGTGGTCGCCGTCCAGCGCGTCATGGCGGCGGCGCCTCTCTGCGGTATCCACACGTCCCGAGCAGGAACACCGTGCGGGGTGTGCTAGCACCTCGCCACACAGCTAGGGTTTCTGGAGAGCAGGAGGGACGCACGACGGCTGAACGTGGTGAGGGTTCTTCATTCGTGCACTGTTCCTTGCCTCGCCTTTTATAGACACGCTAGTGGGCCGAAGCCCTCTAGGTTTCCATCTCCAACGCGGATCTCATCCACGCACAGAAACCCATCAATCCTATTCCAACTCGTTAAGTGTGTGACCCGTTAGGTTCAGTGCAAGTCGGACATGAATCCAGAACCCGTTTCCAATTCATTGATCAACAGCGGCACCTAGCAGTACGTATTGACCCCCGAATGCACAGAATCAATATTCGGCTGAACCTTTGATACACTCTCATACCGATCCCTTTTTCCACACGATACCAGTCAAGCTCAAGGCGAGATGCGCGCCACCCTTGTTGATAGCTCGACCACTTCTCTCGACAGTGATGGATACAAACCATGACTAACTCCTTAGTCACATTAGCACGGCCGTCGCGTTTTCCTATCCATCCACACGAGGGGCCCAGAGGTATCTTCTCCGTTATCTAGGAGGGGCAAATCCCATCTTGATCATCACACCCTTGGCGATGTATCGTGGTATACCCAGTATTCATCTTTATGACTACCCTGTTACGGTGTAGCGTTTGATGATACCAAAGCATACAAGTCTACATGCTAGGTATCCATGACAATCTCAGGTCTAAGGACCATATAGGCGTACCACTCGAGACTATACGCTGATGGCACTATAATAGATAACAACTCACATGCGTCTCGGAGTGGGTCTTGTCCGACTACCCATGTTCTCCAACATGTGTCCATATTTATCGATTCGATATCTCCATATCTATGGTATGTGAAACATTACCATCAACCAATAAATGTGCTGATCAAATCATCACCGCTCCTCGTAATGATATGGATCAGGGACCCTTTTAGAATAATGTCACTTGACAATGTGTTTCACAATCAGATCGTATCCAATGAACAAAGTCGCAACATATATTCAGGGAACCGATAAACAAAGTTATCATGATTTCATGAACAAAGACGTATTACAATCATCACCATGATTGATCTAGGGCATATTCCCTTCACTGACGTCACCCAAGGGGTCCCACATGTCAGTGTGACATGTGCCCGTGGGCCGGGTCCACGGTGAGCCAAAACCGAACCGTGGACATAGTCTATGGACCCGCTGACGTCATGATGACGTTATAATTTGATTTTTCAATAGAAAATAATTCGGTGGAGTTTCAAATCCCATGCTGACGTCATGCTGACGCAATAAATGGATTTTTCAATAGAAAATAAATGAATTAATTCGGTTTATTGATTTATTTGAATTTTCAAACTTCAAACGCTTAGAACTTTTGCGTTTTCACTCCGATTTGAACTATTCCAACTTCTAAATTTTTATAAAATAGAGATCTACTTAAATATGAATTTTAATTAATTTTTGATTATGAAATTTTCACTATTTATATTTAATTAGTAGATTCTTTAAACTTTAAACAATTATAACTTTTGCATTTTAACTCTGATTTGGGCGTTTCAAATTTCTAAAAATTTGTAAAATTATGCTCTTTCTGTTTATGGACTTTACTTGAATTTTTGAACAATGTGCATATACTGTTTTATTTATTTATTTCTATTTGCATGCGTTACGAGTAGACGTTGAAGTACCTGAGGGCTTCGAAGGTGAAGTGTTGACCCAGGAGCCAGCTCAAGACCAAGAGCAAGTACTTTTTGAAGGCAAGTTATGTTTTGACCATATTGATCCTATTTTTGAAATTAATTTGACTTAAATTATTGCATGCTAATTTAATTAGAAATTGTTTAATTATTTCTGGGAATTAGATAAATGCCAAATTGGAGTATGACACCTTGACTATTAAGTTATGTGCCATGAACCCTTGTCACCCTAGTTGTGGTTTATATAGTTGGACATTATTAAATTACCAACACTGGGTATTTAGACCGTTGTAGTATATTGCTTAGACCTGCTACGTACACATGACATGATTTTGGACAATCAAATTGTGACACCACGGAGTGTCGTAATCTTACAAAATGTGGATGTTGAGGTCAAAACATTATAAAATATGTAAATGGAGGTTAAAACTTTACGTTATGCCGTTTATAGCGTGTTTTTGGGCCGTTTCGGGTGTTTTGGGCCTCTCCGGGAGACTTTGGGCCTTGGGGGTTGAGTTGGGCCTCCGGTGGAAGGGTTTGGGCCCAAGGGGGGGACTTTTGGGCAGCCAAATCTGGCCCCCACCCCTTGGTGCGCCCCAAACTCCCTCTCCCAACCCTAGCCGCCACCCCTAGCCCCCCATGCGCCTCCACCCTTCCCCTTCCTCTCCATCTTCCCCCATGGCGCCACCACCCCTCTCCTCCCCTCTCCACCTCCCTTGCTGCCCCTAGGGGAGTTCTCCACCTCAACACCTCGAAGATCCGTCCATTGGAGTGCTCCGCGACGAGGAGATCCGGTGGATTTGGAGCGAGGAAGGAGATCGCGCGAACCGGGAGGAGATCCGTTGGGTTTTCAGTCGTCGGGCGAAGGTATGGCCATGGGAATCCTTGGGGTTGGTCTAGGATATGTTATAAGGGTGTTTATCATGATTTTAGATCAATTGGTGGTGCTGGACTTGAGTAGATTGGTTTAGATCTAGATGTTGCCACGTTTCTGTTTTGGGACAGCATGAGCAGTGGACATATGGTTCAGTTTTTCGCCAATTTAGATTTGGAATCTGATCATACGGACATTGAAGAAGTTGTAGGTAATTTAATTATCTTTCCGTGGACATAAAGAACGTTAAATTCCGATCAGCCGTTTGAAAGTTATGACTGTTTTACCGAGCGTGTTAAAATCTGTGACGTGATTGGAACAGATCACGGTATTTTGTAGATTAAACAACTTTAGAGTCCGAATCAGTCTTTCCCTATAACTAGAAAAAGTTGGAAAATTTCCTAAGATACGCGAGGATGTATTCGTTTAATTGATTTGGAGTCTTAGAACTCAAGTTATGGCCGTTGGAAGTCTGCTGTCCCGGCGGGACAGAGCCTCTGTTTTTGGGTTTTGCATGTAGGGTGCGAAGTCGGGTTAGATGAATGTTGTGTAATGTTTTGTGGGCATGTTTGTGAGTATGTGATGCCTATGTGCAGGTGGTGTGACCCCGGAAGTGCCCACTACTTCTCATCAATCCGTCGCCGGAGGTTAAGGCAAGTGTATTGGAATGGGTAGCGAGTTGTAGATCGCTAGTTTTGATGAGTTGAAATTGAATTTATGATGTGATAACATGCCATGCTTTAATGCTTGCTATTGGTATGATGAAAATGATCCATTATGATTCTATGCCATGATTGGTTTAAGTAAATGTGCAAATTATTTTATGATGTTGGCATCTTTGCATTCATGGCATGAGACATGGCGAGGGCGGTGAGAAAGTCATAACTAGTCCGGTAAGGTCGGTGAGAAAGTTATGACTAGTCCGGAACGCCATTGAGTAAGACCTACATCGTGATTCCATCCACGTGGCGAATGGAAGCGAGGAGTAGGCACCCTCCATCTACGGGATGGAAGGGGGGAGAGGGTGCACGCCGACGGGTGTGCACTCAGCTATACCGGTATAAGCTTCCAGGAGATATGAGCATTGCATTGCATCGCATTGCATACATGATGATGATGATATGTGAACAATGATTTTGAGACATGAATATGTTGTTGAATATGAGATTATGACTTGACCATGAAGTTGAGCATGGTATGTAGTGATGTTACATTGAATTGTTTTTTTTTTGCCCATTGCAATATACTTGCTGAGTGATGAACTCACGCTTGTGTTTTATGTTGTTTTTAGGTACTTTGAGACCGGCATGCGGGAAAGGGGTTTAGCTACACTTCTACACGTAGCTCCACATTCATAGTCTATGTTTAATCACTTGGAGACATGATAATAAGATTTGTGCCATGAAACATGGTGCTCGGCTTGGTTTTGAGCTTAAGTTCATCTTTTGCTTCACTATAATTGGTGGAATGGTTGAATTCGCTGTTTGTAGATATAAGTGTTGCCATATCAATTGTTATTGCTGTTTTAGTTGTCATTTACCAAGCTATATCTTGTCTTACTATTGTTGTTGCTTCGAAGCATGAGAAACAAAGGAGATGCTGCCGAAATTTTCGGTTTTAGCATTTGCTCCTTTGCTGTAATTTATGATAATTTATGGTATTTAGATGTTGTTTAGTCTATGTTTGGTAGCATTCAGGCATACTAGATGCTGGGGTGTTACAGTTGGTATCAGAGCGGGCGGTAGGTCCTTGGAATGTGTATTTTTAGTGTCATACCTTAGGTTACAACTAAAATGTGATGTGGGATAACTTAGAAACATGGCTTAGGTTTTAACTAAAATTTTGTCATAGGATAGCAACATTAAAACTTGCAAAAAAAATGGTATAACTAATCTAAAATTTGACACACATGGATGCACAGTAGGAAAGGGTATGGGTATCGTTCCTTTACGCTTAAATGTTGTATTTAAGCTTTGATGTTGAATGCTTCATTTGATAGATAATCCATGTTGCTATGTCTATGAGATAAATGATTAAATTGTGCTTGCTGTGGTGATAAAGTGGGGTTGTGGTGCCGAAGGGTTTCGGTCACCACTTTTGTTAATAGTAAGGGTGTGGTTTGACAGTATGGCCAGTTAAAGCCATCACCGAAGAACTATTAACCCCTTGTGGGGAAAGAGTGCTTACCTTTTCTATCGTAGATCGGGTAGTTGGCTGGAGACAAATAGAAGAGTTGATGGTGGTTTCCTTCGGATGTTTTTCACCATTCTGACGGTCGATTTTGGTTGGTCTTCTTGGTTTTTAGTCGATTGAAATCAAAAGAAAAGTGTTTGGTCTTGGATTTTCGCGGATTGTTCCGTATGCGGTATGTGGTTTTGTCTTCCTTGGTTGAAGACGGAGAAGAAGAGTCTAGTGTTGCGCTTCTTTTGGTCGCCTTTCCAACTTTGGTGCTTAGTTTGTTGATTGCTTTATGGGGAAGAAGCATTCAATTTATTTCTGTGTTTGTCTTTCTCCGAGGTTAAAGGAGTTATTGTGGCATTTTGCCAGACTTGGTTGTCAGGGCTGAAGTTCTGTAGCTTTGTAGGAGTAAATGGTGTTTGATTTCGTCATTTTACTGGTTTGAGAAATCATCTTTGAAAACCCTTCTTGTTTCGTGAAAGGTTGGGGTTTGGTGTTAAGGTTTTATTTGAAAAGGATTACTTGATCGCTTGGTTCCCTTTCGAGAAAATTGTCTTTCCACCATTCTCCTCTATGGGAGTCCTTGAGATTGAAAGGTGTTTTGGAGAATTCCTTTTGCATGACCAAGTGTGGGTTTGTCTCATTGCAATTTTGAGAGTCAAGTTTCCTTATGAATTTGGGATGAGTTTTAAAACTAAAATGCTGCAAACAAAGTAATTAGTCTTTTGACTGAAATCGTTTGTCCCTAGAAAGAATTGTTGTTTAGCATGTTATGTAGCATGTACCAATGTAGTTTATGGAATGACGTATTGTTAAGTTAATTTGCGAGTTGAAACAATTAAATGTAATTGTTACCTTTAGCTTAAGATTAGGTGAACCTCTAGTGATGTAGAGTACCCCATAGTGGGAATGATTAAATGGGTTAATGTACATGCTTAGAATCTGTTGCTTTGTTATAAAAAAATGCTTATGACCCCCGATTATGTTTAAAATTTTAAACCTTGATGCATAGTTAAAACATTAAGATGATGTAGACTGCTGTTATTGTTAAAGAAACTTTGCTGGTTGTTTAAAGATGTTCTAATCTAACGGGTTAATAGAGAAATTTAATCATGTTGACTAGTGGCTTTAATTTGGAAGTTGATTACAGTTGCTATTTACGTTGTTGCAAACTACTAGTATATTTGGAAGTATGCAGTTGTAACACCCCAAAATTTTGCTTTCCTTAAATTCATGTGTGATTTGGCACTTTGGTGAATTTTTGGAATTTTCTGGAATTTATTTGGATTTATTTGGAATTTATTTGAATTTATTCCATTTTGAATTAATTAAAGAATTTAACTTTGCAAATAAAATTTTGTTGGAAATATTTTATTTGAGTCCAAAATGATCCAAAATATTTTCCAGAATTTTTCTGGAATTTTTCTGAGTCTTTTGCTATTTTTAATGAATTAAATGAATTATTGGGAATTATTTTAAATATTAAATCGCTGGAAAATCAACTCGGTCGAGCATCTTGTTCATCCGATCGAAGTCGGAACCCGAGTCGGACTCGAGTCCGACCGAGCCGCTTGACTCGACCAAACCAGCTCCCAACCCTAAGCGATCCGGCCGTTGGATCAAGATCCAACGGTGAGATCCGCCGTCACGGCTCGAGCCGTATCCGCCCGGATCCGATCGCGTCCACGCGATCGTGGCCGCTGATCGTGCCACGTGGGACGGCCATGCGTCGTCGTCTCGCTCCGACTCCGGCCGGAGAGCTCCGCCCGTGACCGAAAGCAGACACGGCTAGGGTTCCGATTTGCACGCACGCCGAGGCCGTATTTAAAGCGTGAGACGCGTCCCGAGGTTGCCCTCATCCGTGCGCACCCGTTCCCCAAGCCACCTCGCCTGAGCCGCCGCTGTTTTCCGTACGAGCTCGCCAGAGTTGGAATCCTGTTGCGCAGCGGTTTAACGCCGATTCCGCCGCCGTCCGTCGTCTTCCGCCGAGAAGGAGCCCAGATCCGGAATCCCCGTGACGAGACGCACCCGAAGGGAGGACTCATCTCGCCGGAGCAATCCCGAAACGCCGTCGGGCTCGTCGTCGTTCTCATCTCCGGTGGTCTTGCTCCGCCGCGTCGCCATCGACCTCGCGAGCTCTGTGGACCGTCCGATCTTGATCGTGCGGTTGAGGTGAGTTCACGTGTTCCAAACCCGATTAGATCTGGACCGTTGGATCAAGATCCAACGGCCCACGATCGCCACGCGTCGTAGTAGTGTGTTATAGGATTAGATCTGGACCGTCCGATCTAGATCGAACGCCCACGATCATCGAGTAGTTTCAACGTGTTAACCCTGGATCTAATCACGGCCGTTGAATTTCAAATCAACGGACACGATCGTGCCACGCGGTCCAGGGAGTCGAACCGCCGCGCCACGCGGCGCGCGTGGGCCAGCGACACGCGGGGCCCGCGTGTCAGCGACCGCACCGTGACGTCACCCATGACGTCATCGGTAGGTCCCACCTGTCAGCACCGTGGGCTGAGCCCCGCTGACGTCAGCAATGACGTCACCCGAATGGGCCCACATGTCAGCGAGACGTGGAGTCGTGGACCGAGTCCACGGTAGACCCGAGCCGAGCGTGGACCGAGTCCATGGACCGGCTGACGTCGACCAACCAATCGAGGCTGCCACGTGTCCATGCCGACGCAATAATTAATTTCCGAAAAAGAAAATGATTTATTAATTCGAAATAATGATTTCAGATTTTGTTTCAAATTTCAAACGCTTATAACTTTTGCGTTTCAACTCCGATTTGAGTGATTCAAATTTCTAAATTTGTATAAAAATGAGATCTACCTAAATATGAATTTTATTTAATTTTTGGACTAAATTTTTTCTCTGCAAAATTATTTAATTGATTATTTAAACTTTAAATAATCATAACTTTTGCGTCTTAACTCCAAATTTGACGATTCCAGTTTCTAAAAACTCATAAAATTATGTTCTCTCTGTTTATGGATTTTATTTGGATGTTTGGACACTTTTTGCCTATTGTTTATTTGTGAATTTGCTATTTGCACGCTTTACGAGTAGACGTTGAAGTGCCGGAAGGATTCGAAGGAGAAGTATTAACTCAAGATCCAACTCAAGACCAAGAACAAGTACTTTTTGAAGGCAAGTTGTGCTTTGACCATGTTGATCCTATTTCGAAATCTATTTTGATTTAAACTATTGCATGCTAGTTCAATTAGAAAGATACTTTGTTTAAACATGGGGGTTAGATAAATATCAATTTGCTGTATGACACCTTGATTACTTAAGTATGTGCCATGACCCTTTGTCACCTTAGTTGTGGATTACTAGTTGGACATTATTAAATTGCCAACATGGGTTTAGAACGTTGTAGTATACTGCTTAGACATCAAACGTGCTCATGACATGATTTTGGACAAACAATTGTTAAAATTGACTTAATGATATATTGAACCTGTTTTGGGAAGGTATCATGTGAGGTTGATGGCACGTGGTGCATGGTAATCAAGCGGGGTTTGATAAACAAATTTTCGGCCAGGGCATGTGGCAAGAGTAATCAAGTGGGCCAGTTGTGGCATTGGGAATGTTGATTTGGTTCTTCGGGTAGTCTTGCCCTGGTCACCCTAAGGACTTAACCTTGCAAGCCTTTGAACTGGGTCTAACGTGCAACCACATGTCTGTAATGGGACGGACCTAGTTGACTAAGTTGCTAATAACGACTGTGGGACCTCGGAGGTCAACTACACCCTTTGTGTAAGTTGTGCGGGGAGCGTCTGGGCCGAGGCCAGTACCCATCTAACGGTTGATTGGCCTAGACTTCGCCTTAGCGAAGGGAAGGGTTAGTGCTTAATAACCGGGAGGACCACTTGTATTGTTAGAGGTTTCCGAAAGACTTTGTTACTGAACTCGCCTTTGTGGTGTTTGATCAGATCGTGTGGGTAAAGTGCATAACCTCTGCAGAGTTTAGAATCTATTCGAATAGCCGTGTCCGCGGTATTGGACATCGCTCGGGAATTACAGTCAAGGGTTAGATTTTCTCAAAACTAACTTGGATTTGAAAGGTTGGGTTGGATAAATAATGAAGTTGATGGAAATGTGGTTTAGGTTGGGAAGGATGTTGACTAAAACCTCTTGAAAAGTTATTTATGCTTTACTATTTTCTACTGCTTTCGAATCTACTTATGCTACTTGTCAAATGCTGTTTACTGCAAATATACCTTGAGCTATTCCTTTGTACCAAGCCATGCATATAGTATATTAGCCTGCATTCTGTGCATGACTTGCTGAGTACCAAGTACTCACCCTTGCCTCAACACAACACCAGTTGAAGAGGAGACTGCACAAGCTTTGGAGGAGGAACTCCAAGAAGATCCGTCTACTTAGGGAAGCGAGCCCAGTCAGTTGCCTGTGGTATACTGGATGGCGCCACGAAGTTATTTGATTTTCCGCTGCTATTATTTTTCTCTGAATAAGTTTCGCCTTGCGAGGCATATATTTGTAATTTGACCATAAGGTCAAGTAACCAGTTTGACTATTTAAATAAAGTACTTTATTGGTATCGAGTGGTATGATTGTGATATTTACCGATGTTAAGACTGTGTGCACTAAGCTGCGTTCTGGACTAGTGCTGAATACACAGAGGGTCCGGATTTGCAAATTCGGGGTCCCGACAGAGGTGGTATCAGAGCCATACTTGACTGTAGGCTCAACCCTAGCTAGAATGGTCGTAGTGAGGATAAAACCTATTTTCTAAAAGCTAAAAATTTGTCAAGATAAGAAATGACATCTCGACTTATCCCCTTCTCTCTTTTCTTGTCTCTTGCTGAAATTTTTCCTTACCTTGTCACAATTCAAAAATTTCGAGTTCTTACGTAAAGCACTCTTGTGACAGATGGAGGAAGAGTTCAACTACGTTGATCTGGGAGTTGGTCACGCCGCGGAACTTTGGCATATGCTACAAACTCTCGGAGATTTTGAGAAGCCCCAATACCAAGTGGAAGTGATCAGACAAGCGGGATTGATCAAGGCTTGTGACGTGAAGATTGAGGTACCTGCTAGGAAGAAGGGCCCAGGCAATCGCCTCGATACACTGACCTTTGCCAGAGATCTACAATGCAGATGGGTATCCAAGAAGTATCACGACGAGCAATGCGGCACGTTACCCGTATCTACGCCAGAGAGTTGGAGAATCACGGTGTTCCGTTATCATCTGCAAGCGATAACCTTCTTGACCCGGCGATTCAGATGAGGATGCCACTGCGGTTACACGATTGGCACGATTTGTTGTCGCCAGGAGGATGTACTAGATAATACAAGCAAGGAGCTCTGAAGGCCCGCAAGGAAATCACGGCAGAGAAGAACAGATGGCGGGAAGCTCAAGAGTATGTGGCACACCTTCTGCGAAGGATTGACGAGTTGGAGATGACTTTGTACGGACCGGACCCAGAGCCAAGATTTGCGAGCTACACGAGCCAGATCCGGAGGAGTCGACCTCGATGAGGACATCGCTTCTTCGACTACCACAGAGGACACGATCATTTGGACATGGCGATCGTTTCGCGCCTATGCCACAAAGACCCTGCACCGTGCCGTGGAGGTTTTCTCGATGAGTGAGCATAGGTTCTATAGTGAGACTCCTTCGGCGAGTCGCGTCATAGAATAAAGAGTCACCCTTTAGGCGTTAGACTCCAGAGTTAGTTCGATTTGGATTTTCATTGTTTCTTTGAGTGTGCAAGATGTGTTGCAAGGCCCTTAGGCATTGTAAGCAGCCATACCAAGTTATTAATAATAAAGTTGGACCTTAAAGTTACACCTTTCGCCCGCATAAGTTCCATATTACTTGTCTATTCTTGTTTCCCTCTCATCTCTAAACCTAGAGCAATCGACAGATGGTGAACACCCGTGGAAACTTTGGAAGCAATGGGAGTGGTTCTCGCCAAACAGAAACCCCAATGATGGAGCACCGACCGCCACCGGATGTGCAGAATTTGGAGCTTTTCTTGCTGCCCAGACTCGATTGATGCATGCTATGATGCAACAAATGCAACACGTCACCGCTCAGGCCACTGCTAATCAAGTTAATCGGGGACCACGCCGAGAATACAAGACTGCCGAGTTCATGAGGACTCACCCACCCACTTTCTCTGGGAATGCCAATCCATTGGAGGCCGATGATTGGTTAAGGTCAATCGAGAGGAAGCTACACATAGCTCAATGCATTGGAAATGAGAAGGTACTCTACGCTTCTCATCACCGAAGGGACAAATTACCGAATGGTGGGAGAACTTCGTGCCACGCAAGAGAACCCTCAAGATATCACTTGGGAAGAGTTCACACCGCATTCCGACAGATCACGTGCTGAAGGAATCATGGACCTTAAGAAGGAGGAGTTCAGAGCAGAAGCAAGGTAATCACCAAAGCTGGCCGACTACCCTGAACAAGTTCACAGCCTAGCACGCTACGCACCGAGGATGTAGCGACGAGATAAATCCAGCAGCCTCGTTTTATGAAGGGACTTAACTCAGGATTGCAAGTAGGGTTGATCACCCACACCTTTCCAGATTTCCAAGAGCTGGTGAATAAGGCACTTATTCTTGAGGACAAGCGCAAGGAACTGGATGAGAACAGGAAGCGCAGGATGCAACAAAGAAGGATCACGCCCGAACGCATAGCGGCGTCACGAGAGTTGCACCAAATCAATTCTTCGATTCCAACCACGTAATGCAACAAGGACACCATCCCGGCACCAAGACCTGTCAATCGAACTACGGACCCTAGCCCCCGCTTAGAAACGCTTACTCGAGCGATCGACAAGGAACAAGTGAGACGCCGCTACAAGCTGCAACGAGCCGTAACACTTTGCCAACAGCTTGTCCAAAGAAGACAGCAGGAGTGACTCGATTCGCTTCAATCTAGGAACCACCCAGCTAGGACGCCAAAGACCAGGAGCCACACCCAGGCATCGTGGTGAGAGGCCGAGTCAACCATGTCACCGCAGATGCACCGCAGAATGCTACGGACGTCGTCTTGGGTAAGTTACTTGTTAACTCAGACTGCAACAGCTTTGTTTGACTCGAGCTTCGCATTCGTTTGTTTCGCAAGGCTTTGCTACTAGAAATGATTTGAGGATTGCAAGACTTAGATGCATGCTTTTAGTTCAAACCCCTGGTTCCGAACTCCGAACGAAAGTAGGATGTTCCGGGGTGAGAATACTAATAGATGGAATAGAGTTCCTAGCAAACCTTATAATTTTGGAGACCTGCACCTTAGACGTCATATTGGGAATGGATTGGTTATCCAAGCACAAGGCCGTATTGGATTGTGGACGAAGGACTATCTCAGTTGAGGGCCCGTGTGGGAAGAAAGTGGAATTTCAAGCCACTGCGGTTAGAGATGGACAGTTGATGGTTAACAGTACCAAGGCAATCAGCATAGAGGATGTCCCAGTGGTGAATGAGTACCCAGACGTTTTTCCCGAAGATCTACGGTATGCCGCTAGGCAGGACATAGAGTTTGTGATAGAGCTTGTACTGCACAGACCGATAGCAAAGAGACCCTATCGGATGTCCACCGAGGAGTTGGTTGAGATGAAGAAACAGCTAGAGGAGTTAATGGAGAAAGGATTTATCAGACCGAGTTCGTCGCCGTGGGGAGCACTAGTTTTGTTTGTCAAGAAGAAGGACGGGAGTTTCAGGATGTGCATTGACTACCGTGCACTCAATGAAGTCACCGTGAAGAATAAATATCCGCTACCTAGGATTGATGATTTGTTTGACCAGCTGAGAGGAGCCGGAGTTTTCTCCAAGATTGATCTGAGATCGGGATACCATCAGTTGAAGATCCGATCAGAAGATATTCAAGATCGCATTCTCGTCAAGATATGGACATTACGAGTTTACGGTTATGTCCTTTGGACTGACGAATGCGCCAGCTTATTTCATGAATATGATGAATAAGGTGTTCATGGAATATTTGGACAAGTTTGTCGTCGTGTTCATAGACGATATCCTAATCTACTCCAAGACAGAGAGTGAACATGCCGAGCACTTAAGGCGAGTCCTGGAAAAGCTGAGGGAATAGCAACTTTTCGCCAAGTTCAGCAAGTGTGATTTTTGGAAGGACAAGGTGGAGTTTCTTGGACATGTAATGACCGCAGAAGGAGTCGCCGTAGATCCAAGCAAAGTAGAAGCTGTGTTGCATTGGGAGCAGCCGAAGACTGTGACCCAGATTCGGAGTTTCCTTGGAATGGCAGGATACTACCGCCGTTTCATTGAAGGCTTTTCGACAATTGCGAAACCTCTTACGCAATTGCTAAAGAAGGAAAAGAAGTTTGCATGGACGCCAGAATGCGAGGAAGGATTTCGGAAGCTGAAGAAGCGATTGACATCAGCACCGGTGTTAGTTCTCTGATGTTGCTCAAAGCTTCGATATTTATTGTGACGCATCGCGCCAAGGACTTGGATGTGTCTTTGCGAGAATGGAAAGGTAAAGCTTATGCATCAAGGCAGTTGAGGCCGCATGAGGAAAATTATCCGACACATGACCTAGAGTTAGCTGCCGTAGTGCATGCCTTGAAGATATGGCGTCACTATCTGATCGGGAACAGATGTGAAGTGTATACGGATCATAAGAGCCTTAAATACATATTCACCTAGTCGGATCTGAACATGAGGCAGAGGAGATGGTTAGAGTTAATCAAGGACTACAATGTTGGAATCCATTACCATCCCGGGAAGGCCAACGTAGTAGCCGATGCTCTGAGTCGGAAAAGCCATACCGTGAGTACGTTGCTAGCCACAAGTCAGGATGAGTTATGTGAGGATTTTCAGAAAATGAAGATTGAGGTTGTACCTAGCGGATTCTTGGCCGCATTAGAAGTAAAGCCTACCCTAGAGGATCAGATCCGAGAAGGATGTAGGATGATGACAAGATCCGCAGGATTAAGTTCATCAAGGAGGAAGGCAAGGCAGAGGACTTCAAGTTGGATGAGCAAGGCACGTTGTGGATGAATGATCGCATATGTGTGCCTAACAAGAAGGAGTTAAAGCAACTGATTCTGGAAGAAGCCCATGACTCCAAGTACTCAATTCAACCTGGAAGCGCCAAGATGTGTCAGGATCTGAAGGAGAGATTCTGGTGGCCGAGTATGAAACGAGAAGTTGCCGAGCATGTTGCATTGTGCGATGTATGCCAGAGAGTCAAGGCAATGCATCAGAGACCAGCAGGATTGCTACAACCGCTGAAAATACCTGAGTGGAAGTGGGAGGAAATCGGAATGGATTTCATTACCGGTTTGCCGAAGACTCAAGGAGGTTATGACTCCATATGGGTTATAGTGGATCGCTTGACTAAAGTAGCCCATTTTATCCCCGTGAAGACCACTTACTCGGGAGATAAATTAGCGGAATTGTACATGATCAGGATTGTCTGTTTGCACGGAGTGCCGAAAAGGATTGTATCGGACAGAGGTACCCAATTTACCTCAAGGTTCTGGAATAAGTTGCATGAAGCCATGGGAACCCGTTTGAACTTCAGTACAGCTTATCATCCACAGACGGATGGACAGACCGAAAGAGTAAACCAGATTCTGGAGGATATGTTGAGAGCTTGTGCATTAGCTTATGCTACCTCTTGGGATAAGAGTTTGCCGTATGCCGAGTTCAGTTACAACAATAGTTATCAGGCTAGTTTACAGATGTCACCTTTTGAGGCACTGTATGGTCGACCCTGTCGGACGCCATTGAATTGGAATGAGACCGGCGAGCGCCGTGTCTTTGGGCCTGATATTCTTCAAGAGGTCAAGAGCGGTCGCCATGATTAGGGAAAGGTTGAAGATCGCCCAATCTCGACAGAAGAGTTATGCTGACAATCGTCGCAGGGATTTGAGTTTTGAACCAGAAGATTTTGTATACCTCAGAGTTACGCCTCTCAGGGGAGTTAAGAGGTTCCATGCCAAAGGGAAACTCGCACCCCGTTATGTTGGACCATTTAAGATTTTGAGTCGCAGAGGTGAAGTTGCTTACCAGCTGGAGTTGCCACAGTCGTTGGCAGGAGTGCATGATGTATTCCATGTGTCCCAGTTGAAGAAGTGTCTCCGAGTTCCTGAGGAACAGACGTCGCTAGAGTTAATTGAGTTGCAAAAGGATTTGACTTATAAGGAGCATCCCGTGAGGATTCTGGACACAATGGATCGAGAGACCAGAAATAAGTCAACCCGTTTCTGTAGAGTTCAGTGGAGCAACCATGAAGAAAGCTAAGCGACTTGGGAGCGTGAAGAGGATTTGAGGAAAGAGTTTCCAAACCTATTCTGTAGTGAGCCCTGAATCTCGGGGACGAGATTCTATTAAGGGGGGGAGGTTTGTAACACCCCAAAATTTTGCTTTCCTTAAATTCATGTGTGATTTGGCACTTTGGTGAATTTTTGGAATTTTCTGGAATTTATTTGGATTTATTTGGAATTTATTTGAATTTATTCCATTTTGAATTAATTAAAGAATTAAACTTTGCAAATAAAATTTTGTTGGAAATATTTTATTTGAGTCCAAAATGATCCAAAATATTTTCCAGAATTTTTCTGGAATTTTTCTGAGTCTTTTGCTATTTTTAATGAATTAAATGAATTATTGGGAATTATTTTAAATATTAAATCGCTGGAAAATCAACTCGGGTCGAGTACTGTTCATCCGACCGAGTCGGAACCCGAGTCGGACTCGAGTCCGACCCGAGCCAGTTGACTCGACCAAACCAGCTCCCAACCCTAAGCGATCCCGACCGTTGGATCAAGATCCAACGGCTGAGATCCGCCCAGACGGCTCGAGCCAGATCCGCCCGGATCCGATCAAGGCCCACGCCGATCGTGGCCGCTGATCGCGTGCCACGGACGTCCGCGGCGCCGCCGCTCTCCGCTCCCGATTCCGAAAGCCGAGAGCTCCGCCGTGACCGAAAGCAGACACGGCTAGGGTTCCGATTTGCACGCACGCCGAGGCCGTGATTTAAAGCGTGAGACGCCCCCGAGGTTGCCCTCATCCGTGCGCACCGTTCCCCAAGCCACCTCGCTGAGCCGTCGCCGTTTGCCCGCACGAGCGCGCCGGAGTTGGACCCCGGGTGCGCAGCGGTTTACCGCCGATTCCGCCGCCGTCCGTCGTCTTCCGCCGAGAAGGAGCCCAGATCCGGAATCCCCGTGACGAGACGCACCCGAAGGGAGGACTCATCTCGCCGGAGCAATCCCGAAACGCCGTCGGGCTCGTCGTCGTTCTCATCTCCGGTGGTCTTGCTCCGCCGCGTCGCCATCGACCTCGCGAGCTCTGTGGACCGTCCGATCTTGATCGTGCGGTTGAGGTGAGTTCACGTGTTCCAAACCCGATTAGATCTGGACCGTTGGATCAAGATCCAACGGCCCCACGATCGCCACGTGCCGTAGTAGTGCTGTTATAGGATTAGATCTGGACCGTCCGATCTAGATCGAACGGCCCACGATCATCGAGTAGTTTCAACGTGTTAACCCTGGATCTAATCACGGCCGTTGAATTTCAAATCAACGGACACGATCGTGCCACGTGTCCAGGGAGCCGAACCGCCGCGCCACGCGGCGTCGGCGTGGAGCCAGCGACACGCGGGGCCGCGTGTCGGCGACCGCACCGTGGCGTCACCCATGACGTCATCGGTAGGTCCCACTGTCCGCCACCGTGGTGAGCCCGCCGACGTCGACAATGACGTCACCGAATGGGCCCACATGTCGGCCGAGACGTGGAGTCGTGGGCCGAGTCCACGGTAGACCCGAGCCGGCGTGGACCGAGTCCATGGACCTACCGACGCCAGCCAACCAATCGAGAGGCTGCCACGTGTCCATGCTTTGACGCAATAATTAATTTCCGAAAAGAAAATGATTTATTAATTCGAAATAATGAGTTCAGATTTTGTTTCAAATTTCAAACGCTTATAACTTTTGCGTTTCAACTCCGATTTGAGTGATTCAAATTTCTAAATTTGTATAAAAATGAGATCTACCTAAATATGAATTTTATTTAATTTTTGGACTAAATTTTTCTCTGCAAAATTATTTAATTGATTATTTAAACTTTAAATAATCATAACTTTTAAGCGTCTTAACTCCAAATTTGTGATTCCAGTTTCTAAAAACTCATAAAATTATGTTCTCTCTGTTTATGGATTTTATTTGGATGTTTGGACACTTTTTGCCTATTGTTTATTTGTGAATTTGCTATTTGCACGCTTTACGAGTAGACGTTGAAGTGCCGGAAGGATTCGAAGGAGAAGTATTAACTCAGGATCCAACTCAAGACCAAGAACAAGTACTTTTTGAAGGCAAGTTGTGCTTTGACCATGTTGATCCTATTTCGAAATCTATTTTGATTTAAACTATTGCATGCTAGTTCAATTAGAAAGATACTTTGTTTAAACATGGGGGTTAGATAAATATCAATTTGCTGTATGACACCTTGATTACTTAAGTATGTGCCATGACCCTTTGTCACCTTAGTTGTGGATTACTAGTTGGACATTATTAAATTGCCAACATGGGTTTAGAACGTTGTAGTATACTGCTTAGACCTGCTACGTGCTCATGACATGATTTTGGACAATCAAATGTTAATATTGACTTAATGATATATTGAACCTGTTTTGGGAAGGTATCATGTGAGGTTGATGGCACGTGGTGCATGGTAATCAACTGGGGTTTGATAAACAGTTTTCGACCGGGGCATGTGGCAAGAGTAATCAAGTGGGCCAGTTGTGGCATTGGGAATGTTGATTTGGTTCTTCGGGTAGTCTTGCCCTGGTCACCCTAAGGACTTAACCTTGCAAGCCTTTGAACTGGGTCTAACGTGCAACCACATGTCTCAGAATGGGACGGACCTAGTTGACTAAGTTGCTAATAACGTGCACTGTGGGACCTCGGAGGTCAACTACACCCTTTGTGTAAGTTGTGCGGGGGGCGTCTGGGTGAGGCCAGGTACCCATCTAACGGTTGATTGGCCTAGACTTCGCCTTAGCGAAGGGAAGGGTTAGTGCGCAATAACCGGGGAGGACCACTTGTATTGTTAGAGGTTTCCGAAAGACTTTGTTACGGGAACTCGCCTTTGTGGTGTTTGACTGTATCGTGTGGGTAAAGTGCATAACCTCTGCAGAGTTTAGAATCTATTCGAATAGCCGTGTCCGCGGTATTGGACATCGCTCGGGAATTACAGTCAAGGGTTAGATTTTCTCAAAACTAACTTGGATTTGAAAGGTTGGGTTGGATAAATAATGAAGTTGATGGAAATGTGGTTTAGGTTGGGAAGGATGTTGACTAAAACCTCTTGAAAAGTTATTTATGCTTTACTTATTTCTACTGCTTTCGAATCTACTTATGCTACTTGTCAAATGCTGTTTACTGCAAATATACCTTGAGCTATTCCTTTGTACCAAGCCATGCATATAGTATATTAGCCTGCATTCTGTGCATGACTTGCTGAGTACCAAGTACTCACCCTTGCCTCAACACAACACCAGTTGAAGAGGAGACTGCACAAGCTTTGGAGGAGGAACTCCAAGAAGATCCGTCTACTTAGGGAAGCGAGCCCAGTCAGTTGCCTGTGGTATACTGGATGGCGCCACGAAGTTATTTGATTTTCCGCTGCTATTATTTTTCTCTGAATAAGTTTCGCCTTGCGAGGCATATATTTGTAATTTGACCATAAGGTCAAGTAACCAGTTTGACTATTTAAATAAAGTACTTTATTGGTATCGAGTGGTATGATTGTGATATTTACCGATGTTAAGACTGTGTGCACTAGCGCGTTCCTGGACTAGTGCTGAATACACAGAGGGTCCGGATTTGCAAATTCGGGGTCCCGACAGCAGTTGTGTCTCTACAATGCTAGTATTGATATCAATTGAGAAGACATAAGACTTATTCTTAATGATGTTGTTAAGGGCATTGTTAATGCTAGTATTCAATTTTTTTTTAAATAGTTGGAGTATGTTGTGTGGTGGTAATTTTGTTATCACCTTTGTATAGGGTAGCTAAAAGTAATGTTGTTGGTTGATGAACATGCCCATTTGTTGTTATTGATGACTAAGTAGTGGTGGTAACTGTTTAGATTACTCGTTGGAAAACCATGGTTAAATAGAGAAAAATTTTAACATGTTGCGATGGAATGAGCTTTGGATAATTAACATGATAAATGATCTTATCCTTAATGAAAGTATAACTTAGAGTCTCACTTACGAATTCTTCCCTATGGAGATAATATTTATATGTTGAAGTCGTTGTTTAACTGAATAAGGTTCGGTTGTCGAGACGTGAATATATAGGAGGTATGAAATTTATATGTTGATCTTGCTGAAAGATTTGTTGAAGTATTATGTTTCAAATTTAGAATAAGAAGTATTATGATTCGGTGATCCGTGGGGATCATGTCAATATAGTCTTGGTTGGGTGCCTTTTTTATAAGAATCTTAAACCCTAATTAAAAGTGTTGGGAATGGTAACTAGAGGAAGAATTTGTTGTGAAGCTTTTGGTTTAATTGTGTTGGGGCTTCTCAGGGAGTAAATGGTGATTATTGAAGTCTTTAATGGAAAGCGTAGTGGAGTACTAGAGATGGTTCTTTTTATGCTCAGCTTGTGTTCAAAAGCTTTTAGACTGGTTTGGTTGTTTGCCATTTTGGTTGAAGGGTTTTCGGTCAAGGTGTTCCATATGCTGTTTTTCAGAGTTTCCCTAAAACTCGTAGAAATTGGTGCAAATACTTGGTTTTGGCTAATTTGTTTTGTTAGTGCTATGAGTATGGATTTACACCCGAAAAGGTTTTTTTTGAGTCGATCGCGCCCTTTCGCGTTCACACTGAATTATCTTTGGAATTAATTTTAAAAGGAAGCAGATGGTCATAAAGGGTTATGTTGGAAACTTTGGAGTTAAGCCCTTGATGTGTATCTCTGTTTAGCTAGAGTTGGAGTCATTTGGAAAATGTGTCTAGTGTGCGGATGTTTCGCAAGTTCAGTTTTCAATTGATGTGGGTTCTTTTACGACGTGGTGTTTTGCTGTTATCGGTGTTGCCGTCATAGTTATAAGTTTTAGCGCAACCGTAAATGTTATGTGTGTTTCAAACATGTGATACCGAGGAAGTAGTCGGTTGGTGAATGATTATTCGATATTGTTGTTACATGAAGAATGAATGGTGAAAAGGAAGCATGACATTGTTTATAGATGTTTAATGATGAAAAAGTCGGTGAGCCAGGTCGGTGAGAAAGTCATACATGGATATATGACTAATCCGGAGTGCTCTTGAAAAGTGTGCATGCACGTCATAAATCGAGATTTCTATTTCTGTCTGGCATGAAAGAAAACAATGAAGAATTTCTGGTATGTTGGTTGTGGTGTAGGGGATTTGCGTTTCCTTTGTGTCTTGGCATAGGAAATTAAAATGTGTGCTCTTTGGATGTTATCGGATCCTTTCCAAAGTGGTTTTAGCGCTTTGGGGTTTGAGTTGTTGTAGGTGGACCATTTGGGGTTCATGGTTTATGGTTGAGTGCACCCAATGCAAACCTTCTTGGAGAATCGGGTCGTTGGTGCATTCCACGGTAGGGTTGATTAAACTATTAGTGGACCACTTGGTGGTTGCAAGTAATTGCTTTATCCTTTCGAAATGTATTGGATCTTTTGTCGCCAATCTTTGAGCGAGTTGTGTCGACCGATGTGGATTGCTCGGTTGACCGTGTTTTGTGGGTTTTAAGGACCCTGGTTATAAAGTAGGTTTTTTCCTTCAGTGGTAGTGGTGGGTATTGGTCTTTTGTAAAAGGTCAATCTTTTGAAAGGTGTTAGCCGATTGTTCAAGCAGTTGGTAGTCTTGGAGTGTTGTGTCTTGCTTGGTTCAAGGCTGCCTAGAATACGACGAACCACAGTAGAGAGGTTGAGATGTGAAAGCACTTTTGTGCGTGGGAGCTGAAGAGGGTTCTAGAGGTTGGTGCCGTGTTCTTCTGAGGAGAAACATCGATTAAAGGGATCGGGCACTTTAGCCGCCACCCCCTAGCCCCCCCCATGCGCCTCCACCCTACCCCTTCCTCTCCATCTTCCCCCATGGCGCCACCACCCCTCTCCTCCCCTCTCCACCTCCCTTGCTGCCCCTAGGGGAGTTCTCCACCTCAACACCTCGAAGATCCGTCCATTGGAGCGCTCCGCGACGAGGAGATCCGGTGGATTTGGAGCGAGGAAGGAGATCGCGCGAACCGGGAGGAGATCCGTTGGGTTTTCAGTCGTCGGGCGAAGGTATGGCCATGGGAATCCTTGGGGTTGGTCTAGGATCTGTTCTAAGGGTGTTTATCATGATTTTAGATCAATTGGTGGTGCTGGACTTGAGTAGATTGGTTTAGATCTAGATGTTGCCACGTTTCTGTTTTGGGACAGCATGAGCAGTCGACATAGGGTTCAGTTTTTCGCCATTTAGATTTGGAATCTGGTCATACGGACGTTGAAGAAGTTGTAGGTAATTTAATTATCTTTCCGTGGACATAAAGAACGTTAAATTCCGATCAGCCGTTTGAAAGTTATGACTGTTTTACCGAGCATGTTAAAATCTGTGACGTGATTGGAACAGATCACGGTATTTTGTATATTAAACAACTTTAGATTCCGAATCAGTCTTTCCCTATAACTAGAAAAAGTTGTGAAATTTCCTAAGCTACGCGAGAATGTACTCGTTTAATTGATTTGGAGTCTTAGAACTCAAGTTATGGCCGTTGGAAGTCTACTGTCCCGGCGGGACAGAGCCTCTGTTTTTGCGTTTTGCAAGTAGGGTGCGAAGTCGGGTTAGATGAATGTTGTGTAATGTTTTGTGGGCATGTTTGTGAGTGTGTGATGCCTATGTGCAGGTGGTGTGACCCCGGAAGTGCCCACTACTTCTCATTAATCCGTCGCCAGAGGTTAAGGCAAGTGTATTGGAATGGGTAGCGAGTTGTAGATCGCTAGTTTTGATGAGTTGAAATTGAATTTATGATGCGATAACATGCCATGCTTTAATACTTGCTATTGGTATGATGAAAATGATCCATTATGATTCTATGCCATCATTGGTTTAAGTAAATGTGCAAATTATTTTATGATGTTGGCATCTTTGCATTCATGGCATGAGACATGGCGAGGGCGGTGAGAAAGTCATAACTAGTCCGGTAAGGTCGGTGAGAAAGTTATGACTAGTCCGGAACGCCATTGAGTAAGACCTACATCATGATTCCATCCACGTGGTGAATGGAAGCGAGGAGTAGGCACCCTCCATCTACGGGATGAAAGGGGGGAGAGGGTGCACGCCGACGGGTGTGCACTCAGCTATACCGGTATAAGCTTCCAGGAGATATGAGCTTTGCATTGCATCGCATTGCATACATGATGATGATGATATGTGAACAATGATTTTGAGATATGAATATGATGTTGAATATGAGATTATGACTTGACCATGAAGTTGAGCATGGTATGTAGTGATGTTACATTGAATTGTTTTTTTTTTGGCCCATTGCAATATACTTGCTGAGTGATGAACTCACGCTTGTGTTTTATGTTGTTTTTAGGTACTTTGAGACCGGCATGCGGGAAAGGGGTTTAGCTACACTTCTACACGTAGCTCCACATTCATAGTCTATGTTTAATCACTTGGAGACATGATAATAAGATTTGTGCCATGAAACTTGGTGCTTGGCTTGGTTTTGAGCTTAAGTTCATCTTTTGCTTCACTATAATTGGTGAAATGGTTGAATTCGCTGTTTGTAGATATAAGTGTTGCCATATCAATTGTTATTGCTGTTTTAGTTGTCATTTACCAAGCTATATCTTGTCTTACTATTGTTGTTGCTTCGAAGCATGAGAAACAAAGGAGATGCTGCCAAAATTTTCGGTTTTAGCATTTGCTCCTTTGCTGTAATTTATGATAATTTGTGGTATTTAGATGTTGTTTAGTCTATGTTTGGTAGCATTCAGGCATACTAGATGCTGGGGTGTTACACAAATGTTAATATTGACTTAATGAGATATTGAACCTATTTTGGAGAAGTATTATGTGTTGTGATTGATGATGGCACGTGGTGCATGGTAATCAACTGGGTTTGATAAATGGATTTAGACCGGGGCAAGTGGCAAGAATGATATGGTGGGCCATGAGTGGCACCAGGGATGTTGATTTGGTTCTTCGGGTAGTTTTGCCCTGGTCATCCTAAGGACTTAACTTTGCAAGCCTTTGATCTGAGTCAAACGTGCAACCACATGTCCGCAATGGGATGGACCTAGTTGAGTAAGTACTAAGAACTTGCCTGTGATACCTCGGGATGTCAACCACACCTTTTGTGTAGCTTGAAAGGGGAGCGTTCCAGTGCTACGGCATGGTACCATCCAACGGTATGTCGGTCCCATACTTCGCCTCCGTTAAGGGAAGGGATGGTGTATGACAAAAGCCGAAGAGGTTCACTTGTAAAGTTTGCAGTCTCTGAAATGCTTTGTTACGATCACTCGCCTTTGTGGTGTTTGACTGTATCTTGTGGGTAAATTGCATAACCTCTGTAGAGTGTAAAATCTATTCGAATAGCCATGTCCGCGGCACTGGACATTGCTCGGGGATTACAGTCAAGGGTTAGACTTTCATGAAAACAACATGGACTTGGAAAGTTTGGTTGGGTTAAAAGATGATGTTGATGGAAATGCGGATTAGGAAAGGAAAAGTGTTTACTTAACTCCTGGAAAAGTTATTGATACAATCATTTACATTTACTGCTTTCGAATCTACTTATGCTACTTGTTAAATGCTGTTTTACTGCAAGAGTACCTGTTAGCCTATCCTTTGTAATAAGCCATGCATATAGAATATTAGTTTGCATTATGTGCGTGACTTGCTGAGTACCAAGTACTCACCCTTGCCACAATACAACATCAGTTGAAGGAGAAGCGACGCCAGCTTTGGAGGAAGAACTTCAGGAGGAGCCATCTACTTAGGGAGCGAACCCAGTCAGTTGCATGTGGTACACTGGATGGCGCCACGTTGATGCTTTATTTCCGCTGCGCCACGTTGATGCTTTATTTCCGCTGCAAATTATTTCCTTAATAAGTTTTCGCCCTGTGTGGCGTACTCTTGTAACTTGACCATAAGATCGAGCAACCAGTTTGGTTATCTTATTTAAAGTACTTTACTACTATCGATGTGTATGATTGTGATATTTACCGATGTTGAGACTGTGTGCACTAGCGTGATCCTAGACTAGTGTTGAATACACAGAGGGTCCGGATTTGCAAATTCGGGTCCCGATAGTCACTGCCCAAACCCAGCTCCTGCAGATGTTGATGCAATAGATGTTGAACTTGGTCGAACAACAGTCTCATGCCAATGGAATGCCTGCATCTATTCAATGACGTCGAGCGTGAGCTACGAGCATCATCTAGTCTTGTAGAGCTTCGTGCTAATAACGTGTTGTAAAACGTAGTCGTTCACCCACGATCAATCAACAGCACACCAGTGAAATTAGATCAAAGTATAGAGCACACACAAAGAAAGAGGCAAAATTCTTTTTTTTTTTGGATTAGATTAATCTCTCTTTACAAGGGGTGCCCAATATATATAGTTAAAACGGTGTGTTGGCATCAAAAACTTGATGACAGGTTAATAGCCACTAGCACACGCGAAAGCCAGGTTCAATTTCTTGGGTTGTGAGTGTGCTAGCCGATTTGATCCTGCAATCGGCCAGATGCCAATGTTTGACCTGATCGGCTGGATGAAACAAACCAACAAGTGAAACTCAGGGTCTCGTCAGCTTTGATAAGCTGATTGCTACAAGGATAACTAAGATCCAATCTATTCAGTTGAGTCGATCGGATTAGATAAATGTTGTTTCCCCCGAAGAAGGCGATGCACAACAATATCGGAAAAGAACCAGACCTAGATAGAATGTAAGTCGATAGGATCAACAATTGGCGATGCGCAGATTTTATTGATCAATCGAGTTACAAGGAAAGATTACAAGTCTACGAACTACTCCTATGCAAAGAAGACGAAAAAGTAAATATATTGGTTGATTGAGTTGGGTCAGGATCCTCTCATTGGACAACACGGTTAGGGATACCTTAGTTTAGATCCTCTTTGCGTGCTGTCCTTAGTTACCAAATTTGGATGCCAATGTTAGGAAACCGGATTCGTATCCGATATGGACTCTTCCTTATCTCTAAGCAGAACCGCTATATATAGGAGGCAGGGGGTCACCCCATTGTACACAAGCATACAGAATAATAAAGCAGGCCCGTTCCTCCTCATATTGTGTCTCTCTCTCCCTCTCTCTCTGTTCTCCAGTTTAGATCTATTAGGCAACCCCGGACTATTCGATAGCGAGGTTGTCTAACACGTTATCAGCACGAAGCTCTACCGGGAGAAAGATTGAAAGGTGAGAAACGGGAGATTGAATCTAATCGCTCGTTTGTAATTCGTACCTAATCTGCACATGCGGTACGTGGCACGAAGCTACGAGCATACAATGATTTCTACAGATTGTAGCACGAAGCTACAGATTGCTACAGTACAGAATTAGCAAATCGGCCATGAAACCGACGACACCGGCTCGAAGCCGTGCACAGCAGAAACACCGGCGATCACCCGCGCAAGCAGCGCATCGGCCCTGGCCTCCGGCTAACCGTCGACCCGAAGAATGCCGTCGGCCAGCCAAACGTTGCGCTCGGTTTTTCATCTTCCACATCGCCGACCGGCTCTGCGTCCCTGGCCGTCGTGCCCGCATCTAGGCCCGGCCCGGCGACTACCTCGGTTCGGATCGGTGTCGAAGTCATGGACTAGAAGTCCAGTAGGAAACCGGATTCAATCCAGAGAAGAAGGCAATGAGGAAGCCGAGGATTGAACCGAACATGAGTGCACACCGTCGTCGACCATAGCCGTCGCTGGCCGCCGCAGCCTCGCGCCCCTCTGCCATCGCCGACGCTTTGCGGCCGGCCTCGCTAAGCTTCACCGGCACGCAGCCGCTTGTAATCGCCACGGCGCCTCGACGGCGGTGGCTCGACCGCGCCAGCCCAGATAGTGCCTGCCGACAGTCGGCCGTCCGACACGCTCCTTCGCCGCTCGCCGCGTGGCCTCGGCTCGCCGCCTTGCCGCTGCTCGAAGCCCGCAGCCCGCCACGAGGCCTGAAGCCATCGCGAGGCTCGAAGCCGCTGCGCCGTTGAAGCCATCGCGTCGCCGGTGTCCCAACCGATGCGCACCGCCCGGGCATTGGCAAGTCGGCGCGGACGAAACGGCTGCGATGTCGCAGCCGCGATCGGGCCCGGGCCGCCCGGTCCCAAAGAGCCCCAGCCCGCGCCTTGGTCGGCACTGGAAGTCTACGTGGAAGCCACGCCCGGCCTACTGTCAAAAATCGTGTAGCGCCCAATGGAGGAAATATGCATTGTTGATAGTGGCACAACAAATACCATCTTAAGAGAGTCGAAATACTTCCAGACGATCACGAAGAACGCTGGAAGGATTACGACTATCGCAGGAAGCGATACGCATATAATAGGCTCAGGAAGAGCCACAATTATATTGCCAATGGGTACAACTTTGGTAATTGAAGAAGCCCTCTTGTACCCTGAATCAACCCGCACTCTCTTAAGTTTCAAAGATATCCGCGCCAATGGGTTTCACGTAGAAACCAATGAAGAAAATGGCAAAGAACACTTGTGCATTGTGAAGCACGCGGAATATGGAAAGATGGTACTAGAAAAATGTCCTCATATGAATCAGGTTGTACTACACGAAAATCAATGCACACGCAGTTGTATACTTCTTTGAAGACTGTCTTTAGAAGCTCTGAATTATTTTCTTTATGGCATTGTAGATTAGGTCATCCTGGTCTTAGATTGATGAGAAATATAGTTAACAACTCACAAGGTCATGGCATTAATGTTAAAAATTTCCCGAATCATGAAGATTTTGTGTGCCATGCATGTGCCACCGGGAAATTAATAACTAGACCCTCTGTTATGAAAGTGCAACATGAAATCCCTGCATTCCTGGAACGCATTCAAGGGGATATTTGCGGTCCGATTCAGCCCTTGTCAGGGCCGTTTCGATACTTTATGGTGCTCATTGATGCTTCCTCGAAATGGTCGCATACATGTTTGCTGTCAACAAGGAATCATGCATTCACAAAGTTGATCTCGCAGATCATCAGAATTAAGAATGCTTTTCCTGATCATCGCGTGAAGTCCATTCGATTGGACAATGCCGGCGAATTTACTTCCAAGGCATTTGATGATTATTGTACAGCAACGGGAATAACTGTTGAGCACTCTGTACCGCACGTCCATACGCAAAATGGGCTAGCTGAAGCACTAATAAAGAGGATTAAGTTCATTGCCAGACCGCTCTTGCAGAGTTGTAACTTGCCCAACACTTGTTGGGGACACGCAGTCCTGCACGCAGCAGCACTCATCAATTATAGACCATCGGCCTACAACATCCATTCACCAATGCAATTAGTGCAAGGGGTCATCCCGAAGATTTCCCATCTTAGAAAATTTGGTTGTATGGTATATGTACCTATACCACCCCCACAGCGGACTGCAATGGGCCCTCTCCGCAAGTCTGGGATATACGTTGGTTATGAGAGTGCATCCATAATCAGGTATTTGGAACCCATGACTGTAGACTTACACACAGCTCGATTCACGATTGCATCTTTGACGAGGACCATTTCCCGTCATTAGGGGGAGAGAATCAACCATTGGATGAAAAATGCCGGGAAATAGTATGGCATTCCACTGGGATCCCCGCGCATGACCCTCGCACTAATGAAGCAAATCAAGAAGTCCAGAAGATAATTGATTTGCAGAATTTAGCAAATGAACTGCCTGATCATTTTTGTGATCTGAAGAGCGTGGTTAAGTCGCATGTACCAGCAAGAAATGCACCAGAGAGGGTGGAAATACCAAAGAAAGCAGAAGGTATCCCTCATCCTGTTCAGAGGCCTCAAAGAAAAAGAACAGGAGATCTGGCTTCTCAAACCCAAAGTACCCAGAGACGTCTGGGAAAATCAAGCGAGAGGACTTACCACGCCAATCACAAAAGTGCCCCAAAGCAAGAAGGGGAGCCGCTTGAGACACTGCACCGAAAGAAGCCTGTGGAAAAGGCAATTCCAGATCTGAACCTTCCATTGGAAGAAGCCGCCGGAAATAATGTGTGCGCACACATTGGCGGAGAAAAACTAAAGGAACTTGCTCCTGGAATGGGAAATAGCAATGAAGAGCAAGTAGAAGTGCACGAAGCACCCCATGATGAAATGGCCATAAACTTTGTAATAACGGGAGAATCAATGAATAGAGTAACAGCCAATGTCGATGCATACTTTGCAAAGAAGATTGCCACGATCATTAATCATGATCCCGAGCCCGCATCTCTCGCAGAGTGCAAGAAAAGGCTCGATTGGGAAGATTGGAAGAAGGCAATCACCGCAGAGTTAGTCTCTCTGAACAAAAGAGAGGTGTTTGGGCCTGTGTGCCGCACGCCTCCCCATATAAACCCCGTAGGTCACAAATGGGTTTTTGTTCGCAAGAGAAACGAAAACAATGAAGTTGTAAGGTACAAGGCAAGGCTTATCGCTCAAGGTTTCACTCAACGTCCTGGGGTTGATTATGAAGAAACCTATTCTCCGGTCATGGGCGGAATTACCTTTAGATACTTGATCTCAATGGCAGTCAACTTGAAGTTAAAAATGAAGCTAATGGATGTTGTCACAGCATATTTGTATGGAAACTTGGATTCGGAGATTTATATGAAAGTACCGGAAGGTATCCCTATCCCGAACCAAGACAGAGCAAACAGAAACCTATACAGTGTGAAATTGAAGAAATCACTGTATGGGCTAAAACAGTCAGGAAGAATGTGGTACAATCGTTTGAGTGACTTTCTCTGCAAGAAAGGCTACACGAACAGCGAAGATTGTCCATGTGTATTTATACAACGATCCACGAATGGATTTTGTATAATCTCCGTCTATGTAGATGACTTGAACATCATTGGGACGGATGAGGAAATTGAAGAAGCATGCACATACTTGAAGTCTTGGGTAAAACCAAGTTCTGTTTAGGCTTGCAGCTTGAACATGTCCAAGGCGGAATCTTGGTACACCAAGCATCCTACACGCAGAAAGTGTTGGAGAGATTTGGCTTTGAAAAGGCATACCCCGCAAAGACCCCAATGGTCGGAAGGTCACTCCAAGCAGACCTAGACCCGTACAGGCCTAAAGAAGAGGGGGAGGAAGTCCTGGGAGCGGAATTCCCATACTTGAGTGCAATTGGAGCGCTCATGTACCTTGCGAATAGCACTAGGCCGGACATTGCGTTCGCCGTGAATTTGCTAGCGCGGTACAGTGCAGAACCCACCAAAAGGCATTGGAAAGGGGTGAAGGACATCTTCCGTTACCTTCAAGGAAGCAAAGACCTCGGCTTGTTTTACAGAAGAAACAATGAATTGAATTTAGTTGGCTACGCCGATGCTGGGTACCTATCGGACCCGCATACTGGCAAGTCACAAACTGGGTATGTTTTCCTTTGCGGTGGAACAGCAATTTCTTGGAAGTCGTCTAAGCAGACTCTTGTCTCGACGTCGACTAACCACTCAGAAATCATTGCATTGTATGAAGCCTCTCGGGAATGTGCATGGCTTCGAAGAATGGTTCACCACATCCAGAAGTCATGTGGTCTGAACATGGAACAAACCCCCACTATTATCTATGAAGATAATGCAGCTTGTGTTGCACAAGTACAAATGGGATATGTGAAGAGTAACCTTACAAAGCATATCAACCCCAAGTTCTTTTATGCTCATGAAATGCATAAGATGAACGAGATAAAGATACTGCATACTAAGTCGTGTGAAAATCTCGCAGATTTATTCACTAAGTCACTCCCGGCATCTTCCTTTGAAAGATGTATTAGATAGAGGAATCGGGATGATGAGGCTTAGAGAAGTGCAGATTTCAGGGGGAGATTTTTCATATACTCCTACATAAATCTCAAACATGAAGTTTGAGTACCCAACGTAAATCTTGAAGATTAACATTGAAGTTTGGGTGGATTGTACTCTTTTCCTTAAAGTAAGTTTTTCATTGAAGTTTTCTTACATAAGGTTTTTGATGAGGCAATCCGTGCAACACAGCAAGCGTGTGCTATGTACTCTTTCTCCAATTATTTTTCCCACCGGGTTTTTATGGAGTTTTAATGAGGCATATGCATCTCGCAGTGAAGAGTCCAAGGGGGAGTGTTAGGAAACCGGATTCGTATCCGATATGGACTCTTCCTTATCTCTAAGCAGAACCGCTATATATAGGAGGCAGGGGGTCACCCCATTGTACACAAGCATACAGAATAATAAAGCAGGCCCGTTCCTCCTCATATTGTGTCTCTCTCTCCCTCTCTCTCTGTTCTCCAGTTTAGATCTATTAGGCAACCCCGGACTATTCGATAGCGAGGTTGTCTAACAGCCAACACGGTTAGGGATAGATTTGAATTCGCACCCCAACCGACAGAGTTCTATACTTAAGCTGAAATTTTATCTACGTCATAACAAAATTTATTAATTTAATTTTAATTTCAAAATAGTCATTCCCAGCTTCGTGTGGACGACCGTGGGACCGAAAAACGACTTGGGCGGCGACTTGGGCGAAGTTTCGTAGTAAGCGCCTGTTTGATTAGCTCCCAAGGAGTCGTACCCGCCTTATCTCGCCTTAATGGCAAGACCACGACTGGCCTATGTATTCTCCCGCCACGTCACACCAGTTCGGAACCTCGGAGCTGATACTTAGCCAATCCCAATTGTGAGTCTCTCTCCTACTGTCAAAAGTCTCGTCTCGCCTCCCTGATCCCAAGCTCTCCACCCAGCCCGGGTACCCACAATTTACACGTTCGCTGCAGCGGAGGAATTGAAACCATTGGCACGATGGACGACGCCTGCGAGATCGCGCGGCTGCCGGGTCAACTCCTCGAGGTGGTTATCTCCCGCGCGGCCGCGGGGCCGCGGGACGCCTGCCGCGCCGCGACCGTCTCCCCGGCCTTCCGCGCCGCCGCAGACTCCGACGTAGTCTGGTCGCGCTTCCTCCCGACAGACCTCGCGCCACTCGCCGCACCCTCCGCCGCCGCGCCGCTGTCTAAGAAGGAACTGTTCCTCCACCTCTCTGGGAGCCACACTCTCTTCGCCGACGGCCTCATGGTACGTACGGCGGGGGACACACGAAATCAATTAGGCGTGGGCGCTTCTTTGTTTCCTCCTCTTTAATCAAGTTGTATCCACTTTTGTTGTGCGTGCAGAGCGCGTGGCTTGACAGGGTCAGCTGCGCAAAGTGCTACATGGTGGCGGCGAGGGCGATGTGGGTCATCTGGGGCGAAACGCCGGAGTACTGGCGCTGGATCCCCCACGCTGACTCTAGGTTCGCTTTACTACAGTTTATACATGCCTTGTTCTCCGATTCTGATGCAAAGTGATCCACGTCGTTACATATTCAAAACATTGATCGCACGAAAAAATTGCCGTTTGATATGTCATGGAAATTACTTCAAAAAAATATTTTTTGTTATAGTTCATTATTGCTAAAAACTTTGGTTAAAATCTTGCAATTAATGAAGATTATGAAATATCGAAAACCACTTATATTTATAGACGAAGGGGGTAAATACTATGGCACCTGCAATTTTGTTTACTGAAAGTTGCACTAGCTGGAGTAGATAAATAGCTCGCAGCATCTCCCAATGCAACCCAACCTTAGTGTACCCTGTGCAGGTGGAACATCAATTCAACATGAAAAATTCTAAAAACACGATGATGTACTCTATGCAGTATTGTAGCGCCCTTTAGATTTCAACTTCAAACTCAAATGTGTTAGCAGAATATAAAATATAAGTTTGTTGTGAATAGTAGTAGGACTTTTTTTCCTTTTACATTCGGTTTATCTTGTGCCAGAATTGTCTCACTTTTGTTACTATTAAGAAAGAATGAATTTGTATTTTGTATACATAAGTAGAGTAAATTGAGCAGTACGTCAGCAAACGTTTTTAGAATTTTTCATGTTGACCTGGTCCCAACAGATTGTTGTATATGTTGTCTAGACAGTCCAGATGCCCCACCAAGTAAGTCAGAACGAAGTCAACAAAACAAGCACATAGGTGTCAAAATAAGCAAAGTTCACATCATTTTTGTGGTCGATACAAGATTGGACTGTAAATTTATAGACACCTGTGGTCAGATGCATCGATCATCGAGGACACAAGGAGGAGATTCAACGAGAATCATGCACAAGAGACAGTGTGAATATATTGCATGTGTGGTGAGTGTTACAAGTGGCCTCCTAGCCATTTACAAGGGTCCTATTTACAGAGGGGAGAACAGAGCACCAGAAGTTACATTTTTAAAATTCTTGTCTATTATGTCAATCAAGTCTCACCACATATGAGATTTTTGACATCGTCAGTCTTCCTTCTACATGGGTGTCTATGAGACCTCATGCATGGCTACCATGGATCTCATTTCGGGTGGATCCTTGGACCTCATTTGGGGTGAATCCTAAGATGTACCATGTTTCACTGAGTTTAATCTTTAGACCTTGTCCGGAGTGGATCCTATGATGTGCCTCACTTTCAACGATGTGCTATGCTTCGCCAAGGTTGGTCGACCTTGGACCTTGTTCGGGGTCGGTCCCCGGTTCTCGTTCTAGGTGGACCATCGGATCTCGTCCGACATGAATCCCCATATATATCACTCCTTGCAGAAGTTGTCATGGCACACTTTCACTGATAACATGCCCAAAAATAATATGAAGGGGCCCTATACCAGCCTTTCACTGTAACCACATGATTTTCGGTATCTTTGTCGTTTTGGAAACTTCGAAATTCTTGGCCAGGGTTCTACAAGTTTTATTGAATAGATATTTAGAGGGATGAAGCGGATGAATTGTACAGGATCCAGAAAATCGGATGAGATGATCTTAGAGTCTTGACACACACGACAGTAAAACCGTCATTATGCGAGGTCATGGTTCTTAATGATATACGGCAGTAGACATTTCTCCCAATATCGACCGTCCTACATATTGCTCCAGCGGTCCAGCCTCCAGCTTTATTTGTTTGCAAATTACAGGTTCTCAGAATGCGCTGAACTGCTGAACGTCTGCTGGTTGGACATCGGCTGCAACATAGCAAGCAGGATGCTCTCCGACAACACAACCTACGCTGCTCAGCTCGTGTTCAAGATGGCCGATGATGTCTACGGGTTTGATTCTCCTCTCCAGGTGGCGGGGCTCAGCTTCGGCGGGACCAGATCAAACCGCCCGGTCCGCGTCCAGAGCTACCTGGACTACGAGGTAGCGCCTCCGGACGTACAGGTCCCCCGTGTGAGGGCCGACGGCTGGTTGGAGCTGAAGCTTGGCCAGTTCTACACCGAGCAAGGCGACGACGGCGTGGTGTCCACCAACCTGAGCGAGACGAATGGACTCAACTGGAAGAGAGGCCTTATTATTCAGGGCGTTGAAGTTAGGCCAACGAACTAAAAGAAGCAAAAGGTACTGGCCTTGAGACCAAACTTGTCAATTGCGTACCGAAAGTTATACCGATTTGACTCTTGGAATGATGCACTATGGTATTGGTTTATACTGGTAAACTATTTCGGGTTTAGTATAATAGTATATATATTTATAAGTATAGACATGTTTAATTATATGTACACCAAAGTTCACTTGTAATATTACTCTAAATACATAGTAGTATTGTCAAATATAACATATAATTCAATAGACCATATTATCAATTCTACTGGAACGACTGGTATTAAACGATATTGATGGTATCGAGACCGATATGGTATATATGATTACTTCGTACCGGTTTAGGTGCTTGAGATAGCCTATGCTATTTAATCATTTGCCATATGTGATTGGACTCTTGAAGTGTGTAAAAAGAAAATAAATAAATAAAGGGAATGTAAAAATAGCATTGAAGTGTTTCTTTGGTCCGTGAGCACATAGTTTTTTTTGTTTATTAGATGTTAGTGTTTTTTTCTGTGAGCACTTAATATTTTGGTTTATTAGATAATACTTTGTGATCCACGTTGTACTTTATCATTTTAACTTTGTGATACATCTTTTTGTTTGTTGTATTCTTTATAGCTTGTTTTGTTTTTTTTCCTTACAAATTGTCGCATTATTTCTTGCCTAATTTAATTTGTGTAAAACTACTATATAATTGATGTAAAAATGGCAATGCAAAAAAATAATGTTTTTTTACAAATTGTCACATCATTTTTACATAATTTAAATTGTGTAAAATTAGTACATAATTGATGTAAAAAGGTCATGTAAAAAAGAAAATACCTGAAAAATTGAGTAGTCCTTGATAAGAAAGTACTCACATCAGAGAAGAGGCAAATTGATTTGATCTATTTAGGAGTGAAAACGGGTCAGATATGGTCGGGTAGTAGGTCATCCTATATCTTACCCTAATTATTTTTTTTCGGATACGGGTTGGCTGCGATTTACTTGCTATTTATGACCATAGAGGGTCGTGAAATGTTGTATACTTGCTCTACACAATGTATATAGTTTTTTAACAACTAAGGTGGCTAGAATTAATCAAGGATTATGATCTGAGTATTCATTATCATTCTGGTATGGCAAATGTTGTAGCTGATGCACTCAGTCGCAAGCTACACACTGTCAACATCTTGAACCTTGTCAATCAGCCACATCTGTTTGATAAATTCCATACTCAACTTAGAAGTGGTTGAAAAGGGGTATACTACAGCTTTGGCCCTACGACAAATTCTAGAGTTTTAAATCAAAGCGGCCCAGCTTAAGGATGTAGAAGTGGCTAAGATTAAGCGCAAGATGAAAGAAGGTGCACCATTGGAATTTTCTGAAAATGCTGATGGGCTAATCCTACGGGAACAACAAATATATGTTCCAGGTGATATTAACATCAAAGAGATGATCTTAAAAGAAGCCCATGAGTCTCTTCTTTCAATCCATCCGGGAAGTACCAAGATGTACCAGCACCTCCATGAAAAGTTCTAGTGGCTTGGTGTGAAAAGAGGTGTTGCCTGGCACGTTGCTATTTGTGACGTGTGCCAACGCGTAAAAATGGAGCACCAGCAACCGGCCGGCGTGGAGCAGGTGCAGTCGATTGACTTGCACGAATGCAGGATAGGGTTTGGGGGACTTGCGTATGATAACTAAACATCACATACGATTCTATTACCAAACCGTCTGTGATATAAATATCACAGACGGTTTGAAGGATCGAGATGGCGATCAGAGGGGGATGAATGATCCCAAATAAAATTTTTCCCCACTCAAAGTACTCCAAACAATCCCGCAACAAAAATCTGAAACACCCAAAGATTTTCCTTCAAACTGGTGCTCCTCATATTCGCAAAACCTACAAAACCCGAACAACTAGACAACTATGTGTACCCCTAGCTTGTGTGGATGAGAACCATGAAACATATGAGGGATTTTTGAATCACAATTCTAGTTGTCAACTGTCCAAACAAAAAGAAATTAATCCAAATACTTCTTTTCTAAAAGAGATCAAGCCAAATCATCAAAATCTCTTTTCAGGAAGGCAAAAGCAGATTTTCCAGAAATTGTCCTCACTTGGAGTAGGTAAAATTTTTGGAAATTTATCTCCCTATGAGTAATTCAATCGTGAAACACTCCACCAAAAATCACCTCAAACAGTCATGTATAATAACCAGGAAAAATCAAGCATTATAGATAGTCAGAAAGTTTGGGGCTCGGTTTTCACTTCATAGTGCCAAAACGATGCAACCAGTGGACTCTACAATTTTTCAATAGATGGGTGTATGAGTCACACATCTTGTCCAACAAGAATCACCCAAAAAGGATTTTTCTAGATTTTTCTAAACATCGAAGACTGACTGCTGCGCGAAGAACAAGTTCAGGACAGATTTGCAATCTTGATATAAACTTGATCTCTAGTCTATCCTAGAGTGCAAGAGAGATGTAAAACCAAATGAGTACTCTCAAGACATCCTTGATCAACAACATTTAGAAGGAGTGGAGGCAAATCCAAATTGCGAGAAAGTAAATTGCGAGAATTTAAATGTCGAATTTAAATTTCATAAAGTAAAGACATAATATAAATACGGAATTTAAATTCACAAGAATGTAAATAAAATCATTGTATTTTTTTGTATGGAGGGTTTACCAAGCCTCAGTTCATGTGGGCAAAGCTTAAAGGAGCAACTCAAACCCTCAAGTGAGGGAGGGCACCACACCCCCTCTATTTATACTACTCTTGGCCCACCTACTACCCTTGGATGAGTCCCTAACCCTAGAGCACTCCACCAAGGACTAGGATTAATCCACTCACATAACCATGCAAAGGGCAACCCAAAATCCATACACATAACAGGTTTTCTTGCACGGTTTTCAAAGCATACTATCTAGACCCGCTATCTTATCAACTAGACCGCGATCCAATGGCCCTCATCGATCCTCGCGGCATCTAGCTAGTATCATTGCTTTTCCTTGTCTTCTTTGACTTGCGTAGACTCCGTCTCCGATAATCCTCCGGCGATCTTCAACCGTTTGGACCTCCAACGCACCTCGCCTAGTCCCGGTCATCCTCCGCCTCGCTATGACCTAGCACCATTGTCCTGCAACCATCAAAGACAAGGAAAATCTATCACATAGCAATGTCCAATAATATGCAATAATCATCACAAAATCTCGCAATTAATCATGTCTCATTCATCAGTTGGTTCTCCCACCAGCCAAAGGCCGGTAGTACCACAAGATGCTAACACAACTCAAATTGGTTCCTTTTGAATTCCAATTCAAATCAAACTCAGACCTGAGCACACCTTGCTCAAATAAAATCAAATACTCATCACAAGTATGGATGGACCTCCACATGGTCCTTCATAGTTATATTATAGAACTGTATGTGATAGTTTTTGTCCTACACTACTAGATTGTTATGACAAATATGTCAGCCTATAACACAGACATATATACTTTATTATATAAATCAGATGCATCACGAGATAGTTATAAAGTTCATCACATTCATATATACAAACTGCATGATCGTCACAATCATCCACATGATTACAAGTTCAGAATTTAATATTACGCATGAAAAATAATAAACATGACAACACCTCCTCATTACTCCATCTGCTTATTCTTTTGTATGAAAATTAGCCCTTCACGATGATCGACGCGTGTGTAGCTTGCTTCCTCAGGTTGTTCTTCTGGCACCATGATGGCATTTCTGATAGGATGCAATTCATCAAATTGATTGTACTCTTCCTCATGTACTACACCATCAACTCCGACAATCCACCTTTTACCCTAAAGAACTACGTGGCGCTTCTTGTTGGACGGGTCGGTTACAGAGAAGACTTGAACAACTTAATTAGCTAGTACGAATTGTTCATCTTGGTATTTGACACGTTCAAGGTTCACAGTAATGATGCCATACTTGTCAACTTTCACGTGTTGGAGGTCGACCCAACAGCACCAAAATAGGGGAATCTTGAAAAGTACGTAGTCAAGCCCCAATTCTTCTATATAAAATCATTGTACGAGCTCATCCTTAACCCAGTGGTATTGAATGCATCGATGCGGACACCGCTGTTCTGGTTTGTGCTCTTCATATCCTGATCTATCGTGTAAAATGTGTACCCATTTAAGTCGTATCCTTTCCACGTGACAATTGTAAAAGTTGGTCCATTTGCCAACCATGTCAGTGTGTCCTCTGATGAAGAAACTGGGAATGATGTAGCGATGATTGTCCTTGCTATGCTATTTTGGAATTCAGTGGAAGATTGCATACGAGCGTCGCAACCCCTCCTAATTGTCCTAAGGCTTGTTGATGGTGATGAAAAGCCACAATGCCAGAACTATCCATAGCTATGGATATGGCTAAGAACAAAATCAAGGATTCTTTCCCAGCTAAAAGCAAGGAAAGATTGCTCAAGAAAGTGTTGGCCATTGTTGATAATCGATGGGAATGTTAAATGGAGAAAAAGCTATATGGGGCTGCTTTGTTTTTGAATCCATCTAGGTTCTTTGACATCTTAGAGAAGGATCAAGATTATGCAGCTCACCTATGCATGACATTCAATTTAGTGATTGGAAAGATGTGTCATTGTGATATGGACTTGCTAAGCAGTGTTGATGTCTTAGTTGATGACTGAGCATACTTGTGGTAGCTTTAATAATGAGAAAGGGGTCATGCAACGAAAAATAAAGAAACCTTGTAAGTCCTACTATCCTATGTGTATTCAATAATCAATATGACAATTGAACTTTCTAACACCTTCATATTTGGCCATGCTTTGCCTCTCCAAAAGATAGCAACGAGGATTGTTGGTCTTTGTTGTTCCTCCTCCGGTTGCAAGCGCAATTGGAGTACATTTGAGTTTGTTAGTATTTCAAACCTATAGGATATAGCTTTACCATTCTCAATACATATCAAACTTAACACTTTACCATTCTTCTTACTTTAGATTCATACCAAAAAAAGGAACCAGTTGGAGAATCACAGGTTGAATGACTTGGTCTACATTCAATACAACACAAAGATCGCATATAGGTTTCAAAGGCTTTGTGCAGAAAGTGGTTCTAATCCTTTGATCCTAGAATCATTTCATTGGGAGAATGAATGGACCAATAAGGACGTTGAACAAGTGCATGCTGGTGACGATGATCTTTTATGGGATCATGTTGATGAAGCTGTTGGTGCATCATCCTCTCTTCGGGGTCACAACCTTCCTAGGAGAGCTTGTGGAGATGAAGTTCAAGTTTATGCTAGGCGTGGAGTTGCTACATCTACCCCCTATGAGCTAGGCTCCGATGAAGAAGAAGAGGATGTTGTGTGATGATGATGAGAATGTTGATGATGACTTCGGGCAAGCACCTGAAATTCCTTCTCAAGAGAACGGTGAAGAAAATATTGGGAAGAGGCATAGTTTGGAGTTGGATGAAGAGTGAAATTGTTACTATTTCACTCTTTGTGATGTGACCTTTTACTTTTGTTATGAGTTATGACTTATGAATTTCGATACCTTGTTGTGCTATTTGGAACTAGTTGTATGTTTTGTTGCTCTATTTGGAACTATCTATGCATTTCTATTCGAAACTTGCTTGTCACCTCTAATTTCCTTTCATATGAGGTATATTTCAGCACCTCCACCTAATGTTTTGCATTATGCAAAACATTACAATGGTTATCTATGTGTGTCGCTTTCTTCTTGGTGACGCAAGCATTGAAGATTACACATTTCTTGTCGGGACCCGAATGTGCAAATCCGGACCCTCTGTGTATTCAGCACTATTCTAGGATCACGCTAGTGCACACAGTCTCAACATGGTAAATACCACAATCATACTCAACAAAATAGTAAAGTACTTTATTGAAAGGAAATATAACCGGTTGCTCGACCTTATGGTCAAGTTACAAAAAGTACGCCTCGCAGGGCTTAAGTCTGACTGAAATAAACTTGCAGCGGAAAATAAAGAAACGTGTGGTGCCAACCAATATGCCACAGGCAACTGACTGGGCTCTCCCCCTAGTTCGTCGGCCCCTCCTGGAACTCTTCCTCCAAAGCAGGCGTTGATTCTTCTTCAACTGATGTTTGTGTGGTGGCAACGGTGAGTACTTAAAGCACTCAACAAGTTATGCATAGAATGCAGTCTAATACTCTACATGCATGGCGTATTACAAAGGATAGGCTAAGATGGTTCATTTGCAGTAAAGCACATTCACAATATCGATAATAGATTTAAAGCAGTAAAACAATAATAACAGTAATAACTTTCATAAACAAATTCACAAGTAAAGCATTTACCATCCTAAAGCAAGTTCCTCAATTCCATCACAAGTAACCGATATCATTTTATGAAAGGTTAACCCTTGACTGTAATCACCTAGCTATGTCCAATACTGTGGACTCGGCTATTCGAATAGGTTGTACACACTGCAGAGGTTACACACTTTACCCACAAGATGCAATCAAACACCACCAAGGCGAGTGATCGTAACAAAGCCTTTCCAAAGATACTTCTAGACCCGGTAATACCCGCTAAGGTTTCAACACTGATGGGACTGGTTACCACTCTCAGGGCCCCCCTCTTGCGCCATGTGAGCCTACTCATAAACTCGGCCTCACACCACCACGACAGTACCAGAGACTAGACATCACAGTTTACTCAGCTAGGTCTGTCCCATTCCAGACTTGTGGCTGTATGAAGGACTCAGTTTAAATTCTTGCAAGGTTAAGTCCTTAGGGTGACCGAGGCAAGACTACCCAAGGATTCACAAGTAACCAAAGCGATAAAAACAAAATACAACCTCCCAAGTGCCACACTTGGCCCACCAGAACAATCTTGCCACTTGCCCTGGTCTAAATCATTTAATCACTCAGTTGATTACCATGCACCACGTGCCATCAACATCATCAACGACACATGCAGCAATTTCCAAAATCATGTTCCATCTCTCCTTATGTTAAGATTAATTTTCGACATTCAAAATTATATCAATAACATGATTGCATGGCTAAGCTGGCTAATTACGGTCTAATTAACCCATGTTGGCAAAGTATTAATGTCCAACTTTTATTCCACATCCTAGGGTGACAATGATTCATGGCATACAATTATTATAGACAAGGTGGCATAATCAAGTAGGTCACATAACTATTCCCGGAATTATTCAAAAGCATTTTTAAATAAACTAACATGCAATAATTTAAATAAGCATACTTTCAAAAGTGGGATTAACATGGTCAAAGCATAACTTGCCTTCAAAAAGTATTGGTTCCTGGATTTGAACTTGCTCCTGGGTAAAAACTTCACTTTCGAAGCCTTCGGGCAGTTCAACATCTACACGTATCGGATAAATAAACACCAAATAAATAAAAAAGAGAAAAACTCATGTCCAAAAATTAAATAAAATTCACCATCAAATAGATCTCAATTTTCTAAAAATTTAGAAATTAGAATCATCTCAATCGAAGTTAAAACGCAAAAGTCATAACCGTTTGAAGTTTGAAAAATCAACTAAAAGAATAAATCAAATTAATCTATTTATTTTTCTATTAAAAAATCCAAAATATGACGTCAGCTGACGTCAGCGTGGATTTTGAATTTCCACCGAATTATTTTTCTAAAGGAAAATCGATTTATTGCATCATACTTGCGTCATCCGGTCTACAGACCCGGTCTGTGCGCACGTTTGGGTCCACGGTGGACTCGGTCCACGGGCGCATAACCCACTAACATGTGGGCCCCACTCGGGTGACGTCAGCACGCTCGGCCGAACAGTACTAACACGTGGGCCACACCATGATGTCATCATGACGTCACGGACGACGTCATCACACGGTGCTCCCAGCCACTGACCTGCGGGCCCATTGATGATGTCATGTGTGACGTCAGCGACGACCGGGCACGGCTGGGCTAACTGCGACGGTTCAGCTCCCGGTCACGTGGCACAATCTGGGCCGTTGGTTTGAAATCCAACGGTCGAGATTAGATCTAATCCTGCACGTTTTGGGTTAAACATGATTGATCTGGACCGTACGATATAGATTGGATGCTTGAGATTGGATCGGTTTTATCCACGTGTGACACCACGGAGTGTCATAACTTTATTTAACGTGCTTGATATGGTTAAAAACAGTATGAGATGTGGAATTAAGGTTAAAACTATAGGTTATGGAGGTTAATAGCTTTTCCGGGCCGTTTTCGGGGTTTTGGGCCTTCCCGGGGGAGTTTTGGGCCTTGGTGGGCTTTGGTGGGATGGATTAGGTCTCCGTAACGGACTAGAATTGGGTGTGGGGGCTGGTAAAAGGGGTTTCCCTGCCCCTTTGGGGCGTCCACCCTGCTGCCTTTGCGCCCCTTGAGGCCTTGGTGCGCCCCCCTCACCTCCCCCCACTTGCCAAGCCCTAGCCGCCCCTTCCCTTTGAGCCTTGCGCCTCCCCCTTGCTCTCCTCCATTGCCCCACCTCTCCACCACCTCTCCTCCACCCCCTTGCTGCCCTAGGGTGGTCTCCACACCTCTGCACCTTGTGGAGCGAGGAGCGTGGAGCGAGGAGCGATCCGCGAGGAGATCTATTGGAAATTCGTTCGTTGGGCAAATGTATGATCATGGGGATCCTTGGGTTTTATCTAGGTACTGTTCTTAGGGTGTTTATGAAGTTTTTAGATCAATTGGTGGTGCTGGGTTGGAGTTCTTTGGGTTAGATCTAGACGTTGCCACGTTTCTGTTTTCGGGCAGATTGAGCAGTCGGGCTAGGGTTTGAGTTTTCGTCGATTTAGAATCCGAATCTGTCCGTATGGACTTAAAAGAAGTTGTAGATAATTTAATTATCTTTCCGTGGACATAAAGCACGTTAAAATCCGATCAGCCGTTTGAAAGTTATGGCCGTTTTACCGAGCGTGTTAAAATCTGTGACGCAATTAGAACAGATCGTAGTAATCTGTAGATTAAACAATTTTAGATTCCGAATCAGTCTTTCCGTATAACTAGAAAAAGGTAGGAAATTTCCTAAGCTTTCGCGATGGTGTACTCATTTAATCGATTTGGAGTCCCAGAACTCAAGTTATGGCCTTTGCAAGGCTGCTGTCCCGCCGGGACAGAACCTCTGTTTTAGGTTTTGCGAGTAGCGGGCAATGTCGGGTGAGATGGGGATTTGTGTACTGTTTTGTGGGCATTATTGAGAGTATGTGATGCCGTTGTGCAGGTGGTGTGACCCCGGGGGTGCCCTCTACTTCCCACAATCCCGTCGCCCATGGTTGAGGCAAGTGTGTTGTAATGAATAGCGGAATTGTAGGTTGCTTGTGGAGATTAGATGAAAGATTGAATACTTGCTATGATCACTTGCCATGCTTGCTGTTTTCCAATGATATATTGAGTATGATTATCATGATTCGATGCCATGTGTTAATATTTGTCATGATGAGATGCCATATGTTTATGTACATGTGAAATATGATAATTGGCATAGTTGCATGCATGACATGAGATAGGGCGAGGGCGGTGAGAAAGTCATAACTAGTCCGGCAAGGTCGGTGAGAAAGTTATGACTAGTCCGGAACGCCATTGAGTAAGACCTACATCGTGATTCCATCCACGTGGTGAATGGAAGCGATGAGTAGGCACCCTCCATCTTCGGGATGGAAGGGGGGAAAAGGGTGCACACCGACGGGTGTGTACTCAACCATACCGGTATGAGTTTCCAAGGAGACATGAGCATTGCATTACATCTCATACATATTGATGATGACAATGTTAAGTGTTTATGAATAAGATGATTTACATGAAGGGAGATGCTATTGCCATATTGTTGTTCTTGTTGTCCATTGCAATATGCTTGCTGAGTTTCGAACTCACGCTTGTGTTTTTTTCTTATTGTTTTAGGTACCATGAGAACGGCATGCGGGAAAGGGGAATAGACACACGCCCACACGTTGTTTCACCTTAATGTTTCCCCAAGTCAATTCTTTTAGATTGATAATAAATTGCGTGTGATGGTCATTAAATTAAGGCTTAGCTTGGTTAATGAGAGATTTATTGTTCGTTTGACACTTGGAACTTTAAGTGCTTAATATTAGTCTTTTATTGTCGTTAAGACTCTATTTATTGCTGTTTTAGATGTTTCCCTTATTGCCATATAATGCTATATCGTTGTTGCTCCTTAAATTCATGATAAAACAAAGGAGGTGCTGCCGAAATCTCGGTTTTTAGCCTATGCGCCTTTGCTGGAATTTTATGTTAAATATGATATTTGTGTGTTGTTTAGCTTATGTTTGGTAGCATTCGGGCATATTAAATGCCGGGTGTTATTCTGATTAGTATCGAGCGAATTTGTAGGTCCTTGGAATAAGTATTTTAGTGTTATACCTTAAGTTGCAACTAAAATATGATGTGGAATAACTTAGAAACATGGCTTAGGTTCTAACTAAGACTTTGTTATAGGATAGCAACATTAAAACTTGCAAAAGTGGTATAACTAATCTAAAATTTGACACACTTGGTTGCACAGTAGGATGGGGTCTTGGTTCATCATTGCATTGCGCTTAATTATTTGATGAAGACTATGCTATGATGATGTTTGATCTATGTTCTTGGTTGTGTGATGTTGTGTTTATGTTTTTGTGTTTGGATGGTTGTGCATGCAAGCAGCCATGCCGAGGGGTAGAGGCCGTGGAGGCCAAGGGCGAGGCTCCCAGGAGTTGAGGAGTCTGCTTTGAGGGTAGCGTTTCGCTCAATGCTCATGGACCAGCTCGGAGGAGCTTCCAGTACCTGATCGGGGCGGGGTGCCCGCCGCCAATGATGATTTAGTTCAGGCTCTGCAGAGGGAGATTCAGAGCTGCGCCCGGCCAAGGCAGCCCCTGCTGTGGTGCCTCCCCCTGCAGTGGCCCCAGTTGTTGCCCCCGCTGCGCCGGAGCCGAGGATGAGTCTCCGAGAGTGGATGACCCTCCGTCTTGACACTTTTGACGGAGCGGGCACGCCGATCCAGTCCGCAGATTGGCTGCGGTACATGGAGAGGCAGTTTGAGGTCCTAGAATTGACCTCGGTCCAGAGGGCTCGCTTTGTGGCCTTTCAGCTGAAAGGCCAAGCTGATATCTGGTGGGAAGGGGTTCGGCCGCTAGAACCCCCGATCTTGGTCCACCACCTGGGAGGACTTTGTGGCTCGCTTAGAGCCAAGTTCTACCCGAGTCTTTCCTTGAGAGGATGGAGCATACTCGGCGACTCTTTGCCAGGAAAGAGGTCGGTGGCGAGTATGAGGTGGAGTTCAACAACAGTGCGCTTCGTCTTGGCCGTGGGCAAATGACGGCGAGGAGAAGGCGAGGAGGTTTCGTAGGGGCCTCAACCAGGAGTTCAGAGTTGTCATGGGGGCGACTATCCCTCGTGACTTCTGCTCCGTGGTGGAGCAGGCGAAGGGCATGGAGCTCGAGTTGGAGCTCTCCCGGGATAAGCAAAACCCGGGCCAGAAGAGGACCTTTGGTGGAGGAGGTGGGTCTTCTCAGCGACCCACCTTCAAGAAGTTCAAGGGGGGACAGGGCTCCTCCTCAGGGGCTAAAATGGGGCCGCCTGATGCGTCTTCTTCGCGGCGGTTGTTCGTCTGTGCCCGGGCAGGGCATGAAGTGTTTCAAGTGCGGTGGTGAGCACCGTGCTTCAGAGTGTGGTTGGACCGGGAGTTGCAACCATCAGGCAAGCCCGGCCACATGGGACGAAGTCTGCCGGATGAATCCCGATAGCATCATCAAGTGGGAGACAGTGCCTTCTCCTCCCACTCCAGCCGGCGTCTTCCGGAGGATCGGTGCACATGATGGCTGCTCTGTTTCTCACCGCCCTTTGCGTGGCGCCACCAGCGTCTTGGTGCCCGCAGCCGTCTGCTTCCTCCTCGCTGCCTCCTTCGCCCCACCTTGATGGGGCACACTGAGTCGGGGCTCATACGTCCGGCGCCACCAGGAGTGTACGCTTTGCCGACCGCCGAGTCACCGGCATCCAGAGGTGGTTTCGTACTCTGCTCGTGGATTCCGTTGATGCCTTTGTTCTGTTTGATTCCGAGCATCCTATTCTTTTGTGTCGTCGGAGTTTGCTAGTAGAGCTAAGTTGGGAGTTCAATGGATTTACGAGTCCGTGTTAGTCGGTTCTCCTGGGGGTGATTGCTAGTTCTTTTGTTTGCCCTGGTTGCACCATTGCCATTGATGATGAGTTTTTCTTTGCCAATCTCATGGTGATCCAGCTTGGCTCCTTTTGATGTCATTTTGGGCATGGACTGGCTGCATCGATGCACTGCTAAGATCTGTTGTTTCTAGAAGACAGTTGCCTTGCAGGCCCGTCCGGGGAAGAGTTGACCTTTCAGGGTGGTATACCCTCCGGATTCCGTCTTTGCTTTGACTAGTTTGTTTTCCGTCGGCGTTTGAGGTCATTGGGTTTCCTCATGACTTTGTCTGAGAAACCATCTTCCTCGATTCCCATTGAGGAGATTTCTGTAGTGAAGGAGTTCGTTGATGTGTTCCCTGACGAGTTGCCTGGTATACCTCCCGTGAGGAATGTGGAGTTTCGTATTGATCTTGTTCCTGGCACTCGACCTATTTCTATCTCTCCATACCGCTTGGCTCGTCCTTTTCAAGACGAGTTGAAGAAGCAGCTTGGAGGATCTGCTGGCCAAGGGCTTCATTCGGCGTAGCGTTCGCCATGGGGAGCACCCGCCCTCTTCGTCTCGAAGAAGGATGGAAGTTGGCGTATGTGCATTGATTATCGTGCTCTTAATCAAGTGACATCAAGAACAAGTATCCTTTGCCTCGCATCGAGGATCTGTTTGACCAACTGAAGGAGCAAAGGTGTTCTCCAAGATTGATCTTCGATCGGGTACAATCAGATCCGTGTGAGGGAGTAGGACATTGAGAAGACCGCTTTCTCCACTAGGTATGGGCATTATGAATTTAAAGTTATGTCTTTTGGACTAACTAATGCTCCTATTTGTCTTTATGGAGGCGATGAATAGTATGCTACACAAGTATCTTGATGAGTTTGTGGTAGTGTTCATCGATGACATTCTGGTTTACTCTAAATCGTAAGAGGAGCATGAGCGACATCTGAGGCTTGTGCCGAGCACCTTGAGGGAAAATCAGTTCTTTGCTAAGCTGAAAAGTCTGAGTTAGTTTGAAGTGGGTTTTCTTGGCCACATCATCAATCCAGAGGGCATATCTGTAGATCCTAGCAAAGTCTCAAATAGTTTTGGATTGGAAGAGGCCTTCCAATGTCAAAGAGGTGCGTAGTTTCCTTGGGTTGGTGGCTACTATCGGCGTTTCGTCAGATTTCTCTATCATTGCCAAGCCACTTTCGCACCGACTCGAAGGGGATGAAATTCCAAAGGATCGCAGAGTGTGAGCACAGTTTACGCACTATGAAGGAGAAGTTAGTGGCGCTCCTGTTCTTACCCTTCCCGAGCCAAGCGCTTCACGGTGTATTCGATGCTTCTCGGATGGGACTTGGGTGTGTGCTCATGCAAGAGGGCAAGGTGATTGCTTATGCGTCGAGGCGATTGAAAAAGCACGAGCGTAACTATCCCACGCATGATCTTGAGCTAGCCGCCGTGGTGTTTGCATTGAAGATATGGAGGCATTACTCAGACGGCGAGTCTTGCGACATTTTCACTGATCACAAGAGCCTCAAGTACATCTTTACTCGTAAAGATTTGAACTTGAGGCAGAGGAGGTGGCTAGAATTGATAAAGGATTATGACCTTACTATCCGGTATCATCCGGGAAGGCAAATGTTGTGGCCGACGCTCTCGATCAAGACAATGCCCCTATTGTTGATTGTCTTGTTGCTGATTTTGAGCGTTTGGGGTCTCCCATCGCTTATGGGACCGTGCAAGCTGAAACTCGATTGATTCTTGAGTCGGCCGATTCCGGCGTGTCACGGGAGCCACAAAGACATGACCGTTTGCTCGATGGCGAGGAACGCCTTGAGGATGGCAAGTCCGAGACTTTACCATTGATGATGCGGGAGTTACGAGGTTTCGTGGCCGTCAGGCGTGCCTCGTAAATCTCAAGTGAAAGAAGACATTCTGAAAGAAGCTCATCGCACCCGACACGGTCCATCCTGGGAGACCAAGATGTACAGGACTTGAAGAAGAATTTACTGGAAAAGGATGAGAGTGGATATTGCCAAGTATGTGGCGTCTTGTGGGATCTGTCGAGAAGATCAAAGCCGAGCATAAAGCGTCCGCCCGTCTGTTGCGACCATTGGAGATTCTGTGTGGCCATGGGATGACATCTCCATGGATTTCGTGGTTGGTCTACCTCATTCTCCACGAGGAGGGATGCCGTTTGGGTTGTGGTGGACCGTCTCGGCAAGTCTGCGCATTTCATTCCTATCCGCACGACCAATTCTCAAGGAGCGAGTTGGCTCCCATCTATGTGCGGGAGATTGTGAGACTGCATGGTGTACCTAAGACCATTATTTCTGATCGGGATGCGAAGTTCGTCTCCAAGTTCGGGAGAGTTTGCAGAGTGCTTTGGGTACGCAGCCTTCGCCTTAGTACCGCTTTTCACCCTCAGACGGATGGGGCGCCTGAGCGTACCATCCAGACGTTGGAAGACATGCTCGGGGCCTGTGTGATGGCTTGGAAAGGTAGCTGGGAGGATCATTTGCCTCTTGCGGAGTTTGCTTACAATAATGCTATCATTCCAAGATCCGGGCTGCTCCTTATGAGGTACTATATGGTCGGAAGTGCAGATCGCCACTTTGTTGGGATGCAGATGGGCGAGAGCGATTCTTGGACCGGATTGGGTTCAGCAGATCGTTGATCGTGTGGCGGAGGTACGGCAGAACCTTCTCGCAGCGCAGCGCATGTAAGAGCTATGCTGATGTGAGGCGGCGAGATTTGGAGTTTGAGGTGGGTGATAGCGTACTCTTGCGAGTATCTCCCACCAAGGGTGTGGTGCGTTTTGGCACCAAAGGAAAGCTCAGTCCAAGGTATGTTGGGCCTTTTCCTATCATCGCCCGAGTTGGTAGGTTGGCCTATAAATGCAGAGCTACCGGAAGCTATGCAAGGTGTGCATAATGTGTTCCATGTCTCGATGTTGAGGAAATACTTGCATGATCCGGAGTTGGTGGTTCCGTTGGAACCATTAGTGCTTGAGCAGGACCTCACCTTCGGGTCCCGTCCTGTGGAAATTCTGGGGACTTCGGAGCAAGTGATGAAGAACCGGACGCTCAAGTTCGTTAAAGTGTTGTGGTCACATCAGACCGAGAGAGAGGCAACTTGGGAGCTGGAGTCTCGTATGCGCGAGAAATATCCCGAGCTTTTCACCTCAGGTATGTGATGTGAAAACCTAGCTATCTTCGGTTTTGCTGGGTTGCGTGTTGGTGCGTTTAGATTCGAGGTCGAATCCTGTTGAAGGGGGGAAGAATGTGACACCACGGAGTGTCATAACTTTATTTAACGTGCTTGATATGGTTAAAAACAGTATGAGATGTGGAATTAAGGTTAAAACTATAGGTTATGGAGGTTAATAGCTTTTCTGGGCCGTTTCCGGGCCGTTTTCGGGGTTTTGGGCCTTCCCGGGGGAGTTTTGGGCCTCGGTGGGCTTTGGTGGGATGGATTAGGTCTCCGTAACGGACTAGAATTGGGTGTGGGGGCTGGTAAAAGGGGTTTCCCTGCCCCTTTGGGGCGTCCACCCTGCTGCCTTTGCGCCCCTTGAGGCCTTGGTGCGCCCCCCTCACCTCCCCCCACTTGCCAAGCCCTAGCCGCCCCTTCCCTTTGAGCCTTGCGCCTCCCCCTTGCTCTCCTCCATTGCCCCACCTCTCCACCACCTCTCCTCCACCCCCTTGCTGCCCTAGGGTGGTCTCCACACCTCTGCACCTTGTGGATCCAACCGTTGGAGCGAGGAGCGAGGAGCGATCCGCGAGGAGCGTGGAGCGAGGAGCGATCCGCGAGGAGATCTATTGGAGATTCGTTCGTTGGGCAAAGGTATGATCATGGGGATCCTTGGGTTTGATCTAGGTACTGTTCTTAGGGTGTTTATGAAGTTTTTAGATCAATTGGTGGTGCTGGGTTGGAGTTCTTTGGGTTAGATCTAGACGTTGCCACGTTTCTGTTTTCGGGCAGATTGAGCAGTCGGGCTAGGGTTCGAGTTTTCATCGATTTAGAATCCGAATCTGTCCGTATGGACTTAAAAGAAGTTGTAGATAATTTAATTATATTTCTGTGGACATAAAGCACGTTAAAATCCGATCAGCCGTTTGAAAGTTATGGCCGTTTTACCGAGCGTGTTAAAATCTGTAACGCAATTAGAACAGATCGTAGTAATCTGTAGATTAAACAATTTTAGAGTCCGAATCAGTCTTTCCGTATAACTAGAAAAAGGTAGGAAATTTCCTAAGCTTTCGCGATGGTGTACTCGTTTAATCGATTTGGAGTCCCAGAACTCAAGTTATGGCGTTTGCAAGGCTGCTGTCCCGCCGGGACAAAACCTCTGTTTTAGGTTTTGCGAGTAGCGGGCAATGTCGGGTGAGATGGGGATTTGTGTACTGTTTTGTGGGCATTATTGAGAGTATGTGATGCCGTTGTGCAGGTGGTGTGACCCCGGGGGTGCCCTCTACTTCCCACAATCCCGTCGCCCACGGTTGAGGCAAGTGTGTTGTAATGAATAACGGAATTGTAGGTTGCTTGTGGAGATTAGATGAAAGATTGAATACTTGCTATGATCACTTGCCATGCTTGCTGTTTTCCAATGATATATTGAGTATGATTGTCATGATGAGATGCCATGTGTTAATATTTGTCATGATGAGATGCCATATGTTTATGTACATGTGAAATATGATAATTGGCATAGTTGCATGCATGACATGAGATAGGGCGAGGGCGGTGAGAAAGTCATAACTAGTCCGGCAAGGTCGGTGAGAAAGTTATGACTAGTCCGGAACGCCATTGAGTAAGACCTACATCGTGATTCCATCCACGTGGTGAATGGAAGCGATGAGTAGGCACCCTCCATCTTCGGGATGGAAGGGGGGAAAAGGGTGCAACCGACGGGTGTGTACTCAACCATACCGGTATGAGTTTCCAAGGAGACATGAGCATTGCATTACATCTCATACATATTGATGATGACAATGTTAAGTGTTTATGAATAAGATGATTTACATGAAGGGAGATGCTATTGCCATATTGTTGTTCTTGTTGTCCATTGCAATATGCTTGCTGAGTTTCGAACTCACGCTTGTGTTTTTTTCTTATTGTTTTAGGTACCATGAGAACGGCATGCGGGAAAGGGGAATAGACACACGCCCACACGTTGTTTCACCTTAATGTTTCCCCAAGTCAATTCTTTTAGATTGATAATAAATTGCGTGTGATGGTCATTAAATTAAGGCTTAGCTTGGTTAATGAGAGATTTATTGTTCGTTTGACACTTGGAACTTTAAGTGCTTAATGTTAGTCTTTTATTGTCGTTAAGACTCTATTTATTGTTGTTTTAGATGTTTCCCTTATTGCCATATAATGCTATATCGTTGTTGCTCCTTAAATTCATGATAAAACAAAGGAGGTGCTGCCGAAATCTCGGTTTTTAGCCTATGCGCCTTTGCTGGAATTTTATGTTAAATATGATATTTGTGTGTTGTTTAGCTTATGTTTGGTAGCATTCGGGCATATTAAATGCCGAGGTGTTACACCACGTCATGGGGGTGATGTGGCATGACCCGGCGGTTGATGCGTGGCATGATCTAAACCGTACGATCTTGATCGAACGGCCAAGATTACATCTAGCGCTACAACGCGGGTTGAATCTAACCATACGATCTAAATCTAACGGCTAAGCTCAAGTCCCTACGATGATTATCAGCATAACTCTTATGTCTCGACTAAGCTATCTTTAATCTCTCTCGGATCATGGCAATCTCCTCTTCAGCTTCTTGGAGAATATCTGGTCCAAAAACATGATGCTCACCTGTCTCACTCCAATTTAATGGCGTTTGACAGGGTCGACCATACAAAGCTTCAAATGGTGAAATTTGCAGACTGGCTTGATAACTATTATTATAGCTGAAATCGGCATATGGCAAACACTTGTCCCATGAGGTAGCATATGCTAGAGCACAAGCTCGCAGTATGTCCTCCAGAATCTGATTAACTCTTTCCGTCTGACCATCAGTTTGCGGATGATATGCTGTATTGAAGTTCAAACGGGTTCCCATGGCTTCATGTAGTTTATTCCAGAATCTTGAGGTAAATTGGGTACCTCTGTCCGACACTATTTTCTTAGGCACTCCATGCAAACAGACAATCCTTGACACATATAACTCTACTAAGCGGTCTCAGGAATAAGTGGTTGTAACACCCCGGCATCTAGTATGCCCGAATGCTACCAAACATAGACTAAACATCACCTAAATACCATAAATGAAGACAAATTTCAGCAAAGGTACAAATGCTAAACACCGAAATTTTGGCAGCATCTCCTTTGTTTTATCATGATTTGAACGATAGCAATATCATAGCAAAATATTTCATAACATAAGACATCTAAAGCAGCAATATATAATGGATAAAACATCATCATAAATAATTAACCAAAACCAACCACACAAATATCTATAGCTAAGCAAAGAGGATCAACAGCACATTAAAAATTATTCCATACACCTAATTCAGGGCACTATTATTATGATCATGACTCAAGGTTGGTAAATGTGATTGGAACTACGTGAAGATGTGTAGCTAATGCCCTTTCCCACATGCCGGTGTCATGGTACCTAAAAAAACAACATAAACACAAGCGTGAGTTCATCACTCAGCAAGTATATTGCAATGGTACAAACAAAAACAATTACATGGCTACAACAACTCACATCATGTATATCATCTCATTCATGTTCACAAATCATTATCATCATCATTATGTATGCAATGCGATGCGATGCTCATATCTCCTTGGAAACTCATACCGGTATGGTTGAGTACACACCCGTCGATGTGCACCCTCTCCCCCCTTCCATCCCGAAGATGGAGGGTGCCTACTCCTCGCTTCCCCACACCGCGATGGATGGAATCACAATGTAGGACTTACTCATTAGCTTTCCAGAATAGTTATAACTTTCTCACCGACCTTCCCCGGACTAGTTATGACTTTCTCACCGCCCGGGCCATGTAACATGCCATGTATGCAAATATGCCAACATCATAATTAACTTGTACATTATCACATGGCATCATAGCATAGTAAACATATCCATCATATCATTGGCAATCATTAAAGCATAGCATGTCAACATATCATGTATTAGATTTCAATCACAACCGATTTAGCAAACTATAACCCGCTACCCATTCCAATACACTTGCCTCAACCACGGGCGATGGATTGGCAAAATGTAGAAGGCACTCCCGGGGTCACACCACCTGCACATAGGGACCACATACTCACAATCATATCCACAAAACAGTATGCAAACCCTCTTCTAACCCGAGATTGCAAACTACTCGCGAAACCCTAAAACAGAGGCTCTGTCCCGTCGGGACAGCAGCCTTCCAAAAGGCACAACTTGAGTTCTGGGACTCCGAATCAATTAAACGAGTACACCCTCGCGTAGCTTAGGAAATTTCCTAACTTTTTCTAAGTATAGAGAAAGACTGATTCGGAATCTAAAGTTGTTTAATCTACAAAATACCATGATCTATTCCAATCACGTTATAGATTTTAATATGCTCGGTAAAACAAGCATAACTTTCAAACGGCTGGGCGGAATTTTAAGTTCTTTATACCCACTGAAAGGTATTGAAATTACCTACAACTTCTTCAACAGCCATACGACCAAATTCCGACTCTAAATTGGCGAAAACCCAAACCCAAGTCGACTGCTCATGCTGCCCGAAACAGAGAACGTGGCAATTTCTAGATCTAATCTAATCTACTCAATTCCAGCACCACCAATTGATCTAAAAACATGATAATGACCCTTAGAACAGTACCTAGATCAACCCCAAGGATTCCCATGGCCATACCTTCGCCCGATGAACGAAAACCCAATGGATCTCCTCCCGGTTCGCGCGATCTCCTTCCTCACTCCAAATCCACCGGATCTCCTCGTCGCGGAGCGCTCCAATGGATGGATCTTCGAGGTGCAGGGGTGGAGAGGCTATCCTAGGGCAGAAAGGGGTGGAGGAGAGGTGGTGGAGAGGTGGGGAGCAATGGGGGCAATGGGGGGCGCACGGCAAGAGGGAGAGGGGAGGTGGGGGGCGCACAAGGGGGGTTTGGGGCGCAAGCTAGGGTAGGGGAAACCCCTATTTACCAGCCCAAACAGGAGTCCTACTCCTAAATGGACTCATACTCCATCCCACCAAAGCCCACAACCCTTTCCCCTAGGCCCAAAACTCCCCGGAAAGGCCCAAACTCTCGGAAACGGCCCTGAAATGCTATTAACCTCCTTACCCTATGGTTTTAACCTTAATTCCACACTTCATAATGTTTTTGACGTCATCATGCACACTAAATAAGGTTACAACACTCCGTGGTGTCACATTCTCCCCCTCTTCAACAGGATTCGACCTCGAATCGAAGACATGCCACTACGCCACACCAACAACACACGGAGATCTAATCTTCGTGGTTCAAACCTGAAGAAAAAAGCTTTGGGCAAAGCTCGCCTTCACGAGACTTCAACTCCTAGGTCGCTTCTATAAATAAATCCACTGGAATTTACACTGATCGAGACTCGATAACAGGACGCCTAGGTTCGAAGACCAACAGCTCTAACGATAACTCGCAATCAAAACTTGCGAGAACTTTACTCAACATAAACGACCGAACGTTCCTCTGCGGTTGACACAACTCGCTTCTTGCCCAACGACAAAAGATCCAATACACTTCAAAAGGAAAAGCGATCACTAGCAACCACCAAGTGGTCCACATATAATTTAATCAACCCTACCGAGGAACATTTCAACAACACAATTCTTCAAGAAGGTTTGCATTGAGTCATACACAACCTTTCACTCAATGGACCACGATAAAGAGTACAATCATTGAATGAGCTCAACCATAATCATGAACCCAAATGGTCCACCTACAACAACTCAAACCCCAAAGCGCTAAAACCACTTTGGAAAGGATCCGGCAACATCCAAAGAGCACACGTTTTAATTTCCTATGCCAAGACACAAAGGAAACGCAAATCCCCTACACCACAACCAACATACCAAAAATTCTTCATTGTTTCTTTTCATACTAGAAAGCAAGGGAAATCTCGTTTCATCACATAAATGCACAGTCTTCAAGAGCACTCCGGATTAGTCATATCTCCATATATGACTTTCTCACCGACCTGGCTCAACGACTCTTTTATCATTTAACATCTAAAAACGATGTCATGTTTACTTTTCACCATTCCTTCATCATGTAACAACACTACCGAATAGTCATTCACATGACGACTTCTTCCTCGGCATCACATGAATAAATCTCGAATAACATCGAGAGTTGCGCTGATTCATATAAACTATGACGGCAGCATAGTTAACAGTAAGGCACCACATCGTCTCAGAACCCACACATGATAGAAAGCTAAACTCGCAAAACATCGCGTTTTAACCAAAATCAACATTTGGAAAAAAGACATCGGCTCCAAAGTTAAACATCTGCACAAACAACCGCCATAAATTTTATTAAAAGAGAGGGAAACTCAATCCCAAAAGAAAACTCTTCACTAACCAAATTCACTTATGAAACATTCATAAAAATCCAGACTTCTGAAACATCCGCACACAAGACACATTTTCCAAATGACTCCAACTCTAGCCAAACAGAGTTACACATCAAGGGTTTAACTCAAAAGTTTCCAACACAACCCTTTATGACCATCTGCTTCCTTTTAAAATTAATTCCAAAGATAATTCAGTGCGAACGCGAAAGGGCACGATCGACTCAAAAACTTTTGGGGTGTAAATCCATACTCATAGCACCAACTAAACAAATTACCCAAAACCAAATATTTGCACCAATTTCTACGAGTTTTAGGGAAACTCTGAAACACAGCATATGGAACACCTTGACCGAAAACCCTTCAACCAAAATGGCAAACAACCAAACCAGTCCAAAAGCTTTTGAACACAAGCTCAGCATAAAAAGAACCATCTCTAGTACTCCACTACGCTTTCCATTAAAGACTTCAATAATCACCATTTACTCCCTGAGAAGCCCCAACACAATTAAACCAAAAGCTTCACAACAAATTCTTCCTCTAGTTACCATTCCCAACACTTTTAATTAGGGTTTATGATGCTTATCAAAAAGGCACCCAACCAAGACTATATTAACATGATCCCCACGGATCACCGAATCATAATACTTCTTATTCTAAATTTGAAACATAGTACTTCAACAAATATTTCGGCAAGATCGATATATAAATTTCATACCTCCTATATATTCACGTCTCGACAACCGAACCTTATTCAGTTAAACAACGACTTCAACATGTAAATATTATCTCCACAGGGAAGAATTCGTAAGTGAGACTCTAAGTTATACTTTCATTAAGGATAAGATCATTTATCATGTTAATTATCCAAAGCTACTCCATCGCAACATGTTAAAATTTTCCTCTATTTTAACCATGGTTTTCCAACGAGTAATCTAAACAGTTACCACCACTACTTAGTCATCAATAACAACAAAAGGGCATAATCATCAACCAACAACATTATTTTTAGCTACCCTATACATAGGTGATAACAAATTACCACCACACAACATACTCCCACTATTTAAAATAGATTGAATACTAGCATTAACACTGCCCTTAACAACATCATTAAGAATAAGTCTTATGTCTTCTCAATTGATATCAATACTAGCATTATAGAGACACAACTGCATACTTCCAAATATACTAGTAGTTTGCAACAACGTAAATAGCAACTCTAATCAACTTCCAAATTAAAGTCACTAGGCAACACGATTAAATTTCTCTATTAATCCATTAGATTAGAGCATCTTTAAACAACCAGCAAAGTTTCTTTAACAATAACAGAAGTCTACATCATCTTAATGTTCCAACTATGCATCAGGGTTTAAAACTTTAAACATAATTGGGGGTCATAAGCATTTTTTTTATAACAAAGCAACAGATTCTAAGCATGTACATTAACACATTTAATCATTCTCGCTAAGAACAAACTACAACACTAGTAGTCTATTTATTTTCAAGCTAGAGGTAACAACCGCATTGAATTGTTTCAACTCACAAATTAACTTAACAATACGTCATCCCATAAACCACATTGGTACATGCTACATAACAGGCTAAACAACAATTCTTACTAGGGACAAACGATTTCAGTCAAAAGACTACTTACTTTGTTTGCAGCATTTTAGTTTTAAAGCTCATCCGAAAATTCATAAGGAAACTTGACTCTCAAAATTGCAATGAGACAAACCCAAACTTGGTCATGCAAGAGGAATTCTCCAAAACACTTTTTAAATCTCAAGGACTCCCATAGAGGAAAATGGTTGAAAGACATTTTTTCTCGATAGGGAACCAAGCGCTCAATTAAACCTTTGCAAATAAAACCTTAATACCAAACCCCAAACTTTCACGAAACAAGAAGGGTTCTTCAAAGATGATTTCTTAAACCAGTAAAATAACGAAATCAAACACCACTTACCCCTACAAAGCCACAGAACTTCAGCCTCGACACAGTGTCCGCATAACACCGCAATAACTCCTTTAACCTCGGAGAAAGACAAACACAGGAATAAATTGAATGCTTCTTCCCCATAAAGCAACCAACAAACTAAGCATCAAAACTGGAAATGCGCCAAAAAGAAGCGCAACACTAGACTCCTCTTCTTCGTCTTCAACCAAGGAAGACAAAAACCACACACCGCATACGGAACAATCCGTGAAAATCCAATACCAAACACTTTTCTTTTGATTTCAATCAACTAAAATCAAGAAAAACAACCAAAACCAACCGTCAGAACGGTAAAGAACATACGAAGGAATCCACCACCAAACTCTTCTATTTGACTCCAGTCAACTACCCGATCTACGACAGAAAGGGTAAGCACTTTTCTCCTACAGGGGTTAATAGTTCTTTGGTGATGGCTTTAACAGGCCACACCGTCAAACCACACCCTTACTATGAACAAAAAGAGGTGACCGAAACCCTTCGGCACCACAACCCCACTTTAACACAACCACAAGAACAATTCAATCATTTATCTCATAGATATAGCAACATGCATTATGAAGCATTCAATATCAAAGCTTAAATACAACATTTAAGCGTAAGGAAACGATACCCATACCCTTTTCCTACTGTGCATCCATGTGTGTCAAATTTTAGATTAGTTATACCACTTTTGCAAGTTTTAATGTTGCTATCCTGTGACAAAATTTTAGTTAAAACCTAAACCATGTTTCTAAGTTATTCCACAACACATTTTAGTTGTAACATAAGGTATGACACTAAAAATACACATTCCAGGGACCTACAGCCCGCTCTGATACCAACTGTAACACCCCGGCATCTAGTATGCCCGAATGCTACCAAACATAAACTAAACATCAATTAAATACCATAAATGAAGACAAATTTCAGCAAAGGTACAAATGCTAAACACCGAAATTTCGGCAGCATCTCCTTTGTTTTATCATGATTTGAACGATAGCAATATCATAGCGAAATATTTCATAACATAAGACATCTAAAGTAGCAATATATAATGTATAAAACATCATCATAAACAATTAAACCAAAACCAACCACACAAATATCTATAACTAAGCAAAGAGGATCAACAGCACATTAAAAATTATTCCATACACCTAGTTCAGGGCACTATTATTATGATCATGACTCAAGGTTGGTAAATGTGATTGGAACTACATGAAGATGTGTAGCTAATGCCTTTTCCCACATGCCGGTGTCATGGTACCTAAAAAAACAACATAAACACAAGCGTGAGTTCATCACTCAGCAAGTATATTGCAATGGTACAAACAAAAACAATTACATGGCTACAACAACTCATATCATGTATATCATCTCATTCATGTTCACAAATCATTATCATCATCATTATGTATGCAATGCGATGCGATGCTCATATCTCCTTGGAAACTCATACCGGTATGGTTGAGTACACACCCGTCGGTGCTTACTCCTCGCTTCCCCACAACGCGGTGGATGGAATCACGATGTAGGACTTACTCATTAGCTCTCCGGAATAATCATAACTTTCTCACCGACCTTCCCCGGACTAGTTATGACTTTCTCACCGCCCGGGCGATGTAACATGCCATGTATGCAAATATGCCAACATCATAATTAACTTGTACATTATCACATGGCATCATAACATAGTAAACATATCCATCATGTCATTGGCAATCATTAAAGCATAGCATGTGAACATATCATGTATTAGATTTCAATCACAACCGATTTAGCAAACTATAACCCGCTACCCATTCCAATACACTTGCCCCAAGCACGGGCGACGGATTGGCAAGATGTAGAAGGCACTCCCGGGGTCACACCACCTACACATAGGGACCACACACTCACAATCATGTCCACAAAATAGTACGCAAACCCTCTTCTAACCCGAGATTGCAAACTACTCGCGAAACCCAAAAACAGAGGTTCTGTCCCGTCGGGACAGCAGCCTTCCAAACGGCACAACTTGAGTTCTGGGACTCCGAATCAATTAAACGAGTCCACCATCGCGTAGCTTAGGAAATTTCCTAACTTTTTCTAAGTATACAGAAAGACTGATTCGGAATCTAAAGTTGTTTAATCTAAAAAAATACCGTGATCTGTTCCAATCACGTCACAGATTTTAATACGCTCGGTAAAACAAGCATAACTTTCAAACGGCTGGGCAGAATTTAAAGTTCTTTATACCCACTGAAAGGTATTGAAATTACCTACAACTTCTTCAACAGCCGTACGACCAAATTCTGACTCTAAATTGGCGAAAATCCAAACCCCAGGTCGACTGCTCATGCTGCCCGAAACAGAGAACGTGGCAACTTCTAGATCTAATCTAATCTACTCAATTCCAGCACCACCAATTGATCTAAAAACATGATAATGACCCTTAGAACAGTACCTAGATCAACCCCAAGGATTCCCATGGCCATACCTTCGCCTCGACTAACTAAAAACCCAATGGATCTCCTCCCGGTTCGCGCGATCTCCTTCCTCGCTCCAAATCCACCGGATCTCCTCATCGCGGAGCGCTCCAATGGATGGATCTTCGAGGTGCAGGGGTGGAGAGGCTATCCTAGGGCAGCAAGGGGTGGAGGAGAGGTGGTGGAGAGGTGGGGAGCAATGGGGGCAATGGGGGGCGCACGGCAAGAGGGAGAGGGGAGGTGGGGGCGCACAAGGGCACTATGGGAGGTGGGGGGCGCACAAGGGGGGTTTGGGGCGCAAGGTAAGGCAGGGGGAACCCCTATTTACCAGCCCAAACAGGAGTCCTACTACTAAATGGACTCATACTCCATCCCACCAAAGCCCACAACCCTTTCCCTTAGGCCCAGAACTCCCCGGAAAGGCCCAAACTCCCGGAAACGGCCCGGAAACGTTATTAACCTCCATACCCTATGGTTTTAACCTTAATTCCATACTTCATAATGTTTTTGACCTCATCATGCACACTTAATAAGGTTACGACACTCCGTGGTGTCACAATGGTCTTCACGGGTATAAAATGAGCTACTTTGATCAAACGATCCACTATGACCCATATGGAATAGTATCCACCTTGAGTTTTAGGCAAACTGGTAATGTAGTCCATTCTGATTTCCTCCCCCTTCCACTCAGATATCTTCAACGGCTGCAACAAACCAGCTGGCCTCTGATGCATTGCTTTGACTCTTTGACATATGTCGCATCAACATGCTCGGCAACCTCACGCTTCATGCTTGGCCACCAAAATCTCTCTTTGAGGTCTTGATACATCTTGGCACTTCCTGGATGAATTGAATACTTGGAATCATGGGCTTCCTTCAGAATCAACTGCTTTAGCTCCTTCTTGTTCGGCACACAAATGCGGTCTTTAATCCACAATGTACCCTGCTCATCCAACTTGAAGTCTTTAGCCTGGCCTTCCTCCATTTGGACTTAATTCTCTTGATCTTGTCGTCATTTTTCTGACCTTACCTGATCTGATCTTCTAATGTAGGCTTCACTTCTAAGGCTGCCAGAAATCCTTCGAGCACCATTTCCAGCTTCATCTTCCGAAATTCCTTACATAGCTCAGCTTGACTCTCTTCTACTAGCATATTCACGGTGTGACTCTTCCGACTCAAGGCATCGGCTACTACATTAGCCTTGCTGGGATGATAAAGGATTCCGACATTATAGTCCTTGATTAATTCCAACCATCTCCTTTGCCTCATATTCAGATCCGCTTGAGTGAAGATATAATTAAGACTCTTATGATCCGTATAAACTTCACATCTATTCCCAATAAGGTAATGACGCCACAACTTCAGAGCATGCACTACGGCGGCTAACTCTAAGTCATGCGTTGGGTAATTCTCCTCATGCGGCCTTAACTGTCTTGATGCATAAGCAACTACCTTCCGATTTTGCATCAACACACATCAAAATCCTTGGCGCGATGCATCACAGTAAATATCAAAACTCTGATGCACATCCGGTAATACCAATATCGGTGCGGATGTCAGTCACTTCTTCAACTCTTGGAAGCTCTTCTCGCACTCTGGCGTCCATGCAAACTTCTTCTCCTTTTTCAATAATTGTGTAAGAGGTCTAGCAATTGTTGAGAATCCTTTAATGAATCGACGGTAATATCTCGCCATTCCAAGAAAACTGCGGATCTGGGTAACCGTCTTCGGTTGCTCCCAATGCACTACTGCTTCTACTTTGCTCAAATCAACTGCAACTCCATCGATAGTCATCACTTGTCCCAGAAATTCCACTTTACTCTTCCAGATGCTAAACTTAGCAAATAACTGTTGCTCTCGAAACTTTTCGAGAACTAGCCTCAGATGTTGGGCGTGTTCTTCTCTTGTCTTGGAGTAAAAAAGTATGTCATCTATGAACACGACGACAAACTTATCCAAGTATTCCATGAAAACTTTATTCATCAAGTTCATGACATATGCAGGTGCATTTGTTAGACCAAAGGACATAACAGTAAACTCGTAATGTCCATATCTTGACGAAAATGTAGTCTTTGGTACATCTTCTGACTGAATCTTCAGCTGGTGATATCCCATGATTACAGGTCGATCTTGGAGAAAACTCCAGCTCCTACTGATCAAACAAGTCATCGATCCTGGGTAGCGGATACTTGTTCTTTATCGTCACATCATTTATTGCATGATAATCAATACACATCCGAAAACTTCCATCCTTCTTCTTGACGAATAGGACTGGCGCTCCCCATGCCGACGAACTGGGTCTTATGAATCCTTTCTCCAATAGCTCCTCGATCTGCTTCTTCATTTCCACTAACTCATCGGTAGACATCCGATAAGGTCTCTTGGCTATTGGGGTTGTACCAGGTACTAGCTCAATCACAAACTCTATGTCTCTATCTGGTGGCATACCGGGTAAATCTTCAGGAAAAACATCCGGGTACTCACTGACAACTGGTACATCTTCAATGCTGACTGTCTTCACACTATTGACCATCAACTGTCCGTTTCGAATGGCAGTTGCTTGGAATTCAACTCTTCTACCATCTGGGCTTTCGACTGATACGACTCTTCATCCACAGTCTAACACTGCCTTATGCTTGGACAACCAATCCATCCCGAGTATAACATCTATGGTCTGGGAATCCAATATAATAAGGTTCACTAGGAACTCTACCCTATTTATTAATAACTTCACCCCAGAACATCCTACATTAGATCAAAGTTCTGATCCAAGGGATTCGATTAGCAACACATGTCTAAGGTTCACCATTCTTAACCCATTTTCAAAAGCAAAAATCTGAGATATAAAGGAATGCGAAGCTCCAGAATCAAACAAAACTGTTGCAGGTACTGAGTTAACCAGTAACTTACCCAGTACGACGTTCGACGTGTTCTAAACTGTATCAGCGGTGACGTGGTTGATTCGACCTCTCACCGTTGCTTGGGGTGTAGCTCCAGCTTGAACAGCTCCACGGTTTCCTCCTGGTGCGGACGTTCTTGTAGGCGGGGTTCCAAAGTGGAGGCGAACAGGCGTCACACCTCCTCCTCGCTTAGAACAATTATTGGAGAAGTGCCCTGCCTCATTGCAACTGTAGCAGCGCTTCACCGTTGTTGGCTAACTTCCTACTGGTGCAACTCTGGCTTGTGCTGGTGTCTAGTAATTCTGTCTGGCAGGTCTCGATGCTGACGATGAGGTCTTAGCAACATTCTGATGCTGAAACCTAAAGAACTGATTAGGTGCAACTCTCAGCCTTTGTGCTCTTGGGGGTGCTCCCTGTTGTGCCATACGTTGCTTCTTATTGTCGTCCAATTCCTTGCACTTATCCTCCAGAATAAGAGCCTTGTTCACTAGTTCTTGGAAATCCGAGAATGTGTGGGTAATCAGTCCCACCTGCAGTCCTGAATTCAGTCCCTTCATGAAGCGAGACTGTCTGGCCTTATGCGTCACTACATCTTCAGGTGCATAGCGAGCTAGTTGGGTAAACTTGTTCAAGTAATTGGCCATTGACTGGTTGTCTTGCTTTAAAGCCCTGAATTCTTCCTTCTTGAGGTCCATGATCCCGTCCGGCACATGGTACTGAAGAAGGGCAATAGTAAACTCTTCCCAGGTGATCTCTTGCGGGTGCTCATGGGAAGCACAGAAGTTCTCCCACCATTCTGTGGTAGTCCCTTCCAACTGATGAGAGACATAAAGCACCCTCTCATTTCCTACACACTGGGTGATGTGCAGCTTTCTCTCTGTGGACCTCAACCAGTCATCTGCCTCTAGTGGGTTTGCATTCCTAGAGAATGTGGGAGGATGGGTCCTTATAAACTCTGAAAGCCTAGTTAGCTTGGTTGGCAGCGGCTTGGGCAGTAACTTGCTACATTGTTGCATCATAGCATGCATCAGCTGCGTCTAAGCGGCAAGGAATGCTCCAAAATTCTGCATATCCACTAGCGGTGCTGGCTGGGGGTGTGGGTGCTCAATCATTGGGGTTTACAGCTGGGCGAGAACCACTTCCACTTCCTCCGCTGTTGCCACGAGTGTTCACCATCAGTTGATTGCTCCAAGGTTTAGAGACGAGAGGGAACAAGAATAGACAAGATGTAAAGAACTTATGCTGGGTGAAAGGTATAACTTGAAATCCAACTTTATCATTTATTCAATAATAACTTGGTATAGTTGCTCACAATGCCTAAGGGCTTTGCAACACATAATTCACACTTAGCAATCAAGAAGATCCAAATTGAACTAACATACTGGAGTCTAACGCCTAAAGGGCGACTCTTATTTTTCTAAGACGCGACTCAACACTCAAGTCTCAACCACTGAACCTAAATGCTCACTCATCGATCCATCCTCCATGGGAACATCCTGGTTGACACTTGGGCGGGTGCGACGGCATCGGCTGACTGGGCTTAAGTCTTACTCAAATAAACTTGCAGGGGAAAATAAAGAAACGCGTGGTGCCAACCAATATGCCACAGGCAACTGACTGGGCTCTCCCCCTAGTTTGTCGGCCCCTCCTGGAACTCTTCCTCCAAAGCTGGCATTGATTCTTCTTCAACTGATGTTTGTGTGGTGGCAACGATGAGTACTTAAAGCACTCAGCAAGTTATGCATAGAATGCAGTCTAATACTCTACATGCATGGCTTATTACAAAGGATAGGCTAAGATGGTTCATTTGCAGTAAAGCACATTCACAATATTGATAATAGATTTAAAGCAGTAAAAAAAATAATAACAGTAATAACTTTCACAAACAAATTCACAAGTAAAAGCATTTACCATCCTAAAGCAAGTTCCTCAATTCCATCTATGAAATCATGTGCTGAAAAATTGGCTTAGAATTGAATTTGCAAAATGTGCTTGTGCATGTGTTTGACAATTTGACAAGAAATAGTAAGTTTCGCATTGGTGCCGGACCAAATTTTCAAGAAACAGTAAGTTTCCCTTGTACGCTGGATTAAATATTTGGTCCGCCGTGAACATTGTTTTGAGGCCTAAATTAACATCTACGCCGGACCAAATTGTTGGACCGTGGTGAACTGGATTTTTGACGGCTGTTTTCACATTTGTGCTGGACCGGAATTTTGGTCCGGCGTGAATGGTTTTTTGCTCGATTAGGGTTTTGAGCATTTTTGGAATTGAATTCTGGTTTGAATTTGAGATTATGAAATTTGTGAGAATTTCATGATGCTTGTTTTGAAGTGGACTTTATGCAATGCTCGTGTGAGTATTTGCATGGACTAATGTTGAGTTAAGTCGCGGACTTGTGCTCGGAATCGTTTTGTGGTTTGTTCATATGCAGGTATTGCTCGAGGGCGAATGTGGTCGATGACGGGACCGGAACTAGATTCATGGAGAAACTGAGGTTCAGGACTAGGTTTAGGAGAAACTGAGGTCTTGGTTGTTAAGGATGTCATGCGGGACGTTCGGGCTAAGAGAATGGTGCATATGAAGAATGGTTAGTCACGTGAGAATGGCAGGTGGCCATGCGCGTGCAAAGCGTTAGTCACGTGAGTATGGTAGGGTTGCCATACGTGTGCAAGAGTTGTACTCGGCCAGGTTGGGCCAAGTGGAGTTGTGTTGAATACATACTCCTAGGATTAGGAGTGGGACTCATTCTAGGATTAGGAGTAGGAATTGTATTTAGGACTCTATGTGTTTGGTCTGTATAAATAGGGGGAGGCGCCTCCTGTTTATGCATCAAGTTTTGAGCAAGCTTTAGGGTTGTACTCTTTTGTTTGGAGTACTTTAGACAAAAGAAAGGAGAAATAAAGATCAAGTTCTTCAAATCTTTTGGCGAGCTACAATTCTAGTAAGATCTATTCTCGTCATCTTTTGTCACAGCAAGCTTGTGATGTTCATAACTTTTGATCCGTAAGTCCGATCGAGCGGATTCCTTTTGGGTTCGATTTGTATTGGAATCTATTTTCTTGTGTCCAAATTTCAGATCGATCCGACGGTTGGATCTCCAGGAATTCGCGTTTTACCGAACCTCTATCATTCTATTTTTGTCGAATACGAGGCAATTATTTGGTTCTGTTTTGGGGTGAACTTTTAGTAAATCAAGAATTTGGTTTTAGCTTCCGCACAATCATTCACCCTCCCTCTGATTGCTATATTCGTATACTTCGATCCTACAAGTGGTATCAGATCAAGGTTTTTCTAATCTATCTTAACCGGTGATTAGATCAATGGATCGTTATTCGACAAAACCATGTGTGTTTGATGGTGCTGATTTTCAGTTTTGGAAGGCCAAGATGGAGGCATTCATCCAAGCACAAGGCTTCGCAATTTGGGAGAAAGTTTACAAGCTATACGAAGTTCCCGAGAATGACAACGTCAACGACGCCAATCGTGCACATGTTGAAGCAAATAGCAAGGCGCGCAACTTGATCATCCAAGGCTTGGGATGCACCGACTTCGATCGTATGGTTCATCTTCGATCCGCATATGAGGTATGGAAATCTCTTTGTGATTACCATGGGGGTTCTAACACTGTGAAAGAGGTTCGCCAAGACATCTACAAGGAGTACATGCGATTCGAGATGAAACCGGGTGAGTTGGTAGATGACTTCTTTGCACGCTTTAATAAGATTCTTAGCAATCTACGTGCTGTTGGAGTCAACTATACTAATGCGGCCAATGCTAGACAATTGCTTAGTGCTTTGGACATGTCGGTGTGGGAGATGAAAGTAACATCTACAAGAATCAACTGTCATGAGTACACTTACTTTAGATGTTCTTTATTCTAAGTTGAAAACTCATGAATTAGATGTTCTTGCTAGAAAGAATGATCATAAATCAATTGCTTTGACATCTCAATCTAGCATATCTCATAATGGTGCTGCTTCAAGTTTTGCTCTATCTTTCTTGTCTTCACTAACCGATGAACAGATTGAGCAATTCCCAGAAGAAGACTTGTCACTACTCTCTTCTCGCTTTAACAAAGCTTTGCAAAATGTGACAAAAGAGAAAGAGAGGTGGTGGTGATCCTCCAAGATGCTATGATTGTGGTGATCTCGACCATATTGGTCCAAACTGTCCTAAACTTGCAGGTAAAGCATCAAGGGAGGAGGAGGACAACGACAGAAGAAAAGAGAAGAAGAAGTTCTCTTCAAGTAATAGAAAGAAGAAGAGCTTCATCAACAGCAAAGTTGTCTACCGAGTTCTTTCCGCTCTTGAACAAGTCAATTTGAGCGATGTGGATTCGGAGAGAAGTGAGGATGATGCAACTCCAAACAAGCATGAGTTGACGGGGTTGTGTCTCATGGCTAAAAGCAGCAACAGCTTTACTAAGAATGACCACGACAGCGACTTCAATGAGGTAGATACTTCTTACGATGAATTAACTATTGTTGTTGCTCGACTTGGTAAATTGCTTGATAAACGTGACAAGAAAATTAAGAAACATGATTTTGTTGTGGAGTCATTGAATGCTGAAATTGCTAGACTTAAAACCTTGATTCCTGATAATGATGCTTGCAAATCATGTGACTTAATTTACAATGAGCTTATTTTCTTAGGAAAGAACATGTTACCTTGTTAGAGCAAATCAATGCTGAAAATGAGAAAAATGAGAAACTTGTTAAACATGCTAGTTGTTCTACCATTGATTTGCATGATACAACTCCATGTTCTAAATGCTCCATACTAGAATTGAAGTTGCATGATGCAAATGCTAGGGTTTCTCAAATGACAGAATATTTGCTTACACATAAGGTTCTTTCATGCTCAACTTGTCACACGCAAAAAGGAAAAGTGGATGTTCCCTGTAATAATTGTTTAACTCTTTCTCGAAAAATTGATTACTTGGAAAAGTCATTAGAATGTTTCACTAAAGGAAAGAAAAACCTAAACATGATCTTCGATCAATTAAAAGTCAGCACTCATAACAAAGGTTTAGGTTTTGATTCTTATGCTCATCATAAATCACATGCTCCTACTGTTGTTAAAACACTTGAAAGTGGAAAATTTGAAATTGTCAATAAGCCTAAGAAAACTGTTTTTAAATCTGTTGGTTTTTATCCTCTACTATGATGAATGCAAAATGTGCTTCTACTGTTAAAACAAAACATCATGTTAAGTACACTTGCACTCATTGTGGTAGAGATGGACATTTAGTAGACTTTTGATTTGGACTAGCTAAACAACAAAAGAGAGAAAGGTTTAATGCTAGGTCTAATTTCAGAAAGGCACACTCTACTTCTCAATATGTGCCTAGGGTGAAACAAACACCTTTTGTTGCTAAAAACACGGAAAAAGGCAAATCTGATTTTGTGCATAAGAATACTCGTATTGTGCCTACTGTTGTGCGTCGGGTGTGTCAGTACTGGATTCCTAAATATCTTCTTTCTAACCCCAGTACCGAGGCCTCGACATTTTCTGCTTCTATGTAGGCTTCTTACGCAGGGAAGGAGAACATATGGCTAGTGGATTTTGGATGCTCACACCACATGACCGGTGATAATAATTGGTTCTCCCTCACTCGTGCATCTCGTGCAAAAAGTGTTATTTTTTAAGATGCTTCTTCCACCTCTGTTTTCGCAAAAGGCACTAGTCCAAATGGTGCAGGTACAGGTGCATATGTTCAGGGGGAGAGTATCTTTGTTAATGAAGATGATGATGATGATGCTGTTGAGGATGAGATAATCGGAGTTTGCTGTGTGCTTGTGTGCTCGTTTTCAAGCTTCCCCGCGTGCTTCACATCGACAAGCTATCAAGCGAATTTTTAGGTATCTCCATGGTACTCAAGATTTTAGCATTTGGCTTTCTGCTTCCTTATGCATTAGTTTAAGAACTTTCTCTGATGCTGAATTTGGAGGATGTAGAATTGATAGAAAAAGTACATCTGGTTCATGCCACTTCTTGAGTAATTATCTTTCTTGGGCATATTGACATTAGATTTCACTTTCTAAGAGATCATGTTGAAAAAGGGAACATTGTGCTTCATCATGTGGATACTGAACATCAATTGGCAGACTTGGGATTGTTCATCCAATGGGTTTATTTTGAGGGGGAGTTTCGTTGCCAAGTTGTTTGACTTGATGAGCTTACTTTATCATATTTCTTTATATATTATGTAATTGAGCTGATATATGATAATCTAAATTGTTCCACTTAAACTAAAAATGACATTGCGGAATTCCTTGGTCAGATTTTCTATAGCTAAATACTCTATGAGATCTTACTCTTCTAGGCTTGATATTGAATCTTCTTGACAAACTTGGGCTATGAAGCAAGTGTGTTTTCAGTTTTACTCTTTCAAAAGACCTTTTAATCTTTTTGCATGTTTACAATCAAAGAAAAAGAAAAGAAAAGGGAATCAGTAAAAAAAAGGGTTGTTAAAAGCAAAAGCCTCAAGTTATGTGTTTCAAGCATGCTTTCCCTAAAAATATAAGATGTCTGCTTCAAGCATGCCATTCCCTCAAGATAAGATGTATGCTTCAAGCATGCCACTCCTAGAAAATAAAAGAAGTATGCTTCCCACCATGACACATGCAGTTTATTGTTCAAAGATTAAAATGGTCTACTAGATTGGAGTTGAAACTACTTGCTCGCCCTGAGTTGTTAGTTGTTTCAGTTTTGAGCCTTTGCTTTTCTACTAAGGTCTTGCTTAGTACTTGGCTATAGTTGACTGACTTGAGGTTGAGATGCATGTCATTCCCTAACTTGTTAAAATCATATCAAGATCATGTATTTTGCGTATTATGTGATATATAAGGTTATATGATCAAATGAGCTCATCTTTTCCTATCTTGGCACTCCTTTTGTTTCTTCTTGTGAAATCATTGCTATAAGGAAAATGTAACACCCCAATTTTTGCTTTTCATGAATTTAAATGAAATTTGGCACTTTGGTGAATTTTTGGAATTTTCTGGAATTTATTTGTATTTATTTGGAATTTATTTGAATTTATTCCCTTTTGAAATAATTAAAGAATTTGATTTTACAAATAAAATTTTGTTGGAAATATTTTATTTGGGTTCAAAATGTTCCAAAGTATTTTTCATAATTTTTCTGGAATTTTTCTGAGTATTTTGTTTTTTTCTGGATTTATTTGAATTTTCTACGAACTAACTAATTATTTAATCGCTGAAATTGTCGAACGGGTTTTACTGTTCCACCGACCGAGCCCGAGTCGGACATGAGTCCGAGTCCGAGTTCGATCGGATCCGATCCGGATCCGTGCGTGCCGGGCCATCGTGGCCGTTGATCGCGCCACGTGTACGGCCCTCCGCCATCGTCTCCACCCGAGTCCGAGACGGACTCCTCCGCCGCGTAGCCGCCGTGTCCGTTAGGGTTTCGCGGTTTGCGCGCATGCCGAGGCGCTATTTAAAGCCCCGACGCCACCTCGTTGAAGCTCTTTGCCGTGCGCACCATTCGCCTCAAGTTTCTGAGCTTTAACCACCGCCGCGGAGGCGCAATCGCTCGCCATAGTTGGAGAAGCCCTCCGCCTCGGTTTTTGCCTCGCCCCGCCGTCGTCCGCCGCCCTCCGCCGCGTCTGTGGTGACCGTCGCGTCGAGACGCACCCGTGCGTACCACTCACCTCGCCGGAGAAGCCCCGGAGTGTCGTCGACTTGGTCGTCGTCCTCGGTTCTGGCCACCCAGCGCCGCCGCGTGCCATCGCCGCCCCCGAGCTACGTGCACCGTCGGATCCAGATCGGACGGCAACAGTGAGTTCACGTGTTTCCCCGAACCGTAGAACCTAGATCGGATCTGGACCGTTGGATCTAGATCCAACGGCCCACGATCGCCACGTGCTGGTAACTGTGTTAACCTAGGGTAGATCTAGACCGTTAGATCTAGATCCTACGGCCAAGGTTAGTAGCGTTGTAGCCTTAGAGTTAGATCTGGACCGTCCGATCCGAATCGAACGGCTCGGATCGTGCCACGTAGCCCAGGCCACCGCACCGCTCGCGTGGAAACGTGCCACTGACATGCGAGGCCCGCATGTCAGCGACCGCCCGATCCGGTGGACCAGCTCCACCGTGGACCAGGCAAAGACGCTGCGGATCGAGCTCAGATCGGACACGCGGGCAAGACCGGGTGATGCCACGTGTCTTGATGACGTTATGCTGACGTCATCACGGGAGCCGTCCGATGCGGACGTCAGCAGGACCACGTGGACCAATCAGGTGCTGACGCGTGTCGGTGCTGACGCAATAATTATTTTTCGAAAAAGAAAAAGGATTTATTAATTCAAATAATTGATTTCAAAAATGGATTCAAATTTCAAACACTTATAACTTTTGCGTTTCAACTCCGATTTGAGTGATTCAAATTTCTAAATTTTCATAAAAATGAGACATACTCAAATATGAATTTTAATTAATTTTTGATGATGAATATTTCTTTTTTATAATTAATTAATGTTTTCTTTAAACTTTAAATGGTTATAACTTTTGCGTTTTAACTCCGATTTCGACGATTCAAGTTCCTAAAAATTCATAAAATTATGATCTCTCTGTTTATGAACTTTATTTGGATGTTTGGACACTTTTTGTCTACTGTTTATTTATTTATTGCTATTTGCACGCTTTACGAGTAGACGTTGAAGTGCCCGAAGGCTTCGAAGGTGAAGTGTTGACCCAGGAGCCAGCTCAGGACCAAGAACAAGTACACTTTGAAGGCAAGTTGTGCTTTGACCATGTTGATCCCATTTTCAAATTAATTTGGTTTAAATTATTGCATGCTAGTTTGATTAGAAAATGTTTTACTTAATTATGGGAAATTAGATAAATGCCAAATTGCTGTATGACACCTTGGTTAATTGAATATGTGCCATGACCCCCTTGTCACCCTAGCTGTGGATTACTAGTTGGACATTATTAAATTGCCAACATGGGAATTTAGATCGTTGTAGTAGATTGCTTAGACCTGCTACGCGCTTATGACATGATTTTGGACAATCAAATGTTAATATTGACTTAATGTTATATTGAACCTGTTTTGGAAAGGTATCATGTGTTGTGATGTTGATGGCACGTGGTGCATGGTAATCAACTAGGGTTTGATAAATAGATTTCGACCGGGGCATGTGGCAAGAATGATCGGGTGGGCCAGTTGTGGCACCGGGAACGATGTTTTGGTTTTTCGGGTAGTCTTGCCCTGGTTACCCTAAGGACTTAACCTTCCAAGCCTTTGAACTAAGTCAAACGTGCAACCACATGTCTGTAATGGGACGGACCTAGTTGATTAAGTTGCTAATAACATACCTGTGGGACCTCGGGGTGACAACTATACCTTTTGTGTAGTTGTACGGGGGAGCGTACCAGGGCTGCGGCCAGGTACCCATCTTACGGTGGATTGGCCTAAACTTCACCCTCGCTAAGGGAAGGGTTAGTGTGCAATCACCGGGGAGGACCACTTGTGCTGTTAGAAGTTTCTGAAAAACTTTGTTACGGACACTCGCCTTTGTGGTGTTTGGCTGTATCTTGTGGGTAAAGTGCATAACCTCTGCAGAGTGTAAAATCTATTCGAATAGCCGTGTCCGCGGCATTGGACATTGCTCGGGGATTACAGTCAAGGGTTAGACTTTGATGAAAAACAACTTGGATTTGGAGAAAGGGTTTGGTTTAAATGATGATGTCGATGGAAATGTGGACTAGGATTGGGGAAGATGTTTATTTAACTCCTAGAAAAGTTATACTTGTCTCTACTGCTTTCGAATCTATTTATGATACTTATCAAATGCTGTTTACTGCAATTATACCTTGAGCTATTCCTTCATACTAAGCCATGCATGTAGTGTATTAGTTTGCATTCTGTGCATGACTTGCTGAGTACCAAGTACTCACCCTTGCCACAATACAACACCAGTTGAAGAAGAGTCTACACCAGCTTCGGAGGAGGAACTCTAAGAGGAAGCGTCTAACTAGGGAGCGAGCCCAGTCAGTTGCTTGTGGTATACTGGATGGCGCCACGAAGTTATCTTATTTTCCGCTGCTGTTATTTCTCTTTATTTAAGTTCTCGCCCTGCGTGGCGTATATTTGTAACTTGACCTTAAGGTCGAGCAACCAGCTTGGTTAACTAATTAAGGTACCTTATTATTTCGTTGAGTATGATCGTGATATTTACCAATGTTGAGACTGTGTGCACTAGCGCGTTCCTGGACTAGTGCTGAATACACAGAGGGTCCGGATTTGCAAATTCGGGTCCCGATATAGGTGGTATCAGAGCCATATTGACTGTAGGCTCACCCATAGCTAGAATGGTCGTAGTGAGGATAAAACTTATTTTCTAAAGTTAAAAGTGGTCAAGATAATGAATGAATTCTCGCCTTACCCCTTTCTTTCTCGTTCATACCCCCTGCTGAGTTCTTTTTGTCTTCCACATTGATTTCAAAATGTTGCGTTCTTACGCGAGCGTCTTTTGGCAGATGATGATGAAGAACAACTACGCCGAGCGTGAGGGAGGCTATGCCGCCGAGTTGTGGCGTATGCTTCAGTTTCTTGGTGGTTTTGAGAGGCCGCTCTACCGAGGGACTACACTTGTACAGGCAGGAGTGGTCGTAGGATGGGACGTCCGGATCACGGTGTATGCCCGAGAGAAGACAAAGTTCAGCCGCCCATTCCACTTCTACGCCAGGAGGTCTGCCAAAAGACGCTACCATCACTCACTTAGCCAGATTCGTCGCCGCCCAGGAAGAGCTGATCGACGACACAGTTCAGGAGTTGAAGAAGGCTCGCGAGCAGGTTGAGGAGGAGAAGAAGCACTTGGAGAATGCCCATGAGTACGTAGTTTATGCTGCAGAAAGGATCGCAGAGCTGGAGACCGCACTGTATGGACAGGACCCCGATTCAGTGTTAGAGTTGGAAGCCCCAGAGCCAGAGGAGGACCCAGAAGAGGCGCCACCTGCACCCGCGCTAGAGCCACAGCACCAGCCAGATCCAGAGCCAGAGGAAGACGCCGCGTCGTCAACCACAGCTGCAGTTGCAGGGCATGGCGATTGCTTCGCGCCTATGCCACCGCACCCGCCGCGAGGAGGCAGTGGAGGTTTTCTCGATGAGTGAGCGTAGGTTTTGCTGTTAGGACTCCTTCGTCGAGTCGCGTTATAGAATAAGATTCACCCTTAGAGGCGTTGGATTTTCGTTGCTTGTTGAGTGTGCAGTATGTGTTGCAAGGCCCTTAGGCATTGTAAGCAACCATACCAAGTTATTATTTTAATAATAAAGTTGGATTTTGAGTTACACTTTTCCCCCGCATAAGTTTCCCTACTACTTGTCTATTCTTGTTCCCTCTCATCTCTAAACCTTGAGCAACCGACAGATGGTGAACACCCATAGAAACCTTGGAGGCAACGGTAGTGGTTCTCGCCCAACTGGAAACCCCAACGATGGAGCACCTGCACCCCACCCAGCACCGCCAGTTGACATGCAGAACTTTGGAGCATTTCTTGCTGCACAGACCCAGTTGATGCATGCTATAATGCAACAGATGCATCAGATCACCACTCACGCCAATGCTAATCAGAATAATCAAGTCAATTAGGGACAATGCCAGAATACAAGACTGTCAGAGTTCATGAGGACTCATCCACCCACTTTTTCTGGAAATGCCAATCCGTTGGAGGCCGATGATTGGTTAAGGTCGATTGAGAGGAAACTACACATTGCTCAATGCATGGGAAATGAGAAGGTACTCTACGCTTCTCATCGGTTGGAAGGGACAGCTGCCGAATGGTGGGAGAACTTCTGCGCAATGCGGGAGAATCCACAGGACATTACCTGGGAAGAATTCGCAGCTGCTTTCCGTCAGTATCATGTGCTGGAGGGAATTATGGACCTCAAGAAGGAAGAGTTCAGAGCACTGAAGCAAGGTAATCAGCCGGTGGCCGAATACCTGAATAAGATCACACAGCTTGCACGTTACGCACCTGAAGACGTAGCGACAGATAAGGCTAGACAATCTCGCTTTATGAAGGGACTTAACTCAGGACTGCAGGTGGGACTGATCACCCAAACCTTTCCAGATTTCCAGGAGCTTGTGAACAAGGCGCTCATTCTAGAAGATTAGCGCAAGGAACTGGATGAGAACCGGAAGCGAAGGATGCAACAGCAGGGATCGCGTCAGGGAGCACAACAATGCTTGAGGGTTGTGCCAAATCAGTTTTTCAGATTCCAGCCGTAGAATGCATTGAGGACGCCACACCAAAGACCTGCACTGGCCAATCATAATTATCGACCCAGCTCCACCCGTAAATGCTACTTCAGGCAATCAACAGGGGACAGTGAGACGCTGCTACACATGCAACAAGCCAGGGCACTTCTCCAACAATTGCCCTAAGAAGACAGCAGGAGTGACCCTAGTCCGCTTCAATCTGGGATCCACACCAACCAGGACGCCAGCACCAGGAGCAAACCGCGGGACAGCACAGCCAGGAGCAGCACCCCAGACCATAGTGAGAGGCCGAGTCAACCATGTTACCGCAGAGGCACTCCAGAATGCCATGGACGTCGTGCTGGGTAAGTTACTTGTCAACTCAGTACCTACAGCAGTTTTGTTTGACTCTGGAGCTTCGCATTCGTTTGTTTCTCAAGGTTTTGCTGCTAAAAATGATTTGGAGATTGCAAGACTTAAATGCATGCTTTTAGTTCAAACCCCTAGTTCCGAACTCCGAACTAAAGTAGGATGTTCTGGGGTGAGAATATTAATAGATGGGGTAGAGTTCCTAGCGAACCTTATTATATTGGAAACCCAGACCTTAGATGTTATTTTGGGAATGGATTGGTTATCCAAGCACAAGGTCGTATTGGATTGTGGACGAAGGATTATCTCAGTTGAGGACCAGTGTGGAAGGAAAGTGGAATTTCAAGCTACCGCTGTTAGAGATGGACAATTGATGGTTAACAGCGCAAAAGCGATCAGCATAGAAGATGTATCAGTAGTGAATGAGTACCCAGACGTTTTTCCTGAAGATCTACCTGGGATACCGCCGGACAGAGACATAGAGTTTGTGATAGAGCTTCTATCTGGTACAGCGCCAATAGCAAAGAGACCCTATCGGATGTCCACCGAAGAATTGGTAGAGATGAAGAAGCAACTTGAAGAGTTGATGGAAAAAGGATTCATCAGACCGAGTTCGTCGCCGTGGGGAGCGCCAGTTCTGTTCGTCAAAAAGGACAGGAGTTTCAGGATGTGCATTGACTACCGTGCACTTAATAAAGTCACCGTGAAGAATAAATACCCGCTACCCAGGATCGATGATCTGTTTGATCAGTTGAGAGGAGCCGGAGTTTCCTCCAAGATTGATCTGAGATCGGGATACCACCAGTTGAAGATCCGATCTGAGGATATTCCGAAGACCGCATTTTCGTCCAGATACGGACATTACGAGTTTACAGTTATGTCCTTCTGGCCTCGATTTAATGCGCCGGCTTATTTCATGAATATGATGAATAAGGTGTTCATGGAATATCTGGACAAGTTTGTCGTCGTGTTCATAGATGACATTCTCATCTACTCCAAGACGAAGGAAGAACATGCAGAGCACTTGAGGCGAGTGTTGGAGAAGCTGAGGGAACAGCAACTCTTCGCTAAATTTAGTAAGTGTGACTTTTGGAAGGACAAGGTGGAATTCCTCGGACATGTAATGACCGCAGAAGGAGTCGCCGTCGACCCAAGCAAGGTAGAAGTTGTGCTACACTGGGAGCAGCCGAAGACCGTAACCCAGATCCGGAGTTTCCTTGGGATGGCAGGATACTACTGCCGCTTCATTGAAGGCTTTTCAACAATTGCGAGACCTCTTACGCAATTGTTGAAGAAGGAGAAGAAGTTTGCCTGGACGCCAGAGTGCGAGCAGGGTTTTCATGAGCTGAAGAAGCGATTGACATCAGCACCAGTGTTAGTTCTACCGGATGTTAATCAGAGCTTTGATATTTATTGTGATGCATCGCACCAATGACTTGGATGTGTGCTGATGCAGAACGGAAAGGTCGTCGCTTATGCATCAAGGCAGTTGAGGCCGCATGAGGAGAATTATCCGACGCATGACCTAGAGTTAGCTGCAGTAGTGCATGCTTTGAAGTGTACACGGATCATAAGAGTCTTAAGTACATCTTCACCTAATCAGACCTGAACATGAGGCAGAGGAGATGGCTAGAGTTGATCAAGAATTATAACGTTGGAATCCATTACCATCCCGGAAAGGCCAACGTGGTGGCTGATGCTCTGAGTAGGAAGAGCCATACTGTGAACCTGTTGATAGCCACGAGTCAAGATGAGCTGTGTGAGGATTTCCATAGGATGAAGATTGAAGTCATACCAGGAGGGTTCTTCGCCGCATTAGAAATGAAGCCCACTCTGGGGGATCGGATCCGAGAAGGACACAAGGATGATGACAAGATCCGCAGGATTAAGTCCAAGATGGATGAAGGCAAGGCAAAAGACTTCAAGCTGGATGAGCAAGGCATGTTATGGATGAAGGATCGAATCTGTGTGCCAGACGAGAATGAGCTGAAGCAGCTGATCCTAGAAGAAGCCCATGACTCCAAGTATTCAATTCATCCGGGAAGCGCCAAGATGTATCAGGATTTAAAGGAAAGATTCTGGTGGTCAAGTATGAAGCGTGAAGTTGCCGAGCATGTTGCGCTGTGCGACATATGTCAGAGAGTCAAGGCAATGCATCAGAGACCGGCAGGGTTGCTACAGCCATTGAAAATACCTGAGTGGAAATGGGAGGAGATCGGAATGGACTTCATTACCGGTTTACTGAAAAACCACGGTGGATATGACTCCATATGGGTTATAGTAGACCGCTTGACTAAGGTCGCTCACTTTATTCCCGTGAAGACAACCTATTCGGGAGATAAGTTAGTCGAGTTGTACATGACCAGGATCGTCTGTCTGCACGGAGTGCCAAAGAAGATTGTATCGGACAGAGGTACCCAGTTTACCTCGAGGTTTTGGAACAAACTGCATGAAGCCATGGGAACCCGTTTGAACTTCAGTACAGCTTATCAACCGCAGACGGATGGGTGTCGGGACCCGAATTTGCAAATCCGGACCCTCTGTGTATTCAGCACTAGTCCAGGATCACGCTAGTGCACACAGTCTCAACATAGATGAATATCACAATCATACACAGCGGAATAATAAAAGTAACCCAATAATAGAATATAAACTATTGAACGACCTTAAGGTCAACCTTTCATTTACGAAACCTTGACGGCTTCAACTCCAAATAAGCAGCAGCGGAACGAAGAACATCGGTGAATCCCATCAATACGCCACAGGCAACTGACAGGGTTCGACTCCTAGATAATCCCCTTCTCACGGAACTTCTTCTTCTTCGACGAGGTAGACTTTTGCTCACTGGTGATTGTTTGTTTGCAAGGGGTGAGTACATAAAGCACTCAGCAAGTCATGCACAGAATGCAAGTCTAATAGCTATATGCATGGCTTATTCCAAATGACAGTCAAGGGGTTATTTTGCAATAAACAGCATTCACAAATATTCATAATAGATTGTAAATCGGTAAAATAGATAATAATAGTAATAATTTCACAATTGTTTCAAAAGTAAACCATTCCACATCCTTAACCAATTATCACTTTTCCACAGGCAAACTGCCTCCAAACCCAAGTTCAATTTTGAGAAAAGCTAACCCTTGATCAGTAATCCCCGAGCATTGTCCAAAGACCATGGACTCGGCTATTCGAATAGGTTTTACACTCTGCAGAGGTTATATACTTTACCCACAAGATACAATCCACTCACCACGTCGGTAGTGAATCGCCATACAAGAGTATGCGAATGAGCGATCATAACAAAGTCTTTCTAAGCCTCTAACTACACAAGTGAACCTCTCCGGTTTTTGCCCTACACCATCCCTTCCCTTAGCTAAGGCGAAGTATGGGACCGACATACCGTTGGATGGGTACCATGCCGCAGCCCTGGTACGCTCCCCCTTCAATCTACACAAACGGTGTAGTTGACACCCCGAGGTACCACAAGTAAGTTATTAGCAACTTAATCAACTAGGTCCGTCCCATTACAGACATGTGGTTGTACGATTGACTCAGTTCAAAGGCTTGCAAGGTTAAGTCCTTAGGGTGACCAGGGCAAGACTACCCGAAGAACCAAAACATCATCCCCAGTGCCACAACTGGCCCACCTGATCATTCTTGCCACATGCCCCGGTCAAAAACTATTTATCAAAACCCAGTTGATTACCATGCACCACGTGCCATCAACATCACATGATACCTTTCCAAAACAGGTTCAATATATCATTAAGTCAATATTAACATTTGATTGTCCAAAATCATGTCATGAGCACGAAAGGTGTCTAAGCAACATACTACAACGGTCTAATTTCCCATGTTGGCAATTTAATAATGTCCAACCAAGAAACCACAACTAGGGTGACAAGGGGTCATGGCACATATTTAAATAATCAAGGTGTCATACAGCAAATTGGTATTTATCTAATCCCCCATATTTAAATAAAGTATTTTTCTAATTGAACTAGCATGCAATAATTTGAATCAAAATAAGTTTCAAAATGGGATCAACATGGTCAAAGCACAACTTGCCTGGCCCTTGCAAACTTTACTGTCTTTTACTCTTTATCCTTGATCCTTGGTCCTCGATCTTCAACTTCCACTTTCTCGATCCTCAGCTCGTTCGAACGATTTCCGGACGACGCGTCTAACGATTAAAGAAGAAGCAAATACAAACCAATTCAAAAGACAAATCAAGTAAACTCCAAATTAAGAACGAACAGCATTGGGCACAACGGCTTGGGAGAGATTTGGGAACTCGAACGGATTAGATCGAAGAGTTGACAAAAGAGAACGGGCTTTCGGCAAAACACCGAAAAGGGAAAGACTAATAACTGGGAAAGAAAGAATAATATTCCGAAGAATATTTCTTCCGAAGTTATTATCTTGATTGGACAGATAGCGACATATGGGCTCTCGATCTATAGATCGGGTCCATAAGAATATGTTAGTTCACAGTGAACTAAACTGATTCTCAAAGTTGACTTTTGTTGACCGAACGGACACAGTCAAACAAAAGAGAAGAAGACTGATAGACTAGATTAGGCACAAAAGTATGACACATGGCCATTGGTCTATCGACCAAGTCCACGAAGGAATTCTCGATTAATGGCAGATTAGGTTTTCAGGGATAAGACAAGACAAGTGTCTTACCACGATTGAAACAACGGAAAAGATTGCAAAGATAACAACGCGGCTCACGATAAACTCAGTTCATCAAACCGATCTTAGGTTAGGGTTTTGATTCGGCTTTGAAGATGATATGACGATGAGACTAGGCTCACGTCATGATGATAGAACAGATGAAGGCATCGCACTAAGGTTTGTGCATGAATGCACGCATGCGATGACAACGAAGCGATGAGAGCCAATCGTTAACGATGAAGTGTTAACGGCGGAGCGTTAACGGAAAAACATTAACGGTGGAAGGCTAACGACGGAATGTTAACGGTGGAGCGTTAATGGTGAAACGTTAACGGAGGAACGTTAACGACGAAACGTTAACGACGGAGCGTTAACGACGGAGCGTGAACGGTGGAACGTTAACGGCAAAACGTTAACGGAGGAACGTTAACGACGAAACGTTAAGGGAGGAACGTTAACGGGAAAACGTTAACGGGGAAACGTTAACGGTGGAACGTTAACGGAAAAACGTTAACGGAGGAACGTTAACGACGGAGCGTTAACGACGAAACGTTAACGTCGGGAAAATGTTAACGGAGGAACGTTAACAACGACGGTCGAACAATGATAGGAGACTTCATGAAGCGAAGTAGCGACCGTCGATACAACGACATGGACGCGACAAAACGCTACCAAGGACGGCTAACCGGTGTGCGAACCGGCGGCACGGGCTAGGTTGAAAAACGACGGGTTTAGGCCGGAATCGGCTCCGACGGCAAACGGAGACCAAAAGAACCTTAATGATGGACCAAAACAGTACAACATGATCCTCCGGACGCGACAACACGGCCGGAGCGAACCAAAATAGCCGGCGTCAAAAGGCGACGCGCGGCGACGGCAAACGGTGGCCTAAATATATAAAAAAAATTCCGGAGGATGGGATGGCAAAGGGAGAATGTCTACTGCGTAGAACGCGGCGAGACGAACTCAACGGTATAGGCGGATTTTGCGGCGCCCTTCCGGATTAATCACAAACTGGCGATTAACGGGTTTCGGATCAAAACTTTGGACGGCTATAACTTCTAGAATAATGATTGGAACTTAACGAAATTTGACCGAGAGCTAGATGGGACCAAGAGTCACACCGTGACGCAGGTGGCTCGAAGAAATACCTTCTGGAACAGCGGGGAACGCGCGAGGAAGTTTGCCGCTGTCTGGAACGCAGTCTGAACGGAGAATTTATTTTTCTGCGCCAAATCCAGAGGGCAAAACCTTGGGGCAAGATGTGCATCCTGTAGAGGACATCCCTAGGAGTCTACACAAAAAATTTCACCGTCAAACTCGAAAAATTGAGGGAGTTATGGCCTCGGCAAGATTCGAGATTGAAACGGCCGTAACTTTTGATCCCGTGGACCAAATTGGCTGAATTTTGGACAGCAAACAGATGGTACCTTGTGGCACACCACGGAGAAGACGGATCTCGAAAAGAGTCGACGAGATGCCCGGGACGCGGCTCCAAAGTTCGGCCGACGTTGGGCGACGTTCGGGCGACATGGCGGCGGCTCGGGTGTTTTGGAGACTAATCTGTGGCTAGGGGCGCGTGGGAGGAGTTTAGGAACCCTTATATAAGTTTGGGGAAGAGGCTAGATCAAGAAAAATCAAGTTTGGACGTGTTTGGAGGTGTTTGGGTCGGTTTGGGCATTAAACCGAACACTTACCGTGCATGAAACGGACACGGGGTGACGTGGCAGCTCATGGGCGCTTGGATTGCCATCGGGTGGCTGAAAAAGGGCGGGCGGCGTGGCCTGCCAAGGGCGCAGGCGCGCGTGGGTACAGGCGCGGCCCAGGCGGGCGTGTGGCTCACGGCCGGGCGCCAGCAGAGCCGGCGCGCTGGGAAAGGGGCGCCTGGCGAGCGGAAGCGAGGGCGCTGGCCAATGGCGGCGTGGCTGCGGCCGGCGAAGGCGAGGCCCAGCTACAATGGCGCGGAGGCTACCGGGTCAAGGCGGGCACATTGGGTGGGTCATGGGAGGCGGGGTGGGCTGGCGCAGGAGAGAGAAAGGGGATGAGGCCCAATACTAATTTTCGGAATTTCCAAGAATTTTCGAATTAAAATAACTCCACAAATTCAAATAAATCATTAGAGGCAATAAAAATAGCAGAAAAATTATAGAAAAATTCCAGAAAATATTTTGAGACATTTCCAACTCAAATAAAATATTTTCAACAAAAATTTATATAAACTTTTCCAAATAATTAATTAAATTCAATAAAAGGTCCTAATACAAAATGATTCCGAATAAATCCAATAAATAGCAAACGAGCTCCGAAAAATCTCAAAATTTACAGGAAAACTTCTTGAAGCACAAGGAATCCAAATAAAATAAAATAAATTTTATTTGAGGTTTAGAATAATCAAATTAAATTGTTTTAGCTTTTAGAAAATTCAAATCAAGCTTTATAAATGCGAGAAAATCAACGAAAATTTTGGGAAGCTAAACAAAACCAAAAATTTTTGAAAACCCAAATTTTGGGATGTTACAATGGGCAAACCGAAAGAGTTAATCAGATTCTAGAGGACATGCTACAAGCTTGTGCATTGGCTTATGCTACCTCTTGGGATAAGAGTCTGCCGTACGCTGAGTTCAGTTACAACAACGGCTATCAATCAAGTTTGCAAATGTCACCATTTGAAGCACTATATGGTCGACCTTGTCGAACACCGTTGAACTGGAATGAGACAGGAGAGCGCCGCGTCTTTGGACCGGACATTCTTCAAGAAGCGAAAGAGCAGATTGCCATGATCCGGGAAAGGCTGAAGATAGCACAGTCAAGACAGAAGAGCTACGCCGATAACCGTCGCCGAGACCTGAGCTTTGAACCAGAGGATTTCGTGTACCTTAGGGTTACACCCCTCAGGGGAGTTAAGAGATTCCATGCCAAAGGGAAGCTCGCACCGCGATATGTCGAACCATTTAAGATTTTGAGCCGCAGAGGCGAAGTTGCTTACCAGCTGGAGTTACCGCAATCATTGGCAGGAGTACATGACGTGTTACATGTGTCCCAGCTGAAGAAGTGTCTCTGAGTTCCAGACGAGCAAACACCCCTGGAGTCGATCGAGCTCCAGGAAGATCTGACCTACAAGGAACACCCCGTCAAGATTCTAGACACTATGGATCGAGAGACGAGAAACAAGTCAACCCATTTCTGCAGAGTGCAATGGAGCAACCATGCGGAGAGTGAAGCAACTTGGGAGCGCAAAGAGGATTTGAAGAAAGAGTTTCCGAACCTATTCCTTAGTAAGCCCTGAATCTCGGGGACGAGATTCTGTTAAGGGAGGACTTGGTCGTCGTCCTCGGTTCCGGCCACCCAGCGCCGCCGCGTGCCATCGCCGCCCCCGAGCTACGTGCACCGTCGGATCCAGATCGGACGGCAACAGTGAGTTCACGTGTTTCCCCGAACCGTAGAATCTAGATCGGATCTGGACCGTTGGATCTAGATCCAACGGCCCACGATCGCCACGTGCTGGTAACTGTGTTAACCTAGGGTAGATCTAGACCGTTAGATCTAGATCCTACGGCCAAGGTTAGTAGCGTTGTAGCCTTAGGGTTAGATCTGGACCGTCCGATCCGAATCGAACGGCTCGGATCGTGCCACGTAGCCCAGGCCACCGCACCGCGCGCGTGGAAACGTGCCACTGACATGCGAGGCCCACATGTCAGCGACCGCCCGATCCGGTGGACCAGCTCCACCGTGGACCGGGCAGCACGCGTGGACTGAGCCCGTAGACCGGAACACGTGGCAGCACCCGGGTGATGCCACGTGTCTTGATGACGTCATGCTGACGTCATCACGGGAGCCGTCCGATGCGGACGTCAGCAGGACCACGTGGACCAATCAGGTGCTGACGTGAGTCGGTGCTGACGCAATAATTATTTTCCGAAAAAGAAAAAGGATTTATTAATTCAAATAATTGATTTCAAAAATGGATTCAAACTTCAAACGCTTATAACTTTTGCGTTTCAACTCCGATTTGAGTGATTCAAATTTCTAAATTTTCATAAAAATGAGACCTACTCAAATATGAATTTTAATTAATTTTTGATGATGAATATTTCTTTGTTTATAATTAATTAATGCTTTCTTTAAACTTTAAACGGTTATAACTTTTGCGTTTTAACTCCGATTTCGAGGATTCAAGTTCCTAAAAATTCATAAAATTATGATCTCTCTGTTTATGAATTTTATTTGGATGTTTGGACACTTTTTGTCTACTGTTTATTTATTTATTTATTGCTATTTGCACGCTTTACGAGTAGACGTTGAAGTGCCCGAAGGCTTCGAAGGTGAAGTGTTGACCAGAGCCACCGGGACCAAGAACAAGTACTCTTTGAAGGCAAGTTGTGCTTTGACCATGTTGATCCCATTTTCAAATTAATTTGGTTTAAATTATTGCATGCTAGTTTGATTAGAAAATGTTTTACTTAATTATGGGAAATTAGATAAATGCCAAATTGCTGTATGACACCTTGGTTAATTGAATATGTGCCATGACCCCCTTGTCACCCTAGCTATGGATTACTATTTGGACATTATTAAATTGCCAACATGGGAATTTAGATCGTTGTAGTAGATTGCATAGACCTGCTACGCGCTTATGACATGATTTTGGACAATCAAATGTTAATATTGACTTAATGTTATATTGAACCAGTTTTGCAAAGGTATCATGTGTTGTGATGTTGATGGCACGTGGTGCATGGTAATCAACTAGGGTTTGATAAATAAATTTCGACCGGGGCATGTGGCAAGAATGATCGGGTGGGCCAGTTGTGGCACCGGGAACGATGTTTTGGTTTTTCGGGTAGTCTTGCCCTGGTTACCCTAAGGACTTAACCTTGCAAGCCTTTGAACTGAGTCAAACGTGCAACCACATGTCTGTAATGGGACAGACCAAGTTGATTAAGTTGCTAATAACGTACCTGTGGGACCTCGGGGTGACAACTATACCTTTTGTGTAGTTGTACGGGGGAGCGTACCGGGGCTGCGGCCAGGTACCCATCGAACGGTGGATTGGCCTAAACTTCGCCTTCGCTAAGGGAAGGGTTAGTGTGCAATCACCAGGGAGGACCACTTGTGTTGTTAGAAGTTTCCGAAAGACTTTTTTACGGACACTCGCCTTTGTGGTGTTTGGCTGTATCTTGTGGGTAAAGTGCATAACCTCTGCAGAGTGTAAAATCTATTCGAATAGCCGTGTTCGCGGCATTGGACATTGCTTGGGGATTACAGTCAAGGGTTAGACTTTGATGAAAAACAACTTGGATTTGGAGAAAGGGTTTGGTTTAAATTATGATGTCGATGGAAATGTGGACTAGGATTGGGGAAGATGTTTATTTAACTCCTGGAAAAGTTATTGATCTTATATTTGTCTCTACTGCTTTCGAATCTATTTATGATACTTGTCAAATGCTATTTACTGCAATTATACCTTGAGCTATTCCTTCATAATAAGCCATGCATGTAGTGTATTAGTTTGCATTCTGTGCATGACTTGCTGAGTACCAAGTACTCACCCTTGCCACAATACAACACCAGTTGAAGAAGAGTCTACACCAGCTTCGGAGGAGGAACTCCAAGAGGAAGCGTCTAACTAGGGAGCGAGCCCAGTCAGTTGCCTGTGGTATACTGGATGGCGCCATGAAGTTATCTTATTTTCTGCTGCTGTTATTTCTCTTTATTTAAGTTCTCGCCCTGCGTGGCGTATATTTATAACTTAACCTTAAGTTCGAGCAACCAGCTTGGTTAACTAATTAAGGTACCTTATTATTTCGTTGAGTATGATCGTGGTATTTACCAATGTTGAGATTGTGTGCACTAGCGCGTTCCTGGACTAGTGCTGAATACACAGAGGGTCCGGATTTGCAAATTCGTGTCCCGATAGAAAATTTTTAACATGTTCTCTTTTGTACTCTTGATGAATCCATTGTCAAAGGGGGAGAAGTTTTTGGAATCTTTGAGAAGTTCAAAGAAAAAGGGGAGAAGTTTTTAGAAATTTGAGAAGTTTGAAAATTTTGGAATTTTTGGGCACATTGCACATTCACACACGTTTTCCTTCTTAGGGGAAGATTTTTCGTATTTTCACCCAAGGAGAGTTTGTTACTTAGCATATTGGTCAAAAGTGGAGTTTCTGTGTTTTCTCACTTTGGTTTTGGTGTTAACTCTTTGGATCTCAAAAATTCTTTAGTGAAGTGAATGCCAAATGTTCAATTCTAAGTGGTGTTGCCAGTTTTCATCAAGGGGGAGATTGTGAAATCATGTGCTAAAAATTGGCTTAGAATTGAATTTGCAAAATGTGCTTGTGCATGTGTTTGACAATTTGACAAGAAATAGTAAGTTTCGCATTGGCGCTGGACCAAATTTTTAAGAAACAGTAAGTTTCCCTTGTACGCCGGACTAAATATTCTGTCCGCCGTGAACATGTTTTTGAGACCTAAATTCACATCTACGCCGGACCAAATTGTTGGACAGTGGTGAACTGGATTTTTGACGGCTGTTTTCACGTTTGCGCCGGACCAGATTTTTGGTCCGGCTTGAATGGTTTTTTGCTCGATTAGGGTTTTGAGCAATTTTGGAATTGAATTCTAGTTTGAATTCGATATTATGAAATTTGTGAGAATTTCATGATGCTTGTTTTGAAGTGGACTTTATGCAATGCTCGTGTGAATATTTGCATGGACTAATGTTGAGTCAAGTCGCGGACTTGTGCTCGGAATCGTTTTGTGGTTTGTTCATGTGCAGGTATTGCTCGAGGGCGAATGTGGTCGATGACTGGACCGGAACTAGATTCATGGAGGAACTGAGGTTCGGGACTAGGTTCAGGAGGAACTGAGGTCTTGGTGATCAAGAATGTCATGCGGGACGTTCGGGCTAAGAGAATGGTGCATATGAAGAATGGTTAGTCATGTGAGAATGGCAGGTGGCCATGCGCGTGCACAGGGTTAGTCACGTGAGTATGGTAGGGTTGCCATACGTGTGCAAGAGTTGTACTCGGCCAGGTTGGGCCAATTGGAGTTGTGTTGAGTACATACTCCTTATAAGTTTAGGAGTGGGACTCTTTCTAGGATTAGGAGTAGGAATTGTATTCAGGACTCTATGTGTTTGCTCTGTATAAATAGGGGGAGGCGCCTCCTGTTTATATATAAAGTTTTGAGCAAGCTTTAGGGTTGTACTCTTTTGTTTGGAGTACTTTAGACAAAAGAAAGGAGAAATAAAGATCAAGTTCTTCAAATCTTTCGGCGAGCTACAATTCTAGTAAGATCTATTCTCGTCATCTTCTATCACAGCCAGCTTGCTAGGTTCATAACTTTTGATCCGTAAGTCCGCTCGAGCTGATTCTTTTTGGGTTCGATTTGCGTTGGAATCTAGTTTCTTGTATCCAAATTTCAGATCGATCCGACGGTTGGATCTCCGAAAATTAGCATTTTACCGAACCTCTGTCATTTTGTTTTTGTCGAATACGAGGCAATTATTTGGTTCTGTTTTGGGATGAACTTTTAGTAGATCAAGAATTTGGTTTTAGCTTCCCTACAATCATTTACCCCCATTTGATTGCTATATTCGTATAGTTCGATCCTACACCATCACAAGTAACCGATATCATTTTATGAAAGGCTAACCCATGACTGTAATCACCGAGCTATGTCCAATACTGTGGACTCGGCTATTCGAATAGGTTGTACACACTGCAGAGGTTATACACTTTACCCACAAGATGCAATCAAACACCACCAAGGCGAGTGATCGTAACAAAGCCTTTCCAAAGATACTTCCAGACCCGGTACTGCCCGCTAAGGTTTCAACACTGATGGTACTGGTTACCACTCTCAGGGCCCCCCTCTTGCGCCATGTGAGCCTACTCATAAACTCGTCCTCACACCACCACGACAGTACCAGAGACTAGACATCACAGTTTACTCAGCTAGGTCTGTCCCATTCCAGACTTGTGGCTGTATGAAGGACTCAGTTCAAATTCTTGCAAGGTTAAGTCCTTAGGGTGACCGAGGCAAGACTACCCAAGGATTCATAAGTAACCAAAGCAATAAAAACCAAATACGACCTCCCAAGTGCCACACCTGGCCTACCAGAATAATCTTGCCACTTGCCCTGGTCTAAATCATTTAATCACTCAGTTGATTACCATGCACCACGTGCCATCAACATCATCAACGACACATGCAGCAATTTCCAAAATCATGTTCCATCTCTCCTTAAGTTAAGATTATTTTTCGACATTCAAAATTATATCAATAACACGATTGCATGGCTAAGCTGGCTAATTACGATTTAATTAACTCATGTTGGCAAAGTATTAATGTCCAACTATTATTCCACATCCTAGGGTGACAATGATTCATGGCATACAATTATTATAGACAAGGTGGCATAATCAAGTAGGTCACATAACTATTCCCGGAATTATTCAAAAGCATTTTTAAATAAACTAACATGCAATAATTTAAATAAGCATACATTCAAAAGTGGGATTAACATGGTCAAAGCATAACTTGCCTTCAAAAAGTACTGGTTCCTGGATTTGAACTTGCTCCTAGGTAAAAACTTCAATTTCGAAGCCTTCAGGCAGTTCAACATCTACGCGTATCGGATAAATAAACACCAAATAAATAAAAATAGAGAAAAACTCATATCCAAAAATTAAATAAAATTCACCATCAAATAGATCTGAATTTTCTAAAAATTTAGAAATTAGAATCACCTCAATCGGAGTTAAAACGCAAAAGTTATAGCCGTTTGAAGTTTGAAAAATCATTTAAAAGAATAAATTAAATTAATCTATTTATTTTCCTATTGAAAAATCCAGAATATGACATTAGCTGACGTCAGCGTGGATTTTGAATTTTCAACGAATTATTTTTCGAAAGGAAAATTGATTTATTGCATCATGCTTGCGTCATCCGGTCTATAGACCCGGTCTGTGCGCACGTTTGGGTCCACAGTGGACTTGGTCCACGGGCACATAACCCACTAACATGTGGGCCCCACTCAGGTGACGTCAACACGCTCGGCCGAACGGTACTAACACGTGGGCCCCACCGTGATGTCATCATGACATCATGGACGACGTCATCGCACAGTGCGCCCAGCCACTGACATGCGGACCTGTTGATGATGCGACGTGTGATGTCAGCGACGACCGGGCACGGCTGGGCTGACTGCGACGGTTCAGCTCCCGGCCACGTGGTGCGATCTGGGCCGTTGGTTTGAAATCCAACGGTCCAGATTAGATCTAATCCCGCACATTTTGGGTTAAACATGATTGATATGGACCGTACGATATAGATCGGACGGTTGAGATTGGATCGGTTTTATCCACGTCATGGGGGTGATGTGGCATGACTCGGCGGTTGACGCGTGGCATGATCTAAACCATACGATCTTGATCGGACGGACAAGATTACATATAGCGCTACAACGTGGGTTGAATCTAACCGTACGATCTAAATCAAACGGCTAAGATCTAATCTAGCACAATGCGATTAATGGGCTACATGGCTTAATCTGGTGCCGTTGGATCTAGATCCAACGGTAGCTAACAGGTATAACACTAGATCTAACCCTAACTGTACGTTCTAGATCTAATAGCTCATATCTAATCTGGGGGTTTTGCACGGTGTGGAGATGTGGACGAACTTAGAGCGTTGGATCTTGATTGGACGATTATGGGAGTTTGCAAGGTCGTCGATGGCACGGCGGAGTTGGGGATGATGACCTAGCCAACGACGTTTGAACGCGAGTTCGGCGAAGAGAATCCTCCCCCCAGGTGCGTCTCATCGCTGGGGTCTCGGATCTGGCCTTGGTCACGGCGGAGGACGGCGGAGATCGGCGGAAAATGGCAAAAACTGTGGCGGCGCACGTTTCCAATTTCAGCGAGCAATCGCGGGTGGACGGCGGTAGCTTGAGCTTGGTGTTCTAGGGCAATGTGTGCGCACGAAAGAGGAGAGCATGTTGGTGGCGGCGGCGCAATAAATAGGGCCCTCAACGTCCGTGAATCTCGCGGAAACCGAGGCCCACCCGGGCACGGCGGTGGAGTCTGGTGGCGATACGGATAAGGTGACGTGGCAGAAGTGGCCTGTTGCCTCTCTGTGGCAGACATGGACAAGTTCAATGACCTTCACTACCTCTTGTCAAAGAAGGATGCTGTCAAGATGGCACTGGAACGCCGTCGTTAGCGAGAGGAGGTTGCGAGGGAACGTGCCGATCTTAACATCTTGGTGGCCACCAGCAAACAGAAGAAAGCCGACTTTGATGCTGCGGTATCATCGGTTAAGTCTTTGATGCTATCAAGAGTAGTTCTAGCCGATGAGGTTGCTCGCTTGAGGCAAGCCCTAATTGAAGAAGAAGCCTGCCTCTCCGTCGTTGACCATGCCATTGACTCGGCCAGGGCAGACCTAAAGGCCCGGCACAACGACCTCTCCAAGACCTTCAAACTTGTTGAAGCTAAGACAAAGTCCATTGTACCGGTTCCGGGTAATGATGCTGATAATGAGGCCTTAGTCTCGAGTGTTTGTCAAGCCGCAGAAGCTGCAGCTGATAGGATTCTTCCTTTAAACGATATAATTGACTACATATTTAGGACCCTATGTCCTTTGTGATCTGAGTATGCTACATCGTTTTTTATTGTTTTGATGTTTCTGAGGGCGACGTGAATCGTCGGCCTTATGGTTGTAGCTAACTTAATAGCGCTAGCCCAGCTTTTCGTGTCTTAGATAGTGGCAGTTGTTCTTCTCATATCCGTTCGACTAGGATCCTATCCATATACTGGGGTGGTACTTCTTCAAGTACTTCCCATTAATGGCTTTGGTGAACAATTCTCCCTCCAAGGTTTTAAATAGGTACGAGTTGCCTTGCACCAGCTGATTAACTTTATAAGGCACTTCCCATGTTGGTGACCATTTACCATACCGATTATCTTTTGTTCCGATGGGTAGGATAGTTTTCCATGCCAGGTCGCCTTCTTCGAATGACTTTGGCACAACTTTCTTGTTGTGTGCTCTCGCTACCCTAGCTTTATTCTTCTAGATTTGTTCAAGTGTTTTAAACCTCAACTCTATCAATTCCTTCAGGTTATCGTCTAATGCATATTTATAATCTTCAGCCGATAACGTGTCCTGTTTGGCTGTTCTGAATGAATTTATACCGATTTCAATCGGCAGCACTATCTCTTGCCCATACACTAATTAGTATGATGATACCTTGGTAACCCCATGGCATGAGACTAGGTATGCCCATAATGAAGGGAATATGCCCGAGAGGCAATAATAAATTGTTTATTATCATATTCCATGTTTATAATAGATGTTTATTTCTCATGCTAAAATTGTATTAATCGGAAACGTTAATACATGTGTGTTTAATAAACAAAAGGGTTCCTAGTAAAGCCTCTTTTTAAACTAGCTCGTTGATTAACTGATGATCAAGGTTTCCTGATCATGAACATTGGATGTTGTTAATAACGGGGTCATGTCATTAGAAGAATGATATGATGAACAAACACCCAAGTTGGTATAGCAAATACGATCAAGTCATTTAGTTTGTTGTCAGTATCAAACACATACGAAATAGCCCTTTTTCCTTAGACCATGAGATGATGTCAATCACTAATTCTAAGAGTACTTTGATGACATCAAACGTCACTCCGTAACACGGTGACTATAAAGATGGATTTGGGTACTATGAAAGTATTAGTTGAGGCTCATGCATCAAGAGTGGGATTTGTCCATCCAGATGACGGAGAGATATACTCTGGGCCCTCTCGGTGATATCACATTGACATCGCTATGCAAGCATGTGACTAGGTCACAAGAATGTTATATCACGGAACGAGTAAAGAGTAATTGTCGGTAACGTGATCGAACTAGGTATAGTTGATAATGATGATCGGATCACAGACAATTAAAATATCGTGAGACAAAAGGAAATGGTTATGTCGCTTCGGTTTACGCGATCACTAGTTCATCGTTGAGTGAATGGGAGTCATTATGGATCTCCGTATCCCGCCGATGATTATTGATCTGAGAGGTGTCTCAATCATGTCCATTTTATTCACGAACCGTAGGGTGACACACTTAAGGTTCATCGATGCATTTGAGTGGATACGAAACACCGGAGAAAAGTATGGATAAGATAGTGGACTATTTCGAGTATCGCTTAATAGTTTCGTGATATCTGAATATTTAAAGGGGGTATATGTTAATGTTTGTTAATTAAAAGAATTAACAAATATTAAAATATCTGAAATAAAAATGTTTTATTTATTTATGGGAGAAAACCTTTCATTTCTTGAGTGGGGTTTTAATGGAAACCAAAGTGGGATGTTTTAAAGTGAGTGGAGAGATCACTCACATGAAGAGAGGGAGGGCAAGGGGCAGCCCCATGCGCCGCCACCCCTTGGCCTAGCCTCCGCCTCCTCCTATAAAAGGGAGGGAGGAGCTCCTCTCTTTGGTGTTCATCCATTTGACCCTTTGGTTGGTCCTTTCTCCCTCCTCCTGTTGATCCATTTTTCAAGCAGAGCTTGCTTAAGCGGCCACGAGATAGTTTCTCCACCACCACCACTAAGTCGTAGTGTTGCCGGAGTTTCCGTGGATCCTCTACTTCCGCTGCCTACCGAACGAGGGATTGGAGGTCATCGTTGATCCGCACGTGTGACCAAGTACTGGCGCCGCTGCCGTTGTGGCGCTCATCTTCGCGACTTTGAAGTCGGGAGTGTACCTCTACATCAACCACGTTTGTTTGCGGGAACGTTATTCCCGCTTTCGGTCTACGAGGGTGAGTCCTTCAAACCGCTTACTTGCATCTCCTAGATATGATCTTGGTTTTTGGTTGCAATCGTAGGAAAAATTTTTGTTTTCAATGCTCTGAAACCCTTCAAAGGGTATCGAGCCAGGTCTATGCGTAGATGTTTTGTACGGTTTAAAACACATGTGGATGTGGGCGTTGATAATCATGTTATTGCATACTTTCGTGTATTTTGGATCATGGTGGCATAGTGGGATTTGAAGCGGCCGGACTAACCTTACATGTCCTCGCACATGAGACTTGTTCCACGCCGACATGCAACTAGTATTGCATAAGTGGCTTTGCGGGTGTCGATTTCTCCTACTATAGTCATGATCTAATTTACAACGGTTTGCTAATAATGTTTTTATCACCGTTGTGGTTCTTGTTCGTAGGTAAGAACAGTTTTTCCTAGAAAGCCCAAAACCACGTAAAATATGCAAAAATAAATTAGAGGCGTCTAACTTGTTTTTGCAGGCTTGTGATGTGATATGGTCATTGATACAAAGATTGTTGTATGAAATGAAATTTATTGTAAATTTAAACAACCGGCAGGAGCCATTTGGTTGTTCTTATTTCTTTCATGGCTGCGTGCTAAATATATATGTCCATGTGATATATTGTAATGGAGGAAGACAATCAAGATGGCAGCATCATGGACCTTGGTGCCATGCCTGGTGGAATGATGAAGATCATACCATGTCGCACAAGATGGAGATCAAGTGCTGAAAGGACCATATCATATCACTTTATTCATGCATGTGATGTTAATCCTTTTATGCATCTTATTTTGCTTGATTATGATCACGTCGATAGCACTATAAGATGATCCCTCCAAATTAATATCAAGATAATAATGTGTTCTTCCATAGTATGCACCGTTAAGAAAGTTCGTTGCTTCAAGCACCACGTGATGATCGGGTGTGATAGACTCTACGTTCGCATACAACGGGTGTAAGCCAGATTTACACATGCAAATACTTTGGTTCTACTTGGCGAGCCTAGCATGTACTGAGACATGGCCTCGGAACACGAACCGAAAGGTAAAGCATGAGTCATATGGATGATATGATGAACATATTGATGTTCGCCTTTGAAACTATGCCGTCTCACGTGATGATCGGTTTCGGTATAGTGAATTTGGTTCATGTAATCACTAAAGATGACTAGAGGGATGTTGTTTTTGAGTGGGAGTTCTCGTATTAATTTTGAATTAACATTGAACTTAATCTATTATGAACTTAGTCTAAATAACTTTGCAAATATGTTGTAGATGGCACCCCTATTTTCAATTTCAATCTGCTCATGGAGAAAGAGAAACTAGCCACCAATGGTAGCAACTTTACCAATCGGGCCCTTAACCTCGAGGATTCTCCTCACGCTGCTCAAAGGAGCTATGTGCTAGAAGTACCGCTAGGTGACCCGCCCGCTGATGATGCCCCGAGGAGGAGAAAATGTTTTCTTGACTCGCAAGGAGGACCACAGTTTAGTTCATCATGCATTTTGTATGGCCTTGAGCCTGAGCCGCTAAAAACGCTTTCGAGAACAAAGAATGCTTTTGATACAATGGGAGAGTTAAAATTGATTTTTGACACCCATGCTGCAGTAGAGAGTTATGAAGCTTCAGAAAAGTTCTTTAGCTGCATGATGGAGGAAAACAGCTCCGTTAGTGAGCATGTACTCAAAATGTGCAGATGCGCCGATAAACTCATAGCTTTGGGAATAACGATTCCCAATGAGCTAGGAATTCATCGTGTTCTCCAGTCTTTGCCACCAAGCTATAAGAGCTTTGTGATGAACTACAACATGCAGGGCATGAAGAAGTCTCTCCCCGAGCTTCACAATGCTGAAAAGCTGAAGTGGAGATCAAGAAGGAACATCAAGTGTTGATGGTCCAAAAGACTATCGATTTCAAGAAGAAAGGCAAGGCAAAGGGTAACTTCAAGAAGAAGGGCAAGTATGTTGCCACATCTCGAGAAGAAAACCAAGGCTGGCCCTAAGTCGACATCTTGAATGTTTTTCTGCAAAGGGCACCTTTGGCAATCGAAGCGCAAATCGCCCAAAATATCTGGCTGATAAGAAGGACGGGAATGTGAACAAAGGTATATATGATATACATGTTATTGATGTGTACCTTACTAGTACTCGCAGTAGCGCCTGGGTATTTGATACCGGTTCGGTTGCTAACATATGTAACTCAAACAGAGCTAAGGAACAAAGCGACAACTAGCAAGGGATGAGGTGATAATGCGCGTCGGCAATGGATCAAAGGTTGATGTGATCGCCGTCGGAACGCTACCTATCCAATTACCATCAGGATTAGTTATGAACCTAAATAATTGTTATTTGGTGCCTGCGTTGAGCATGAACATCATATCTGGATCTTGTTTAATGCGAGACGGTTATTCATTCAAGTCTGAGAACAATGGTTGTTCAATTTATATGAATAATATCTTTTATGGTCATGCACCTAAAAAGAATGGTTTATTTATTTTGAATCTTGATAATAGTACACATGTTCATAATGTGAATGCCAAAAGAATTAAGTTGAATGATGATATTGCTGCATATATGTGGCATTGCCGCTTATGTCATATTGGTGTTAAACGCATGAAGAAGCTCCATTCTGATGGACTATTAGAATCACTTGATTATGAATCATTTGAGACATGTGAACCATGCCTCATGGGCAAGATGACTAGAACGCCGTTGTCCGGTACAATGGAGCGGGCAACCTACTTATTGGAAATCATACATACCGATGTGTGTGGTCCAATGAGTGTGTCACAAGTGGTGGATATCGTTACTTGCTACTTTCACGGATGATTTGAGTATATATGGATATATTTACTTAATGAAACACAAGTCTGAAACATTTGAAAATTTCAAATAATTTCAGAGTGAAGTAGAAAATCATCTTAATATAAAGATCAAATTTCTAAGATCCGATCGTGGAGGAGAGTATCTTAGTTACGAATTTGGCACACACATGAGACAATGTGGAATAGTTTCACAACTCACTCCTGCTGGAACACCACAGCGTAATGGTGTATCCGAGCGTCGTAATCGTACTTTATTGGATATGGTTCGATCTATGATGTCCCTTACAGATTTGCCACTTTCATTTTGGGGTCATGCACTAGAAACAGCTGCATTCACTTTAAATAGGGCACCATCTAAATCCATTGAAATGACACCGTATGAATTATGGTTTGGCAACAAACCTAAGCTGTCATTTCTAAAAGTTTGGGGATGCGATGTTTATGTGAAGAAACTTCAACCTGATAAACTCGAACCCAAAGCGGAAAAATGCGTCTTCATAGGATACCCTAAAGAAACAATTGGGTACACCTTCTATCACAGATCCGAGGGCAAGGTTTTCGTTGCCAAGAATGGATCCTTTTTGGAGAAAGAGTTTCTCTCAAAAGGTGTGAGTAGTAGGAAGGTAGAACTCGACGAGGTTGTTGAACCTTCTCTTCATGGAATGGCAAGTGCAGCGGCGCGGAAGTTGTTTCGGAGTTGACTTCACCAAATGAAGAGGGAACTAATGATAAGGATCATGAAACTCCGAAGAGAACACTACCGCACCTCGCAGGTCAACAAGAGCGCATAATGCTCCTGACTTTTATGTTCCTACTATGAATGTCATGGTAGTTGAGAATGATGACCTGCGACGTATGATGAAGCGATGATGAGCCCAGATTCCGACAAATGGCTAGAAGCCATGAAATCGAAATGGGATCCATGTATGAAAACCAAGTATGGACTTTGGTGGACCTACCCAATGACCGTAAGGCCGTTGAGAACAAATGGATTTTCAAAAAGAAAATAGACCCTGATGGTAATGTGACCGTCTATAAAGCTCGACTTGTCGCAAAGGGTTTTCGACAAATTCAAGGAGTTGACTACGATGAGACTTTCTCACCCGTAGCGATGCTAAAGTCTGTTAGGATTATGTTAGCAATTGCTGCATTTTTCGATTATGAAATTTGGCAGATGGATGTAAAAACCGCGTTCCTTAATGGAAATATTGAGGAAGAGTTGTATATGATACAACCCAAAGGTTTTGTTGATCCTAAGGATGCTGATAAGGTATGCAAACTTCAGCGATCCATTTATGGACTCAAGCAAGCATCACGAAGTTGGAATCTCCGCTTTGATGAGGTAATCAAAGGTTTTGGATTTGTCCAAACCTACGAGAATCTTGTGTTTACAAGAAAGTGAGTGGTAGCTCTATAGCATTTCTGATATTATATGTGGATGACATATTGTTGATTGGAAATGATATAGAACTTTTGAAAAGCGTAAAAGACTACTTAAACAGTAAGTTTTCAATGAAGGACCTTGGTGAAGCGGCATATATTTTAGGCATCAAAATCTATAGAGATAGATCGAGACGCTTGATTGGGCTATCACAAAGTACATATCTTGACAAGATTCTAAAGAAGTTTAGAATGGACGAAAGTAAGAAAGGGTTCTTACCTATGATGCAAGGCAAGACGTTGAGTAAGACTCAGAGTCCAGCTACAGCAGAAGATAGAGAAGTAATGAATAAGATTCCCTATGCTTCACCCATAGGCTCTATCATGTATGCTATGTTGTGTACAAGACCGGATGTGGCACATGCTATTAGTTTGACTAGCAAGTACTACCTGATCCAGGTTTTGAACACTGGATCTGGCGGTCAAGAATATCTTTAAGTACTTAAGAAGAACTAAAGATATGTTTCTCATATATGGTGGTGAAGAAGAGCTCGTCGCAAAATGTTACGCCGACGCTAGCTTTGACACTGATCCGGATGACTCTAAGTCTCAATCTGGGTACATTTTTGAAATGAATGGAGGAGCAAGTGAGTGGAGAAGTTCCAAGCAATCTGTGGTGGCGGGATCTTCAACAGAGGCGAATATATTGCTGCTTGAAGCGGTAGCAGAAGCGGTTTGGATGAAGATGTTCATATCCTAACTAGGTGTGGTTCCGAGTGCGTTGGACCCGATGGTTATCTATTGTGACAACAATGGTGCCATAGCCAATGCTAAAGAACCAAGGTCACACAAGAATTCCAAGCATATTAAGCCGGTTTCACTCCATCCGTGAACATGTCAAGGATGGCGATATAAAGATTTGCAAAGTACACACGGATCTGAATGTGGCGTACTCGTTGACTAAAGCTCTCCCAAGGGCAAAACATGATCAGCACTAACTCAATGGGTGTTAGAATCATCACAATGTAATCTAGATTATTGACTCTAGTGCAAGTGGGAGACTCAAGGGAATATGCCGAGAGGCAATAATAAATTGTTTATTATCATATTCCATGTTTATAATAGATGTTTATTTCTCATGCTAAAATTGTATTAATCAAAACGTTAATACATGTGTGTTTAATAAACAAAAGGGTTCCTAGTAAAGCCTCTTTTAAACTAGCTCGTTGATTAACCGATGATCAAGGTTTCCTGATCATGAACATTGGATGTTGTTAATAACGGGTCATGTCATTAGAAGAATGATATGATGAACAAACACCCAAGTTGGTATAGCAAATACGATCAAGTCATTTAGTTTGTTGTCAGATCAAACACATACTGAAATAGCCCTTTTCCTTAGACCATGAGATGATGTCAATCACTAATTCCTAAGAGTACTTTGATGACATCAAACGTCACTCCGTAACACCTGACTATAAAGATGGATTTGGGTACTATGAAAGTATTAGTTGAGGCTCATGCATCAAGAGTGGGATTTGTCCATCCGTGATGACGGAGAGATATACTCGGCCCTCTCGGTGATATCACATTGACATCGCTTGCAAGCATGTGACTAGGTCACAAGAATGTTATATCACGGAACGAGTAAAGAGTACTTGTCGGTAACGGATCGAACTAGGTATAGTTGATACCGATGATCGGATCCGGACAAGTAAAATATCGTGAGATAAAAGGAATTGGTTATGTCGTTTACGGTTTTACGCGATCACTAGTTCATCGTTGAGTGAATGGGAGTCATTATGGATCTCCGCATCCCGCCGATGATTATTGATCCGAGAGGTGTCTCAATCATGTCCATTTTATTCACGAACCGTAGGGTGACACACTTAAGGTTCATCGATGCATTTGAGTGGATACGAAACACCTGAGAAAAGTATGGACAGACAGTGACTATTTGAGTATCGCTTAATAGTTTCGGATATCGGAATAGTTAAAGGGGGTATATGTTAATGTTTGTTAATTAAAAGAATTAACAAATATTAAAATATCTGAAATAAAAATGTTTTATTTATTTATGGGAGAAAACCTTTCATTTCTTGAGTGGGGTTTTAATGGAAACCAAAGTGGGATGTTTTAAAGTGAGTGGAGAGATCACTCACATGAAGAGAGGAGGGCAAGGGGCAGCCCCATGCGCCGGCCACCCCTTGGCCTAGCCTCCTCCTCCTTCTATAAAAGGGAGGAGGAGCTCCTCTCTTTGGTGTTCATCCATTTGACCCTTTGGTTGGTCCTTTCTCCCTCCTCCGTTGATCCATTTTTCAAGCAAAGAGCTTAAGCGAAGCCATTCTTTGAGATAGTTTCTCCACCACCACCACTAAGTCGTAGTGTTGCTGGAGTTTCCCGTGGATCCTCTACTTCCGCTGCCCCGCTGGAACGAGGGATTGGAGGTCATCGTTGATCCGTACGTGTGACCAAGTACGGAGGCGCTGCCGTTTGTGGCGCTCATCTTCGCGACTTTGAAGTCGGGAGTGTACCTCTACATCATCCACGTTTGTTTGCGGGAACGTTATTCCCGCTTTCGGTCTACGAGGGTGAGTCCTTCTGAAACCGTTTACTTGCATCTCCTAGATATGATCTTGGTTTTTGGTTGCAATCGTAGGAAAAATTTTTGTTTTCAATGCTACGAAACCCTTCAGTGCATCGGCTAATGTCGTGTGCCAGCTTCTGGGTTTATCAGCTATTTTCCTCTTGATCAGTTTGATCAGTGCCTTGTTTCATGATTCCGCCTATCCATTGGCCTGGGCATAGTACAGCGAGGAGTTCAACATTCTAATCCTGAGGTTTCTAGCGAAACTCTGGAATGTTTCAGACATGAACACAGTGCCCTGATCGGTTGTAATAGTTTGTGGAATCCCAAATCGATAGACAATGTATTCCTACATAAAGGCTATCACCTCTGCACTCGTGACTTTCTTCAATGGGACGGCTTCTACCCACTTGGAAAAATAGTCTGCCGCGGCTAGAATAAACTTATGTCCTTTGCTTGAGGCAGGATAAATCTGCCTGATTATGTCGATGCCCCACCCACGGAATAGCCAAAATTTTATTATTGGGTGCAAGGCCGTGGCAGGTGCGTTCTGTATTTTCCCGAATCTTTGGTAATCTGGCATCCTTTGTAGTATCGGAAACAATCCTCTATCATTGTCGGCCAATAATAACCGGTGTGCCTTAGTAACCACTTCATTTTATGGGCCGACTGGTGTGCTCCGCAGATTCCCTCATGAACCTCCCCCATTGCCGTCTTTGGTTCTTCGACACTGAGACATCGGAGTAGCAACCCTTCTTGAGTCTGATAATACAGCATATTATGGATCATGGCATGCTTCAGCGCTTGCCTCTTGGTCTTCATATCCGTCGTTACTGAAGGGTCCGTCAAATAGGCTGATATCTTTTCACGCCAATCGGGCGTCGCTAGGCACATCACTCGCTTTTCAATTGGCTCATAATCAATTAACCAATCAAAGATCTTGTACCCTGATGCTTGCTGTGCTAGTGCGTTGGCTCGGCCATTTTCCTCTCGGGGTATGTGCTTGATCGTGAAGGAGGTGAAGGTTTCAATCAATTCGTGACACTGTGTTAAATATTTGTTCAAGATCTCATCATAGCAATTGAATTCTCCCCGCACTTGCTGGACTAGAAGCAAGGAGTCACCGTAGGCTTCGACAGAATACGCCCCGATGCTGTGCAGCCCTCTGATCAAAGCCTCATACTCTGCCTGATTGATTGAGCATTGGCAATTTAGCCTGAATGCGAACTCGAAACTACATCCTCTAGGAGATATCAGTACTATCCCGATACTGTCTACATCCCCGCATACAGATCCATCGAAGTACAGCTTGTACCTTCCCAAAATTTGGGTTTTCAAAAATCTTTTGTGTAGATTAGCCTCCCAAAAATTTATGCTAATTTCTCGCTTTAATAAAGCCTAATCTGGTATTTTCTAAAGCTAAAACAATTTAATTTGATTATTCTAAACCTCAAATAAAAGAAATTCAGTTTTAGTTGGGTTCCTTGTGCTTCAAGGAATTTTTCTGAATTTTCTGAGATTTTTCGGAGCTCGTTTGCTATTTATCATATTTATTTGGAATTACCTGTTCTTTAAATTAATTAAATATTTGGAAATTTTATACAAATTTTTCTTGCAAATATTTTATTTGGGTTCAAAATGTCTCAAAATATTTTCTGGAATTTTTCTAGAATTTTACTGGTATTTTTATTGCCTAAAATGATGTATTTGAATTTTTGGAATTGTTTTTATTCGAAAAATCAGAATTTTGCTGGCCGTGCCATGTGTCGCCTTCCCGTTGCGCCACGTGTCGCCACCAAAATCGGCCACGTCACCCAGTCTGGGTCACGCACGCCAAGTGCTCGATAAAATACCTTTTTTGATCCAAACTTGATTTTTCTTGACCTAACCGCATCCCCAACCCTTTGTAGACCTACCATGACCCTCCCCCATGTCCTCAACCTCAAATAAATCCCCCAAAACCTCTGAGCTGCCACCGAGAGCCCCGGAGTGTCGCCAACGATGGATGAACTTTGCATCGTGTTCCCTGTTAGCTCATCGACTCTTTTCAAGATCCATCTTCACCACGGTGAGCCATAATGTCCCATCTATCTCCCCTCCAAATTTCGTGCAATTCCGCCCACGGAATCAAAAGTTATGCCCATTTCAATCTCAAATCTTGCCGATGCCAGTTCTCCCTCGTTTTTACGAGTTTGACCGTGAAATTTTTTGTGTAGACTCCAGCTGATGTCCCCTACATGGTGCTCACCCTAACCCATGGTTTTGCCCTCGGGATTTTACGCAGAAAATTCTTTTCCCCGATCAGACTGCGTTGGAGACAGCTGAAAACTTCCTCGCGCATTCCCCGTCGATCCAGAAAGTAAAACTCCAATCCAACCACATCACGTTGTGCACTAGGGTCCCAAATAGCTCTCTGTAAAATTTGGTTAAGTTTCATGCATTATTCTAAAAGTTATGGCTGTCTGAACTTTAGCTCCGAAAGCCGTTCGTCGGCAGTTTGTGATTAATACGTTGGGTCGCTGTAAAATCCGCCTATATTGTTGTGATCGTCTCATCGCATTTTATGTGATGGACATTCTCCCTTTGCCGTTGCACCAACCGAAAATATTTTTATTATTTAGCGCTGTCTTTTTGCCGCCGCCACCCAATTTAGTTCGCTTCGACCGTGTTGTTGTATCCGGTGGGTCATCATTCACTATTTTGGTCCATCTTTGGAGTTCCTTTGGTCTCCGATTGCCGTCAAACCCTTGTGCCGGTTTATAACCGTCGTCTTTCAACCTAGTCCGTTGCTACCGGTTAGCCATCCTTGGTAGCATTTTATCACGGCCATGTCATTGCACCGACAGTCGATACCTTAGTTCATGAGCATCCCGTCATCGCTTCACCTTCGCCGTTAACGTTCCGCCGTTAACGTCCTATCATTAACGCCCCGCCGTTAATGTTTCGCCGTTAACGTTTCACCGTTAACGCTCTGTCGTTAACGTTTCGCCGTTAACATTTCGCCGTTAACGTTCCGCCGTTAACGCTTTGCTCTTATCGCTTCATGGTCATAGCATGCGTGCATTCATGCACAAGCCCTAGTGCGATGCCTTCATCTTCTCTGTCATCATGATGTGAGCCTAGCCTCATCGTCATATCATCTTCTAAGCTAAACCAAAATCCTAACCTAAGACCAGTTCGATGGAGTAAGTTCATCGACAGCCACGTTGTTTTCTTTGCAATCTTTCCCGTTGTGTCAATCGTGGTAAGACGTTTGTGTTCTGTCTTATTCCTGAAAATCTAATCTGCCATTGACCTAAAATCATTCATGGACTTGATCGATAGACCATTGGCAATATGTCATATCCTTGTTCCCATATCTAAATCTATCCGTTATTTCTCTTTTATTTGACTGTGTACTTGCTTAGTCAATAAAAGTCAACGTTGAGCATCAACTTAGTTCATTGTGAACTAACGTATCTTTATGGACCCGGTCTATAGATCGAGAGCCCATATGTCATTGTCTGTCCAATCAAGATAATAACTTCAGAAGAAATATTCTTTGGAATATTACTCTTTCTTTCTCAGTTATCAGTCTTTCCCTTTTCGGTGTGTTTTTCGAAAGCTCGTTCTCTTTTGTCTAATCTTCGATCTAATCCATTCAAGTTCATAAATTCATCTAAGCCGTTGTGCCCAATGCTATTTATTCTTAATTTGGAGTTTATTTGATTTTTCTCTTGAGTTTTATTGTATTTGCTTGTTCTTTAATCATTAGACGTGTCGTTCGTAAGTCGTTTGAAGGAGCGGAGGATCAATGATGTGAAGATTGAATATCGAGGGTCCAGAATCAAATATAAAGAGTAAAGAGAAGTAAAATAGCAAGGGCTAGGCAAGTTGTGCTTTGACCATGTTGATCCCATTTTCAAAAATTATGTTGTTTCAAATTATTGCTTGCTAGTTGAATTTAAACTGATTTCAATTAATTTGGGGTTAAATAATCAACCTACTTATTATTACCACCTTGTCTATAATAATTGTATGCCATGAATCATTTGTCACCCTAGGATTTTTGATTAATAGTTGGTAGTTAATAAATTGCCAACATGGGTTAGATAGGACGTAGTAGTTTGCTTAGACTTGCAATGGGTCAGTGTCGGGACCCGAATCTGCAAATCCGGACCCTCTGTGTATTCAGCACTAGTCCAGGAACGCGCTAGTGCACACAGTCTTAACATCGGTAAATATCACAATCATACCACTCGATACTAATAAAGTACTTTAATTAAATAGTCAAACTGGTTGCTCGACCTTATGGTCAAGTTACAAATATACGCACGCAGGCTTAAACTTATTAAGAGAGAAATAGTAGCAAATAAAAATAAGATAACCGTGGCGCCATCCAAGATACCACAGTAACCGACCGGGCTCGCTCCCTAAGTAGACGGTTCCTCTGGAAGCTCCTCCTCCAAAGCTGGTGTAGATTCTTCTTCAACTGGTGTTGTATTGTGGCAAGGGTGAGTACTTTGGTACTCAGCAAGTCATGCACAGAATGCAAGCTAATATACTATATGCATGGCTTGATACAAAGGAATAGCTCAAGGTATATTTGCAGTAAACAGCATTTGACAAGTAGAATAAGTAGATTCGAAAGCAGTAGAAACAAGTATAACATCAATAACTTTTCAAGGAGTTTAGTAAACATTTTTCCCATCCTAATCCACATTTCCATCAACATCCTTATTAATCCAACCCAACCTTTCAAGTTCAAGTTATTTTTGAGAAAGTCTAACCCTTGACTGTAATTCCCGAGCGGTGTCCAATACCGCGGACACGGCTATTCGAATAGATTTTACACTCTGCAGAGGTTATGCACTTTACCCACAAGATACAGTCAAACACCACAAAGGCGAGTTCCCGTAACAAAGTCTTTCAGAAACTTCTAACAATACAAGTGGTCCTCCCCGGTGTTGCACACTAACCCTTCCCTTAGCTAAGGCGAAGTTTAGGCCAACCAACCGTTAGATGGGTACCTGGCCGCAGCCCCGGTACGCTCCCCCGTACAACTTACACAAAGGGTGTAGTTGACCTCCTGAGGTCCCACAGGTACGTTATTAGCAACTTAATCAACTAGGTCCGTCCCATTACAGACATGTGGTTGCAAGATTGACTCAGTTCAAAGGCTTGCAAGGTGAAGTCCTTAGGGTGACCAGGGCAAGACTACCCGAAGAACCAAACCAACATTCCCGGTGCCACAACTGGCCCACCCGATCATTCTTGCCACATGCCCCGGTCGAAAACTATTTATCAAACCCCAGTTGATTACCATGCACCACGTGCCATCAGCATCACATGATACCTTTCCAAAACAGGTTCAATATATCATTAAGTCAATATTAACATTTGATTGTCCAAAATCATGTTATGAGCACGAAGCTGTTCTAAGCAATAAACTACAACGATCTAAATTCCCATGTTGGCAATTTAGTAATGTCCAACTAGTAAACCACAACTAGGGTGACAAGGGGTCATGGCACATATTTAAGTAATCAAGGTGTCATACAGCAATTTGGCATTTATCTAATTTCCCATAATTAAGTAAAGCATTTTCTAATTTAAACTAGCATGCAATAATTTGAACCAAAATAGGTTTCAAAATGGGATCAACATGGTCAAAGCATAACTTGCCTTCAAAAAGTACTTGTTCTTGGTCCTGAGCTGGCTCCTGAGTCAACACTTCTCCTTCGAATCCTTCCGGCACTTCAACGTCTACTCGTAACGAGTGCAAATAGCAACAAATGAATAAAACAGTAGACAAAAAGTGTCCAAACATCCAAATAAAATCCATAAACAGAGAGAACATAATTTTATGAATTTTTAGAAACTGGAATCGTCAAATTCGGAGTTTAAATGCAAAAGTTATAGCATTTTGAAGTTTAAATAATCAATTAAATAATATTACAGAGAAAAACTTTAGTCCAAAAATTAAATAAAATTCATCATTAGGTAGATCTCAATTTTATACAAATTTAGAAATTTGAATCACTCAAATCGGAGTTGAAACGCAAAAGTTATAAGCGTTTGAAGTTTGAATCAAATTTGAAATCAATTATTTGAATTAATAAATCATTTCCTTTTTTCAGAAATTCATTTATTGCGTCAGCAGTGACACGTGGCAGCCCCTGATTGGCTGGCTGACGTCAGCCGGTCCATGGGCTCAGCCCACGGTTCGGCTCGGCCCACCGTGGACTCGGTCCACGGCTCACGTGAGACTGACAGGTGGAACCCATTGGATGACGTCAGCACTGACGTCACCACGCTCGACGACGCTACTGACAAGCGGGCCCCACCGTGACGTCAGCGATGACGTCATGGTGCGGTTCTGCTATCCCGCTGACACGCGGGCCCCGCGTGTCAGAGACACGCGCTCGCGTGTGTGTGGCGCGGTCAGGGTACACGTGGCACGATCGTGTCCGTTGATTTGAAAATCAACGGCCGCGATTAGATCCAGGGTTAACACGTTGAAAACTACACGGTGATCGTGGGCTGTTCGATCTAGATCGGACGGTCCAGATCTAACCCTACGTTAACGCTGATACGGCACGTGGTGATCGTGGGCCGTTGGATCTTGATCCAACGGTCCAAATCTAATCGGGTTTGGAAGCACGTGAACTCACCTCAATCGCACGATCAAGATCGGACGGCGCGTAGAGCTCGCGAGGGCTGATGGCGTTGCGGTGGTCGGGGACGAACGGAGCTGGGGAAGGTGACCTTCGATGCGGCGTTGCGGTGCTCCTCCGGCGAGATGGGTTCACGGCTCAGGCGTGTCTCGGCGAGGGGTTTTTGGATCCGGGCTCGGTGTCGACGGAGCGGCTCTGGACATGGCGGGAGACGGCAGAAACCACCGTGGAGACCCAACCAACTCCGGCGAGCAATCGGGCACGAACGGCGGCGGCTAGGGTTTCGGGAGGTGGGGCAAAAGGTGCGCACGGTTGAAGCGAACCTCGGAGGCGGCGCGGGGCTTTAAATAGCCTCGGCATGCGCCGCAGAGGCGGAGCCCTATGCCCACACGGCGAGCTCGAGCCGGATTCGGCCGGGGAAGACGACGCCTCCACTGTCCACGTGGCGCGATCCACGGCCACGATGGCCTGGCGCGCACGGATTCGGATCGGATCCGATCGAACGGTGCGGCGCGGATCCTGACCGTTGGATCTTGATCCGACGGTCCACAACGGTTAGGGTTTGGACGCGGTTCGACCGAATCATGTGGCTCGGGTCGGACTCGAGTCTGACTCGGACTCGGGTCCGGTCGGATGAACAGTACTTGACCCGACTCGATTTTCCAGCGATTTAATAATTAAAATAATTTCCAGTAATTCATTTAATTCAAGAAAAATAGTAAAATACTCAGAAAAATTCTAGAAAAATTTTGGAAAATATTTTAGGGCATTTGGAACTCAAATAAAATATTTCCAACAAAACTTTATTTGAAAATTTATTTTCTTTAATTATTTCAATATGGAATAAATTCAAATTAAATCCAAATAAATTCCAGAAAATTCCAAAAATTCACAAATGTGCAAAATAATATTTAATTTCATGAAAAGCAAAAATTGGGGTGTTACAGTCAGTGACATCGTTTTGGAAATACAAAGGTCAATATTGATTAATGGAATATGCAATGTATTTTGAAATGGTGTGACGTGTTGCTGACACGATGATGTTGATATGCGGAGGCCTTCGTGCTTCTTCAAGGATGTTGAGTTGTTGTTGGCATTGTGTTGCGCAATAATCAACTGGGGTGATAAAATAATTTAGACTGGGGCAAGTGGCAAGGATTATGGTGGGCCAGATTGACGGTTGGGATTGTTTGAAACATGATATATATATGAGTGATGGTGAGATGGGTTTCTTTGAGAGTACTGAGGTACGTCTTGCCCTGGTCACCCTAAGGACTTAACCTTGCAAGCCTTTGAACCGAGTTCATCATACAACCACATGTCTGGAATGGGACATACCTAGTTGAGTAGGTTGCTAATAACTTGCATTTGGTACCTCAGGGTGTCAGCTATACTTAAGTGTAGTTGTACGGGGAAGCATACCTGTGCTGCGGCTAGGTGTCCGTCCAACGGTTAGTGTTCGACTTTGCTAAGGGAAGGGTTAGTGTTCGACAACCGGGGAGGTTCACTTGTGGAGTTAGAAGCTTCAAAAGGCTTTGTTATAATCGCTCATTCGCATACTCTTGTATGGCGATTCACGACTGACGTGGTGAGTTGATTGTATCTCGTGGGTAAAGTGTATAACCTCTGCAGAGTGTAAAATTTATTCAAATAGCCATGTCCGTGGTACTCGACAATGCTCGGGGATTACAATCAAGGGTTAGCTTTTCATAAAATTGATCTTGGGCTTGGAGGCATTTTGCATGTGGAAAAGTGAAAATTGGTTAAGGATGTGGAACGTTTTACTTGTGAAACGACTGTGAAATCTATTACTGTTATTATTTGTTTTATTGCTTTACAATCTATTAAGAATATTTGTGAATGTTGTTTATTGGAAAATAACCATTCAGCCTGTCACTTGGAATAAGCCATGCATATAGTTATTAGACTTGCATTCTGTGCATGACTTGTTGAGTGCTTTATGTACTGACCCCTTGCAACAAAAAAATTACTAGTGAGCAGAAGTATACACCTTCGAAGATGGAGTTCCGCGAAGAGGCGAATATCTAGGAGTTGAACCTTGTCAGTTGCCTGTGGCATATTGATGGGATTCACCGACATTCTTCATTTCGCTGCTGCTTAATTGGAGTTGAAGCCGTCAAGGCCTCACAAGTGTAAGGTTGACCTTAAGGTCGCTCAACAGTTTTATATTATATAATTGAGTTACTTTTATTATTCCGCTGTGTATGATTGTGATAATCATCTATGTTGAAACTGTGTGCACTAACGTGATCCTGGACTAGGCTCTTTTGCTTGTGCAACGGTGCCGCTATTATCACAATAGAGGTCCATTGGATTAGAGGCACTAGCTACCACACCAAGTTCTGAGATAAACTTATTTCTCCACACAGCTTCTTTTGCGGCCTCTGAAGCCACAATGTACTCCATTTCTGTTGTAGAGTCGGCCATCGTGTTTTGCTTGGAACTCTTCCAGCTTACCGCTCCTCCATTTAATGTAAACACAAACCCGGATTGACATCGGAAATCATCTTTGTCAGTTTGGAAGCTTGCATCGGTGTAACCCTTTACAACCAGTTCTTCCTCACCTCCAAAAACCAGGAACATATCCCTAGTTCTTCTCAAGTACTTCAGGATGTTTTTCACGGCTGTCCAATGACCATCACCGGGATCCGCTTGGTATCTGCTCGTGACACTTAGGGCATATGAGACATCTGGACGTGTACAGATCATGGCATACATAATAGACCCAATAGCCGAAGCATATGGAATCTTTCTCATCCTGTCTCGCTCATCAGTTGTCGAAGGACACTGATTCTTGCTTAGACTTATGCCATGTGACATTGGCATGAATCCTCTCTTGGATTCATGCATAATGAACCTCTTCAATATCTTGGCAATGTACGTTTCCTGGCTTAATCCAATCAACCTTTTTGATCTATCTCTATAGATCTTAATGCCCAAGATATAGCATGCTTCTCCCAAGTCCTTCATTGAGAAACTCCTTTTCAACGATGTTTTAACATCTTCAAGCATAGGAATATCATTCCCGATCAACAATATGTCATCCACATACAAGATCAGAAACACAAGTGCACTCCTACTAGCCTTCTTGTAAACACAAAGCTCTTCTTCATTTTTTATGAAGTCAAATCCTTTGACTACTTCATCAAAACGAATGTTCCAACTCCAAGATGCTTGCTTCAACCCATAAATGGATCTTTGAAGCTTGCATACCTTTTTATCGTATTTGGGATCAACAAAACCTTCAGGTTGTATCATGTATATATCCTCAGATAGATTCCCGTTAAGGAAAGCTATTTTGACGTCCATCTGCCATATTTCATAATCGAAATATACAGTAATAGCTAAAATGATCCGAACAGACTTAAGCATGGCTACCAGTGAGAAAGTTTCATCATAGTCAACTCCTTGAACTTATTTGAAACCCTTTGCCACCAACCGTGCCTTATATATCTGAACATTTCCATCCATGTCTATTTTCTTCTTGAAAATCCATTTTCACTCTATGGTTTTTACACCATGAGGAGGATCAACCAAGTTCCAAACTTGATTGTCATGCATGGATTGAATTTCGAATCTCATGGCCCCAAGCCATTTTTCGGAGTTTGGGTCTATCATCGCTTCTTTATAATTCATGGGCTCATCATTGTCCAATAATAATATATCATGTCCATATCTTATGGGTTCATGACGCGGCCTCCCCGACCCACGTGGGGCTGGTGTCTCTTCCATAGGTTGTACGACACTTTGTACATCTTGTGAAGGTTCAGTGGCAGCTTGAACATATTCATGCGATTCTCGAACTTCATCGAGATGCACATCACTCCCACTGATTTCTTTTGAAAGAAACTCTTTCTCCAAAAAAAACACCATTTCGAGCAACAAAAACATTGTTCTCATCTCTTTTTTTAAAAAAGTAATATCCTTTTATTTCTTGAATACACCCCACAAAGGAGCATTTTTCTGATTTACGTGAGAGTTTATCTGATTGCAAACGTTTTACATAAGCCTCACATCCCCATATCTTGAGAAATGACAACATGGGACTTCTCCCAGTCAACATCTCATATGGCATCTTCTCAACAAAATTTGATGGGACCCTATTCAATGTGAACGCAGCTGTCTCTAGAGCAAAACCCCATAAGGATAATGGCAGATCTGATTGGCTCATCATTGACCGAACCATGTCTAACAAAGTTCGGTTCCGTTGTTCGGACACGCCATTCCATTAAGGCATTCCTAGCGGAGTAAATTGCGGAACGATTCCACATTGCTTTAGATGATCACTAAACTCTTGGCTCAAGTATTCGCCACCACGATCTGATCGTAAGTGTTTTATTAATTTGCCAAGTTAATTTTGTACTTCGTTCTGAAACTCTTTGAACCATTCAAAAGTTTTAGATCTATACCTCATTAAGTAGATATATCCATATCTACTAAAGTCATCGGTAAAAGTTACAAAGTACTGAAACCCACCTCTAGCACTCAAGCTCATTGGTCCACATACATCTGTATGTACTAAGGTTAACAATTCACTCGCCCTTTCACTAAAACCTGTGAAAGGGGCCTTTGTCATCTTGCCAAGTTAACAAGACTTACATGTTACAAATGATTCAAAATCAAATGAGGTTAGAAGTCCATCACCATGGAGCTTCTTCATGTTCTTCTCATTTATGTGACCTAAGTGACAGTGCCATAAAAAGGTAGGGTTCAAATCATTTTGCTGAGGCCTTTTGACATTAATGTTATAGACGGGTTTTTCTTTGAGTTCAAGGACATACAACCCATCCACCATGGGGCAATGACCAAAATAGATATCATTCAAAAGTATCATGTTCCAAACAAGAAGATGAAATAATGTTTCTACTCAAAGTTGGAACAAAATAACAATTATTAAGTTCTAAAACTAATCCTGAAGGCAAATGCAATGGGTAGGTGCCAACGGCAAGACCAGCAACTCTTGCTTTATTCCCCACACGGAGATCCACTTCACCTTTTTGCCAAGTCTCTACTCTTTATCAGCCTCTGCATCGAATTGCAAATGTGAGCAACCGAACCTGTATCATATACCCATGAGCTGAGAGAAGAAGTAGCAAGATTAATTTCTATAACATTAATACCTGAAGTGGAAATCATATTTCCATTCTTCTTATCTGCCAGGTACTTTTCGCAGTTCCGTTTCCAATGTCCTGACTTCTTGCAATAGAAGCACTGGGTTTCAGGCTGAGGGCCAACTTTAAGCTTCTGAAGCTTAGTTTTGAGGCTCGCGATCTCATCTTGATTGAGCCTTGCCCTTGCCCATGCCCTTTCCCCAAGCCTTAGCTTTCTTCTTTTTGAATGCAGTTGTCTTCTGAACCATTATCACATGATTGGGTTTTTTCTTAATGCTTTCCTCGACAACCTTGAGAATCCCATGTAGTTCGGTCAGGCTCTTCTCCATGCTATTCATATGAAAATTCATAATGAACAGCTCAAAGCTCTGAGGCAGAGACTAGAGAATTATGTCTGTAGCCAGACAAAGGCTAAGGGGAAACTCAAGTTTTCCCAATCTCCCAATGTATCCAATCATTTTGATCACATGTGGGCTGGTCGGACTGCCTTCAGCCAGCTTACAAGCAAACAAAAGCTTTGAGATACCATACCTCTCAGCCCTTGCTTGATTCCCAAACATGCCCTTCAAGCCCACAATCATATTGTAAGCATCCTGGTCCTCATATTGCTTTTGCAGCTCAGAGTCCATGGTGATAAGCATGAGACAGCTGACCTCTACAGAGGCATTAACATGTTTTTCATAGTTAACCTTCAAATTTCAAGGAGTATTTTCAGCTGGTTCATCAGGAATCAGGAATCGGATTCTCTAGAACATATTCTTTCTTTTCATGTTTGAAAACAATTCTTAAGTTGCGATAACAATCCACAAAATTTGTTCCATTTAGTTTTCCCTTTCCAAAACCGATCTCAAAGCAAAACCAGGTGCAGCGGCAGTAGGAGTAGTAGGTGCCATTGAACTACAATAAAAACATTGAAAGTTTCTATGCACTATGTTTATGTGAAACTTTCATTAAACATTTTAACAAAAGACACTCCTATCATACACACAGTGAGTATTTAAGATCCATATTCATCAAACACTAGTGAGCTTTGGTGTCACTGCTAGAAATTTAATGACATAGGTAAGCAGCATCTTTGCTAATAATGTCTTATGCAACTCTTATTGGTTGAGCATGAAAACAAGTAATGAATCCCTCTGTCAACTCGACTCATGGCCAGGTCAACCTACCCCTAGGGCTCACGTGAGGGAGGGAGCACTTCCCATTTTCGGGTGCCAATTAAGAAACCTAGCCTCATGTGTGTTTTCCTAGACACCAATTGTCTTGTATTTGTTCCTTCATTATTGAAATCAAATCCCAACAACTTATGTCCTCAAGCCCAAAACCGTTTTGATAGCTTGATTAAATCTACCATTGTTATGCGTGATGTGTCCAACACGTCCCTATCATCTATTAAGATAGTCATTGATATATTACTTTGGCAGTCATATCAATAATGATCTAAATTCTTGATAGGTGCAACAATTGGGTAGACATATTTGATTTAAAATTTGTTTTAACTTATGGGATGAACAATATCTACTATGAACATGGCATCACATGCAATGAGCATAAAGAAAATAGAAAGGATTAAACACACATCCACAGAAAATCAAGATTGAGCCGTGAAATAGTATAGCCTTTAGCATTAGGATCTCCATCATCATGCTTGTTTATTCACTTAGCCATCTTGCTTGATTGTTCACCTAGCCATCATGCTTGATGCCACCATCTTCATCATTGTAGATGCAACTCCTTACAACTTTGATAATGAATTTTACATGAAGGTTTCAAACATAACAAGTCGACACGCAGACCATTATACAATTGAAATAGCCTTATGGCTTGACATGGCACACAGGCCATGTAAAAATTACATGCATCACATACACATAGACCATACTATTTCACATAATTTACTGCAAAAACGAGTTAAACAAAATGATTCTACGGTGTTAGGGTTCTAGGGGCAGCACCCCTGGCAGGGTCCAAAGGGTAGCTTCTATTAAAGGAAAACACCCTCAAAATTTTCACGGATCAATCAAATTGACCCAATCCGATTCAATCTAATTGGCTTGGTCCCATATGGTTGTGATTCATAAACCCTGATGACGGTAACCCGACCGGTAAGGGCAACGTCGTACGATGAATGAACTCACCCAAATCAAGATTGAATCGGTTTGCACTTCCCTCAAACCCTAAACCGATCGATCTTATCGATGGCTGCCTCCACCAATTCATCATATGAACCAATAGAACATGTAATTGATCCAATCTACTATCCTCACATATCGCGTATGTAACATCCAGATCACAAATCTACGCGAGATGGCTTTGATACCACAAAGAGGAACGTGGTATGCTACTCTAGCGTAAATTAAAATTTCTACCACATAAGCAGAAAGCTACTCGCAAGAAATGGATCACAGATTAGATTACCACTAGACGCGCAGTTGCGGAATCCTTCGCGCGTTGATGTAGTGGATCATCGTTCTCGGTGTCGATCGTCCTCGCCGTGGATCATCCTCACTGCGGATCGTCCTCGCTTCGGATTGTCCTTGCTTCAGATCGTCCTCGCTGCGGATCATCTTCTCCACACCGCAATAGCAGCAGCGTCACCACAGCAGTCCACACGTCCGGGGATGGAATGCCATGCATCGACTTGCAAGTATCGTGTCGCTCGGCAGAGGCAACGAGAGATGGAGGCTAGGGTTCTAGACGAAAAATCTATCTCATGCTTACCCTTCTCCTCTCCTTATATAGCCATGTGACGAAACCCTAAGCCAAGGCCCATTAGCGCGTTAAGCCCACGAGGTCCATTAACTACAGATCCAATTCGAATTAATGCGTCCCAGCCTGTTAAGTGTGTGACCCTGTAGGTTCGTGTACATTTGGACATAGATTCGGAAAACCATTTTCTAATCCAATAGTCGGTAGCGGCTCCTTGCAGGGCATGCCAACTCCCAAATGCATATGATCAAAGTACTCATGTAACAATCCCTTTGCCAAACTATATGAAGATCGAACTCAAGGCGAGAAGCATGTCATCCTTTTATAGTTCAATCCATCTCTCATATCCGTGATATATTAATAAGTTTTGATTGACTTCTCAATCACGGCGTGGCTATGCTTAATTATATCACACAAGTGGCCTAGACATATATCTCCATCACACTGAAGTGGCAAATTTCATCTTAACTACTCACTTCCCTCTGCATGTTTCATAATAAACATGAAAGCTACCTTTATAACTATCCGGTTAGGAAATAGCGTTTGGTGGCCCCAAGGTAAACGATTACACATGTAGGGAATGTGACAATCTCAGGTCTAAGGATCATACATCTACTATGTATGAGATGCACTGATGACACATAAGAATGTAACATTCTCGCAATGTCCCAGCGGGTCTATCTAACCCATGTTCTTCATCATGCGTTCACAATGTATTGATGATATCTCCATATCCCATGATCTATCAAACATGATCATCGATCAATACATGCGCTGATCTATTCATCGTTGTCCTATACGATGATACCCGATCAGAGATACTTACAGAATTATATCAATGAGTAGAGAGTTTCATAAGCAAGTCACATACTTGCTGATCAATATAATGATATACATTCATTGGACCAATAATAATTTTATTATTCATAAACATAGTCATGTTACAATCATCTATATGACTGTCTCAAGGGCACAACACTAACAGTTGCATCATCCCTTAAAAATTTGGCAAAATCGGGAACCCGATATCCATTGGGGTACGTGATCCTGTCAATGTATTTGGGGTATAATTTCCTGTAACCAAGAGCTCGCCCTCTCGGCTGGACGCCAAATTGGTCTCTCAGGACGATTGTGATGGCATCGGTCCAGTTGGCTACCATAGGTGGCGCGATATGTACCGGAGATACTTGTCGGCCAGGCTCGTGCCAATGCCCCCCCGAGTGCAAACTCGGGTGGTTCATGGCGATGCCCCTCGAGTGCGAACTCGGGCTGGCCCAAAAGCCTGGGCTGTAGGTGATCCTGCAGTAGTTCGTGACCGGCAAACTGGTGTCTAATGGGTTCCTGCAGTGGCACGAAGGGCTCCGAGTACGTGACTACTCGGTAAGAGTCCTGTGTTGGGGGCGGCTCAGTGTACGGTCCGCTCCTAGCTGGTTATGTGCTGGTCCAGGAAAACTCTAGGGTTGAGTATTCGGGGGTAGGCCAGACAAACAACCCACTTTAGCACCATCCGTATGAGCGTAGTACTGCCCGACCTCGCTTGTCCCAGGTTCCCTGGGCAAGATTATGGTCGGCTGTGATGGTGTGAGTGTTGGGACTGTAGCCGGTGGTTTGCTCTCGCCCACCAGCTTTATGCCCTGAGTGCTTTGTCCGATCGAGAAGACCAGGTATGTAGGTAGAGGATGTGGTGGCTCAAAAAGAGAACCAGCTGTTACAAGTTCTTGTGCTACTTTTGTCATGCTATTAGATATCAACGGCCTAAGTGTAGTTACTAGGGCCGATGATTGGTTTAGCAATGCGCAATTTATGGACTGATTAATCATATCCGATAATTCTGCTTGGGCAGGCAAATATCGGCTTACCGTGGCTTTTTCGGTGGTGTCTGAGATGTCCATGCCGATGGAGCTGACTGTGGGCAGCGCTATTTTCTGTGTGACGCCACGTCGTGTCTTCTGATAGCAGCTCAGCATCATCTGCTCGAACGTTGCCTTCTGGTCTTCAATCTCTTTACGCTACTCCGACATTAAATCAGCCATTGTTGGCGCGATATCGTGTCGAAGTTGATGTCAGCAGCTGCTACAGACTTTCCTGTTGACATCATATTGGCTTCTTCGGGTCCCACCGGGCGTGCTAAAGATGTGTTGACGCAAAAAAACTTGACGAAGGGTTAATCACCACGAACACACGAGAACGTTGGGTTCAGTTCTGGTTCACGAGCGTGCCAGGCAATTTGATGCTGCAATCGGTAAGAGGAAAGAACTCTCAAATAAATCGATCAAGGAATCAATTTGGAGCCTGATAACGAGTGGATCTGGTTGAGTTGAAACAAGCCAACACAGATCAGGGTAAACGGTAGATCTAAACAACTCTACGAGTCGATTAGATGGGGTAAAGGCTACTTCTCCCGAAAAAGGTGATGCGCAGCAAGATCGAAGAGAAAGCAGGACCTGGAGGGGCGTAATGTAGCGAAGATCAATAATCGGCAATGCGCAACTATGTTGATCAAAGTGTATTATAGGAAAAGATTACAAGCTAAGTGTCTACTCCTAATACAAATGAAAAGAAAGGTATAGATTGGTTTAATGTGTGTGTGTATCCTCGACGTAGCCCGTCGTACTTCTTTTATAGCCCTTGAGCCTGATTGTATCTACCTCGGTCTCGCCATCCGCTCATACCGGCTTTGAATTCTTCTTTCCATCTTGGGCACGATCATATCCAATTCTAGTCATATCAGCTCCGGTTTTCCTTCCGGCCTAGGTGTTGCCATATGACCATGACCTTTCCAATCTGCCCATTTATCATCTTTTATCAATCTGGCTTTATACCTGTCCCTCCAGACTCGTGCCAAGACTGCATCTCGGTTGCCCAATTTTGGATGCTAACAGGTGGGTTCCGGACATCGATAGGCTTAAAGAGAGTTGGATAGTGCCAAACAAGATGTATCTAGAATGACATGGACGTTGCAGAATGTGGGCGTTGAGTGAAGTTAACCAAAACTAAAATGTTGTATTGTTGTATGTGAAATTGGAAGTTAACATCATTCTTTTTTATCGTAACAATTGTTTATATGTTACAAGTTTTCGAAATTGTTGTCAAGTACTTCGTATGTCATAAGCCATGTTTGTTTATGTGACGATTTCCTATATGTCATATGTAAATCAATTGTGTAGTAGTGATATGTGCTTCGATGGCCTAACAGTACCAAGCAATAGCTCAAGGCAGCCCGCTCCTACTATTTTTTTTATTGAAGGGTTGATTTAAGGATGAGCAATCACAAATGACCAAAAAATGAAAAGAAAAGAAAGAAGATTAGAGATTAGCAATCAGCATGCAAGAGCAATGGAAGCACATATGAGTATGTGGCTGAAATTGTTTCAACTCAACTATCTGCTCTGCTCAACATGATTGGCAAAGTGTATAAGCACAAGATGTCAATTCTGAATCTAAAGCCATCTGCGAGTCCTTAATTGAGCCCATCATGCAACTATCCCAAATCTCAATCAAACTGAACTCCTATAAATGAATATACTACGGACATGTCCTTCAAAACAATTGAGTAGCTCTTGGATAACTCATGGACACGAATCAATTGATGTGAAAAAAAGCACAAACTGATTTCTAAGGAGAAAGAAACAAACTCATATGATGGATAAATCAGTGCATTCCAACCATATCAAGAACCGGAAGAAGGGAGCCTTGACGGGCTACATTTCTCCACCTGTTGCCCCACCAAAGGGGAGGATCTACAGATAAGTCTCCGACGTAGCCAAGGTGGTCATGCGGCCATCGATGGTGAGGTGGCAGCAGGGTGGTGAGCAATGGGCCTCCATCACCATGCATCTCTTTGGTCTCGGAGACAGCGAGGAAGCAGCAGTCCGCTAGCCTGGCGCACGAGATCGGCTTCGGGTGAGCAATCCATTGGCGGCACCGACGGAAAAGATGATGAGGCGGCAGTCGGGTTAGCGCAAATTAGGAAACGAGGGGATGGGAAGAGGACTTTGGGAGGGAGTGGACGAGTGGTTTATAATTTGAGGGATTAATTGAAGGGAGAGGAGAGATCAAAGGAAGTTGCTGCTTTCCTATTGTGGATCGTGGAGGGGAGTGGGCAGAGCGTTCGACGAGCAAGAAACCGGCAAGACCAGCGCTCAATTTTTGAACAGGATGCCCTGCTCTGAGAACAAACGTCTAATGCGTGGAATTGATTGATCGTGGCGGCGGCGGCGCTAGAGGATGGGAGATTGAGGGTGGTGGCGACTGGAAAGGCGGGGGAGGGTGCGGGCAATGGGTGACGGGCGAGATGCGGGGAAGTGTACGTGCATGTTGATTTGATCGGTTCTTTTCTAGGTGATGGATCGAGAGGCGGTTCCTGTATTACGATCGTGAGAGAAGTGCAAGAAGGCCGATTAAGCGGTTGTAGAAGGACCATTTCGCGTGGATGCGTAGGAGTAAACTCCTCTTTTTATTAGTTTAAACTCCTCTTTTTATTAGTTTCAAAACCTACTTGCTGACTCTTGTCAAGATATAAATGATGATAAAAACAACTCATGCACAAATATACGAAACTTAATGCAATCAAGGAATGAGCTAAAATAAGATATATAGACATGCCCGAAGCTCTATAGCATAAGTTTTTGAGAGACGTTAGCTAATTGCTTTAAAGAATGTAAAAATAATACAAGATTGCTCACTATAAAATATAATTGCACAATCTAAAAATAACAAACATAAGTTAGAGTATTGCTCAATGTAGTACAGCCGACCACTATTCCTTTCTTTTTCCTTTTTCTTCCTTTCTTTTCTTGACCTTTGGGCTCTTTCTTTTTCTTTTTTTGATTTTTGGTCACTACTACTATGAATAAAGTTTTGAAAACCCTAACTTGATATTATGAGATAATATGATGATATGAAGTTTCTAGATTATGCAATGTATCAATATAAATAGCCGTAAGCAATATCAAATAGCTAGTCTCAATTGGGATCAAAATATTTGCGAAGGATGAATTGGTTCCAAAGGTAAGAGTACTGATATTTTTATGATTTCATAGTTTACAGAGCTACTGGACTCAACCAACTCAAAGGAACAAGCTAGAATACAAAATAATACAAAAAACCCTAATTCAGCCAAAAAAGTGCAACACCCCAATTCGGCTAAAACAGTGCAACAAACTTGTCGCCGCAATTAAAGTGTGAAAATGGCCGAATCTAACTTGCTCATAATTGAATGAATTTAAGATGATGTTCTAAACTTTAGAACAAGTACAAGAACACAATTTGAAGCTCGCATGTAGAAGTTTTAACAAAAAACCGAGGTGCACAGGTTTGGCCTAAATTCAACCGATATGACCAGTTCGGAATCCAAATCAAATTCGATTTGAACAAGTCCAAATCACAAAGGATGCCAAAAAAACATTTTTTTTTTTTTTTTTTTTTTTTTTGTAGAGAACTCTCTAGGATTCAGGAAAGTAAATAATTATCCAAATCGGGGTTCAGACATATTATACTGCTTCCGTTAGCTCACATTACCTTCCAGCTAAAAATAGAAAAAAACCAGACATTATTTAGACATTCAACGTATGAAAACAAACAGAGCGCATTCAGATCCAAAATAAAAAAAGGAGAATGAAAATCAAAGTGACGAGTTACTGGCACCGACGGGAAAAAAAAAAGAAATGCTACTACATACAGAAGATCGTGCCGAACATATTGTGCATCTTGGTGAAGAACTTAATTGGATGGTTGTGCCCTGGGTGGCGTGCATGTGCATGAGGCGGTGACTCCGGCTTCTGTTTCTTCTTCCTCCTCAAATGGAAGAACTGTTGCATTATTTCTGAGCACTCGTTGGAGAGGACACCACGCCTTATGGTTATCTTTGGATGAAAAGGGTGAACAGGTCCAGAAGCCTGGGCAGTCTGGTTATGGTTTGTTGAATCCAAAGTGCTTGTTTGCCCATCACCAGGGAATAGCCTATAAAACAAGTGTAACAGTTGGTTCAGTTTTCCAATCTCATTATGATGAATCATAAATGAAAAATATACGACAATAACATATATATGGTAAGACGAAAGACTTAGCCACCTTAGTCCTTGCTCATTATTCAAATCAGTCCACGTGTATATAAATTATACTCCCTTAAGAACTAGTTGTAATTGAGAATACAATTGTGTCTCAATTGGAATGTCAAACAACACTTCCTATCTAAAGTTTTGAGAGGAGCCATAATATGTATCAATTTGATTTGCCCGCGAGATAATATCAATGAACTGCTAAGCCAGTGCATAAGGAATATTTCGACAAACCTGGAGCCATCTGTTAATATTTGTGTAAGTTAACTAAAACTACAGTACACAGATTCTTTAGTTGGTTAGACAAGTGGGAAATGATGATTTTAACTTCAATTCCGATTGCTATAGAATGAACTATGAAAGTGTTGCCAAAACAAAATGATGGAACATGGAAGAAAACAGCATCAGGGTAAAAAGTTTCACCATTTTTAAGTGAATTCCTTATGGTACCTAACTAAAATTTGAAAAAGCCTTTATAATAAGACAAGCTAGCTTTCAGTGTGCCATATGCTATTTTTTGTAAGAAAAAAAGTTCATATTACCCCTTTTACTTTCAGAAAAGTGCAGACAAACCCCTCTATCATAATACCGGACAACTTACACTCTAGCCCTGGACTTTGAAAACCAATTCAAATTTTAACCCCAACAAATGTTTTGTGGGCAGTTTTGCCAATAGAATAAGTAATGCTATGACATTGATATTTGGCCTAGCAAAGCAAATAAGAAACCTCAATCTCTCTCACAACTGAAGCCTTCCCTTCCTCTTCATCCCCCTACTGCCCTACTCCACTCCCACATGACAGCGTGAGAGCTGCAGCATGTGACAATACTGGACCTCCTATCGGTCACTGCGATCTAGCAGGCTGTGAAGACACTGCAGTGCCAGTGGCAACACCATGCCATCGTCCTCCAATCCAATGTATATGTTGTGAGCCTGCTCCAATCGAGCAGCCTCGTAAGCTCGTGTCCCTGGACGGCACCCTGCGCGTGCGATGTTTGACGTCGACCTGGCCGGAGTAGCTGTGTCGCCTGAAGGTTTGGCTGTTGTCGGCGCCACCGCCTGTGCTCAATTGTTGCGACAATCAAGCATGCCAATTTTCTTATTTCTTATCTCTTATATAGAATCCTCATTACAGACTCCGACCCTTTATTGTAATTAACGGACACGGATTGGACTATCCAACCGACTCTAACATGACTTAAGAACTTACGTAAAATAAGTAACTAGATCCCTTGCCGGATATGAGATCACTACGGATTCGTATTCCTTTCCTCAGTTGTCGCGCTCGGTCCTAGCGTGGCTGGTGCTTTTTCCCATGCGGCTGCTTGCCCTCTGCGTCTGTAGAAGACGTTATCAAAGCGGCTGCTTGCATCAATACTCCCCCCCTGAAAAACAAGCTTGTCCTCAAGCTTGCATTCAGGGTGATCCTGCCGGAGGAGCATGGCGTCTTCCCAAGTCTCATCATCCGCAGACTCGCCCGTCCAGTGCACCAAGAACTGACGGTGCCCATTCACAAACCGTTGAGCCAGCAGCTGGTGTGGTGTGGTGCGGCCTTGCTCGCCTGAAGTCGGGGGTTCCTCAGGGAGTGCTGGTGGTGATTCCGGCGGGAGTCCTTTGAATTCCTTGAGAAGAGAGACGTGGAACACATTGTGAATACGTGAACCATTCGGTAGGGCCAAACGGTACGCGGCCTGACCAACTCGAGCTTGGATCTGATAAGGTCCATAAAAACGGGGTGTAAGTTTATGAAAAGGGGTACGGCGGACCGTAGCTTGTCGGTGCTTCTGTAACTTTAACCATACCCACGCGCCCACTTCGAATTGAACTTCACGATGTCCCTTATCATAGTGTTGTTTCATTCTGTGCTGGGCGTGCGTTAAATGATGTTTGGCGGCCTGGAGCAAAGCATCTCTGTCTACTAGTTGACAATCGACCTTGTCAACACTAGTGGCCCCTTGTTGATATGGTACCAATGGGGGAGGAGGTTGACCGTAAACCAGCTCAAAGGGTGTCATCCGAGTTGCATAATGAAAAGAGGTATTGTAACAGAACTCGGCCCACGGCAACCACTTAACCCAAGAAGTTGGTTTATCTGCCGTCAAACAACGCAAGTACATCTCAATGGTTCGGTTAACCACTTCTGTTTGCCCATCAGTCTGGGGGTGATATGCCGAGGAAAACAACAATGTGGTACCACAACGTCTGAATAAGTCCTGCCAGAAGGTGCTGAGGAAGACCGGATCGCGGTCCGAGACAATGGATTCCGGAATTCCATGTAATCTAACCACTTGTTCAAAGAAAAGATCGGCGACATGCTGTGCGGTGGTTGGCCGTGTGATTGTCATGAAATGTGCATATTTAGATAGTCGGTCCACCACTACGAACAGAGCGGTTTTGCCTTGGGATTTGGGAAGCCCCGTGATAAAGTCCATGGAAACGTCTCTCCACACATGGCGAGGAATAGGCAATGGTTGAAGTAGGCCACCCGGAGCAAGAGAACTTACTTTGTTGCGCTGACAAGTCACACACTGGCTGATGAAATGTTCTATGGTCTGCCGTTGCTTGGTCCAAAAGAATTCCCTTTTTAATCGGTGAAGGGTCTTCAACACACCTTCATGAGTGAGGTCATGCACCGAAGCAATGATGGAAGAAATCAGGGTTGATGTCGCTGGTACAAAGAGGCGGTTTTGGTAATACACTAGCCCTTCCTGAAGCGTCCATTGAGCAATGCTCGCCCCGGCTGCCTTGCCTGCGGGGTCCGTCGTGGATCTGGCCGACAGGAGCTCCTGGGCCCAACGTTGCACCTCGGGGTCCCGCCGTAGGACTGTCAACCAATCCGTCCGGGAAATGCCCTGGCTTAATGTGAGAGCCTCGCACCGTGAGTCGACGCCTGGAACACGGGATAAGGCGTCTGTCACTTGGTTTGTCTTGCCCGGCTTGTATTCCACCTGAAAATCATAGCCCATCAGTTTGCTTAACCAGTGTTGCTGTGGTGGTGTCACTAAGGCCTGATCCAGAAGGAACTTGAGGCTGCTATGATCTGTGCGGACAATAAACTAATGGCCCCATAAATACGGTCGCCAATGCCGCACCGCCTTGGATAACCCGATTAATTCCCTTTCATATGCTGCCAACTTGGTGTGTCGCTCGGCAAGTTTACGGCTGAAGAAGGCAATTGGATGGCCGTTTTGTTGCAACACCGCACCGATGCCAACTCCGGATGCATCGCATTCCACCACAAAAGGCTTCGTGAAGTCAGGCATCTGAAGAACGGGCGCCCTCAGGAGCTGCTGTTTGAGGTGTGAAAAGGCGGACTCAGCGTTGACCGTCCAGCCAAATTGGTGACGGCGTAGCAAGGCCGTGAGGGGCTCGGCAATGGACGCGTAGTCTTTGATGAACCGACGGTAGTAGCCGGTTAAGCCCAAAAAACTGTGCAACGCCGTGACTGAAGCCGGGCGAGGCCATTCCGAGACTGCTTGAATCTTTGCAGGATCCGCCGACACACCGTTGTGAGTGATGATGTGGCCTAGGTAATGCACATTGGTTTGGGCAAATGCGCATTTAGACTTTTTGAGAAAAAGGCGGTGAAGGCGTAGCCGGTTGAGCACATGCCGTAGGTGCTCCAGATGTGCCTCCTCTGTATGGCTATAAACCAAGATATCATCAAAGAATACGAGGACAAATTTACGCAAGAAGTCTTGGGAGTAATTCATTCATGAGTGCTTGAAAGGTAGATGGAGCATTCGACAAGCCAAATGGCATCACAAGAAACTCGAAATGCCCGTGGTGAGTTCGGAAGGCTGTTTTGCTAATATCATCTGGATGCATACGGACCTGGTGATACCCGGAGCGCAGATCGAGCTTAGTGAAGAAGCGTGCGCCGCGTAATTCGTCCAATAATTCTTCCACTACGGGAATTGGGAACTTATCTTTGATGGTGTGGGCGTTTAGTTCTCTGTAGTCGACACAGAAGCGCCAAGTGCCATCCCCTTTCTTGACTAATAAAACTGGGGAGGAGAACGGTGAGCGGCTTGGTCGAATGATACCCTGTTGAAGCATCGTGGCACATTGTTTTTCAATCTCGTCCTTCTATCGATATGGATAGCGGTAGGGTCGGACTACCACGGGGTTCGTCCCTTCTGCCAGACAAATACGGTGATCACAACTTCTGCGAGGTGGTAATCCCTGGGGCTCGGTAAAGACCTCCTGGTAAGAGTCCAGTAAGGTGTGCACATCCGCAAGGTGGACGACCTCAGCCTGCAGTACCTGTGGAGCATTCCAATGGAGACCTTGTAAGAGAATGGTGACCCCATCTTGCTGGAACGACATAGTCAAGACGTCAAAATTCCACTCAATCTTGCCCAATGTGCGAAGCCACTGTACACCGAGTATGACGTCGAAGTTATCCAGTGGAATGACAAGGAAGGGTGCTCTGAAAGTGTGGTCGGAAAGAAGGAATTCCAGTGTTGGAACCGATCCCAGACACGGCAGTTGGCCCCCTCCGGCGACCTTGATGTTCATGGGTGCTGTTGGGACCTGTGTATCCATCCGATTTGCTGCGTACGAACTCAGGAAGTTGTGGGTACTTCCGCTGTCAATGAGACCCAAGAACCGATGTCCAGCGATGGTGATCCAAACATGCATGGTGTCTCCTTGTTTAGGGCCCAACACTGCCATCATGGAAAGGGAAGGATCCTCGTTGCACGTTACCTCGTCATGCTCTTCGGTGCCTTCTTCTGCATCTTCAACTTCTAGGTGAAAAAGGCGCTTGCATCGATGGGTACGAGTGTACATCTCATCACAGTTATAGCAGAGTCCTTTGGCCCTTCTTTCAGCGATCTCATCGGCGCTGAGCCGACGACGAGTCGGCAACGAAACCGAACTGGCTGTTGACCCCGCCGGAGCATGCGCAGTAGCGGTCCGGGGCACACTTGCGTTGGACGGAGGGAAAACGGTATGCTGCAGACCAGAATTTGTACCCCCGCGGCTGCCTCCCAGACTTGCCGTGGCCGATGCGATAGGTACAGCGCTCAAGGTTGGTGTGCTGCGTTGGAATGGTGGACGCGCTCGATTTGACGCCGAAAGTCCCTGGGTGGCCTCCTCCACCCACAGGTCTTTCCGTATTTCCGCTTCCCTAGCGAAGCAAATTGCTTCCGCTAGATCTCGCGGACGCTCGCGGCGTACGTCAGCCGCAATCGCCGCTGAGAGGCCTGCCATGAAGGTTTCGATCTGATTCGCTCGACTGAATCGTGGTGTCCGTGCGAGCAGGCGCTGGAATTCGCGAGCATAGTCATCTACCTTGCCGGCTCCCTGTTTCCAATTCACCAAGTCGCCTAGGGGTCCTGCCGTGGAGTGCCGGGTGAAACGTCGTACAAAAGTTTCTCGGAAGTCTTCCCAAGTTATCCAAGGTTCCTCCAGTTGCCAATTATCGAGGACGTCCTGAGCCTCCCCTTGAAGATGAAGGCCGGCCACTTCCACGTATTCTTCCTCCGGAATCTGATGTAAGCGAAAAAATCACTCGCATTTACGCACCCAGCCGAGTGGATCTTGTGCACCATCATAGTCCGGAAGATCAAAGCGAGGCGGTCTCGGCACCCACCGTCTGCCGTCGTCGCTAATGCGGTCGCGAACCTCATCCAGGCGTCGGCGCTCATTGTCGGCACGTTGCATCGTGGGCAACAGCCGAGGTTCACGGCGATGCCGCAACATGCTGTTCGGCGGCAGCGTGTTGTTGGCGGCTGACGTGTCCCCGTCTGGAGCCGGTTCCTTGCCTGTCAAGTAATCCTGTCAACATGGTCTTCATTTGCAGCAGTTCTCCAATCATAGACTTCATCTCTTTCATGTCTGCCTCTAAGACGCCGATGCGATCTTCAGCAGCGGCCATGCAGTCAGGACCGGTGGAAGCTGATACCAACTTGTTGTGAGCTTTGCTCAATCGAAGCGACCTAAAGCTCGTGTCACCTGGGCGGCGCCACTGCGCGTCGATGTTTAGCGTCGACTTTGGCCAGATGGTATGTCGCTGAAGGTTTGGTTTGTTATCGGCGCCACACTTTGTGCTCAATTGTTGCGACAATCAAGCATGCCAATTTTCTTATTTCTTATCTCTTATATAGAATCCTCATTACAGACTCCGACCCTTTATTGTAATTAACGGACACGGATTGGACTATCCAACCGACTCTAACATGACTTAAGAACTTACGTAAAATAAGTAACTAGATCCATTGCCGGATATGAGATCACTACGGATTCGTATTCCTTTCCTCAGTTGTCGCGCTCGGTCCTAGCGTGGCTGGTGCTTTTTCCCGTGCGGCTGCTTGCCCTCTGCGTCGGTAGAAGACGTTATCAAAGCGGCTGCTTGCATCAGTATAACTTGATGATGATTGTGGATATTGAAGATCCATGCAACAAATTAATGACACACAAAGATCACAAAATTGGTGTTCAGATTCTTTCTTAAGAATCATCAAGAAAAGCAAAAGGCTGCTGGTTCCTTTCTTTCTTTGTGGATTTATTTGGGATGGTGGCAACCGCGTGAAGGGACGAATTGTATCTCCATATCAATCAACATGTGCTCTTGGAGGAGCGGCGGCTCCTGGGCATATGGCAAAAGGTGGCACTAAATGCCAGCTTCTTTCCCAGTCACGCCAACACTGTCATCGAGAACCTCATCCTTGGTGCACAAGCACTGCGAGCAGTATGGTGCCTACTGCCGCTGCATGCCCTGCAGATTCACCTGGTGGCTGCTGCATACACCTCCTTGAGACCAGCCTCCGTGTCAATAGTACAAGGGAGTTGCAGCATTTGGGATTGGGAGAGAATTTAGGAAACTACAATCAGCACATCTGACCATATGGAGGCCATGTTAGCCAATTTAAACCACGCCGAATTGCATAAGGATGGATGAAGGTTGCATCAGTTTAAAAATAGATTGGGTTATTTTCTTTTTGACAAAGTGGTAGTGGGGGTGGGGGGGATTTTTTTTCCAATGCTTCGACAGGATACAAATGATTTGAAAAAGTACAGGGGGTAATCTGCATTTCTTTTTGACAAAGTGGGGGGGGGGGGGGGGGATGGTAAAGATTTTCCCCCCTTAAGAAAAGGTGTTGAAGTGCAGGATGTTACGAATTATGGCCTAGCATCTGACGTGTAATGGCATATCAAGATTTCAAATTAACGGAAAACTTGGAATAAAACTTCTAAACATAATAAATAGTAGGATATAAAAAATGATTCAGTATGAAATTTCATATATCGCATACCTAACCCAGCTGCCATCGGCTCCAAGAAGCTTGTTTGGGGCACCCCATACCAGAGTGTCAATTCTAGCTTGAAGAATAGCACCAGCACACATGGCACAAGGTTCCAGCGTCACATAAAGTGTTGTATCCTGCAATACTTTTGATTAGGAAATTTTGAATGAAGAGGATTCAAACATATGTAAATGCATCTAAGAAGTTATAAAATTGTGATACATTTTGCAAGCAAAAAGAAATCTGCATGTGAAAAAAATCTAACACAAAAAGACAGCATGTATTTTCCTTTCTGTGAAAACTGAAAAGCAACAATCTTACTTAATTTAAAAAAAAAATGGTAAACCAAATCGCAGGAAATCCATCAAGCAAAGCAAGGACATCGGCAAGTCTGCAAGGAACAGCTAACTAGAGCATATAAGTATTTATGCACTATCAATTATCTATCTCCAATGCAAAAATAAGATGATTTTTCACCGGAAAGAAAAAATCAAGATAAAGGAAATGATTTGATATGAGGGGAAGTGATTTTTTTTTCATGCTTCCACAGGATTAAGTCGGAATTCAGAAAACTATTGGATGTGAAATAATACCGCCAGGCGCCATGTCTTAAGTTTGTTAGACGCTTCTCTTATACAAACAATTTCAGCATGTGAAGTTGAATCCCTAAGATCTTCAACTCTGAAAGCAAGAAAAAAGATAGAATAATAAGCAAAGTAATATTTCAAATTTTTAACCTATGTTTAGCTACACAATACAATAGTATTACTTACAGGTTACAACCACGAGCAATAATTTCTCCATTTTGTACTAGCACTGCTCCAACAGGTACCTCCCAAATATCTGCAGCCCTCTGAGCTTCAACTAAAGCTTCCCTCATGAACAATTCATCTACCTTTCTCTGCTCAGCATCACGCTGGTATGCTTCCTCCCATTCATCAAATGTCTCCTTCAGGACCTGCTTATTTCTCTGAAACTTCCTCCTCTTCAACTCAGCATCTTTCCCTTCTGTTCTGATAACTTCAGGAGGCTCTTGTATTACAATCTTCTCTTCAAACCTTGTGGAGCCACCCGTAGGTAATTCCGGTGATTCTAGGATAGCAGCTGAGGTATTCTCATACGGCATTATTGCCTGGGTTTGAGGATGATGATAAGGAGTTTTAGCATGTGAAGGGTCATATTTCCAGTCATCTGTGTCACAACAGAGACCAGCTTCCTCAGCGTTGATGGTCATAGAAGAGGTGTCCGCAAAAACTCCTTTTCCAGTATTAATTTCAGCGGAACCCTTAGGTGTGATCATGGATGAAGTAGCAGCTTCAGGTTCAGGTAAATGTCCTATTGTGACATCTACCAAAGTTGATCTGCCATCCTCCACAAAGCCTCTTATGATCTTTTGTTTGGGTGATGCATCCACATCAGATTGTTTTGCTCTCTCCCCTGATACATGTACATCATCTTTGGAACTTCTAGCCACAAAGTCTCCTCTAGATCTACCTACTTGAGGTACATTGTTACCTGTCTGCAGACTTTCTATCTTTGGCGTTGATTCCCCAGTGTGTGACTTCATCAGCTGCTGATCTTTTGGTGAGATACTCCCATTTTTCTTCCGTATTCCGTCATTATCACGCTCCTGACTAGAAAGCCAACCCTCGGTACTCTGGGAATTACTGGATGAACTTTTCTTAACTGATTTGTTGCTAGAATCATGAGATTCACCACGTTGAATCCAACCAAGACGGACTATGTCTGCAACATAAGCCCAGAGTGACTTATGAACTTTTCTAGCAAGAGCAGTTTCATTTTTGGGTGTTTGAGAGGCTGAGTTGGTAGCTCCGTCAGCAGAGGAACCTTCCTCCTTATCGGCCGTCTTGAAGGTTTCCTGAGAAGTAGCACTTTGGACATCCCACACCTCATCTGATGGTCCCCTCATTCTAGACCTAGATGAAGATCTTGTTATACCTTCCATTATGGACTTCTCATTTTTCTTTGTTAAAGTAGTATCTGCATCTGAGACTCCCTTTTGGAGCTCATTAACAAACTGCCCTACATGAAATGTAGATGATTTCTCTAATCGAGCAGCTGATTCTAACAAGCTTTCCTTGACAGATTGTCTGGCACTAGAACCACTTGGTATACCACTTCCTGAAGTAGTTTCACTCCTTATTTGTTGTCCACTGCTCACCATCATTGTTCCTCTTTGTGCCATGTCTGCATTAACAAGAGATGATCCCTCTTCGGTGCTCTCCATCCGCAAACTAGTAATTTCTTTGTCATCAGAGATTCTGGTGGTGCCTGCCTGCCGCCAGTTCAAATCCATGTTATGTTGCATCAATCTCTCTGTCTCCTCCAATCTTGCCAACCTTTCTCTAGATTCCTGAGAGGATTCAGAAAATTTGGTTCTTAGTTGATCATTTCTTTCTATACTAGAACCTCGTGTCGTTTGCAGATTGCTATTATTTACATCCCTTGCCTGGTCACCAAGATTTAGTGCTGAAGTACTATGATCTTGATTGTCCCTTCTAGTATCAAGACCTTGTGAACTGCTAACAACTGTAGTATCACCAGCATGGATCTTAGTAAGATCAATTTGTTCTTCCACACTACCAATTGTATTTACAGTTGACATTGAAGCATTGTTAGTACGGGCCTTAGTAAGCTCAGCTTGTCCTTGCCTATCCTTTGTGCTGTCAACAACATTTGTAACTGAAGTCGAGTGAACCCGATCACACACTCCAGTCTCAAGATGACTTTGTGAACCCCTAACCATTGCACTATCACTAGCACAGACCTTGTTTTGATGGATTTGTTCTAGCTGGTCCCTTGTCCTGTCAATGAGATTCACATTGGAAGTCGAGTTCACATCTGATCTAGTTTCTGAATGATTTTGTGAACTCCTAGACACGGAAATATCACTAGCACAAACCTTGGAAACATCAACATGCGTAACATTCTGCACATCTATGCCTGTTTCATGTATCAACTGCTGGTTTACATACCTCTTTTTGTCTCTTGTAACATGAGTTACATTATGTACAGAAGTAGATCTGTCATCGATATCTGTCTGATTTACTTCATCATAATTTATCTGTGAGCTTTTCTGTGAGTGGGAGGCCCTGCTAACATTGCGAGTACTATCCATTGCTATACCTGTGAGCTTTTCTGACTTTTTCCTTGAGTCTGTGTGTGCGACCACCTGCTGATCCACCTCATCATGCTGATCAATTTGTCTTCTGTCACTTTGAAGAGAGGATGACCTATTTTCAATTTGTTTCCTTCTATCTTCCGGGTGATAACTCTGTGTTCTTGAATCCCTTTCAGGGTTGTTACCTCTGACTTCTGATATGTCCATTATCTTCTGTGAGCTCTTCCTTGATTCATCCTTTCGTGCTGCTACTTGCTGATCTACATTGCTACGGTGCTTCAAAATGGAACTGGTTTTTGAACTGGAAGCCAAGCTTGTATCATCCTCGGTTATAACCCTGACATCTTGTATTCCTGTCCTAGAATCTCTTACCCTAACAAGCTGTGCACCTTCATAATCATACTTATCTTTCTGATCATTTGATTGACCAACTAAGGAATATCGTCGGTCTCTCTCTTCAGATGTCTGCTCAGCTCGTCGGTCTACATTATCATGCCACCGTGCCCTTGAAGCTGAATTTTCCTCCTTTCTTGCAAGAATTGTACCAAATGTGTTCCTTGAACCCAAAGACCTCTTTGAGTCATCCTCATGCAATGCAAATGCTCTTGAAGACTTCTGAGACCTACCCCCTGAGTGGTACCTCTGCTCCGCAATGTCTTGATCATCGTAATCATACTCTTGATCATGCCAACAACGTGATCCCAAGAGTGAAACATCCTCCCCCTCTCTATCCTCAATTCTCTTCTGGTGACGTGTTACATATCTTTGACCATCATTGCCACGGCACCTCCCTTCTGCCCTCACGTCAACCTCATTGCCAATTTCAAAATCCCTCCTCTCTTTTATCTGATCAAATCTTCGGTTATCCTCACTGTATCTGCTAGCTCCCACTCTATTGACATCAGCCGCATCCTCATAGTCCCTCCTTCTGTATCTGCTAGCTCCCACTCTATTGACATCAGCCGCATCCTCATAGTCCCTCCTTTCTCTTCTCCGATCATATTTCCTGGCATCCTCACCATACCTTCTAGTTCCCACTCTCGTCATGTCAACTGCACCCTCAAATTCAAAATCTCTCCTTTCTCTCCCCTCTGTCCTCTCCCGTTGTTGCCTCGAATTAAGATCATCCTCATCATCACGACAGTCCCTCTGTTCCCACCTCCTCCGGTCAGAATCCCTAAACCTACTATGTCTCCCATTCGCATCTCTCCTCTCCCTCTGCCGACCTCCGTACTCATCTTCATCATAATAATCGCTTTCCACTGCCTTCCTCCAACGGCAATCCCTACATCTATCGTCATCTTCATATTCGTCCCATCTCCTCCTACTTAAACGCAACCGACCTGGCACCTCCCACGGAGCAAGACCACACTCATCCTCCTCTTCCCCATACCAATCACCATGGCATTCCATCGAACACCTTCTGTGCGGCCACTCCCCACCCTCGTACTCCCACATCTGACGCACCGCCCTCCCCACCAACTTCGGCGCATCCCGCCGTCCACAGGTAGCTCCAAGATTCGACCTTTCACTGCCGGAACCGCCGCTACCGCACCCGCGCTCCTCCAAACGCGGGCATACCACTCCAAGATCGGACCATCCAGTGCCGTGCCCGCAGCATCGACACCCGCGCGCCTTCAATCGCCCAGAAACGTGTCCAAGAACCGGCCTTTTGCCGCCGCTGCTGCAGCAGCGGGAGGCCACTCGCCGGCGGCAGCAGTGGAGCGGATGCGGCGGGGGCTGGGGCCGAAGCCGGGCGGAGAGGAGGAGGAGGTGAAACGAGTGGCGGAGGAGGTAACCGTCGAGTAGGAAGCGGGGAGTGAGGTGAGGGTTCAGCGGGAGGAGCTCGTGGTGGTGGTCGTAGCCGTCGTGGTGGTGGTGGTGGTGGTGGTGTAAGGGGAGGTAGGAGGAATGGGTGTGAAAGGACGGCTTCGCGGCCCTCAGGGAGAAGGCGGCGGCGGAGTAGGAGCTGTACATGGCGAAGAGTGTGGGATACGCGGTGGCGGCCGCCGGTGGTTCGGCGCTTCGCCGACCGCCGGAGAATGAGGCTGTGGGGTTTGAGTGGAAGTGTCGTCTTGGAGTTGGGGATCGGATTGTCTGTGACGTGGCGTCTTGAGTTTTACCCTGGGTTGGACGGACGGTACGGGACTGGGAAGCTTGGATCAGATTCAGCTGCTGCAGTGGCGTATACTGGACTTGCCTCCCCACTCTATGATTCAACTAGTGAAACGGGGTTGAAGGTGATTCAACCACGGTATGGAAAAAGAAGAAACGTTTCGAAGAGAATCGTTCCGAGTTTTAGCCCGTTTGGCTGGGTTTCTCCCAGATTCTAGTAGAAACACCTCGGTTCCAAGTTGCCAAACGGGGTCTAAGTATAATAGATGACCGGGATTTTATTATGTCTTTGCCAACCTACGGACGGGATTATTCCCCAGGAGAGAATATTTTCCCACCGGGACGAGGGGATCTGTTGTGCCCTATAAAATCCCGTCGGAGATGGGCTTGCCATCGAAAAATGTGTTTTACTAGGGCCGTAAGCGCGGCGCACGCCGCGCGTGTGAACTTAAAATGAGTTTGCGTTTTTCCGGCAAAAAAATAGACTTAGACGTATTTTCAAATTTTTTGAAGGCTCGAGAAACCGTAGAGACCGAGCCGGAAAAAAGTACACATATTTCTGTTGACGAAAATATTTTTTTTCAGGGAAAACGGAGAAAGAACCTGGGTCCGTAAGCGCAGCGCATGACATGCACGGGAACGAAAAATAATTTTGCGGTCTTTTTCCGGAGAAAAAATAGAAAGGACTTGAACATAAAGAGCGAGGACCTATTTGTTATATTTTTGGACCTGATCGTTATTCTGAAAAATTAGAAAAGGGCTCATCCGCGATTCGTATTTAACGGGAAGGTCTTTCCGTAAAGTGGCGAGCGAAGGACCTAAACGTGAACCGGGAAAAATTTTCTTCCCCTCACAAAAAATCGCAAAGGACCTCTTCGTAAGTTCGCAGGGACCTATCTGTAATTCAGAAAAACGGAGGAATTTTTTCGCGAAATCTCCAAGCGCCACGTGGGTAGGCTCTCTGGAGGCCCTTCCTCCCGATCTTAATATACGTAGTATATGGACGGCTTGGATCGGAAGTACTGTTCCTGAACACTGCTACAGTTGACATCTGCAGTACATGTACTCTAGTCTAACCACACGATAATGTAGCACGCACTATTACGGTGACGACTGCACTACTGAAAATCAAAGCATACGATGGTATCATTCTAGAGTGTGATTAATTGCTTGTATCAAGTGGTACATATATAAGATAGTTTAAGAAAAAAAAATCATCCATGTATTTAGTTGATTGAATAGAATCATCCCACCCTAGACCAAGTGATACAAACTTAAAAATATTCCCTGTAGATGCTGAACTATTCCATTCATCCAAAATAATATAACTAAATAGTACAGGACCATCTCATTCGATTCAACCTCATCCCATCAACCAAACACACCCTTAATGTTTGAACTGGAATTATAAACCCAGCTTGCTGATTACTGTAGCAATGGATGTTTGTCTTTTCATGTATAGCTCCAATCTATTAGAGCAAGTACAATAAGAGCATCTTTGTTTACTATTAGTTTGTACACATTAGCTTTGTTCTAGTGAAAAAGTGAGAAAAGATGAGAGAGAAGAGAACTGGCTCTTATTTAGTAGCTAGCTTTGCATGGGAACATAGCTAGATTATTTATGTCCAAGACACAAGAGATAGTTATTACATAACATCTAGAGACAACCATTAGAGACAGTTATTATGCAAACTGGTTTTTATATTACTGTTAGCTAGTAGTGGGCTTTACTCTTTTACTTACTCTTACTCGAGCATTAGCAGTTTAGCGCACTCCCTTCTCAATCTCGCGGACATCTCCAAATTTCACTTGCCTCTATGTTTATGACTATCCGGGGTTCAGGTTAGAGTTCACAATATTGCAAAAATCGACTCAAAAATCGTAAAAACTGATTGTATTGAGTCGGTCCAAAACTCTAAACCAATAGATAAACCGATCAAATTAAAAAATACAATAATTTTATGTCACGTAAACCAGTCGAAAATCAGTGAAAATCAAGCAATTTTTTATGAAAATGGATGAAAATCGCTCAAAAATCTGCTGCAAAAAAATTCAATTGGCCGGTCGATTTTCAAGAAAACCGGTCAGTAAACCGTGAAAATCAACCGATTTTCAAGAAAACCGGTCAATTTTTGATTTTATTTTTTTTTGGAATTTTTAAAAACGTTTGATTTCAAAACCTTTCTTTTTATGATTTTTGCTCGATTTTCGTAGTAAATCGGTATCATTGGGATTTCAATTTCAACCCTAAATCGGTTTGATTAACTCTGGTTCAGTTACACATAAAATTATATATTGCACAAGCTTTGAACAATAAAATACTTATCGAGGAGAGGAAAGGATGGCACGTCAGCCTAGTTTTACATAATAAGACCTTATGGCCAAACATAGGAATTTTTTTAAATAATATATATTTTCAATAATTTTATAAAAATAATACACTGAAAAAAAATACAAAACTACATCTCTGTCGCCATTTGAATTGGTGATATGTGCATACCGTCGACTAAATGAATCCACGATAAAATAAACCGTCGGCCAAGCCTCTCTGTCGCCATTTCAAATGGCGACAGAGATGCATTTTTGTAATTTTTCTTTTTGGTATATTTTTTATTTAAAAAATATATTATTTTAAAAAAATTCCCCAAACATAGTACTCTGCAGAAGCCTCAACAAAACTCCACCGGCAAGCCTGGGCGCAGAAGCAAACCTATACAAACAATTGTCTTCAACCTTTCTTGCACGGGCCAAAATTATGGAAAAGTGAGTACATTACATACTCAGTAAGCCGCGATAGTAAAGTTATTAATGCAATACAAAGGATTTCAAAGGATTATGCCCAATAATTATGGAGGCTTTTGATGGACCTATCCCAACTAGTATCCGTAGTTTTATTTGCAAAACATTTTGATTAACATAAAGAGAGTTTAACAATTATTTTCAAGAGTAGAAGGGTTAATGATTCAACATCACAACCAAATTAGCAAATTTTAACATTCAAAAGACTACTTATCGCTTGAGTTTGGGAATCACCCAAGCATAGCTCCATTTTCTGGAAGCAGATTCTCTCTGCAGAGAATGCCCAATTTTACCCGCGAGATATTGCAACTTGGCCGAAGCCGGAATAGCAAAACCGTTCGACAATTCAAAAAAAAAAGTTTTCTGCCCGACAGACGTTCAGCCTATACCGTCGATCACTTACATGGTTTCTACTGTTGTGTAGCTCAGCAAGCTGGCACCTAAAGATTCACTCCGGCTCACCCCAAAACTGCTGGGATCAAGCCTTCTCCAGTAGGCTTAGTGAAGTGGAACAATTTACTAGGTTAAGTCTGATTTCTTTGTCTTGTGGAAGGGCGGTAATTATGTTATGTCACTTTCATGGTACAAGGTTGCAGTCCTTATTGTCCGAACGAAGCCACCTTTCCAAACATGACGCTGTACGTACACGAAACCATCAGGTAGCATAAGCACCCAGCCATCACTAAGCCACATATCCAAATTTTTGCCCTCATCTTAACATTTCCAGAACATCGCTGTCAGTAAGTGATTCACAGACAACAACATCCATACTAAGCATAAAATTTGACCGTCAACTTGCGACAGCGGACATCCAACATGATAAGTGATGTATGTAGTTTTGTTCTTTCGCTAGTCGCTACTATGCTAATCTAAGGTGTGCTACTTCTAGGTCTCTGTTTATCAAGGAAAACTAGGTGGTCGGATTATTTCCAAGATTGTATCTAAACAATATAAGTATAGGCATTAACTATTTAAGCAGGATTATTTAGTTATGATGCGTTTGGCTGGGCGAACCAGGAGGATTCTGTACATCTAAATTGGTCGAACTATCCCGTACCACTAGTGATAAAGGTTACCATACTAACCTCATCCCTCCAACCAAACATCATCTTGTACCATCTCCTATCATACCATCCAAGCAACTAAACAAAAACTTGTATCATTCCATTCAGGCAATCAAACACCCTCCCTATACCATCCCCATCTATCCTGTACCATCCCATTCCATTCATTCTCATTCACCCAACCAAACACACCCTAAAAGTATTTGATAGCAAATAGCACTGAAAAATAAGTAATGCAGGAAATAACCATACATAATATACCCAATTGTTGACGCAAAAAAACTTAAAGTAGGGTTTTCAGCTTCAAACACACTGGCCGAACACAGGGTTCAAGCGTGCCAATCGATTTGACCTGCAATCAATAAGGTAAAAGTCGATGAAATCAGTTGAAGATGATATCGAGTATCTATCGGCGTAACTTCGATCAGTTATAGGCCGATAAGGACGTAACTAGATTAGCCGATTAAGGCCGATTAGCTTTGAAAGGCGATGCGCAACAAAACAAAGCAAAATCAAACTTGGGGCGAAATCGGTAAAATCAACAAATTGGCGATGCGCAACTCTTTATTGATCTCGTTGACTTACAGAGGAAGGCTTGTTACAAAAGAAAACTAAAAACTGAAGAAAAATAGCTATAGTTGTGTTTTTAGTTGATCAATTGTCTGTTCCGTCTGGCCTAAGCCTCCTTTTATACACCTCGGCCGATCCGAGTCCTCCATGGATACGGCAACAAAGTCCGTGTCGGCCACGGTTCTTCAAACGATCTCCGGTTTCCAAATCTTACTCGTCGTATGCTTATTCAAATCCTTATACCTTATTTGGCCAACATTTCTATATGCGTCAAATTTTGGTGCAAACATATGCCCCCCATTTTTGGAAGATAACATGTTGTCTTCCAAAAATCGCGTCGGCTTTTATCATCAGCTTTCTTTTTAATCGGCCTCTAAGGAAAAATCTTCTTAGTAACTACTCCATTAATAGCGCCATAAAAATCTTGGTGCGTTTTTAATGCACGTACCATACTGAAACCGTCCCGCCTTTTCAAATTTTTCACCGCGGTATAAATATGCGGGTCCCTTCAGGTCATTTCTACGCCTTCAAGCTCTCGCACGCTCAACAATCGACTTCCTCTTCCATCAATTCACTCCATCTCTCGAGTCAACTGAATGGATTCTTCTCAGGTATTCATCCCGATCCCCAACAGCGATGATCAATATTATTTAGGACCGGTAGTGACCTTAGAAGCCGTTACAGTTATTAACCAAGAGGTTCCCCGACTAGCTTTATCGGCTGCTGGTTACAATGTAAAAGAGTGGAGTAAGAGCTTCAGAGCATGGCCGACGGCCCTTAAGGGGTGGAGGTCTTGGTACATCAGGGTATCGGCTCAGAAGAGAGTAGAATGGGAATGGATAAGCATACCCGAGTGCATCCCTCTGAGCCTAGGTGATCCGAAAGCCAATGAGCCCTTGGTGTCCACGGCATGTTACTTTTGGTCCAATTCTTTTAATGCCTTCCTTTTATCAACCAGCCCTATCGGTCCAACTCTCCTCGATATGGCCCAATTATGCTGCCTTAGACCCGATGGTGAGCAGATATCGGCTTTTAGCGGTAAGTCGGGATATAAGCTGATCCGAACTAAGGGTGAGGGGTGGCACAAATACATTCAGCACAACAACAAAGTCATCGGTCCCATATCGGATGAGGAGCATGTTGCCTTTCTCAATTTGTGGTTAGATAGGTTTCTATTCTGCGAAGCGTCCCTCGGACCTACTCAAGTTTATCAGCTGATAGCAGAACGCCTGGTGGAAGGCCTTCGGCTTGCTTTTGTGACATCATAGGATGTGACATTATAGAATGTGATATTACGGTACGAGGTTATACCGTGTTTTGGGCTTTTCCGAGTGTTTAGGCCTCTACGGGGGAGTTTGTGCCTTGGGGGAATTAGATGGGTCGTTGGTGGGGGGTTTTTGGCCCATGTGGGGGGATTCCTGCCAACCCTAGGGCTTCCCACCCCCCCATGTGCCCCTCATGCCCTTTGGTGCGCCCCCTCCCCATCCCCTAGCCACCGCCCCCCTCCCATCTCCTAGCCGCCACCTCTCACCCCCATTGCGCCTCCGCCTCCTTGGCCGGCCTCCCCTAGCCGCCTCTCCCTCCCCCATGTCACCTCCCCCTACTGTTCTTGCAATTGAAGCCCATCCAACCGAGGAGGAACCGGCGAATCGCTGCGGATTTGAAGGAAGGAGCGGCCGAGAGGAGGAAGGTGTTCGTCGCCCGTTTGATTCTCCAAGAAGAGGTAAGCTTGGTAGGTTATTTTGTAGTATTTTTGTGCTGTTTAGATGGGGGAAACCTTGCCTAAAACCCTCAAGTAGGTGCTGATTATAGATGTATTCAAGTTGGATCTAGATCTGTCTCGTGTGGTACCCTTGGCCAGATTAGATCGTCATCTTCGGGCGCGGATTTGAGAATTTTAAATTTATTTCCTGGGGGACCGGCTGTTGTGAAAGTTGTAGATAATTGGAATAACTTTAATTGGGAACTGAAAATGTTAAATTCCGTTCAACCGTTTAAAAGTTATGGTCGATTTACCTAGCGTTGTCCAATCTGTGACGTGAATGGGACAGTCCGTGTTCAACCGTAGATTAGAGGCCGAATCAGTTTTCGCGAATACTTATAAAAAGTTGGGAAATTTCCTGAGGTTCAAGAAAATGTACTCTTTTACTTGATTTGGAGTTGTATAACTCAAGTTATGCTTGTGGGAAGCCTGCTATCCCGTTGGACAGACTCTCTGTTTTTCGTGTTTTAGGAGTGGGTTGCGAAGTCGTTGTAGATGATTGTTCTTGTATTATTTTGTGGGCATGATTTTGAGTGTATCATACCTATGTGCAGGTGGTGTGACCCCAGGAGTGCCCTCCACATCCCGCCACTCCGTGTCGCGTGGTTGAAGGCAAGTGTATTGTGGTGAATATGGCTTGGTGGCCATATGAATTGATATAGATGTGATTCAGCAAGTGTTGATATAGATGTAAGGCAAGTGTTGCTTTACTATGAATTGTTCTTGCAATTGATTAGATTATTATGAAATGCTATCTTATGGATGTGAGAATAATTATGTATCTAATTATGGCTATGCAATTGTTGAATTGAGTGCATGTGCAAGTTTATTCATGTTTATGGCATGTGTGCATTCATGGCATGAGGACAGGCCAGGTCGGTGAGAAAGTCATAACTAATCTGGTAAGGTCGGTGAGAAAGTTATGACTAAACCGGAGCGCCACTGAGAAAGACCTGCCTAGTAGTTCCATCCACAGTTGTGAATGGGAGCGAGTTAGTAAGAGTAGGCACCTTCCACGGGATTGAAGGGAAAGAGGGTGCACACCGACGGGTGTGCACTCGGCAATACCGGTATGTGCTAAGCAAAGAGACATGTGCATTGCATTGCATGAATGAGAAAGTTGATGAAGATGTTTTATGAGATGTTAATGAAGATGTTTCATGTGATGTTAGTGAAGATGTTAATGAATACTGTTATTGTTTTATTCCATTGCAATACACTTTGCTGTGTGATGAATTCACGCTTGTTGCTTAATATTTTTTTTAGGTCCCTTGAGTTCGGCATTTGGGAAAGGGAGCTAGACACACGCCTTCACTTGGCATCACCCGAATAGAAAGTTTCATACCTATTCGATAGTTGTGATGGATTACTTTATTGAACTAGATCTGGTTTATGACGTATCATTTGCTATGATTAATTGTTCTTTCCGTATTGGTACATGAGACGTTTGAGGTTATAGTCTTGGCTTGAACTGATGCTGAAATTACTATTATTGATGCTATAGGTGTCCTCTAGTTGGCTATTGTGTTATGATATTAATATTGTTGTTTCAAACCATGGAAAAACAAAGGATATGCTGCCGAAATTTCGGTTAAGCATTTAGCGTAGTTGCTGTAATTTATCGTTAAATATGTGTTTTGGTTGCTTCTAGTAACGTTTGGGTGATATTCGCGGCATACTAGGTGCCGAGGTGTTACAGCTTTGGGGAAGATATTACTGGGCGCAGTTTACCAGATGATGCATGTAATACGTAGTCGGCTTTTCTCAGGATTTGCACAGTTTGTCGTTGGCAACGTGGGAGGGCCTCTATGGTTTATATAGATATGGCTGCACTTGTTGGGATACGGGTAGGCTACGCGAGCATAAAATCAAAATTTTCTACCACGAATCATCCAAGATCATATGCGAGTAGAGGATCATGAGTCGTTACCCTTGACACGCCGATGCAGCGAAAGAAGATTCGTGCGCGTAGAGGAAGTAGTCGTTCACATCCCGATCAACGCCGAGTGGTTCCCAACCTCCGCCGAGTGGTTCTCGACTTGCGTTGAGTGCTCCTTGACCTGCGCTGAGTGGTTCTCGACTTGCGCCGAGTGCTCCTTGACCTGCGCCGAGTGGTTCTGGATAGATCTAGTCGAGATCGATCACCAAAAGCCGTCGGAGATCCAATCGAACAGCGCATTCGCGAGCGGCAGCACCTCTACCGGTATCCACACGTACCGAGCAGGAACGCCGTATGGGGTCGTACGGGGTGTGCTAGCACCTCGCCACACGGCTAGGGTTTCTGGGGAGCAGGAGAGGAGCGCGACGGTTGAACGTGGTGAGGGTTCTAATGCATGTCGCGCACTGTTCCTGGCCTCACCTTTTATAGACACGCTAGTGGGCCAAAGCCTGCTAGGGTTCTACCTCCAACGTGGATCTCATCCACGCACAAACCAATCAATTCCAACTCGTTAAGTGTGTAACCCGTTAGGTTCAGTGCAAGTCGGGCCTGAATCTGAAACCCATTTCCAATTCATTGATCAACAGCGGCACCTAGCAGTAGTACATATTGATCCCCGAATGCACAGAATCAGTATTCGGCTGAACCTTGATACACTCACATACCGATCCCTTTGCCTCACAATACCAGTCAAGCTCAAGGCGAGATGCGCGCCACCCTTGTTGATAGCTCGACCACTTCACTCGACAGTGTGATGGATACAAACCATGACTAACTCCTTAGTCATATTAGCACGGCCGTGCGCTTTCCCTATCCATCCACACGAGGGGCCCAGAGGTATCTCTCCCGTTATCTAGGAGGGGCAAATCCCATCTTGATCATCACACCTTGGCGATGTGTCGTGGCATACCCAATAGTCATCTTTATAACTACCCTGTTACGGTGTAGCGTTTGATGATACCAAAGCATACAAGTTTACATGCTAGGTATCCATGACAATCTCAAGTTTAAGGACCATATAGGCGTACCACTCGAGACTATACGCTGATGGCACTATAAGAGATAACAACTCACAGCGTCTCGGAGTGGGTCTTGTCCAACTACCCATGTTCTTCAACATGTGTCCACATTATTGGTTCGATATCTCGATATCTATGGTATGTGAAACATTACCATCAACCAATACATGTACTGATCAAATCATCACCGCTCCTCGTAATGATATGGATCAGGGACCCATTTAGAATAATGTCACTTGACAATGTGTTTCACAATTAGGTCGTACCCAATGGACAAAATCGCAACATTTATTCAGGGAACCGATAAACAAAGTTATCATAATTACATGAACAAAGACGTGTAACAATCATCACCATGATTGATCTAGGGCGTATTCCCTTCAGCACTGCATGTTTAGCCGATCACTTCTTCCAGACCCCACGGATGATCCCGATTTCCCTCGAGAGGATTATCCGAAAGGTGCCACTCCGCGCTATACAGCTAACCTATGCCCAGGGGAAAAACACATGATGTGCTCTGCTGGCGAATTGAAGATAACCCTTGCTGGGCTGAAGAAATATCTGACTTTCTTTCTGAACCTGGACAGTGTAATCTTCGATCAGCAAGACTTTTTTAGCTATAGCAATATAGCTGATTACCAGTACCCTTCCTTCTTACAGCTAGATGCCGACAATTCTTCCATGCCGCAATCAACTCTGGATTTGTACAAGCTCTTTATTTCTCCTAGCATCTTCATGTGGGCATGAGCACAAGGAATCAGACTTATCAACCATCCTTCAGTCTACGCCCACCAATTGGGCTTTGGCCAAGTCATCCCTAGCTTACCTCTCCTTAATCGACTTCATCCTAGGGCTAGGGTGACGAATAAAGTGGCAACCGAGATCGTTCTTGAGGTGGCCGATGAATTACAGATTACAAGACTTCAACGTTTTGTACTCAATACTCGTCGATTGAGCCGATTCATGACCTGGTGGTCTTTGGTGGCGGAAGCCCTCCTTCTGGACAAAACTCCGTCGGCCATTATCTCTCTATTCCTGCCTGATTATCATGAGCCGATGGTTGTTTTTGACAATACTTCCAATGAGAGCGATAGTTCTTTTGGTTATACTAACCCATCGATAGCCATAGAGGTACTGACTTGTTGATTTTTCCTGTTTTCAAATGTTCTCCTTACATCAGCTGACCGAGCTCTTTTGCTTTTCACAGGACAAAACCGCGAAGGACACCGGCAAGCAGGTAGCCGACCCCAAACCCTCATCGGTCCCGTCTGGTAGCGGTCACCCGACAAAGAGGGCAAGCCAAGCGACAGGCCTTACAGGCTATTCATCTGGCAATCTGGGCATCCAAAGCCCGTCTCTATCGGACCTCGCCAAAAGGAAATGCCCAACAAGTAGGCCTTACTTCGATATGGCTATAAGCTGTATTATCGTCCTTTTGCCGATACTTATTCTAGTCAATTTTGATTTCTAGAAAAAGCGAAAACGTCCAAGTCTATGGTGAAAAAATCTTCCAAGCCTTTGGAGCAGAGTGCCGAGACTTCACCAGGCGGATCGACTACTGGGGTAAGCTCTTACGTCTTGAGGCTTTTATTTTCGTTCGTCTGGATTTGCACTAAACGTGCCGTCATCTCCTTGAATCAGCCGTCACCATCAGCGCAGGTGGTCGTAATCCTAGCCGATATGCAAGGCACGTCATCGGCTATTCTGCCTCTCTCTCTCCGACGCTGCCAATCGTGCTTCCTCCTCCAGCGCCTGTCATGCCCACTCCCTCAGCACCAACTATGGATCCGACCAATCTTTTGGGCTTTACCCTGGACGACTTGGACGACCCGAAGGTGATGGCCACAGATGATTACTCAGCCGATATTCGCAGGATAATCAACGCTTCAGCCGTAGTGTCGGCCGCTATGACCTCCGCGCCTAGCATGCAAGATCGACTCAACCGCCTTTTCTTCGAGGTTACACAACCTGAGGCACGGCTTCTAGCCGACACTCAGCCACTGCAGGCGGCTATTGCAGCGATTGAAGCCGATTTCCCTCCCAAAGCTCTGAAGGCCCTTCTAGATGTCTGCTACTTGGACGGCTAGAGGGAAGCAGTGGAAGTTGCTAAGGCGAGGATAGCCAAGAGGGAAAAATAGCAAGCCAATCAGCGGCTACTGGACCAGCCGGTGGCAGAGGCAAAGTTGAAGAAGTAGAAGTACGACCAAGATGCTTTTGGTCATAAGTAAGCCAAAGCCCAGATCCAAGAACTTGAATCGGCCAAAAATTCACTCGAGGAGAAGTTGGCCGCAGTCACCAAGCAGCTCACCGAATGCCAAGTGCGAATTGCTGAATCGGCCGTCTCCCTAGCAGACCAGAAACGGCATATTGGTGAAGCAATTGCCAAAGTTCGGGAGTAGCCTGCCAAGATGATCCCTGTCCCCGGCAAAGTTAAGGATGATCAGTAGGCCGTGGATGGTGTTCAGGAAACGATTGCAAAGGCTGTGGTGGCGCTATCAGCTCTAGGAGCAAGACTGCCCGGATCTGGGCTGTAATTTGCTTTTACATTTCCACTAATGCTAGTTTAAACACCTGGGTTTACACGATGCTACTCGAATCGACTGTTTAACCGATTTTTTGTGATGCTTTTGTACTATTACCTAAATTAGCTGTCTAAACTGTTTATTGTAATCGGTTGTTTAACCGACCTGTTTTCTTATTCCCCCCTATTCACTTACAATCCGATCCATACGCTAGGGTAGTATGCCTTTAGATATTTTCCATTAATTGCTTTTGGTAGCCTTGACCTGTCGAGCGTTTCGAGTATATACGAATTTCCGTCAACAAGCCGATTTACCCGGTACGGTCCTACCCATGTTGGTGACCATTTACCGAATCGATTTTCCTTAGATCCTATCGGCAATATGGTTTTCCAGACCAAATCAGTTTCCCTGAATGTTTTTGGCACAACTTTTTTGTTGTATGTTCTAGCAACCCTTTCTTTATTCTTTTTAAGCCGATCCAATGTAATCAATCTGGTTTCCGCCACATCGTCCAAGCCGTCGATCATTAGTTCTTTGTACTCGTTAGCCGATAAACTACTTTGCCTGGCCACCCTCAGGGAATTGATGTTTCTACGGGTAGAACGACCTCATGCCCATATACCAACTGAAAAGGAGACAACTTGGTCGATCCATGATATGCTAGCCGATATTCTTATAATGCCTCCGACAGCGTAGAGTGCTGATTTCTTGGTTTTTCATCAATCTTCCTTTTTGTTAGCTTGATTAGGGTTTTATTGGACGATTTGGCTTGTCCGTTAGCATGAGCGTAATATGGTGACGAATTAAGCAGCTTAATGCCCAAACTTTTTGCAAAGGTCTGGAAATCGTCGGACATGAACACGGTCCCCTGATCGGTCGTAATGGTTTGTGGGATACCAAACCGATGGATGATGTGTTCGTTAATGAAGTTGATTACCTTGGCACTGGTAACCTTTTTAAGGGGTATGGCCTCTACCCACTTCGAAAAATAATCTATTGCTGCAAGGATAAATTTGTGACCTTTACTTAACGCTGGGAATATTTGGCCGATCATATCCATCCCGCATCCCCGGAACAGCCAAGGTTTGGTGATCGGGTGTAGAGCCGATGCCGGTGCAAGTTGCATGTTTCCAAACTTCTAACATGTTAGACATCCTCTGTAATATCTGAAACAGTATTCCAACATCGTCGGCCAATAATACCCCATCTGCCTTAACATTCATTTCATCTTGTAAGTCGATTGGTGGAATCCACAAATTCCTTCATGAACTTCACCCATTGCTACCTTTGCTTCATCGGCTCCAAGGCATCTTAGAAGCAGCCCCTCCATGGTTCGAAAGTATAGCACCCCTTCTAACATGACATATTTTAGAGCTCGTTGCCTGACTTTTCATGTAGTCGGCTTGGATGGGTCCGCCAGATAATTCGTAACTTCTGTTCTCCAGTCAGCGGAGTCGACACACATCACCGCCTTGTTGACTGATTCAATTGTACCATATCGGCTATGACTTTTATATCCCGATGCTTGTTGTGCCAAAAGGTTAGCTCTATCGTTCAAATCTCTAGGGACGTATTCAATGGAGAATGTCATGAACGATCCGATAGATTGAAGGCATTGTTCTAGGTATTGTGTTAATACCTCATCGTTGCATCGGAACTCTCTCTTGACTTGCTGTACAACCAGCAATGAATCCCCGAACACCTTGGCATTGCTTACTCCAATGCTTTTCAATAATTGCAGACCTTTGAGCAGTGCCTCGTACTCCGCCTGATTGTTAGAACATCAGCTATTGAGCCGATATGCGAACTCGAAGCTGTGTCCTTTTGGCGAAATTAGGACTATACCGATGCCATAGCCACCCGACATACTAACCCATCAAAATACAGCTGCCAGGGGGCAACGTTGACCAAACCAGCCATGGTTTCGCCACTTGTGATAAAATCGACTATGGCCTGCGCTTTGATAGCTTTAGTCGATTCGTACACTAGGTCGAACTCGATCAAGGCATATGCCCATTTACCAAGTCGTCATCATAGGATTGGCGAAGACAGGATATATTTAATGGCATCGGTTCTACATACTATCATGCATGTCGATGCTAAGATATAATGTCTTAGCTTCGTACAAGCAAAATAGAGCGATAAACACAACTTCTCTATGGGGGTGTATCTCTTTTAAGTATCTAGAAGTCGTCGACTTAAATAGAATATTATCCGTTCCCTACCATCTACTTCTTGTGCCAAAACGGCCGCAATTGTTTCCTCTTCTGCCGATAGATATAATCTAAATGGCATCCCCTTCTTTGGTGTGGCCAGAATCGTGGGCTTCATCAAATACTCCTTTATATCGTCGAAGGCTTTCTGCTGCTCGTCTCCCCACATGAAATTTTGATTTTCTTTCAACTTTTAACAATGGAGTGAAGGCCTTAATCCATCCGGATAGGTTCGAAATAAAGCGCCATAGGTAATTGATCTTGCTGATCAATTTTTGCAACTCATTTTTGCTTTTTGGCGGTTTAGTATGGGCTATGGATTTTACCCTATGTTGGTTAACTTCAATCCCTTTTTCGTGCACCATGAATCCGAGGAATTGCCTAGACGATACTCCGAACGCACACTTAAGGGGTTCATTTTCAGCCCGTGGGCTCTTGTACTCTGAAAAACCTTCTCTAAATCGGCTAAGTGTTGCCAATCATCTTTTGATTTCACGACGATATCGTCGATGTAGATTTCAACGATGTGACCGATTAGATCATGAAAGATTAAATTCATGGCACGTTGGTACGTGGCGCCAGCATTTTTTAACCCAAACGTCATGGCAGTCCATTCGTAAAGTCCTGAGGCCCTAGGACATCTGAAATCTGTTTTGGACACATCAGTTTCTACCATGAATATTGGTTGTATCTGGCATTGCCATCAAGAAAACTAATAATCTTATTGCCTGATGCAGTGTCGATAAGCATATCGACTATTAGCATTGGATACTCGTCTTTTGGTATGGCTTTATTTAGATCTCTAAAGTCCACACATACTCGCAGTTTGCTATTTTTCTTCACCACAGGAACGATGTTTGACACCCATTCAGCGTATCGGCAAGGCCTGATAAACTTGGCCTCTAATAATCGTTTTATTTCTTCTTTGATAGCACCGTATAGGGTCGGGTTAAAGCGTCGGGGAAATTGCTTAAAAGGCTGATATCCTGGATTTATAGGTAGCCGATGCTCAACTAGTTATCGGCTGAAACCAGGCATCTCATAATACTCCCAAGCAAAACAGTCCCTATATTTCTTAAGTATCTCAACCAGTTTGGTTTTATAGTCTGCATCTAATTTTGCGCTCACAAAAGTCGGCCTCTTCCTATCACCTTCCCCTATATCTATTTCTTCGAGCAAATCGGCAGATGTGAAACCTTGTCCCATCCTCTCTCCTTGAAAATCTTCAATGGCTTCTTCGTGATCCTCCGTTAGCCGATAGCTCCTTGCTTTATCCTGTAATTCTTTGACTCCATCTGCTTACGACTTTGCTTGCTCGATCAAACGTGCCTAGCTTGACACTGATCGGCATTAGACCTGTTTTTCTAATGCAGATGAAATCGCAATCGTCCAATGTCTTTCCCGATATACATTCGGCTTCTTCATGTGGCCAGTTGGCATCAGAGCTAGCCATGGCTATATGAGCCGATGTATCGGCTGATACCACTTCGACCTTGTCGTCGTTCCATTGCACGAGTTTTTGATGCATGGTCAATGGGATGCAGCAATTGGCGTGGATCCAATCTCGTCCAAGGAGCACACTGTAATTCCCCTTGGCTTCAATCACGAAAAATGCGGTTGGCAAAGTTTTACTGTTGACCGTCAGCTCTGTGACCATTACTCCCTTTGCTTCTGTGGGATCGCTCGTAAAGTCATTTAACACCATGTTTGTCTTGATCAAATCTTCATCGGACTTACCTAATTTCTTGAAAGTGCTCAGTGGCATTAGGTTCACCGTAGCTCCACTGTCCACCAACATCCTTGATATTGATCGGTCATTGATATGCCCTTTAAGATACAATGGCTTTAAATGCCGATGTACATACTGAGGCTTCTCAAATACCGCATCCTGTGCGCCAAGACATAGTTGGGCAACTGCTTCTTTGGCCGATTTGGTTTCAGTCCTAAATTCGGACGGCAGGGTGAACACCATGTTGATGTCCATGGGGGGGTATCATCCCGAATCATTGGTGATCCAGAGTCGACCGATTGATCTGAATCCTCATCGACCTGGTTTTTCCTCCTCCATTCTTGTTTTACGACCCGTACTGGTCGCAACACGTTAAACATCCTATCTCTGCCCCTTTCTTGTTTGGCTTCCCTCATCTCCTGCATCCTCAAGCGTTGTAATTGTCTACACTGGGATCGGCTGAGACCTGTAGGGCACCATCTCGGCTTAGGTTCGATCGACTTTAGGATTTTTCCGGCTAGATTGCTAGTTTTGCCGATGGATTCCGAAGACTTTAGAGTTTCAGGGGACTCGTCTTGATCTGGCATAGATAGTCTTTCTTGGATCGGCCTTTTATTTTCTAGGTCTGGCCGACCATGTGTTGGTCTGGATAATCTCTCCTTGACCGACCGTCTTGGTCTGTTTCTGTCGGGGTGTTGCATTGGACATGATTGCACTGTCAGTAACGCCATTCTTCTAACCCAGCAGAACTGCCAAAAGGGGCATTGCTGGTGGGCTGCGTCTTCATCGTCTGCTCAGCGCAGATCATCTAGCCGACAGGGGCGCTGCTTTTGCCGATAACTTATTCTCTCGTATTTTTCCAAGAGCTGAGAGAAGGTTGGCTTAGGTCTGATTGGCGGTCTCCTAGGAGGGGGTCTCTCGGCTTTGTACCATTGCCTGATGTGAGGGGAGCCGCCCAGACCGTTCCCGGTTTATTTGAATGCTCAGTTATCCTAATCGGATTTGGAGGCTAACAACGGATCGCCGAGGGCGCTCGCAGTGTTAGCACCCAAGCCCAATTGGGACAACGGTGAGACCCTTCGAATAACTCGATAACAATCCTGGCATTCCCCCGGTATGCGACCCGAAGCTCGCCCAGGATCGCCCCGCATACCGGTCTCTATTGCTATATCAGCTCAATTTGCATAAAGGGGCCAACGAACTCGAAACCCCACAACCAAAGTACGCAACGCGGAAGCACAAAAACAACTCACACACGCACGAAGACAAAACCCGACAAGGAACACGAACAACACCAAACAACAACCGGACAACCACCAAGCGACACAAGGTTCAACGGGAAAGATAACACAACAGAGCACTAAAGAGTTGCAACAAGCAACTAAGTGTTTAATTAAAGACATAACAGAGTTTAAGATCCAATTATACACCAAAAGCGGCACATGATGATGAAGACATCACTACCATGGATACGGCCATGTCTACAAACCCAATTGAAACCAACAATGTAATACAAGGGCCAATTACTCGAGCTCGCGCACATCAATTCAATTGCTAGGTGAATGCGTTCCTCGGGTTGTATACAAATAATATAATGAATGGAATGCTATTTAATCCTTGTGATGATTTTATTGTCCTTAGGAACCAAGGAGAAGGACTCCCAAAAGTCAAGCATGAAGCCAATTCTTCCGGTGCACAACTTCAACTCGGATTCGGCCTCCAGGACAGCACCAACTTAAAATGACCATAAATTTTGATCCACAAGGGTGTTTGAGGTCTATGAGTACTGGTTTGAAAGGTTTCGACGTCCTCTTTCCAACGGATCCGGCCCCACCTCCAAATTCCTTACGAGTCAACGGGAATCTACAAAACAAGTTCGGTCATCTTTCCAAATATGAGTCAAACTAGGAATAGGAGTCCTACTCGGCCATGGAGGTGTTTTGGACGCCCCAAGCCTGGTTTTGGCGTCCTATTTCTCCTATAAATAGCTAGGGAGTCCCCCAAAATAACTTGGGTTTTGGTTATTTGATAGTTTAGCCTTTTGCTACTATTTGAGTCTTTTAGACGTGCTCAACGACCGCCTAACAAGCTCCTTGTATCGGAACCCCAACTTTTTCTATACTTCATCTATATTTGCAATTTTAGATTGCTTTTGCCTTGTTCTTGCTTGTTCTTCGATTGCTTGCAGGAATTGATCTTCGTGATCAGGTTGATCGTGCCCACGGCAAGGTCAATAACCATCTGGAGTTGGTTTAGCGATTGCTAAGGCGCATCGTCGTTGTACGTTGTAGTCGGATCGTCAAAGTCGTCTCCACCCAAATCGAAGGTTATCATTCTCATCGAAAGATCGGAACACCCAGTGTTACATCACACGACTACTAGACTAAAAAAAGTACAACTCCTCTGAAAGTGTCCTACCCCTGAACACTCCCGGGCGTATGCAACACCGTCGGTAGCCTCTACTCGGTGCCCCGCCCGGTCACCGAGAGGCAGTACGGACAGAACTCACATCCGTTCGGATCCTCACCTGAAAACCACAAAGCAAAAAGCATGAGTACAGAAGGTACTCGCAAGACTTACCCGTGGTCCATATATGACCGACTCGAAAGAATATGCATTTGAATGTAGCAAGGAATCAAGCTTGCGGTAACAAGTGCGGAAAGCCTTAGCTTTGTCGTACAATTACCTTTCACTACTCCATTTACCATTTTTATAGCACGTGTGGATAGCACCTATTACTAGAGTAAATTCTGAAACTTTGCAGTTTAAAATAAAGCAAGTTCAACATAAACAAGTATCACCACCACATCCAAACTATTATTAAGTTCAAGTTATTATTACGTTGATTGTGCGATGACCAAGCGTGCTCATATCCGAGAGCGCGGCAATTCGAATCGCTTGTTCACCCTACAGGGGATCATCAATCGCACGACATGTGCCACAAGGAACCTCATGTCAACCCTCCTCCCATCCAAACCTACTCGTTGGGCCATCTTCATGCGGTCCGAGCACCTAGCACCCCCTCGAGCGGCCCAAGCCCGGCTTGGCCCTCGAGAGTCGGCCTAAGCCTCGCCCTCAACCACGTCCAACCGCATGAGGGCATGACCCATCGGGCAGTATGCGATGAAAGAATAGCTTACTGTCCTATTCTCCGGCATGCGACCAACAAGGTATGCTCGATCAAAGGGCAAACAACGGATCGGTTCTCAACTGACACAGGTGAGACTACAACACTTGGGTCTCCACACCCAAATGATCCAACACTCTCGCCCGGTCCCCATTTCACATTTCCAAACATAGACCTACCCGTTGCAGCCCAATTTTTTCACGAAGTAATTGATCTCAAGCGATGGAACCATCCACCACTTGGCCCATGCCCGACATCTAAGCAGAACTAAGCATGGACACAATATATTTACCCATAGACTAGCTCCAAAGGAGGTATTCAACAATCGCAAAGGAGTGTATGTGCATCAAATGGGATCTAATACCTTTCCCACAATTAAACTCCTAATGCATAACTTAGCCAACCAATAACAATTTATTCACAAAATTACAGTTACAATAGGTTGAATATGCTTAGGTGCTTGCTTGATGCTTCCGCTTGAGTATCAACCACAAGTTGCTCCTCGGCAATCCCCTCAACCACGGTCACGTCGGTCACCACGGTCTCGTTCTCTACACAAATATCATGCTTGAATAAGATGCATGCAATGCAAAAGAAACGAAATACAATGCATTCCCCACGGAACAGACCAGGCAAACCCAGATAGTTCGGATGTTTCATCTGGATAAGCCGGACATTCCGAGCAATTTGTCCGGACACTCCAGACACCGCGCAACCCGCTCAAACGACACGAGGGATCGAGGTGCCGCCAAGTTCTACGACACCACGAGGACCCGATCTATAACTTTTCTACATGTGGCCAAGCAGGAGAAGCTCCGAGCTAGCCCAGAAGACGATGAAACGAGGCTCATTTGGGTAGCCCATGGCCAAAACTAAATATGATGCTTAGAATGGCATCATCTACCCCCGATCTCTCACCCTACACCCTACATTGCGTAATCCACCCCAAACCCAACCACTCACAAAAACCCTAATAATCCCAAAGTCTACCCCCAACCCCCAATCTTCATACCAAGTCCCAAATCCACCCCATGGACGCCCTAAAACCCAAGAACCCACGAATCAAGCTCCAAGAAGAGGTCTCACCTTCAAGGAGGATGAAGAGGAAGGAGGGGAAACCGCGTAGGGGAAGGAGGACATCGGCTTGGGGAGGAGCTTGAGGACACCGGAGTGGAGGAGTCACTGGGGAGGAGCCACAGGAGGACACCGGCCGGTGGGGAGTCGTCGGAGACGAGCTCGAGGTGGAGGAGAGCACGCACAAGGGAGTGGAGAGCAAAAGGTAGGGGAAGAAATGAGATAGAGGCTAAGAGAAACGTGTCTTTATACTTAACCCCCCGACAAGTCCGGACCCTCCGGACAATTAGTCCGGACACTCAGGGTTGGGGTATTCGGTTAACCCAATCCGGACACTCCGGATATTTCATCCGGACATTCCGGGTTATATCCGGACATTCCGGACATGTTATCCGGATACTCCGGATTGCCCAGAAAATCCAGCACAAGGTTCGATTTTTGGCGCTAAGTTGAATCAAGGGTTTGACGTCGAACCTTGGCGCAACGCCTACCACGTTGGAAAGGAAAGTTTCTAGTTCGTGACCAAGCAACATACCAGGCTAGTTAGGGCTAAAACTCATCGCACGAATCGAATTTTAATTCGAGGCCATGACAAACCCTCCCCCCTTAAAGGAATCTCGCCCCGAGATTCAGAATAAACGCATGAGCAGGATGGAATCACAGATAGACAGTGCAATCACATACTAATTGAACTGCCTAGTATTGTAAAGAGGTCGTACATCAGTACGTTACATGGTACGGAAGAACTCAAAATACTCGGTTCTCAGACGATCTTCGGGCTCCCAAGTGGCTTCGTCTTCAGTGTGATTGCTCCACTGAACTTTGTAGAACTTGAGAGTCCGTCGATGAGTCTTGCGTTTAGCTTCACCCATAACCCGAATAGGACGCTCTTGGTAAGATAGATCAGGTTCAGGTAAAACTTCGAGTTCGTCCACCTCTAGTGATTCGAAAGGAGTACGGAGGCACTTCTTCAATTGAGATACATGGAAGATGTCGTGGACCATTGCTAGAGAGGGAGGAAGCTCCAGCTGATAGGCCACTTGACCGCGCCTCGCAAGGATCTGAAAAGGTCATATATAGCGAGGTGCCAATTTCCCCTTAACTTCGAAATGACGGGTGCCCCGGAGGGGAGATACCTTCAGATAGACATAATCACCAACGTCGAAGGAGAGAGGTCTCCTACGGTGATCGGCATAGCTCTTCTGCTGTGATTGTGCTACCCTTAAATTCTCTTGAATGGTCTTCACCTTATCTTCTGCGGCTTTAACCACATCAGGCCCAAATAATGGTCGTTCCCCACTCTCGGACCAATTCAGGGGTGTCCGACAGCTACGCCCATAGAGTGCTTCGAAAGGAGACATCTTGATGCTGGTTTGGTAGCTGTTGTTGTAAGCAAACTCAGCGTATGGGAGACACTCATCCCATTTCTTCCCATAAGACAAAACACAAGCCCTCAACATGTCCTCAAGGATCTGATTGACCCTCTCGGTCTGGCCGTCAGTTTGCGGATGATATGCTGAGCTGTGTAGCAGCTTGGTGCCCAATGCTTCATGCAAACTTTTCCAGAATCAAGAGATGAACTGAGAGCCTTGATCTGAAACTATCCGCTTTGGCACTCCATGAAGGCATACGATTCGAGAGATGTACAATTCTGCATACCTCATGGCTCGATAGGTGGTGCGAATAGCTAAGAAATGGGCATACTTTGTTAACCGGTCAACTATAACCCATATCGAGTCATGACCTGAAGCGGTTGTTGGCAGGCCGGTGATGAAATCCATTCCAATCTCTTCCCACTTCCAACTTGGAATGGGCAGCGACTGAAGAGTGCAAGCTGGTTTAAAATGCTCGGCCTTCACCCTTTTGCAGACATCACATTCAGACACATAGCGGGCAATTTCACGCTTCATGCGAGTCCACCAAAACCGTTGCTTCAAGTCTTGATACATTTTGTTGCTGCCCGGATGAATTGTGAGCAAGGAGTTGTGGGCTTCATCGAGAATCTCTCTTCTCAATTCTTGGTCTTTGGGGACAACCAAGCGCTTGTCGAACCACAAAGTTCCATGGTCATCAAGATGGAATCCCATGGCTTGGCCGGAACTCAGTTTGCTACAGATTCGGGCAACGCTCTCGTCCTTTTGTTGAGCTTATCGAATCTAATCCAACAGCGTGGAATTCAACTCCAGATTAGCCAAGAACCCTTCTTCGACCATCTTTAAGCCAAGTTTCTGGAATTCGGCACAGAGGGTGGCACTACGGGATTGAAGAGTGAGGCAATTGCATCGAGCCTTGCGACTCAACGCGTCAGCCACCACATTGGCTTTTCCCGGGTGGTAATGCACTTCCAATCTGTTGTCTTTGATCAACTCAAGCCATCTTCTTTGCCTCATATTCAGATCTGCCTGAGTGAAGATGTACATGAGACTCTTGTGATCGGTATAGATGTTGCACTTGTTCCTGAGGAGATAGTGGCGCCAGATTTTCAAGGCATGGACCACTACAGCAAGCTCCAAGTCATGAGTTGGGTAGTGCTCTTCATGACGTTTCAATTGTCGAGGTGCATAGGCAACAACCCGGCTTTCTTGCATAAGCACACAGCTAAGGCCGATACCTGATGCATCGCAATAGACATCGAAAGGCTTGTGGATATCAGGTTGTGTAAGGACAGGAGCGGTAGTAAGGTGGACCACTTGAATTCCACACCTTTCTTCAGTAGCTCTGTCATAGGCTTGGCAATCTTTGAGAAGTCCTGAATGAATCGGCGATAATAGCCAGCCAGCCCAAGAAAACTACGGACCTCCATGACAGTGTTGGGCTGCTCCCACTTGAGAACATCTTGTACCTTACTTGGGTCGACAGCAACGCCTTGCTCGGAAAGGACATGTCCCAAGAAAGATACCTCCTTAAGCCAAAACTCGCACTTGCTGAATTTGGCATAAAGGCGATGCTCCCGGAGTCGCCCGAGAACGATGCGAAGGTGTTTTGCATGCTCATCCTCGTTAGCTGAATAGACTAGGATGTCATCAATGAAGATGACCACAAAAGAATTGAGCTCCTCCATGAAGATGGAGTTCATGAGGTACATGAAGTATGCCGGTGCATTCGTAAGACCGAACGACATGACGGTGTACTCATATAAGCCATATTGGGTGGAGAATGCTGTCTTTGGAATATCCTCGGTCCGAATCTTGATCTGATGGTACCCAAGCCTCAAATCAATCTTGGAGAACACCCGTGCACCAGCAAGCTGATCGAACAGGATATCGATCAGAGGCAGAGGGTACTTGTTCTTGACAGTGACGGCATTCAGCGTTCGATAATCAACACAGAGTCGAAGGGAGCCATCCTTCTTGGTCACGAACAGAGCCGAGCATCCCCAAGGTGAGGAGCTCGGGCGAATGAATCCTTTGTCCATCAGTTCCTTGGTGAGTCTTGATTCGGCCCGATTCATTCGGCATTCTCAGACGACCGCTTGAAGCTGGAGCGATTCGGGCTGAAGCTCAACTACGAACTCAATGTCCCGATCGGGCGGTATTCCTGGCAATTCCGCTGGGAACACATCCGGGTATTCCGAAACTACGGAAATGGACTCTAATTCTCCAACTTCAGCACCATTCAGGGAGCAAAGAGCGGCCTCGCCATACTCTAGAAACAGGGTCAGCCAGTCGCCCTTCGGTCCCTTGAGCAAGATGGAGCGACGAGAGCAATCTAGAATGGCCTGCTGCCGTGTGAGCCAATTCATGCCCAAGATGACATCTATTCCACGAAGGTCAAGGAGCAGCAGGTTGACAGGGAAGGGAACCCCTTGGATCATCACAGTTGCTTCTTGGACTACCAGACTCGCAACTATCTTAGAACTCGGTGCTTCAATTAGGAAAGAGGTGTGGCTGCAGCTCACCCTCATTTGATGTTGCATGGCGAATTCCTTGCTAATAAAAGAATGGGAAGCCCCTGAATCAAACAAAACCCTAGCAGTATGTCCATCAATGCACAACGTACCAGTCAGCACAGTGGCGCCCTCGGGAATCGCCTCGGCATCAACGTAGTTGACTCGGCCACGGTTCGGCGCAGGAAGTGGAGGTGGTGCAGTCGCGCCTTGAGGTATCGGGGCGTTGGAATTGTTGCCCCTCCTTGGAAAGGGATAATCGCGGATGAAATGCCCCGCACGCCCACAGTTGTAGCATGGGCCCGGTCCAGAGTTCGTCACCACACGCACTCCCGGCTGTGGCTGCGGAGGTTGAGGAGTAGCGACAGGAGGCTGGGCCATCCCAGCCGGTAGGGGAGGCGCAAGAACAGGGGCCCTCGGTGGTGGAAGAGGAACAGTTCGGGCCCGCTGCAAACTGCCACCCGTCGAGAACTGCACTGACCTCTTCCGCTTCTTCTCCTCTTGATGGTTCTTCATCTTGTGCTCTACAGTGATCGCCTGACTCACCAAGGCATTGAAGTTGGCGAAGTCGCACACCGAAAGTTTGTCCTGCATCTTGGCGGACAGCCCATTCATGAACTGACTTTGTTTCTTCTGATCGGTATCGACTTCCTCCGGCGCATATTGGGCCAAATAGTTGAACTCCCGCGAGTAGTCCATCACGGACTTGCTCAACTGCCTGAGGGCAAGGAATTGCTACTTCTTGATATCCATGAGTCCCTTCGGAATATGGTACACCCGGAAAGCCTCACGGAACTCCGCCCAAGTCACCTGGTGACCAGCGGGCTGCATAACTAGGAAGTTAGCCCACCAAGCACCAGCGGGACCCTGAAGCTGCTGCGCGGCAAAGAGTGCCTTCTGAGGATCGTCACAGTGGATGAGAGCAAACTTCTGCTCCATCGTGCGCAGCCAATCATCAGCCTCTAACAGATCACTGGCCCGAGAGAAGGTCAGCGGCTAAGTGTGTAGGAAATCCAGATAGCCATTCGGTCGGCCTTGCCCTTCACCACGGGCACCTGGAGCGGCCTAATTCTGGACAAGCATCTCCAAGATTCTGTTGGTAGTCTGTTGGTTCTGCTCTGACCGCAGCAATACATCCAGCAGGTTGGGAGGAGGAGGCGGATCGCTACCGCCAGGCTGCGATCGCCCAGCACCCCCATCATCTCCTGAAGTCTCGTGGGTCCTCATTTTGTTGTTAACCAAAGTCAAACGACCAGAGTTAGACCCACATGGAAAGGATAGGCCTCAAACTGGGCAACCTTCGAACTAAACCTTATCTAGACTGTAGCACTTCAATCTAACTCCATTGTGGGGTGCCACAAGTCCAACATACCCCAAAACACAACTCATGATGCAAGATGGCATGGCACATGCATGATATGACATGAAATGCATGATTCCAACGTAACCCTTTTTCCCCACACTCACCAAATATAAACATAGGGCGGGATATAAGCATTACCTTCTACTTAATGCATTATGCAAGTCCTAATCAATCCCTATGTGGTTGTCAAGTTTGGATTCATTTTCATGCACCTTGCTCTGATACCAGCTGTGAGGGGAGCCGCCCAGAACGTTCCCGGGTTATTTGAATGCTCAGTTATCCTAATCGGATTTGGTGGCTAACAATGGATCGCTGAGGGCGCTCGCAGTGTTAGCACCCAAGCCCAATTGGGACAACGGTGAGACCCTTCGAATAACCCGACAACAATCCCGGCAATCCCCCGGTATGCGACCCGAAGCTCGCCCAGGATCGCCCCGCATACCGGTCTCCATTGCTATATCAACTCAATTTGCATAAAGGGGGCAACGAACTCGAAACCCCACAACCAAAGTACGCAACGCGGAAGCACAACAACAACTCACACACGCATGAAGACAAAACCCGACAAGAAACACGAACAACACCAAACAACAACCCGACAACCACCAAGCGACACGAGGTTCAACGGGAAAGAAAACACAACAGAGCACTAAAGAGTTGTAACAAGCAACTAAGTGTTTAATAAAAGACATAACAAAGTTTAAGATCCAATTATACAGCAAAAGCGGCACACGACTACTAGACTAAAACAAAAGTACAACTCCTCCGGAAGTGTCCTGCCCCTGAACACTCCCGGGCGTATGCAACACCGTCGGTAGCCTCTACTCTGTGCCCCGCCCGGTCACCGAGAGGCAGTACGGACAGAACTCACATCCGTCCGGATCCACACTTGAAAACCACAAAGCAAAAAGCATGAGTACAGAAGGTACTCGCAAGACTTACCCGTGGTCCATATATGACCGACTCGAAAGAATATGCATTTGAATGTAGCAAGGAATCAAGCTTGCGGTAACAAGTGCGGAAAGGCTTAGCTTTGTCGTACAATTACCTTTCACTACTCCATTTACCATTTTTATAGCACGTGTGGACAGCACCTATTACTAGAGTAAATTCTGAAACTTTACAGTTTAAAATAAAGCAAGGTCAACATAAACAAGTATCACCACCACATCCAAACTATCATTAAGTTCAATTTATTACTACGTTGATTGTGCGATGACCAAGCGTGCTCATATCCGAGAGCGCGGCAATTCGAATCGCTTGTTCACCCTACAAGGGATCATCAATCGCACGACATGTGCCACAAGGAACCTCATGTCAACCCTCCTCCCATCCATACCTACTCGTTGGGACATCTTCATGCGGTCCGAGCACCTAGCACCCCCTCGAGCGGCCCAAGCCCGGCTTGGCCCTCGAGAGTCGGCCTAAGCCTCGCCCTCAACCACATCCAACCGCATGAGGGCATGACTCATCGGGTAGTATGCGATGAAAGAATAGCTTACCGTCCCATTCTCTGGCATGCGACCAGCAAGGTGTGCTCGATCAAAGGGGAAACAACGGATCGGTCCTCAACTGACACAGGCGAGACTACAACACTTGGGTCTCCACACCCAAATGATCCAACACTCTCGCCCGATCCCCATTTCACATTTCCAAACATAGATGTAACACCCCAAAATTTTGCTTTTCTTAAATTCATGTGTGGTTTGGCACTTTGGTGAATTTTTGGAATTTTCTGGAATTTATTTGGATTTATTTGGAATTTATTTGAATTTATTCCATTTTGAAATAATTGAAGAAATTAATTTTGCAAATAAAATTTTGTTGGAAATATTTTATTTGAGTCCAAAATGATCCAAAGTATTTTCCAGAATTTTTCTGGAATTTTTCTGAGTCATTTGCTATTTTTAATGAATTAAATGAATTACTGGGAATTATTTTAAATATTAAATCGCTGGAAATTCAACTCGGTCAAGTATCGTTTCATCCGACCGAAGTCGGAACCCGAAGTCGGACTCGAGTCCGACCCGAGCCACGTGACTCGATCAAACCAAATTAAAACCCTAATCAATCCCAACCGTTGGATCAAGATCCAACGGCCGAGATCCGCCCGTCGGTTCGAGCCGTATCCGGCCGGATCCGATCGCGCCCGTCGCGATCGTGGCGTTGATCGTGCCACGTGGACGGTATCGTCGTCGTCTTCGCCGAGACCGAGCCGGACTCGCCCGCCGCGCCGCCGCCGTGTAGAACTAGGTTTCCGTGTCCCGCATTTAACGCCGAGGCTATTTAAAGCGTGAGACGCCCCCGAGGTTGCCCTCATCCTTGTGCACCCGTTTCCCGAGCCATCTCGCCGAGCCGCCGCCAATTGATTCGTGGCGAGCTCGGGCCAGAGTTGGAGGAAGTGACCGCCATGGTTTTGCTCGATTCCGCCGCCGTCCGTCGTCTTTCCGCCGAGAAGGAGCCTGATCCGGAACCACCGTGACGAGACGCACCGAAGGAAGGATTCATCTCACGAGCAACCCCAAACGCCGTCGGGCTCGTCATCGTTCGCCTCCGGTGCCCAAGCCTCGCCGCACCATCGCCGGACTTCGCGAGCTCGGTGAACCGTCGGATCTAGATCGGACGGTTGAGGTGAGTTCACGTGTCCCCAACCCGATTGGATCTGGACCGTTGGATCAAGATCCAACGGTTCACAATTGCCACGTCTTGGGAGTAGTGTTATTATAGGATTAGATCTGGACCGTCCGATCTAAATCGAACGGCCCACGATCAACGAGTAGTTTCAACGTGTTAACCCTGGATCTAATCCGCGCCGTTGATTTTCAAACCAACGGCCGTGATTGCGCCACGTGTCGGGAAGTTGGACCGACGCGGTCAGCGCCGTCCACGCACGTGTGGCAGGACGCCGACACGCTTTGCCCGCGTGTCGAGGGCCCGCATGTCGGCCGCTGTCCCAGCCAGCGCCGACGCCACCCATGACGCCACAAGGTCCCACATGTCAAGATCGTGGCCGAGCCCGGCGACGCCGCCGATGACGTCACCCGAGTGGGCCCACATGTCAGCGACACGTAGAGTCGTGGACCGAGTCCACGGTGGACCCGAGCCGAGCGTGGACCGAGTCCATGGACCGGCTGACGTCAGCCGACCAATCAGAGGCTGCCACGTGTCCATGCTGACGCAATAATTAATTTCCGAAAAAAGAAAATGATTTATTAATTCGAATAATGATTTCAAATTTAGATTCAAACTTCAAACGCTTATAACTTTTGCGTTTCAACTCCGATTTGAGTGATTCAAATTTCTAAATTTGTATAAAATTGAGATCTACCTAAATATGAATTTTATTTAATTTTTAGACTAAAGTTTTTCTCTGTAATATTATTTAATTGATTATTTAAACTTTAAATAATCATAACTTTAAGCGCCTTAACTCCAAATTTGATTGTTCAGCTTCTAAAAATCCAGAAAATTATGTTCTCTCTGTTTATGGATTTTATTTGGAGTTTTGGGATGTTTTTGCCTATTGTTTATTTGGGTATTTGCTATTTGCACGCTTTTACGAGTAGACGTTGAAGTGCCGAGGGATTCGAAGGAGAAGTGTTGATTCAGGATCCAACTCAGACCAAGAGCAAGTACTTTTTGAAGGCAAGTTGTGCTTTGACCATGTTGATCCTATTTCAAATCTATTTTGATTTAAACTATTGCATGCTAGATCAATTAGAAAGATACTTTGTTTAAACATGGGGGTTAGATAAATACCAATTTGTCGTATGACACCTTGATTATCTAAGTATGTGCCATGATCCCTTGTCACCCTAGTTGTGGTTTACTAGTTGGACATTATTAAATTGCCAACATGGGTTTAGATCGTTGTAGTATCTTTGCTTAGACCTCACGTGCTCATAACATGATTTTGGACAATCAAATGTTAATATTGACTTAATGATATATTGAACCTGTTTTGGAAAAGTATCATGTGATGTTGATGGCACGTGGTGCATGGTAATCAACTGGGGTTTGATAAATGATTTCGATCGGGGCATGTGGCAAGAGTAATCAGTGGGCCGATTGTGGCATTGGGGATGTTGATTTGGTTTTTCGGGTAGTCTTGCCCTGGTCACTCTAAGGACTTAACCTTGCAAGCCTTTGAACTGGGTCATACTTGCAACCACATGGTCGGAATGGGACGGCCCTAGTTGACTAAGTCGCTAAGGACTCACTTGTGGAGCCTCAGGGTGTCGATTACACCGTTTGTGTGATTGTGCGGGGAGCGATCGTGGTCGTGGCCGGATACCCATCTAACGGTGTGTTGGTCCCATACTTCGCCTTGGCTAAGGGAAGGGATGGTGTAGAGCACGAACCTGAGAGGACCACTTGTGTTGTTTGAGGCTTCCAAAGGCTTTATTACTGAACTCGCCTTTGTGGTGTTTGATCAGATCTTGTGGGTAAAGTGCATAACCTCTGCAGAGTGTAGAATCTATTTAAATAGCCGTGTCCACTTTGATCGACAATGCTCGAATTACAATCAAGGGTTAGATTTTCCAAAATAACTTGGATTTGAAAAGTTGGGTTGGTTTAATAATGAAGATGATGGAAATGTGGTTTAGGATGGGGAAATATGTTTGTTAAACTTCTTGACAAGTTAGTTATGCTTTACTTATTTCTACTGCTTTCGAATCTACTTATATTACTTTTCAAATGTCAAGCATCGCAAATACACCTTGAGCTATTCCTTTGTACCAAGCCATGCATATAGTATATTAGCTTGCATTCTGTGCATGACTTGCTGAGTACCAAGTACTCACCCTTGCCTCAACACAATATCAGTTGAAGAGGAGACTACGCCAGCTTCGGAGGAGGATTTCCAAGAGGACCCGTCTACTTAGGGACGCGAGCCCAGTCAGTTGCCTGTGGTATACTGGATGGCGCCACGAAGTTTATTTGTTTTTCCGCTGCTATTATTTTTCTCTGAATAAGTTTCGCCTTGCAAGGCATATATTTGTACCTTGGCCATAAGGTCAAGTAACCCTTTGGTTATTTAAATAAAGTACTTTGATAATATCGATTGGTATGATTGTGATATTTACCGATGTTAAAGACTGTGTGCACTAGCGCGTTCCTGGACTAGTGCTGAATACACAGAGGGTCCGGATTTGCAAATTCGGGGTCCCGACAGAGGTGGTATCAGAGCCATACTTGACCGTAGGCTCAACCCTAGCTAGAATGGTCGTAGTGAGGAAAAAAAACCTATTTTCTAAAAGCTAAAAGTTTGTCAAGATAAGAAATGACATCTCGACTTATCCCCTTCTCTCTTTTCTTGTCTCTTGCTGAAATTATCCCTTACCTTGTCACAATTTAAAAATTCCGAGTTCTTACGTAAAGCACTCTTGTGACAGATGGAGGCTTTCTCGATGAGTGAGCATAGGTTCTATAGTGAGACTCCTTCGCTGAGTCGCGTCATAGGATAAAGAGTCACCTTTTAGGCGTTAGACTCCAGAGTTAGTTCAATTTGGATTTGTTTTGTTTGCTGAGTGTGCAGTATGTGTTGCAAGGCCCTTAGGCATTGTAAGCAGCCATATGTAACATCCCAAAATTTTGCTTTTCTTAAATTCATGTGTGATTTGGCACTTTGGTGAATTTTTGGAATTTTCTGGAATTTATTTGGATTTATTTGGAATTTATTTGAATTTATTCCATTTTGAAATAATTAAAGAATTTAATTTTGCAAATAAAATTTTGTTGGAAATATTTTATTTGAGTCCAAAATGATCCAAAATATTTTCCAGAATTTTTCTGGAATTTTTCTGAGTCATTTGCTATTTTTAATGAATTAAATGAATTACTGGGAATTATTTTAAATATTAAATCGCTGGAAAATCCAACTCGGGTCAAGTACTGTTCATCCGACCGAGTCGGAACCCGAGTCGGACTCGAGTCCGACCCGAGCCAGTTGGCTCAACCAAACCAGCTCCCAACCCTAAGCGATCCCGACCGTTGGATCAAGATCCAACGGCTGAGATCCGCCCGACCCCGACCCGAGCCGTGTCCGGACCGGACTGCGCCCGCGATCGTGGCTGTTGGTTGTGCCACGTGGGATCGGCCACGATTTCGCTGCCTTCCCGAGTCCGAGCTGACTCACCGCCGCGCCGCCGCCAGAGCAAATTAGGTTTCCGTTTTACGGACGCCGAGGCTATTTAATGCCCGGCATACCTCGAGGACCGCCGTGATCCCGCACTCCTCCCTTCTCTACTTCACCGAGGCTAAGTCGCTGCCCGTTTAGCCGTCGCGAGCTCGCCAGAATTGCGCGCTGCTCCGCCACGGTCTTTGCTTGCTCACGCCGTCGCCGCCCTGCGCCCGTTGACCTCGTGATCCGGACTCACCGCGACGAGACGCACCTGAAGGGACCCTTCATCTCGCCGAGCAACCCCGGAACGCCGTTGGGCTCGCTGTCGTTTTCAACTCCGGCAGCCGTGCGCCACCACGGCCATCACCCTCGCGAAGCTGCGGCACCGTCGGATCCAGACGGACGGTTGAGGTGAGTTCACGTGTTCCAAACCCGATTAGATCTGGACCGCTGGATCAAGATCCAACGGCTCTAATCGCCACGCGCCGTAGCAAAGGCGATTATAGGATTAGATCTGGACCGTCCGATCTAGATCGAACGCCCACGAGCATCGAGTAGTTTCAACGTGTTAAACCCTGGATCCAATCCGCCGCTGATTTTCAAACCAACTGACGAGATTGCGCCACGTGTCCGAAGTTGGACCGACGCGTCAGCGCCGCCCACGCAGCTGGCAGGCAGGACGCCGACACGCCGCGCCGGTCGAGGGCCCGCATGTCGCTGGCTAACCCAGCCTGGCGCGCCGACGCCGATGACGTCACCCGAGCGGGCCCACATGTCGATCCACGCGGTAGCCGCGGACCGAGTCCACCGTGGACCCGAGCCGAGCGTGACCAAGCCCATGGATCGGCCGACGCCGCAGGCCAATCAGAGCTGCCACGTGTCCTTGCTGACGCAATAATTAATTTCAGAAAAAGAAAATGATTTATTAATTAGAATAATTATTAAAAATTTAGATTCAAAATTAAAAATCTTATAACTTTTATGCGTTTCAACTCCGATTTGAGTTATTCAATTTTCTTAATTTGTATAAAATTAATATCTACCTAAATATAAATTTTATTTAATTTTTGGACTAAAGTTTTTCTCTGCAAAATTATTTAATTGATTATTTAAACTTTAAATAATCATAACTTTTATGCTTTTAACTCCAAATTTGACGATTCCAGTTTCTAAAAATCCAGAAAATTATGTTCTCTCTGTTTATGGATTTTATTTGGAGTTTTGGGATCTTTTGCCTAGTGTTTATTTGTGTATTTGCTATTTGCACGCTTTACGAGTAGACGTTGAAGTGGGAAGGATTCAAGGAGAAGTGTTGACTCAGATCCAACTCAAGACCAAGAGCAAGTGCTTTTTGAAGGCAAGTTGTGCTTTGACCATGTTGATCCTATTTCAAAATCTATTTTGATTTAAACTATTGCATGCTAGTTCAATTAGAAAGATACTTTGTTTAAACATGGGGTTAGATAAATACCAATTTGCTATATGACACCTTGATTACTTAAGTATGTGCCATGACCCTTTGTCACCCTAGTTGTGGTTTATTAGTTGGACATTATTAAATTGCCAACATGGGTTTAGATCGTTGTAGTATCGCTTAGACCGCTCGTGCTCATGACATGATTTTGAACAACCAAATGCTAATGTGGACTTAATGATATATTGAACCTGTTTTGGAAAAGTATCATGTGAAGTTGATGGCACGTGGTGCATGGTAATCAAGCGGGGTTTGATAAACAGATTTCGACGGGGCATGTGGCAAGAGTAATCAAGTGGGCCATTGTGGCATTGGGGATGATGAATTTGTTTTTCGGGAAGTCTTGACCTGGTCACTCTAAGGACTTAACCTTGAAAGCCTTTGAACTGGTCATACTTGCAACCACATGGTCGAATGGGACGGCCCTAGTTGACTAAGTCGCTAAGGACTCACTTGTGGAGCCTCGAGGTGTCGATTACACCTTTTGTGTGATTGTACGGGGAGCGTATCGTGGCTGTGGCCAGGTACCCATCTAACGGTGTGTTGGTCCCATACTTCGCCTTGGCTAAGGGAAGGGATGGTGTAGAGCACGACAGGAGAGGACCACCTGTGTTGTTTGAGGCTTCCAAAGGCTTTGTTATGATCGCCATTCGCATACTCTTGTATGGCGATTCACTACCGACGTGGTGAGTGGATTGTATCTTGTGGGTAAAGTGCATAACCTCTGCAGAGTGTAGAATCTATTTGAATAGCCGAGTCCACTGTGATCGACAATGCTCTGAATTACAATCAAGGGTTAGATTTTCAAAATAACTTGGATTTGAAAAGTTGGGTTGGTTTAATAATGAAGATGATGGAAATGTGGTTTAGGATGGGAAAAATGTTTATTAAATTTCCTGAAAAGTTATTTATGCTTTACTTATTTCTCACGCTTTGAATCTACTTATATTACTTGTCAAAAGTCATTTCTTTGCAAATATACCTTGAGCTATTCCTTTGTACCAAGCCATGCATATAGTATATTAGTTTGCATTACAGGCATGACTTGCCGAGTACCAAGTACTCACCCTTGCCCCAACACAATATCAGTTGAAGAGGAGATTACGCCACTTTGGAGGAGGAACTCCAAGAGGACCCGCCTACTTAGGGGATGCGAGCCCGGCCGGTTACTGTGGTATCTGATGGCGCCACTAAGTTTATTTGAATTTCCGCCGTTATTTCCCTTTTAATAAGTTTCGCCTTGCAAGGCATACATTTGTAACTTGGCCATAAGGTCGAGTAACCAGTTTGGTTATTTAAATAAAGTACTTTGATAATATCGATTGGTATGATTGTGATATTTACCGATGTTAAGACTGCGGTGCACTAGCTGCGTTCTGGACTAGTGCTGAATACACAGAGGGTCCGGATTTGCAAATTCGGGTCCCGACAGAGGTGGTATCAGAGCCATACTTGACTGTAGGCTCAACCCTAAGCTAGAATGGTCGTAGTGAGGATAAAACCTATTTTCTAAAGCTAAAAGTTTGTCAAGATAAGAAATGACATCTCGACTTATCCCCTTCTCTCTTTTCTTGCCTCTTGCTAAAATTTTTCCTTACCTTGTCACAATTCAAAAATTCCGAGTTCTTACGTAAAGCACTCTTGTGACAGATGGAGGAAGAGTTCAACTACGTTGATCTAGGAGTTGGTCACGCTGAGAACTTTGGCACATGCTACAAACTCTCGGAGATTTTGAGAAGCCCCAATACCAAGTGGAAGTGATCAGCAAGCGTGATTGATCAAGGCTTGTGACGTGAGGATTGAGGTACCGCCAGAAGAGGGACCTGTGCATCGCTCGATACACCGTGACCGCTAGAAGGTCTACAATGCAGATGGGTATCCAAGAAGTTTCACGACGAGCAATGCGGCACATTACCAGATTCACGCCAGAGAGTTGAGAGTACGGTGTTCCGTTATCATCCGCCAAGCGATAACCTTCTTGACCGAAGACGATTCAGATGAGAATGCCACGACTACACAGCTTGGCACGATTCGTCGTCGCCCAGAAGATGTACTAGATAATACAAGCAAGGAGCTACAGAAGGCCCGCAAGGAGATCACGACAGAGAAGAACAGATGGCGGGAAGCTCAAGAGTATGTGGCACACCTTCTACGAAGGATTGACGAGTTGGAGATGACTTTGTACGGACTGCACCAGCCAAGACTGAGCTACACGAGCCAGATCCGTGAGGAGTCGATATCGATGAGGACACCGCTTCTTCGACTACCATAGAGGACACAGCTTGTCGGACATGGCAATCGTTTGGCGCTTATGCCACAAAGACCTGCACTCCAGGCCGTGGAGGTTTTCTCGAGGAGTGAGCATAGGTTCTATAGTGGGACTCCTTCGCCGAGTCGAGTCATAGAATAAAGAGTCACCCTTTAGGCGTTAGACTCCAGAGTTAGTTCGATTTGGATTTGCTTTGTTTGTCGAAAGTGTGCAAGATGTGTTGCAAGGCCCTTAGGCATTGTAAGCAGCCATACCAAGTTATTAATAATAAAGTTGGACCTTAAGGCTACACCTTTTTCGCCCGCATAAGTTCCATATTACTTGTCTATTCTCGTTTCCCTCTCATCTCTAAACCTAGAGCAAATCGACAGATGGTGAACACCCGTGGAAACTTTGGAAGCAACGGGAGCGGTTCTCGCCCAGCAAAAAACCCTAATGATAGAGCACCCGCACCGCCAGATGATATGCAGAATTTTGGAGCATTTCTTGCTGCTCAGACTCAGTTGATGCATGCTATGATGCAACAAATGCAGCACGTCATCGCCAGGCCATCGCTAATCAAGTTAATCAGTGACCACGCCGTAATACAAGGTCGCCGAGTTCATGAGGACTCACCCACCCACTTTCTCGGGAATGCCAATCCATTGGAGGCCGACGATTGGTTAAGATCAATTGAGAGGAAGCTACACATAGCTCAATGCATAGGGAATGAGAAGGTACTCTACGCTTCTCATCGCTTGGAAGGAACAAACACGAATGGTGGGAGAACTTCTGTGCCACGCAGAGAACCTCAAGATATCACTTGGGAAGAGTTCACAACCGCATTCCGACAAGATCACGTGCTCAAGGAATCATGGACCTTAAGAAGGAGGATGTTCCGGGTGAGAATACTAATAGATGGAATAGAGTTCCTAGCAAACCTTATAATTTTGGAGACCTGCACCTTAGATGTTATATTGGGAATGGATTGGTTATCCAAGCACAAGGTCAGTATTGGATTGTGGACGAAGGACTATCTCGCTTGAGAGCCCGTGTGGGAAGAAAGTGGAATTTCAAGCCACCGCAGCTAGAGATGGACAGCTGATGGTTAACAAGTACCAAGGCAATCAAGATAGAGGATGTCCCAAAGAGTGAATGAGTACCCCGATGTTTTTCCCGAAGATCTACCTGTATGCCGCCAGACAGGGACATAGAGTTTGTGATAGAGCTTGTACTGCACAAAGACCGATAGCAAAGAGACCCTATCGGATGTCTAATGAGGAGTTGGTAGAAATGAAGAAACAACTAGAAGAGTTAATGGAGAAAGGATTTATCGACTGAGTTCGCCGTGGGGAGCACCGGTTTTGTTTGTCAAGAAGAAGGACGGAGTTTCGTGGATGTGCATTGACTACCGTGCACTCAATGAAGTCACCGTGAAGAATAAGTATCCGCTACCCGTGATTGATGATTTGTTTGATCAGTTAAGAGGAGCCCGAGTTTTCTCCAAGATTGATCTCGAGATCGGGATACCATCGCTTGAAGATCCGATCGTAAGATATTCAAGATCGCATTCTCGTCAAGATATGGACATTACGAGTTTACGATTATGTCCTTTGGATCGACGAATGCGCCACTATTTCATGAATATGATGAATAAGGTGTTCATGGAATATTTGGACAAGTTTGTCGTCGTGTTCATAGACGATATCCTGGTCTACTCCAAGACAGAGGATGAACATGCCGAACACTTAAGGCGAGTTTTGGAAAAGCCGAGGAACAAGCAACTTTTCGCCAAGTTCAAAGAAGTGTGATTTTTGGAAGGACAAGGTGGAGTTTCTTGGACATGTAATGACTGCAGAATGAGTCGCCGTAGATCCAAGCAAAGTAGAAGCTGTGTTACATTGGGCGCACCAAGACCGTGACCAGTTCGAGTTTCCTTGGAATGGCAGGATATTACCGCTGCTTCATCGAAGGCTTTTCGACAATTGCAAAACCTCTTACGCAATTGCCGAAGAAGGAAAAGAAGTTTGCATGGACGCCCGAATGTGAGAAAGGATTTCAGAGTCAAGAAGCGATTGACATCAAAGACCGTGTTAGTTCTACTGGGATGTTGCTCAAAGCTTCGATATTTATTGTGACGCATCGCGCCAAGGACTTGGATGTGTCTGTCACGAGTAATGGAAAGGTCGCCGCTTATGCATCAAGGCGCTTGAGGCCGCATGAGGAAAATTATCCGACACATGACCTAGAGTTAGCTGCCGTAGTGCATGCTTTGAAGATATGGCGTCACTATCTGATTGGAAACAGATGTGAAGTGTATACGGATCATAAGAGCCTTAAGTACATATTCACCCAGTCGGATCTGAATATGAGGCAAAGGAGATGGTTAGAGTTGATCAAGGACTATAATGTTGGAATCCAAGCACCATCCCTGAAGGCCAACGTAGTAGCCGATGCTCTGAGTCGGAAAAGCCATACCGTGAGTACGTTGCTAGCCACAAGTCAGGATGAGCTATGTGAGGATTTTCAGAAAATGAAGATTGAGGTTGTACCTAGCGGATTCTTGGCCGCATTGGAAGTAAAGCCTACCCTAGAGGATCAGATCCGAGAAGGACAGAAGGATGATGACAGGATCCGCAGGATTAGGTCCATCAAGGAGGAAGGCAGGGCAGAGGACTTCAAATTGGATGAACAAGGCACGTTGTGGATGAAGGATCGGATTTGTGTGCCTGACAAGGAGGAGTTAAAGCGACTGATTTTGGAGGAAGGCCATGACTCCAAGTACTCAATTCATCCTGGAAGCGCCAAGATGTATCAGGATCTGAAGGAGAGATTCTGGTGGCCAAGTATGAAACGTGAAGTTGCCGAGCATGTTGCATTGTGCGACGTATGCCAGAGTCAAGGCAATGCATCGAAACCAGCGGGATTGCTACAAATTACGAAAATACCTCGAGTGGAAGTGGGAGGAAATCGGAATGGATTTCATTACCGGTTTGTCAAGACTCAAGGAGGTTATGACTCCATATGGGTTATAGTGGATCGCCTCGACTAAAGTAGCCCATTTTATCCCGTGAAGACCACTTACTCGGGAGATAAGTTAGCAGAGTTGTACATGATCAGATTGTCTGCTTGCACGGAGTGCCAAAGAGGATTGTATCGGACGAGATGTACCCAATTTACCTCAAGGTTACGGAATAAGTTGCATGAGGCCATGGGAACCCGTTTAAACTTCAAGATGCCTTATCATCCACAGACGGATGGACAGACCCAAAGAGTCAACCAGATTTTGGAGGATATGCTAAGAGCTTGTGCATTAGCTTATGCTACCTCTTGGGATAAGAGTTTGCCGTATGCCGAGTTCGATTACCACAATAGTTATCGTGCTAGTTTACGATGTCACCTTTTGAGGCACTTTGTATGGTCGACCTGTCGGACGCCATTGAATTGGAATGAGACCGTGAGCGCCGTGTCTTTGGGCCTGATATTCTTCAAGAGGTCAAGAGCGGTCGCCATGATTAGGGAAAGGTTGAAGATAGCCCAATCTCGAGAAGAGTTATCTTGACAATCGTCGCCGAGATTTGAGTTTTGAACCAAAAGACTTTGTATACCTCAGAGTTACGCCTCGGGGAGTTAAGAGGTTCCATGCCAAAGGGAAACTTGCACCCTGCTATGTTGGACCATTTAAGATTTTGAGCCGCGAGGCGAAGTTGCTTATCACCGGAGTTGCCCACGATCGTTAGCGAGGGTACATGATGTATTCCATGTGTCCCGATTGAAGAAATGTCTCCGAGTTCCTGAGAACAGACACCGCTAGAGTTAATTGAGTTGCATGAGGATTTGACTTATAAGGAACATCCTGTGAGGATTCTAGACACAATGGATCGAGAAACTAGAAACAAGTCAACCCGCTTTACAGAGAGTTCAAAGGAGCAACCATGAAGAAAGCGAAGCGACTTGGGAGCGAAGAGGATTTGAAGAAAGAATTTCCAAACCTATTCCTTTAGTGAGCCCTCAATCTCGGGGACGAGATTCTATTAAGGGGGAGGTTTGTAACATCCCAAAATTTTGCTTTTCTTAAATTCATGTGTGATTTGGCACTTTGGTGAATTTTGGAATTTTCTCGAATTTATTTGGATTTATTTGGAATTTATTTGAATTTATTCCATTTTGAAATAATTAAAGAATTTAATTTTGCAAATAAAATTTTGTTGGAAATATTTTATTTGAGTCCAAAATGATCCAAAATATTTTCCAGAATTTTTCTCGAATTTTTCTCGAGTCATTTGCTATTTTTAATGAATTAAATGAATTATCGGGAATTATTTTAAATATTAAATCGCTGGAAAATCCAACTCGGGTCAAGTATCGTTTCATCCGACCGAGTCGGACTCGAAGTCCGACCGAGCCGCTTGGCTCAACCAAACCAGCTCCCAACCCTAAGCGATCCGACCGTTGGATCAAGATCCAACTACCGAGATCCGCCCGACCGACTCCGAGCCGTGGTCCGACCGACCGGCCGCGCCGCGCGATCGTGGCGTTGGTTGTGCCACGTGGGACGGCCACGATTTCGTCTTCCCGAGTCCGAAGCTGGACTCACGCCACGCCGCCGTAGCAAATTAGGTTTCCGTTTTACGCAGACGCCGAGGTTATTTAATGCCCGGCATACCCGAGGACCGCCGTGATCCCGCGCCCTCCCTTCTCTACTTCACGAGGCTAAGTCGCGCCGTTTAGCCGTCTTGAGCTCGCCGTAAGTTGCGCGCTGCTCATACGGTCTTTGCTTCGTTCCGCCGTCAGCCGTCCCTGCGCCGTTGACCTCGGATCCGGACTCACCGCGGACGAGACGCACCGAAGGACCCTTCATCTCGCCGGAGCAACCGGACGCCGTTGGGCTCGCTGCGTCGTCTTCAACTCCGGCAGCCGTGCGCCACCAGCCATCAGCCCTCGCGAGCTCTGTGCACCGTCGGATCCAGATCGGACGGTTGAGGTGAGTTCACGTGTTCCAAACCCGATTAGATCTGGACCGTTGGATCAAGATCCAACGGCTCACAATCGCCACGTGCCGTAGCAGTGCGATTATAGGATTAGATCTGGACCGTCCGATCTAGATCGAACGGCCCACGAGCATCGAGTAGTTTCAACGTGTTAAACCCTGGATCCAATCCGCGCCGCTGATTTTCCAACCAACGGACGAGATTGCGCCACATGTCGGGAAGTTGGACCGACGCAGCTGGCCCGCCCACGCTGGCGTGTAGGACGCCTGACACGCTGGGCCCGCGTGTCGAGGGCCCGCATGTCGCTGGCTAACCCAGCCTAGCCGACGTCGGCCGATGACGCCACCCGAGCGGGCCCACATGTCGATCCACGTGAGCCGTGGACCGAGTCCACCGTGGAAACGAGCCGAGCGTGTACCAAGCCCATGTACCGGCTGACGTAAGAAGGCCAATCATGAGCTGCCACGTGTCAATGCTGACGCAATAATTAATTTCCGAAAAGGAAAAAGATTTATTAATTCGAATAATTATTTCAAATTTAGATTAAAACTTCATACGCTTATTACTTTTGCGTTTCAACTCCGATTTGAGCGATTCAAATTTCTAAATTTGTATAAAATTAAGATCTACCTAAATATAAATTTTATTTAATTTTTGGACTAAAGTTTTTCTCTGTAAAATTATTTAATTGATTATTTAAACTTTAAATAATCATAACTTTTAACGTTTAACTCCAAATTTGATTTATTCCAGTTTCTAAAAATCCAGAAAATTATGTTCTCTCTGTTTATGGATTTTATTTGGAGTTTTGGGATCTTTTGCCTAGTGTTTATTTGTGTATTTGCTATTTGCACGCTTTACGAGTAGACGTTGAAGTGCCAAGGATTCAAGGAGAAGTGTTGACTCAGATCCAACTCAAGACCAAGAGCAAGTGCTTTTTGAAGGCAAGTTGTGCTTTGACCATGTTGATCCTATTTCAAAATCTATTTTGATTTAAACTATTGCATGCTAGTTCAATTAGAAAGATACTTTGTTTAAACATGGGGTTAGATAAATACCAATTTGCTATATGACACCTTGATTACTTAAGTATGTGCCATGACCCTTTGTCACCCTAGTTGTGGTTTATTAGTTGGACATTATTAAATTGCCAACATGGGTTTAGATCGTTGTAGTATCTGCTTAGACTCGCTACGTGCTCATGACATGATTTTGAACAACCAAATGCTAATGTGGACTTAATGATATATTGAACCTGTTTTGGAAAAGTATCATGTGAAGTTGATGGCACGTGGTGCATGGTAATCAACTGGGTTTGATAAACAGATTTCGATCGGGGCATGTGGCAAGAGTAATCAGGTGGGCCGGTTGTGGCATTGGGGATGATGATTTGGTTTTTGGGTAGTCTTGCCCTGGTCACTCTAAGGACTTAACCTTGCAAGCCTTTGAACTGGTCATACTTGCAACCACATGGTCGAATGGGACGGCCCTAGTTGACTAAGTCGCTAAGGACTCACTTGTGGAGCCTCGTGGTGTCGATTACACCTTTTGTGTGATTGTACGGGGAGCGTATCGTGGCTGTGGCCAGTACCCATCTAACGGTGTGTTGGTCCCATACTTCGCCTTGGCTAAGGGAAGGGATGGTGTAGAGCACGAACCTGAGAGGACCACTGTGTTGTTTGAGGCTTCCGAAAGGCTTTGTTATGATCGCTCATTCGCATACTCTTGTATGGCGATTCACTACGACGTGGTGAGTGGATTGTATCTTGTGGGTAAAGTGCATAACCTCTGCAGAGTGTAGAATCTATTTGAATAGCCGAGTCCACTGTGATCGACAATGCTCGGAATTACAATAAGGGTTAGATTTTCAAAATAACTTGGATTTGAAAAGTTGGGTTGGTTTAATAATGAAGATGATGGAAATGTGGTTTAGGATGGGAAAAATGTTTATTAAATTTCCTGAAAAGTTATTTATGCTTTACTTATTTCTACCGCTTTGAATCTACTTATATTACTTGTCAAAAGTCAAGCATCGCAAATATACCTTGAGCTATTCCTTTGTACCAAGCCATGCATATAGTATATTAGTTTGCATTCTCAGGCATGACTTGCTGAGTACCAAGTACTCACCCTTGCCCCAACACAATATCAGCTTGAAGAGGAGATTACGCCACTTTGGAGGAGGAACTCCAAGAGGACCCGTCTACTTAGGGATGCGAGCCCAGTCAGTTGCCTGTGGTATACTGGATGGCGCCACGAAGTTTATTTGAATTTCCGCTGCTGTTATTTCTCTTTTAATAAGTTTCGCCTTGCAAGGCATACATTTGTAACTTGGCCGTAAGGTCGAGTAACCAGTTTGGTTATTTAAATAAAGTACTTTGATAATATCGATTGGTATGATTGTGATATTTACCGATGTTAAGACTGTGTGCACTAGCGCGTTCCTGGACTAGTGCTGAATACACAGAGGGTCCGGATTTGCAAATTCGGGGTCCCGACACCATACCAAGTTATTAATAATAAAGTTGGACCTTAAAGTTACCCCTTTCGCCCCGCATAAGTTCCATATTACTTGTCTATTCTTGTTTCCCTCTCATCTCTAAACCTAGAGCAAATCGACAGATGGTGAACACCCGTGGAAACTTTGGAAGCAATGGGAGTGGTTCTCGCCCAGCAGAAAACCCCAATGATGGAGCACCAAAGACCGCCAGCTTGATATGCAGAATTTTGGAGCCTTTCTTGCTTCTCGGACTCGGTTGATGCATGCTATGATGCAACAAATGCAGCACGTCCTTTGCTCAGGCCACGCTAATCAAGTTAATCAGGGACCACGCTGTAATACAAGGTCGTCAGAGTTCATGAGGACTCACCCACCCACTTTCTCTGGGAATGCCAATCCATTGGAGGCCGATGATTGGTTAAGATCAATCGAGAGGAAGCTACACATAGCTCAATGCTTAGGAAATGAGAAGGTACTCTACGCTTCTCATCAGCTGGAAGGAACAATTGCCGAATGGTGGGAGAACTTCATTGCCACGCAGAGAACCCTCAAGATATCACTTGGGAGGAGTTCACGGTGCATTCCGACAGTATCACGTGCTGAAGGAATCATGGACCTTAAGAAGGAGGAGTTCAGAGCATCAAGCAAGGTAATCAGCCCGGTGGCCGACTACCTAAACAAGTTCACACAGCTAGCACGCTTCGCTTTGAGGATGTAGTGACAGATAAATCGAGGCAGTCTCGTTTTATGAAGGACTCAACTCGGGATTGCAAGTAGGGTTGATCACCCACACCTTCCCAGATTTCCAAGAATTGGTGAATAAGGCGCTTATTCTTGAGGACAAGCGCAAGGAACTGGATGAGAACAGAAGCGCAGGATGCAACAAAGAAGGATCACGCCAGGAACGCAATAGCGCTTGAGGGTTGCACCAAATCAATTCTTGATTCCAACCACGTAATGCAACAAGGACACCATCCCAAAGACCAAGACCTGTCAATCAAAACTATCGACCCGCCCCCCGCTAGAAACGCTACCCCGTGCAACAAGAAGGAACAGTGAGACGCTGTTACATAACCGCAACGAGCCGTGACACTTTGCCAACAGCTTGTCCAAAGAAGACAAAGAGCGCGACCCGGTTCGCTTCAACCTAGGAACCACCCCAGCTAGGACGCCAACACCAGAGCCACACCCTGCATCGTGGTTAGAGGCCGAGTCAACCATGTCACCGCAGATGCACTGCGAGAATGCTACGGACGTCGTCTTGGGTAAGTTACTTGTTAACTCGATACACTGCTTGATTTTGTTTGACTCGAGCTTCGCATTCGTTTGTTTCGCAAGGCTTTGCTACTAGAAATGATTTGAGAATTGCAAGACTTAAGTGCATGCTTTTAGTTCAAACCCTGGTTCCGAACTCCGAGCGGAAGTAGGATGTTCCGGTGAGAATACTAATAGATGGAATAGAGTTCCTAGCAAACCTTATAATTTTGGAGACCCAGGACCTTAGATGTTATATTGGGAATGGATTGGTTATCCAAGCACAAGGTCAGTATTGGATTGTGGACGAAGAACTATCTCGATTGAGAGCCCGTGTGGGAAGAAAGTGGAATTTCAAGCCACTGCAGCTAGAGAGGGACAGTTGATGGTTAACAGTACCAAGGCAATCGGCATAGAGGATGTCCCAAGAGTGAATGAGTACCCGGATGTTTTTCCCGAAGACCTACCCGGTATGCCGCGACAGGGACATAGAGTTTGTGATAGAGCTTGTACTGCACAAGACCGATGGCAAAGAGACCCTATCGGATGTCTACCGAGGAGTTGGTAGAGATGAAGAAAGCGACTAGAAGAGTTAATGGAGAAAGGATTTATCGGACCAAGTTAGTCGTGTGGGAGCACCAGTTTTGTTTGTCAAGAAGAAGGGCGGGAGTTTCAGGATGTGCATTGACTACCGTGCACTCAATGAGGTCACCGTGAAGAATAAGTATCCGCTACCCAGGATTGATGATTTGTTTGATCGATTAAGAGGAGCCGGAGTTTTCTCCAAGATTGATCTCGAGATCGGGATACCATCGATTGAAGATCCGATCGTAAGATATTCAAGACTCGCATTCTCGTCAAGATATGGACATTATGAGTTCTGATTATGTCCTTTGGGCCGATTTAATGCGCCACTTATTTCATGAATATGATGAATAAGGTGTTCATGGAGTATTTGGACAAGTTTGTCGTCGTGTTCATAGACGATATCCTAATCTACTCCAAGACAGAGGATGAACATGCCGAACACTTAAGGCGAGTTTTGGAAAAGGCGAGGAACAAAGCAACTTTTCGCCAAGTTCAGCAAGTGTGACTTTTGGAAGGACAAGGTGGAGTTTCTTGGACATGTAATGACTGCAGAAGGAGTCGCCAGTAGATCCAAGCAAAGTAGAAGGCTGTGTTACATTGGGAGCGGTAGAAGGCGTGACCCAGTCGGAGTTTCCTTGGAATGGCAGGGTACTACCGCCCGTTTCATTGAAGGCTTCTCGACAATTGCGAAACCTCTTACGCAATTGCTGAAGAAGGAAAAGAAGTTTGCATGGGCGCCAGAATGTGAGAAAGGATTTCAGAGTGAAGAAGCGATTGACATCAAGACCTGTTAGTTCTACCGGATGTTGCTCAAAGCTTCGATATTTATTGTGACGCATCGCGCCAAGGACTTGGATGTGTCTTGTCACGAGAATGGAAAGGTCGTAAACTTATGCATCAAGGCGATTGAGGCCGCATGAGGAAAATTATCCGACACATGACTTAGAGTTAGGCTGTTAGTGCATGCCTTGAAGATATGGCGTCACTATCGATCGGAAGCAGATGTGAAGTATATACGGATCATAAGAGCCTTAAGTACATATTCACCCGATCGGATCTGAATATGAGGCGAGAGGAGATGGTTAGAGTTGATCAAGGACTATAATGTTGGAATCCATTACCATCCGGGAAGGCCAACGTAGTAGCCGATGCTCGAGTCGGAAAAGCCATACCGTGAGTACGTTGCTAGCCACAAGTCGGATGAGTTATGTGAGGATTTTCAAAAGATGAAGATTGAGGTAGTACCTAGCGGATTCTTGGCCGCATTAGAAGTAAAGCCTACCCTAGAGGATCGATCCGAGAAGGACGTAAGTATGATGACAAGATCCGCAGGATTAAGTCCATCAAGGAGGAAGGCAAGGCAGGACTTCAAGTTGGATGAGCAAGGCACGTTGTGGATGAAGGATCGCATTTGTGTGCCTAACAAAAGGAGTTAAAGCAACTGATTTTGGAAGAAGCCCATGACTCCAAGTACTCAATTCATCCCGAAGCGCCAAGATGTATCGAGGATCGAAGGAGAGATTCTCGTGGCCGAGTATGAAACGTGAAGTTGCCGAGCATGTTGCCTTGTGCGATGTATGCCGGAAGAGTCAAGGCAATGCATCGAGAGACCAGCGAGATTGCTACGGTAGCTAAAAATACCGAGTGGAAGTGGGAGGAAATCGGAATGGATTTCATTACCGGTTTGTCAAGACTCAAGGAGGTTATGACTCCATATGGGTTATAGTGGATCGCTTGACTAAAGTAGCCCATTTTATCCCGTGAAGACCACTTACTCGGGAATAAATTAGCGTAATTGTACATGATCGAGGATTATCTGTTTGCACGGAGTGCCAAAGAGGATTGTATCGGACGAGGTACCCAATTTACCTCAAGGTTAGAATAAGTTGCATGAAGCCATGGGAACCCGTTTGAACTTCAAGATGACTTATCATCCACAGACGGATGGACAGGCCAAAGAGTCAACCAGATTCTAGAGGATATGTTGAGAGCTTGTGCATTAGCTTATGCTACCTCTTGGGATAAAAGTTTGCCGTATGCCGAGTTCGATTACAACAATAGTTATCGAGGCTAGTTCTGAGATGTCACCTTTTGAGGCATTTGTATGGTCGACCACTGTCGGACGCCTTTGAATTGGAATGAGACCGTGGCCGTGTCTTTGGGCCTGATATTCTTCAAGAGGTCAAGAAGCAGATCGCCATGATTAGGGAAAGGTTGAAGATAGCCCAATCTCGACATAAGAGTTATCTTGACAATCGTCGCCGAGACTTGAGTTTTGAACGAGAAGACTTTGTATACCTCGAGTTACGCCTCTCGGGGGGTTAAGAGGTTCCATGCCAAAGGGAAACTTCGCACCCGTTATGTTGGACCATTTAAGATTTTGAGTCGCAGAGGCGAGTTGCCTATCACCGGAGTTGCCACGATCGTTGGCGAGGAGTGCATGACGTATTCCATGTATCCCGAGTTGAAGAAGTGTCTCCGAGTTCCCGAGGAGCAGACAGATTAGAATCAATTGAGTTGCAAGAGGATTTGACTTATAAGGAGTATCCCGTGAGGATTCTGGACACAATGGATCGAGAAACTAGAAACAAGTCAACCCGCTTTTGTAGAGTTCGATTGGAGCAACCATGAAGAAAGCGAAGCGACTTGGGAGCCTTGAAGAGGATTTGAAGAAAGAATTTCCAAACCTATTCTCAGTGAGCCCTGAATCTCGGGACGAGATTCTATTAAGAGGAGGTTTGTAACACCCCAAAATTTTGCTTTTCTTAAATTCATGTGTGGTTTGGCACTTTGGTGAATTTTGGAATTTTCTGGAATTTATTTGGATTTATTTGGAATTTATTTGAATTTATTCCATTTTGAAATAATTGAAGAAATTAATTTTGCAAATAAAATTTTGTTGGAAATATTTTATTTGAATCCAAAATGATCCAAAGTATTTTCCAGAATTTTTCGAATTTTTACGAGTCATTTGCTATTTTTAATGAATTAAATGAATTATCGGGAATTATTTTAAATATTAAATCGCTGGAAATTCAACTCGGTCAAGTATCGTTTCATCCGATCGAAGTCGAACCTCAGTCGGACTCGAGTCCGACCCGAGCCACGTGACTCGATCAAACCGGCTCAAAACCCTAATCAATCCCAGCCGTTGGATCAAGATCCAACTACCGAGATCCGCCCGTCTGCTTCGAGCCGTATCCGGCCGGATCCGATCGCGCCCGTCGCGATCGTGGCGTTGATCGTGCCACGTGGGCCGGTGGCGTCGTCGTCTTCGCCGAGACCGAAGCCGGACTCGCCGCCGCGCCCGCCGTGTAGAACTAGGTTTCCGTGTCCCGCATTTAACGCCGAGGCTATTTAAAGCGTGAGACGTCCCGAGGTTGCCCTCATCCTTGTGCACCCGTTCCCAAAACCATCTCGCCTGGCCGCCGCCGTTTGCCCGTGCGAGCTCGCCGTAGTTGGAGGAAGTGACCGCTGTGGTTGGTGCTCGAGTCCGCCGCCGTCCGTCGTCTTCCGCCGAGAAGGAGCCCAGATCCGGAACCACCGTGACGAGACGCACCCGAAGGAAGGATTCATCTCGCCGGAGCAACCCCGAAACGCCGTCGGGCTCGTCATCGTTCTCGTCTCCGGTGCCCAAGCCTCGCCGCACCATCGCCGGACTTCGCGAGCTCGGTGAACCGTCGGATCTAGATCGGACGGTTGAGGTGAGTTCACGTGTCCCCAACCCGATTGGATCTGGACCGTTGGATCAAGATCCAACGGTTCACAATTGCCACGTGCCGGAGTAGTGTTATTATAGGATTAGATCTGGACCGTCCGATCTAAATCGACCGGCCCACGATCAACGCGTAGTTTCAACGTGTTAACCCTGGATCTAATCCGCGGGTTGATTTTCAAACCAACGGCCGTGATTGCGCCCACGTGTCGGGAAGTTGGACCGACGCGGTCACGCTGGCCCACGCACGCTGGCAGGCAGGACGCCGACACGCCGGCCCGCGTGTCGAGGGCTCCGCGATGTCACGGCCGTCCCAAGCGCCGACGCCACCCATGACGTCACAAGGTCCCACATGTCGACCGTGGCCGAGCCCGCCGACGTCGGCGATGACGCTACCCGAGTGGGCCCACATGTCGGCCGACACGTGAGAGTCGTGGACCAGAGTCCACGGTGGACCCGAGCCGAGCGTGGACCGAGTCCATGGATCGGCCGACGCCACCGACCAATCAGAGGCTGCCACGTGTCCATGCTGACGCAATAATTAATTTCCGAAAAAAAAGAAAATGATTTATTAATTCGAATAATGATTTCAAATTTAGATTCAAACTTCAAACGCTTATAACTTTTGCGTTTCAACTCCGATTTGAGTGATTCAAATTTCTAAATTTGTATAAAATTGAGATCTACCTAAATATGAATTTTATTTAATTTTTAGACTAAAGTTTTTCTCTGTAATATTATTTAATTGATTATTTAAACTTTAAATAATCATAACTTTTGCGTCTTAACTCCAAATTTGACGGTTCCAGTTTCTAAAAATCCAGAAAATTATGTTCTCTCTGTTTATGGATTTTATTTGGAGTTTTGGGATGTTTTTGCCTATTGTTTATTTGGGTATTTGCTATTTGCACGCTTTACGAGTAGACGTTGAAGTGCCGGAGGGATTCGAAGGAGAAGTGTTGATTCAGGATCCAACTCAGGACCAAGAGCAAGTACTTTTTGAAGGCAAGTTGTGCTTTGACCATGTTGATCCTATTTCGAAATCTATTTTGATTTAAACTATTGCATGCTAGATCAATTAGAAAGATACTTTGTTTAAACATGGGGGTTAGATAAATACCAATTTGCTGTATGACACCTTGATTATCTAAGTATGTGCCATGATCCCTTGTCACCCTAGTTGTGGTTTACTAGTTGGACATTATTAAATTGCCAACATGGGTTTAGATCGTTGTAGTATCTTTGCTTAGACTGCTTTCGTGCTCATAACATGATTTTGGACAATCAAATGTTAATATTGACTTAATGATATATTGAACCTGTTTTGGAAAAGTATCATGTGATGTTGATGGCACGTGGTGCATGGTAATCAAGCGGGGTTTGATAAACAGATTTCGATCGGGGCATGTGGCAAGAGTAATCAGGTGGGCGATTGTGGCATTGGGGATGTTGATTTGGTTTTTCGTAGTCTTGCCCTGGTCACTCTAAGGACTTAACCTTGCAAGCCTTTGAACTGGGTCATACTTGCAACCACATGGGTGGAATGGGACGGCCCTAGTTGACTAAGTCGCTAAGGACTCACTTGTGGAGCCTCAGGGTGTCGATTACACCGTTTGTGTGATTGTGCGGGGGGCGTATCGTGGCCGTGGCGGATACCCATCTAACGGTGTGTTGGTCCCATACTTCGCCTTGGCTAAGGGAAGGGATGGTGTAGAGCACGAACCTGAGAGGACCACCTGTGTTGTTTGAGGCTTCCGAAAGGCTTTGTTACTGAACTTCGCCTTTGTGGTGTTTGACTGTATCTTGTGGGTAAAGTGCATAACCTCTGCAGAGTGTAGAATCTATTTAAATAGCCGTGTCCAGCATCGACAATGCTCTGAATTACAGTCAAGGGTTAGATTTTCTGAAAATAACTTGGATTTGAAAAGTTGGGTTGGTTTAATAATGAAGATGATGGAAATGTGGTTTAGGATGGGGAAAAATGTTTGTTAAACTTCTTGAAAAGTTATTTATGCTTTACTTATTTCTACTGCTTTCGAATCTACTTATATTACTTTTCAAATGCTGTTTACTGCAAATATACCTTGAGCTATTCCTTTGTACCAAGCCATGCATATAGTATATTAGCTTGCATTCTGTGCATGACTTGCTGAGTACCAAGTACTCACCCTTGCCTCAACACAACACCAGTTGAAGAGGAGACTACGCCCCGGAGGAGGATTTCCAAGAGGACCCGTCTACTTAGGACGCGAGCCCGGCCGATTGCACTGTGGTATACTGGATGGCGCCACGAAGTTTATTTGTTTTTCCGCTGCTATTATTTTTCTCTGAATAAGTTTCGCCTTGCAAGGCATATATTTGTACCTTGGCCATAAGGTCAAGTAACCCTTTGGTTATTTAAATAAAGTACTTTGATAATATCGATTGGTATGATTGTGATATTTACCGATGTTAAAGACTGTGTGCACTAGCGCGTTCCTGGACTAGTGCTGAATACACAGAGGGTCCGGATTTGCAAATTCGGGGTCCCGACAATAGACCTACCCATTGCAGCCCAATTTTTTCACGAAGTAATTGATCTCAAGCGATGGAACCATCCACCACTTGGCCCATACCCGACATCTAAGCAGAACTAAGCATGGACACAATATATTTACCGATAGACTAGCTCCAAAGGAGGTATTCAATAATCGCAAAGGAGTGTATATGCAACAAATGGGATCTAATACCTTTCCCACAATTAAACTCCTAATGCATAACTTAGCCAACCAATAACAATTTATTCACAAAATTACAGTTACAATAGGTTGAATATGCTTAGGTGCTTGCCTAATGCTTCTGCTTGAGTATCAACCACAAGTTGCTCCTCGGCAATCCCCTTAACCACGGTCACGTCGGTCACCGTGGTCTCGTTCTCTACACGAATATCATGCATGCAATGCAAAAGAAACGAAATACAATGCATTCCCTACCAAACAGACCAGGCAAACCTAGATAGTCCGGATGTTTCATCCGGACAGTCCGGATAAGCCGGACATTCCGGGCAATTTGTTCGGACACTCCGGACACCGTGCAACCCGCCCAAACGACACGAGGGATCGAGGTGCCGCCAAGTTCTACGACACCGCGAGGACCCGATCTATAACTTTTCTACACGTGGCCAAGCAAGAGAAGCTCCGAGCTAGCCCAGAACACAATGAAACGAGGCTCATTTGGGTACCCCACGGCCAAAACTAAATTCGACGCTTAGAATGGCATCATCTACCCCCGACCTCTCACCGTACACCCTACATTGCCTAATCCACCCCAAACCCAACCACTCACAAAAACCCTAACACTCCCAAAGTTTACCCCCAACGCCCAATCTACATACCAAGTCCCAAATCCACCCCATGGACGCCCTAAAACCCAAGAACCCATGAATCAAGCTCCAAGAAGAGGTCTCACCTTCAAGGAGGATGAAGAGGAAGGAGGGGAACCGCGTAGGGGAAGGAGGACGTCGGCTTGGGGAGGAGCTTGAGGACACCGGAGTGGAGGAGTCACTGGGGAGGAGCCACAGGAGGACACCGGCCGGTGGGGAGTCGCCGGAGACGAGCTCGAGGTGGAGGAGAGCACGCACAAGGGAGTGGAGAGCAAAAGGTAGGGGAAGAAATGAGATAGAGGCTAAGAGAAACGGGTCTTTATACTTAACCCCCCGACAAGTCCGGACCCTCCGGACAATTAGTACGGACACTCAGGGTTGGGGTATTCAGGTAACCCAATCCGGACACACCGGATATTTCATCCGGACATTCCGGGTTATATCCGGACATTCCGAACATGTTATCCGGATACTCCGGATTGCCCAAAAAATCCAGCACAAGGTTCGATTTTTGGTGCTAAGTTGAATCTAGGGTTTGACGTCGAACCTTGGCGCAAACCCTACCACGTTAGAAAGGAAAGTTTCTAGTTCGCGACCAAGCAACATACCAGGCTGGTTAGGGCTAAAACTCGCCGCACGAATCGAATTTTAATTCAGGGCCATGTGTAACACCCCAATTTTTGCTTTTCATGAATTTAAATAAGATTTGGCACTTTTGTGAATTTTTGGATTTTTCTGGGATTTATTTGGATTTATTTGGAAATTTTTTGAATTTATACCCTTTTCTAATAATTAAAGAATTTAATTTTGCAAATAAAGTTTTCTTGGAAATATTTTATTTGAGTCCTAAATGTTACAAAATATTTTCTAGAATTTTTCTGGAATTTTTCTGAGTGTTTTACTATTTTTAATGAATTAAATGAATTTCTGGGAATTAATTTGAATATTTAATCGCTGGAAAAACCAAACCGGGTTTCACTGTTCATCCGACCGGACCCGAGTCCGAGTCAGACTCGAGTCCGACCCGGACCCGACCGCGCCAGCCGTCTCGGTCGAACCACGTCACCTAACCCTAACCACGTGACCATTGGATCGAAATCCAACGGCCACGATTGAGCCACGTCGCCGAACCCGAGCCCGACCGAGCCAGCCAGGTCGCCAGGCCAGACCCGAGCCCAAACCCCGTGCCCATTGGATCTTGATCCAATGGTCCACGTTGAGCCACGTCACCGAATCCGAATTGGATTCGGATTCCGCCGCCGCAACCGGGTGGACCTCGGTCTCCGCACAATACATGGAAGCCGAGGCCCCTATTTAAGGCGCCGCCGCCACCACCGTGTAGCTGACTTCCATGTGCACCCATAGCCCTAGACCACGTCGCCTGAGCCGCCGCCGTTCGCCCGCTAGAGCTCGCCATAGTTGGGATAGGCCTCCGCAGTGGTTCTTCGTCGATTCCGCCGCCCTTGTGCCCAGATTCGGAACCGTCGTGACGAGCCGCACCTGGGGGTACAATCCACTTCGCCGGAGCGTGCCCGCAATGCCGTCGGGATCGTCGCCGTCTTCATCTCCGGCCGGCCAGCTCCGCCGCGCGCCATCGCCGTCTCGCGAGCTCCATCAACCGTCCAATCAAGATTCAGCGGCCAGGATTCGTCCACGTCACCAGGGTAAAAATTCCATGTGCCAACCTTTAGATCTATTCTCAGCCGTCGGATCTAGATCCAACAGCTCAAGATTGTGCCACGTAGCTAAAACCGCACCGTGCTAGGAGTAATGTCAGGCGTTAGATCTAAATCGTACGGCTAGGGTTAGCCACGTTATCAGCATTAGATTGAATCTCAACCGTCCGATCGAGATCAAACGGTCCAGATCAACCAAGTCGTTTTTCAACGCGTGAGGTTGGATCCGATCTGGACCGTTGATTTTCAAATCAACGGACCAGATCGTGCCACGTGCCCAGTAGTTGGACCGTCTCGGCCGATCGGCCATGATGCGCCGCCGGCGTCACGCAGCGTGACGTCAGCGTGGGACCCACGCGTCAGCGGCTGAGCCGAACTACACCATGACGTCACCGCTGACGTCACGGTGAAACCAGTGTCGGCCGTCCCAGCGGCGACGCTGGCGTCGATCTTTGACGTCACCCGAAGGGCCCGCATGTCAGAGGCACGTGTCATGGACCGGGTCCACGGTGGACCGAGCCGAATCGTGCGCCGGGTCCATGAACCCGAGGCGACGTGGCGGCCTCTGATTGGTCCACGTGTCGTGCTGACGCAATAAATCATTTTCCGAAAAAGAAATTATTTATTTAATTCGGTTTATTGATTTCAAATATAGATTCAAACTTCAAACGCTTATAACTTTTGCGTTTTAACTCTGATTTGAGTGATTCAAATTTCTAAATTTTTATAAAATTGAGATCTACCTAATGGTGAATTTAATTTCATTTTTGTACCAAAGTTTTTCTCTGTAATATTATTTAATTGATTATTTAAACTTTAAACGCTTGTAACTTTTGCGTTTCAACTCCGATTTTGCCGGTTCAAATTCCTAAAAATTCATAAAATTATGCTCTCTCTGTTTATGGACTTCATTTGGATGTTTAGACACTTTTTGTCTACTATTTATTTATTTATTGCTATTTGCACGCTTTACGAGTAGACGTTGAAGTGCCCGAGGGCTTCGAAGGTGAAGTGTTGACCCAGGAGCCAGCCCAAGACCAAGAACATGTACTCTTTGAAGGCAAGTTATGCTTTGACCACATTGGTCCTATTTTTGAAATTAGTTTATTTAAATTATTGCATGCTAATTTAAAGTTAGAAAATGCTTTATGTAATTGTGGGAAATTAGATAAACGCCAAATTGCTGTATGACACCTTGGTTAATTAAATATGTGCCATGACCCCTTGTCACCCTAGTTGTGGATTACTAGTTGGACATTATTAAATTGCCAACATGGGTAGCTAGACCGATGTAGTATGCTTAGCCTTGACACGTGAAATGCTTTGGACAATCAAATGCTAATATTGACTTAATGAGATGTTGAACCTATTTTGAAGAAGTATCATGTGTCGTGATTGACTATGGCACGTGGTGCATGGTAATCAACTAGGATTTGATAAACAGTTTTCGACCGGGGCATGTGGCAAGAATGAGCTGGTGGGCATGTTGTGGCACCGGGAACGTTGATTTTGTTCTTCGGGTAGTCTTGCCCTGGTCACCCTAAGGACTTAACCTTGCAAGCCTTTGAACTGAGTCAAATGTGCAACCACATGTCTGTAATGGGACGGACCTAGTTGATTAAGTCACTAATAACGTACCTGTGGGACCTCGGGGTGTCAACTATACCTTTTGTGTAGTTGTACGTGGGAGTGTACCGGGGCTGCGGCCAGGTACCCATCTAACGGTTGATTGGCCTAAACTTCGCCTTCGCTAAGGGAAGGGTTAGTGTGCAATAACCGGGGAGGCCCACTTGTGCTGTTAGAAGTTTCCGAAAGACTTTGTTACGGACACTCGCCTTTGTGGCATTTGGCTATATCTTGTGGGTAAAGTGCATAACCTCTGCAGAGTGTAAAATCTATTCGAATAGCCGTGTCCGCGGCATTGGACATCGCTCGGGAGTTACAGTCAAGGGTTAGACCTTCTTGAAAATAACTTGAGCTTGAAAGGATTGGTTTGGTTTGATAATGATGTTGATGGAAATGTGGATTAGGATTGGGAAGGATGTTTATTTAACTCCTGGAAAAGTTATTGATCTTAAACTTGTTTCAACTGCTTTCGAATCTACTTATGTTACTTGTCAAATGCTGTTTAACTGCAATTATACCCTGAGCTATTCCTTGTACTAAGCCATGCATGTAGTATATTAGTTTACATTCTGTGCATGACTTGCTGAGTACCAAGTACTCATCCTTGCCTCAATACAACACCAGTTGAAGAAGAGACAACACCAGCTTTGGAGGAGGAGCTCCAAGAGGAACCGTCTATCTAGGGAGCGAGCCCAGTCAGTTGCCTGTAGTATACTGGATGGCGCCACGAAGTTATCTTATTTTCCGCTGCTGTTATTTCTCTTTTAATAAGTTTTGCCCTGCGTGGCGTATATTTGTAACTTGACCTTAAGGTCGAGCAACCAGCTTGGTTAACTATTTAAAGTACCTTATTATTTCGTTGAGTATGATTGTGATATTTACCAATGTTGAGACTGTGTGCACTAGCGTGTTCCTGGACTAGTGCTGAATACACAGAGGGTCCGGATTTGCAAATTCGGGTCCCGACAGAGGTGGTATCAGAGCCATACTGACTGTAGGCTCACCCATAGATAGATTGGTCATAGTGAGGATAAAACCTATTTTCTAAAGATAAAATTTGTCAAGATAATTAATGAATTCTCGACTTACCCCTTTCTTCCTTGTTCATACCCTTGCTGAGTTCTTTTCGTCTTCCACATTGATTTTAAAATGTTGCGTTCTTACGCGAGTGTCTTCTGACAGATGATGATGAAGAACAACTACGCCGAGCGTGAAGGTGGCTACGCTGCCGAGTTGTGGCGTATGCTTCAGTTTCTTGGAGGTTTCGAGAGACCGCTGTACCGAGGGACTACACTCGTGCAGGCAGGATTGGTCATAGGATGGGACGTCAGGATCACGGTGTATGCCCGAGAGAAGACGAAGTTCAGCCGCCCTTTCCACTTCACCGCCAGGAGGTCTACCTTTGAGATCGGAATCCAGGAGGTGTCGCGTCGAGCAATGCAGCAGATCGCTCGCACCTACTCCAGGGAGCTGGAAGGCACAGTATTCCTTCACCACCCACGCCGAGATAGCAGAGCTCCGCGGAAGCCGATAGAAGATGAGGATGCCACTGTCACTCACTTAGCCAGATTCGTCGCCGCCCAGGAGGGGCTTATCGATGACACAGTTCAGGAGTTGAAGAAGGCTCACGAGCAGGTTAAGGAAGAGAAGAAGCACTTAGAGAATGCTCGTGAGTACGTCGCCTATGCTGCGGAAAGGATCGCAGAGTTGGAGACCGCACTGTATGGATAGGGCCCTGATCCAGTGTTGGAGTTAGACGCCCCAGAGCCAGAGGAGGACCCAGAAGAGGCGCTACCTGCACTCGCGCCACAGCCACAGCAACAGCCAGATCCAGATCCAGAGGAGGATGCCGCGTCGTCAACCACAGCTGCAGTTGCAGGGCATGGCGATTGTTTCGCGCCTATGCCGCCGCACCCGCCCCGAGGAGGCAGTGGAGGTTTTCTCGACGAGTGAGCGTAGGCGTTGAGGTTGAGACTCCTTCGTCGGGTCGCGTTATAGAATAAGAGTCACCCCTTTAGGCGTTAGACTCCAGTAAGAGTCGATTTGGATTTTCATTGCTTGCTAAGTGTGCAGTATGTGTTGCAAGGCCCTTAGGCATTGTGAGCAACCATACCAAGTTATTATTATTAAATAATAAAATTGGATTTTTGATTTACATATTTCCCAGCATAAGTTTCCCTACTCTCTTGTCTATTCTTATTCCCCCTCATCCCTGAAACCTTGGAGTAATCGACAGATGGTGAACACCCGCGGAAACCTTGGAGGCAATGGAAGTGGGTCTCGCCCAGCTGGGAACCCTAATGATGGAGCACCTACACCCCAGCCAGCACCGCCAGTTGACATGCAGAATTTTGGGGCTTTTCTTGCCGCACAGACCCAGTTGATGCATGCAATGATGCAGCAGATGCAACAGATTACTACCCACACCACTGCTAAACAGAATAATCAAGTCAATCAGGGACAACGCCAGAAATCAAGACTGTCAGAGTTCATGAGGACTCATCCACCCACTTTCTCTGGGAATGCCAATCCGTTGGAGGCCGATGATTGGCTAAGGTCAATAGAAAGGAAGCTACACATTGCCCAATGCATGGGAAATGAGAAGGTACTCTACGCTTCTCATCAGTTGGAAGGAAACGCTACAGAATGGTGGGAGAACTTCTGCGCCACGCGGGAGAACCCTCAGGACATCACTTGGGAGGAATTCACAGCTGCTTTCCGTCAGTATCACGTGCCTAAAGGAATTATGGACCTCAAGAAGGAAGAGTTCAGAGCACTGAAGCAAGGTAATCAGCCGGTGGCCGAATACCTGAACAAGTTCACACAGCTTGCACATTACACACCTGAAGACGTAGCGACAGATAAGGCCAGACAGTCTCGTTTTATGAAGGGACTTAACTCAGGACTGCAGGTGGGACTGATTGATGGGTTCTAAGCATGGAAAACAAAAATTTTTCCTACGAATGCAACAAAACACAAAGATCATATCTAGGAGATGCATGCAAACGGTTTCAGAAGGACTCACCCTCCTAGACCGAAAGCGGCAATAACGTTCCCGCAAACAAATGTGGTTGAAGTAGAGGTACACGCCCGACTTCAAAGTCGCGAAGATGAGCGCCACAAACGGCAGCGCCTCCGTACTTGGTCACACGTACGGAACAACGACGACCTCCAATCCCTTGATCCAGTAGGCGTGAAGTAGAGGATCCACGAGAAACTCCAACAACACTACGACTTAGTGGTGGTTGTGGAGAAACTATTTCAGCAGCGCTTCGCTTAAGCTACTGCTTGAAAGGTGGAACAGCAGGAGGAGGCAAAAAGGACCAACCAAAGGGTTATGGAGATTAGTACATGAGAGAGGAGCTCCACCCTCCCTTTTATAGGAGTGAGTGGACTCTCCAGTCTTTCCATGTGAATGGACTCTCCATTCTCTTCATGTGAATGGACTCTCCATTAAATAAATAAACAATTTTATTTCTGTTATTTTAATATTTGTTAATTCTTTTCATTAACAAAAATTAACACATACCCCCTTGAACTATTCCGATATCCCGAAACTATTCCGGTGCTGTCCAAACTTTTCTCCGGTGTTCCGTATCCACTCAAAAGCGTCGATGAACCTTAAGTGTGTCACCCTACAGTTCGTGAATAAAATGGACATGATCAAGACACCTCTCTGATCAATAATCATCAGCGGGATCTGGAGATTCATAATGACTCCCACTTACTCAACGATGAACTAGTGATCGTGTAAACCAAAAACAACATAACCAATTCCTTTTGTCTCGCGATATATTACTTATCCGGGATCCGATCATTGGTATCAACTATACCTAGTTCGATCCCGCTACCGACAAGTACTCTTTACTCGTTCCGTGATATGACATTCTTGTGACCTAGTCACGTGCTTGCAAGCGATGTCAATGTGATATCACCGAGAGGGCCCAGAGTATATCTCTCCGTCATCTGGATGGACAAATCCCACTCTTGATGCATGAGCCTCAACTAATACTTTCATAGTACCCAAATCCATCTTTATAGTCACCGTGTTACGGAGTGACGTTTGATGTCATCAAAGTACTCTTAGGAGTTAGTGATCGACATCATCTCATGGTCTAAGGAAAAGAGCTATTTTGTATATGTTCAAGATAAAGAACAAACTTTAATGACTTGATCGAATTTGCTATACCAACTTGGGTGTGTGTTCATCACATCATTCTTCTAATAATGTGACCCCGTTATTAACAACATCCAATGTTCATGATCGTGAAACCTTGATCATCGCTAATCAACGAGCTAGTTTAAAAAAGAGGCTTTACTAGGAACCTTTGTGTTTATTAAACACACATGTATCAACGTTTCCGGTTAATACAATTTTAGCATGAGAAATAAACATCTATTATAAACATGGAATAAGATAATAAACAATTTATTATTGCCTCTCGGGCATATTCCCTTCGCCTCCCACTTGCACTAGAGTCAATAATCTAGATTACATTGTGATGAATCTAACACCCATTGAGTTCGTGCTGATCATGTTTTGCCCTTGGGAGAGCTTTAGTCAACGCGTCTGCCACATTCAGATCCGTGTGCACTTTGCAAATCTTTACATCGCCATCCTTGACATGTTCACGGATGGAGTGAAACCGGCGCTTAATATGCTTGGAATTCTTGTGTGACCTTGGTTCTTTAGCATTGGTTATGGCACCATTGTTGTCACAATAGATAACCATTGGGTCCAACGCACTCAGAACCACACCCAGTTCGGATATGAACATCTTCATCCAAAAGCGCTTCTGCCGCTTACGAGCGACAACATATTCGCCTCTGTTGAAGATCCCGCCACCACAGTTGCTTGGAACTCCTCCAGCTCACTGCTTCCTCCATTCATTTCAAAAATATACCCGGTTTGTGACTTAGAGTCATCCGGATCGATGTCGAAACTAGCGTCGACGTAACCTTTGCGACGAGCTCTTCTTCACCACCATATATGAGAAACATATCCTTAGTTCTTCTTAAGTACTTAAAGATATTCTTGACCGCTGTCCAGTTGTTCCAAACCTGGATCGATTGGTACCGCTAGTCAAACTAATAGCATGTGCCACATCCGGTCTTGTACACAACATAGCATACATGATAGAGCCTATGGCTGAAGCATAGGGAATCTTATTCATACTTCTCTATCTTCTGCTATAGCTGGACTCTGAGTCTTACTCAACGTCTTGCCTTGCAACATAGGTAAGAACCCTTTCTTACTTTCGTCCATTCTAAACTTCTTTAGAATCTTGTCAAGGTATGTACTTTGCGATAACCCAATCAAGCGTCTCGATCTATCTCTATAGATTTTGATGCCTAAAATATACGCCGCTTCACCAAGGTCTTTCATTGAAAACTTACTGTTTAAGTAATCTTTTACGCTTTTCAAAAGTTCTATATCATTTCCAATCAACAATATGTCATCCACATATAATATCAGAAATGCTATAGAGCTCCCACTCACTTTCTTGTAAATACAAGCTTCTCCGTAAGTTTGGACAAATCCAAAACCTTTGATTACCTCATCAAAACGGAGATTCCAACTTCGTGATGCTTGCTTCACCATAAATGGATCGCTGAAGTTTGCATACCTTATCAAGATCCTTAGGATCAACAAAACCTTTGGGTTGTATCATATACAACTCTTCCTCAATGTTTCCATTAAGGAACGCGGTTTTTACATCCATCTGCCAGATTTCATAATCGAAAAATGCAGCAATTGCTAACATAATCCTAAAAGACTTTAGCATCGCTACGGGTGAGAAAGTCTCATCGTAGTCAACTCCTTGAATTTGTCGAAAACCCTTTGCGACAAGTCGAGCTTTATAGACGGTCACATTACCATCAGCGTCTATTTTCTTTTTGAAAATCCATTTGTTCTCAACGACCTTACGGTCGTTGGGTAGGTCCACCAAAGTCCATACTTGGTTTTCATACATGGATCCCATTTCGGATTTCATGGCTTCTAGCCATTTGTCGGAATCTGGGCTCATCATCGCTTCACATACGTCGCAGGGTCATCATTCTCAATTACCATGACATTCATAGTAGAAACATAAAAATCAGGAGCATTACGCGCTCTTGTTGACCTGTGAGGTGTGGTAGTGTTCTCTTTCGGAGTTTCATGATCCTCATCATTAGTTCCCTCTTCATCTGGTGAAGTCAACTCCGAAACAACTTCCAGCCATCGCACTTGCCATTCTATGAAGAGAAGGTTCAAAAACCTCGTTGAGTTCTACCTTCCTACTACTCACACCTTTCGAGAGAAACTCTTTCTCCAAAAAGGATCCATTCTTGGCAACGAAAACCTTGCCCTTGGATCTGTGATAGAAGGTGTACCCAATTGTTTCTTTAGGGTATCCTATGAAGACGCATTTTTCCGCTTTGGGTTCGAGTTTATCAGGTTGAAGTTTCTTCACATAAACATCGCATCCCCAAACTTTTAGAAATGACAGCTTAGGTTTGTTGCCAAACCATAATTCATATGGTGTCGTTTCAACGGATTTAGATGGTGCCCTATTTAAAGTGAATGCAGCTGTTTCTAGTGCATGACCCCAAAATGATAGTGGCAAATCTGTAAGGGACATCATAGATCGAACTATATCCAATAAAGTACGATTATGACGCTCGGATACACCATTCTGTTGTGGTGTTCCAAGCGAGGAGTGAGTTGTGAAACTATTCCACATTGTCTCATGTGTGTGCCAAACTCGTAACTAAGATACTCTCCTCCACGATCGGATCGTAGAAATTTGATCTTTCTATTACGATGATTTTCTACTTCACTCTGAAATTCTTTGAACTTTTCAAATGTTTCAGACTTGTGTTTCAATAAGTAAATATATCCATATCTACTCAAATCATCCGTGAAAGTAACGAAGTAACGATATCCACCACGCGCTGACACACTCATTGGACCACACACATCGGTATGTATGATTTCCAATAAGTCGGTTGCCCGCTCCATTGTACCGAAAAACGGGGTTCTAGTCATCTTGCCCATGAGGCATGGTTCACATGTCTCAAATGATTCATAATCAAGTGATTCTAGTAGTCCATCAGAATGGAGCTTCTTCATGCGTTTAACACCAATATGACATAAGCAGCAATACCACATATATGCAGCAATATCATCATTCAACTTAATTCTTTTGGCATTCACATTATGAACATGTGTACTATTATTATCAAGATTCAAAATAAATAAACCATTCTTCTCAGGTGCATGACCATAAAAGATATTATTCATATAAATTGAACAACCATTGTTCTCAGACTTGAATGAATAACCGTCTCGCATTAAACAAGATCCAGATATGATGTTCATGCTCAACGCAGGCACCAAATAACAATTATTTAGGTTCATAACTAATCCTGATGGTAATTGGATAGGTAGTGTCCCGACGGCGATCACATCAACCTTTGATCCATTGCCGACGCGCATCATCACCTCATCCCTTGCTAGTTGTCGCCTGTTCCTTAGCTCCTGTTTCGAGTTACATATGTTAGCAACCGAACCGGTATCAAATACCCAGGCGCTACTGCGAGTACTAGTAAGGTACACATCAATAACATGTATATCATATATACCTTTGTTCACATTCCCGTCCTTCTTATCAGCCAGATATTTTGGGCAGTTGCGCTTCCAGTGCCCAGGTGCCCTTGCAGAAAAACATTCAAGATGTCGACTTAGGGCCAGCCTTGGTCTTCTTCTCAGATGTGGCAACAGACTTGCCCTTCTTCTTGAAGTTACCCTTAGCCTTGCCTTTCTTGCCATTCTTCTTGAAACTGGTGGTCTTATGGACCATCAACACTTGATGTTCCTTGTTGATCTCTACTTCAAAGCAGTTTTCAAAGATTGACAGGCTTCGGAGAGACTTCTTCATGCCCTGCATGTTGTAGTTCATCACAAAGCTCTTGTAGCTTGGTGGCGGACTGGAGAACACGATGAATTCCTAGCTCAATGGGGATCGTTATTCCCAAAGCTATGAGTTTATCGGCGTACCAGCACATTTTGAGTACGTGCTCACTAACGGAGCTGTTTTCCTCCATCATGCAGCTAAAGAACTTTTCTCAAGCTTCATAACTCTCTCTTGCGGCATGGGTGTCGAAAATCATTTTCAACTCTCCCATTGTATCAAAAGCATTGCTTTGTGCTCAAAGCGTTTTGCGGCTCGGGCTCAAGGCCATACAAAATGCCGCATGATGAACTAAACTGTGGTCCTCCTTGCGAGTCAAGAAAACATTTTTCTCCTCCTCGGGGCATCATCGTGGGCGGGGCACCTAGCGGCGCATCAAGCACATAGCTCCTTTGAGCAGCGAGAGAATCCTCGAGTTAAGGGCCCGATTGGTAAAGTTGCTACCGTTGGTGGCTAGTTTCTCTTTCTCCATGAACAGATTGAAATTGAAAGTAGGTGGTGCCATCTACAACATATTTGCAAAGTTACTTAGACTAAGTTCATAATAGATTAAGTTCAAGTTTAATTCAAAATTACTACGAGAACTCCCACTCAAAAACAACATCCCTCTAGTCATCTTTAGTGATTACACGAACCAAATTCACTATACCGAAACCGATCATCACGTGAGACGGCATAGTTTCAAAGGCGAACATCAATATGTTCATCATATCATCCATATGACTCATGCTTTACCTTTCGGTTGGTGTTCCGAGGCCATGTCTGTACATGCTAGGCTCGCCAAGTAGAACCAAAGTATTTGCTTGTGTAAATCTGGCTTACACCCGTTGTATGCGAATGTAGAGTCTATCACACCCGATCATCACGTGGTGCTTCGAAACGACGAACTTTCTTAACGGTGCATACTATGGAAGAACACATTATTATCTTGATATTAAGTTGAAGGGATCATCTTATAGTGCTAACGACGCGATCACATCCAAGCAAAATAAGATGCATAAAAAGGATTAACATCACATGCATGAATAATGTGATATGATATGGTCCTTCTAGCACTTGATCTCCATCTTGTGCGTCATGGTATGATCTCCATCATTCCACCGGCATGGCACCAAGGTCCATGGTGCTTCCATCTTGATTGTCTTCCTCCATTACAATATATCACATGGACATATACTTAGCACGCAGGCCATAAAAGAAAAGACAACCAAATGGCTCGCCGTTGTTTAAATTTACAATAAATCTTATTTCATACAACAATCTTTGTATCAATGACCATATCACATCACATGCCCTGCAAAAACAAGTTAGACGCCTCTAATTTATTTTTTTTCATATTTTACGCGGTATTGGGCTTTCTAGGAAAGAACCGTTCTTACCTACGAACAAGAACCACAACGGTGATAAAAACATTATTAGCAAACCGTTGTAAATTAGATCATGACTATAGTAGGAGAAACTGACACCCGCAAAGCCACTTATACAAAGCAAGTTGCATGTCAAGCGTGGAACAAGTCTCATGTGCGAGGACATGTAAGGTTAGTCCGGACCGCTTCAAATCCCACTATGCCACCATGATCCAAAAAACACGAAAGTATGCAATAACATGATCATCATCGCCCACATCCATATGTGTTTTAACCGTACATAACATCTACGCATAGACACGGCTCTGATACCACTGATGGGTTCTAAGCATGGAAAACAAAAATTTTTCCTACGAATGCAACCAAACACCAAGATCATATCTAGGAGATGCATGCAAACGGTTTTAGAAGGACTCACCCTCGTAGACCGAAAGCGGGAATAACGTTCCCGCAAACAAACGTGGTTGAAGTAGAGGTACACGCCCGACTTCAAAGTCGCGAAGATGAGCGCCACAAACGGCATCGCCTCCGTACTTGGTCACACGTACGGAACAACGACGACCTCCAATCCCTCGATCCAGCGTGGCAGCAGAAGTAGAGGATCCACGGGAAACTCCAACAACACTACGACTTAGTGGTGGTGGTGGAGAAACTATTTCAGCAGCGCTTCGCTTAAGCTACTGCTTGAAAGGTGGAACAGCAGGAGGAGGGAAAAAGGACCAACCAAAGGGTTATGGAGATTAGTACATGAGAGAGGAGCACCACCCTCCCTTTTATAGGAGTGAGTGGACTCTCCACTCTTTTCATGTGAATGGACTCTCCATTAAATAAATAAACAATTTTATTTCTGTTATTTTAATATTTGTTAATTCTTTTAATTAACAAAAATTAACACATACCACCTTGAACTATTCCGATATCCCGAAACTATTCCGGTGCTGTCCAAACTTTTCTCCGGTGTTCCGTATCCACTCAAAAGTGTCGATGAACCTTAAGTGTGTCACCCTACGGTTCGTGAATAAAATGGACATGATCAAGACACCTCTCTGATCAATAATCATCAGCGGGATCTGGAGATCCATAATGACTCCCACTTACTCAACGATGAACTAGTGATCGTGTAAACCAAAAACAACATAACCAATTCCTTTTGTCTCGCGATATATTACTTATCCGGGATCCGATCATTGGTATCAACTATACCTAGTTCGATCCCGTTACCGACAAGTACTCTTTACTCGTTCCGTGATATGACATTCTTGTGACCTAGTCACGTGCTTGCAAGCGATGTCAATGTGATATCACCGAGAGGGCCCAGAGTATATCTCTCCGTCATCTGGATGGACAAATCCCACTCTTGATGCATGAGCCTTAACTAATACTTTCATAGTACCCAAATCCATCTTTATAGTCACCGTGTTACGGAGTGACGTTTGATGTCATCAAAATACTCTTCCGGAGTTAGTGATTGACATCATCTCATGGTCTAAGGAAAAGAGCTATTTTGTATATGTTCAGTACAACAACAAACTTTAATGACTTGATCGAATTTGCTATACCAACTTGGGTGTGTGTTCATCACATCATTCTTCTAATAATGTGACCCCGTTATTAACAACATCCAATGTTCATGATCAGGAAACCTTGATCATCAGTTAATCAACGAGCTAGTTTAAAAAAGAGGCTTTACTAGGAACCTTTTTGTTTATTAAACACACATGTATCAACGTTTCTGGTTAATACAATTTTAGCATGAGAAATAAACATCTATTATAAACATGGAATAAGATAATAAACAATTTATTATTGCCTCTCGGGCATATTCCCTTCACTGATCACCCACACCTTTCCAGATTTCCAGGAACTTGTGAACAAGGCGCTCATTCTTGAAGATAAGCGCAAGGAACTGGATGAGAACCGGAAGCGAAGGATGCAACAGCAGGGATCACGCTAGGGAGCGCAGCAACGCTTGAGGGTTGCGCCAAATCAGTTTTTCAGATTCTAGCCGCAGAATGCAACAAGGACACCGTCGCCAGCATCAAGACCCGTCAACCAGAATTATCAGACCCCAGCTCCAGCCAGAAACGTCGCTTCAGGCAGTCAACTTAGAATTTGTTTTGAACTGAAAAATTAACTTAGAATTGGTTTTGAACTGAAAAATTAACTGTGAAATCATGTGCTGAAAAATTGGCTTTGAACTGAAAAATTAACTTAGAATTGGTTTTGCAAAATGTGCTTGTGCATGTGTTTGACAATTTGACAAGAAACAGTAAGTTTTGTTTTTACGCGCGGGACCAAGTTCTTAAAAGACAGTAAGTTTTACATGTACGCCAGACCAAATTTTTTGGTCCGTCGTGAATGGCTTTTTGCTCGATTAGGGTTTGTGCAAATTTGGACTTTGAATTTTGATTTGTTTTTGAGATTATGAAATTTGTGAGAATTTCATGATGCTTGAAGTGGACTTTATGCAATGCTCATGTGAGTAGTTGCATGGATTGATGTGAGTCAAGTCGTGGACTTGTGCTCGGAATTGTTTTGTGGTTTGTTCATATGCAGGTATTGCTCGAAGACGAACGTGGTCGATGACGGGACCGGAACTAGGTTCATGGAGGAACTGAGGTTCGGGACTAGGTTCAGGAGGAACTGAGGTCTTGGTGGTTAAGGATGTCATGCGGGACGTTCGGGCTAAGAGAATGGTGCACATGAAGAATGGTTAGTCACGTGAGAATGGCAGGAGGTCATTCGCGTGCAAAGTGTTAGTCACGTGAGTATGGCAGGTGGCCATACGCGTGCAAAGTGTTAGTCATGTGAGTATGGTAGGGTTGCCATATGCGTGCAAGAGTTGTACTCGGCCAGGTTGGGCCAAGTAGAGTTGTGTTGGATACAGATTCCTTCTAGGGAATAGGAATCGTATTCAGAACTCCTTGTGGGTTGGTCCTTTAAATAGGAGGGGTGTCTCCTGTTAATGGGCATCAATCGAACCAAGTAGCAGAACAGGCGCAAGGGAGCTTGAGCTTGGTTTTAGGGTTTGTACTCTTTTGATGGGAGTACTTTAGACAAAAGAAATAAAGATCAATTCTTCTAGTTCCTTGTGTGCTACAATATTCTCTTTTGGTTCTTGTTTGCATACTTATTCTAGTTCTAGATTGGTTTTTGTTTTTTGAGTTTCATCTTGATTTGATCCATCAAAAACTTCTCTAGGGTATTGATCTAGTGTTCCTCAAAGTTTTGTTGATAAATCTTTTGTTGTTCTTGCAATCTACAAGTTTCGATTAGATTGATTTTCGTAAGTTCTGGAACAGCAAGCTTGCGAAGCTTACAACTTTTGATCCGTAAGTCCGATCGAGCTGATTCTTTTTGGGTTTGATTCGTACTGGAATCTAGTTTCTTGTGTCCAAATTTCAGATCGATCCGACAGTTGGATCTCCAGGAATTCGCGTTTTATCGAACCTCTATCATTCTGTTTTTGTCGAAAACGAGGCAATTATTTGGTTCTGTTTTGGGGTGAACTTTCAATAGATCAAGAATTTGGTTTTAGCTTCTGCACAATCATTCACCCCCCTCTGATTGCTATATTCGTATACTTCGATCCTACAAGTGGTATCAGAGCAAGGTTTTTCTAATCTATCTTAATCGGTGATTAGATCAATGGATCATTATTCGACAAAACCTTGTGTGTTCAATGGTGTTGATTTTCAGTTTTGGAAGGCCAAGATGGAGGCGTTCATCCAAGCTCAGGGATTCGCAATTTGGGAGAAGGTCTACAAGCCATATGAAGTCCCTGCAAACGACAACGTCAACGACACCAATCGCACACATGTTGAAGCAAACAAAGAAGACGCCGCAACTTGATCATCCAAGGCTTGGGACGTAGCGACTTCGATCGTGTGATTCATCTTCGATCCGCATATGAGGTATGGAAATCTCTTTGTGATTACCATGAGGGTTCTAACACTATTAAAGAGGTTCGTCAAGATCTTTACAAAAAGAATACATGCGATTTGAGATGAAACCCGTGAGTCGCTAGATGACTTCTTTGCACGTTTCAATAAAATTCTTAGTAATCTTCGTCTTTGTTGGAGTTAGCTTTGATGATGCTGCTAATGCTAGACAATTGCTTGGTGCTTTAGACATGTCTATTTGGGAGATGAAAGTTACATCCATTAGAGAATCTACTGTCATGAGTACACTTACCTTAGATGTTCTTTATTCCAAGTTGAAAACTCATGAATTAGATGTTCTTGCTAGAAAGAATGATCATAAATCAATTGCTTTGACATCTCAATCTAGCATATCTCATAATAGTGCTGCTTCAAGTTTTGCTCTATCTTTCTTGTCTTCACTAACCGATGAACAGATTGAGCAATTCCCAGAAGAAGACTTGTCACTACTCTCTTCTCGCTTTAACAAAGCTTTACAAAATGTGAGAATGAGAAAGAGAAGTGGTGGTGGCCCTCCAAGATGCTATGAGTGTGGTGATCTCGACCATATTCGTCCAAACTGTCCTAAACTTGCAGGTAAAGCATCAAGGGAGGAGAAGGACAACGACAGAAGAAAAGAGAAGAAGTTCTCTTCAAGTAATAGAAAGAAGAAGAGCTTCATCAACAGCAAAGTTATCCACCGAGTTCTTTCCGCTCTTGAACAAGTCAATTTGAGCGATGTGGATTCAGGGAGCAGTGAGGACGATGCAACTCCAAGCAAGCATGAGTTGACGGGGTTATGTCTCATGGCTAAAAGCAGCAACAGCTTTACTGAGGACGACCACGACAGTGACTTCAATGAGGTAGATCCTTCTTACGATGAATTAGCTATTGCAGTTGCTCGACTTGGTAAATTGCTTGATAAACGTGACAAGAGAATTAAGAAACATGATTTTGTTGTTGAGTCATTGAATGCTGAAATTGCTAGACTTAAAACCTTGATTCCTGATGATGATGCTTGCAAATCATGTGACTTAATTTACAATGAGCTTACTTTGCTTAGGAAAGAACATGTTACCTTGTTAGAGCAAATCAATGCTGAAAATGAGAAAAATGATAAACTTGTTAAACATGCTAGTTGTTCTACCATTGATTTACATGATACAACTCCATGTTCTATATGCTCCATACTAGAATTGAAGTTGCATGATGCAAATGCTAGGGTTTCTCAAATGACAGAAGATTTGCTTACACATGAGGTTCTTTCATGCTCAACTTATCGCAAGCAAAAAGGAAAAGTGGACGTTCCCTGTAATAATTGTTTAACTCTTTCTCGAAAAATTGATTACTTGGAAAAGTCATTAGAACGTTTCACTAAAGGAAAGAAAAACCTAAACATGATCTTGGATCAATCAAAAGTCAGCACTCATAACAAAGGTTTAGGTTTTGATACTTATGCTCATCATAAATCACATGCTCCCACTGTTGTCAAAACACTTGAAAGTGGAAAATTTGAAATTGTCAATGAGCCTAAGAAAACTGTCTTTAAATCTGCTGGTCTTTTATCTTCTACTATGATGAATGCAAAATGTGCTTCTACTGTTAAAGCAAAACATCATGTTAAGTACACTTGCACTCATTGTGGTAGAGATGGACATTTAGTAGACTTCTGCTTTAGACTAGCCAAACAACAAAAGAAAGAAAGAACTAAGGCTAGGTCTAATTTCAGACAGGCACGCTTTGTTTCTCATTATGTGCCTAGGGTGAAACAAACACCTTTTGTTTCTAAAAACACGGAAAAAGGCAAATCTGTTTTTGTGCATAAGAATACTCGTGTTGTGCCTACTGTTGTGCGTCGTGTGTCTCAAGATCTTGGATTCCTAAACATCTTATTTCTAACCCCAAGATGCGAGGCCTCGACAATTTCTCGCTTCTATGTAGGCTTCTCACGCGAGGAAGGAGAACATGTGGCTAGTGAATTTTGATGCTCACTTCATATGTTCAAGGATAAGTTTTGGTTCTTCTTCACTCGTGCATCTCATGCTAAAAGTGTTGCCTTTGGAGATACATCTTCCACTTCTGTTTTTAAAAGGCACTAGTCCAAATGATGCAAGTACAGTGCATATGTTCAGGGGGAGAGTGTATTTGTTCATAAAGATGATGATGATCTTTGTTGAGGTTGAGATAATTGGAAGTTTACATGAGAGACTCTTCCCACGTGCTTGTGTGCTTGTTTTCAAGCTTCCCACGTGCTTCACATCAACAAGTGTCACAAAAGGATTTTCAGGTATCTTCATGGAACTCAAGATTTTGGCATTTGGTTTTCTCGCTTCCTCATGCATTAGTTTGAGATCTTTTTCTCGATGCTGATTTTGGAGGATGTAGAATTGATAGGAAAAGCACTTCTGGTTCATGTCACTTCTTGGGAAATTCTCTCATTGCATGGTCATCTAGAAAGCAATCTTCAAGGTGCACAATCAACTTGAATCAATATGTGGTCTTTGCTAGTTATTGTTCTCAAATTCTTTGGATAGTAGCTACACTTAAAGATTATGGGGTTATTTTGGATAGTGTTCCTCTTCTGTGTGATAACACTAGTGCAATTTGCATTGCTAAGAACCCCGCAACACTCTAGAACAAAACACATTGACATCAGATTTCACTTTCTTAGAGATCATGTTGAAAAAGGCAACATTGTGCTTCATCATGTGGATACTGAACATCAATTGGCAGACATTTTTACAAAACCTTTGTCTTCTTCTCGTTTTGCTTTTATTCGGGGAGAACTTGGGATTGTTCATCCAATGGGTTTGTTTTGAGGGGGAGTTTCCTTGCCAAGTTTTTTCACTTAATGAGCTCACTTTATCATATTTCTTTATATATTTTGTAATTGTGCTAATATATGATAATCTAAATTGTTCCACTTGAACTAAAAATGACTTTGCGGAATTCCTTGGTCAGATTGCCTATAGCTAAATACTCTGTGATATCTCACTCTTCTAGGCTTGATATTGAATCTTCTTGACAAATTTGGGCTATGAAGCAAGTGTGTTTTCAGCTTTACTCTTTCATAAGATCTTTTAATCATTTTTGCATGTTTACAATCAAAGAAAAAGAAAAGAAAAAGGGAATCAATAAAAAAGGGTTGTTAAAAGCAAAAGCTTCAAGTTGTATGCTTCAGGCATGCTTTCCCTAAAAAAATAATAAGATGTATGCCTCAAGCATGCCATTCCCTCAAAGATAAGAAGTATGCTTCAAGCATGCCACATGCAATTTATTGTTTAAAGATTAAATTGGTCTACTAGATTGGAGTTGAAACTACTTGCTCGCCCTAAGTTGTTAGTTGCTTCAATTTTTAAAGCCTTGCTTTTTCTGCTAAGATCTTGCTTAGTACTTGGCTATATTTGACTAAATTGAGGTTGAGATGCATGTCATTCCCTAACTTGTTAAAATCACATCAAGATCATGTATTTTACATATTATGTGATATATAAGGTTATATGATCGAATGAGCTCATCTTTTCCTATCTTGGCACTCCCTTGTTTCTCATTGTGAAATCATTGCTGCAGGAAATTTTTTTGAACAAATTTTCTCTTTTGTACTCTTGATGAATCCATTGTCAAAGGGGGAGAAATTTGGGAATCGTTGAAAAGTTTAAGGAAAAAGGGGAGAGAAGAAAAAGGGGGAGTTGTTTGAGAATTTTGGGAGAAGTTTGGAGAATTTTGAAATTCTTGGGCACATTGCACATTCACACACATTTTCCTTCTCAGGGGGAGATTTTGTTTTGCATTTTGGTCAAAGGGGGAATTCTGTGTTTTCTCTTTTTGGTCCTTGATCCTTTGGATTTCAAAATCTTTTGTAAAGTGAATGCCAAATGTTCATTTCTTAGTGGTGTTGCCAATGTTTTCATCAAGGGGGAGATTGTGAAATCATGTCTTTGAAAAATTGGCTTTGAACCGAAAAATTAACTTAGAATTGGTTTTGCAAAATGTGCTTGTGCATGTGTTTGACAATTTGACAAGAAACAAGAAGTTTCGTTTTCTGTGGGACCAAGTTCTTAAAAGACAGTAAGTTTTACATGTACGCCAGACCAAATTTTTTGGTCCGTCGTGAATGGCTTTTTGCTCGATTAGGGTTTGTGCAAATTTGGACTTTGAATTTTGATTTGTTTTTGAGATAATGAAATTTGTGAGAATTTCATGATGCTTGAAGTGGACTTTATGCAATGCTCATGTGAGTAGTTGCATGGATTGATGTGAGTCAAGTCGTGGACTTGTGCTCGGAATTGTTTTGTGGTTTGTTCATATGCAGGTATTGCTCGAAGACGAACGTGGTCGATGACGGGACCGGAACTAGGTTCATGGAGGAACTGAGGTTCAGGACTAGGTTCAGGAGGAACTGAGGTCTTGGTGGTCAAGGATGTCATGCGGGACGTTCGGGCTAAGAGAATGGTGCACATGAAGAATGGTTAGTCACGTGAGAATGGCAGGAGGTCATTCGCGTGCAAAGTGTTAGTCACGTGAGTATGGCAGGTGGCCATACGCGTGCAAAGTGTTAGTCACGTGAGTATGGTAGGGTTGCCATATGCGTGCAAGAGTTGTACTCGGCCAGGTTGGGCCAAGTAGAGTTGTGTTGAATCTGATTCCTTCTAGGGAATAGGAATCGTATTCAGAACTCCTTGTGGGTTGGTCCTTTAAATAGGAGGGGTGTCTCCTGTTAAAGGGCATCAATCGAACCAAGTAGCAGAACAGGCACAAGGGAGCTTGAGCTTGGTTTTAGGGTTTGTACTCTTTTGACGGGAGTACTTTAGACAAAAGAAATAAAGATCAATTCTTCTAGTTCCTTGTGTGCTACAATATTCTCTTTTGGTTCTTGTTTGCATACTTGTTCTAGTTCTAGATTCGTTTTTGTTTTTTGAGTTTCATCTTGATTTGATCCATCAAAAACCTCTCTAGGGTATTGATCTAGTGTTCCTCAAAGTTTTGTTGATAAATCTTTTGTTGTTCTTGATCAATCTACAAGTTTCGATTAGATTGATTTTCGTCAAGTTCTGGAACAGCAAGCTTGCGAAGCTTATAACTTTTGATCCGTAAGTCCGATCGAGCTGATTCTTTTTGTGTTCGATTCGTACTGGAATCTAGTTTCTTGTGTCCAAATTTCAGATCGATCCGACGGTTGGATCTCCAGGAATTCGTGTTTTACCGAACCTCTATCATTTTGTTTTTGTCGAAAACGAGGCAATTATTTGGTTCTGTTTTGGGGTGAACTTTTAATAGATCAAGAATTTGGTTTTAGCTTCTGTCGGGACCCCGAATTTGCAAATCCGGACCCTCTGTGTATTCTGCACTAGTCCAGGAACGCGCTAGTGCACACAGTCTTAACATCGGTAAATATCACAATCATACCAATCGATATTATCAAAGTACTTTATTTAAATAACCAAACAGGTTACTCGACCTTATGGCCAAGTTACAAATATATGCCTTGCGAGGCGAAACTTATTAAAAGAGAAATAATAGCAGCGGAAAATCAAATAACCCGTGGCGCCATCCAAGATACCACGTGCAATCGACCGGGCTCGCATCCCTAAGTAGACGGATCTTCTTGGAGTTCCTCCTCCAAAGTGGCGTAATCTCCTCTTCAACTGATATTGTGTTGAGGCAAGGGTGAGTACTTGGTACTCGACAAGTCATGCACGAATGCAAAGCTAATATACTATATGCATGGCTTGGTACAAAGGAATAGCTTAAGGAATATTTGCGAAATGACATTTGACAAGTAATGTAAGTAGATTCGAAAGCAGTAGAAATAAGTAAAGCATGAGTAACTTTTCAAAAAGTTTAATAAACATTTTTCCCCATCCTAAACCATATCTCCACCATCTCCGTTATTAAACCAATCCAACCTTTCAAACCAAAGTTATTTTTGAGAAAATCTAACCCTTGGACTGTAATTCCGAGCATTGTCGATCTGTGGACTCGGCTATTTAAATAGATTCTACACTCTGCAGAGGTTATGCACTTTACCCACAAGATACAGTCAAACACCACAAAGGCGAGTTCCGTAACAAAGCCTTTCTAAGCCTCAAACAACACAGTGGTCCTCTCAGGTTCGTGCTCTACACCATCCCTTCCCTTAGCCAAGGCGAAGTATGGGACCAACACACCGATTAGATGGGTATCTCGGCCACGGCCACGATCGCCTCCCGCACAATCACACAAACGGTGTAATCGACACCCTGAGGCTCCACAAGTGAGTCCTTAGCGACTTAATCAACTAGGGCCGTCCCATTCCGACCATGTGGTTGCAAGTATGACCCAGTTCAAAGGCTTGCAAGGTTAAGTCCTTAGAGTGACCAGGGCAAGACTACCCGAAGAATCAAATCAACATCCCCAATGCCACAACCGGCCCACTGATTACTCTTGCCACATGCCCGGCCGAAATCGTTTATCAAACCCGCTTGATTACCATGCACCACGTGCCATCAACATCACATGATACTTTTCCAAAACAGGTTCAATATATCATTAAGTCAATATTAACATTTGATTGTCCAAAATCATGTTATGAGCACGTAGTGAGTCTAAGCGATACTACAACGTACTAAACCCATGTTGGCAATTTAATAATGTCAAACTAGAAAACCACAACTAGGGTGACAAATGGTCGTGGCACATACTTAAATAATCAAGGTGTCATACAGCAAATTGGTATTTATCTAACCCCCATGTTTAAACCAAGTATTTTTCTAATTGAACTAGCATGCAATAGTTTAAATCAAAATAGATTTCAAAATGGGATCAATATGGTCAAAGCACAACTTGCCTTCAAAAAGCACTTGCTCTTGGTCTTGAGTTGGATCCTGAGTCAACACTTCTCCTTCGAATCCTTCCGGCACTTCAACGTCTACTCGTAAAGCGTGCAAATAGCAATACACAAATAAACAATAGGCAAAAACATCCCAAAACTCCAAATAAAATCCATAAACAGAGAGAACATAATTTTCTGGATTTTTAGAAACTGGAATCGTCAAATTTGGAGTTAAGACGCAAAAGTTATGATTTATTAAAGTTTAAATAATCATTTAAATAATTTTACAGAGAAAAACTTTAGTCCAAAAATTAAATAAAATTCATATTTAGGTAGATCTCAATTTTATACAAATTTAGAAATTTGAATCACTCAAATCGGAGTTGAAACGCAAAAGTTATAAGCGTTTGAAGTTTGAATCTAAATTTGAATCAATATTTCGAATTAATAAATCATTTTCTTTTTCGGAAATTAATTATTGCGTCAGCATGGACACGTGTCATCCTGTGATTGGTCCACAGTGACCTGCTGACGTCAGCACCGAACGGCCTCCATGATGACGTCAGCATGACGTCATCATGCCACGTGGCATGTCCCGGGTGCTGCCACGTGTCTCGGTCCATGGACTGAGTCCACGGTGACACCCGGCCCACGGTGGACGCGGCCTACGGCCGAGAGGCTGACACGCCGGTCCCACCCGTCGATGGAGTCACGTGCACGGTGAGGCTCTCTCGGGCGAGACACTGACATGCGGGCCCCGCATGTCAGTGACACGCAGTCACGCCCAGGCTCGGCCGCTGGCACGCGGGCCCGGCCTGTCAGTGACTCAACGCACGGCGCGGCGGCGGCTACGTGGCATGATCACGGCCGTTCGATCTAGATCGGACGGTCTAGATCCACCCTAAGTTAACGCAGTTTCTAGCACGTGGCGATCGTGGGCCGTCGGATCTTGATCCAACGGTCCAGATCCGATCTGGTTTTCCAAAGTTTCGGGGAAACGTGGACTCACCGTGATCGTCCGATGAAGATCCAACGGTGCACGGAGCTCGTGGACGGAGATGGAGTCACGGCAGGGCTGGGTTGCCGGCACCAGGGAAGATGACCACGGGCTCGGCGCTACGGGCGTTCTCCGGCGTGATCGAGATGTCCCGCAGTGCGCCTTGTCTTGGGGGTGCCGAACCCGGGCTTCCACACGGCGGACATGGGCTATCGGTGCCGAGAAGACGAGGAAACCGTAAGCGGCTCCGTCCAACCGAGCAATTGGCACGGCTTGGCGGCGCTTGAGCTCTATTAGCTAGGGCAAGCGGGCGCATGGGAGAGGACAACCTCGGGGACCGTCCGGCCTTAAATAGCCTCGGAGGCGTGCTCGGCGGAGCCCTAGTCGGGTTTCTGTGGCGCTCTCCGAGCCTGATTCGGGCGAGGGCGGCGACCAGATGCCGCCCACGTGTCCCGCATCGAGCGGCCCACGCAGACACGCGACGCGTCACTGCCACACGGCCGTTGGATCGAGATCCAACGGTCGGTGGCTAGGGTTAGGGTTGGGTTCGGCGACGCGGTTCGACCGAATCAAGTGGCTCGGTCGGGTTCGGGTCGGACTCGAGTCCGACTCGGACCCGATGAACAGTACTAAACCCGAAGCGATTTTAATTTTCAAAATAATTCCCAGTAATTCATTTAATTCATTAAAAATAGCAAAAGACTCAGAAAAATTCCAGAAAAATTCTGGAAAATATTTTGGATCATTTTGGACTCAAATAAAATATTTCCAACAAAATTTTATTTGCAAGATTAAATTCTTTAATTATTTCCAAAATGAAATAAATTCAAATAAATTCCAAATAAATCCAAATAAATTCCAGAAAATTCCAAAAATTCACCAAAGTGCCAAATCACACATGAATTCAAGGAAAGCAAAATTTTGGGGTGTTACAGCTTCCGCACAATCATTCACCCCCCTCTGATTGCTATATTCATATACTTCGATCCTACAAGTGGTATCAGAGCAAGGTTTTTCTAATCTATCTTAATCGGTGATTAGATCAATGGATCATTATTCGACAAAACCTTGTGTGTTCAATGGTGTTGATTTTCAGTTTTGGAAGGCCAAGATGGAGGCGTTCATCCAAGCTCAGGGATTCGCAATTTGGGAGAAGGTCTACAAGCCATATGAAGTCCCTGCAAACGACAACGTCAACGACACCAATCGCACACATGTTGAAGCAAACAAAGAAGGCGCAACTTGATCATCCAAGGCTTGGGACGTAGCGACTTCGATCGTGTGATTCATCTTCGATCCGCATATGAGGTATGGAAATCTCTTTGTGATTACCATGAGGGTTCTAACACTATTAAAGAGGTTCGTCAAGATCTTTACAAAAAAGAATACATGCGATTTGAGATGAAACCCGGTGAGTCACTAGATGACTTCTTTGCACGTTTCAATAAAATTCTTAGTAATCTTCGTGCTGTTGGAGTTAGCTTTGATGCTGCTGCTAATGCTAGACAATTGCTTGGTGCTTTAGACATGTCTATTTGGGAGATGAAAGTTACATCCATTAGAGAATCTACTAACATGAGTACACTTACCTTAGATGTTCTTTATTCCAAGTTGAAAACACACGAATTAGATGTTCTTGCTAGAAAGAATGATCATAAATCAATTGCTTTGACATCTCAATCTAGCATATCTCATAATAGTGCTGCTTCAAGTTTTGCTCTATCTTTCTTGTCTTCACTAACCGATGAACAGATTGAGCAATTCCCAGAAGAAGACTTGTCACTACTCTCTTCTCGCTTTAACAAAGCTTTACAAAATGTGAGAATGAGAAAGAGAAGTGGTGGTGGCCCTCCAAGATGCTATGAGTGTGGTGATCTCGACCATATTCGTCCAAACTGTCCTAAACTTGCAGGTAAAGCATCAAGGGAGGAGAAGGACAACGACAGAAGAAAAGAGAAGAAGTTCTCTTCAAGTAATAGAAAGAAGAAGAGCTTCATCAACAGCAAAGTTGTCCACCGAGTTCTTTCCGCTCTTGAACAAGTCAATTTGAGCGATGTGGAGGACGACCACGACAGCGACTTCAATGAGGTAGATCCTTCTTACGATGAATTAGCTATTGCAGTTGCTTGACTTGGTAAATTGCTTGATAAACGTGACAAGAGAATTAAGAAACATGATTTTGTTGTTGAGTCATTGAATGCTGAAATTGCTAGACTTAAAACCTTGATTCTTGATGATGATGCTTGCAAATCATGTGACTTAATTTACAATGAGCTTACTTTGCTTAGGAAAGAACATGTTACCTTGTTAGAGCAAATCAATGCTGAAAATGAGAAAAATGATAAACTTGTTAAACATGCTAGTTGTTCTACCATTGATTTACATGATACAACTCCATGTTCTATATGCTCCATACTAGAATTGAAGTTGCATGATGCAAATGCTAGGGTTTCTCAAATGACAGAAGATTTGCTTACACATGAGGTTCTTTCATGCTCAACTTGTCGCAAGCAAAAAGGAAAAGTGGACGTTCCCTGTAATAATTGTTTAACTCTTTCTCGATAAAACAGCCATAACTTCCAAACGGCTGGTTGGAAATTCAATTTCTTTATATGCACTGAAAGATAATGAAATCATCTACAACTTCCTAGAAGTCCGTACGGCCAGATTCCAACTCTAAATTGGCGAAAACGCCTGCCCTAGCTCAGGTCCCCAATCTGCCCGAACCAGAAAACGTGGATACACCTCTAGTTTCCATCAAATCTACCCCAAGGCAGCACCTCCCTTGATCTAAAAACATGGTAAACTCTCTAATCACAGTACCTAGCACATCCCCGAGGAGCCCGATGATCATACCTTCGTTGGACGCACGAGAACTCCACACGATCTCCTCGCTCCTCGCTCCTCGGGTGGATCCACAAGGTTGCAGGGGTGGGGAGACCACCCTAGGGCAGCAAGGGGATGGAGGAGAGGTGGGGAGGTGAAGAGGTGGAGGGGCAATGGGGGGGCACGGCTTGGGGAGGGAGAGGCGCACGGCTAGGGGAGGGGGTATGTGGCGGCTAGGGTTAGGGGGGTGGGGTATGGGGCGCAAGGAGGAAGGGTGGGGGCGCAAATAAAGGGCAGGGGAGCCCTCCCACCAGCCCACAACACGGAATCCGTGTCCAAGTAGGTTCCCTAATCCTTCCCACCAAAGCCCACAACCCCACTTTAAAGCCCAAAAACCCCCGGAAAGGCCCAAAACCCCCGGAGAGGCCCAAAACCCCCGGAAAGGGCCCGGAAACGTTAATAACCTCCAATTCCTATGGTTTTAACCTTATTACCACATCTCACAAGCATATTTCATGAATATGATGAATAAGGTGTTCATGGAATATTTGGACAAGTTTGTTGTTGTGTTCATAGATGATATCTTAGTTTACTCCAAGACAAAGGAAGAACATGTAGAGCACTTGAGGCGAGTTTTGGAAAAGCTGAGGGAACAGCAACTCTTCGCTAAGTTCAGCAAGTGTGACTTTTGGAAGGACAAGGTGGAGTTCCTCGGACATGTGATGACCGCAGAAGGAGTCGCCATTGATCCAAGCAAGGTAGAAGCTGTGTTACACTGGGAGCAGCCGAAGACCATGACCCAGATCCAGAGTTTCCTTGGAATGGCAGGTTACTACTGCCGCTTCATTGAAGGCTTTTCGACGATTGCGAGACCTCTTACGCAATTGTTGAAAAAGGAGAAGAAGTTTGCGTGGACGCCGGAGTGCGAGAAAGGTTTTCAAGAGCTGAAGAGGCGATTGACATCAGCACCGTTGTTGGTTCTACCGGATGTTAATCAGAGCTTCGATATTTATTGTGACGCATCGCGCCAAGGACTTGGATGTGTGCTGATGCAGAGTGGAATGGTCGTCGCTTATGCATCAAGGCAGTTGAGGCCGCATGAGGAGAATTATCCAACGCATGACCTAGAGCTAGCTGCCGTAGTGCACGCTTTGAAGTTGTGGCGTCACTATTTGATCGGAAACAGATGTGAAGTGTATACGAACCATAAGAGCCTTAAGTACATTTTCACCCAATCAGACCTGAACATGAGGCAGAGGAGATGGCTAGAGCTGATCAAGGATTATAATGTTGGAATCCATTACCATCCCGGAAAGGCCAACGTGGTGGCCGATGCTCTGAGTCGGAAAAGCCATACCGTAAACATGTTGATAACCGCGAGTCGGGAAGAGCTATGCAAGGATTTCCAGAGAATGCAGATTGAAGTGGTACCAGAAGGATTCTTGGCTGCATTAGAAGTGAAGCCTACCCTGGAGGATCAGATCCGAGAAGGACAGATGGATGATGACAAGATCTGCAGGATTAAGTCCAAGATGGATGAAGGCAAGGCAAAAGACTTCAAGCTGGACGAGCAGGGCACGTTGTGGATGGAGGATCGAATTTGTGTGCCAAACAAGAAGGAGCTGAAGCAGTTAATCCTAGAGGAAGCCCATGACTCCAAGTATTCAATTCATCCGGGAAGTGCCAAGATGTACCAGGATTTGAAGGAAAGATTCTGGTGGCCGAGCATGAAGCGTGAAGTTGCCGAGCATGTTGCGCTGTGCGACATATGTCAGAGAGTCAAGGCCATGCATCAGAGACCAGCAGGACTGCTGCAGCCGTTAAGGATACCTGAGTGGAAGTGGGAGGAAATCGGAATGGACTTCATTACCGGTTTGCCGAAAACCCAGGGTGGATATGACTCCATATGGGTTATAGTGGACTGCTTGACTAAGATCGCCCATTTTATTCTAGTAAAGACCACTTACTCGGGAGATAAGTTAGCAGAATTGTACATGACCAGGATCGTTTGTTTGCATGGAGTGCCGAAGAAGATTGTATCGAACAGAGGTACCCAGTTTACCTCGAGGTTCTGGAATAAGCTGCATGAAGCCATGGGAACCCGTTTGAACTTTAGTACCGCCTATCATCCGCAGACGGATGGACAGACTGAAAGAGTTAATCAGATACTAGAGGATATGTTAAGAGCGTGTGCATTGGCTTATGCTACCTCTTGGGATAAAAGTCTGCCGTATGCTGAGTTCAGCAACAACAATAGCTATCAAGCAAGTTTGCAAATGTCACCATTTGAGGTATTATATGGTCGACCCTGTCGAACCCCGTTGAACTGGAATGAGACAGGTGAACACCATGTCTTTGGACCTGACATACTTCAAGAAGCCGAAGAAAAGATTGCCATGATCCGAAAAAGATTAAAGATAGCTCAGTCAAGACAGAAGAGTGAGGCTGATAACCATCGCCGAGACCTGAGTTTTGAACTAGAAGATTTCGTGTATCTCAGAGTCACACCACTCAAGGGAGTTAAGAGGTTCCACGCCAAAGGAAAACTCGCACCACGATATGTTGGGCCATTCAAGGTTCTAAGTCGCAGAGGGGAAGTTGCGTACCAGCTAGAGTTACCGCAATCACTAGCAGGAGTACATGACGTATTCCACGTGTCCCAGCTGAAGAAGTGTCTCTGAGTACCTGATGAGCAAACACCGCTGGAGTCGATAGAGCTGCGAGAGGATCTGACTTAAAGGAGCACCCCATTAAGGTTTTGGGCACCATGGATCGAGAGACAAGGAATAAGTCAACCCGTTTCTGCAGAGTGCAATGGAGCAACCATGCAGAGAGTGAAGCAACTTGGGAGCGCGAGGAGGATTTGAAGAAAGAATTTCCAAACCTATTCCTTAGTTAGCCCTGAATCTCGGGGACGAGATTCTGTTAAGGGGGGAGGTTTGCAACACACCAATTTTTTGCTTCTCATGAATTTAAATAAGATTTGGCACTTTTGTGAATTTTTGGAATTTTCTGGGATTTATTTGGATTTATTTGGAATTTATGCCCTTTTCAAATAATTAAAGAATTTAATTTTGCAAATAAAGTTTTGTTGGAAATATTTTATTTGAGTACAAAATGTTACAAAATATTTTCTAGAATTTTTCTGGAATTTTTCTGAGTGTTTTGCTATTTTAAATGAATTAAATGAATTTCTGGGAATTAATTTGAATATTTAATCGCTGGAAAAACCAAACCGGGTTTCACTGTTCATCCGACCGGACCCGAGTCCGAGTCAGACTCGAGTCCGACCCGGACCCGACCGCGCCAGCCGTCTCGGTCGAACCACGTCACCTAACCCTAACCGCGTGACCGTTGGATCGAAATCCAACGGCCACGATTGAGCCACGTCGCCGAACCCGAGCCCGACCGAGCCAGCCAGGTCGCCAGGCCAGACCCGAGCCCAAACCCCGTGCCCGTTGGATCTTGATCCAATGGTCCATGTTGAGCCACGTCACCAAATCCGAATTGGATTCGGATTCCGCCGCCGCAACCGGGTGGACCTCGGTCTCCGCGCAATACACGGAAGCCGAGGCCCCTATTTAAGGCGCCGCCACCACACCATGTCGCCGACTTCCGTGCGCACCGGTAGTCCTAAACCACATCGCCTGAGCCACCGCCGTTCGCCCGCTAGAGCTCGCCGTAGTTGGGATAGGCCTCCGCCGCGATTCTTCGTCGATTCCGCCGCCGTCCGCCGTCCTCCGCCACCGTTATGCCCAGATCCAGAACCGTCACGACGAGCTGCACCTGGGGGTACCATCTACTTCGCCGGAGCGTGCCCGCAACGCCGTCGGGATCGTCACCGTCTTCGTCTCCGGCCGGCCAGCTCCGTCGCGCGCCTTCGCCGTCTCGCGAGGTCCATCAACCGTCCGATCAAGATCAAGCGGCCAGGATTCGTCCACGTCACCACGGTAAAAATTCCACGTGCCAACCTTTAGATCTATTCTAAGCCGTCGGATCTAGATCCAATGGCTCAAGATTGTGCCACGTAGCTAAAACCGCACCGTGCTAGGAGTAATGTCAGCCGTTAGATCTAGATCGTACGGCTAGGGTTAGCCACATTATCAGCATTAGATTGAATCTCAACCGTCCGATCGAGATCGAACGGTCCAGATCAACCGAGTCGTTTTTCAACACGTGAGGTTGGATCCGATCTGGACCGTTGATTTTCAAATCAACGGACCAGATCGTGCCACATGCCCAGTAGTTGGACCGTCTCAATCAGCGTAGTTAGCCGCGGTCGCCGTAGACGTCACGCGTGACGTCAGCGTGGGACCCACGCGTCAGCGGCTGAGTCGAACTGCACCATGACGTCACCGCTGACTTCACGGTGGGGCCCGGCTGTCAGCCGTCCCCCAGCCGAGCGCGGTGACATCAGTGCTGACCTCACCCGAGGGGCCCGCATGTTAGAGGCATGTGCCGTGGACCGGGTCCACGGTGGACCGAGCCGAACCGTGCGCCGGGTCGATGGACCCGAGGCGACGTGGCGGCCTCTGATTGGTCCACGTGTCGTCCTGACGCAATAAATCATTTTCCGAAAAAGAAATTATTTATTTAATTCGATTTATTGATTTCAAATATAGATTCAAACTTCAAACGCTTATAATTTTTGCGTTTTAACTCCGATTTGAGTGATTCAAATTTCTAAATTTTTATAAAATTGAGATCTACCTAATGGTGAATTTTATTTAATTTTTGGACCAAAGTTTTTCTCTATAATATTATTTAATTGATTATTTAAACTTCAAACGCCTGTAACTTTTGCGTTTCAACTCCGATTTTGCCGATTCAAATTCCTAAAAATTCATAAAATTATGCTCTCTCTGTTTATGGACTTTATTTGGATGTTTGGACACTTTTTGTCTACTGTTTATTTATTTATTGCTATTTGCACGCTTTACGAGTAGACGTTGAAGTGCCCGAGGGCTTCGAAGGTGAAGTGTTGACCCAGGAGCCAGCCCAAGACCAAGAACAAGTACTCTTTGAAGGCAAGTTATGCTTTGACCATATTGATCCTATTTTTGAAATTAGTTTAATTTAAATTATTGCATGCTAATTTAAAATTAGAAAATGCTTTATTTAATTTTGGGAAATTAGGTAAACGCCAAATTGCTGTATGACACCTTGGTTAATTAAATATGTGCCATGAACCCTTGTCACCCTAGTTGTGGATTACTAGTTGGACATTATTAAATTGCCAACATGGGTAGCTAGACCGATGTAGTATGCTTAGCCTTGACACGTGAAATGCTTTGGACAATCAAATGCTAATATTGACTTAATGAGATGTTGAACCTATTTTGAAGAAGTATCATGTGTCGTGATTGACTATGGCACGTGGTGCATGGTAATCAACTGGGATATGATAAATAGTTTTCGACCGGGACATGTGGCAAGAATGATCGGGTGGGCCTGTTGTGGCACCAGGAACGTTGATTTGGTTCATCAGGTAGTCTTGCCCTGGTCACCCTAAGGACTTAACCATGAAAGCCTTTGAACTGAGTCAAACATGCAACCACATGTCTGTAATGGGACGGACCTAGTTGATTAAGTCACTAATAACGTACCTGTGGGACCTCGGGGTGTCAACTATATCTTTTGTGTAGTTGTACGAAGTGTATGGTCATGCCAGGTACCCATCTAACGGTTGATTGGCCTAAACTTCGCCTTCACTAAGGGAAGGGTTAGTGTGCAATAACCGGGGAGGCCCACTTGTGCTGTTAGAAGTTTTCGAAAGACTTTGTTACGGACACTCGCCTTTGTGGCGTTTGGCTGTATCTTGTGGGTAAAGTGCATAACCTCTGCAGAGTGTAAAATCTATTCGAATAGCGGTGTCCGCGGCATTGGACATCGCTCGGGAATTACAGTCAAGGGTTAGACCTTGAAAATAACATGAGCTTGAAAGGATTGGTTTGGTTTGATAATGATGTTGATGGAAATGTGGATTAGGATTGGGAAGGATGTTTATTTAACTCCTGGAAAAGTTATTGATCTTAAACTTGTTTCTACTGCTTTTGAATCTACTTATGTTACTTGTCAAATGCTGTTTTACTGCAATTATACCCTGAGCTATTCCTTGTACTAAGCCATGCATGTAGTATATTAGTTTGCATTCTGTGCATGACTTGCTGAGTACCAAGTACTCATCCTTGCCTCAATACAACACCAGTTGAAGAAGAGACTACACCAGCTTTGGAGGAGGAGCTCCAAGAGGAACCGTCTATCTAGGGAGCGAGCCCACCGCTTGCCTCGGTATATCGGATGGTGCCAATGGGTTATCTTATTTTCCGCTGCTGTTATTTCTCTTTTAATAAGTTTCGCCTTGCGTGACGTATATTTTTAACTTGACCTTAAGGTCGAGCAACCAGCTTGGTTAACTATTTAAAGTACCTTATTATTTTGTTGAGTATGATTGTGATATTTACCAATGTTGAGACTGTGTGCACTAGCGTGTTCCTGGACTAGTGTTGAATAATAAGAGGGTCCGGATTTGCAAATTCGGGTCCCGACACCATGACACCATATTTGCAACTTTCCCTTTGGTTTGATAGTTCTTGAATTCCGACCATCTCTGTCGGCTTCTATCTGTATCGAGCCGATTGTTATCTGTAGTGTTTCATTCCAGTTAGCGTTCAATCGAACATCGGCTTGCCGTGTTGGCTTAGTGTCCGTGTTAATGGGTTCCTTCCCTTTGCGTGAGCATTAGACCTTGTTAATGGGAAAAGGATCCACATCCACTTGCATGGTCAGCTCCTCCGCAAACTTCAATCGTTCGTCCTCAATAGCTGACTGTACCTGCTGACGGAATATATTACAATCGTTGGTATTATGTGAAAAAGAGTGATGCTACTTGCAATATCTCCAGTTTTTGATCTCATCAACCGACAGGATGACATGCCCTTCAGGTATTCGTATCAGTTTTTCCTGTAGCAGCAAATCAAATATTCGATCTCATTTGGACACATCAAAGGCGTATTTTGTGACATCATGGGATGTAACATTATAGAAAGTGACATTTTAAAATGTGACAGTATAGAATACGGCTTTCGGTACGACATTATAGCGTGTTTTCGGGCCGTTTTAGGGTGTTTGGGCCTTTCCGGGGGACTTTGGGCCTTGGGGGTTGAGTTGGGCCTCCGGTGGCAGGGTTTGGGCCCAGGGGGGAGCTTTTTGGGCAGCCAACCCTAGCTCCCACCCCTTGGTGCGCCCCCCTCCCCCTCCACTTCCTAGCCGCCGCCCCTCCTCCAAGCCGCCCCTTCCCCATGCGCCACCCCTCCCTTCACCTTCTTCCCCACCTCCCCTAGCCGACCCTAGGCGAGTTCCATCCCCACCCTTTGCTGCCATGCCCTTCCCCTCTGATGATTTCGCCGTTAGGAAGCTCCGCAACTGGGAGGAACCGGTGGATCCGGCGCGAGGAAGGAGATCAGGTGAACCGGGAGGAGAAGAGTCGCCGTTCGTCGGTTCATCGTTCGTCGGGCGAAGGTATGGCTAGGGGTAATCCTTGGGGATGGTCTAGGTGCTGTGCTAGAGGATGTTTTGGTGTTGTTATATCGAAAGGTGGTGCTGCGATTGGATAGATTTGATGAAAACTAGAGATTGCATAGTGTTCTGCTTCGGGTAGATTGGGCACACGACCTATGGTTTGAGTTTTCGTAATTTTAGAGTTGGAATTTGGTCAGCCACTTGTTGAGAAAGTTGTAGATAACTTCAATACCTTTAATTGGACATCAAGAACGTCCAATTCTGCCCAGCCGTTTGAAAGTTATGGCTGTTTTACTGAACGTGTTAAAAACTGTGACGTAATTGGGACAGAACGTAATGTTTTGTAGATTAAACAATTTTAGAGGCCGAATCAGCTTTTCCCAATACTAAGAAAAAGATAGGAAATTTCCTAAGCTTCGGGAAAATGTACTCGTTCGTCTAATTTGGAGTTGTTAAGCCTGAGTTATGGCCTTCCGAAGGCTGCTGTCCCGTTGGACAGAACCTCTGTTCTTGGGTATTGGGAGTAGATCGCAAAGTTGGTTTAACTAAGTGTTCTTGTGTGGTGTTGTGTGCATATGGTTGAGTGTGTGGTATCTATGTGCAGGTGGTGTGACCCCGGGAGTGCCCTCATCCTCTCGCCAATCCGTCGCCCGCGGTTAAGGCAAGTGTATTGGAATGGGTAGCATGTTGTTTGTTTGCCGGTCTTGATTAGATGCAAATTGATTACATGATGTGCTATCTTGCCATGATTAGTGTTTGCCCATGATATGATGAAAATGGATTATTATGATGCTATGCAATGATTAGTTGAGGTTATGTGCAAGTTGTTTATGTTTATGGCATAATTGCATACATGGCATGAGAACCGGCCACGTCGGTGAGAAAGTCATAACTAGTCCGGTAAGGTCGGTGAGAAAGTTATGACTAATCTGGAGTGCCATTGAGTAAGTCCTACCTCGTAATTCCATTCACTGTTGTGAATGGAAGCGAGGAGTAGGCACCCTCCGTGTAACACCCCAAAATTTTGCTTTTCTTAAATTCATGTGTGATTTGGCACTTGGGTGAATTTTTGGAATTTTCTGGAATTTATTTGGATTTATTTGGAATTTATTTGAATTTATTCCATTTTGAAATAATTAAAGAATTTAATTTTGCAAATAAAATTTTGTTGGAAATATTTTATTTGAGTCCAAAATGTTCCAAAATATTTTCCAGAATTTTTCTGGAATTTTTCTGAGTATTTTGCTATTTTTAATGAATTAAATGAATTTCTGGGAATTATTTTAATTATTAAATCGCTGGAAAATGCGAATGGGTTTGCACTGCTCATCCGATCGAGCCGCACTCGAAGTCGACTCGAGTCCGACTCCGAGCCACCGAAGTCGGTCGAACCCAACCCTAACCCAAGTTGATTCCGACCGCCGGATCGAGATCCAACGGCCCGATTGGATCGCATCGGCTCGAGCCGAGACCGGACCGACCCGATCGCGCCCGTCGATCGTGGGCCGCTGATCGCGCCACGTGGGCCGATCGGCCGTCGTCTCCGCCGAGTCCGAGCCGGACTCGCGGCCGTGGAGAATTAGGTTTCCGCCTCGCACGAACGCCGAGGCTATTTAAAGCCCGGTCACGCCCGAGGTTGCCCTCCTCCGTCGCACCCGTGTCCCCGAGCCATCTCGCTTGAGCCGTCGCCGTTTGCCCGCATTTAGCTCGCCAGTAGTTGGAGGAGGTGTCCGCCGCGTTTGCGCCGCTTTTCGCGCCGTCCGTCGTCTTCCGCCGAAGGAGCCCAGATCCGAGTCCCCGCCGAGACGCACCCAAGAGACCACCCACTTCGCCGGAGCGTGCCCGAAAGGCCGTCGGTGTGGTCTTCGTTCTCAACGCCGGCCGCCGGAGCTCCGCCGTGGACATCGCAGACCCGCGAAGCTTCTCGACCGTCGGATCTTCATCGCACGGCGGTCGATTTAAATCCACGTCACCCACGGTAAAGAATCACGTGTTAATCTCCAGATCTAATCTCAACCGTTAGATCTAGATCCAACGGCTTAGATTGAACCACGTTCATAGCAATAGATTGGATCTTGACCGTCCGATCAAGATCGAACGGTCCATCGCGGAGTTGTTTTCCAAGCGCGTTAGCCGATCTAATCTGGCCGTTGATTTTCAAATCAACGGCCGAGATTGCGCCACGTGTCGGGAAGCCTCGACCGTCGCGGTTAGCGCCGCCAACGCTGGCAGTGCAGGACGCCGACACGCGGCCCGCGTGTCGAGGGCCCACCGTCGGCCGATCGTGAGCCGTGGGCCGAGCCCACTGCGGACCGAGCCGAGACCGTCGGCGCCGTCCGTGGAGCCGAGGCCACGCTGGCCGTCACCCGATTGGTCCACGTGTCCTCGCTGACGCAATAAATGATTTTCCGAAAGAAAATGATTTAATAATTCGGTTTAATAATTGATTTGAATTTCAAAACTTCAAACGCTTATAACTTTATGCGTTTCAACTCCGATTTGAGTGATTCAAATTTCTAAATTCGTATAAAATTGAGATCTACTTAAATATGAATTTTATTTAATTTTTGGACTAAAGTTTTTCTCTATAAAATTATTTAATTGATTATTTAAACTTTAAATAATCATAACTTTTGCGTTTTAACTCCGAATTTGACGATTCCAGTTTCTAAAAATTCATAAAATTATGTTCTCTCTGTTTATGGATTTTATTTGGATGTTTGGACACTTTTTGCATATTGTTTATTTGTGTATTTGCTATTTGCACGCTTTACGAGTAGACGTTGAAGTGCCGGAAGGATTCGAAGGAGAAGTATTGACTCAGGATCCAACTCAAGACCAAGAACAAGTACTTTTTGAAGGCAAGTTGTGCTTTGACCATGTTGATCCTATTTTGAAATCTATTTTGATTTAACCTATTGCATGCTAGTTCAATTAGAAAAATACTTTATCTAAATATGGGGGATTAGATAAATACCAATTTGCTGTATGACACCTTGATTATTTAAGTATGTGCCATAACCCCTTGTCACCCTAGTTGTGGATTACTAGTTGGACATTATTAGATTGCCAACATGGGTTTTAGACCGTTGTAGTATCTTTGCTTAGACACACTTTCGTGCTCATGACATGATTTTGGACAATCAAATGCTAATATTGACTTAATGATATATTGAACCTGTTTTGGAAAGGTATCATGTGATGTTGATGGCACGTGGTGCATGGTAATCAACTGGGTTTGATAAATAGTTTTCGGCCGGGCATGTGGCAAGAGTAATCAGGTGGGCCAGTTGTGGCATTGGGGATGTTGATTTGGTTCTTGGGTAGTCTTGCCCTGGTCACCCTAAGGACTTAACCTTGCAAGCCTTTGAACTGGTCTAACGTGCAACCACATGTCCAGTAATGGGACGGACCTAGTTGACTAAGTTGCTAATAACGCACTTGTGGGACCTCGGGAGGTCAACTACACCCTTTGTGTAAGTTGTACGGGGAGCGCATCTGGCCGAGGCCAGTACCCATCTAACGGTTGATTGGCCTAGACTTCGCCTTAGCTAAGGGAAGGGTTAGTGTGCAATAACCGGGAGGACCACTTGTATTGTTAGAAGTTTCCGAAAGACTTTGTTACTGAACTCGCCTTTGTGGTGTTTGACTGTATCTTGTGGGTAAAGTGCATAACCTCTGCAGAGTTTGGAATCTATTCGAATAGCCGTGTCCGCGGTATTGGACATCGCTCGGGAATTACAATCAAGGGTTAGATTTTCTCAAAAATAACTTGGACTTGAAAGGTTGGGTTGGATTGACAATGATGTTAGAAATGTGGTTTAGGATGGGAAAAATGTTTACTAAACTTCTTGAAAAGTTATTTATGCTTTACTTGTTTCTACCGCTTTGAATCTACTTATACTACTTGTCAAATGCTATTTATCGCAAATATACCTTGAGCTATTCCTTTGTACCAAGCCATGCATATAGTATATTAGCCTCGCATTCTGTGCATGACTTGTCGAGTACCAAGTACTCACCCTTGCCACCCTACAACACAGTTGAAGAGGAGACTACACCCGCTTTGGAGGAGGAGCTCCAAGAGGATCCGTCTACTTAGGAGCGAGCCCGCCGCTGCCTGTGGTATAATGGATGGCGCCACGGGTTATCTTATTTTCCGCCGCTACTATTTCTCTCTTAATAAGATTCGCCTGTGAGGCGTATATTGTAACTTGACCATAAGGTTGAGTAACCGCTTGGTTATTTAAATAAAAGTACTTTATTAGTATCGAGTGGTATGATTGTGATATTTACCGATGTTAAGACTGTGTGCACTAGCGCGTCCTGGACTAGTGTTGAATACACAGAGGGTCCGGATTTGCAAATTCGGGGTCCCGACAGAGGTGGTATCAGAGCCATACTGACCGTAGGCTCAACCCTAAGCTAGAATGGTCGTAGTGAGGATAAAACCTATTTTCTAAAGCTAAAAATTTGTCAAGACAAGAAATGACATCTCGACTTATCCCCTTCTCTCTTTTCTTGTCTCTTGCTGAATTTTTCCTTACCTTGTCACGATTTGAAAATTTCGAGTTCTTACGTAAGCACTCTTGTGACAGATGGAGGAAGAGTTCAACTACGTTGATCTGGGAGTTGGTCACGCTGCAGAACTTTGGCATATGCTACAAACTCTCGGAGATTTTGAGAAGCCCCAATACCAAGTGGAAGTGATCAGACAAGCGGGATTGATCAAGGCTTGTGACGTGAAGATTGAGGTACCTGCTAGGAAGAAGGGCCCAGGCAATCGCCTCGATACACCTGACCGCCGGGAGGTCTACAATGCAGATGGGTATCCAAGAAGTATCACGACGAGCAATGCGGCACATTACCCGTGATCTACGCTTAGAGAGTTGGAGAGCACGGTGTTCCGTTATCACCACAAGCAGCAATAACCTTCTTGACCCAAGGCGATTCAGGATGAGGATGCCATGGTTACACAGCTTGGCACGATTTGTTGTCGCCAGGAGGATGTACTGATGATACAAGCAAAGAGCTACGTAAGGCTCGAAAGGAGATCACGACAGAGAAGAATAGATGGCGGGAAGCTCAAGAGTATGTGTCCCACCTTCCGCAAAGGATTGGAGAGTTAGAGATGGCTTTGTACGGACCGTAACTGCAGCCAAGATTGAGCTACACGAGCCAGATCCGGAGGAGTCGATCTCGATGAGGACACCGCTTCTTCGACTACCACAGATGACACAGCTTGCCGGACATGGCAATCGTTTCGCGCCTATGCCGCAAAGATCCGTACCAGGCCGTGGAGGTTTTCTCGATGAGTGAGCGTAGGTTCTATAGTGAGACTCCTTCACCGAGTCGCGTCATAGAAAAAAGAGTCACCCTTTAGGCATTAGACTCCAGTGATAGTTCAATTTGGATTTTCCTTGTTTGCTGAGTGTGCAGTATGTGTTGCAAGGCCCTTAGGCATTGTAAGCAACCATACCAAGTTATTAATATCATTAGTTAATAAAGTTGGACCTTAAAGTTACACCTTTCGCCCTGCATAAGTTCCATATTACTTGTCTATTCTTGATTCCCCCTCATCTCTAAAACTTAGAACAAATCGACAGATGGTGAATACCCGCGGAAACTTTGGAAGTAATGGAAGCGGTTCTCGCCCAGCAGAAAACCCCAATGATGGAGCACCAGCACCGCCAGTTGATATGCAGAATTTTGGAGCATTTCTTGTCGCTCAGACTCGCTTGATGCATGCTATGATGCAACAAATGCAACACGTCACTACTCGTGCCACAAATAATCAAGTCAATCAGGGACAACGCCGTAATACAAGACTCGCCGAGTTCATGAGGACTCACCCACCCACTTTCTTCGGGAATGCCAATCCATTGGAGGCCGATGATTGGTTAAGGTCAATTGAGAGGAAGCTACACATAGCTCAATGCATAGGAAATGAGAAGGTACTCTACGCTTCTCATCGCTTGGAAGGAACAATTACGAATGGTGGGAGAACTTCTGTGCCACGCAAGAGAACCCTCAAGATATCACTTGGGAAGAGTTCACACCGCATTCCGTCAAGATCACGTGCCGAAGGAATCATGGACCTTAAGAAAGAGGAGTTCAGAGCATCAAGCAAGGTAATCACCCGGTCGACTACCCGAACAAGTTCACACAGCTAGCACGCTTACGCACCGAGGATGTAGCGACATAAAGCCGATAGCCTCGTTTCATGAAGGGACTTAACTCAGGACTACAAGTAGGACTGATCACCCACACCTTTCCAGATTTCCAAGAATTAGTGAATAAGGCGCTTATTCTTGAGGACAAGCGCAAGGAACTGGATGAGAACAGGAAGCGCAGGATGTAACAAAGAAGGATCACGCCAGGAACGCAATAGCGGCGTTTGAGAGTTGCACCAAATCAATTTTTCAGATTCCAGCCACGAATGCTACAAGGACACCGTCACCAGCACCAAGACACATCAATCGAACTACTGCACTTCAACGCTAGAAACGCCGCTCCAGCAATCGGAAGGAACAAGTGAGACGCCGCTACAATCGCAACGAGCCAGGACACTTTGCCAACAGCTTGTCCAAAGAAGACAGCAGGAATGACCCCGCCGCTTCAATCTAGGAACTACCCAGCTAGGACGCCAAAGACAGGAGTAACACCCTGCATCGTGGTGAGAGGCCGAGTCAACCATGTCACCGCCGATGCCCTCGCAGAATGCTACAGACGCCGTGACCGGGTAAGTTACTTGTTAACTCAAGACTGCAATAGTTTTGTTTGACTCGAGCTTCAGATTCGTTTGTTTCGCAAGGCTTTGCTACTAGAAATGATTTGGGGATTGCAAGACTTAAGTGCATGCTTTTAGTTCAAACCCCTGGTTCCGAACTCCGAACGAAAGTAGGATGTTCCGGGGTGAGAATACTAATAGATGGAATAGAGTTCCTAGCAAACCTTATAATTTTGGAGACCCAGACCTTAGACGTTATTTTGGGAATGGACTGGTTATCCAAGCACAAGGCCGTATTGGATTGTGGACAAAGGACTATCTCAGTTGAGAGCCCGTGTGGGAAGAAAGTGGAATTTCAAGCCACTACAGTTAGAGATGGACAGTTGATGGTTAACAGTACCAAGGCAATCTGCATAGAGGATGTCTCAGTAGTGAATGAGTACCCAGATGTTTTTCCTGAAGATCTACAGTATGCCGCCAGGCGAGGGACGTAGAGTTTGTGATAGAGCTTGTACCTGCACAAAGATCGATAGCAAAGAGACCCTATCGGATGTCCACCGAGGAGTTGGTAGAGATGAAGAAACAGCTAGAAGAGTTAATGGAGAAAGGATTTATCAGACCGAGTTCATCGCCATGGGGAGCACCAGTTTTGTTTGTCAAGAAAAAGGACGGGAGTTTCAGGATGTGCATTGACTACCGTGCACTCAATGAAGTCACCGTGAAGAATAAGTATCCGCTACCCAGGATTGATGATTTGTTTGATCACCGAGAGGAGCCGGAGTTTTCTCAAGATTGATCTAAGATCGGGATACCATCGATTGAAGATCCGATCGTAAGATATCCCAAAGACTGCATTCTCGTCAAGATATGGACATTACGAGTTTACGCTATGTCCTTTGACTGATTTAATGCGCCAAAGATATTTCATGAATATGATGAATAAGGTGTTCATGGAGTATTTGGACAAGTTTGTCGTCGTGTTCATAGATGACATCTTAATCTACTCCAAGACGGAGGATGAACATGCCGAACACTTAAGGCGAGTTTTAGAAAAGTCGAGGAACAGCAACTTTTCGCCAAGTTCAGCAAGTGTGATTTTTGGAAGGATAAGGTAGAATTCCTCGGACATGTAATGACCGCATGAAGGAGTCGCCAGTAGATCCAAGCAAGGTAGAAGTCGTGTTACATTGGGAGCAGCCAAGATCGTGACCCAGATCCGAGTTTCCTTGGAATGGCAGGGTACTACCGCTGCTTTCATTGAAGGCTTTTTGACAATTGCGAAACCTCTTACGCAATTGCTGAAAAAGGAGAAGAAGTTTGCATGGACGCGAGAATGTGAGAAAGGATTTCAAGAGTCAAGAAGCGATTGACATCAGCACCGTGTTAGTTCTACCGGATGTTAATCAAAGCTTTGATATTTATTATGACGATCGCGCCAAGGACTCGGATGTGTGCCGATGCGTAACGGAAAGGTCGCCGCTTATGCATCAAGGCGCTTGAGGCCGCATGAGGAAAATTATCCGACACATGACCTAGAGTTAGCTGCCGTAGTGCATGCTTTGAAGATATGGCGTCACTATCTGATTGGAAACAGATGTGAAGTATATACGGATCATAAGAGCCTTAAGTACATATTCACCCAGTCGGATCTGAATATGAGGCAAAGGAGTTGGTTAGAGTTAATCAAGGACTACAATGTTGGAATCCATTACCATCCCGGGAAGGCCAACATAGTAGCCGATGCTCTGAGTCGGAAAAGCCATATCGTGAGTACGTTGCTAGCCACAAGTCAGGATGAGTTATGTGAGGATTTCCATAGAATGAAGATTGAGGTGGTACCTAGCGGATTCTTGGCCGCATTAGAAGTAAAGCCTACCCTAGAGGACCAGATCCGAGAAGGATGTAGGATGATGACAAAATCCGCAGGATTAAGTCCATCAAGGAAGAAGGCAAGGCAGAGGAATTCAAGTTGGATGAGCAAGGCACGTTATGGATGAAGGATCGGATTTGTGTGCCTAACAAGAAGGAGTTAAAGCAACTGATTTTGGAAGAAACCCATGACTCCAAGTATTCAATTCATCCTGGAAGCGCCAAGATGTATCAGGATCTGAAGGAAAGATTCTGGTGGCCAAGCATGAAGCGTGAAGTTGCCGAGCATGTTGCATTGTGCGATGTATGCCAGAAAGTCAAGGCAATGCATCAGACCAGCAGGATTACTACAAATTACTGAAAATACCTCGAGTGGAAGTGGGAGGAAATCGGGATGGATTTCATTACCGGTTTGCCTAAGACTCAAGGAGGTTATGACTCCATATGGGTTATAGTGGATCGCTTGACCAAAGTAGCCCATTTTATCCCCGTGAAGACCACTTACTTGGGGGATAAATTGGCAGAGTTGTACATGATCAAGATCGTCTGTTTGCACGGTGTGCCAAAGAGGATTGTATCGGACAGAGGTACCCAATTTACCTCAAGGTTTTGGAATAAGTTGCATGAAGCCATGGGAACCCGTTTGAACTTCAAAGACCTATCATCCATGCACGGATGGACAGATCGAAAGAGTCAACCAGATTCTCGAGGATATGTTAAGAGCTTGTGCATTGGCTTATGCTACCTCTTGGGATAAGAGTTTGCCGTATGCCGAGTTCGATTACAACAATAGTTATCAGGCTAGTTTACAGATGTCACCTTTTGAGGCATCAAATGGTCGACTCGCTTGACGCCATTGAATTGGAATGAGACCGAGCGCCGTGTCTTCGGGCCTGATATTCTTCAAGAGGTCAAGAGCAGATTGCCATGATTAGGAAAGGTTGAAAATAGCCCAATCACGATGTAAGAGTTATCTTGACAACCGTCGCGGGATTTGAGTTTTGAACCGTAAGACTTTGTATACCTCGAGTTACGCCTCGTGGGAGTTAAGAGGTTCCATGCCAAAGGGAAACTCGCACCTGCTATGTTGGACCATTTAAGATTTTGAGCCGCAGAGGCGAGTTGCTTATCACCGAGTTGCCACAATCGTTAGCAGGAGTACATGACGTATTCCATGTGTCCTAGTTGAAGAAGTGTCTCCGAGTTCCTGAGGAACAGACACCGCTAGAGTCAATTGAGTTGCAAGAAGATTTGACTTACAAGGAGCATCCCGTGAAGATTTTAGACACCAGGGATCGAGAGACTAGAAACAAGTCAACCCGTTTCTGTAGAATTCAGTGGAGCAACCATGCAGAGAGCTGACGACTTGGTAGCCAAGAGGATCTGAAGAAAGAGTTTCCAAACCTATTCCGTAGTAAGCCCTGAATCTCGGGGACGAGATTCTATTAAGGGGGGAGGTTTGTAACACCCCAAAATTTTGCTTTTCTTAAATTCATGTGTGATTTGGCACTTTGGTGAATTTTTGGAATTTTCTGGAATTTATTTGGAATTTATTTGAATTTATTCCATTTTGAAATAATTAAAGAATTTAATTTTGCAAATAAAATTTTGTTGTAAATATTTTATTTGAGTCCAAAATGTTCCAAAATATTTTCCAGAATTTTTCTGGAATTTTTCTTAGTATTTTGCTATTTTTAATGAATTAAATGAATTTCTGGGAATTATTTTAATTATTAAATCGCTGGAAAATGCGAATGGGTTTGCACTGTTCATCCGATCGAAGCCGCACCCGAAGTCGACTCGAGTCCGACCCGAGCCAAATAGTCGGTCGAACCCAACCCTAACCCAAGTTGATTCCGACCGTCGGATCGAGATCCAACGGCCCGATTGGATCGCGACGGCTCGAGCCGAGACCGACCGACCCGATCGCGCTCGCGGCGATCGTGGCCATTGATCGCGCGCACGCGGACGGCCGATCGTGCCGCTCTCCGCCTCGAGTCCGAGCCGACTCCGCGCCGTGGAGAATTAGGTTTCCGCCTCGCACGAACGCCGAGGTTATTTAAAGCCCGGTCACGCCCGAGGTTGCCCTCCTCCGCGGCGCACTGTCCCCGAGCCATCTCGCTTCGAAAGCCGTCCGCTGCTTGCCCGCATTTAGCTCGCCAGAGTTGGAGGAGGTGTCCGCCGCGTTTGCGCCGCTTTCGCCGCCCGCCGTCGTCTTCCGCCGAAGGAGCCCAGATCCGAGTCCCCGCCGAGACGCACCAAGAGACCACCCACTTCGCCGAGCATGCCCGAAACGCCGCTTCGGTGTGGTCTTTGTTCTCAACGCCGCCGCCGAGTTCGCCAGGACATCGCAGACCGCTGAAGCTTCTCGACCGTCGGATCTTCATCGCACGGCCCGATTTGGCCCACGCCACCCACGGTAAAGAATCACGTGTTAATCTCCGGATCTAATCTCAACCGATAGATCTAGATCCAATGGCTTAGATTGAACCACGCTCATAGCAATAGATTGGATCTTGACCGTCCGATCAAGATCGAACGGTCCAGATCGATGGAGTTGTTTTCCAAGCGCCGTTAGCCAGATCTAATCTGGGCCGTTGATTTTCAAATCAACGGCCGAGATTGGCGCCACGTGTCGGGAAGCCTCGACCGCCGCGTCAGCGCCGGCCCACGCTGGCAGGCAGACGCCGACACGCGGGCCCGCGTGTCGAGGGCCCACCGCTGGCCGATCGTGAGTCGTGGGGCCAAGCCCACTGCGGGACCGAGCCAAGACCGTCGCCGGTCCGTGGACCCGAGGCCACGCTGTCGTCACCCGATTGGTCCACGTGTCCTCGCCGACGCAATAAATGATTTTCCAAAAGAAAATGATTTAATAATTCGGTTTTAATAATTGATTTGAATTTCAAAACTTCAAACGCTTATAACTTGTGCGTTTCAACTCCGATTTGAGTGATTCAAATTTCTAAATTCGTATAAAATTGAGATCTACTTAAATATGAATTTTATTTAATTTTTGGACTAAAGTTTTTCTCTGTAAAATTATTTAATTGATTATTTAAACTTTAAATAATCATAACTTTTATGCTTTAACTCCGAATTTGACGATTCCAGTTTCTAAAAATTCATAAAATTATGTTCTCTCTGTTTATGGATTTTATTTGGATGTTTGGACACTTTTTGCATATTGTTTATTTGTGTATTTGCTATTTGCACGCTACGAGTAGACGTTGAAGTGCCAAGGATTCGAAGGAGAAGTATTGACTCAGGATCCAACTCAAGACCAAGAACAAGTACTTTTTGAAGGCAAGTTGTGCTTTGACCATGTTGATCCTATTTTGAAACCTATTTTGATTTAACCTATTGCATGCTAGTTCAATTAGAAAAATACTTTATCTAAATATGGGGGATTAGATAAATACCAATTTGCTGTATGACACCTTGATTATTTAAGTATGTGCCATAACCCCTTGTCACCCTAGTTGTGGATTACTAGTTGGACATTATTAGATTGCCAACATGGGTTTTAGACCGTTGTAGTATACTGCTTAGACCTGCTACGTGCTCATGACATGATTTTGGACAATCAAATGCTAATATTGACTTAATGATATATTGAACCTGTTTTGGAAAGGTATCATGTGATGTTGATGGCACGTGGTGCATGGTAATCAACTGGGGTTTGATAAATAGTTTTCGACCGGGGCATGTGGCAAGAGTAATCAGGTGGGCCAGTTGTGGCATTGGGGATGTTGATTTGGTTCTTCGGGTAGTCTTGCCCTGGTCACCCTAAGGACTTAACCTTGCAAGCCTTTGAACTGGGTCTAACGTGCAACCACATGTCTCAGAATGGGACGGACCTAGTTGACTAAGTTGCTAATAACGCACTGTGGGACCTCAGGAGGTCAACTACACCCTTTGTGTAAGTTGTACGGGGGAGCGTACCAGGGCTGAGGCCAGGTACCCATCTAACGGTTGATTGGCCTAGACTTCGCCTTAGCTAAGGGAAGGGTTAGTGTGCAATAACCGGGGAGGACCACTTGTATTGTTAGAAGTTTCCGAAAGACTTTGTTACGGGAACTCGCCTTTGTGGTGTTTGACTGTATCTTGTGGGTAAAGTGCATAACCTCTGCAGAGTTTGGAATCTATTCGAATAGCCGTGTCCGCGGTATTGGACATCGCTCGGGAATTACAGTCAAGGGTTAGATTTTCTCAAAAATAACTTGGACTTGAAAGGTTGGGTTGGATTGACAATGATGTTAGAAATGTGGTTTAGGATGGGAAAAATGTTTACTAAACTTCTTGAAAAGTTATTTATGCTTTACTTGTTTCTACTGCTTTCGAATCTACTTATACTACTTGTCAAATGTCACAGTTTCGCAAATATACCTTGAGCTATTTCTTTGTACCAAGCCATGCATATAGTATATTAGCCTCGCATTCTGCATGACTTGCCGAGTACCAAGTACTCACCCTTGCCACCCTACAACACCAGTTGAAGAGGAGACTACACCCGCTTTGGAGGAGGAGCTCCAAGAGGATCCGTCTACTTAGGAGCGAGCCCTGGGCCAGTTGCCTGTGGTATACTGGATGGCGCCACGAAGTTATCTTATTTTCCGCTGCTACTATTTCTCTCTTAATAAGATTCGCCCTGTGAGGCGTATATTGTAACTTGACCATAAGGTTGAGTAACCAGTTTGGTTATTTAAATAAAAGTACTTTATTAGTATCGAGTGGTATGATTGTGATATTTACCGATGTTAAGACTGTGTGCACTAGCGCGTTCCTGGACTAGTGTTGAATACACAGAGGGTCCGGATTTGCAAATTCGGGGTCCCGACACTCCGTCTACGGGATGGAAGGGGAAAGAGGGTGCACGCCGACGGGTGTGCACTCGGCAATACCGGTATGTGCTTCAAGGAAACATGTGCATTGCATTGCATACATGATGATGGTGATGGGATGTGTATAATGAGATTTGGACATGATTATGATGCTAAGCATGATGTATAGCGATGTTAACATTGAACTGTTCTTTATGTTCTATTGCAATATACTTGCTGAGTGATGAACTCACGCTTGTGTTTTATGTTGTTTTTAGGTACCATGAAACCGGCATGCGGGAAAGGGCATTAGCTACACTTTTACACATAGCTTCACACTTATAGACAGTTTAATCATTTGGAGTCATGATAATAAGAATAGTGCCATGAAACTTGGTGTATGGCTTGGTTTTGACCTTAAGTTCATCGTTTGATTCGTTATAATTTGTGGAATGGTTGAATTCCTTATTTTAGACATAAGTGATGCTATATCAATTGTTATTGCTGTTTTAGATGTCTCATATCATGCTATATCTTGCCTTATTATTACTGTTGCTTCAATTCATGGAAAAACAAAGGAGATGCTGCCGAAATTTTTGGTTTTAGCATTTGCACCTTTGCTGTAATTTATCTTTATTTATGGTATTTAGATGTTTTTTAGTCTATGTTTCGTAACATTCAGGCATACTAGATGCCGGGGTGTTACATATTTAACTTCCGATTTATTTTTGGTCGGTTTGAGCCACGGGCAGACAAGTGTTTTTTTAGGACTTTTTGTCCACTCGGCTATTTGCACGTCAGCTTCATCATCTTCAGAGGTTTCGCTAGATCTATAGTAGACCATATTCACTTTGGCCTTTTCGTTTCCATTTACCTTAAACCTATCTTTAAATCCTTTACTGTAAGAATATCGGCTTTCTTGTGCCGATGCACGATGAAGTAGATGGCCCAAATCGGAGAATTATTGCCCCGTGAACTTCTCCTTGAGTGGCGGAATCAGTCCTTGGAATACCAAATCGGCTAATTGGTCATCAGGTAGCGTGACACTAAAGCACCGATTTTGCACGTCCCTAAATCTTCGAATGTAATCCGAGACTGATTCGTCGAATTTCTGTCGGACCGCACTTAGATATGAAATTCTAAGCTCAGGACTACCAGAAAAGAAATACTCATGGAATCGGCTTTCCAAATCGTTCTAGAAGTGGGCCGAATTTGGGGGTAAATTTGTGAACCATGTGAAAGCAGTTCCCGATAGAGATAGTGGGAAAAGCCAAATTTTTAACCTGTTGGACTGGGCAGCTTCGCCACATTGAGCAATGAATCATCCGACGTGTTCAAGGGTGGTGACAGAGTCATCTCCCGAAAATTTAGTAAAATCAAGGATCCTGTAATTGTGTGGATAGGCCATCCAATCTATGTAATCTGGGTATGGCTTCCTATAGCCGATGGTCTTACCCTTGGGTTGTAAGCTGAATTGGTCTCTTAGTATGACAGAAATTTGATCGGCCCAATTAATACCACCAGCTAACATGGTGCTGGGATTATGCCCATTGGGGTAACTAGTATCCTACCCCCCCGAGTGCTAGCTCGGGTCGCTGGCCAAACCGAACCGATGTGGCACTAGGGTTTTGCCAATAGTGCAAATTAGCATCCTGCCCCCCGAGTGCAAACTCGGGCTGTCTGCTAGACCGGACCAGCTTATGTTGAGGTGGTTGGTCGTATTCTTCCCTCTTAACAGGAGTAAAGGGCTCAGTGTAGGTGACTATCTTATGCTGGATCAGATTCCGTGGTGGAATATATCCTTGGATCTGTGAAACTTGATCTAATCCGTTCGGCCGAGGGGCTGATTAGACGAAAGTGCTTACTGATGTAGCCGATGGTATGTTTGTTGTGGCGCACAGTTTTGCCGCAATCCGGTGTATGCGTGGTACTGTGTAATCCCACCTGTATGGGCACTGGGCATAAGGATGAAAGTGGTCGCGGACTGTTCACTAACCCGCTTAATTTAGCCCGCATAAAATGTTAAGCGGGCATCCACAACCCACTTAATTATTTAAGTGGCATTTGGCCTGCAGCCCACAAAGTGTCCTCTTGACCACATCGAGTCCTTCTCCTCCGCATCGCCGCATGCCCGCTATCCAAGAAGTACGTATCCTACCCTTCCCTCTTGCAGTTCTTGATTCCTCAGTTCTTGTGGATCTCTACCTTCGAGGCTTTACTAACAGTTTAACGCAAGCCCCATTAGATAAAGTATCATGATCCTATTTGAGTACTAGTTGCCTCTCTTGGGTTGTTTAGGATTAGTTCTATGTTGTTATCCATGTGATAAGAACGGCTTAGTCATGAGAAGGGCTTGCATTGGTATTTTGCTATAAAAAAACTCTGTTCTGGTAATATGTCATTGTTCATGTTAAACTGTTAGTAAAGCCTTTTCTGCAATAGTAGCAATACTATGATCATTTCACATTGTAATTACTTGATAATTAACATTGTGATCAATGAGTGAATGCACGCGTTAGAATCACCCTGCATGTTTTTTGCAGTTCTTGATAGTTCATTTTATCATTATTTGGCAGTGAGTTGTGGACTTGTGGGTATCGCATCAACCCGCATAACCATTAACGGACTACCACACCAGCCCGCATACACTTTGGTGGCCTATGCGGTCAAGTGTTACAGTGCCCATGAACCATCCCACCTTCATCCTTAACTGGGCATCCACATAGTAGGCTGGGTCGGCATTAGTGAAGGGATTGCGGTCGACCCTTTTACCGTACTGGTGTTTTGTGCTAGTGAGTAAACGGGATACGTTGGGAGTGACTGTAATGGATCGAGCAAACTCCCAGTCGAAGCCAGCTCTTAAGCAATCGTCTTGACGCTATTTTGAATCATCGGCTTTAAAGTTGTGAGCAAAGCCGATGACTGGTTAATTAGCACGTGATGTACAGATTGCTCAATCATAACTGACAACTCAGCTTGTGCCAGCATGTATCGGCTTACCGGGTTAGATGAGGTACCGTCATCGCTGATGGGGTTGAGCATTGGGAGCACAGTCTTTTGTGTGACGGCCCACCGGGTCTTTTGATAGCATACTAGCATCATCTCCTCCATTACGGCTTTTCAATCTTCGATCTCTTTTTGCTGTTTTGGAGTTAAATCGGCCAATGTGGGCGCGATTATTGCATCGGGATTGATATCGGTGGTTGCTGTAGTTTTCCCAAATGACGTCATGTTGTTTTTCTTCCGTCCCACTGGGCGTGCCAAAAGTGTGTTGACGCAAAAACTTGAAGTAGGGTTTTCAGCTTCAAACACACTGGTCGAACACAGGGTTCAAGTGTGCCAATCGATTTGACCTGCAATCGATAAGGTAAAAGTTGACGAAATCAGTTGAAGCTGATATCGAGTATCTATCAGCGTAACTCCGATTGGTTATAGGCCAATAAGGACGTAACTAGATAAGCCAATTAAGGCTAATCCGGGGTAAAGGCTGATTAGCTTCGAAAGGCGATGCGCAACAAAACAATGCAAAATCAAACCTAGGGAGAAATTGGTAAGCTCAACCAATTGGCGATGCGCAACTCTTTATTGATCTAGTCGACATACAAAGGAAGGCTTGTTACAAAAGAAAACTAAAAACTAAAGAAAAATAGCTGTAGTTGTGTTGTTGGTTGATCGATTGTCCGTTCCGTCTGGCCTAACCCTCCTTTTATACACCTCGGCCAATCGAGTCCTCCATGGATACAATAACAAAGTCCGTGTCGGCCACGGTTCTTCAAACGATCTCCGATTTCCAAATCTTACCCGTCATATGCTTATTCAAATCCTTATACCTTATTTGGCCAACATTTCTATATGCATCAAATTTTGGTGCAAACACCAACTAACATAGGACTTCAATATGATCAAGAATCGTGACATGGCTCTTGCTTTGCATAGACGATTTATCTATCTGATTCCACGACTTATTGTATTCAGTTCAACAGTTGTCATCCTGTGGAAGCTGCCATCCAATTTGCTTAAACCTCATAGCTCCACTCCCACTCGAGTGGCTCCTCCATCGTATCATATGGTATTGCAAGTAACGCCAAATAAACAAGGGAACAACAAAGAAACATTGGAGATAAATAAGGTTAAACTAGATTTTAGAAAGTTGAGCTGGGCATCCTAAGGACAAGGAAATAGGTGATTGGGTGGCTTTTGAAAGCTTGGTCATGAACAACGACATTTAACAGATGGTACTTGCAGGCTTATTAGGGTCTGCAGATGGTGTGTTGTAGAGAACCAGAGAGGACATGAATTGGAGGGCTCTTAGGAGAGAAAATTGGTTATGGGATGGCTGTAATACTTCAGGAGCTTCTCCAAATTTTGGAACTTCTCGTATGGGAAATTGATGGGTTTATCTATTGATCTGGAGGGTTAGCTATTGTGGTTTTGTGTGGGAGAAAATCATTTGCTACGTATATTTTCCCACTCCCTCCACCTAACCCCTCCCCTTTTCCCTCTCTCTCTCTCCCCCCACTCGGTCCAATCCTCACTTGAGCGCTTCCCTGCTCCCCGAGCGGCACTCCTCCGGCCTCCTCCCTTGCTCGGTAGCCGTCCCCGGCCTCCTCCCTCTATTGGCCGTCGTCCCCGGCCTCCTCCCTCGCTTTGTCGTGCCTTCCCTGGCCTCCTCGCTCCCTTTCGACCGACGCGCCGCCCTGCTCTCCCTGGCTCGGCGCCGCCCGCGTGTCGCCTCCCCCATGCCGGTGAACCCCGCCCGCACCGTCGCCCCTGGCCGCCCTCTGCTCCTCCCAGCTCCGGCTGAAATGCACGCCCCCCTTCTACCCTTCTTCCTGTGGTGAGCACTCAACCATAAGTTAAAGTGAGGAATTTGGTTTCTTGGTGCATGCCATGCGTGTGTTGAAATGCCTAGAAGGTTTATGTGGTATCACACTATTTTTGAGTATTGGTCTATGAGCAGCATGTTTGCTTACTGCTATATAACTTTCTTGTGGCCTCGATTGTCATCCTATATTTATTCTTTTAAGTGTTGAAAGTAACACAATGGTTTCCCGTATTATTGTCTATCAGATGTTGTAGTCTAGCCTTCCTTTTAGTTTGGGAATGTGTTGTCCAAAGATTATTAAACTTTTTCTTACATATCATGGCAAAGAATCCATATTAGGCACCTTTTCTAACCAAATGTCCAATCACTATGCTATCACTGCTTGTGTTAATAATTTATTATTAAGATCTAATCTAATAAGAAAATAAGATATGCGCTTCTCGCATGGCAAATGGCTGAGATCAGCCTTGTGCAGTTCTGTTGCTTTTGAGGCAAACAAGATTTGAATGTATGGAGAGCTATATAAGTAAATGTTTAATTGTTTTGTTTATCCTTAACATCCGGCAAGAATCTATGTGTGTACCTGAAGATGAGTATTAGATTCATATGTTTGTGCCTTGACATCCATTATCACCTCAAATAGTCGTGTTTTCAACTATTTCATTCGGTTGTTGTCTGTGAGGACCTCCGTTTTGCTTTAAGTACATTATGTCACTGGTAATTGCTTCTAGTTGTGGGAGTGTTACAGTTGTGCATAGGCCGGTTTTCATCTTAATGATTAGTTCATAAGTATTTGAATGCATTGTGCCAAACTACTGTTTAATCATTTGCTCCATCTATTGCAACCATGACACTAGGATAACCTTGTAGTCTTTCACTCTTACGCATATTCTTTTATTATTTAGTGATGTTATATGCTTTTAATCAGTGTGTGAGACTAGCTTTTACTACTATAGAATTGTAATGAAGGGGGAGGTAATGTATTACTACGGATCTTTGATCATTTAGCGACTGCTGTTCGGAGTTGCATTAGTTGAAAAGAAATAGAGTTGTTTAAGGGTTTGATCGTCAATGTATTTAAGTAAAATGGTGATTGATTGAATGGTCAGTAAATTGTGTTGGTTATGATACCTATTTTCAGGAGGAGTGGCCTCTTCTTCTCGCGCCACTCCACGTCCCGCGGTTAAAGGCAAGTACCTTTTGATGAGTGTTGCAGATAAAGTGTTGATTGTTTATTATTGCGACTTAACCACATCACAACACACATACATTTTGTTACCATGTTTTACTCATGAATATGATTAGTTTAATGAGAATCATAAGTTTAAGAATGTGAGGTTATGTTACTAATCATGTGTTGGTGCACGATTATGTGAATGCGAATTGTATGGTTACTCATGTCGATTGCATATATGCATTCATGATGGGGGAGGCGACCCATTTTGATGGGGCCTCTGTGCTCACACGTAGTGAGCACAAAAGTCCTACCTCGTAGTCCCATACCCACGGGTATATGGGAGCGAGTCAGTAAGAGTAGGCACCCTCCACGGGATGGAGGGGAATGAGAGGACGGGTGTGCACTCAACTATACCGGTATAGGTCATGAAAGGTGCAAACAAGCATTCAAGCATTTCACATTGCATAGCGTTGCTATTAATGACTATTGGGATGAGTGTTAAAGTGTGGAGGTGGGATAGAGTCGTGTACTCACCCAAAAGTGTTTAATAAGATATGTGACAGATGGTGTATATGATGATTTTGTCTGATGCATTGCATGGTACTGCTAATGATGAATGGCAACTGATGATCCTTGAAGTTGAGGATAATTTACAGGTTAAGAATAAATAAGTCGTGGACTCATCCAACGTGGTCTAATGAGGTATGTGAAATAAGTGAGCAATGTAGTTGATGAAGTAATTGACGGTGATTTCCTTGTTCTATGTATTTATTAGTTTGACGTAAGAGGTATGAGCGTGTTATTGCTTTAAATGCGTTAATTAATATTGTCATTGCTATTTGTTGTACTTGGCTGAGTCTTCGACTCACGCTTGTTATTTAATGCTTGTAGGTACCTTGAAGCCAGCATGCATGGATGGGAGTAGTAGCACGATCACGACGTATCACCACAGCTTCGTGTTAACCTATCGCTTCTAATCTTAATGAGCTCATGTCATGTAATTTAATTATGTGGCAGTTGTATGTGCTTAGTTGGGTCATGATGGTTAGTTGCTACTATGACCCATGTTTGTACTTGGTTGGATATCTTAAGTTGCTTTATGTTGTTGTTATATTAAATTTTGTCTTTTGTTTGCTGAGTGGATGTCCTAGTTATAGGGGAGGTGCTGCCGAAATTTTTAGTAAATTCGGCAACTTTCTAGTATGTTAGCTTGCTTTGCTAAAGTATTCTAGTGTTTTGGGCTAGTTGTTGTTTAAAGGTGTAACATTCAGGGCACACGCGGTGCCGGGGTGTTACAATGGCTTTAGAAGGATTAGGTTAATCAAGGAAGAAGAATAGAAGTAGGTGGGTGGTGTGCAGTGATCTACCGGAGTATACTGTTCATAACCAGTGGAGGTGTTAGTCAAAACCGGTCAGAACCTAGTAAACCGGGACTAAACCGGTCAACAGGGCTTTGGATCGGCCAAACTGGTCAATCTAGTCAAAACTGGTTGAATTGGGCTGTGTTCAAATCGCCTGGCTCAGTCAGACGTGATTTGGTCCAACCAACTACAGTCGGGCTTGGTTGTTTGTGGGCTTAAAACTAGCTTTGGCTGTCATAAAGCCAGTAGGCCTCTCAAAATGGGTCAACTTTTAAGACATTTTTGGTATAAGTCAGAAGCCGCATATAACTAGCAAAAGCTAGAAATTAAAATTAGGGTGGTATGTACTTTTGCAACTTATTGCGAAGGGAAATTAACTGTTTGCCAAACGGCCTCTTATAAAAATCTACATCTGCTTTTCAGCATACAAAGCCAAAAAAATAACTTTTTAGAAAAGTTATAGCTCCCCTAAACAGGCCCCTAGGTGGCTTGGCTCGACCAGCTAAGCATAGTGCTGGGCACAACATTATTTTTCTTCTCGACATGGCTTGAAACAGAAGGAGAGGGGATGAAATGCCCAAAGAATTTCAAAACCCTAATTCAAACCCTAATTGCATTTTAATCGTGTTCATGAGTTCTTGATTCTTATTCTTGGAACTAACATGGGATTGGATGGGAGTGGTTGGAACACTTACCTGGCTCCCTCGAACCGCCGGATCGTCGTCACGTCCCGTCGCGTGTCACCATCGTCTTGTCGCCCATCTCCTCTGCCTCGCCTCGCCAGCCGAGCTCAACTGCTCCTCTCTCCCTCCCGGTCGCCACGCGCGTCACGCCCGCGTCACCATTGGAGCTGCTCCCGTCACGTCGTCCCCATCGCGGTCGGTCCGCTCGCATCACGCCGACTCCGTTTTCTCCGCTGCAGGCGCCGCCTTTCGTGCCAACCCCGCCGCTGGCTACCTCGGCCCTCTCCGTCGCGGTCGTCACCCACGCCACTCGCTCACCTGCTCCCCCTCCGTGCCCATGCCTCCACCCCTGCCGCCCACGGCTATAAAAGCCCTCGCCACGCCCGTGCCCTTGAGCTCGCCCTTCTTCTCCTTTGGGGTGAGATCCCAAATCACCCCCCTCGTCTTTTTCCCCTTCGGCCAAAAGCCTCCCAGCCGCCTCGACTCCCTGTTCTCCCCCCAATCCCCGAACCCTAGCTACCCCCTCGCCTCTCGCCCCTTTGTCTCCCCACCGAGATCCCCGCCCCCTTCTTCCTCTCCCCCAACACCGACGACCACCTCGTCGCCTGTCGAACCACCGCTGTTCTCACCTCCGGCCTCGCCCCTCGCCCGGCTGGACTCGCCCGCCGCCACCCACAGCCGAACGCTAACCCCTAAGCAAACCCTAGCGACGCGCGCCCCACCTTTTCTTTCCCTCGGCCGTGGGCCGGCCCACGTGCCACGCGCGTAGGTCCCCTGGTAGGCCGACTAGGCCGAATTCGGCCGGCCCGATTTCCCTTTTCTTCCTTTTGTTTTTAATTGTTTTCCTTTTTTGGATTTTCCTTTAATCCGAAAATTCCAAAAAGATCCAAAAATTCCCCAAAATCCCATAAATACACTATCCATAATCGTTTCGAGCCACTGAGTCCAAATACGACCTCCGTTTCGCCGTTTGAAGTCCACAAAATTTTGAAACACTCAAAGTGCCCTGAACCCTCTCTGGCCCTTTCTCTCTCAATTTCTTTTTATTTCTCATTTTCTTGTTTTTCTCTTTTCTTTTCTTTATTGCTTTGTTCGTTTATTTTTCGCTCGATTGTTTTGCACTAGATCTGAGCAACTATCGGAACCCGTCCTGGAGCGGTACGAGGAGCCGGAGTAGGAGCCGGACGCGATCGGCACCAAGTTCAACTACATCAACGACGACCTAGGACTCCCCCTCGCCTCGCAAGGCAAGCCGCACTCCTTGAACATGTTGAACCCATGATAATATTGTAGTATTAATTTTTTTGATATTGCATTATGTTAGTATGTTAAATGCTAGAAATCTTTATTTTAGAATGCCATGATGACAAAGTTAGTACCTAGCTTGATTAAAGCCCCACTTTGTATTATTGTGCCTTATTTCCTTTGCAAACCTTAGACTTAGCTATTGAACCTCGTATGCTATTAGATAATTATTTAGTCGAACAATAAAAAACTTTGTGTATTAAAATAAAACCATCAAGCGGAGGCTTGGTGTAGTCTATATTAAAAAATTATGCTACGGTGAGAGGACTTTGGCGGGAAAACCACTAGATGGCTACGTGCCCGATCGTCAACCGATGACGAGGCCAATGTGTGTGGTGTGGATTGTTGGTTTGGAATTGGCTAAGTCTTAGGCATAGAATTAAGTAATCGCAACCTTGGGCAAAGTAAATAACTTAGATCCCGCTCAACCACAAGTTGGGTCGGTCGACCTCGTTGACCCGATCCAACCTAGCTCGGTACTTGAACCCCCCCTTGGAATACTTATAGGCGAGAGGTTCCATACTGTGGGCATCGGACAGTATGCCCGCGGGCGAACAGGATGGAATGGAGGATGACCGGTGGTGTCGCCTGCCGAATTTCACAACGTAGATACCCTCAAAATTGGATCGTGCATCCCGTAGTGGCCCGTGGGATCCCAAGGACTGTGTGGTTTTGAAACTACCGGGTAAGTGCTAAATAGGGGTAGTTCAACGAAAAGCTTTAATAATCTCGGCCCAACCGCATGCATTTAAGTTGCATGTAAGTTTGCGCATGGTATTAACGGTCGTAGATATCTTGTGGGTAAAGCTTAGCAACTCTGCAGAGTCATGTTTAAATAGTATTCGAATACGTCGTGCTTCCGGTCAATGAAGCTGAGTTTGAATTGGGGTGAATCCCGTAACCTAACCCAAGTAGACTTGTTATTTTTCCAACTTGACGTAATGATGAACATGTGAAAACTCATATTTGCTTATTTCTACTATGTATGGTTTGTGTTTCAAATGTAAAATGTCTTGTAAAATAAAACTACATCCACAATAATAAAAACCCTTGTCGGCGTACTAGCCAACAGGCACCTCCGGGTCGGGTGCTTATAAGGTTCAGACGGGGGGCTTTCGGGGTAATCGCCGGTGGAAGGGAGATGAACGGGATGCCGGCCAAGCTCAGAGGAATGGGGACGCTGGGGTTTATCCAGGTTCGGGCCCTCCGGAGAGTAATAGCCCTAGTCCTGTCTTTCTTTCTATTGCTCGTGTTCTAGCTTGAGAGTGTGAAAACCTACTGATAATGGATCGAACCCCCTCCCCTTTGCACCCCGGCTTCCTTTTATACTTGGGCCAGCGGGGGCGCATGGGAGGCTTACACCGCAAGTCAAAACTCATTACACCGCACGGCGCATTTAATACGCGACGCCGCAGTTCTTACACCCCATCACTATCTGCCGTAGCCGTCACACCCCCGCCTTGGGCCCCACGCCCGCCAGCTACCTGCCTGGGTCAGTCGGTGAGGTGCTTCGTGATGTCACAGGCAGTTAATGCACGCCTGGGGAAGACACGCCGCCATACTGCATCCTCCATGCATTTAATGCGCACGATTCGCATTAAATACCCTTGATCTGGGTGCTGCAGCATTGGAGGTGGACGCCAAGAGCGTGGTCTGTCTGCCACGTGTCTCTTGGGCGACCACCCTCCTGGGCACCCAGCTGTGTGGCCTGGTCACCACTGTCCGCTGGGTGACCACTTCGCTGGTCGCCCAGGCGGGCCTGTCGCCACGTGTCCTTGGGCGACCACCTTCTGGCGCCAGCTGGTGTGGCTCGACGCCACTGGCCCACTGGTGACCACCTTCCCGGCGCCAGTGGCGTGGCCTGTCGCCTCTTGTCCATCAAGCGACCTCCTTCTGTTGTTCGCCCTAGGGCGTGGCTCGATCGCCACTGTCATTTGGGCGACCACGCCGGAGTTCTTGTTTGCTAAGCGGTGGTGTGCCGGACACACCCTATCCGCCAGGCCTCTTTTACTACGGGGTGGGGACCCTGGCGTAAAATACGCTGGCAAGAGCCCTGGGCCCACCCGGGAGCGCTTTTGGCCTGCCATCTTCTTTTTTCCCTTTTTTGAAATGCCCTTCGGGAAATCGCTTAGTCTCCCGGGTGGGGCCATTAACGAGCCCGCACGCCCCGAGGCCTTCAAGGGACCTTCGGGCTTCTTCCGGTTCTCAAGGCGGTTCGCACAGTTATTCCCGCCTCGCAACTGCCGCACGACCCTTGGGACGCGCCTTCTTAATGGGGCTTTTGAACTCCTTTTTTCGAACCGCCGCGCCTTTTCAGTTTTCCCGCCGATCCCTCCCTTGCAACCTTATAAGAGGTCGGCCGAGGGAGGGGGGGCTCGCCTTTTTCTAACCTTTCTTCCTGCTCTAGAGCTTTCTTCCCCTTCTTCTTTGCCGACGCGATTCGACACTTTCCTGCACCCGATGGCTCCCGTCCTTCCCTCGTCGACCGTCGAGGAGGAGGTCGCCACTAGGTTATCTCGGAGTATAACCGTGGGCACCCTCCACATCCGCGCCGGGACCGTCGAGCCCCACTGCCGGCCCGGAGAGGTAGTTTTCTTCGGGTGGCAGCTTCGCCCGACTCGCCACCAGGTTTACGATTTTTATCTCTCCGTTCTTAACTTCTACGCCATTCACCACATCCATCTTCCCCCCAACTCCGTCATCCTCCTTTCTGCCTTTGCCCACTTCTGCGAGATGTTCGTAGGGGTACTACCCAATCTCCTTCTCTTTCGCTTTTTCTATACCCTTCGCGCCGCGGGTGGCAATTCGCCTGTGTAACATCCCAAAATTTGGGTTTTCAAAAATTTTGGTTTAGTTTAGCTTCCCCAAAATTTTCGTTGATTTTCTCGCGTTTATGAAGCTTGATTTGAATTTTCTAAAAGCTAAAACAATTTAATTTGATTATTCTAAACCTCAAATAAAATTTATTTTATTTTATTTGGATTCCGTGTGTTTCAAGAAGTTCTTCTGTAATTTTTGAGATTTTTCGGAGCTCGTTTGCTATTTATTGGATTTATTCGGAATCGTTTTGTATTAAGCCCTTTTGTTAAAATTAATAAATTATTTGGAAAGTTTGTATAAAGTTTTGTTGAAAATGTTTTATTTGAGTTGGAAATGTCTCAAAATATTTTCTGGAATTTTTCTAGAATTTTTCTGGTGTTTTTATTGCCTCTAGTGATTTATTTGATTTATTGGAATTGTTTTTATTCGAAAATGGGTTGGAAATTCCGAAAATGCTTTGGGCCAAATATTCTCTCCTCCCACCGGGCCACCCACTCCGCCACCGGCCCATGACCACCGCAGCCACCCCTCCTCTCCACGCGCTGGCGGCCGGCCGCCGCCGCTTTTCCCCGCGCGCTCCTGGGCCAACGCCTTCACGCGTTGGGCCGCACGCCAAAGAGGCCACGCCTGGGCCAGGCCAGCGCCCGCTGCCACGTGTCGGTCTCCCGATCGGCCACGCCGCTCGGATCCGATTCATGCACGGTAAGTGCTCGATAAAATGCCCAAACCGACCCAAACACCTCCAAACACGTCCAAACTTGATTTTTCTTGATCTAGCCTCTTCCCCAAACTTATATAAGTGCTCCTAGACCCTCTCCCACGCGCCCCTAGCCACAGATTATTCTCCAAAACTCCGAGATCCATCCAATGTCGCCTGAACGTCGCCCAACGCCGGCCGAACTTTGGAGCCGCGTCCCGGGCAACTCGTCGACTCTTTTCGAGATCCGTCTTCTCCGTGGTGTGCCACAAGGTACCATCTACTTGCTGTCCAAAATTCAGCCAATTTGGTCCACGGGATCAAAGTTACGGCCGTTTCAATCTCGAATCTTGCCGAGGCCATAACTCCCTCAATTTTTCGAGTTTGACGGTGAAATTTTTGTGTAGACTCCTGGGATGTCCTCTACAGGATGCACATCTTGCCCCAAGGTTTTGCCCTCTGGATTTGGCGCAGCAAATTAATTTCTCCGTTCAGACTGCGTTCCTGCATAGCGGCAAACTTCCTCGCGTCCCCCGCTGTTCCAGAAGGTATTTCTTCGAGCCACCTGCGTCACGGTGTGCCTCTTGGTCCCATCTAGCTCTCGGTCAAATTTCGTTAAGTTCCGATCATTATTCTAGAAGTTATGGCCGCCCAAAGTTTTGATCCAAACCCGTTAATCGCCAGTTTGTGATTAATCCTAAGGGCGCCGCAAAATCCGCCTATACCGTTGAGATCGTCTCGCCGCGTTCTACGCAGTAGACATTCTCCCTTTGCCATCCCATCCTCCGAATTTTTTTATATATTTAGGCCACCGCTTGTTTGCCGCCGCCGCCGCTTTTGACGCCAGATATTTTGGTTCGCTCCGCCGTGTTGTCGCGTCCGTAGGATCATCTTGTACTGTTTTGGTCCATCTTTAGAGTTCTTTTGGTCTCCGCTTGCCGAGAAGCCCGATTCCGGCCTAAACCCGCTGCCTTTCAACCTAGCCCGTGCCGCCGGTTCGCGCCGGTTAGCCGTCCTTGGTAGCGTTCTACCGCGCCATGTCATCGCACCGACGGTCGCTACTTCGCTTCATGAAGTCTCCTATCATTGTTGACTTCCACCGTTAACGCCGCCGTTAACGCCCACCGTTAACGCTCGCTCGTTAACGCTTCGCTAACGTTCTTCCGCTAACGTTCCTCCGCTAACGCTTTGCCGACAATGTTTCACCGTTAACACTCGCCGTTAACGCTCCGTTGGTAACGTCTTGCCGTTAACATTTTGTCATTAACGCCTGTTAATGTTCCTCCATTAACGTTTTCGTTAACCGCACGTGCGCTGCGCTCCTCGTTAATGTTTCCCGTTAACGCTCCGTCGTTGCGTTTCGCCGTTAACGTTCCTCCGTTAACGTTTTGCCGCACGCCCGCTGTTAACGTTCCACCGTTAACGTTTCATCGTTAACGTTCCATCGTTAATGTTTCATCGTTAACAATTGGCTCTCTTCGCCTCGTTGTCATCGCATGCGTGTATTCTTGCACAAACCCTAGTGCGATGCCTTCACCTGTTCTATCATCATGACGTGAGCCTACTCATCGTCATATCATCTTCAAGCCGAATCAAAACCCTAACCGAAGACCGGTTTGATGAACTAAGTTTATCATGAGCCGCGTTGTTATCTTTGCAATCTTTCCCGTTGTCTCAACCGTGGTAAGACACTTGTCTTGTCTTATCCCTGAAGACCTAATCTGCCTTTAATCGGGAATTCCTTCGTGGACTTGGTCGATAGACCATTGGCCATCTGTCATACCCCTGTGCCCGATCTATCCGTCTCTCTTTTGTTTGACTGTGTCCGTTCGGTCAACAAAAGTCAACTTCGAGAATCAGTTTAGTTCACTGCGAACTAACATATCCGTATGGACCCGATCTATAGATCGAGAGCCCATATGTCGCTATCTGTCCAATCAAGATAATAACTTCGGAAGAAATATTCTTCGGAATATTATTCTTTCTTTCCCAGTTATTAATCTTTCCCTTTTCGGTGTTTTGCCGAAAGCCCGTTCTCTTTTGTCGACTCTTCGATCTAATCTGTTCGAGTTCCCAAATCTCTCCCAAGCCGTTGTGCCCAATGCTGTTCGTTCTTTATTTGGAGTTTATTCGATTTGTCTTTTGAATTGGTTTGTACTTGTGTTTGTTTAGTCGTTAGACGTGTCGTCCGGAAGTCGTTCGAACGAGCTGAGGATCGAGAAAGTGGGAGCTGAAGATCGAGGACCAAGGATCAAGGATAAAGAGTAAGGGCAGGTAAAAGTTTGCAAGGGCCAGGCAAGTTGTGCTTTGACCATGTTGATCCTATTTCGAAATCTATTTTGATTTAAACTATTGCATGCTAGATCAATTAGAAAGATACTTTGTTTAAACATGGGGGTTAGATAAATACCAATTTGCTATATGACACCTTGATTACTTAAGTATGTGCCATGACCCTTTGTCACCCTAGTTGTGGTTTACTAGTTGGACATTATTAAATTGCCAACATGGGTTTAGATCGTTGTAGTATCTTTGCTTAGACACCTTTCGTGCTCATGACATGATTTTGGATAATCAAATGCTAATATTGACTTAATGATATATTGAACCTGTTTTGGAAAAGTATCATGTGATGTTGATGGCACGTGGTGCATGGTAATCAAGCGGGGTTTGATAAATGATTTCGGCGGGGCATGTGGCAAGAGTAATCAGGTGGGCCAGTTGTGGCATTGGGGAGGTTGATTTGGTTCTTCGGGTAGTCTTGCCCTGGTCACCCTAAGGACTTAACCTTGCACGCCTGTGACCTGGGTCATACTTGCAACCACATGGCTGGAATGGGACGGCCCTAGTTGATTAAGTCGCTAAGGACTCACTTGTGGAGCCTCAGGGTGTCGATTACACCGCTTGTGTGATTGTGCGGGGAGCGTATCGTGGCCGTGGCCGGATACCCATCTAACGGTGTGTTGGTCCCATACTTCGCCTTGGCTAAGGGAAGGATGGTGTAGAGCACGAACAGGAGAGGACCACCTGTGTTGTTTGAGGCTTCCGAAAGGCTTTGTTATGATCGCTCATTCGCATACTCTTGTATGGCGATTCCACGGCCGACGTGGTGAGTGGATTGTATCTTGTGGGTAAAGTGTATAACCTCTGCAGAGTGTAAAACCTATTCGAATAGCCGAGTCCACGGATCTTGGACAATGCTCGGGATTACAATCAAGGGTTAGATTTTCTCAAAATTGAACTTGGGTTTGGAGGCGCTTTGCCTATGGAAAAGTGATAATTGGTTAAGGATGTGGAATGGTTTATACGAAACAAGCGTGAAAGTATTACTATTATTATCTGCTTTACCGCTTTTACAATCTATTATGAATATTTGTGAATGCTGTTTATTGCAAAACAACCCCTTCACCGTCATTTGGAATAAGCCATGCATATAGCTATTAGACTTGCATTCAGGCATGACTTGCTTGAGTGCTTTATGTACTCACCCCTTGCAAACAAACAATCACCGGTGAGCAAAAGTCTACATCGTCGAAGAAGAAGAAGTTCCGTGAGAAGGCGATTATCTAGGAGTCGAACCGCTCGCTGTTGCCTGTGGCGTATTGATGGGATTCACCGATGTTCTTCGCTCCGGCCGCTTATTTGGAGTTGAAGCCGTCAGGGTTTCACAAATGTAAGGTTGACCTTAAGGTCGCTCAATAGTTTATATTCTATTATTGAGTTATTTTTACTATTCCATTGTGTATGATTGTGATATTCATCTATGTTGAGACTGTGCACTAGCGTGATCCTGGACTAGTGCTGAATACACAGAGGGTCCGGATTTGCAAATTCGGGTCCCGACAGAGGTGGTATCAGAGCCATACCGATCGTAGGACTTGACCCTAGATAGATTGGCCGTCTTTAGGAGCTTCAAAATTATTTTCTAAAGAGAAAATTTAACTTGAAAGAATAATACATTCTTGACTTATCTTATTCTTCTATTCTTTCCTCTTTGTGAAAGTTTTATCCTTCCCTTCGATTTAAATGGAAATCTTACCTCGAGTTGTTCGAATAGTTAACGATGTTTCACACTTAAGGAGAAAGTAATCGTATGTCGCCGTCAACCTCAAGATCATGAAGTAAGGGATCGTCGCTCGAAGAGAAGTGGATCGATGAAGTGTTCTAGAAGCTTGAAGAACCAGTGCTTAGTAGTAAGTTGAGACTCATGTGTGAGAGTCGCGTCTCTTAAGATAGGAGTGTTACCCTTTTAGACTCTAGATTATTGTGTGCTTAGGAATTTGGTTCTTTCTTGTTTGCTGAGTGTGCAGTATGTGTTGCAAAGCTTGTAGGCTTGGATAAGCAACCATACCAAGTTCTTAATAATGTTTGTATAAGTTTTTGGGTTAAACCTGCTCCCCTGCAATAGGACTCTTGAACCTCATCTATGCTTTTTCCCTCTTACCTAAAACCTTGGAGTGGACAAAAGATGGAAAGGACCAACTACAGCAGTGACTTTGAGGCAGTTCAAGTCAGTTCAGTTGCTACTCATCGTGTCGTTGATAAAGCGAGATAGTGACCAGCGATGCGTCCACTATACCAACCGTGACAATTCAACACTTGGATCAGCTTTGTCACTACCTGCACTCAGCTCATACAGATGATGGTGCAACAGATGAATGTTATCGGTGCCAAAATCAACCCCTCCACCACTAAAGTCGTAACCTCCTGTTTCACGATCAAAGTTTGCCTTGTTCATAAAGACTAAAACCACCCACGTTTGATGGATTAGCCACTCTCAAAGACGGAGAAATATGGCTTCGTGTCATAGAAGAGAAGCTTGCTTGGGTACAATGTGAAGATGAGGAGAAGGTCCCCTGTGCTACTTGCCAGTTAAAAGGAGATGCATTAGTCTTGAGGAAAGGTTTCTACGCCACCTCGGAAGATGGACATATTATCACTTGGTTGGAATTTGCCCCTGCCCTTCATCAGTTTGTTGCGTCATCAGAAGATAGTGTGACTACCGCAAGTTCGTGAGAAGAGTACAACCCTCGCACCTAATACCATACCGAGATGTTGTTCTTTGAAGTGTTGTCAACCAAACAAGTTAGAAGACCGTGCATGCATCCGATGTGGAGAAATAGGATACACCGCGATGAACATGCAATCAATTGTTCCAGCTGTGAAGGAAGCCATTTACCCGGAGAATGTCCTATGCGCAATATCACCTGCTATCTTTGCGAAGGTCGTGATCATTGCCCAGCTCAATGTCCCTTAGATCCAATAGTGAACGCTGTGACTCGGCATCAGCGAGAGGATTTTCGAGTTGTCATTGCTCAAGTGTTAGTAAAAAGAGAAGGATTGTCATCCGCACCAGCTATGCCACGTGAAGAAAAGAAGAAGAAGCATGTCAACCCTATCCATCTACCTCAGGAAATAAGTGATACTTGGTCACCATGGAATTGTTTCTTGTGTGATAAATGAGGTCATTGGCCTAGAGAATGCCCCACCAACCCGACACGATGACCCAAACGTTCATGTTACAACTGTGAAAGTGAGTGGTAGGACTATGGAAGCAACTTGCTTAAGGAGTCAGTTGAAGCAAGAAGAATTGGTTAACAAGACCCCTGATCCAGAAGATGAATGCAAGGAATTGGAAGACCACAGCAAGCGTCGGAAAGTTGGTCAATGAGGACCACCGCAACAGCGAATGAGGAGTGCCCCTCAACAACTCAGCTGCCATACTACTCGGACTTTGTTCAAGACACCTTCACCTGTGCTTCGCCCCGATGGTCAGAGTTTCCATAACATCAACCTAGTGAAAAGTTCTCAAGGAAGAAGCCTGGTTTCTAGAGTCTGCTTTGCCTACCGTCAGCCAGGATATTTTTCTAATCACTGCTCTCAGAAGAAAGTGGTCACCGCTGATCGCATCGATCTCAGCTCTGCCCTACCAAGATTAGTGCCATGTCAGGAGGAAGCCAACGGATGTCAGTCAAGTGTTGCTTCAGATGCAATGAGCCGGGACACTTTGATAATAGTTGTCCTAGGAGAAAAGATATTTTATCTGCCCACTTCAATCCTAGTCCTTCACCTACCGAGACACTTACGTTAGAAAGTGAATTGTGAAGGAGTATTCAGTTGATACAGAGTTTCAGTCAAAGAATCAAGCCGACAAAGATAGTGCCAGACCAACCGGAATGCTATTCAAGTCTTGTCGAAGACCACGTAATTGCAAGTAAGCTTTGTTGTCAGATACAGCTTGTCCAATTTATAGAAGAAGCAGAAAAATCAAGTGTTCAGGAACAGAAGCAAGGAGCCTATCAATGGAGTTGCCAGAAACGTCAGCATGAGTGCCTGAGATGTTCAAGAATTTCCGACAAAGAAGGTATCAAGATTTTCCGTAGAAGAAGTGCCTTGTGCCCGAAAAGCAGACACAGTTGGAGTCAGTGGACTTGTAAAAGGACCTCATCAGCAAGGAGCAGCCTGCAAAATTTTGGATGTTACCAAGCGTTTGTTCAAGCGACCCCCATCGGTGTGTAGTTGCTTGGAAGTTCGAGGAAGCTCAAGAGTTGAGTCCTCGAACCTAATTCTATAGTCGACCCTGAATCTCGGGGGCGAGATTACGTTAAGGGAGATTTGTAACATCTCAAAATTTGAGTTTTCAAAAATTTTGGTTTAGTTTAGCTTCCCCAAAATTTTCGTTGATTTTCTCGCGTTTATGAAGCTTGATTTGAATTTTCTAAAAGCTAAAACAATTTAATTTGATTATTCTAAACCTCAAATAAAATTTATTTTATTTTATTTGGATTCCGTGTGTTTCAAGAAGTTCTTCTGTAATTTTTGAGATTTTTCGGAGCTCGTTTGCTATTTATTGGATTTATTCGGAATCGTTTTGTATTAAGCCCTTTTGTTAAAATTAATAAATTATTTGGAAAGTTTGTATAAAGTTTTGTTGAAAATGTTTTATTTGAGTTGGAAATGTCTCAAAATATTTTCTGGAATTTTTCTAGAATTTTTCCGTGTTTTTATTGCCTCTAGTGATTTATTTGATTTATTGGAATTGTTTTTATTCGAAAATGGGTTGGAAATTCCGAAAATGCTTTGGGCCAAATATTCTCTCCTCCCACCGGGCCACCCCGCCAGCCGGCCCAGCCCACCGCAGCCACCCCCTCCCTCCTCCACGCGCGCCTGGGCGGCGGCCCGCCGCCTTTCCACGCGCGCGCTCCTGGGCCAACGCCCTCACGTTGGGCCGCACGCCAGCAGGCCACGCCTGGGCCAGGCCAGCGCCCCCGCTGCCACGTGTCGGTCTCCCGATCGGCCACGTCGCCCGGATCCGATTCATGCACGGTAAGTGCTCGATAAAATGCCCAAACCGACCCAAACACCTCCAAACACGTCCAAACTTGATTTTTCTTGATCTAGCCTCTTCCCCAAACTTATATAAGTGCTCCTAGACCCTCTCCCACGCGCCCCTAGCCACAGATTATTCTCCAAAACTCCGAGATCCATCCAATGTCGCCTGAACGTCGCCCAACGCCGGCCGAACTTTGGAGCCGCGTCCCGGGCAACTCGTCGACTCTTTTCGAGATCCGTCTTCTCCGTGGTGTGCCACAAGGTACCATCTACTTGCTGTCCAAAATTCAGCCAATTTGGTCCACGGGATCAAAAGTTACGGCCGTTTCAATCTCGAATCTTGCCGAGGCCATAACTCCCTCAATTTTTCGAGTTTGACGGTGAAATTTTTTGTGTAGACTCCTGGGGATGTCCTCTACAGGATGCACATCTTGCCCCAAGGTTTTGCCCTCTGGATTTGGCGCAGCAAATTAATTTCTCCGTTCAGACTGCGTTCCAGACAGCGGCAAACTTCCTCGCGCGTCCCCCGCTGTTCCAGAAGGTATTTCTTCGAGCCACCTGCGTCACGGTGTGCCTCTTGGTCCCATCTAGCTCTCGGTCAAATTTCGTTAAGTTAAGATCATTATTATAGAAGTTATGGCCGTCCAAAGTTTTGATCCGAAACCCGTTAATCGCCATTTTGTGATTAATCCGGAAGGGCGCCGCAAAATCCGCCTATACCGTTGAGATCGTCTCGCCGCGTTCTACGCAGTAGACATTCTCCCTTTGCCATCCCATCCTCCGAATTTTTTTATATATTTAGGCCACCGCTTGTTACCGTCGCTGGGCCGCTTTTGACGCCGCATATTTTGGTTCGCTCCGCCGTGTTGTCGCGTCCGTAGGATCATCTTGTACTGTTTTGGTCCATCTTTAGAGTTCTTTTGGTCTCCGTTTGCCGAAGCCCGATTCCGCCTAAACCCGTCGTCTTTCAACCTAGCTCGTGCCGCCGGTTCGCGCACCGTTAGCCGTCCCTGGTAGCGTTCTCTACCGGCCATGTCATCGCACCGACGGTCGCTACTTCGCTTCATGAAGTCTCCTATCATTGTTGACCTCCACCGTTAACGTTGGCGGTTAACGTTCCACGTGCGCGTTACTGCGGGTGCGTTACGCGATGCGTTTCCCGTTGCGTTCTTCCGTTAACGTTCCTCCGCTAACGTTTTGCCGACAATGTTTCACCGTTAACACTCTGTCGTTAACGCTCCGTTGGTAACGTCTTGCCGTTAACGTTTTGTCATTAACGCTCTGTTAATGTTCCTCCATTAACGTTTCGTCGTTAACGCTTCGTCGTTAACGCTCCTCCGTTAATGTTTCCCCGTTAACGCTCCGTGCGTTTAACGCTTGCGTTAACGTTCCTCCGTTAACGTTTTGCCGTTAACGCTCCGTCGTTAACGTTCCACCGTTAACGTTTCATCGTTAACGTTCCATCGTTAATGTTTCATCGTTAACAATTGGCTCTCTTCGCCTCGTTGTCATCGCATGCGTGTATTCTTGCACAAACCCTAGTGCGATGCCTTCACCTGTTCTATCATCATGACGTGAGCCTACTCATCGTCATATCATCTTCAAGCCGAATCAAAACCCTAACCGAAGACCGGTTTGATGAACTAAGTTTATCATGAGCCGCGTTGTTATCTTTGCAATCTTTCCCGTTGTCTCAACCGTGGTAAGACACTTGTCTTGTCTTATCCCTGAAGACCTAATCTGCCTTTAATCGGGAATTCCTTCGTGGACTTGGTCGATAGACCATTGGCCATCTGTCATACCCACGTGCCCGATCTATCCGTCTCTCTTTTGTTTGATCAGTGTCCGCTCGGTCAACAAAAGTCAACTTCGAGAATCGCTTTAGTTCATGCGAACTAACATATCCGTATGGACCCGATCTATAGATCGAGAGCCCATATGTCGCTATCTGTCCAATCAAGATAATAACCCGGAAGAAATATTCTTCGGAATATTATTCTTTCTTTCCCAGTTATTAATCTTTCCCTTTTCGGTGTTTTGCCGAAAGCCCGTTCTCTTTTGTCGACTCTTCGATCTAATCTGTTCGAGTTCCCAAATCTCTCCCAAGCCGTTGTGCCCAATGCTGTTCGTTCTTTATTTGGAGTTTATTCGATTTGTCTTTTGAATTGGTTTGTACTTGTGTTTGTTTAGTCGTTAGACGTGTCGTCCTAAGTCGTTGAGCAGTGAGGATCGAAAGTGGGAGCTGAAGATCGAGGACCAAGGATCAAGGATAAAGAGTAAAGGACAGTAAAAGTTTGCAAGGGCCAGGCAAGTTGTGCTTTGACCATGTTGATCCTATTTCGAAATCTATTTTGATTTAAACTATTGCATGCTAGATCAATTAGAAAGATACTTTGTTTAAACATGGGGGTTAGATAAATACCAATTTGCTATATGACACCTTGATTACTTAAGTATGTGCCATGACCCTTTGTCACCCTAGTTGTGGTTTACTAGTTGGACATTATTAAATTGCCAACATGGGTTTAGATCGTTGTAGTATACTGCTTAGACCTGCTACGTGCTCATGACATGATTTTGGATAATCAAATGCTAATATTGACTTAATGATATATTGAACCTGTTTTGGAAAAGTATCATGTGATGTTGATGGCACGTGGTGCATGGTAATCAAGCGGGGTTTGATAAATGATTTCGATCGGGCATGTGGCAAGAGTAATCAGGTGGGCAGTTGTGGCATTGGGGATGTTGATTTGGTTTTTCGTAGTCTTGCCCTGGTCACTCTAAGGACTTAACCTTGCAAGCCTTTGAACTGGGTCATACTTGCAACCACATGGCTGGAATGGGACGGCCCTAGTTGATTAAGTCGCTAAGGACTCACTTGTGGAGCCTCGAGTGTCGATTACACCGTTTGTGTGATTATGCGGGGAGCGTATCGTGGCCGTGGGCCGGATACCCATCTAACGGTGTGTTGGTCCCATACTTCGCCTTGGCTAAGGGAAGGGATGGTGTAGAGCAAACGCGAACCGGAGAGGACCACTGTGTTGTTTGAGGCTTCCGAAGGCTTTGTTATGATCGCTCATTCGCATACTCTTGTATGGCGATTCACTACCGACGTGGTGAGTGGATTGTATCTTGTGGGTAAAGTGTATAACCTCTGCGAGTGTAAAACCTATTCGAATAGCCGAGTCCACGATCTTGGACAATGCTCGGGATTACAGTCAAGGGTTAGATTTTCTCAAAATTGAACTTGGGTTTGGAGGCGGTTGCCTATGGAAAAGTGATAATTGGTTAAGGATGTGGAATGGTTTACTTCAAACAAGCTGTGAAAGTATTACTATTATTATCTGTTTTACCGCTTTACAATCTATTATGAATATTTGTGAATCTTGTTTATTGCAAAACAACCCTTCAAACTGTCATTTGGAATAAGCCATGCATATAGCTATTAGACTTGCATTCATTGCATGACTTGCTGAGTGCTTTATGTACTCACCCCTTGCAAACAAACAATCACCGGTGAGCAAAAGTCTACATCGTCGAAGAAGAAGAAGTTCCGTGAGAAGGCGATTATCTAGGAGTCGAACCCTCGCCGATTGCTCGTGGCGTATTGATGGGATTCACCGATGTTCTTCGTTCCGCCGCTTATTTGGAGTTGAAGCCGTCAGTGGTTTCACAAATGTAAGGTTGACCTTAAGGTCGCTCAATAGTTTATATTCTATTATTGAGTTATTTTTACTATTCATTTGTGTATGATTGTGATATTCATCTATGTTGAGGCCTGTGTGCACTAAGCGTGATCCTGGACTAGTCTTTGAATACACGGAGGGTCCGGATTTGCAAATTGGTCCCGGCCTTCTATTCAGTGAGCTGCCACCTGCGGCTTCGCGACGGGTCCATGTCGCGCTACATCCCGCTGGATTGCCGGTCCAGCTGGAGGGATTGGCGCGAAGAGTGGCTGTACGTCGAGGACGACAGCGGCATTGAAATCTTGGAGCTTCCGATCGGTCCGTGATCGACAACATCAAGCCCAGGGGGCCCAGGTGGCGAGACTCCCAGAGCTCGGCGATGCTAGCCCGCGTCGACCAGTTGCGGGCGGCGGGCCTGACAGGGGCCATGGTAATCCGGGACTTCGTCATCCGGAGGCTATGCCCCTTGCGCCGCCGCGCCCGCCCGGCCTGGCAGTTCATGGGCGCAAACGACGGGACTCGGAGTATCGTTGGAGGTAACCCTTTTTACCTTGCCCTTCTTTTTTATTGGTTGAATCTGGTGCTAACAGTGTTTCTGCCTCCCGGGGCTTTCCTCTTCTTCTTCTTCGTTGCCAGCCGCCGGGAACCTGGCTCCCGACGTGGTCGACCGGTGGATGGCGCAGCTCGGCTTTGTCAATCCCGTCCCGCCATTTCCGGAGGGCGCGGTTCCGCTCTGCCAGTTATCGCCGGGGGAGCGCGCGGCGATAATCCGTGCCCTGCCGTCGATGGACGCCATGGGCACGCCCGACGTGACACGCCGGGCACCTTTGACAATCCGGGACCCTCCTCCTACCGGTGGTCAGGGGAGGGGTGATCAAGCGAGATGTAGACGTCCGGACGACGACGATGCCAACGGTGGCCGTTCCCAAAGGCCCCGCCTTCTGGGCTCGGCCGGGGCGGGATCTTCTGCAGCGGCCGTGGGGGCTTCTTCCGCCGCAGCGGCCGGCTCCTCGGCGGTGGCGGGAAGCCGTCGGCCGCCGGAATCTGTCCTCCCTCGCCCCGTTGGTGGCGACAATGGTGGGCAACGACCACCGCCTTTAACCGCCGGCGCTTCACGACGCGCCGCCGCCCGTGGGGACGAGCCTGCCTTCGCCGCCCGTGGCGGCGAGCCTTCCTCCGCCGCCGCCGCCCGTGGCGGCGAGCCTTCCTCCTCCGCCGCCGCTCGTGGCGGCGAGCCTTCCTCCGCTAGGACCGGCGCCGGTAGCGCCGCGTGGGGGGCTGGTCCTTACTCTAAGAGTGCCTCGATTCCCGAGGCCGTCACCTAGGTACTCACTTAAGAAAGCACATGCAATATGAAAATTAGGTCCCTACGAACTGTATCTTACCGTTACTTCTTTCCCTTTTTCAGGGTTCCCCCCTCGGGTATTCCTGCCGCCCAAGCCGGGGGCGATCCAGGCGCCGTGGCTGCAGGAGGTGCGCCACCTGGGGTCGCCGATCCCCAGGACGAGCAGGTGGAGGGGGGCGATCCCCATGCGGTTGCTGCTGCCGCCGTCGTTCAGGACCTAGGCCCGCTCGGCCCCGTGCCCACCCCAGATCCCCCCACCGCCTCCGTTCCTTCGGCAGACGTGGATGCTCTGCTGGCGGCTCTTAGCGAGCTCTACTCCAACACGAGCACTCGTTTGGTGACAAGCAGGGAGCGGCTCACGGAGGCGGCAGCCGAAATCAACCGCCTCCGCAAGGAGGTGGAAGATTTACGCGAACGGGGAGAGGGGTTGGAGGTGCAGCTGCGGCGGGAGCAAGGCGCCCGCCGCATCGAAGAGCTCGCCGCGGAGCTGGAGGCGGAAAGGGTCGACCGGGCCCAGTCGGAGGTGGACACCATAGAGATGCTGCGCCACGCCTTCGACCGGACGGTGGCCAGTCTTGCTCCACTGGGGCTGGAGCAGTTGGGTCCGCGGGAGGAGAGGCCGCGGCACTACGCATTCTGCCTCGGCCGGATCAAGGACTTCCTCACGCACCGTCGCCGCTCTATCGCCCGGTCCGGTCCAGAGGGACGTGCAATGCGGCGGCAGCGAGTTCGTCTTTGGCTTCTTTGTGCGGCCCGCGATCCCAACTTCGATCCCGCGGCCACGGTCTAGGGAATTGAAGGTGACTGGGTGCAGGCGGAGGAGCGGGTCCACGACGCCTCCGAGCAGGTCGCCGCACAGCTGGCGATGGAGAATCCCCAGATGGAGGCCGCTGCGGAGGACGTGGCGATGAGGCTGGACGTCGACCCGGTTGAGGAGGACGTGGCGGCTGCCGAAGCGGCAGCGGAGGACGAGGAGGATCCCCAAAGGCGTAGTTTTTTTTCTTTTAGCTTTTGCACTGTAAAGACCTTAGGCATAAAACATTTTACATGAAAGCAGGAGCACGAGTTCCCGCTATGTCGCTTAAAGTTTACTTTTTACCCTAATCTTTTCGGTTCTGCGCGAGCCAACACATGGCCGCTTAAAGACTTAAGGTCTTGTGCCAGGGAATCACTTTCCTCGAACCCCTTGCCTCAGCAAAATTTTGACTCCCAGATAGCCTCTAGGGAACGAGCGCTTAGTGAGTCGAGGCAGAACCTTAGGTTTTTGGCAGTGGTGCTCAAGTCGCCGGCCCCCACGGGGACACCCGGAGTGTCATGACCGTGCTGGGGATCATGCTGAACTAGCCATCCAATCATCCATTCCTGCACGCCGCTCTCACTTAGCGATACCGCCTTTGCTATTGGGGCTTTCTTTGAGGCTGCGAAGTCTGGAGGCAAGTGCCCCGGCACTACCCGACAGAGGACAAGAAACCAAAAAGAGGGCAGGAAGGATAACTATTTCGGACGAGGGAAATGAGTACTTAATTTCAAACAGAAGGCCTCCCCCGACCCGCGGTGGAGAGGAAGACACACTCCAGCCGGTCGGGAGCGGGCACAGGACTTACAACCGATCAAGGGTAGAACTTGCGCAGATTTTCTATAATGCAGGAGTTCGCGATTCTTCGCCCGTCTTGATGGCCAGCTGGCCCGCCACTGGGGCGAGAGGCGAGACCACTATGAAGGGTCCCTCCCCTTTGGGAGAGCAGTTTATGCGACCGACGGCATGCGGCTGGATTCTTAGCCAAGACCAGGTCGCCGCGCGATGTTCTCTCGTTGACCTGGGAGGCGTGGTATCGCCTGAGACTTTGCTGGTACTTCGCGGCTCTCAGGGCCACCTGATCCCGCGCCTCTTCCAGGAGGTTGACGTCGTCTCGGCGTAACTCCTCCTGGTCTTCTTCTCTGACGCCGCGGCAGTGGCGACCCGGCTCTAGCTCCGAGGGGAGAAACGCACCGCACACCAGGAAGAAAGGGGTTTCCCGGTGGCCGGTGAGGTGGTCGGCGACCACAACACTGCCGGGAGTTCCTCAACCCATCGGGCTCCACACTTGTGGAGTCGATCGAACGTCCGCGTCTTGAGGCCCTTCAGCACCAGCGTGTTGGCCCGTTCGACTTGGCCGTTGCTCTTGGGATGGGCGACCGAGGCAAAGCAGACCTTGGTGCCCATTTCCTCGCAGAAGTCCAGAAAGGCTGTATTTGGTGAATCGAGTGCCGTTGTCGGTGATGATGCGGTTGGCGACCCCGAAGCGGGTGAAAATCCCTTTGATGAACTTGACTGCAGCTGCGGCGGTGATAGATCTTACTGCCTCGGCTTCCACCCACTTAGTGAATTTGTCGATGGCGACATACAGGTGGGTGTAGCCCCTTGTGGCTCGCGGGAACGGGCCCAGGATATCTAGCCCCCAGACCGCGAAGGGCCAAGAGAGCGGAATAGTTTGCAGGGCCTGGGCTGGTTGGTGAATCCGCTTGGCGTGCAACTGACACGCTTCACATCTCCTCACCAGCTCGCAGGCATCCTGGAGGGCGGTCGGCCAGTAGAACCCTTGACGGAAAGCCTTTCCCGCCATCGTTCGTCCGGACACGTGGCTCCCGCACACGCCTCCATGGATATTGGAGAGCAGGCCGCTCCCCTCATCCCGAGTGATGCACTTCAGAAGAATTCCCTTCTTACCCCTGGCCCAGGTCCCGCCCACCAGGGTGTAGCACTTGGCCTTCGTGCTAGCTTCTCTCACGACGCATCATCGCCGGGGCACACTTGATCCCGTAGGTAGGCCAGGATCGGATCCATCCAAGTGCCTTCCCGGTCAAGCACAGCGACCACGAGGTGGTCGTCCGGGTACTCCGCCTGGCTAGGCGTTTCCGCCGGAACCACTTTCCCTCCAGGGGTGAGGGCTGAAGCGGCATCACCATCGTCCCTGCCAGAAACGGGGGCTGCGATAGATGGTCGTGGAAGCCTTTCTTCAAAGACCCCGACCGGCACAGGAGATCTGGTTGAGGCGAGCTGGGCGAGCTCGTCCGCCAGATGGTTGTCGCGCCGGGGGATGTGAGTATACCCCAACCCTTCGAAATGCCTTTCCAACTTCCTGACCTCCGCCAGGTACGCCGCCATGACGGGGTCAGGACAAGAGAAATCTTTCCTTGCCTGATTGACGACCAGCAGGGAGTCGCCCTTTACTTGCAGGCGCCGGACGCCGAGGGCTGCGGCGGCCCGGAGCCCAGCCAGTAAACCCTCATACTCGGTGACATTGTTAGTGGCCTTGAAGTCGAGGATGACCACGTACTTGAGAAGGTCCGCGGTCGGAGAGACCAGGAGAACCCCAGCCCCCGCGCCTTCAAGCCTGAAGGACCCGTCGAAGAAGAGCGTCTAGGGGGAGGGCGCGGGGACCTCAGTGGCTTCGGGCCCAGCGGGAGTCCACTCGACGACGAAGTCCGCCAGCCTTTGACTCTTTATCGCGGTACGAGGAGCGAACTTGACACCGAACTCCCCCAGCTCGACGGACCACTTTGCGATGCGGCCCTCTACTTCTCTATTGTGGAGGATCTCGCGCAGAGGGTATGAGGAGACCACTGTGATCTCTCTCCCTTGAAAATAGTGCCGCAACTTTCTTGACGCCACCACCACAGCATAAGCCATCTTCTGAGCCTGAGGGTACCTTGTTTCTGCTGGCCAGGCAAGACCTTGCCGATAAAATAGACTGCCGTTGGACACCTTCCCGCTCCGCCACCAAGACCGCTCACCGTAGAGAGGGCCGCCGCCACATACAATAGTAGCGGTTCGGCCGGCTCAGGGGCAACCAGTACCGGGGGGGAGGAGAGGTACTTCTTCAGATCTTCGAACGCTTGTTGTGCTTCAGGGGTCCACTCGAACGAGTTGGTCTTCTTCAACAGCTTGAACAGCGGCAGGCTTTTCTCCCCTAGCCGAGCTATGAACCGGCCAAGGGAGGCCAGCCGGCCAGTCAAGCATTGCAGTTGCTTGAGGCGGGTAGGCTGCTGCATCCGCTCAATTGCTTCTATCTTTTCTGGGTTGACGTCGATCCCGCGGCTGGAGACCAAGAACCCAAGCAGCTTCCCAGATGAAACACCAAACACACACTTCTCGGGATTCAACTTTACACAGTATTCTCTGAGGCGAGAGAAAGTCTCATCTAGGTCCTGGACAAGCTCATCGGCCTTCTTCGTTTTTACTACCAGATCGTCAACATACACTTCGAGGTTCCTACCTATTTGGGGCCGAAACATAATGTGCATGGCCCGCTGATAGGTGGCTCCGGCGTTCTTCAACCCAAAGGGCATCCTGACGTAGCAGTACACACCGAGGGGGGTCACGAAGGCGGTCTTCTCCTCGTCTTCCTGCGCCATACTGATCTGATGATACCCGGAGTAGGCGTCGAGGAAGCACAGGGCTTCACACCCTGCCGTGGAATCGACGACGGTATCTATCCGCGGCAGGGGGTACGGGTCCTTGGGGCAGGCTTTATTGAGGTCGGTGAAGTCGATGCACATTCGCCACTTCCCGTTGGACTTCTTTACGAGCACGGGGTTGGCCAACCACTCCGGATAGGTGGCCTCCCGCACAATTCTGGCAGACAAAAGTTTTTCCACCTCGTCCCGAATGGCGTTCTGCCGCTCTGGCGCCTGCCGCCGAATCTTTTGTCGAACCGGGTGCGCTCCTGGGAGCGTTGCCAATCGGTGCTCGATCACCTCCCTAGGGACCCCGGTCATTTCTGATGGTTCCCATGCGAACACATCCAGGTTAGACCGGAGGAAGGTGACGAGTGCGTCTTCCTATTTGGCGCTGAGGTCGGTGCCGATCTTGACAACCTTGCCCGAGCCCTCCTCACCCACGGGGACCACCTTCGCCTCACCTGAAAGCCTAGGTGGAGCACGGGTCTTGGCCGAGGGGGGGCCCTGGCTGTCGTCCTTATCGCGCGCCGAGCAGGTGGTGCCGGCCAGGTCCTGCAGCTGCTTGCTTAGACGCAGGGCTTCCAGTCTATCCAGCTTCACCGTAATTGGACCCCCAGGCCCCGGAATCTTCACCAGCATGTAAGCGTAATGAGCGACCGCCATGAACTTGACCAAGGCCGGGCGGCCAAGCAAGGCGTTGTACGGGAGGTCGAAGTCGGCGACCTCAAAGTCGACCAACTCCGTCCGGAAGTTCTCCGCGCTTCCGAACATAACAGGCAACCGGACCTGCCCTAGGGGCAATAGGCCCACCCCGGAGGCGACCCCGTAGAAGAGTGGGGCTGGGCGCAGCTCCTCATACGGTATCTGGAGCGCTTGGTACGCTCCAACCGACAGCAGGTTGATGGCGCTACCTCCATCAACAAGGACTCGCCCGAGCTTCGCGTTGCGGACCGTGGGGGAGACCACGATCGGCAGATGGCTCGGACCGGAAACATTCTCCGGGTGGTCGGCCTGACTGAAAGTGATCGGTTGCTCCGACCATTTCAGCGGCCTACTCGCCCAGAGGGTGATACGGTGGCACACACCTGCCTCAGATCTCGCTTGTACTGCGAGTTCGATGAGTAGGTGGCCGAGCCACCGTGGATAAACGCCACCGTATGCTCCGCCTGTTGGAAGGCCAGAGGAGCTGAGTCTTCGTCGTCTTCGCCTCCGCGGTCTTTCTCGCATCTCTTCTTGAGCCGCCTGTCCACCAATTTGGACACCACTTGGCATTCTTCCAAGTCGTGCCCACTTGTGCGATGGATGGGGCAATAGGGCTTGCCGCCATTATCTTCGCGACGGGGCGAGCGACGATCCCTGCGATCGCCGCGTCGGTCCCGGCACTCATCCCTTCGATCCTGGTCATCACGACGCCGGGATTTGGTTTCCGGCTCGACGACTAGGACTTCCCTGGCAGTGGCCTCCTTCCGCTTCTTCTTCTTCTTCTTGCGATCGGAGGATTTCGAGGTGCCGGCGTCACCGGAGTCGGTGCGCCTCGTTGCGCACTTCCGAAGCTTGGTACGCCTCGCACACTTGTGCGCCAGGGAGAACAACCCAGATGTGGTTGAGATGGTGCGGGTAGCCATCTTCTCCCGCATCTTCTGATCCCGGACCCCCCTCCGAAACGCGATGATCACCGACTGCTCGGAGATTCGGGGGATTGTATTGGCGATGGCTAAACCGGCCGGATGAACTCTCTCGTGACTCCTCCGTCTGCTCTCCAGAGCGTGGAGGTCATCCTCCACGCCCGGTTGAGTGTAGGAGCCCTGAAAGTTGGCGACGAAGATGTCACACAGCTCCTCCCACGAGTGCACGGAGCCTCGCGGGAGGTTGAGTAGCCAAGATCGGGCGGAGCCCGTCACCCGATGTCGGGAGGCGCTGGCCATAACTTCCTCGGACCCTCTCAGTCAGCGCACCACTGTGGTATAGATTTGTAGGAACTCCTCAGGGTTAGTGGTGCCGTCGTACTTCTCGATGGAGGCGGGGCGGAATCTCCCCGGCCATGCGGCTTGCCGGAGGCGGAGAGCGAACGCCTGGCATCCAACGTTAGTCAAAACCGGTCAGAACCTAGTAAACCGGGACTAAACCGGTCAACAGGGCTTTGGATCGGCCAAACTGGTCAATCTAGTCAAAACTGGTTGAATTGGGCTGTGTTCAAATCGCCTGGCTCAGTCAGACGTGATTTGGTCCAACCAACTACAGTCGGGCTTGGTTGTTTGTGGGCTTAAAACTAGCTTTGGCTATCATAAAGCCAGTAGGCCTCTCAAAATGGGTCAACTTTTAAGACATTTTTGGTATAAGTCAGAAACCACATATAACTAGCAAAAGCTAGAAATTAAAATTAGGGTGGTATGTACTTTTGCAACTTATTGCGAAGGGAAATTAACTGTTTGCCAAACGGCCTCTTATAAAAATCTACATATGCTTTTCGGCATACAAAGCCAAAAAAATAACTTTTTAGAAAAGTTATAGCTCCCCTAAACAGGCCCCTAGGTGGCTTGGCTCGACCAGCTAAGCATAGTGCTGGGCACAACATTATTTTTCTTCTCGACATGGCTTGAAACAGAAGGAGAGGGGATGAAATGCCCAAAGAATTTCAAAACCCTAATTCAAACCCTAATTGCATTTTAATCGTGTTCATGAGTTCTTGATTCTTATTCTTGGAACTAACGTGGGATTGGATGGGAGTGGTTGGAACACTTACCTGGCTCCCTCGAACCGCCGGATCGTCGTCACGTCCCGTCGCGCGTCACCATCGTCTTGTCGCCCATCTCCTCTGCCTCGCCTCGCCAGCCGAGCTCAACTACTCCTCTCTCCCTCCCGGTCGCCACGCGCGTCACGCCCGCGTCACCATTGGAGCTGCTCCCGTCACGTCGTCCCCATCGCGGTCGGTCCGCTCGCATCACGCCGACCCGTCTTCTCCGCGTGCGTCAGCTTCGTGCCGACCCCGCTGCTTCGTCACCTCGCCGTCCCCTCCGTCGCGGTCGTCACCCACGCCACTCGCTCACCTGCTCCCCCTCCGTGCCCATGCCTCCACCCCTGCCGCCCACGGCTATAAAAGCCCTCGCCACGCCCGTGCCCTTGAGCTCGCCCTTCTTCTCCTTTGGGGTGAGATCCCAAATCACCCCCCTCGTCTTTTTCCCCTTCGGCCAAAAGCCTCCCAGCCGCCTCGACTCCCTGTTCTCCCCCCAATCCCCGAACCCTAGCTACCCCCTCGCCTCTCGCCCCTTTGTCTCCCCACCGAGATCCCCGCCCCCTTCTTCCTCTCCCCCAACACCGACGACCACCTCGTCGCCTGTTGAACCACCGCTGTTCTCACCTCCGGCCTCGCCCCTCGCCCGGCTGGACTCGCCCGCCGCCACCCACAGCCGAACGCTAACCCCTAAGCAAACCCTAGCGACGCGCGCCCCACCTTTTCTTTCCCTCGGCCGTGGGCCGGCCCACGTGCCACGCGCGTAGGTCCCCTGGTAGGCCGACTAGGCCGAATTCGGCCGGCCCGATTTCCCTTTTCTTCCTTTTGTTTTTAATTGTTTTCCTTTTTTGGATTTTCCTTTAATCCGAAAATTCCAAAAAGATCCAAAAATTCTCCAAAATCCCATAAATACACTATCCATAATCGTTTCGAGCCACTGAGTCCAAATACGACCTCCGTTTCGCCGTTTGAAGTCCACAAAATTTCGAAACACCCAAAGTGCCCCGAACCCTCTCTGGCCCTTTCTCTCTCAATTTCTTTTTATTTCTCATTTTCTTGTTTTTCTCTTTTCTTTTCTTTATTGCTTTGTTCGTTTATTTATCGCTCGATTGTTGTGCGCTAGATCCGAGCAACTATCGGAACCCGTCCTGGAGCGGTACGAGGAGCCGGAGTAGGAGCCGGACGCGATCGGCACCAAGTTCAACTACATCAACGACGACCTAGGACTCCCCCTCGCCTCGCAAGGCAAGCCGCACTCCTTGAACATGTTGAACCCATGATAATATTGTAGTATTAATTTTTTTGATATTGCATTATGTTAGTATGTTAAATGCTAGAAATCTTTATTTTAGAATGCCATGAAGACAAAGTTAGTACCTAGCTTGATTAAAGCCCCACTTTGTATTATTGTGCCTTATTTCCTTTGCAAACCTTAGACTTAGCTATTGAACCTCGTATGCTATTAGATAATTATTTAGTCGAACAATAAAAAACTTTGTGTATTAAAATAAAACCATCAAGCGGAGGCTTGGTGTAGTCTATATTAAAAAATTATGCTACGGTGAGAGGACTTTGGCGGGAAAACCACTAGATGGCTACGTGCCCGATCGTCAACCGATGACGAGGCCAATGTGTGTGGTGTGGATTGTTGGTTTGGAATTGGCTAAGTCTTAGGCATAGAATTAAGTAATCGCAACCTTGGGCAAAGTAAATAACTTAGATCCCGCTCAACCACAAGTTGGGTCGGTCGACCTCGTTGACCCGATCCAACCTAGCTCGGTACTTGAACCCCCCCTTGGAATACTTATAGGCGAGAGGTTCCATACTGTGGGCATCGGACAGTATGCCCGCGGGCGAACGGGATGGAATGGAGGATGACCGGTGGTGTCGCCTGCCGAATTTCACAACGTAGTGGCCCGTGGGATCCCAAGGACTGTGTGGTTTTGAAACTACCGGGTAAGTGCTAAATAGGGGTAGTTCAACGAAAAGCTTTAATAATCTCGGCCCAACCGCATGCATTTAAGTTGCATGTAAGTTTGCGCGTGGTATTAACGGTCGTAGATATCTTGTGGGTAAAGCTTAGCAACTCTGCAGGGTCATGTTTAAATAGTATTCGAATACGCCGTGCTTCCGGTCAATGAAGCTGAGTTTGAATTGGGGTGAATCCCGTAACCTAACCCAAGTAGACTTGTTATTTTTCCAACTTGACGTAATGATGAACATGTGAAAACTCATATTTGCTTATTTCTACTATGTATGGTTTGTGTTTCAAATGTAAAATGTCTTGTAAAATAAAACTACATCCACAATAATAAAAACCCTTGTCGGCGTACTAGCCAACAGGCACCTCCGGGTCGGGTGCTTATAAGGTTCAGACGGGGGGCTTTCGGGGTAATCGCCGGTGGAAGGGAGATGAACGGGATGCCGGCCAAGCTCAGAGGAATGGGGACGCTGGGGTTTATCCAGGTTCGGGCCCTCCGGAGAGTAATAGCCCTAGTCCTGTCTTTCTTTCTATTGCTCGTGTTCTAGCTTGAGAGTGTGAAAACCTACTGATAATGGATCGAACCCCCTCCCCCTTGCACCCCGGCTTCCTTTTATACTTGGGCCGGCGGGGGCGCATGGGAGGCTTACACCGCAAGTCAAAACTCATTACACTGGCACGGGCGCATTTAATACGCACGTCGCAGTTCTTACACCCCATCACTATCTGCCGCAGCCGTCACACCCCCGCCTTGGGCCCCACGCCCGCCAGCGCTACCCGTTCCGTCAGGGGGTGAGGTGCTGCCGTGATGTCACAGGCAGTTAATGCACGCCTGGGGAAGACGCGCCGCCATACTGCATCCTCCATGCATTTAATGCGCACGATTCGCATTAAATACCCTTGATCTGGGTGCTGCAGCATTGGAGGTGGACGCCAAGAGCGTGGTCTGTCTGCCACGTGTCTCTTGGGCGACCACCCTCCTGGGCACCCAGCTGTGTGGCCTGGTCACCATCGCCTGGTGACCACTTCGCCGTCGCCAGGGCGTGGCTGCTCGCCACGTGTCCCTTGGGCGACCACCTTCCTGGGCGCTCAGTGGTGTGGCCTGATCGCCACCTGTCCACTGGGTGACCACCTTCCCGGGCGCCCAGTGGCGTGGCCTGGTCGCCTCCTGTCCACTGGGCGACCTCCTTGCTGTTCGCCCTAGGGCGTGGCCTGATCGCCACCTGTCCGCTGGGGCGACCACGCCGAGGAGTTGCTATTTGCTAGCGGTGGTGTGCCCGGACACACCCTATCCGCCCAGCAGCCTCTTTTACTACGGGGGGGTGGGGACCCTGGCGTAAAATACGCCGACAGCCCTATTGCCGAACCCTTTGCAAATATCCTTGCATGTAATATTCAGGATTTCCTGTGCGGTTTGTTGAGTACTGTTGTGTACTCAGTCTTGATTTTCAACCTATTTTAGGATTCGAAGACCCAGGAGAATTCCAAAAGATCGTAGATGGTGAAGCAGTCTAGTTTTTAGGGTTCTTTTTTTGTGCTCAGGCCTTGCCTGTGTGGTCTTTTGGTAATGTATTATCTTGGAGCTCGCCGCTTCCTTTTGTAAACTCTGGCCGTTAGGCCTTATTTCTATTAAAACAACTATTTCGTTCTTATGCTGGCAATGTATGACTTGGTTCCCGCTGTCTAATCTTCCTGGGTAGCCGTTGCGGATTTAAACGCACCCCCTAAAAAGGGTGGTCCGTCACAAGTGGTATCAGAGCCCGGCTTGACCATAGATTAAGACCGTAGGATGGCTTAGGAAAAATCTTTACCAAAAATTATTTTGACCTACAAATAAAATGAATTATGAAAATATAAGTACTATTGATGTCTCTTTCTTCCTTTTCTACCTTACCTTTCTTTAGAAACTTATCTTTCCCTCTTCTTGTTTTGTTTTAAGTTTTTCCATGCTCCACCTAAATTCAAAATCATCGTTGTCAGTAAAATGGCTCGCCGATCTTCACTAACGGCTTGAAGACGACGCCGTTCACCGTGGTAGGCCCAATAGTCATAGAGTCGTGCCCTCTTGTGGATTAGGCTTTTTGTAATGTAAAATGGGTTGTGCCGAACCTTAAAATAGTTTTGTGCATGATTCATAGTTTATAAAAATGCTAAGTTCTTTATCTCTGTGATTTTGGTTGCCTTAATTATCTATATGCCCCCATCTAATTCAAACATTCCCTCATTTCGTCTCAGCTTCATCTGTTCTTGCTACTCTTGCCTCATACCCTAATTCTTACTCGTCTTCTACTTTTCTCAAAACCTTCTGAAGACCGAAAAGAAAGTCAAGATTAAGACCATGAGTAACTCGGGAATAGGATCCCAGCACAATCAGCAAGGCAGTGATGAAGAGTCAATTAGTAACCTAGTCAACCCGATCCAAGTACTAGCCATGGTGGAAAGAAACAGACACCAAGCAGAAAGACATCATACGAAGTTGATGGAAAAGATTTCGGAACAGTCAGCTATAGGACCTGAAGGATATGCCCCAAGATATTTGGACGGACAGGAGGAAAGTACGGTAATAGGGTACCTGCACAAATCCAACAACTTTACCCGTTACGATCCCAAGGAAGAAGACACCAGAACCAAAAAGATAGAAGGATTCTTTAAAGAACTACAGAAAAGTTTGAAGTTGCACATCTCCTCTATTAAAGACCTGTCTTCCATAATAGACAAATGGATAATGCCAGAAGAAATCCAGAATGACTTGGAAGTGGTGAGAAAGAGAAAGAGAAAATCTCAGCAACCGTTGATATAGACTTCCATTCGGATCTGAGAAAGGACCCCAGCCCTCGCTCTTGGGCCCCCTAATAAGATACCGGCAATATAGGAACAGCAAACAGCCGCTACTACCATTCGGACCAAGGTAGTGAGATGTTTTGTCTGCAATGGAAACCATTACGCCAACAACTGTCCCAAGAAATTTACTAGATGCTATCATTACAGACAAATGGGACATTTTCGGCCTCATTGCCCAAAGAAGCATTTAACGACCTTGGTATCCAGGACACAAGTGGCAACTCTCACCTCCACCAACCTACAAGCTGGCAACTCATCCGTCGTAACAACAGACAAAAGGACGCCTAAAGGAGAAAGTACCGGGTAAGACAGAAAGAAACACAAGCAACAGAGGCTAGAACGCTCCAAGACACCTCCGGGGAAGAGTCAGTCACGTTGTAGCTGAGGAGACAATAACGACCATGAACGCCGTTACCAGTGAGCATCAAACTCAAGAATGAACGTCATGATTTGCCTTATACCCCGTTGCTCGTTCCCTATGTATTTCCAAATCCCTGGAAGTCGGCTAATGGCTAGACTTGAATGTAACAACTTGGATATGGAAATCCAAGAGAATAAGTTTCGAGTCAACTTTTTACCATTGTAAATGTAAGGTCCGAACACTATTTTGGAAATAAATTGATTGTCCCGGTACGAGGCCGTGTGGATTGTGAACAAAAGACATCATTCATGACCAGATATGGAGTATTCGAGTTTTCAGTGGCCCCCTTTGGACTCGCAAATGCCCCAGCTTACTTCATGAGACTGATGAATCAAGTATGCGTGGACCTTATGGATAGGTTCGTCGTTGTGTTCATAGATGACATTCAAATCTACTCGAGAAACATCAGGAGCATCTACATTTGATTTTGGGAGAGCTTAGGGAACATCGACTCTAGGCCCAGTTCTCTAAGTGTGATTTTGGTTACGTGAGACCTCTTCTCTTGGACATGTGGTCACAAAAGATGGAGAGAAAGTGGACCCTGAAAAAAGTAAAGAACGTCATGAATTGGAAGCAACCCACCCTAGTGATGGAAGTCCGGAGTTACCCGAGGTTAATTGGACACTACCGACGATTCATCGAAGGATTCTCCAAGATCGCAAGACCAACGACTCGGCTTTTTGAGAAAGACAGCACCTACAAATGGACAAAGAAATGTGAGGAAAGTTTCCAAGGATTAAAGGCAAGACCGACCTCAGCACCAGTTCTTGTACCCCCAGACCCGGACAAGGATTTTCAAATTTACTGTGATGCCTCAGGGAAAGGATTAGGTTGTGTGTTGATGCAAGATGGAAGGGTAGTCACATATGCATCCCGACAACTAAGAACTCATGAGGATAATTAACCAACCCACGACTTGGAATTAACCTCAGTGGTTCATGCATTAAAGGTTTGGAGGCACTATCTGTTACGAAATCATTGTGAGGTATTCCCTGACCATAGGAGTTTGAAGTATGTGCTCGCTCAGCAGAATCTGAACATGCGACAACAGAAATGATCAGAATAAGGAATATGACCCTGAAATTTAGTATCATCCCGGGAAAAGCTAACGTGGTAGCTGATGCTTTGAGCAGAAAAGGCATGCCATCACTTAGCTCAAGAAAAGAGTACCTTCCCAAAACCAGAGTCAGAATTTCGACAGTTGAAACCCTAGATAGTGTCAGAAGGGTTGGAAAAAAATCCTTGAAATACCGTTTGGTCTATTGGATAGATTAAGCTAGCTCAGCAGAAAGACAAGGAAGTCCAGAGATATAGAAAGGAAATGCGAGAAGTTAACCCATCAGAATTCATGGAAGATGAGCAAGGCATATCGCAATTCCATAATCGTATATGTGCCTCAGATAATAAGGATGTGAGAGGATCGATTTTGACACAAGGCTCACTCAACTCAATTATCGATGCACTCGAGGAGTACGACAATATGCTAGGAATCACAAGGAGAGTATGGGTGGAAAGGAATAAAGAAATAAGTGGCCGAACACATTGTATGCCGTGACGTGTGTTGGAAGGTTAAAATAAACCATTAAGAGGCTGTCGGATTACTGCCACCATTCCTAGTACTAGACTGGAAATAGGAAGAAATTAGAAGGATTCCATCACCAGATTTCTTAAAACACAACAAAGGGGTTAATACCAGTTAAGTAAGGGTTGACAAACTGACAAAAGCGTGCTCATTTTGTGCTCATTAAGAAGGCCCTCGGAGAGGATAAGTTGACTAGATTAAATCTAATTATCAAACTGCATGGAATCTCTTGGAAGATTGAGTCGGATTGATGAGCCAGTTCACCTCAATGTTCAGGGAAAGTCTACGTGAGGCTATGGGAACAGCCTCGAATTTTAGCGCAGTATACCATCCTCAGACAGACGGACACACTAAACCAAACTTTAGGGGTATGATAAGAACCAGCGCTCTAGCATGTGGAGTCTCTTGGGCCACCAGCCTACCTTTTGCGGAAATCTCATACAACGACAGTCACCGAGCCAGTTTGGGTATGACACCGTTTGAAACTCTCTATGGAAAAAGTGTCGAACCCCTCTAACTTGGACAGAAACAGGAAAAAGACAACTCCATGGGCCACAGCTGACCCATGGTGCCGAAGCACATGTTAAGATTATCAGAGAAAATTTAAAAACTGCTCAAGGACGACACAAGAGATAGGCCGATACGAGGAGGAAAGACATTAGTTACCAAGTTGATGATTATGTTTATCCAAAAGTGACACCATTCAAGCTAGCCAGCAGATTTCAGACTAAGGGAGATTGACACTGAGATATGTTGGCCGTATCAGATTCTAGACAAAGTTGGAGAAGTGGCCTACAGACTACCGCTAAGATCGAAATTATCCAGAGTGCACAATATGTTCCACGTATCGTAGTTGAGAAAGTACCTTAGACAGCTAACAGAGCAAGTTCAGTTAGAAGGGATTAATTTGCGAAGAGATTTGACCTACACCGAGGAGCCAGTCAGGATTGTCAAGATGATTGAAAGGGAACTCAAGAATAAGAATGTCAGAGTTTGCCGAATTTTGTGGAAGAATCACACCTTGGAGGAAACCACTGGGGGAAAAGGAATCGGAATTGCAGCAGCAATTTCCCAACCGCCCCCAAGAAGAGTAAATCTCGGGGACGAGATTTATTTTAAGGGGGGGGGGTAGGTTGAAATGCCCCAAGAATTTCAAAACCCAAATTCAAACCCTAATTGCATTTTAATCGTGTTCTTGAGTTCTTGATTCTTGTTCTTGGAACTGAGGTGGGATTGGATGGGAATGGTTGGAACACTTACCTAGCTCCCTCGAACCGCCGGATCGTCGTCACGTCCCGTCGCGCGTAACCATCGTCTTGTCGCCCATCTCCTCTGCCTCGCCTCGCCAGCCGAGCTCAACTACTCCTCTCTCCCTCCTGGTCGCCGTGCGCGTCACGCCCGCGTCACAATTGGAGTTGCTCCCGTCGCGTCGTCCCCCTCGCGGTCGGTCCGCGCGCGTCACGCCGACCCGTCTTCTCCGCGTGCGTCAGCTTTGCGCCGACCCCACCGCTTCGTCACCTCGCTGTCCCCTCCGTCGTGGTCGTCACCCACGCCGCTCGCTCACATGCTCCCCCTCCGTGACCATGCCCCCACCCCTGCCGCCCGCAGCTATAAAAGCCCTCGCCACGCCCGTGCCCTCGAGCTCCCCCTTCTTCTCCTTTGGGGTGAGATCCTGAACCGCCCCCCCTCGTCTTTTTCCCCTCCGGCCAAAGGCCTCCCCGCCGCCTCGACTCCCTGTTCTCCCCCAATCCCCGAACCCTAGCTACCCCCTCGCCCCTCGCCCCTTTGTCTCCCAACCGAGATCCCCGCCCCCTTCTTCCTCTCCCCCAACACCGACGGCCACCTCGTCGCCTGCCGAACCGCCGCCGTTCTCACCTCCGTCCTCGCCCCTCGCCCGACCGGACTCACCCGCCGCCACCCACACCAGAACCCTAACACCTAAGCAAACCCTGGCGACGCCCCCCACCTTTTCTTTCCCTCGTAGTGGGCCGGCCGTCTGCCAGCGTCTGAGTCCCCTGGCGGTAGGCCAGAGCCAAATTCGTGACCGATTTCCCTTTTCTTCCTTTTGTTTTTAATTGTTTTCCTTTTACGGATTTTCCTTTAATACGAAAATTCCAAAAAGATCCAAAAAATTCCCCAAAATCCCATAAATACACTATCCATAATCGTTTCGAGCCACTGAGTCCAAATACGACCTCCGTTTCTCCGTTTGAAGTCCACAAAATTCCAAAACACCCAAAGTGCCCCGAACCCTCTCCGGCCCTTTCTCTCTCAATTTCTTTTTATTTCTCCTTTTCTTGTTTTTCTCTTTTCTTTTCTTTATTGATTTGTTCATTTATTTATCGCTCGATTGTTGTGCGCTAGATCCGAGCAACTGTCGGAACCCGTCCCGGAGCGGTACGAGGAGCCAGAGTAGGAGCCGGACGCGATCGGCACCAAGTTCAACTACATCAACGACGACCTAGGACTCCCCCTCGCCTCGCAAGGCAAGCCGCACTCCTTGAACATGTTGAACCCATGATAATATTGTAGTATTAATTATTTTGATATTGCATTATGTTAGTATGTTAAATGCTAGAAATCTTTATTTTAGAATGCCATGATGACATAGTTAGTACCTAGCTTGATTAAAGCCCCACTTTGTATTATTGTGCCTTATTTCCTTTGCAAACCTTAGACTTAGTTATTGAACCTCGTATGCTATTAGATAATTATTTAGTCGAACAATAAAAAACTTTGTGTATTAAAATAAAACCATCAAGCGGGAGGCCTGGTGCAGTCTATATTAAAAAATTATGCTACGGTGAGAGGACTTTGGCGGGAAAACCACTAGATGGCTACGTGCCCGATCCTCAACCGATGACGAGGCCAATGTGTGTGGTGTGGATTGTTGGTTTGGAATTGGCTAAGTCTTAGGCATAGAATTAAGTAATCGCAACCTTGGGCAAAGTAAATAACTTAGATCCCGCTCAACCACAAGTTGGGTCGGTCGACCTCGTTGACCCGATCCAACCTAGCTCGGTACTTGAACCCCCCCTTGGAATACTTATAGGCGAGAGGTTCCATACTGTGGGCATCGGACAGTATGCCCGTGGGCGAACGGGGTAGAATGGAGGTTGACCGGTGGTGTCGCCTGCCGAATTTAACAACGGTAGATACCCTCAAAATCGGATTGTGCATCCCGCAATGGCCCATGGGATCCCTAGGACTGTGTGGTTTTGAAACTACCGGGTAAGTGCTAAAGAGGGGTAGTTCAACGAAAAGCTTTGATAATCTCGGCCCGGCCGCATGCATTTAAGTTGCATGTAAGTTCGCGCGTGGCATTAACGGTCGTAGATATCTTTTGGGTAAAGCTGAGCAACTCTGCAGAGTCATGTTTAAATGGTATTCGAATACGCCGTGCTTCCGGTCAATGAAGCTGAATTTGAATTGGGGTGAATCCCGTAACCTAACCCAAGTAGACTTGTTATTTTTCCAACTTGACGTAATGATGAACTTGTGAAAACTCAAATTTGCTTATTTCTACTATGTATGGTTTGTGTTTCATATGTAAAATGTCTTGTAAAATAAAACTGCATCCACAATAATAATAACCCTATTGCTGAACCCTTTGCAAATATCCTCGCATGTAATATTCAGGATTTCCTGTGCGGTTTATTGAGTACTGTTGTGTACTCAGTCTTGCTTTTCAACCTATTTTAGAATTCGAAGACGCAGGAGAATTCAAGATGATCATAGATGGCGAAGAAGTCTGGTTTTTAGGGTTCTTTTTCAGTGCTCAGGCCTTGCCTGTGTGGTCTTTTGGTAATGTATTATCTTGGAGCTCGCCGCTTCCTTTTGTAAACTCTGGCCGTTAGGCCTTATTTGTATTAAAACAGCTATTTCGTTCTTATGTTGGTAATGTATGACTTGGTTCTCGACGGCTAATCTTCCTGGGTAGCCGTTGCGGATTTAAACGCACCCGCTGAAAAGGGCGGTCCGTCACAGGGGATGGCGAGCAATGCTGATGAAGTTGCAACAATGGGTCTGCAGGGTGTGTTCCCAGTGGTAGTGAACTCAATGGCAGTAGCAGTTGGCATAGAGGCTGACATATGCAGTTGAAACATCACAAGCCATTGGGTCGGAAGGAGAGGACGAGATTGCAATGGTTGGGCACGGTATAAATAGGGAATAATTCACCTACTCCTTGACATATGTACATTACAGAGAATTAATAGCAGCCACAGGGATATGCATGGTGCATTGAACATACGTCCGTTCTCGTGAGTCATGACAGGTCTTGCTAACTATGCGAGAAGACAATCTATGTGTGGAGTCATGCATATAGATTGGTTAATTAACTTAAAGTTCTTCCTCCTTGAAATGGAGCAGCGAGCTTGACTGGCTCCTGTATCAAAAGGCAGTGAAGGAGATTGTCAAGGCCGAGTATTTCAGAAACAATTGAAGCAGTGCAACACGACAAGGGAATATATATGTGGGTAGCCTCGCCCTACCCACCAGAACTGCCATGCCCTTGTCCTTGAGTGCACCACTACTGCATCTGTCGACATAGCATGATCCAAAACATGGGGGTTCCATTTTGTGACCTGGAGAGATGGGGAGTGCACCAAGGAGGCTAAAGTCAGTGGCGTCCATGGCGAGGCCAGTGGCAATGCTCGAAGGTGGAAGGGATGGGAGAAGGTTGGGCTTGGCCTTACCTTGACGAGGCTCACCTCGTGATGCGCGTCGAATCAGCGAGAGGGTGATGGAGGCGATGAATTGGTGGTGGCAGTGATGAGGCCAGCGGTGTAATGAGCAACGATGGTGGCTCTAGCGATCTTAAAGCGTGGTGAAGGCACTGGTGGGATCACAAAGAAGTGAGAAACTCAGTGGTGTAATCATGAGGATAGAGGCGACATGGTGTTATTGGTGTTGGCTCTCTCCTCTATGGTTAGACATGCACAAGATGAGCTAGCACCAGCTACGACGTTTAAGGTCACTACAGAATCCCATATTTTTACGTCGGCCAAATATATATCCGTCGGCCTACAAAAAACCGACGTAAATAGAACCTTATTTAAGTCGGCCACACTAAGCCGACGTAAATATAATTATTTACGTCGGCTTTAGCGAACAAACGCGCCAAAAAAATTTGAAAAATCGAACAGGCATGTTTACGTCGGTCTAGCCGACGTAAAAATACCACGTCAGCATTTGTTTACGTCGGCCTGTGCTGGCCGACATAAATAGGCGTTTAATTACGTCGGCCTGGTCTAGCCAACCTAAATAGGAGGACTAAAATCCCGCGCCCTGTCTTTTTCCCCACCACCTAGGTCAGTTGATCGGCACCGAGCTCACTAGATCTAGGTCCTCACTCGATCGGCACCGAGCTCCTCCCTGCCCCACTCGGCATCGAGCTCCTCCACTCGGCACCGGTGTCCCCGGCATCGTCCCGGCGTGCCCGGCGCGGCTGCTCCAGTCCCTGAGCGGCTGCTCCAGTCCCTGTGCGGCGGCGGCCCCAATCCCTGCGCCGTGGCGGCACCAATCCCTGCGCGGCGGCGGCTCCAGTCCCTGCGCGGCTGCTCCAGTCCCCACCGTCCGCCGGCCGCCGCCGTTGCCCCCGCCCGGCGCCCGTTGCTCGGTCACCCCAGCTGGTAGGTTCTTCTCTGAGTTAGCTTGTATTGTTAGTCAAAGTAGAGGGCAGGGTAGATTAGGTTAATAAGTGACAGCAAATGACAATAACGAGACCAAAATTTAGTTATTTTTCCCCATTAGTACAACGTGAATACTGTCAGCCGGCAAAAGAAAAAGAGTTAACATTTTCATAGTTGATGTTTTAACAGGTGATTTACTTAGTGTAGATAGACATCAATGTTTATTGATGATGTGTTTAAGTGATAACCTGTGGATCATCCAGCCACTCGTCAAGCATTTGATCAACAATTTTTTATGACTAGATGTAATGACTCGTAAAATGTAAAACATGACTTATTTGATCGCCTGCCAAACAATGTTCTAAAGTCTGATTGGGAATTTTTCCAATTTATAATAACATTCTAATAAGGCTGAGAAATGACAATATTGCAGTATCTCATCTATTAATGTAGTTATGTAGGCTTTGATAGGTTATCTGCCCCCACATTAATCGATTATTTATGATCCTGTATGTGCATAAGTGTGGGCAATGTGTAGATGGTTCCTGCATGTGCAGGTGTATCAGGGCCCATCCTTCCCTGTATATTTTATCCCCCATTGGTTCAGGCCCTGAGCATTCTTGTGCTACTTGACCTCTTTTGACCATGAAGGCATTTGAAAAATTGCTTCTTTGTTCCAAAAAAGCAATGCACTACTATTTCTCTGTCGGAACGGGATGTATTGCTGCTTCTCGTTGAGTCATTTTTTGGTGCTTTGCTCAGAAACATCTTAAATTGAACACTGCTAGTCTGCTACCATTCCAGCTTGTTTGCTATCTAGCACTTTTTTTGCGTGAGTTTGTTAGTGGACTTCATGGAATCAACTTTTGTTCATAATGTCCTAAATTGTTGAGATGCACTACTTGTCCAGTTCATAATTCAGTGGCTGATTTACTAGAAGAGATGATCAAACTTAATAACATGCTCTTTCTTAGAGCAAGTTACATGATCTGCATTGTCTAGCCTCAGATGTATCAAAACTATCTTGTCCTTCTCTTTTTTTGGTTTTAGTTTGAAGCCTTGTAAAGAACTCATGTTAGCACTTGCCAATGCTAGTTTTGCATGGGAAGGTGCAACGAGCTGAGCTTAGGCTTCTTCTTCCTTTAATATTTGCAGAAGGAAGCTCAAAAAACAACAAAGTGGTACAAAGAAAATGGAAGGTTTTGTTTAAGGTTTTCTACTGGATTCTATCATTCATCTTATGTATTACATATTGGCAAATGAGGTGGTTGATTAGATTTCCAAGTAAACATAAGATCTGATAAAAATCTATGCAACTTGTTAGATGGGTTTATGCAATGAATTTAGTCTGTTCTTTGATTTAGTTATAAAGATGACTTTATCATCAAGTTATGGTTCTTGTCTTTCGTGTGTGTGCCTGTATGGAAATGATGTATTCTATCAACTAACTGTAAATTTACTTGACTAGGTATTGAACTTGTTCTTGGAACAAAACTGATAAATGCTGATGTGAGGCTAAAGACATCAACTATCAGCTATAAGACCCTTATCGTTGCGACAGGTGCTCGGGTATTGGGTCTATTTATACCTCTTTTAGTCCATCTTCTCTTGTTTTTTAAAAAAACCGATCTGGGATGTTGTATACTGCCCAAGTGAAATGTTGTAGTGGATTGGATTGGATTCATGACTGTACTTGCATACTGCCCAAGTGAAATGTTCCACTCTTTGCATACTCTGCATCAATTGCTCGGGTTTTGTTTGTGCTAGTCGGTCACGATGGTTAATGGATACCATGACCTTTTAATGTTGTTGCTATTATATTGATTATTGTCTTTTGTCTGCTGAGTGGATGTCCATATTTTAGGGGAGGTGCTGCCGAAATTTTTAGTGAATTCGGCAACCTTCGATCTTGTTAAGTTTTCAATCTATATTAGTAAAGCATGATCTTGTTTTTTTATTTCTCTTGGGTCATTCACAGGTAGCTGCCTCCCGCTCGCCTACCGCCGGACGTCGCTTCGGCTTGGCATCTAGGAGCACATCGATCGTCGCTTTTCAGGTACCAACTCGATTGATACTTCTTTCAAACATTTAATATGTAATCTAGGAAATGAAGAAATTTTTTGTATGCTTTGTGGCGAATTAAAGAAAGGTTGATTCGAAGTATGCTTTGTATGCTTTGATTTATGGCAATTTTGGATGCAATTATGCAATAAAATTGATAAGACTCCTATTGGAAAATGATGCACTTTTGAAAACAACAGTCAACCCAACCTATACGTCACCCATTTGGGAGCGACACAACTCACATTGAATTGTGAACTGTGTTGCTCCCGAATTGTCCAAGCTTTTGGACAGCCTGAGGATGGACCGCTTAGCACGATTTGTTGTGGTGTGGTGTAGGATCCGAATGAAATTTCGGCTACATAACCTAGTTGTTCTCGGATGCACAAGTATTAGGCGTGCATTTCGAGAACAGCGGGGTTGTGCTACCGAAATTTCGTTTGGATCCTACAACATGCCATGACAAATCGAGCTAAGCGGTCCATTCTTAGGTGGGTTTAGGACCTATCTTTGCCTAGAACTCTTGCTAGTACCATTAACCCACTTCTACTTTTATGTTTTTAGACTAGATTTTCTACAATGTTTAGACATGATTCTGTTTAGTTTAGGTGACAATATTATTGCAATGGGCGTTCAAATTTAGAGAAACTCGAATTCAAGAAACATCACTAAGTTGGTAACTCTAATGTAAATTCTATACTAATTTAAATTAAGGTAGTTTATTGCCCAATTTAAAATTAGGTAGTTTATCCCATTCTCACATATTGTTTTTGCATTCAATAGTCGAAAAGATGGCAGAGGACCGTGGGTGGATGTATGATGGCTGGGATAGATCTATGAATCACACGCAAGATTGAAAAGTAAACACACAGGATTTTCTTGATCGGGTGTTCTCCCCAACTCCTCCTGGTGGGTTAGCAAAGTGTCCTTGTTCTAAGTGTTGTCTTTTCTCTTGAGAGATGAAGACAGTAATGGTTGGCGACCTGTGCAAATTTGGCTTTATGCCGAATTACCATACATGGTACGAACATGGTGAGCCACGGAGGAGAGAGACATCCGATCAAGCAGATACTATCGATATAGTGGAGGATAGGATAGATGAGATGGTTGAGGACTTAGGCCGACAATTTTGTAATGCTTCTGAGGATCGAGTCATTGTTCAAGAGGATCGACCAATCCTGGCAGTTGAGGAATTCTATAGGCTCCTAGATGCTTCGGATAAGCCTTTGCATGAGTACACTAATGTTTCACTTCTTGCCTTTGTGACAAGACTTATGGCTGTAAAAGCAGAGGTTGGTGGGCCAGTACAATACCGATGGATGTATCCGATAGAACGAAACCTTAAGAAAATTAGGGCAACTGTGGGTAACAAAGCACGAGTTGAAGGCTGCATCGCAGAAGCATTTTTCCTTAAAGAGATTTCATATTTCTCGTGTACATATTTTTTATATGAGCACAACATTAATGCTCATATTCCGAGATACCAACTATCGGATGAAACACATGGTTTCAATCTTCAGATATTTCGAGGACATGGACACGCTGTCGGGGCCAGTTCGATTCATGAGCTGCCTCGCGAAGAGTGGAATGAAGCACTGTTATACCTGTACTCCAACATTCCAGAAATGGGACAATAATTCCTGTAAGTACTTTTATCTAAGTACTTTTCTCTAACTTGATTTGTCCCATTACAACCTAATTGAATCGATTAAAATGTAGGTTGTTTGATCAACAACAATGGAATTCGTCGCGAAAACCTACAAGTGCACAACTTGACAACTTTTGACGCAATGGTTTACGTGGTGGTCCTAACTTCGTGACTTGGTTTCGACAGCACGTATATTTCTTATCACACTGGTTTATGTAGTGGCCCTAATTTCATATCATCCATATTGAATTGTATTCCCGACATTTGTAGTGTATGCGTGATCCTACTGTCCACGAGGACCTTCGGCAGCTATCGCACGGTAGCACGACCATAAGAAAGTTTGGCCGCTACGATGTAAATGGGTTTCGATTTCGTACTGCATCGTTAGAAGCAAACCGTCCTCAAGCAGCCACAGTAAATAGCGGAATTATCACTACTGCAGAGGGTGCGGATGGTCGACAAACCGAATATTATGGCATTTTTCAGAACATAGTGGAGATTAAGTTTGGCGGCCGAAAGGAATTGAAAGTAACTTTCTTTTATTGTGATTGGTTCAACGATAAAACAGGGATATGACGAAACCACAATCTTGGCTTAGTGGAGGTTAGACATGAGTCACGCCTTGCAGGTCACAACTCATTTATACTTGCTCACCATGTTGAGCAAGTGTACTACCTTCGATATCCATGTCCCAAGGAAAATTTAAAACCATGGTGGGTTGTCTACAAAGTGAATCCTCCTGGCCGGCTAAACACTCCTGCGAATGATGAGTATATTGAAAGTGGGTTGGACAGCACGATTGATGGGGCCTACCAAGAAGATCGATTGCCTGGGTCATTTGATGTGGACATTGGGTTGACACTAAATGAATTAGTTGGGGATACGGCAGATGTTATCATGGAGGATATCAGAAGGAAGAAACGACGCCGTGCACTTGACTCTCACCATGTTCCCAACGATGTCGATTACTTCTAATAAGTACAAATATTGCAATATTTATCTTCTTTTATGTACTCTGAATGTTTTGTGTATGAGAGGTGCTTCTATGCTTTCCCTTCTAATACAAGTTGCACAAATCTTAAAGCAAACGAAGGGGTAAGTAATCCTCATCTACCCTTCATTCATGCTTTAATAGTTGTGCAATTTTAAAAAGGAAGAGCATAGAAGCACCTCTCTTTGTGTATTTTGATTGTTGTACTTGTGCTTAACCTAAAACTGTTTTTGTTCAACAGGATGAAGTCATTTTTTCGGCACACCGGGTCATCTCCGAAATAAAAGAAGGATGGGTCCTACTCGAAGAGTCAAGATTCCCTTTTTAGAGGGTCTAGTTCTCATCACAGCAGGCAAAGACAGTTCGAGAGATGCTTAGAGGAGGTTGTATAGTTTAACTTGTGTTATTTTTATTCTTTTCATGTATACATGCACTAATTACATTTACATGTAAATATTCTCAGGTGGGCAGGCAGGAGGGTGGACATGAGGCAAGTGAGTCTGTACAAGAGGGAGAAGTGGGGGAGGCTGTACAAGAGCAAGAAGTGGGAGAAGCTGTACAAGAGCAACAAGTGGGGGAGGCTGTACAAGAGGAAGCAGCGGGGGAGGTTGTGGAGGAGGTGGCTGTGCAAGACACAGCGGTTGGACTTGCGGAGGAGGAAAGCGAGGACAATGGGGATGGTGAGGGGGAGGGAGATGGTGAAGAGGGAGCGGATGCTCCTGTCTTCAGGTATTATTTACAAATAACTAGTAAGTGTTAATTATGTATTGTATTTGTCATGAACATGAATTCTATGCTTATTTCAGGTATAGAGGGACTAATCAGATTCCTCCAGTAGCAGTTCCTCAGGCACGAAGACTAATTGTGCCACATGGAGATTGGTAAATTATTAAAATTTGAGAGCATTAAACTTAAAACCGAACCATCTTTCAAGTTGTACAATGTTATTTTTTTGTAGGGAATGGGTTGATGTAGAATGGACGTGCAGAAAGAGCTTGAGGCAAGTGAATGGTACACTAGGATCTCTCTTACGTTACCATTATCCTGGTTTAGTGGTTATCAATGGTGAACCCAAGCCAACCTTGAAGTGGGCGCTCTACCGGATGGCTATAGATGGGGTGCATGAAACTGTTGCCCAGCGGGTGTGGGTGGATTTTTGGGTAAGTATGTTTTTCACTCATTTGTTTTTGCGATCAATACATACGATGTTTAACTCAATCCTTTTGCTTTGTAGGAGAGGTACCGTTTGCCAAGTGATCAGGAGCAGTCATTGCAAGCTAAGGCTAAAAGTGTCTTTGACAACATAGCCACCAGGACTGTGAAGGAGATGATGTACCAGGCTCGCATCCAAGCGGTCAACTTGTACTACAAGCGAGTGCTTCACCAGGAGATGAGCAAGAAGCTTGGTGCTTCAAAAATCTACCTTCGTGAGGATCAGTACCGAGAGGCTATGTTGCCTTGGTTTAACAAGTGCCCCGATGCATGGGAAGCTCTAAGCCACTACTGGGCCTCTCCTGAATTTGTTCAGAAATCTAACAAAAAGAGAGGTAACAGGGAGGCGGGTCCGAGAGTAGTTCAACGCTACGGAGCCGACGGACATCTTCGTCTTGCACGACGGATGGTATGTTTCATAATGTTTAGTTTTTAATTGTCAAATTTATCTTTTGATCTCTTCGAAATATTCGCTAATGACACTGATTTATAGGAAGCTCAAAGCGGCACTCGGCCCATGGACATTGAAACTTACATACGGGGTAACATAGGTTCTGATCCTACACAGCCTGAGCAGCTATGTAGTGACACGGTGACCCAGAGCTTGGTTAGTACGTAATGGTTATAAACAACTCTATTGACTATTTTTCGTTTAACTTTTATGCATGAACTACAAATTTTGTAGGCTAGTTACGGGAAAGTGATGACAGACACTCACGGGGTTGAGTTTGACTGGAGGAAAGAAGATGTTGACCCTATCGCTTTGTACAATAGCGGGGGTGGCAAGAAACATGGTCGGTTTACCATGTTTAATGGAATTGTTGATTCCACCACAATCTTAAGTTCGGCAAGGTCGTCTCAATCCTCCCAGAGCAATGGACGTAGCGCTCGTGAGACTCGACTGGAGGAGGAGTTGAGACAACAAGCAGCCCGTGAGAGTTGACTTCAGGAGCAGCTGCGACAACAACAAGAGTACTTTGTTGCATGGCAGGCGCAGCAGCAGGAGGCTCTACAAGTAAGTCATATGGTGGAATCCCATGAATTCATATACTTATGTCTATTTCGTCGTATGTTTGTATTCATGCTTTAATTGTATGGAAGTTACAAAGGACTAGATGCTAATTAGCTAGCCTTGTATATGTCGATGATTTATATTCTTACTATATGTGCTTAGTTGGTCGTGATGGTTAGTGGATACCATAACTGGTTGTTGTTATTGATATTACATTGAATACTGTCTTTTGTCTGCTGAGTGGATGTCCACTATTTTAGGAAATGATCTTCTTAAATTTTTATTAAGTTCGGCAGCCTCCAAAACGTTCTTGCTTTATATACATGCTTTAATTTTAGTTATATGTCGATGATTGTATGCATGCTTTAATTTTAGTTATATATTCATACCATTTACATTTGTTTGGTTATATCCTTTAATTTTAGTTATGTATTCATGCCATTTACATTTGTTTGGTTATATGCTTTAATTTTAGTTATGTATTCATGCTTTCATTTTAGTGATATGTCAATGATTCATGCCAATTACATTTCTTTGGTAGGAATATATGGCGCAGTTAGCTCTAAGACCACTAAATCTTCCCCCGTTCCAACCTCCACCCTTGTTTACCCCGCAATCTCCCATCATGGTATCATCAATTATTTAAATTTGTTTTAACGTAATCTAGCTATCTCTAACATATGTTCGTTGATATAGGGTTCGACGGCCCGCACACCGGATGCACATGTTGGAGGCACCGACGCTTCTTATTCTTGGACTCCGCCATCGGTTGGTGGCTTCTTAAACTCGGGAGGTGACGCCGGTAGTGGGCATCGCTTTGAAGATACTCCGCCAAATTGATGTTTGTATGAAACAATGAGTAGTATGGTTCAACTGTGTCATATGTCATGTTTGCAAATTGAAGTTTCTATGTGTTGTATGTCATGTATGCAAATTGAAGTTTCTATGTCATGTTTGCAAATTGAATTGTCATCTGAATGGATGGATGGATATTGGTTTATATGAATGTATGATTGAATAGCCTGAATTGATATTATATGTTATCTGATATGATATTTTTGCTGACCAAATCCAATCGGCTAGAAGCGAAATTGGGTTGCCTTCCAGTATTTACGTCGGCCTACCCGTGGCTGACGTAAATAGGCGCACTATTTACGTCGGCTTGCTTGTGGCTGACGTAAATAGGCGCACTATTTACGTCGGCTTGCTTGTGGCTGGCATAAATAGCCTACGTATTTACGTCGGCTTGGCTTGGCCGACGTAAATACTTCGGCCAATGGCCGACAATGCACATAGAGTATTTACGTCGGCTTGGCTTGGCTGACGTAAATAGACTCAGTATTTACGTCGGCTTGGCTTGGTCGACGTAAATACTTCGGCCACAGGCCGACAATGGACGCACAGTATTTACGTCGGCTTGGCTTGGCTGACGTAAATAGGTGATATTTACGTCGGCCACGGCCGACGTAAATAAGTGCCACGTCACGTCCACTCCAGACGGATGTGGTCTACTAAATAAAGGCTATTTACGTCGGCCCCGACGTAAATAAAGGCTATTTACGTCGCTCGGTTTACGGCGGCCTATTTACGTCGACATGCCGACGTAAATAAATATTTACGTCGACTTTTGCCCTATTTACGTCGGCTTCTGGCCGACGTAAATAGGTCGGATTCCTGTAGTGGGTGTCGCAGAGCATGCACGAGAATAACGAGTCAGATGTGAGCAGGGGCGTATCCAGCACGGGGGCTCCGTTAGGCTGGAGCCCCCCTTCAGCCGCTAGACATTAAGTATTTTTTAGTATCGGTGTTTAATTTTTAAGTATTTTTACGATACACTAAATTTAATATAGATCGTTTATTCTTTTTCATCCAATGAATCAGATTACCTACTATTTATGAATATTTCTTCTTGTAGTAGAGTAGTAGAATTTCTTCGATAAATTAATGGTTTGATTTGATTTTTCCTATCTATTATATACTATCAGTATAATGCATTATAAAATTTCTCTAATTTTTGGCATAGCGACAATGAATGCACGCGCGCTCGGACGTGGCATAAGAAACAAGAAGCTTTGCTAGGTGGATGGGTTGCTTCATGTACCATGTGGCTTGGTGGGCCACAGGTTATTAGATGCCTAATTTGACAATTGGTGACTTTGCTTGCTGCACAACTAGACTCGATCCTAGATGCACACAAAGAACATAGAACAAGGGAAAGAGGGCACGGTTCAACGTCTCTGCTTCACAATGACATGGCAGCCCATCTAGTCAAGGGTGCTTAACGCCGTCATGAGAGCGAATCTTTGGGAAGCTAGCGAAGGCGCGAGCGTGTGGCGACAGTTATGAAAGATAGCGTTTTGTGCTTGACCAGCTAAGTGAGCTGACCAAAACAACAAATAGACAGTGTGAGCATTTCTTCTTATTTACAATTTTGTTTGTCAATTAGAACTATATAAACGTTTTGAATAGAGACAATAGCCGATTTGTTTGATTGATTGGATATTTAAAAATGTTTGACAAGTGAATGTTGTACAAGTTTTTATCAAATAATAAAGTATTATTAGTAACACTTGAGCCGATAAAAATACAACACAAACTATTTAATATGTTTATTTTAATCTAGCTCAACTCTTTGAGCCTACCCTCTATTTTATTCCTGGATTCGCCACTGGATGTGAGGTCGTGTGGCGGCATGTGGTTTGGCCAAGGTGGTGGAGGCAGTCACACGGCGGCGATGATGTATGCCGCACGCCTCTTGGATGCAAGTGAGGGTAGCTGGTGAGATGGGTCTGTGGGCTGTAGGGGTGGAATTGAGCCGAGCCGAGCCCGGCTCGGTCGAGCTCGCCGATAATCGAGCCGAGCCGAGCTCGGATGATGAATCGAGCTAGAAAATGGGCTCGGCTCGGGCTCGGTCGAGCCTCGAGCCGGCTCGTTGAGGCTCGCGAGCCGGGCGTTGCACCAGTCTACCGAAGGATTGACTCCTCTGCCCGACTGCCCCCAAGGCCCCAAATCCACTCTCCGGTCTCCTCTTCCCCCAAATTCATCGAAGCCAGCCTGAACTCCCCCAAATCCCTAAATCCGCAAGCCTCCCCGAGGACCCCGACTCTGGGACTCCGCCGGCCGGCGCCACCCCGTTCCCCGACCTCCCTTGGGCCCTCGGCAACTCCCCTGGCCCCACCTCCCTCGGCTCCTCTGCGGCTCCGCCCTGTTCGGCCGTCCCCGAGGCTCATACTGGCGCCCCGTCGGCCGTCCCCGAGGCCCTCGGCGCCTCCCAGACCGGCCGGCCGGCCCCGCGTTCCTCGGCTCCTCCGACGCCTCCCTCGGCCCCGCCTCCCACGGCTCGTCCTACGCCACGCACGGCCCCAACTCCTCCACATCACACCGCCTCCCCTATGGAGCGAGTAAGAAAAAGCGAGGTGATTGTTGAGTGTTCGGTTGTTGATCGTGATAGTGTGATGCACCGTGATTTGGTGAGCTGAGAATCTGAGTTGCTTGTTAACATTGAGTTGTTGACTGTGATAGTGTATTAGTGTGATCCACTGGTGATTTGGTGAACTGAGATGTTTGTTGAATGTTGAGTTGTTGACGAGCCTAACGAGCCAACGAGCCGCTCGCGAGCCGGCTCGGGCTCGGCTCGTTGGCTGAGCGAGCCAATCAGTAGGCTTGAGCTCGGCTCACTGCCGCTTCGAGCCGAGCCGAGCCACTCCGAGCCGAGCCGAGCCCGAGCCGAGCTGCGAGCCTCGAGCTTAATTTCCAGCCCTAGTGGGCTGGCACAGCCGAGAGAAAGGAGTGGGTTGAGAGGGTGGGCCTCAACCCAAAGAAGGCAAAGGGGAAATGGGAATGAAGGAAGGAGAAGTGGGCCGAAAATGGCCCAAGAATGAGTGGAGAGGTTTTCTATATTTTTATGGAATTTAGGGATTTATATTAGGGAAAGGGTCTCCATTAAGAGGAAAATACACAAAAAAACAACAACAACTCAAGAAAACATGATGACCAACATGAAAGAAAATTGAACGATTTCACAGAAAAATTTCATGCAAACTTTCAAAAATTTTGGGCAGTCACATCTCACTTCCTTGGTAGATCCCAATCGCCCCCCTCCCTTGCATCCTCTCTGACAAATCATTAGCACCGAGAGGAAGGGAGACGCTTCCCGAGCCAGATTTTTACATTAGCCTTTTCCTTTTCCTCTTGTATAGCTAGTAGAGCTTGTGGTCAGCACTGTACCAAGCCATGGGGTTTACAGGATCATGTTCTTGGTTTTTCTCCTTGGTGTAGAGAAGCAAGCAAAGCTGCCAACATCATCGTCACCTATAGTCTTGCATATGTGACTGTTGCTAGCTTCCCTCTCCGGTCTAGAGGTGGGCGTCGTGCCATGCTGTGCCGGCCCAGCCCGGGCCCATCGTGCTTCAAGCCAGAACCGTGTCGGCCCACCGTGCCCACCTTGCCGGGCTGTGCCGGCCTGACTAGCCTTTGGCGAGCCCAGGCCCGGCCCATTTGCGCTTCGTGCCTGCCGGCCCAGGCCCGATTCATTTTCACTATTGTGACGAGCAAAGAAATAAAACACATCATTACTACTAAACTACCTATTTTAATTACATAAGAGACTAATCACATCAACAAAATTTCAAACATAAATGCAATGCTTGAAGATGCCCTGAATCAACAATATCTGCCAACTTTTAGGTCTTAATCCGTGATTTTGTGCCCGTTCGTGTCGTGCCGGCACGGGCCCGGCCCAAACGATCGTGCCGGGTCGTACCGCTCATCGTGCCCGGTTCTCAGGCCCAGCACGGCCCGTACTACAGTTACATGCCGGCCCGGCCCTGCACGAAACCGTGCTGTGTCGGGCTTTGCACCGGACCATCCCGTCATGCTTCGGGCCGACCGAAAAGAGCCCGGCCCAAGTGCCCACCTCTACTCCAGTCTGGCACCCCACATCCACTCAATGGTGATGCCTCCCTCTAATCAGGTGATTCCAGGTGTTCCCTCACCACAAAACAAGAACTCCCTTATGTGTTGTTGCCTCCGTCTAGCCATTGTGCTCTTCTTCCCTAATTTTCTTTGGGCCGTGTCAAGGAATCACTATCGATCTTATAAAATAAACATGAGAGACTCAACACATAGGATCACGCAGAGGAGACAGAGGTTTAGATAGGTTCAAGCATTCTCTAGAGAGAATAAAAACCCATGCCCTAGATATGCATCTCTTGGAGTCCCACCTCCAAAGCCCTAACGTTGGCAGACGAATCGATCCAACATCACGTCGAAATTTGGAGAACAAGATCTCATCACCGGCAAATTTCTTTTCCATATTCATTTGCCATCGGTGGGTCTTTGTAGTCATGATCTATGCCATCAGGTTCATCATCTCGTGTTCTACATTCTGCATGCCTTCTCTTTGCCAAAGCATCCCCAGAAGTTGCCATCGCCATCAAGCCTATCGCCAGTCGATGCTAGTCTCACTGTTCGCATCACCAGGTTCACGCATAGAGATCTCCCTACTGCATCTTTGCTAGCCAAGAACCGCCGCTGCCGCCATCACTTGAGTTATGCCACCATCCACCATCATCATTGGAGTTGCACCATTTTCCGTCGTCCATTCACTACTACGAAAAGGGCCTTTAGTACCGATTTAAAAAAGACTTTAGTACCGGTTTTTGAATTGATATAGGCCATCCTAGACTGATGCTCAAGGGCATCCGTCCCGGTTCCCTCACCCGGTACTGGTTGGAAGTCACACATGGCAGCGCATCGTGAACCCCTGTGGACCTTATCAGTACCGGTTGGTGTCCCCAACCGGTACTGATGAGGCCCTCATTAGTACCGGTTGTTTTATCTAACCGTTATTGATGGGCTGTATATAATATATATATATATATAAATATGTGTGTGTGTCAAATACTGGCTATTATATATAATATATATGTGTGTGTGTTAAATCACAACGAATTAAAACACATATAATCAATCATGCACATTTGCCTGATAATGAAATCACTATACATTCATTAACAAATTTAATTACATATAATGTACTACAATATGTACACAACTTTAATTACAACTCCAGTATTTCTTTTCCTTCTGTTCATTGGGATTTTTTACGTGCATCGCTCTTGCTAGCCGTAGATGTCGAGCATGACAGTTCACCGGTCCTTATCGTAGGGTCCCATTTGTTAAAATTTAGTTCGTGGAACTCGCCTTTTGGATTTACAACCTCATCGTAAATGAAGCCAACGAGTTGTTCTTGGATTGCTCTCACTCGCGCCGGCGAGAGTTCCGAACCTTGTTCCGCCAAATATTGAGGCACCTGTCGTTAAGTCATTAACTAATCAATCCTTGAATTTGTACAAGATGTAAGGAGTACCTATACATCATTAAAGGTAGTAATTATATTTACTCACCCCCTTGTCGCCTTTTAGCATGCGGTCAGTGGCTCCGGTTTGGGTGTGCAAAAACTCACATACATAGTAACCGCATAAATTGTTGCCCGCCGGCTGACTCAAGATCTGCAGTTGAAAAAGTTGAAAGCGTGAAATGAATGCAAGGAAATTAACTTAACTAACCAAAAAGCTAGCATATGATATACGTACTTGAGAGGCAGTTGTAATTTCAAATTTCTCCTTGAATGCGCCCCTGTTTTTAGAACGGAACCGTGCAAATGCACTACACATGTGATTACGAATTGTACATGATTAGAATTTGTTTCAAATGGAAGGAAATAGAAGTAATACAATAATGAAAGGAACAAGAATTAATACCGGTTGAGCAAATCGATAAAGTTTTGATACGTTTCAACTGGTTTCCTTCTCGAGTCCATAATTGTGATCCGACTATGATCTAGCTCAATCATAATAAGAATCCAGTGAAAATTGTACATAGATATGTCAACGTAGATAACTAATTAGTTCTAACATAGTGTTATGAAAAAAGAGTAGAACAAGGCGGTATGAAAACACGTACTCATGTGCATAGGGTAGATATATCCTTGACTTATATTGATGTCCTATTAGCGCGGTGTATACGTTAGTCTGTGTTTCGCTTGGGTTGTATCTAACGGTTGTCGCGTTGATAACTACTGGGTCCATGAAGCCTATGTCAAAAATTTGATCCCTTTGGCATCTTTGAATCTCCATGCTACACAAGAAGAAATTAGTTAAGCTTGCAAGGTAGTACAGTACAAGGGCACGCACGATGGTATTTTGTAAATAAGACACTTACAGAGTCCAGCAACCCACCAAGGACGCGCTGAAGGTGTCTGTTTGGTATAGATCATACATGATGTGCCATTCGACGAAAAATTCACCATCGCCGTGAAAAAAATCTTGTTCCTTGTACTTGACAGCAAACAACTCTAGACCATGCTTAGTCGCGTCCAAGTACCATTCATGGAATTGCCGCATCTTTATCGTTAGCTGGAGCAGCTCCTCACGCCTGACCAATGATCCACCCAATGTAAATGGCCATCTTACTTAGGCATACTCAATCTCTGTCGTGCCTAATATTTGATTTGGGTTAAGGCTAGTTTCATCAAAGAATTGTAGCATCGCCTTAGCCTTCTCCTTCTCCTTCTCCTCAGCTATCATCTTCTTGTGGCATTCCTTTCTCAATGTGCGCTCGTAGTTTGATTGGCGAGGCATTTCTTTTTGATCCTTCAAATTTGTAATAGTCCTCAAGCCTTTGTGAAATTCTTCCGTGCCAAGTTGAACCCTCTTCTTTGGTGACTTGGGTCTAAAAAATTCAGTTACCTCACCTTGTTCTATCTTATTGGTCTCCTCCTCGGTCATATCGTACGCCAGCTTCGGAAGTGGACGCAACTTCTTGGATTGGGTGGAGGATCTCGTCTTCTTGGGAGATGCTAGCTGAGCTGGCTTGTTTCCTTTTTTCGGCGCCTTCTTAGGAGGAGACGGACTTCTTGTGGGGCTTAAGTGCACGGGAGGTGGTGTAGGAGTCGACGCCTTCTTGTAAGGAGACAGGCTTCTTCTAGGGCTTATGTGCGCGGGAGGTGGTGTAGGAGTCGGCGCCTTCTTGGGAGGAGACGGGCTTCTTCTTGGGCTTGGGCTTGGGCTTGGGTGTGCGGGAAGTGGTGTAGGAGTCGGGCTTCTTCGCAGAGAGGACACATCCATGTTATCTCAAAAAATTATGTGTCATTTGCGCCACAGGATGAAAGTGTGTACCGCCTCTCCTAGCTTCGTACTCCCGTCACCTCTGGGAATTTTGAGCTCAAGGTCCTCGTACCCTGGGCAAACCTCCTCCACCTAGACCTTGGAGTAGTTTGACGGTATCTGTTGGCCATGGATTAGCTGCCCTGGCTCCACTGGGTGAACCATGCCGTGCGCCGCCTTCAAGGAGAGGTTCCGCGCCCCGACGTGCAGCTCACAAGGTGTCCGCTGTCTGATGTCGTCTACGGGATACCTGTCCAAGTCCGCTTTGGGTAGCCCACCGGAAGCGCAGTTGCTCCGCTGCCCGGTGGGGCTGATGATGTTAGGATTGCTGGGAGGTTCCTGGCACGTCTCCTGCTGTTGGCTCTGGGCTAACTGCTCCTCTATTTTAGTCATGCGTTCTCCAAGCGCACTAACCTGTTGTGCATGTCGAGCCTTGCTTCTCATCTGACTCCTATAGGTCTCAGTGTCCTGAGCGAAACCAACCTTCCACGGGACGATGCCAACACCTCGTGTACGTCCAAGGTGCTCCTGGTTTTGTAGAGCCCTTGTTAGCTCATCATTCTCCCTGTTTGGCACGATGCTACCTTGGGAAGTCTCCTCGATGGACTGCACAAGCCTTCTGGCCACATCTCTCAGCACCTCCCCAAACACCGCATTGCCGTTATCATCGAGGCCGTCTCCGTGAGCATAGAACCAATGCTTGGCTCTGTCAGGCCATTCCATTGTTCCGAGTGTGACACCCTTCGCTAGCAGGTCATGCTCCCTCTTCTCCCATTTGGGTATTGCTTGGTGGTAACCACCAAGGCCGAGTCGGTGGTGGTAATTCTTCTTCTGTGCATTCAGCTTGTTCTTCTCACTCAAACTTTGACCTTCCTCCAAAGTCTTGTAGTTCACGAATGCTTACCAGTGATCTTGCAACTTCGGGAACATGTTGAAGTCGGGCTTTCGATTCTCCTTGATATACTCCGTGTTCAACTTCTTTTTATAAGTTTGGAATGCGATGGCCATCTTCTTGAGAGTGTAACTCTTCACCTTCTCTTCGGTCCCTTGGGGGGAGGTGAATGTCTCCCTGACATCGTTCCAAAGCATGTTCTTCGTATCTTCTGGAACCTGATCCCATTTTGCTATGCTAATGGGCACGTGGTCCCTAACATGGATGCCGCATGCTGAATTGAACGACCCAATCACCATCAAGGGTTTCTGAGGATGGCCGTTCTCGTTGACTTCGGTGACAACATATCTTGCCATCGGCTTCTTGGTTCGACCTCGCTATCGTGATTGCCCGCTTGGTTGACCAATCTGAAAGCATGATACAATCATGAACGGGTCAGAATGTTGGCTTAGAATGATAATGGAATCGACAATCATTAACGTGACTGATTGTTACCTCGCCGGCCTCATCGTGCTCTGCGGCCTCATAACCACCATCTCCAGCAATCAAATTTGTTATAAATTCTTCTTGATCAAATCCTTCGCCGTCCATCGTTGTTTATTAGGCTAGAAGAAGGCACTGAAAATTAATGAAAATAGATCAACAAAAGCTGATGGTACTACTCTAGAATGGCGAGGAACAAAAGCTGATTAGATTAACTCTACTTATACATTTGACATTTCACATATACATAGAAATTGCTTCAAAATTCACCAAGCATCCCCATGAACTTACATTTGATGCTTTCTGAGTGATGCTCCCCCACTTGCAAACTAGATCCAAAGGCCTTTTCAACAATTTTGAATGCTGAAAAATTATCAATTTACAAATTAGTGATTTGAATCATCATGGTAACAATTAAAAAAGTTGAAATGTTCATAAAGTATTACACCCCAGCATTATAAAACATAAATAAGGAAATAACTGCACAATTGCAGAGTGAGTCGGTGAGATGGACAGGAACTTATAGTTTACTTCTCTGACTATTTGACGTTGCCAAGCAACAAGGTTTACTTTGAATCTATCTAATAAGACAAGAAAGAGACAAGTGTGTAGCATGCATCCATATATCACATAACACTCCTCCTAACCCTGAACCAAACACAACCTAAGGGTTATCTACATGGGTTGTTTTATGGTTTCAAGGATTTCATCTTGTGACTTTCTATTGTTAATATACATGCTATAATCAACTGGCCAAGTACTGATCTAGTATATTCCGGTACTAGATGGTAAGTATCTGTCGGGACCCCGAATTTGCAAATCCGGACCCTCTGTGTATTCAGCACTAGTCCAGGAACGCGCTAGTGCACACAGTCTTAACATCGGTAAATATCACAATCATACCACTTGATACTAGTAAAGTACTTTAATTAAATAGTCAAACTGGTTACTTGACCTTATGGTCAAGTTACAAATCTGCGCCTCGCAGTGGCGAAACTTATTAAGAGAGAAATAGTAGCAGCGAAAAATCAAATAACCGTGGCACCATCCAAGATACCACAGTAACCGACCGGGCTCGCCCCTAAGTAGACGGTTCCTCGTGGAGCTCCTCCTCCAAAGTCGGTGTAGTCTCCTCTTCAACTGGTGTTGTATTGTGGCAAGGGTGAGTACTTGGTACTCGACAAGTCATGCACATGCAGCTAATATACTACATGCATGGCTTAATACAAAAGAGTGGCTCAAGGTATTTTTGCAAGAAATGACATTTAACAAGTATCATAAGTAGATTCAAAGCGGTAGAAACAAGTAAAGCATAAATAACTTTTCAAGGAGTTTAATAAACATCTTTCCCATCCTAATCCACATTTCCATCAACATCATTATTAATCCAACCCAACCTTTCAGATCCAAGTTATTTTTGAGAAAATCTAACCCTTGACTGTAATTCCCGAGCGATGTCCAATACCGCAGACACGGCTATTCGAATAGATTCTACACTCTGCAGAGGTTATGCACTTTACCAACAAGATACAATCAAACACCACAAAGGCGAGTTCAGTAAAAAGTCTTTCTAAACTTCTAACAATACAAGTGGTCCTCCGGTTATTGCACACTAACCCTTCCCTTAGCTAAGGCGAAGTTTAGGCCAATCAACCGTTAGACGGGTACCTGGCCTCACTTCCAGACGCTCCCCGTACAACTTACACAAAGGGTGTAGTTGACCTCCTAAGGTCCCACAGGTACGTTATTAGCAACTTAGTCAACTAGGTCCGTCCCATTACAGACATATGGTTGCACATTAGACCCAGTTCAAAGGCTTGCAAGGTTAAGTCCTTAGGGTGACCAGGGCAAGACTACCCGAAGAACCAAATCAACATCCCCAATGCCACAACCGCCCACTCCGATCATTCTTGCCACATGCCCCGGTCGAAAACTATTTATCAAACCCCAGTTGATTACCATGCACCACGTGCCATCAACATCACATGATACCTTTCCAAAACAGGTTCAATATATCATTAAGTCAATATTAACATTTGATTGTCCAAAATCATGTCATGAGCACGTAGCAGGTCTAAGCAGTATACTACAACGGTCTAAAACCCATGTTGGCAATTTAATAATGTCCAACTAGTAATCCACAACTAGGGTGACAAGGATCATGGCACATATTTAAATAATCAAGGTGTCATATAGCAAATTGGTATTTATCTAACCCCCATATTAAATAAAGTATTTTTCTAATTGAACTAGCATGCAATAGGTTAAATCAAAATAGATTTCAAAATAGGATCAACATGGTCAAAGCACAACTTGCCTTCAAAAAGTACTTGTTCTTGGTCTTGAGTTGGATCCTGAGTCAATACTTCTCCTTCGAATCCTTCCGGCACTTCAACGTCTACTCGTAAAGCGTGCAAATAGCAATACACGAATAAACAATAGGCGAAAAGTGTCCAAACATCCAAATAAAATCCATAAACAGAGAGAACATAATTTTATGAATTTTTAGAAACTGGAATCGTCAAATTTGGAGTTAAAATGCAAAAGTTATGATTATCTAAAGTTTAAATAATCAATTAAATAATTTTACAGAGAAAAACTTTACTCCAAAAATTAAATAAAATTTATATTTAGGTAGATCTCAATTTTATACAAATTTAGAAATTTGAATCACTCAAATCGGAGTTGAAACGCAAGTTATAAGCGTTTGAAGTTTGAATCAAAATCTGAAATCATTATTTCGAATTAATAAATCATTTTCTTTTTCGGAAATTAATTATTGCGTCAGCCTGGACACGTGGCAGCCTCTGATTGGTTGGCTGACGTCAGCCGGCTCATGGGCTCAGTCCACGGCTTGGCTCGGGTCTACCGTGGACTCGGTCCACGGCTCCTCGTGAGAATGACATGTGGGTCCGCCTCGGATGACGCCACTTCGGCGTCGGCGAGGCTCGGCCACCAGTGGCAGTGGGACCAACTGTGACGTCGGCGCTCGGTGAGACGGCCGGCCCGACATGCGGGCCCGCCATGACGTCAGTGTGACATCATGGTGCAGGGTGGCTGGGCCGCTGACATGCGGGCCCCGTGTGTCAGCGTCACACGCGCCAGCGTGGGCGGCGCGGCGGCGGTCAGCCTTCCCGGACGCGTGGCGCAATCTCGGCCGTCGATTTGAAAATCAACGGCCCAGATTAGATCTGGCTCTCACGCATTTGGATTAACGCGTTTGATCTGGACCGTTGAATCTAGATCGGACGGTCAAGATTGGATCTAGTGGTTTTGGACGGAATCTCACCGTGAGATGACGTGGCGCAATCTGGGACGTTGGATCTTGATCGGACGGCTGAGAAGCTTCGAGCAACGGCGATGGCGTCTTGCGGAGCTACTGGCCGAGCCGGGGGCAGCGACACGAACCGGCGTTTGCGGGCTCCTCCGGCGAGGTGGGAGGTCCTTCGGTGCGCCTCGTCGCGGTGAGTCCGGATCTAGGGTCAACGGCGGGGGGCGGACGGCGGCGAACGAAGCAAAAACGCGGCGGAGGAGTGCTACACTCCGGCGAAGCGACAGGCGCGTCGAGAACCTTCGCGCGGCGGCTAGCTAGGGTAACGCCAAAGGTCGAGGTGATCCTCGGGGTGTGATCCGAGCATTAAATAGCCTCGGCTTCCGCGCGGAAAACGGAAACCTAAATCCTCACGACGGCGGGCGCGGCGGCGAAGTCCGGCTCGGACTCGTGCGGAGACGACGACGGAGGACCGTCCACGTGGCGCGATCAATGGCCACGATCGCGCGGGCGCGGTCGGATCCGGCCCGGACTCAGCTCAACCGGTGCGATCCAATCTGGACCGTTGGATCTCGATCCAACGGTCGGGATCGAATAGGGTTCGGTCAAGTCACTTGGCTCGGGTCGGACTCGAGTCGGACTCGGACTCGGGTCCGGTCGGATGAACAACGATTTGACCCGACTTGATTTTCCAGCGATTTAATATTTAAAATAATTCCCAGAAATTCATTTAATTCATTAAAAATATCAAAAGACTCAGAAAAATTCCAGAAAAATTCTGAAAAATACTTTGGATCATTTTGGACTCAAATAAAATATTTCCAACAAAATTTTATTTGCAAAGTTTAATTCTTTAATTATTTCAAAATGGAATAAATTCAAATAAATTCCAAATAAATCCAAATAAATTCCAGAAAATTCCAAAAATTCACCAAAGTGCCAAATCACACATGAAATTTAAGAAAAGCAAAATTTTGGGGTGTTACAAACCTCCCCCCCTTAATAGAATCTCGTCCCCGAGATTCAGGGCTTACTACAGAATAGGCTTGGAAACTCTTTCTTCAAATCCTCTTCACACTCCCAAGTTGCTTCACTCTCCGCGTGGTTGCTCCATTGAACTCTGCAGAAACGGGTTGACTTGTTCCTCGTCTCTCGATCCATGGTATCCAAAATCTTTACGGGATGCTCCTTGTAAGTCAAATCTTCTTGCAACTCAATTGACTCTAGTGGTGTCTGTTCCTCAGTACTGAGACACTTCTTCAATCGGGACACATGGAATACGTCATGTACTCCTGCTAACGACTGTGGCAACTCCAGCTGATAAGCAACTTCGCCTCTGTGGCTCAAAATCTTAAATGGTCCTACATAACGGGGTGCGAGTTTCCCTTTGGCATGGAACCTCTTAACTCCCCTGAGAGGTGTAACTCTGAGGTATACAAAGTCTTCTGGTTCAAAACTCAAGTCCGGCGATGATTGTCAAGATAACTCTTCTGCCGTGATTGGGCGATCTTCAACCTTTCCTAATCATGGCAATCTGCTTCTTCACCTCTTGAAGAATATCAGGCCGAAGACACGGCGCTCGCCGGTCTCATTCCAATTCAATGGCGTCAAGCGAGTCGACCATACAAGGCCTCAAAGGTGACATCTGTAAACTAGCCTGGTAACTATTATTGTAATCGAACTCGGCATACGGCAAACTCTTATCCCAAGAGGTAGCATAAGCCAATGCACATGCTCTTAACATATCCTCGAGAATCGATTGACTCTTTCGGTCTGTCCATCCGTCATGGATGATAAGTCAGATCTTGAAGTTTAAACGGGTTCCCATGGCTTCATGCAACTTATTCCAAAACCTTGAGGTAAATTGGGTACCTCACATCGATACAATCCTCTTTGGCACTCCGTGCAAACAGACGATCCTGATCATGTACAACTCTGCTAACTTATCTCCGAGTAAGTGGTCTTCACGAGGATAAAATGGGCTACTTTGGTCAAGCGATCCACTATAACCCATATGGAGTCATAACCTCCTTGAGTCTTAGGCAAACCGGTAATGAAATCCATTCCGATTTCCTCCCACTTCCACTCAGGTATTTTCAGCGGCTGTAGCAATCCTGCTGGTCTCTGATGCATTGCCTTTACTCTCTGGCATACGTCGCACAATGCAACATGCTCGGCAACTTCACGCTTCATACTCGGCCACCAGAATCTTTCCTTCAAATCCTGATACATTTTGGCGCTTCCAGGATGAATTGAATACTTGGAGTCATGGGCTTCTTCTAGAATCAATCGCCCGGCTCCTTTTTGTTCGGCACACAAATCCGATCCTTCATCCATAACGTGCCTTGCTCATCCAACTTGAAATCCTCTTCCTTGCCTTCTTCCTTGATGGACTTAATCCTGCGGATCTTGTCATCATCCTTCTGTCCTTCTCGGATCTGGTCCTCTAGGGTAGGCTTTACTTCTAATGCGGCCAAGAATCCGCTAGGCACCACCTCAATCTTCATTCTCTGGAAATCCTCACACAGCTCATCCTGACTTGTGGCTAGCAACATGCTCATAGTATGGCTTTTCCGACTCAAGGCATCGGCAACTACGTTGGCCTTCCCGGGATGGTAATGGATTCCAACATTGTAGTCCTTGATCAACTCTAACCATCTCCTCTGCCTCATGTTCAGATCCGACTGGGTGAATATGTATTTAAGGCTCTTATGATCCGTATACACTTCACATCTGTTCCCGGTCAGATAGTGACGCCATATCTTCAAGGCATGCACTACGGCAGCTAACTCTAGGTCATGCGTCGGATAATTTTCCTCATGCGACCTCAACTGCCTTGATGCATAGCGGCGACCTTTCCATTCTGCAGACGACACATCCAAGTCCTTGGCGCGATGCATCACAATAAATATCAAAGCTTTGATTAACATCCGGTAGAACTAACACCGGTCTTGATGTCAATCGCTTCTTCACTCTGAAATCCTTTCTCACATTCGATGTCCATGCAAACTTCTTCTCCTTTTTCAAAGAATTGCGTAAGAGGTTTCGCAATTGTCGAAAAGCCTTTAATGAAACGGCGGTAGTATCCTGCCATTCCAAGGAAACTCCGGATCTGGGTCACAGTCTTCGGCTGCTCCCAATGTAACAAAGCTTCTACTTTGCTTGGATCTACGGCGACTCCTTCTGCGGTCATTACATGTCCGAGGAATTCTACCTTGTCCTTCCAAAAATCACACTTGCTGGAACTTGGCGAAGAGTTGTTGTTCCTCAGCTTTTCCAAAACTCGCCTCAAGTGTTCGGCATGCTCATCCTCTATCTTGGAGTAGATTAGGATATCATCTATGAACACAACAACAAACTTGTCCAAATATTCCATGAACACCTTATTCATCATATTCATGAAATATCTTTGGCGCATTAAATCGATCAAAGGACATAATCAGAACTCATAATGTCCATATCTTGACGAGAATGCGGTCTTGAATATCCTCGATCTGATCTTCAATCGATGGTATCCCGATCTTAGGTCAATCTTGGAGAAAACTCCGGCTCCTCTCGGTGATCAAACAAATCATCAATCCTGGGTAACGGGTACTTATTCTTCACGGTGACTTCATTGAGTGCACGGTAGTCAATGCACATCCTGAAACTCCCGTCCTTCTTCTTGACAAACAAAACTGGTGCTCCCCACGGCGACGAGCTCGGTCTGATAAATCCTTTCTCCATTAACTCTTCCACTGTTTCTTCATCTCTACCAACTCCTCGGTGGACATCCGATAGGGTCTCTTTGCTATCGGTGTTGTACCAGGTACAAGCTCTATCACAAACTCTATGTCCCTGTCTGGCGGCATACCAGGTAGATCTTCGGGAAAAACATCTGGGTACTCATTCACTACTGAGACATCCTCTATGCTGATTGCCTTGGTGCTGTTAACCATCAACTGGCCATCTCTAACGGTGGTAGCTTGAAATTCCACTTTCTTTCCACACGGGCTCTCAACTGAGATAGTCCTTCGTCCACAATCCAATACGGCCTTGTGCTTGGATAACCAATCCATTCCCAAAATAACATCTAAGGTCTGGGTCTCCAAAATAATAAGGTTCGCTAGGAACTCTATTCCATCTATTAGTATTCTCACCCCGGAACATCCTACTTTCGCTCGAGTTCTAACCAGGGGTTTGAACTAAAAGCATGCATTTAAGTCTTGCAATCCCCAAATCATTTCTAGCAGCAAAGCCTTGCGAAACAAACGAATCTGAAGCTCAGAATCAAACAAAGCTGCTGCCAGTATCGAGTTAACAAGTAACTTACCCAAGATCTGACGTCAGTAGCATTCTGCAGTGCATCTGCAGTGACATGGTTGTCTCGGCCTCTCACCCACGATGCAGGGTGTGGCTCCTGATCTTTGGCGTCCTAGCTGGGTGGTTCCTAGATTGAAGCGAATCGGGGTCACTCTGCTGTCTTCTTTGGGCATTGTTGGCAAAGTGTCCTGGCTCGTTGCGATTGTAGCAGCGTCTCACTGTTTCCTTGCCGATCGCTGGAGCAGCGTTTCTAGCGGGGCTGGGTCTGTAGTTCGATTGACGGGCCTTGGTGCTGGTGACGGTGTCCTTGTTGCATTTTGTGGCTGGAATCAAAACTGATTTGGTGCAACTCTCGGTATTGCGTTCCTCGACATGATCCTGTTGTTGCATCCTGCGCTTCTGTTCTCATCCGGTTCCTTGCGCTTGTCCTCAAGAATAAGCGCCTTATTCACCAACTCTTGGAAATCAAAGGTGTGGGTGATCACCCTACTTGTAGTCCTGAGTTAAGTCCCTTCATGAAGCGAGGTATGCGGCTTTATCTGTTGCTACATCCTCAAAGCGTAGCGTGCTAGCTGTGTGAACTTGTTCAGTAGTCGACCACCGGTGATTACCTTGCTTCAGTGCTCTGAACTCCTCCTTCTTAAGATCCATGATTCCTTCAGGCACGTGATACTGACGGAATGCAGCTGTGAACTCTTCCCAAGTGATGTCCTGAGGGTTCACTTGCGTGGCATAGAAGTTCTCCCACCATTCGGCGGCTGTTCCTTCCAACTGATGAGAAGCGTAGAGTACCTTCTCATTTCCTATTGTAACACCCCAAAATTTTGCTTTCCTTGAATTCATGTGTGATTTGGCACTTTGGTGAATTTTTGGAATTTTCTGGGATTTATTTGGATTTATTTGGGATTTATTTGAATTTATTCCATTTTGAAATAATTAAAGAATTTAATTTTGCAAATAAAATTTTGTTGGAAATATTTTAATTGAGTCCAAAATGATCCAAAATATTTTCCAGAATTTTTCTGGAATTTTTCTGAGTCTTTTGCTATTTTTAATGAATTAAATGAATTACTGGGAATTATTTTAAATATTAAATCGCTGGAAAATGCGAGTGGGTTTGTACTGTTCACCCGACCGAGCCCGAGTCAGACTCGAGTTCGAGTCCGACCCGAGCCACGTGGTCGAGCCAAACCCGCTCGTCCCGAACCCTAGCCACACGACCCTTGGATCAAGATCCAACGGTTGTGATTGCGCCACATCACCGAACCCGAGTCCGACCGAGCCAGCCAGCTCGAGCCGGACCGAAGTCCAACTCACGCCGACCGTTGGATCGAGATCCAACGGCTCACGCTGGCGCCACGTCGCCTCTCCGTCTGCCGCCGGACTCGCCGTCGAAACCATGTCGACCTCGGTCTCCGTCGTTTCACTGACGCCGAGACCCCTATTTAATGCGCCGCCACCACGGTCGTGACCTGAACTTCCGTGGCGCACTGCGTGCCCCAAGCCATCTCGCCTGAGCCGCCGCGCCGTTTGCCCGTCTGAGCTCGCCGGAGTTGGAATTCCGTTCGCCGATTAAACGCCGCCCGTCTCGCCGTCAGTCGCCCTCCGCCGTCATCAAGCCCAGATCCGATTCCCCAAGACGAGGCAGCTGTTCGGAGTACCCTTCACTTCGCCGGAGAAGCCCGGCGCCGTTGGACTCGTCGTCGTCTTCATCTCCGGTGGCCTCTGCTCTGCCGCGTCGCCATCGCCGTCCGCGAGCTACGCTTAGCCGTCCGATCGTAATCCAAGGGCTCGGATCGCGCCACGCGTCACCGCGGTGAGATCTCACGTGCAACCTCTGGATCTATTTTCAACCGCCGGATCTAGATCCAACGGCTTAGATTGTGCCACGTAGCTAGAATCGCACCAGGTTAGATTGGATCTTGACCGTCCGATCAAGATCGAGCAGTGCAGATCGGCGGAGTTGTTTTTCCAAAGCACTACGCTAGATTTAATCCGCCGCTGATTCTCAAACCAACGGGCAAGATCACGCCACGTGGCGGGAAGGCTGGACCGCCATGCGGTCGGCCACGCAGCGTGTGCGTGTAGCCGACACGCGAGGCCCGCGTGTCGAGGGCCCGCATGTCGCTGGCTAATCCAGCCAGCGCCGACGTCACCCATGACGTCACATGGAGTCCCACATGTCGTACCGTGGCTGAGTCCCCGCCGACGTCGGCCGATGACGTCACCCGAGTGGTCCCACCGCCGGGCCTCACGCGTGGAGTCGTGGGCCGAGTCCACGGTGGACCGAGCCAAACCGTGGACCAAGCCCATGAGCCGGTGGCGTCGGCCAGCCAATCAGAGCCGACACGTGTCCATGCTGACGCAATAATTAATTTCCGAAAAAGAAAATGATTTATTAATTCGAAATAATGATTTCAAATTTAGATTCAAACTTCAAACGCTTATAACTTTTGCGTTTCAACTCCGATTTGAGTGATTCAAATTTCTAAATTTGTATAAAATTGAGATCTACCTAAATATGAATTTTATTTAATTTTTGGACTAAAGTTTTTCTCTGTAATATTATTTAATTGATTATTTAAACTTTAATAAATCATAACTTTTGCGTTTTAACTCCAAATTTGACGATTCCAGTTTCTAAAAATCCAGAAAATTATGTTCTCTCTGTTTATGGATTTTATTTGGAGTTTTGGGATGTTTTTGCCTATTGTTTATTTGTGTATTGCTATTTGCACGCTTTACGAGTAGACGTTGAAGTGCCGGAAGGATTCGAAGAAGTGTTGACTCAGGATCCAACTCAAGACCAAGAGCAAGTGCTTTTTGAAGGCAAGTTGTGCTTTGACCATGTTGATCCTATTTCAAAATCTATTTTGATTTAAACTATTGCATGCTAGTTCAATTAGAAAGATATTTTGTTTAAACATGGGGGTTAGATAAATACCAATTTGCTATATGACACCTTGATTACTTAAGTATGTGCCATGACCCTTTGTCACCCTAGTTGTGGTTTACTAGTTGGACATTATTAAATTGCCAACATGGGTTTAGACCATTGTAGTATACTGCTTAGACCTGCTACGTGCTCATGACATGATTTTGGACAATCAAATGTTAATATTGACTTAATGATATATTGAACCTGTTTTGGGAAAAGTATCATGTGATGTTGATGGCACGTGGTGCATGGTAATCAAGCGGGGTTTGATAAAGCGATTTTCGGCCAGGGCATGTGGCAAGAGTAATCAGGTGGGCCAGTTGTGGCATTGGGGATGTTGATTTGGTTTTTCGGGTAGTCTTGCCCTGGTCACTCTAAGGACTTAACCTTGCAAGCCTTTGAACTGGGTCATACTTGCAACCACATGGCTGGAATGGGACGGCCCTAGTTGACTAAGTCGCTAAGGACTCACTTGTGGAGCCTCAGGGTGTCAATTACACCGTTTGTGTGATTGTACGGGGGAGCGTATCGTGGCTGTGGCCAGATACCCATCTAACGGTGTGTTGGTCCCATACTTCGCCTTGGCTAAGGGAAGGGATGGTGTAGAGCACGAACCGGAGAGGACCACCTGTGTTGTTTGAGGCTTCCGAAAGGCTTTGTTATGGGAACTCGCCTTTGTGGTGTTTGACTGTATCTTGTGGGTAAAGTGCATAACCTCTGCAGAGTTTAGAATCTATTTAAATAGCCGAGTCCACGGTACTGGACAATGCTCGGGAATTACAGTCAAGGGTTAGATTTTCTCAAAAATAAACTTTGGTTTGAAAGGTTGGGTTGGTTTAATAATGGAGATGATGGAAATGTGGTTTAGGATGGGGAAAATGTTTATTAAACTTCTTGAAAAGTTATTCATGCTTTACTTATTTCTACTGCTTTCGAATCTACTTACATTACTTGTCAAATGCTGTTTACTGCAAATATTCCTTAAGCTATTCCTTTGTACCAAGCCATGCATATAGTATATTAGCTTGCATTCTGTGCATGACTTGCTGAGTACCAAGTACTCACCCTTGCCTCAACACAATACCAGTTGAAGAGGAGACTACGCCAGCTTCGGAGGAGGAATTCCAAGAGGACCCGTCTACTTAGGGATGCGAGCCCGGTCGATTGCTGTGGTATCTTTGGATGGCGCCACGAAGTTATTTGATTTTCCGCTGCTATTGCTATTATTTCTCTCTTAATAAGTTTCGCCTCGCAAGGCATATATTTGTAACTTGGCCATAAGGTCGAGTAACCTGTTTGGTTATTTAAATAAAGTACTTTGATAATATCGATTGGTATGATTGTGATATTTACCGATGTTAAGACTGTGTGCACTAGCGCGTTCCTGGACTAGTGCTGAATACACAGAGGGTCCGGATTTGCAAATTCGGGGTCCCGACAGAGGTGGTATCAGAGCCATACTTGACTGTAGGCTCAACCCTAAGCTAGAATGGTCGTAGTGAGGGTAAAACCTATTTTCTAAAGCTAAAAGTTTGTCAAGACAAGAAATGGCATCTCGACTCATCCCCTTCTCTCTTTCCTTGTCTCTTGCTGAATTTTTCCTTACCTTGTCACGATTTAAAAATTCCGAGTTCTTACGTAAAGCACTCTTGTGACAGATGGAGGAAGAGTTCAACTACGTTGATCTGGGAGTTGGTCACGCCGCGGAACTTTGGCATATGCTACAAACTCTCGGAGATTTTGAGAAGCCCCAATACCAAGTAGAAGTGATCAGACAAGCGGGATTGATCAAGGCTTGTGACGTGAAGATTGAGGTACCTGCTAGGAAGAAGGGCCCAGGCAATCGCCCGATACACTGTACTGCCAGGAGATCTACAATGCAGATGGGTATCCAAGAAGTATCACGACGAGCAATGCGGCACATTACCCGTATCTACGCCAGAGAATTGGAGAGCACGGTGTTCCATTATCATCCGCGCAGCGATAACCTTCTTGACCCGAAGGCGATTCAGGATGAGGATGCCACGGTTACACAGTTGGCACGATTTATCGTCGCCCAGGAGGATGTACTGGAGAATACAAGCAAGGAGCTACAGAAGGCCCGCAAGGAGATCACGACAGAGAAGAACAGATGGCGGGAAGCTCAAGAGTATGTGGCACACCTTCTACGAAGGATTGACGAGTTGGAGATGACTTTGTACGGACCGGACTCCGAGCCATGAAGCTACACGAGCCGGATCCGGAGGAGTCGGATCTCGATGAGGACACCGCTTCTTCGACTACCATAGAGGACACGATTCTTTGGACATGGCAATCGTTTACGCCTATGCCACAAAGACCTGCATCAGGCCGTGGAGGTTTTCTCGATGAGTGAGCATAGGTTCTATAGTGAGACTCCTTCGCCGAGTCGCGTCATAGAATAAAGAGTCACCCTTTAGGCGTTAGACTCCAGAGTTAGTTCAATTTGGATTTGTTTTGTTTCTTTGAGTGTGCAAGATGTGTTGCAAGGCCCTTAGGCATTGTAAGCAGCCATACCAAGTTATTAATAATAAAGTTGGACCTTAAAGTTACCCCTTTCGCCCCGCATAAGTTCCATATTACTTGTCTATTCTTGTTTCCCTCTCATCTCTAAACCTAGAGCAAATCGACAGATGGTGAACACCCGTGGAAACTTTGGAAGCAATGGGAGTGGTTCTCGCCCAGCAGAAAACCCCAATGATGGAGCACCAGCACCGCCACTGGATATGCAGAATTTCGGAGCTTTTCTTGCTGCCCGCACTCGATTGATGCATGCTATAATGCAACAAATGCAGCACGTCCATCGCCAGGCCACTGCTAATCAAGTTAATCAGGGGCCACGCCAGAATACAAGGCTGTCAGAGTTCATGAGAACTCACCCACCCACTTTCTCTGGGAATGCCAATCCATTGGAGGCCGATGATTGGTTAAGATCAATTGAGAGGAAGCTACACATAGCTCAATGCATAGGAAATGAGAAGGTACTCTACGCTTCTCATCAGCTGGAAGGAACAGCCGCCGAATGGTGGGAGAACTTCTGTGCCACGCAGGAGAACCCTCAAGATATCACTTGGGAAGAGTTCACAAATTTGCATTCCGGACAAAGATCACGTGCCTGAAGGAATCATGGACCTTAAGAAGGAGGAGTTCAGAGCATCAAGCAAGGTAATCGACGGTGGCCGACTACGAACAAGTTCACCACGGCTAGCACGCTACGCACTGAGGATGTAGCGACAGATAAAGCCGCAGTCTCGTTTTATGAAGGGACTCAACTCAGATTGCAAGTAGGGTTGATCACCCACACCTTTCCAGATTTCCAAGAGTTGGTGAATAAGGCGCTTATTCTTGAGGACAAGCGCAAGGAACTGGATGAGAACAGGAAGCGCAGATGCAACAAAGAAGGATCACGCCCGAACGCATAGCGGCGCTTGAGGGTTGCACCAAATCAATTCTTCAGTTCCAACCACGAATGCAACAAGGACACCATCCCGGCACCAAGACCTGTCAATCAAAACTATCGACCCCAGCCCCGCTAGAAACGCTACCCCAGGCAAAAGAAGGAACAAGTGAGACGCTGTTACAATCGCAACGAGCCAGACACTTTGCCAACAGCTTGTCCAAAGAAGACAGCAGAGGCGACCCGATTCGCTTCAACCTAGGAACCACCCAGCTAGGGCGCCCGGCACCAGGAGCCATACCCCAGGCCGTGGTGAGAGGCCGAGTCAACCATGTCACCGCAGATGCATGCAGAATGCTACGGACGTCGTCTTGGGTAAGTTACTTGTTAACTCGATACACCTGCAGTTTTGTTTGACTCTGGAGCTTCGCATTCGTTTGTTTCACAAGGCTTTGCTACTAGAAATGATTTGAGAATTGCAAGACTTAAGTGCATGCTTTTAGTTCAAACCCACAGTTCGAACTCCGAGCGAAAGTAGGATGTTAGGTGAGAATCTTGATAGGTGGAATAGAGTTCCTAGCAAACCTTATAATTTTGGAGACCCGGACCTTAGGCGTTATATTGGGAATGGATTGGTTATCCAAGCACAAGGCCGTATTGGATTGTGGACGAAGGACTATCTCGATTGAGAGCCGTGTGGGAAGAAGGTGGAATTTCAAGCCACTGCGATTAGGGATGGACAGTTGATGGTTAACTTGATGCCAAGGCAATCAGCATAGAGGATGTCCCAAAGGTGAATGAGTACCCGATGTTTTTCCGAAGATCTACGGTATGCCGCCAGACGAGGACATAGAGTTTGTGATAGAGCTTGTACTGCACAAAGACCGATAGCAAAGAGACCCTATCGGATGTCTACCGAGGAGTTGGTAGAGATGAAGAAACAGCTAGAAGAGTTAATGGAGAAAGGATTTATCGAGACCAAGTTAGTCGCCATGGGGAGCACCGGTTTTGTTTGTCAAGAAGAAGGGCGGGAGTTTCGGGATGTGCATCGACTACCGTGCACTCAATGAGGTCACCGTGAAGAATAAGTATCCGCTACCCGAGATTGATGATTTGTTTGATCGATTAAGAGGAGCGGAGTTTTCTCCAAGATTGATCTCGAGATCGGGATACCATCGATTGAAGATTCGATCGTAAGATATTCAAGATCGCATTCTCGTCAAGATATGGACATTACGAGTTCTGATTATGTCCTTTGGGGTGACGAATGCGCGGCTTATTTCATGAATATGATGAATAAGGTGTTCATGGAATATTTGGACAAGTTTGTCGTCGTGTTCATAGACGATATCCTAATCTACTCCAAGGCAGAGAGCGAACATGCCGAACACTTAAGGCGAGTTTTGGAAAAGGCGAGGAACGACAACTTTTCGCCAAGTTCTGCAAGTGTGAGTTTTGGAAGGACAAGATGGAGTTTCTTGGACATGTAATGACCGCAGAAGAGTCGCCGTAGATCCAAGCAAAGTAGAAGGCGTGTTACATTGGGAATGACCAAAGGCGGTGACCAGATTCGGAGTTTCCTTGGAATGGCAGGATACTACCGCCCGTTTCATCGAAGGCTTCTCGACAATTGCGAAACCTCTTACGCAATTGCCGAAGAAGGAAAAGAAGTTTGCATGGACGCAGAATGTGAGAAAGGATTTCAGAGTGAAGAAGCGATTGACATCGGCACCGGTGTTAGTTCTACCGGATGTTGCTCAAAGCTTCGATATTTATTGTGACGCATCGCGCCAAGGACTTGGATGTGTCGATGCAGATGGAAAGGTCAAACTTATGCATCAAGGCGATTGAGGCCGCATGAGGAAAATTATCCGACGCATGACCTAGAGTTAGGCTGCCGTAGTGCATGCTTTGAAGATATGGCGTCACTATCGATTGGAAGCAGATGTGAAGTATATACGGATCATAAGAGCCTTAAGTACATATTCACCCGATCGGATCTGAATATGAGGCAGAGGAGATGGTTAGAGTCGATCAAAGACTATAATGTTTGAATCCAATACCAACCCCGGAAGGCCAACGTAGTAGCCGATGCCCAGAGTCGGAAAAGCCAAACCGTGAGTACGTTGCTAGCCACAAGTCGGGATGAGTTATGTGAGGATTTTCGGAAAATGAAGATTGAGGTAGTACCTAGCGGATTCTTGGCGCATTAGAAGTAAAGCCTACCCTAGAGGATCGGATCCGAGAAGGATGTAGGATGATGACAAGATCCGCAGGATTAAGTCCATCAAGGAGGAAGGCAAGGCAGAGGACTTCAAGTTGGATGAGCAAGGCACGTTGTGGATGAAGGATCGCATTTGTGTGCCTAACAAAAAGGAGTTAAAGCAACTGATTCTGGAGGAAGCCCATGACTCCAAGTATTCAATTCACCCAGGGAGCGCCAAGATGTATCAGGATCTGAAGGAGAGATTCTGGTGGCCGAGTATGAAACGTGAAGTTGCCGAGCACGTTGCATTGTGCGACGTATGCCAGAGAGTCAAGGCAATGCATCAGAGACCAGCAGGATTGCTACAGCCGCTAAAAATACCTGAGTGGAAGTGGGAGGAAATCGGAATGGATTTCATTACCGGTTTGCCGAAGACGCAAGGAGGTTATGACTCCATATGGGTTATAGTGGATCGCTTGACTAAAGTAGCCCATTTTATCCCCGTGAAGACCACTTACTCGGGGGATAAATTAGCAGAATTGTACATGATCAGGATTGTCTGTTTGCACGGAGTGCCAAAGAGGATTGTATCGGACAGAGGTACCCAATTTACCTCAAGGTTCTGGAATAAGTTGCATGAAGCCATGGGAACCCGTTTGAACTTCAGTACAGCTTATCATCCACAGACGGATGGACAGACCGAAAGAGTCAACCAGATTCTGGAGGATATGTTGAGAGCTTGTGCATTAGCTTATGCTACTTCTTGGGATAAGAGTTTACCGTATGCCGAGTTCAGTTACAACAATAGTTATCAGGCTAGTTCTGAGATGTCACCTTTTGAGGCCTTTGTATGGTCGACCACTGTCGGGACGCCATTGAATTGGAATGAGATCGCGAGCGCCCGTGTCTTTGGGCCTGATATTCTTCAAGAGGTGAAGAGCGGTCGCCATGATTAGGGAAAGGTTGAAGATAGCCCGATCTCGACGAGAAGAGTTATCTTGACAATCGTCGCCGAGACTTGAGTTTTGAACGAGAAGACTTTGTTTACCTCGAGTTACGCCTCTCGGGGAGTTAAGAGGTTCCATGCCAAAGGGAAACTTGCACCCTGCTATGTTGGACCATTTAAGATTTTGAGTCGCGAGGCGAAGTTGCTTATCACCGGAGTTGCCACGATCGTTAGCAGGAGTGCATGATGTATTCCATGTGTCCCAGCTTAAAGAAGTGTCTCCGAGTTCCCGAGGAACAGACACCGCTAGAGTCAATTGAGTTGCAAGAGGATTTGACTTATAAGGAGTATCCCGTGAGGATTACGGACACAATGAATCGAGAAACTAGAAACAAGTCAACCCGTTTCTGTAGAGTTCAGTGGAGCAACCATGAAGAAAGCGAAGCGACTTGGGAGCGCGAAGAGGATTTGAAGAAAGAGTTTCCAAACCTATTCCTTTAGTAAGCCACGAATCTCGGGACGAGATTCTATTAAGAGGAGGTTTGTAACACCCCAAACTTTTGCTTTCCTTGAATTCATGTGTGATTTGGCACTTTGGTGAATTTTTGGAATTTTCGGGGATTTATTTGGATTTATTTGGGATTTATTTGAATTTATTCCATTTTGAAATAATTAAAGAATTTAATTTTGCAAATAAACTTTTGTTGGAAATATTTTAATGGAGTCCAAAATGATCCAAAATATTTTCGAATTTTTAGAATTTTTCGAGTCTTTTGCTATTTTTAATGAATTAAATGAATTCTTGGGAATTATTTTAAATATTAAATCATTTGGAAAATGCGAGTGGGTTTGTACTGTTCATCCGACCGAGCCCGAGTCAGACTCGAGTTCGAGTCCGACCCGAGCCACGTGGTCGAGCCGAACCCGCTCGTCCCGAACCCTAGCCACACGACCCTTGGATCAAGATCCAACGGTTGTGATTGCGCCACGTCACCGAACCCGAGTCCGACCGAGCCAGCCAGCTCGCCGAGCCGGACCCGAGTCCAACTCACGCGACCGTTGGATCGAGATCCAACGGCTCACGTTGCGCCACGTCGCCTCTCCGTGCCGCCGGACTCCGCCGTCGATAGCGTGTCGACCTCGGTCTCCGTGCGTTTCACGGACGCCGAGACCCCTATTTAATGCGCCGCCACCACGGTCGTGACCTAGACTTCCGTGCGCACCCGTGCCCCCAAGCCATCTACGCTGAGCGCGCCCGTTTGCCGTCTGAGCTCGCGGAGTTGGAATTCGTTCGCCGCGGTTAACGCCGATCTGCCGCCGTCGTCGTCCTCGTCGTCATCAAGCCCGGTCCGGATTCCCCAAGGCGAGGCGGCGTTCGAGTACCCTTCACTTCACGGAGAAGCCCGAGCGCCGTTGGACTCGTCGTCGTCTTCATCTCCGGTGGCCTCTGCTCCGCCGCGTCGCCATCGCCGTCCGCGAGCTACGCTAGCCGTCCGATCAGAATCCAAGGGCTCAGATCGCGCCACGGCACACCGCGGTGGGCTCACGCGTGCAACCTGCGGATCTATTTTCAGCGTCGGATCTAGATCCAACGGCTTAGATTGTGCCACGTAGCTAGAATCGCACCAGGTTAGATTGATCTTGGCCGTCCGATCAAGATCGAGCAGTGCGGATCGGCGGAGTTGTTTTTCCAAAGCACTACGCTAGATTTAATCCGCCGTTGATTCTCAAACCAACGGGCAAGATCACGCCACGTGGCGGGAAGCTGGACCGCCGCGGTCAGCGCCGTCCACGCGCGTGTGCGTGTGACGCTGACACGCGGGGCCCGCGTGTCAGAGGGCCCGCATGTCAGTGGCTAATCGATAGCGCCGACGTCACCCATGGCGTCACGATGGGTCCCACATGTCAAGACTGCGGTGAGTCCTCGCCGACGCCGATGACGCTACCCGAAAGTGGTCCCACTGGCCGGGCCTCACGTGGAGTCGTGGACCGAGTCCACGGTGGACCGAGCCAAACCGTGGACCAAGCCCATGAGCCGGCTGACGTCAGCCAGCCAATCAGGAGCTGACACGTGTCCATGCTGACGCAATAATTAATTTCCGAAAAAGAAAATGATTTATTAATTCGAAATAATGATTTCAAATTTAGATTCAAACTTCAAACGCTTATAACTTTTGCGTTTCAACTCCGATTTGAGTGATTCAAATTTCTAAATTTGTATAAAATTGAGATCTACCTAAATATGAATTTTATTTAATTTTTGGACTAAAGTTTTTCTCTGTAATATTATTTAATTGATTATTTAAACTTTAATAAATCATAACTTTTGCGTTTTAACTCCAAATTTGACGATTCCAGTTTCTAAAAATCCAGAAAATTATGTTCTCTCTGTTTATGGATTTTATTTGGAGTTTTGGGATGTTTTTGCCTATTGTTTATTTGTGTATTGCTATTTGCACGCTTTACGAGTAGACGTTGAAGTGCCGGAAGGATTCGAAGGAGAAGTGTTGACTCAGGATCCAACTCAAGACCAAGAGCAAGTGCTTTTTGAAGGCAAGTTGTGCTTTGACCATGTTGATCCTATTTCGAAATCTATTTTGATTTAAACTATTGCATGCTAGTTCAATTAGAAAGATATTTTGTTTAAACATGGGGGTTAGATAAATACCAATTTGCTATATGACACCTTGATTACTTAAGTATGTGCCATGACCCTTTGTCACCCTAGTTGTGGTTTACTAGTTGGACATTATTAAATTGCCAACATGGGTTTAGACCGTTGTAGTATCTTTGCTTAGACACCTTTCGTGCTCATGACATGATTTTGGACAATCAAATGTTAATATTGACTTAATGATATATTGAACCTGTTTTGGGAAAAGTATCATGTGATGTTGATGGCACGTGGTGCATGGTAATCAACTGGGGTTTGATAAACAGTTTTCGACCGGGGCATGTGGCAAGAGTAATCAGGTGGGCCGATTGTGGCATTGGGGATGTTGATTTGGTTTTGGGTAGTCTTGCCCTGGTCACTCTAAGGACTTAACCTTGCAAGCCTTTGAACTGGGTCATACTTGCAACCACATGGTCGAATGGGACGGCCCTAGTTGACTAAGTCGCTAAGGACTCACTTGTGGAGCCTCAGGGTGTCAATTACACCGTTTGTGTGATTGTGCGGGGAGCGTATCGTGGCTATGGCCAGATACCCATCTAATGGTGTGTTGGTCCCATACTTCGCCTTGGCTAAGGAAGGGATGGTGTAGAGCACGAACCGGAGAGGACCACCTGTGTTGTTTGAGGCTTCCAAAGGCTTTGTTACTGAACTCGCCTTTGTGGTGTTTGATTTGTATCTTGTGGGTAAAGTGCATAACCTCTGCAGAGTTTAGAATCTATTTAAATAGCCGAGTCCACTGCATCGACAATGCTCGGGAATTACAGTCAAGGGTTAGATTTTCTCAAAAATAAACTTTGGTTTGAAAGGTTGGGTTGGTTTAATAATGGAGATGATGGAAATGTGGTTTAGGATGGGGAAAATGTTTATTAAACTTCTTGAAAAGTTATTCATGCTTTACTTATTTCTACTGCTTTCGAATCTACTTACATTACTTGTCAAATCTTTGTTTCTTTGCAAATATTCCTTAAGCTATTCCTTTGTACCAAGCCATGCATATAGTATATTAGCTTGCATTCTGTGCATGACTTGCTGAGTACCAAGTACTCACCCTTGCCTCAACACAATACCAGTTGAAGAGGAGACTACGCCAGCTTCGGAGGAGGAATTCCAAGAGGACCCGTCTACTTAGGGATGCGAGCCCAGTCAGTTGCCTGTGGTATACTGGATGGCGCCACGAAGTTATTTGATTTTCCGCTGCTATTGCTATTATTTCTCTCTTAATAAGTTTCGCCTCGCAAGGCATATATTTGTAACTTGGCCATAAGGTCGAGTAACCTGTTTGGTTATTTAAATAAAGTACTTTGATAATATCGATTGGTATGATTGTGATATTTACCGATGTTAAGACTGTGTGCACTAGCGCGTTCCTGGACTAGTGCTGAATACACAGAGGGTCCGGATTTGCAAATTCGGGGTCCCGACACCTATGCATTGAGCTATGTGTAGCTTCCTCTCAATTGACCTTAACCAATCATCGGCCTCCAATGGATTGGCATTCCCAGAGAAAGTGGGTGGGTGAGTTCTCATGAACTCGGCGATCTTGTATTACGGCGTTGTCCTGATTAACTTGATTAGCGATGGCCTGAGCGATGGCGTGTTGTATTTGTTGCATCATAGCATGCATCAATCGAGTCCGAGCAGCGAGAAAAGCTCCAAATTCTGCATATCCGGTGGCGGTCTTTGGTGCTCCATCATTGGGGTTTTCTGCTGGCGAGAACCACTTCCATTGCCTCCAAAGTTTCAGCGGTGTTCACCATCCTGTCGATTTGCTCTAGGTTTTAGAGATGAGAGGGAAACAAGAATAGACAAGTAATATGGAACTTATGCGGGCGAAAGGTGTAACTTTAAGGTCCAACTTTATTAACTAATCAATAGTAACTTGGTATGGTTGCTTACAATGCCTAGGGGCCTTGCAACACATACCGCACACTCAAGAAACAATGAAAATCCAAATCGAACTAACTCTGAGTCTAACGCCTAAAGGGCGACTCTTTATTCTAAGACGCGACTCGGCGAAGGAGTCTCTCTATAAAACCTATGCTCACTCATCGAAAACCTCCACGGCACGGGTACGGATGCTTTGCGGCATAGGTGCAAAAGCGATTGCCGTGTCCAAAGAATCGTGTCATCTGTGGTAGTCGAAGAAGCGATGTCCTCATCGAGATCGACTCCTCGGATCTGGCTCGTGTAGCTCGATCTTGGCTGCAGTTGCAGTCCGTACAAAGCCATCTCCAACTCGTCAATCCTTCGCAGAAGGTGTGACACATACTCTTGAGCTTCCCGCCATCTGTTCTTCTCTGTCATGATCTCCTTGCGGGCCTTCTGTAGCTCCTTGCTTGTATCATCGAGTACATCCTCCTGGGCGACAACAAGTCGTGCCAACTGTGTAACCATGGCATCCTCATCCTGAATCACCTTCGGGTCAAGAAGGTTATTGCTGCGCGGGTGATAACGGAACACCGTGCTCTCCAACTCTCTGGCGTAGATACGGGTAATGTGCCGCATTGCTCGTCATGATACTTCTTGGATACCCATCTGCATTGTAGACCTCCTGGCGGTGCAGTGTATCGGGCGATTGCCTGGGCCCTTCTTCCTAGAAGGTACCTCAATCTTCACGTCACAAGCCTTGATCAATCCTGCTTGTCTGATTACTTCCACTTGGTATTGCGGCTTCTCAAAATCTCCGAAAGTCTGAAGCATATGCCAAAGTTCTGCGGCGTGACCAACCTCTAGATCGACGTAGTTGAACTCTCCCTCCATCTGTCACAAGAGTGCTCACGTAAGAACTCGAAATTTTTAAATCGTGACAAGGTAAGGAAAAATTCAGCACGAGACAAGAAAAGAAAGAGTGGGATAAGTCGAGATGTCATCTCTTGTCTTGACAAATTTTTAGCTTTAGAAAATAGGTTTTATCCTCACTACGACCATTCAAGCCAGGGTTCAGCCTACGGTCAACCTGGCTCTAATACCACCTCTGTCGGGACCCCGAATTTGCAAATCCGAACCCTCTGTGTATTCAGCACTAGTCCAGGAACGCGCTAGTGCACACAGTCTTAACATCGGTAAATATCACAATCATACCACTCGATACTAGTAAAGTACTTTAATTAAATAGTCAAACTGGTTACTTGACCTTATGGTCAAGTTACAATGCACGATTGCAGGCGAAACTTATTAAGAGAGAAATAGTAGCAGCGGAAAATCAAATAACTTCGTGGCGCCATCCAGTATACCACAGGCAACTGACTGGGCTCGCTCCCTAAGTAGACGGTTCCTCGTGGAGCTCCTCCTCCAAAGCTGGTGTAGTCTCCTCTTCAACTGGTGTTGTATTGTGGCAAGGGTGAGTACCTGGTACTCAGCAAGTCATGCACAGAATGCAGCTAATATACTACATGCATGGCTTAATACAAAGGAGTGGCTCAAGGTATTTTTGCAGTAAACAGCATTTAACAAGTATCATAAGTAGATTCGAAAGCAGTAGAAACAAGTAAAACATAAATAACTTTTCAAGGAGTTTAATAAACATCTTTCCCATCCTAATCCACATTTCCATCAACATCATTATTAATCCAACCCAACCTTTCAGATCCAAGTTATTTTTGAGAAAATCTAACCCTTGACTGTAATTCCCGAGCGATGTCCAATACCGCGGACACGACTATTCGAATAGATTCTACACTCTGCAGAGGTTATGCACTTTACCCACAAGATACAGTCAAACACCACAAAGGTGAGTTCCCGTAACAAAGTCTTTCGGAAACTTCTAACAATACAAGTGGTCCTCCCCGGTTATTGCACACTAACCCTTCCCTTAGCTAAGGTGAAGTTTAGGCCAATCAATTGTTAGATGGGTACCTGGCCTCAACCCCGGTACGCTCCCCCGTACAACTTACACAAAGGGTGTAGTTGACCTCCTGAGGTCCCACAGGTACGTTATTAGCAACTTAGTCAACTAGGTCCGTCCCATTACAGACATGTGGTTGCACGTTAGACCCAGTTCAAAGGCTTGCAAGGTTAAGTCCTTAGGGTGACCAGGGCAAGACTACCCGAAGAACCAAATCAACATCCCCAATGCCACAACTGGACCACCTGATCATTCTTGCCACATACCCCGGTCGAAAACTATTTATCAAACCCCAGTTGATTACCATGAACCACGTGCCATCAACATCACATGATACCTTTCCAAAACAGGTTCAATATATCATTAAGTCAATATTAACATTTGATTGTCCAAAATCATGTCATGAGCACGTAGCAGGTCTAAGCAGTATACTACAACGGTCTAAAACCCATGTTGGCAATTTAATAATGTCCAACTAGTAATCCACAACTAGGGTGACAAGGATCATGGCACATATTTAAATAATCAAGGTGTCATACAGCAAATTGGTATTTATCTAACCCCCATATTTAAATAAAGTATTTTTCTAATTGAACTAGCATGCAATAGGTTAAATCAAAATAGATTTCAAAATAGGATCAACATGGTCAAAGCACAACTTGCCTTCAAAAAGTACTTGTACTTGGTCTTGAGTTGGATCCTGAGTCAATACTTCTCCTTCGAATCCTTCCGGCTCTTCAACGTCTACTCGTAAAGCGTGCAAATAGCAATACATGAATAAACAATAGGCGAAAAGTGTCCAAACATCCAAATAAAATCCATAAACAGAGAGAACATAATTTTATGAATTTTTAGAAACTGGAATCGTCAAATTTGGAGTTAAAATGCAAAAGTTTTGATTATTTAAAGTTTAAATAATCAATTAAATAATTTTACAGAGAAAAACTTTACTCCAAAAATTAAATAAAATTTATATTTAGGTAGATCTCAATTTTATACAAATTTAGAAATTTGAATCACTCAAATCGGAGTTGAAACGCAAGTTATAAGCGTTTGAAGTTTGAATCAAAATCTGAAATCATTATTTCGAATTAATAAATCATTTTCTTTTTCGGAAATTAATTATTGCGTCGGCTGGACACGTGGCGACCTCGATTGGTTGGTGGCGTCGGTAGGCTCATGGGCTCGATCCACGGCTTGGCTCGGGTCTCTGTGGACTCGGTCCACGGCTCCTCGTGAGAATGACATGTGGAGTCCGCCTCGGATAGCGTCCTGGCGGCGTCGGCGAGGCTCGGCCCATGATCTTGGCAGTGGGACCCAGCGTAGCGTCATTCTTGGCGTCGGCGCTCGGCCGGCCGACATGCGAGCCCGCCATGGCGTCGATGTGGCGTCATGGTGCGAAGTGGCTGGGCGGACATGCGGGCCCAGCGTGTCGGCGTCCTGCACGCCGCAGCGTGGGCGGCGATCACGGCGGTCAGCCTTCCCGGACGCGTGGCGCAATCTCGGCCGTCGATTTGAAAATCAACGGCCCAGATTAGATCTGGCTCTCACGCGTTTGATCTGGACCGTTGAATCTAGATCGGATGGTCAAGATTGGATCTAGTGGTTTTGGACGGAATCTCGCCGTGAGATGACGTGGCGCAATCTGGGACGTTGGATCTTGATCGGACGGCTGAGAAGCTTCGAGCGACGGCGATGGCGTGCGGCGGAGCTGCCTGGCCGGAGCTGGGGACGGCGACACGGGCAACGACGTTTGCGGGCTCCTTCGGCAAGGTGGGAGGTCCCTTCGGGTGCGTCTCGTCGCGGTGAGTCCGGATCTAGGGTCAACGGCGGCGGGGGACAGCGGACGACGGCGGAACGAAGCAAAAACCGCGGCGGAGGAGTGCTACACTCCGGCGAGCGATTGCGGGCGCGTCAGGGGCACTGCGGCGGTGACGGCTAGGGCAACGGCTTCGCAAGGTCCAGGTGATCCTCGGGGTGTGATTCGGGCATTAAATAGCCTCGGCTTCCGCGCAGAAAACGGAAACCTAAATCCTCACGACGGTGGGCGCGGCGGCGGAGTCCGGCTCGGACTCGGGCGGAGACGACGACGGAGGACCGTCCATGTGGCGCGATCAACGGCCACGATCGCGCGGGCGTGGTCGGATCTAGGGCTGGAAAAAAAGCTCGTTGAGCTGGCTCGGTGGCTCGTTTCAAAATTGCTCTGATTACATTCATTTTTCTTTTAAAATAAAAATTAGTTGATTTGGAACCAGAGTCAACTTCGGCTCGGCTCGTTAGGCTCGGCTCGTTAAGCTCGGTTCGAAGTTGGGTCTCAAACAATACAGGAGACTATAATAAATAAGAATAAATTAGTGTCGAAGAAAGCTCGAAAAAAAGTTCAACTGGCTCGTTATCCACCCCTAGTCGGATCCGGCCCGGACTCATCCCAACCGGTGCGATCCAATCTGGACCGTTGGATCTGGATCCAACGGTCGGGATCGAATAGGGTTCGGTCAAGTCACTTGGCTCGGGTCGGACTCGAGTCGGACTCGGACTCCTGGTCTGTCGGATGAACAAGATTTGACCCGACTTGATTTTCCAGCGATTTAATATTTAAAATAATTCCCTAAATTCATTTAATTCATTAAAAATATCAAAAGACTCGTAAAAATTCAAAAATTCGAAAATACTTTGGATCATTTTGGACTCAAATAAAATATTTCCAACAAAATTTTATTTGCAAAGTTTAATTCTTTAATTATTTCAAAATGGAATAAATTCAAATAAATCCAAATAAATCCAAATAAATTCCAGAAAATTCCAAAAATTCACCAAAGTGCCAAATCACACATGAAATTTAAGAAAAGCAAAATTTTGGGGTGTTACAGTATCCTTTCCAAATAGCAGCCAACATGATGGCAGGTTTTACGGAGTTCCAAATGGGTTCAGCATGCAACAAAGCTTCGAGTAAGATTCAACAAAGTTTTTTTTCTTTTTGCTTGGATGGTATACTGCTTCGTAGAAGTTTTCTAAATAAAAAGAGTGTTTTTGGGATTACAATTGCCAGTTTATCTCAATTGGCAACACATGCTAAGTTGTTTCCCTAGCCAAAAAACAGTCACTTGAGTATCACCTTCTTGAAATTGACCACATGGAAAAGAACAGATATTGACAATTGAGAATATATCTCTGGAGTAACCATTTCTTCACCAATGTAATCAATGATACATAAATCGACTAGCTCTAGATCATTTACTGCAACTAGAACTTACATCATTTCACTAGACAAAGAGGTGATCATGTTAATTAGCTAACTATAATGGCATTCAGACCACTCAAAGCTCTTCATTCACCCCCAAATTCATGGCACAAAAGTGCACATTCCACTCAGACGGGACCAAATGCACATTCCACTCACATGGGATCAAATCGCGTGCGGCCATGGACCAAGAATGAGGAAGGCAGGGGGTAGGGAAGCAGGGAGGCGAGGAGCTCACTCTCAGGCCCGCCGAGCTGGGCGACGGCGTCGACGAAGCGTTCATGGAGGTCAGCCATCCACCGGAGCCGGCGCGGTCGGGCGAGCTCCGGGAGGGCGGCGTTGTCGGGGGAGCTCCGGGAGGGTGGCGCGGTCGGGCGAGCTCTGGGAGAGTGGCACGGTCGGGCGAGCTCTGGGAGGGTGGCGCGGTCGGGGGAGCTCCGGGAGGGCTTTCAGCGTCGGCACAGGCTCTGGTGGCGGCGGTGCGAGTAGGAGGAGGAGGAAATGGAAGATATCGGGCGGGAGGAGCAGCAAAGTGGGGATGAAATGGCGGCAGTGAGATTTATAGGTGCACCATCAGTCCCGGTTGGTGTCTTCAACCGGGATTGATATCCACATCAGTACCGGTTGGATACACCAACCGGGACTGATCATTCCACATCTGAATCCACAAGGAAAACCTAGACGCTATCAGTACCGGTTGGTGTATCCAACCGGTACTAATGTGAGGCATCAATTACGGTTGTAAACACCAACCGGTACTAATTAGATCACATCAGTACCGGTTAAATACACCAACCGGTACTGATTAGAATTAAATTCAAAGTCTCTTTAGAATATTATTTTCCAGCCATCTAATATAAAATAAAATGATAGAAAATTCAATTATTGCTTCTTTGCTTAATAAATAATATTAAATTATACTTATTCCACACTAAAATGATTTTAAAAAAATAAAATAAGATTACTAGTCATTTATAAATTCCTTTTATAATTTCTACAATTCAACAATAATATTGAAAATCTATATATTCTTTAGAATATTATTTTATAAACTTCTAATATAAATTAAAGTTATAAGAAATAAAGTAATTTTTGCACTCTTATAATTCCACACTAAAATGATTTTTAAAAAATAAAATAAGGTTATTAATACACAACTAGTATGTTAGTAGTCTATTACACCAAAAGAAAGCAAAGTGATCCATTCACAATAGACAATTTAGTAGCATGGGAACACAGTAGACAAGATTTAACATGAAAAAAGAAATCTAAGCATCCATCAGTGATAGACTATAACTTGTAACAACGGACTATACAACACGGTTGGACTTATTTGTTAACATACTTTGTTTTCACAAGCGATCATTCATTATGATCGCGGCGTATGTAAGGAGAGTCCTCTGTATCATTCAGGACACTAATGTCTACGTCCACTGTGAAAGGAGGCAGCTCGTCGAATTGATTATACTCTTCTTCGTCCGTGACGCCCTCAACTCCGCCAATCCTTCTTTTACCTGAAAGAACCACGTGGTGCCTTGGTTGATTGCTACTGCTAGTCTTCTCATTCTGATTTATATTTTCGATAGATTTGTCATGCTGCCTCTTCCTCTTAGTAGGCTTGTCCTTCTGCTTTTTCGGTTTGCTGTCCATGTCCATCACATAGAATACCTATGTCACATCATTAGCGAGCACGAATGGTTCGTCCCTATAGGCAACTTGCTTGAGGTCCACAGCTGTCATACCGTACTCATCGATCTCCACAGCTGCTAGTTTGACCCATTGGCACCGAAACAGAGGGAGTTTTAAAGGTCCGTACTCGAGCTCCCAGATCTTCTGTATGAAACCATAATAGGTATCCATCTTTCCATTTTTGTCCAAGGCATCTATACGGACGCCGCTGTTTTGGTTGATGCTCTTGCTATCCTAGGCTGTCGTGTAAAAGGTGTACCCATTTATGTCATACCCTTGGAATGATACGATTGTCGTGGACGGTCCCCGAGCCAAGAGTTTCAACTGTTCATCATCTGTCTAGTTGCCCAATAGTTGCTTTTGTAACCAACTGCCGAAATGATCCATTTGCTCGACTGCGATCCACTTATCTGACTTCTCTGGGTATTGGGCATGTAGACTCATCTCGTAATCATACATATATGGAGCCACTACAGTTGATTGTTTTAATACTGTGAAATGTGCTTGTTTAAATGAAAGTAGATCGTCGCTATAGGATTCTTTTCTCCCTAAAGTCCCTTTTCCCCATAGCCTCCCCTCATGGCGTGATACAGGAACGCCAATCAGATTCAGATCATCAATGTAATTAACACAAAACTTGATCACCTCCTCTGCGCCGACACCCTGCGCAATGCAACCTTCTGGGCGAGACCATATACGGACATATTTCTTTAGGATGCCCATATACCTCTCGAAAGGGAACATATTGTGGAGGAACACGGGTCCAAGAATTTCTATCTCTTTAACAATGTGGACCATGAGATGGACCATAATATCAAAGAATGATGGAGGGAAGATCATCTCAAGGCTAACCAGACTATTGACCATGTCATCATGCAGATTAGATAACTTATTCCGCTCGATGACCTTCTGTGACACCGTGTTGAAGAATGAGCACAACTTTATGATTGTCCCTCGTTCCCAGTCTGGCAGAATATCTCGCACCGCCACTGAGAGCAACTGTGTCATCAACACGTGACAATCATGGGATTTTATGTGTACGATTTTATTCTCTTTTATGTTTATGAGTCTCCTTATGTTCGAGTATCCAGAAGGGACCTTCACACTGTTCAAGAACTTAATCACATTTTTTTTCTCTTCCTTGCTTAGAGTGTAACTCGCAGGGTGGAGGTAATGCTGTCCTTCCGCTCTCATTTTCGGATGTAGGTCGTTCCTGATTCCCAGCAGTTGTAGGTCCTTTCGTGCTTGAAGTGTATCTTTTGATTTGCCATACATATCTAGTAAGCCTAGTAGGTTCACGCAGACATTCTTTGTGATATGCATGAAGTCTAGTAAGTGGCGGACCTCTAAGTCTTTCTAGTAAGGTAAGTCCCCAAATATTGACTTCTTCTTCCAAATGGGCTTCCTGTGACCTTGTTTTGTTGGGACAGGTTTGCTACCTGGACCTTTTCCAAATACTACTTTCATATCGTTTACCAAAGAAAATACAAGAGCCCCACTGCGATGTAGGGGCTTCTTACATTTCTCTTCCGTCCCATCAAAATTCTCACCCTTCCTCCTTAACGGGTCCTTCGTATGGAGGAACCTATGGTGGCCCATGTACACAACCTTTCGAGAGTTTTTTAGGTACTTGCTGTCCGTTTCCTCTAAGCAGTGGATGCAGGCTTTATATCCTTTCATAGATAGGCCCGATAGGTTACCAAGTGCAGGCCAGTCGTTGATGGTTACGAATAGTAATGCACGTAAAATGAATTGCTCTCTTTTGTACTCATCCCATACACGTACACCATCGTTCCATAATGTTAGCAGATCTTCAACCAACGGTTTGAGGTACACATCGATGTCGTTTTCAGGTTGCTTCGGGCCTTGGATAAGCAACGTCATCATAATGTACTTCCGCTTCATACACAGCCAAGGAGGAAGGTTGTAGATACATAAAGTCACGGACCAAGTGCTGTGACTGCTGCTCATCTCGCCATACGGGTTCATCCCATATGTACTCAACCCAAACCTTATGTTCCTTGCATCCTCAGCAAAGTTCGGGTATGTTCTATTGACTTTCCTCCACTGGGAGCCATCAACAGGGTGTCTTAGCTTTCCGTTGTCCTTACGGTCTTCTTTGTGCCAGCGCATCATCTGGGCATGCGCTTTGTTCGCACATAAATGCTTCAACCGGGGTATTATAGGGAAATACCACACCACCTTAGCAGGGGGCCTCTTCTTCTTACGCTGCCCCTCTACCTCACCTGGGTCATCATGCCTGGTCTTATACCGCGAAGTTTTGCACACCGGACAAGCATCCAAATCATCGTACTCATTGCGATAAAGGATACAATCGTTGCGACATGCATGTATCTTCTGTACCTCCAACCCCAAAGGGCAGACAACTTGTTTGGCATTGTACGTAGTTTCAGGCAGTGTGTTCCCCTCTGGAAGTAACTTCTTGATGATGCATAACAACTCGTCGAATCCCTTATCAGACAATCCATTGGTGGCCTTCCATTGCATCAGTTCTAGTGTAGTACACAACTTTTTATGGCCCTGTTGGCAATTTGGGTACACCAGTGTTCTGTGGTCCTCCCATAGGCGTTGAAACTTTTCGTAATGTCTTTCATCGATGTATTCTCCCTCTCCATCAAGCAGCATTTGGTCTAGGTCATCATTGCCAAACTCCCCAAATGTATTTTCGCAAGAGCTGGGTTGGCCAGTGTCTAAGATATTGTTCTCCGCCTCTTCTTGTTCACTGTCTTCTTGTATAATCTCTTCTTCACCGTGCTTGGTCCAACAGGTATAGTTTGACATGAACCTCTTGTGAGCAAATGGAAGTGAAGGTGGTTGGAGTTTGGGCACTCCTTCTCATTCTTGCAGTCTATGCATGGACAACATATGTAGCCTGACGTCGAGTATGCATCGGCCGCACGAAGAAAATCTTGCAAACCTTGCAAGAACTCCGGGGAGCGTCGGTCCATGTACATCCATCGCCGGTCCATCTACATTATATTACATCAAGGTAACTTTTAGCTCATTTTCCGAAAATCGAACGATGAAACTAAAACGTAAATTTGAGGTAGATCCACCCCTTAAATGCGATCTATATTATAATCCAAGCAAATTTAAGCTTAGTTACCTTGGCATCGAGTAAATTTTTGCATCCTACTTGAAAAGATCGAGCTAGAACATTACATTTTTAATCTTTCATAGATTAATGGAAAAGATCAAATTTTCTAGATAATTCAAGCAAAGAAGAGGCTCCATTTAACACCAAATGTAGTGAGGAATGATGTTACTAACCTTAGTTACCTTGGTTGCGAGTAAAATGACCAAAAATTTAAAATTTGGGCAACACCTCCCCTTCCTTGGAGCTCTTGCCCGAACTCCTGTTCTTCTCGCCGGCTGATCAAATGACCTTGGTCTGGCAGAGGGTGGGAGGAGGAAGACATTGAAATTGCGACATAGTACCGGTTGAAGGCACAAGCCGGTACTGATAGTCTCACATCAGTACTGGTTCGTGCCTTGAACCGGTACTAATCTCCACCTGCAGCTGTAGCCGTTGAGCTGCTAGATAGTACCGGTTCGGGATACAAACCGGTACTGATGTGAGACTATCAGTACCGATTGGTACCTTTAACCGGTACTGACCACCCCTGAGCCCTGTGTTGTAACTATCAGTCTCGGTTCATCCATCTCAATAGGATCGAGGCCTATGTTGATCCAAACGAATGCCTCTTTGAGTTGAGACAGAGTAATCATCGATCAATTGAAATAATCAGAACAACAGCCATGTGTCTCGTTGAGATCCTACCAAATCGAACTTCTGCTTCACACGCATGGAGTCTATCTGAACTCAGGAAAAAATTAAACTAGATATATTTTCTAAAAGATAGAAATTTCTTCTTCAGATTAGTTGGTGCTAATTTATACTTTTATCCACTGAAATCCCCAATTCCCCGAGTGTACAAAGGTCGGTTCTGTTAAGAGTTCTGCTACTATTACTACCATAGGGAGTATAACTGATCCGTTAGATCAAATAGAATGAACAGCTAATATTTAATATTGTCCACCATTAAAATGCTCAAATATATAATGAAATTACATAGTGGGTGGATAACATTACATAATTAAAAAGATAAACATTATGTGGCTCATTCCCACCCCTCGCCACTGCTATCCGGAGGGCTGCCGCTGTCATCGCTGTCACCGCTGTCGTCGGCGGGGGCGGCGGTGGGGTGAACGTCGTCCTCTAAGGAGGAGGAGGATGTGCTCCCCCAGCGGATGACGGTGACGTTCTCATCCTCCTCCTCCTTCTCCTCGTTGTCGTCGGCGGCGGCGGCGCGCTTTCTTTTGTTGGTGGTGGCGGGAGGCGCCCTGGGTTGAAGCGGCACCGGGGACAATGGTTCAGAGTCAGAGGAGTCGGCAGAGCTGGTGGGAGACACAGGCTCTGCCATGAAGGATTTAGATTGCGAAGACAGTCTCACTGGTCTATGTCAATACAGTTTCTCCATCTCACCATGTCTCTTTTTATAGATCGCCAGGATCGGAAGACGAAGAGAACATGATGAACACGAAGAGTTGTCACGCGGGATCGAGGCGACATGCGGGAGACTATGTTAGTCGAAGTTGAATACACCAACCGGTGGTGATGTGGTATCATCAGTACCGGTTGGTTACACCAACCCGTACTAAGAAGCCCCGGAGTAGAGCAGGCTGCTTAGTACCGGTTCATGTAACCAACCGGTACTGAAGATCGAGAATCAATACCGATTGGTTAAATGAACCGGTACTAAGCAGCCTTCTCTGCTCTGGGGCTTCTTAGTACGGGTTGGTGTAACCAACCGGTACTGATCATCTCACATTAGCACCGATTGGTATCTCAAACCGGTACTGATGATCCCCTTGGACCTATAGACCGTTGAACTGGGACTGATGTAAATGTCAGTCCCGGTTCATGCATGACCGGTATTGATGGGCCGGTATGAAAGGTTAGATCTGTAGTAGTGATTGCCGTCGACCATAGGTCTTGTTGGAGAAAATTCCATGGCCTCCCCCACCGGGGGCCTTTCTTATACCAAGCGCGAGGAAGAGGGTACCCACGGCCCCTAGAGGACTCCATCTCCTTCCTATACGACACTTAGCCAAGTGCCCCTTCCTCCTAGGGTGTTTCGTTATGTCTCTGTCTATGTGGCATATGACCCAACCCTAGTCCATTGCTTTCATAGGTGCCCAAGGAGGCGAAAGGTACTCTCGCCTTTCTTGGTGTCAACTGGCAAATAGGGCGAGCATGGCAGTTCCAGGATCCCCTGTGGACCAAAGAGCAAGACACAAGGGAACCATAATGCGGGATGCACAACCATCTCCCGAGAAAGACCGATATGCCCACTCCAAAGTTTATGGATAGAATGTCCCTATAGTCCGCTATTCATCTAAGGAGGGTATCAACTAGTCGGCAGACGATTGCATGCGATGCATGACTCACCAGTTGATTGGCCTCAATCCGGATACAGTTTTGGATAAAGTGATTGGATGTCCTATGGGTTGCGTTAATTCCCAGTCCGACGCTACAGTAATTATCCGAATCACTAATCACAAGAGGTGGTATCAGAGTGACATACGACTATAGAAAGACTTTTGGTAGAACGGTCGATAGAAATAAGGATCAATCTTTTCCCTCAAAAGTTATTTTGGCTTTAAAATTTTATTTGTGGAAAGGTAGAAGTGTTGTTCTTATCCCGCTATAGTATCTCCTCTCATTTGTTGTTCAAAATGATTTTATTCTTATCTTGAGCTTCAAATATTGGATTCTTTTAAGGATAGGAAAACTCACCTCATTCAAAATATAGACATGTACTGTGTAGTTGGGAGGTTAATGTAACATTCCAAATTTGTGCTTTTATTTAATTTATTGAGTTATTTGAATTTTTGGATTTTTTTTGTAATTTATATGGATTTATTTGGATTTAATTAGAATTAGTTCCTTTTTGAGTTATTTAAATATTTAAAAGTTCCAAATAAAATTTTATTGGAAATATTTTATTTGAGTCCAAAATGTCTCAAAGTATTTTCCAGAATTTTTCTGGAATTTTTCTGAGCATTTTGCTATTTTTCTCGATTTAATTGAATTCCTAAGGATTATTTTAAAAATTAAATCGCTGGAAAACCCTAACAGGTTTGTACCGTAGCACCGACCCGAGTCGGACTCGAGTCCGACTCGAGCTCGACCAAACCAGACCGAACCACGTTTGCGCCGACCGTCAGATCGAGATCCAACGGCCAGGATTGAGCCACGTGTACACGCACGTTGAACCGTTGAATCGAGATCCGATGGCTGTGCTGGTGCCGCGTATGCGCGTAACGCGAACCGTTGGATTGAGACACGTGGACGGCCGTGATGGCGCCACGTCGCCTGTATGAGTCCGCGTCGGACTCCGCCGCCGTAACTGAACTGGCCTCGTTTTCCGTGGATTTCACGGACGTCGAGGGCCCTATTTAATGCGCTGTCACCACCAACGTGTTCTCTGTTTCCGTGCGCACAAGTTGCCCTAGGTCGCCGCACTCAAGCCACCGCCGTTCGCGTGCAATAGCTCGCCGAAGTTGGAGATGAGCGTCGCCATGGTTTTTGCTCGATTCCGTCGCTGTCTCGCCGTCTCCGGGCCGCCCGAGCCCAAATCCGAGATCCCCAAGTCAAGACGCGTCGAACGTGACCACTCACCTCGCCGAAACTGCACTGAAACGCCATCGCGTAGGTCATCATCCCCAGCTCCGGTGTCGGGACCCGAATTTGCAAATCCGGACCCTCGGTGTATTCAGCACTAGTCCAAGATCACGCTAGTGCACATAGTCTCAACATCGGTAAATATCACAATCATACTCAACGAAATAATAAGTACTTTAATTAAAAATAACCAAACTGGTTGCTCGACCTTATGGTCAAATTACAAGAGTACGCCACACAGGGCGAAAAATTATTAAAGAAAATAAATTGCAGCGGAATAAAAGCATCAACGTGGCGCCATCCAGTATACCATAGGTAACTGACTGGGCTCGCTCCCTAGATAGACGGTTCCTCCTGAAGTTCTTCCTCCAAAGCTGGCGTCGCTTCTTCTTCAACTGGTGTTGTATTGTTGCAAGGGGTGAGTACTTGGTACTTAGCAAGCCATGCACAGGATGCAACTGATATTCTACATGCATGGCTTGGTACAAAGGATAGGCTAACATGTGCATTTGCAGTAAACAACATTTAACAAGTAGCATAGTAGATTCGAATGTAGTAAAAGTAAATATAATATCAATAGCTTTTCTAGGAGTTAAGTAAATGCTTTCCCTTTCCTAATCCACATTTCCATCAACGCCATCTTTAACCAACCAAACTTTTCAAGTCCAAGTTGTTTTCATGAAAGTCTAACCCTTGACTGTAATCCCTGGGCAGTGTCCAATATCGTGGACTCGGCTATTCGAATAGGTTGTACACTCTGCAGAGGTTATACACTTTACCCACAAGATACCGTCAGACACCACCAAGGCGTGTGACCGTAACAAAGCCTTTCCAAAGCTACTTCTAAACCCGGTATTGCCCGCTAAGGTTTCAACACTGAAGGGACTGGTTACCACACTCAGGGCCCCCCTCTTGCGCCTTGTGAGCTATCACCCGTACATCCGGAACCCACAACATCATGACAGTACCAGAGCATAGACATCACTATTTACTCGACTAGGTCTGTCCCACTCAAGACTTGTGGTTGCATGAAAGACTCAGTTCAAAGGCTTGCAAGGTTAAGTCCTTAGGGTGACCAAGGCAAGACTACCAAAGAGTCTGCAAATACTTCACAACCATTCAAAACCAAATCGACCGCCCAGTTGCCACTCTTGGCCCACCAGAAACAATCTTGCCACTTGCCCCGGTCTAAACCATTTTGTCAACACCCTAGTTGATTACCTTGCACCACGTGCCATCAACATCATCATCAATAACACATGACACTTTTCAAAATCATGTTCCACATCTCATTAAGTCAACATTCATGTTTGATTATCCAAAATCATGTTATGACTACGTGGCAGGGCTAAGCGTCATACTACAGCGGTCTAGCTACCCATGTTGGCAATTTTATAATGTCCAACTAAAATTATTCCTCAACTAGGGTGACAAAGGGTCCATGGCACATAATTAAATAATCAAGGTGTCATATAACAACTAGGCATTAATCTAACTCCCGGAAATATTTAAAGCATTTTCTAATTAATTTAGCATGCAATAATTTGAATCAAATTAATTCTTCAAAAAGTGGGAGCAATATGATCAAAGCACAACTTGCCTTCAAAAAGTACTTGTTCTTGATCTTGAGCTGGCTCCTGGGTGAACACTTCTCCTTCGAAGCCTTCGAGTACTTCAACGTCTACTCGTAACGCGCGAATAAAGCAATAAATAAATAAAATGGTACATACACATTGTTCAAAATTCAAATAAAGTCCATAAATAGAAAGAGCATAATTTTATAAATTTTTAGAAATTCGAACCATCCAAATCGGAGTTAAAACGCAAAACTTATACTCGTTTAAAGTTTAAAGAATCTATTAAATAAATATAGACAGAGAAAAACTTATGTCCAAAAATTAATTAAAATTCACATTTAAGTAGATCTCAATTTTATAAAAATTTAGAAATTGGAATCGTTCAAATCAGAGTAAAAACGCAAAAGTTATAAGCGTTTGAAGTTTGAAAATTCAAAGAAATCAATAAAACAAATTAATTCATTTATTTTTCTATTGAAAATCCAGATTTATGACGTTAACATTGCGTCAGCGAGGACTTGAATTTTCCACCGAATTATTTTTCTAAAGGAAAACGGAATTATTGCGTCGGCATGACGTCAGCCGGTCCATGGACTCGATCCCCGGCTCGGGCTCGGTCCACCGTGGACCCGGTCCACGGGAACAGTGTCACTGACACGTGGGTCCCACTCGGATGACGTCAGCTGCTGACGTCATCACTCTCGGCCGACGGTACTGACACATAGGCCCCACCGTGATGTCAGCGTGACGTCACGGATGACGTCATGGTGCGGTTGCGCCAGCCACTGACATGCGGGCCCGCGCTGATGTCACGCGTGACATCAGCGACGACCGGGCGCGCCCGCGCTGACCGCGCCGGTTCGGCTCCCAAACACGTGGCTTGATCTGGGCCGTCGGTTTGAAATCTGACGGTCCGGATTGGATCTGGATCCCGCACGTTGTGAACAATGTTGTTGATCTGGACCGTTCGATTTAGATCGGACGGTAAAGATCCGATCGGGTTTTACCGCGTCAAGGGGTGACATGGCATGTCCCGGTGCTCGGCACGTGGCTCGATCCTCGTCGTTCGATCTTGATCGAACGGCTGGGATTGCATCTGTTGCTACAATGTGGGATACTCTTAACCATACGATCTAGATCTAACGGTCTAGATCTAATCTAAGCACGGTGGTTTATGGGCTACATGGCTTAGTCTAAGCCGTTGGATCTAGATCCAACGGTTGAGATTAGATCTAAACTACAACGTGGAAGATTACTCATAGGTGACGTGGACGAATCTCAGCCGTTCGATGGAGATCCAACGGTGGAGAAGCTTTGCGGGTTCGGCGATGACCACGGCAGAGCTTGGGTTGCCGGAGCTGGGCTCGACAACCTGGCCGGCGGCGCTTTGGTGCGGTTCCAGCGAGGTGAGTGGTACCCTCCGACGCGTCTCATCATGGCGGTTCCAGATCTGGGCACCCACGCGGCGGAGGACGGCGGACGCGGCGGGAAACGGCGAAGAAAGGCGGCGGAGCACGATTCCAACTACAGCGAGCTCCCCTGGCTAGACGACGGCGAGTCCGGCGGTGGCGCTTTAGGGTTTAGGTGCGTCTCAGAATGCTCAATCCAACGCGCGACTCGGGGACTTAAATATCGGCCTCGACGTCCGTGAATCTCGTGCGAAACGAGGCCCACTCGGCTGCGGCGGTGGAATCCGACGGGGATTCGGATTGGGTGACGTGGCGCAATCGTGACCGTTCGATCAAGATCCGACGGTCGCGGGGTTAGAGTTCGGTTGGGCTCGGGTCTGGCTCGAACGTGGTTCGGGTCGGGCTCGAGTCCTACTCGGGTCCGACTCGGTCGGTTGCATAGTGAAACCAACTCGGATTTTCCAGCGAATTAATACTTAAATTAATTCATAGAAATTCAAATAATTCGAGAAAAATAGCAAAATACACAGAAAAATTCCAGAAAAATTGTGGAAACTATTTTAGGGCATTTGGAACTCAAATAAAATATTACCAACAAAAAATCATTTAGAACTTTTAATTATTTAATTATCTCAAAAGAGAACAAATTCAAATTAAATCCAAATAAATCCCAAAAAATTCCAAAAATTCACAAAAGTGCAAAAAGGCATTTAATTTCATAAAAGGCAAAAATTGGGGCATTACATCCGGCCACCACTGCTCCGCCGCGACATCGCCGACCCCGCGAGCTCCGAGAGCCGTCCGATCAAGATCCAACGCTCCAGGTTCATCCACGTCACCACCCCGTGCGTAAAACCTAGATTAGATCTCGACCGTTAGATCTAGATCGTACGGTTAGGGTTAGATCTCATGCTACTGTTTAGATCTATTAGCAGCCGTTGGATCTAGATCAACGCACTAGATTGAGCCACGTAGCCCCTTAACCGCACCATGCTATGTTATATCTCAGCCGTTAGATCTAGATCGTACGGTTATATTCAACCCGCGTTGTAGTGCTACATGTAATCTCGGTCGTCCGATCAAGATCGAATGGTGTGGATTGTGCTACGTGTCAATCGCCGGGTCACGCCACGTCACCCCCACGATGCGGTGAAAATCCGATCGGATCTCAGCCATCCGATTCGAATCGTACGGTCCAGATCAACTTCGTTAAACCAAAACGCGTGAGATTAGATCTAATCTGGACTGTTGGATTTCAAGTCAATGGCCTAGATTGCGCCACGTGGCCGGGAGCCGAAGCGACGCGGTCAGCGCAGGCATCGCCCGGTCGCCGCTAACATCACGCGTGATGTCAGCGTGGGGCCCACGTGTTAGTGGTGCGGCCACCCGCATCATGACGTCATCCGTGACGTCATGCTGACATCACGGTGGGGTCCAGCTGTCAGCGCTGCTCGGCCGAGCCATGCTGATGTCAGCAATGACATCATCGAGTCGGGCCCACATGTCAGTGGCACGTGTCCTCGTGGACCAGGTCCACGGTGGACCGAAACCGAACTGTTGACTAGGCCCATGGACCGGATGACACAATAAATCGATTTTCCTTTAGAAAAATAATTCGATGGGAATTCAAAATGCGTGCTGACGTCAGCTGATGTCATATTTCGGATTTTTCAATAGAAAAATAAATGAATTAATTTGATTTATTCTTTTAATTGATTTTCAAACTTCAAACGGCTATAACTTTTGCGTTTTAACTCCGATTGAGGTGATTCCAATTTCTAAATTTTTATAAAATTGAGCTCTATTTAATGGTGAATTTTATTTAATTTTTGGACATGAGTTTTTCTCTGTTTTTATTTATTTAGTGTTTATTTATCCGATTCGCATAGACGTAAGACCTTCCAAGCAAATGACAACCCCAGAGGTGCTTTTTCGATCTATTTTGCAACCGGCATAATCGTAGTCCGAATAGCCAAGAAGTTCAAAAGGAGCACCTTCAGGGTACCACAAGCCAATGCTTGGAGGGTGCTTTAAATATCTAAAAAATCTTTTTTACGGCACTAAGATGCACTACTTTAGGTGCAGCCTGAAATCTAGCACACATACAAATAATAAACATGATATCGGGTCTAGATGCTGTCAAATAAAGTAGGGACCCTATCATGGATCTAAATAGTTTTTGATCAACAGGCTTACCTCCCATATCTTGATCAAGATATGTGTTTGTTGCCATAGGTGTCTTGAGTGGCTTGCATTCATCCAATTTGAAGCACTTGAGAAGATCCTTGGTGTATTTTTCTTGTGATATAAAAGTCCCTTCCTTCAATTGCTTGATTTGAAATCCAAGGAAGAATGTAAGTTCCCCTGTCATTGACATCTCAAATTCCTTTGCCATTAGATCACTGACTTCCTTGCAAAGAGAGTGATTAGTGCAACCAAAAATGATATCATCAACATAAATTTGGCAAATCATTAATGCACCATTGATGTCTTTTAAGAATAGTGTTGGGTCAACCTTTCCAATTTTGAAGTTCTTTTCTAGTAAAAAGTTTCTAAGTCTCTCATACCATGCCCTTGGGGACTGTTTCAGTCCATAGAGAGCCTTAGATAACTTATATACATGATTTGGATATTTTATATCTTCAAAACCTGGAGGTTGCTCAACATAAACAGTTTCTTCAATGATTCCATTAAGAAAAGCACTTTTCACATCCATTTGAAATAGAGTTATATTGAAATGACAAGCAAAGGCTAGAAGGAACTGTATAGCTTCAAGTCGAGCAACAGGGGCATAATTTTCTCCATAATCCAATCCTTCTACTTGAGTAAATCCTTGAGCCACTAGTCTTTCTTTATTGCGAGTAACAACTCCATTTTCATCTTGCTTGTTTCTAAATACCCACTTTGTCCCAATGACATTGTGGTCTTTAGGACGTTCTACCAAGTTCCATACTTTGTTTCTTTTGAAGTTGTGTTGAGCTCTTCTTCCATGGCAATGATCCAATCAGCATCATTTAAGGATTCATCTATAGTCCTAGGCTCAACACAAGAAACAAAAGAGTAATGTTCACAAAAAGAAGCTTGCCTAGATCGAGTTTGAACACCCTTACTAAAATCCCCAATGATTTGGTCCACGGGATGATCTTTGGCAATGGTATGATGGCTCTTTATTAGATTCAATCCTTCTTGATTCTTTTCATCCTCTTGTTGTTGTGATCCATCTTGTGGCATCATGGAAGTTGTTGGTTTTTCATCATTGTCTTCTTTAGGTTTGACTTCACCAACTTCCATCTTCTTCATTGCTTCAATTAAGGCATCTTCACCTGCATCAGCTAGATTCTCATTCTCACCTTGTGAGCCATTAGATTCATCGAATTTTACATCATAGGTTTCTTCAACTAAACCAGTTGAATTATTGAAAACTCTATAGGTTTTAGATTTAGATGAGTAACCTAACATAATAACAATGTCACACCTTCTTTGAAATTTACCTAAGTGTGTCCTCTTTTTTTAGATGTATACCTTGCATTCAAACACACGAAAGTAAGTAACATTTGGTTTTCTTCCTACCAGCAGCTCATAAGATGTTTTCTTGAGTAGTCGATGAAGATAAAGCCGGTTGGTAGCATGACATGCCGTGTTGATAGCTTCAGCCCAAAAAGCATCAAGAGTCCCATACTAATCTATCATTGTTCTTGCCATTTCAATGAGAGTTCTGTTTTTCCTTTCAACCAAACCATTCTGTTGAGGAGTATATGCGGCTGAAAGTTCATGCTTAATTCCTAACTCATCACAAAAATCAATGATGTTAGTATTAACAAACTCAGTTCCATTGTCACTCCTGATTTTCTTAATGGGGCAATCAAATTCATTTTGGGCCCTTTTTGCAAAACTTTTAAAGGTATTTCCAACTTCACTTTTATTTGGTAAAAAGAATACCCAAGTGAAGCGAGAGAAGTCATCCACAATGACTAAACAGTATGAGTTGCCACCTAGACTAGCATAAGAAGTTGGGCCAAACACATCCATATGCAGCAACTCTAGTGGCCTAGTGGTGGACATGATGTTTTTGGTAGGATGAGTGTTTGCAACTTGCTTGCTGGCTTGACAAGCACTGCATAATCTATCTTTTTCGAATTTGATATCTCTCAGACCCACCACTAGCTCGTTTTGAAAAGTTTTTTAAGATTAGACATACTTACATGCCTAAGACGTCTATGCCAAAGCCAACCAAGAGAGGCTTTTGCTAACAAACAAGTCGAGATGCATGAGGAGTTAGAATTGAAATCAACAATATAAAGATTTTGAAATCTAAAACCTTTGAAAATAAGTTTTTCATTTTTATCAACAACAGTTACTCCATCAAGAGAAAAAGTACAATGGAATCCGAGATCACACAGCTGAGCAACTTACAGTAGGTTAAAATTCAGAGAATCAACAAACAATACATTATCATTGGAATGATCATTGGAAATTGCAATCTTACCATTACTCTTTACCTTTCTCTTGTTGTTTTCTCCAAAAGTGATTTTACGACTTGGATTACCTTCTTTTTCTACTGAGGTGAACATTCTTGAAGAGCCGGTCATGTGTTGAGTACATCCACTATCAATCACCCAATGTCGACCACCACTCTTGTAGTTTACCTAAACAAACAGAGTTATTTCTTGATCTTAGGTACCCAAATGCTTTTGGGTCCATTGATGTTAGTTTCAACAATTTTGGGGCCAAAAGGATTAATAAGCAAAGACTTAGGCACCCAAATAGCTTTAAGCCTCCTATCAAGATTTGAGGGACCAACAAACTTCACATTCATCTTACCCCTAAAATCTTTGAACAACATATAGTGTGCATCAACCATGTAGTCTCTCTTTACCTTTGCTTTGGATGTGCTAGCAAACATGCATTCATTTGAACCATGGTCAAATCTGTGACAGTAGTAACACTGGGTGCCTTTCTTGACAAAATTAATCTTGGGTCTTAGCAGTCCATCTTTCTTGGGCACATTATCAGTTTTATATCCAATACCTCTCTTGCTCAAGGTGACTTTTTGCTCTCCAAGAATTTTATCAAGCATGACACTGCCAAGAAAGCACTTTTCTAGTCCTTTGTCAAACTTGGCTATCTTTGTTTTCAATTCATGGTTTTCCAACATAAGCTCTTTAGCACACAAAAAATTATTATAATCATCATCACGAGTGCAAGAAGAGCTAGGGATAGAGACTTCATTACTAAGCAAATCACAAGTAATAGATGCATCACAAGTAGAAACAAACTTTGATTTGCTAGCAATTAACTCACTTTTTTCTAACTCACTGTGTCCATCAAGCAAATCATCATGATTCTTAACAAGTAAAGCATGAGTTGCATTCAAGGAATCATGAGCATTTGTAAGTAAGTCATGATTGATGACTAGGGCATTATGAGCAAGAGTAAAACTATCATGAACAACAATCAGCTCATTATGGCTAGTTTTCAAACAGTAAAACTTATCTTGTAATTCTTCATAGCTAGATTTTAAACTAGCAAGTCATTATTATCATTTAAACTAGCAATGGTTTTCATAAGAGCTTTATCTTTAGAAGTTTTAGCACATAAGGCATCATTAAGCTCTTCAAAGATTTCAACTAACTCATCATAAGAAGGAGAGTTATTTACCTTGTCCTCATCACCTCTGGCCATAAGAGAAAGTGACAGAGAGGGTGATGGTGGAGTAGACTCATCCAAAGCCAGTCCGGCCAATCCTTTGGATCTTGAGCATTCTTCATCATCATCAGAGGAGGAGGAGGATTCATCACTTGAGCTCTCCTCATCAAATGACCCATTCACCAATATGTGCCTCCTTTCCTTTTCTCCAATGTTTCTTGGAGTATCTCTACTTGTGATGACTTTTCTTATGACAGCTGTGGGTATTTTCTTCATCATCTTCATTTTTGCTCTCACCCTTGCCCTTTTTCTTGCTCTTGTTGGGACACTGAGCAGCTGTATGTCCTTTCTCATTGCAGTCAAAACATGTGATGTTTGAAAAAGGATTCTTTTTGGAAAACTGATTGAACGTTTTCCCTCTGTCTCTAGTATTGACTCTTCTCATGATTTTGTTTGCTGATCTCATGAGCAAAGCCAATTTCTTCACATCTTCATCCTCCTCACAGCTTGAATCATCATCTTCTTCACTAGAGGATTAAGGATTCTTTTTGGAAAACTGATTGAACGTTTTCCCTTTGTCTCTAGTATTGACTCTTCTCATGATTTTGTTTGCTGATCTCATGAGCAAAGCCAATTTCTTCACATCTTCATCCTCCTCACAGCTTGAATCATCATTTTCTTCACTAGAAGATTCTTGTACTTTCTCCTTAGCCTTGAGAGCAATAGATTTGTTCTTTGGTGCATCTTCTTCGGCCAAGGTGAGCTTGTAAGCAGAAATCTTACCCAATAGCTTAGTGGGTGAGAGTTTTTTGAGATCCCCACTATTTGATAGATATGTAATCAAACTGTGATAGGCTCGAGGCAGCACTCTTATCATTTTCCTGCACATCTCAACATCATCAACTTTAATTCCAAGACCTTTAAGCTCATTAATAATAGGATTAAGTCTAGAGAACATTTCATTAGCATTTTCATGAGGATGCATTTTGAACTGATCAAATTTTTCTCTAACAACAAAATACTTCTCCTCTTTAACATCAGAAGTACCCTCATGAATTTCTTGAAGAGTGGTCCAAATATCATAACCAGTAGAAAGATTACTAACTCTGTCAAAGACTTCTATGCTAAGACAGGAAAAGATAGCATTTCTAGCTTGAGCATCATACTGCAAATTTTTAATTTCCCCGGGAGTGGGTTCTGAGGAAGTGGGCTGTCCTTCAGGTATGACCCGTGGAGGTAAAGGTTTTTCAGTGACCCTCCACATGTCATATCCTACAGCCTCAAGATAGCACTTCATACAATTTTTTCAATAAGCATAATTTGAGCCATCAAAAACAGGAACTCTTCCTACACTAATAGTAGCTGACCCGTTTCCCTCGGCCATTACCCAAGCTGATTAAGCTTGAACAGGGTAAAACCAGCTCTGATACCACTTGAAAGGATCGGGTTGGCCTAGGGGGAGGAGGGTGAATAGGCAACTTTTAAAAAAAACTTAACACTAAACTAAGCAAGGAGTTAGCAGATAAGAACAGATTAAACACTACAAGAAAAAGATTTGTTTTCCACGACCACAATTATTTTCATCGGCTGAAAGCAAGCCGACGAAATAACATTTATTTTTTCGTCGGTCTGCACATAGCTGACGAAAATAATGTTATTTTCGTCGGCTAAGCCTACGTTACTACCCCAGGGAATTATTTTCATCGGCTAGCCGACGCCAATACCTAGCCCAGCTCCCCGCGCATTTTTTGAAATTTTGGGTACCTATTATCGTCGGCTAAGCCGTTGAAAATAGTAGCAAAAGCAATAAAAAAGCAAATGGCGGGCCCATAGCATATTGTTGTCGGCTAGGCTGACGGAACTAGCAGTCGGACTTATTTTTGTTGGCTAGGTCGACGTTAATAGTGCCACATCCTATTTTCGTCGGCCCGGCCGACGTTAATAGAGGCTAACCTAGCTATTCAGGTGGACACATACCGGCTGCACAACGCAATACCACAGTCCACACATGCGTGCGCTTAGCTGTTGCGCCGCCACCGCCATCGACCGCGCCGGCCCCCGCCCAACCACGCCGGCGCCCGGCCTCGCCGCCCGCCTGTCGCGCCGCCCATCGCGCCCGCCGCGCAAGATCTCACCCCACGCCCCTGCCGAGCCACGCCACGCTGGACCCGGCCTCGCCGCCCTATCCGTGCCGCCCACGCCAGGGCCGGCCGTGTCGCACCGCCACTACGCCCGCCGCGCAGCATCTCGCTCACGCCCGGCAGTGTCCACGCCGGACCCGGTCGCACCATCGCCCGGTCGAGCCGCCCCCTGCCCGTCCGCGCCACGCCCACGCCTGCCCCTGTTTGTGTCGCTCTGCGCCCACCCCAGTTCAATTAAGGTATGTTATGAAGTTTTTTCGATTCAATTAGGGTATATATGATTCCATTAAGGTATGGTATGAAGTTTTTTCGATTCAATTAGGGTATATGTGATTCAATTAGGTTATGCGATTAAGTTTTTTCGATTCAATTAGCGTATATGTGACTCAATTAGGGTATGCCATGAAGTCTTTTAGATTCAATTGAGGTATATGTGATGCTAGTATGTTCATGTTATGCTAGTATGCCATGAAGTCATAATTGTGGTAAGTCTTTTGGATTCAGTTATGGTAAGTCTTTTAGATGCTAGTATGTTAATTTGATGCTAGTATGCAATGAAGTTATAAAGGTAGTATGCCATGAATCTGGTACAGGAATGATAAGTTAAATGGAGATTATATTTGCAGCATGTTGAATTAAAGGGCGTTGATATTTGCATCATTGTATGTTAATATCCTTATTGTTGAAGTTTAATATAATTATTGCTTATTTTATTTATGTTATGTTATTTCATTGAACGAGGGGTTAATTTAACTTTTGATACCATAAACATTTAATCATTTCATACACACAAGTGATATGTATCGAATTTAATTATTTTATACACACAAGTCCCCTAACCTATACGTCACTCGTTCAGGAGCGACATGGTTCACATTAAGTTGTGTGCTTTGTCATTCCGGAACTCCCCGGTGCCTTATGAGCAATTCGTAGTGACAATCGCACGGAGTTCAAGAACTCCTACTTTAGCAGCTTCTGTGAGGAGTTAGGTATAGAACATCAGCTCTATTCTCCATACATTCCTCAGCAGAATAGCATAGTAGAGAGGAAGAACATGACCCTGGTTGAGATGGCTAGGATGATGCTATAAAGTTTTGGGCTGAGGCTGTAGCTACGGCATGCGATGTTGCCAATAGAGTTTTTCTTAGGGCACATTTGCACTGCACTTCTTATGAGTTGAGATATGGGCGAAAGCCCGGTGTGTCTCATTTTCATGTTTTCGGTTGCAAGTGCTTCTTCTTGAAGTCTGGGAACCTAGATAAGTTTTAGTCACGCTCTGCTGACAGGATCTTTCTTTGTTACTCGACTTCTTCCCGTAGCAATAGGATTTGGGCTGTAGACTTGGGTAGGATGATAGAGACCTATGAGGTGACCTTTGATGAGGCTAGTCCTGGTGCTAGACCAGACATTTTAGGCTCTTCTCCTCTTTCCCAGTCTATTTTCATAGAGGATGATGATGATAGAAATGAAGGCATCTTGCCTGATCTAGTCTCCATTCTTGCTCCCGAGGTGCCTCCAGTTTTCATCTCTGCACCTCAGGGAGATCAACCCTTACCCTCAGACTCTTCAGCAGCCAGTGGCTCTGTTCCTACTTCTCCCACGAGAGGAGTAGAGGCCACTTCTGCTTCTAGACCTCCCGCCACATTCAGCAGGCTCATCCACCTGACTAGATCATTGGAGATCTGTTTGAGCGAGTAACTCGCTCTAAGTCAGGTCTGTCCACTTTCTGCCTTCAATCTGCTTGTGTTGCCTTTTTTGAGCCAAAGGATGTTTCTCATGCATTATCCGATGAATCTTGGATTAATGCCATGCATGAGGAACTCAAAAACTTTGAGAGCAACAAAGTTTGGAAGCTTGTTGAGCCTCTTTCTGGTCACAACATCATTGGGACCAAATGGGTGTTCAAAAACAAGCAGAGTGAGGATGGGGTTATAGTTCGAAACAAGGCTAGGCTAGTCGCTCAGGATTTCACTCAAGTTGAGGGTCTCGACTTTGAGGAGACTTTTGCCCCTGTAGCTAGACTAGAGGCCATCAGGATCCTGCTCACATTTGTGGCATCCAAGGGCTTCAAGCTATGTCAAATGGATGTTAAGAGTGCATTCCTCAATGACTTCATTGAGGAATAGGTGTATGTCAGACAGCCTCCAGGATTTGAGAACCCCAAGTACCCTAACCATGTATTCAAGCTTTCCAAGGCTTTGTATGGACTCAAGCAAGCTGCACGGGCTTGGTATGACAAGCTTAAGTCCTACCTTTTGAGTCATGGTTTTCTTATGGGTCAAGTGGACAAGACTTTGTTCGTTAGACATTCCGATTCGGACTTTCTTCTAGTCCAAATCTATGTCGATGACATCATTTTTGATGGTTCATCGCATTCATTTGTTACTCAATTCTCAGATGTGATGAGTATTGAATTTGAGATGAGCATGATGGACGAGTTGAGCTACTTCCTTGGCTTCTAGATCAAGCAAACTTGAGAGGGTATATTCTTGCATCAAGGCAAGTAAACTCGAGATCTCCTGAAGCGCTTTGACATGTCCGACGGGAAGCTAGTTATGACTCCTGTGGCCACCACTGCTGTCCTTGAGCCTGACGAGGATGGTGACCCAGTTGATCAGAAGGAGTTCCGGAGCATGATCGGGTCCTTCTTGTATCTTATTGCCTCAAGACCTGACATACATTTCTCTGTATGTCTTTGTGCTTGATTTCAGGCTTCTCGTGCCTCTCACCGCCAAGCGGTGAAGCGCATCTTCAGATACCTTCGAGCTACCATTGATTATGGTATCTAGTGCTCTTCCTCCTCCTGTCTGTCCCTTCAAGCCTTTTCCGATGCAGACTTTGCTAGCTGTAGGATAGATAGGAAGAGCACATCTGGCACTTGCCAATTCATTGACACTTCTCTTGTTTCTTGGTCCTCTAGGAAGCAATCCGATGTTGCATAGTCCACCGCTAAGGTCGAATATGTTGCTGCAGCTAGTTGTTGTAGCCAGATTCTTTGGATGAGATCGACCTTATGGGATTTTGGGTTAGCAGCCGATTGTGTTCCACTTTTCTGTGATAACACATCTACCATTCACATTGCTAAGAACCCAGTGCAACATTCTCGGACCAAGCACATCAACATTTGATATGACTTCCTTAGAGACCATGTGGAGAAGGGTGACATAGTGCTCCAGTTTGTGGAGAGTGACCACCAGTTGGCTGACTTTTTCACCATGCCTTTGGATAGCTTTAGGTTTGTTGCCTTGAGAGGGGAGCTTGGGATTATGAGCCCTTATGACATATCTTGAGGGGGAGCTGATTTGTATTATATGTTTATATGTATATTCAACATGTCCTTTTTGCTTCTTCTGGGTGTCTATGGGATGGTTTTCATTTTGTTGAGTCCACTTCACCTAGACTTATAGCATGCCTCGGCATGGACCTCTCACCTTATGCTTTAGGTTGCTACTCTCTTTTTCTTCTCGGTTGAGCTCACTCACAGTCTTGTAAGTCTAGCAGGTGTTGGCCCCCTTGGGTAGACAGGGTCTGTGTTTGCTCCTGGGATAGAGATTGAGAACTAGTTTTCCTATGTAAGTCATATGGGGAAGGTGAGAGCAAGTCTAAGCTTAGTGGTCTCTACCATCTTTTCTATGCTCTTAGATCACCCAGTTGTCAGTTTCTCCTTTTCCTCTTCTTATTTTGGTTTCTGGTTTCAGTTGAGTTCAATTCTTTTTCTTGGAATTCAAAATTGCTAATAACTCAACTTGAATCAGATTTGTGCTTAAAATTGACTCACTTGTTGAGGGAGAGTTTGGAACTGACCTTCTTGCATTGCATATAGACTTGTTTCCATTTTCGAGTTGTCTTTTATGCAAATGATAAAACTGTGATTAGTTGCATCTAGCTACTTTTCTGAAGATTCCTGTTAATCTAGGTTGTATCTGATCTGGTGTATCATGTTTAAACTAGCCATCATTTAAATTGAGCTTTCTTGATAACTTGATGAAACTTAGCTTTTACTTGCTATATTTGTTTACTAGATGCTTATGCCATGCTTAGTGAAATAATGGGTTTCTACTAGAGTCCCTAGTGCAACTTGGATTAGCTATATTGTTCCATTCCAGAATCCTCAATATGCTCATGAATCTAGGTGCTAAAATGATAAAAAAAAAATTGACTTATTTATGCTAAAATAGAACTCAACACTTTCCGTTCTCGAGACTGCTTCCCATTGCACTTGGGATGAATTTGGAATGAATTATGTATGACCAAAACCACTCTTTTAAGCTTCTTGCTTGAGATGGTTAAATATGACTTGAGTCAATAAAATTGAAAAATACAAAATAGACTAGAGGAAGAGAGTGACACTTAGGAGACCTATGTCGATGGCTCCAAGTCGAGGTTGTGTTTCACTAGGATAAACTCTCTACACCTCAAAGGTTTGCGGAGGAGAGTGAAGCTTACGAAGCCTTTGTCGATACCTCCTAGTCGAGGATGTGATTCACTAGGCCTAACTCTTTAAACCGCTTTGTAAGCATTAATCTAAAAATTTTCATTTAAAGAGATGTTTGAGCATGAGGGTTCTCTAATGGTCTTGTAGCTTTTCTAAAGTGTTAACTAGGTTGAACTATAGTATATCTATTTGCTCATTAGGTTGGCTTTGCTTCTAGTCTTGAAATTATGCTAATTGTTGTTATTGTTGAAATCATGCAAAAGTAACATAACATCTTTTGAGCTGGTTAGCAAAAATTAAAATGTCATTGGATATGACTTAGGATGACATAATCCGAACTTGAGTAGCTTGGTGTCATACTTTGTCTCAGTGGTCACTTGCATAATCCTCAAAGCTCTTCTAGGTTGCATTTCATCAGAAAAATGCTCTCTTGATGCCTATATTACCAAAAGGGGGAGAAAACGTAGAAAAGGTATCTTAGAGGGAAGAAAATTTTAAAAAAATGTTTTCTCATGATCATGTTGAACAATTGTCCTTGTATTTGGATCATGAGTAATATTGAGCTTTTTGAGAGATTTCTTGGTTTTTGGAGCCCCTGTCGAAAATTTGTTCTTTCTTGTGTTGACCTCTGAAAATTCTCATCTACTTGGTCATAGACTTGCTTTCTCTTTCAATTAGACCAAGTATGATTTTTGCAACCAAATTGCTTTTCTTCTTTTATTTTCAAACTCAAATTATGACTTTTGTGTAGTTTGTCAATATACTCATCAAGGGGGAGATTGAAGGACCATGTGGAGGTCCATCCATGCTTGTGATGAGTATTTGACTTTATTTAAGCAAGGTGTGCTCATGTTTGAGTTTGATTTGGATTGAAATTCAAAAGGATGCAGTTTGAGTTGTGTCAGCTTTAGGCATAGGATCGAGATAAGATCTTTGTTTGAGCACGTGTGATGATTATTGCATATTATTATTGGACATTGCTATGCGATGTGTTTCCTTGTCTTTGATAGTTCTAGGACGACGGTGCTAGGTCATGGTGAGGCGGAGGATGACCGTGACTAGGAGAGGTGCGTCGAAGGTTTGGGCAAGTCAAGAAGACAAGGAAATGCGATGATACTAGCTAGATGCCGCGAGGATCGATGAGGGCCGTTGGATTGCGGTCTAGTTGATAGGTTAGCGGGTTTAGGTAGTATGCTTTGAAAATCATGTAAGAACACCCATTATGTGTGTAGGGTTTTGGGTTGCCCTTGCATGGTTGTGTGAGTGGGTTAATCCTAGCCCTTGGTGGAATGCTCTAGGGTTAAGGGACTCATCCAAGGGTGGTAGGTGGCCCAAGAGTAGTATAAATAGAGTGGGAGGGGTGCCCTCCCTCACTATCTGTAGTCCTTGATTTTTTCTGATTTTTCTACAAGGCTTTTTGAGGTGGTTTTTGGTGGAGTATTTCTCGAATCATCTGCTCATAAGGTAAAAAATTCTCAAAAATTTTAGAGTAACAGAAGTCCACCAACCACCTGCTCCAAGTGAGGACAATTACTGAAAAATCTACTTTTTTTTTCTAAAAGTGATTTTTGTGATTTGGCTTGATCTCTTTTAAAAAAGAAGTATTTGAATTGATTCCTCTTTTTTAGACACTTGACAACCAGGATTATGATTTAAAAATCCCGCATATGTTTCATGGCTCTCATCCATGCAAGCTAGGGGTACACATAGTTGTCTAGTCGTTCCGGTTTTTGCGGGTTTGCGAATCTGAGGAGCACCAGTTTGAAGGAAAATCTTTGGGTGTTTTGGATTTTCATTGCAGGATTGTTTGGAGTACTTTGAGTAGGAAATTTTTTTATTTGGGATCATTCACCCCCTCTGATCGCCATCTCGATCCTTAAAGTAGCAACTATGGCCTAAAAGAGTCCTATATAGGGTCAAAAATGGAACAAAAAGTTTCTGACCATTTCGGAGAAAAAGGAAATAGAAGCCCTTTTTTGGAAACAAAAACAGACTAGAAAGAGAAATGGGCTTGGCGCAAACAAAAGGGACATTTTACATTTATTTTCGAATTAAAATAATTTCATAAATACAAATAGCTTTATATAAAATATCAAATAGAGCTCAAAAATTATAAAAAAATTCTCAAAAATACTTTTAATCATTTTAAATCTAGGAAAATTATTTTAGCATAATTTTATTTTAATTTTTTTATAAATAAATTAATTTTATAAATCTAAAAAATAGCAAAATGGTATTTATAAACTCTAGAAAATCTAGGATACATGTCAGAAAATCACAAATGAATATGGAACAGTAATATAAAAATGGTGGAACAATAGGATATCGATGATAATGATATGGAGGACATGATAGTTTGATATGGGGGACAAATAACGAGTCTTCAGTTGACAAACTTAAGAAAAAACTTTCTTATGATACCAGTGAATATAATACTATTCTTGTGTCCACATTGAAGGTGGAATGAATTACATTATTTTTATGGTCATGTCTATTGTGATTCTGTACTATGTTCTTGTGGAATTTTTCGCTTTCGTTTCCAGATCCGCTCCATTTCATTCCGCATTAGTTTCTATCACTATCCGTTTTTGTATCTGTTTTCGGGGTTTTTGATTTCGTTTTCATTACCAGTAAAAAGAAATATGAAAACAGAAACGAAACGGTTATTTACCGACCATTTTCATCCGTATCCTATAGCAGTACACGACTGCAAATCGAAATGATTTTTCCTCGCGGCACAATCCCTTCGTCTAGGCCCAAGGTTGGACGGTGTGGAAGCAGAGGGTGTGGCGGCCCATCCGCCCATGCATTAGGCTCCGAGGCCCTCCCTAACACACGGGCCTGGACCAACAATTCGTGCCTCTGGTTTGGCCGAGTAAAACATATATCTTCGTCGTGATGCGGATCATCCGCGCATATTTATGGACTCAATGATTTAATAGTAATACGCTATTTATCTTCAATGTAAAGGTTAGGTATACGGGTACAATGTCCTTTAGTTTATTAATGTAAATCAAAGGATCTTTAAAAGAAATCAAAGTCATCAAACAATTAGCCATCGCAATAATAATAACTTTAATAATAACTTGGGCACAGGACGCAGCTTACATACGAGTTAAGCATCGCACGACAGTGATGAGTCTAGATATATTAATAACCGCATGATTATTCCAATGCTAATTATTAAGTTAGGTGTGCCATGTACAAGAATCAAACATCTTCTGGAAAGGTAATATCTGCCACTGAACGATTCTTCATTCTCTGTCTTCCCCTTTGGCCTGCCTTATTTCTGAGCAAGCTGTTTTATAATTGGAGGTTGTAAGCCACACTCTCCGCATTACTAACAAACAACCTTTCATCTTTGATCCATATAACATCCGTCACATTATCTTTCATGCTGTCATATTAGGATGATGACAAATGCTAATTACGCATCACTGTCTAGTAAAGACACTAATCACGATTTGTTGCTGCCGAAAACCGCATAATTGACAAACAGGAACTTTACCTTGTAAACCATCAGATGATTCTTCTGACTTTCATAGGGATGCTAAAGATTAGAAATTGACAATAAGACGCACGTATGTGGACATCAATTAGATCCACCTTATGCATGCATTTTGCAAGTTTGTCAAAGTCTACAAACTTTGGGCCAATGCTACATCATAGTTCGTCCAAGGTTCACTTGAGTTGTAAACGGAAAATTGGAAATGAACAATAGCACATCTGATGATACTCTAAACTATTTGTAAGATTCTCTAAAATACAAGGGGATTAAATGCACGGACTCCATTGGAAATAGAAGTAACATATACTGCAAATTGGTGTTCATTATTGCAGAATAACTTATCGTTTAGATAATTTCGGAATCAGAACAGACTTATGCGTTCTTTTGCTCGCTTCGTGTGTTACCTTTCCTTCCTCTTTCGTGGCAACACCATAAGTTCCCATATGTTCTTATCACTTCAAATCTTTACTTTTGCAAATTAAATGGCTATCTACTGTTATCAAGAATAGAATAACTACCAGTTTATTCTTCGGCATATTACTACTGACGTAGGATTAATTTGCAGCTTTTCTGAAATTTAAAAAAAGGAAAAATATTCGAATATATGTACACAGAAACATGGTACGCTATTGTAATGTCACAGTATAACGAGAATCCCCATGGAGGGTGTCATTGTCAGACCATTTAACTAATCTTTAAACTATATGGATAGAACTGTTTTTTGAACTTAAATTGGGAAACTTATCAGTGAAATTGCTTGCTGAAGCCACAAGGTATCTGTAGAACTAACTTTCAGTTTGTAGCTGGCCGAGAAATTTAGCTTTTTCTGCAAGACAGTCTAACCGGCTACGTGAAATTTATCCAGATTTACTGGATGAAAAAACAAAAGCTAAGAAATGTGAAGAATGTAGAACAGACTTTCTGAGATTTACACATTGCAGACATCAGAGAAATGCTGGGTTTATTCCTGGTATATCTCTCTTAGTCGTTTATCTGACCAGATTACAATCTTCAGTAATGAGGAGGGCCATAGCAAAAGTAAATGGGGAATCGATTTTGCTGAAGTAGAGAACTAGAGATCCAAATTCTAATAATTTATGTCTTTTTGAAATATGGTAATAGTATGTGTTTCTTCGATCCGCATGGTGGAAATGGCTTGAGAACCTATATACAATGCAAAGATAAGAAATCCCGTAATTATTGATTCGATAGTCAGACAAATTCGGGTTTATTCCCAGTATATTTCATCTTCACTTGCAATAAGAGTGGGTATAGTCTACAAGGAATTTCAAAAGCAAACCTCCTTTACCTCATGCTCTAATCCTCTAATCTTTCGAAGATTCATGTTCAGTATCTCCGCATATAGTGGTGTTTTTTGAAAAAGACAAAATCAACATAAATAGAAGAGGTAGAGAATTTCTGATCAACAGTCAAACGCAATGTGCGCAACGTGGACATCAAGTTGCAAATGAAAAACGGTGTATTCCTTAGCATATTATGGCCATCGTTGTACTCAAATTACCATATTCAGGAAGCAACGAAATTTATCATAAGAATTGATCAGATTTCACGTCGAACACAGCATTCCTATAAATGTTTTATACTATATATGTAATATGGGCACTGGCATGAACCAGATCTGTTCCCATTCATTATCTTGAAATTCTGAAACATTCATAGAACAGAAAATTCGTTTATACTCAGTATATTACATCTCATATTGTAATCCCTTTAGCATCTTCAGTAGGAAACCAACGCAACAAGGAGAACCACCGACAGCACACATGGAGCGTCGCACCACCTACCAGTAACTAATGGTGTTCATGACAAGAAACTCCCATAGAGGTTTTAGAAGAATAGATGCAGTACTTGATATCCACTGGTTGGAGGTTCTTAATACTGCCCCATCTACTGGCATCTGAGAAATGCTGTGGATGTGTATCCAACTATCAGCATGGGTAAGGTATAATCTTGAAAAGGGTAGCCACGATATGTTGCTGCGAGAAAAGGAACAGATTCTTGTTGCATGCAATGGTGCCCCAAAGAATGTGCTTTTCGGTATTATATGTCTACGTGCGTTAGAAGTTTATTAGATTGGATATTAGGATGTGATAAAGGAAGGAGAACGAAAGTTACATTCTTGGCTGCTTCAAGTGGTATTTCTACTTTTTGTCAGTTCTAGCCAATGTTAGGAATATAAAACGATTTTGGGAATCCTATACTACAACATGCACGATGAATTAATCTGTCCATGTGTATTGTATTGGGTGGTAATCAGCTACAAAATTAAGCGGTGTCAAATGGCGAAGGAGGTCGAGGAACATGTTGCGGACTGAGTTTGATACCCACAAGCAGGCGTATCGATTTGCATTAGGTAAAGTCACATTTTGGAAGAAGAGATTTAGATATGCTGCCTATTTGGACAACACTAGCGAAAGAAAGCAGCTGATTTGCTGTCTACTTTTTATCTGAAATTTTTGCTTGGATCGCTTGGCTTTTCCCCCAAAATAATTAGGTAAAGGGTGATTAATCGTATTATTAGTATTCACAACGTGTCATTCAGAACATTTTTTTTTTTGACGTTCTGTCATTCAGAACATTTATTTACAAGAATGTTCCTCCATTTCATTTCCTGCGTATCAGATGCCATCCTGTCAAGACACAAAAACGCTAAATAAACCCTGCATTTCTGTAGAATACTATCATGTTCAAGTGCATGAACATCGATATCCCAGGTAAAAAGAAATATCTGATCTAAGTTGACAAAAGCGACGATGCGCCGCGTCGTTCACCATCTCTTGAGTTCTATTGTGGAAATCGAAAACTTTGTGGAAAGTAAAAGAGACCGCACATCAACAGGTCAGTGATGTCATAGCTTGCCTCCAAAATGTCTGAAGAACATCGACTAGCTGGCTAGCAGCTACATGTCATGGGTGAGAAATACACGATAGTCAAAACATGGCAGTTTTGCTCACTTCAAACACTACAAGGATGTCAAAGGCATTCAGCAGGTCAAAGTGTATAGTTACTAGAAGCGTGGTTCGTTTGAGCCGTGATATGAGATTCGGGTTCACCATTCACAACTTTTTCTTCCAATTTCCATCGCGAACATGAACCCGTACCATAAATTGGTTAGGATTCGACGAATCCGGTTCATGATTCACGGAGGATTACAGCAAATCCGGTAACCATGGTCAGCTGTTTCAACGATCCGAAATATAGCATACCACGAGTTGCACACTCAACTAGACTTGCACATTCATAAGAGAGGGAAGAATCAGTTATAAGTTTGCAGATCAAATGTTTTTCATGAAAGCAGAAGATTGCACCATCATCACCATGATGCGATGTTTGAACTCACAAAAAAAGAGGAACTGATACTAAACAAGTAGTCGACATACTTGATACTTGCTGGCCCTTTGATATTCATCGGAGAAACAAGAATCATGCACAAAAGTAGGGTTGCACATGCCTTAGACAAGAATATCTTGCGGTGTATAAAGATGAGATAGCAACCAAATCCATGATATGTTCTTCTGCAGGGAGTAGTGGGGGAGAAGAAAAGGAATGCCATTGGACTCAGACCAGCAATAACAATTTGTATAGATAGCTCAAGGAACTGGTTGGCTCATGTCACTCATATTTGTCTGAAGGGATGCACCCCCCCCCCCCTCCTCCTCTCTGTTGATCTGAATGCTTCAGGATGACAATGCATTAGCTGTGTCATCCAACCAGGTCACTGTTGTCCATGTGATTCTGACTATCATTTGCTAAGAGAGAATGACTGATTCTCCAAAGTCGCTAACAGTAATGCCGCACTAATTTTCTTTGTACTAAACTTCTTGACAGGCGTGTCAAACAAGCTTTGCCATCACGGTGTGCTAGAATAGTTTCCTTGCATAACTCACTACCGTAGGAATATACATCACAATCGATTCTTTTTCGTCATCACAGTCGGTTTTGATAGCGACACAAAGTCCTTAGACAGCGATGAGGAGGCTCTATCATAGTTGGTTCTCACACGGCAGTAATAATCAATCATCACAATCGTTTCTAGGTGGAAACCAATTGTAATGAGGAGGGCTATCACAAACGGTTCTCACCTAGAACCGATTGCAATAAATGTCTATCTGTGTTGGTTTGTAATTAAAACCGATTGCAATACATCTGTGTCGGTTTTTAAATAAAACCGATTGTAATAGTAAAGTACATCTGTGTCGGTTTTTAAATAAAACCGATTGTAATAGTAAAGTACATCTGTGTCGGTTTTTAAATAAAACCAATTGTAATACTCATTAAATCTGTGTCGGGTTTTAAATAAAACCGATTGTAATAGTGACATACATCTGTGTCGGTTCTTAAATAAAACCGATTGTAATACTAATAAATCAGTATCGGTTTTTAAATAAAACCGATCGCAATACTCAATAAATCTGTGTTAGTTTTTAAATAAAACTATTGCAATACAGAGTTTTTAAATAAAACTATTGCAATACAGACTATACACCATCCAAAATAGCCCCAAATTCGTAGTATCACCATACAAATTAATCACAATACACATACATTCACAATATGAAATATCACAGAACATTCACAATACAACATATCACAGAACATTCACAGTACACATATCACATTCACGACACAACCATATATATCACATTCGCAGTAGACATCACATTCACATGACAATATTGTTTACAACATATATATAGACTAGTAGGACCTTTTGTCGTCTCTATACCTACCGTCCTCCGCTATAACCTCTGTCTAGTACTACATACATATGTAGTCTCGTATTTTGTTAGGATGTTTATCGTCTAGGCTCTTGAGGGGATATTAAGTTTCTGCAAAAATAGAAAGTAGTTCACTAGTTTAAGTTTTAAAATAAGTATGTAAAAGGCTAAGCTTATTATTCTTGTATACATAGGATGAACTTATTAAGCATGTATACATATATACCTTAGGGAACATGTATGAGGTGTCGATCAGGTTCATCATGTGATGCATGATGTAGAAGTCGCAAAAGTCGTCGCACTACTATTGATAACATTGTGAATAAAGAAGATCAAATTAGGAGACGAACATCAGATGTCAGAAAAAAATCCTATACTAGGGATATGTACCTTGAAGTGCTTCCACTCTAGCTGGTGTCGGGACCCCGAATTTGCAAATCCGGACCCTCTGTGTATTCAACACTAGTCCAGGAACGCGCTAGTGCACACAGTCTTAACATCGGTAAATATCACAATCATACCACTCGATACTAGTAAAGTACTTTAATTAAATAGTCAAACTGGTTACTTGACCTTATGGTCAAGTTACAAATATACGCCTCGCAAGGCGAAACTTATCAAGAGAGAAATAGTAGCAGCGGAAAATCAAATAACTTCGTGGCGCCATCCAGTATACCACAGGCAACTGACTGGGCTCGCTTCCCTAAGTAGACGGTTCCTCTTGGAGCTCCTCCTCCAAAGCTGGTGTAGTCTCCCCTTCAACTGGTGTTGTATTGTGGCAAGGGTGAGTACTTGGTACTCAGCAAGTCATGCACAGAATGCAGCTAATATACTACATGCATGGCTTAATACAAAGGAGTGGCTCAAGGTATATTTGCAGTAAGAGCATTTTAACAAGTATCATAAATAGATTCGAAAGCAGTAGAAACAAGTATAGCATAGGTAACTTTTCAAGGAGTTTAATAAACATCTTTCCCATCCTAATCCACATTTCCATCAACATCATTATTAATCCAACCCAACCTTTCAGATCCAAGTTATTTTTGAGAAAATCTAGCCCTTGATTGTAATTCCCGAGCGATGTCCAATACCGCGGACACGGCTATTCGAATAGATTGTACACTCTGCAGAGGTTATGCACTTTACCCACAAGATACAGTCAAACACCACAAAGGCGAGTTCCCGTAACAAAGTCTTTCGGAAACTTCTAACAATACAAGTGGTCCTCCCCGGTTATTGCACACTAACCCTTCCCTTAGCTAAGGCGAAGTTTAGGCCAATCAACCGTTAGATGGGTACCGGCCTCACCCCAGACGCTCCCGCACAACTTACACAAAGGGTGTAGTTGACCTCCCGAGGTCCTACAGTGCGTTATTAGCAACTTAGTCAACTAGGTCCGTCCCATTACGGACATGTGGTTGCACGTTAGACCCAGTTCAAAGGCTTGCAAGGTGAAGTCCTTAGGGTGACCAGGCAAGACTACCCGAAGAACCAAATCAACATCCCCAATGCCACAACCGCCCACTGATCATTCTTGCCACATGCCCGGTCGAAAAACTATTTATCAAACCCCGCTTGATTACCATGCACCACGTGCCATCAACATCACATGATACCTTTCCAAAACAGGTTCAATATATCATTAAGTCAATATTAACATTTGATTGTCCAAAATCATGTCATGAGCACGTAGCAGGTCTAAGCAGTATACTACAACGGTCTAAAACCCATGTTGGCAATTTAATAATGTCCAACTAGTAATCCACAACTAGGGTGACAAGGGTCATGGCACATATTTAAATAATCAAGGTGTCTTACAGCAAATTGGTATTTATCTAACCCCCATATTTAAATAAAGTATTTTTCTAATTGAACTAGCATGCAATAGGTTAAATCAAAATAGATTTCAAAATAGGATCAACATGGTCAAAGCACAACTTGCCTTCAAAAAGTACTTGTTCTTGGTCTTGAGTTGGATCCTGAGTCAATACTTCTCCTTCAAATCCTTCCGGCACTTCAACGTCTACTCGTAAAGCGTGCAAATAGCAAATACACGAATAAAAAATAGGCAAAAAGTATCCAATCATCCAAATAAAATCCATAAACAGAGAGAACATAATTTTATGAATTTTTAGAAACTGGAATCGTCAAATTTGGAGTTAAAATGCAAAAGTTATGATTATTTTAAGTTTAAATAATCAATTAAATAATTTTACAGAGAAAAACTTTAGTCCAAAAATTAATTAAAATTCATATTTAGGTAGGTCTCAATTTTATACAAATTTAGAAATTTGAATCACTCAAATCGGAGTTGAAACGCAAAAGTTATAAGCGTTTGAAGTTTGAAACAAAATTTGAAATCATTATTTCGAATTAATAAATCATTTTCTTTTTCGGAAATTAATTATTGCGTCGGCTGGACACGTGTCAGCCTCTCGATTGGGTGGTCGACGTCGGTGATCCATGGCCTCAGCCCACGGCTTGGCTCGGTCCACCGTGGACCTGGTCCACGGCTCAGGTCGCTGACACGCGGGTCCCACCCGTCAGTGGGTCACGTGCACGGTGCGACTCTCGGGCGAGACACTGACATGCGGGCCCCGCATGTCAGTGACGCGCAGTCACGCCCAGGCTCGGCCGCTGGCACGCGGGCCCAGCCTGTCAGTGACTCAACGCACGGCGCGGCGGCGGCTACGTGGCATGATCACGGCCGTTGGATCTAGATCCAACGGTCTAGATCTACCCTAGGTTAACTCCGTTATAATCTACACGGTGAACATGGGCCGTTCGATCTAGATCGGACGGTCCCGATCTAACCTAGTTTTACGGTATTAAGGCGCACGAGGTGATCGTGGGCCGTTGGATCTTGATCCAATAGTCCAGATCCAATCATGTTCGGAAACACGTGAACTCACCGCAGCGGTTTGATCGGAATCGGACGGTCGAGAAGCTTCGCGTGGTGATGGCGTCACGGCGGGGCTTGGGCTGCCGGAGTCGGGGACGATGACGCGTGGAACGGCGCTCCGAGGGTCCTCCGGCGAAGTGAGATGTCCTCGCCGACGCAGCTTGACCTGGGGGTCTCGGATCTGAGCTTAACGGCGACGGAGGGCGACGGATGACGGCGGGGCGCGGCAAAAACCGTGGCGGAGGTAAGATCTAGCTACGGCGAGCGATTGCGGCTAGCTGGCAGCGGCTCAAGCTCGGAGACTAGGGGCGAAAGGTGCGCGCGACGACGGGCAACCCCGGGAGATGTCCCACGCCTTAAATACCCCCGGGATGCGTGCTAGAATCGGAACCCTAGCGGGGACGCGGCGGCTACGCGGCGGCGGAGTCCGTCCCGAACTCGGGCGGAGACGACGACGGACAGCCGTCCACGTGGCACGATCAGCGGCCACGATGCGCGCGCGAGATCGGATCCGCCGATCCGGCCGAGCGATGCGAGAAATCCTAACCGTTGGATCTTGATCCGACGGTCCCACAACGATTAGGAGTTTGGACGCGGTTCGATCAAGTCACGTGGCTCGGTCGGACTCGAGTCGGACTCGGACTCGGTCCGTCGGATGAACAAGATTTGACCCAACTCGAATTTCCAGTGATTTAATATTTAAAATAATTCCCGTAAATTCATTTAATTCATTAAAAATATCAAAAGACTCAAAAATTCGGAAAAATTCTGGAAAATACTTTGGATCATTTTGGACTCAAATAAAATATTTCCAACAAAATTTTATTTGCAAAGTTTAATTCTTTAATTATTTCAAAATGGAATAAATTCAAATAAATTCCAAATAAATCCAAATAAATTCCAGAAAATTCCAAAAATTCACCAAAGTGCCAATTCACACATGAATTTAAGAAAAGCAAAATTTTGGGGTGTTACAGCTGGTCACGTAGTTTGTTATTGTGTTGCCCACCTTTAGCAATGTACAACGAGATACATTAGAGAGATGTCACTAAGAAAAAAAAATGAAGGTAGTTAATTACAGAAAGTGTTACTTTAGAGGAATGTACTTACTTCTGCAAAACATCCTTGATCACGTAGGCCATTGGCCTCTTCTCGAGCGAGTTCATAGTGTAGACTTTGTTTTCCTTCGAAGAGACCGCGGGTAGAACCCAATGATTGCTTTTAAAATGGTATGTAGTGCGAGAAAATAAGTTCATATATGGTTTACGTGTGTACAAATAAATTGAAGGGTAAAGTCATCAGCGTAGTACTTACTCCTCGTGGTACGCGAAGAGAATGGAGTCCTTTTTCGCATCAGCATTAAATGTGTGTTTGATGTAGTTGGCAACAAACTCCAATTAGTTGGCAGTCTCTCTCTCTCTCACACACAAATTGCCCGAGAAAAAGATGAGTAGCACCCCTTATAGTTGCCAGGACCTGTGCAAACCCCCTGTGGCATCAAAGTGAAGAATCTACGGGGTTCTCTCTATGGCCCCTTTACTCGGTCCTACTCGGCGGCACCTCAGCACACCTTCTTCTCTCTCTAGCATTGAGCTGATGCTCTCTCTTTGAGACATTTCAAATATATATTGATGGAACCTAAACTTTTTGAGAGAAAGCAATTCATATATTTGTCATGGTCATATATTTCACGTGAGCGAAAGCATATTGTAGTAAATTAACAGTTTAATGGATAATTGATACCATATAATTGTACTAGCTAACAAATTAATGTATGATCTTAAAGAAACGTCTATCTGTTGACCAACTAAGTACGTACCAACAATGACTCGTAATCTCTAATTAGGTTAGGTCCTAATCTCATTCGAGGATATGTGATTCGGGCAAGTTCGTAAGCTGTTTGTAGAACCCTGGCACGCCCTGTGCCCCGATTGTTACACCCTCAAACACAACCATCACAAGACACGAGAGAGTAAAAGCAAAACAACCTAAACATGATAGTAGGTTATCGAGTTCACTAAAAAAAATTTCAGCACCTTCGTTAATTCTAGGACATCCACTCAGCAGACAAAAGATAGAATACTCAATCTAATAACCACCATCACAACAACAACAGGTCGTGGTATCCATTAACCATCATGACCAACTAAGCACATACAAGGGGTCATGGTATCAACTAACCATCAAGACCCTAATAACATAATCAACTACGCAGAGTATCCAAAAGACGACCACAACGCACAATAAGGGAAGCTACAAATATAAACATCACAACCGGGGATTTAGAAAGTTAGAACAATATGCCATCAAGTACTTACATTCTAACTACTCAAAAGCAAGTATTCTACCACTAACACTATAACCAAAAGTGGAGATACTGCACTACTCTAACTATGTTAAGTTTTTGTGAGTGAAGTGCTATCCATCTCCCAAATACCGCTCTGGAGGTACCTAAAATAAAAACAACAAAGCATAAACGTGAGTTCATCACTCAGCAAAGTGTAATGCGTAAGTTAAACAAGATGTAACAAGCGATATGCATATTTACACCAAGACTTGAAATTATACAAGGAAAAGAACACAATTACTCATCATTGTAACTCATCAACTACATTTCCTTCTTGATATGATGCAACATGTACGCTTATGAATGCAACTTTCTTTAGCTCATACCGGTATTGCCGAGTGCACACCCGTCAGTGTGCACCCTCATTCCCTTCCATCCCGTGGAGGGTGCTTACTCTTACTGAATTGCTCCCGTACAACCGCGTGTATGGGACTACGAGGTAGGACTTTCGTGTTCACTACGTGTGAACATAGAGGCCCACTTCAAAATGGGTCACCTCTTCCATTGTGAATGCAGTTATGCAATTGACATGAATACATTTGCAAACGTCATTCATTTTCACCACTTGCATAGCCATAATCAATATGAAAGCATCAACTAAATTTCTCATTGCCCATAAATGATCCTTCATTCTAGACTAAATAAAGTCATGAATAAAATCATGGAAAGACATCACATAATTTCTATAAAATAGATTAAATCACAAATATGAGCAATTATTTAGCTATCACGCGAACTCGACACACTACACTAGCCTCAACCGCGAGGAGGGGGGTGGCGAGAGGAAGAAGCCGCACCCGAGGCTACTCTACCTGAAAAGGAACCACATTCGCATACACAACTCAAAAACTATACAAGTTCAACTTCATAATGCGCAACTACGCCGTGAACCCAAATCAAGCCCAAAAATAGCCCCAAAATTTCGATCCGAGATAGCAGGCATTCAAAAGAGCATAACTCCTAAATGGCTAGACCAAAATTCGCGTTCTTGTACTCTAAATGACCACAAGAGGATAACCTATGATTATCTCAAAGCCACTCAGGCAAGAGATGCCCCAAATAATCCCAGAATTGAGTTGAACAGAAGCTACACATTTTAATTTCGATTCTGGACAGATTTCACTAGAAGGAGGATAACTTCTAATTGGCTAAGTCAAAGTTCAAGTTCTTGGAATCTAAATGACCACAAGAGGATAACATGAAGTTAACCCATAACCTTTTGTTCAGTATTTGAATTTAAAGTCCTCAAACTACACTCTGAACTTCAGACCAAATTCTAAACATTTCAGCAGAATTTCAGTTCTGGACAGCACCTTCAATTCAACACAACTTTTGATTCTAGAGTCCAAATCATGCAAACAAATTCATTTTATTAATCTAAAGGAAATTTCCTAGCTTTCTCTAGGAAAATGGAAAAGCTAACTTGACCTGCAACTAGCTCTAATCAGCAGCTCAAACTTTCAGCTCACAGCACAAACCTAATCGGGACAGCCTGCAGTAAAAAGCTCATAACTTTTAATTGGCTTAATGGATTTTAGTGTTTTTATACTCAAATTAAAGGGGAAAGGATAATATACAACATTATCTTCATCCAAATAAGCATGGGACCACTCTAACTACCCCAAAAGCGAGCTACAACAGAGTCTGATTCTCAGCTTGAAAAACAGCAAAAAGGGTTTCCCTCCAAAAACTAGTTTCCCTCCAAAAGAGCTAACCTAAGAACCCTAGAACCACTTCTAACCAGTCTAGGACCTCCATGGCTGAGCACACAAGAAAGATTTCCAAAGTTTAGCTCCACTCACCAAGGGGGAAGGAGCAAGGGAGGAGTCGGCCAGTTGGGAGGGAGCTAGTCACCGCTGGCTTGGTGGAGGAGCAGGAGTTGGACGGCAGGGAACAGGAGCAAGAGGAGGGGCCAACCTTGGGGAGGAAGACCACCAAGGAACTCTGTTGGTGCTGCTGCTGTCCCACACGAAGGAAAGGGAGGAGAAACTGAAGTAGGGAGAGGGAGAGCTGTCGGGTTGGGAGGCTTTTCAGCCGAGAGAAAAAGAGAGAAAGAGAGAAGTGAGGGGGGGGGGGGGTTAGGTGGAGGGAGAGATTAGGTAGATGAGTGCTCTAGATCTCTCCCACACCAGATGAATTTGATAGCCCTGCAATTCAACAGACTGGCCCTCCAAAAACCCAAACAAGGAAAGCTAACGGTGGGGACAAAATTAAGCGATGTTACACTGTTGTACAACTCTAGAGAAAATTTTGGGAGCATCTCTCCGCTGTTCTCCAAATACATGTCTCAACAACAGGTCAAGAGGGTGTGTATCTAGAGAACACTAGGGAGATGTTGCCAGAACTTTCTCTAGAGTTGTACAATAGCTTAGGAACTTGCCTGAACCACATATCCTCGAACTATCCAAAAACATGGACAATTCGAGACTGCTTATTTATAAATATGCCATTTCAACTTATTTATAAGCAAGTACCCTCGAACGGAAGACACATAGGTTATGCAACCTAAACACTAGCATTCATCATATTAATTATAGCAACAATAATGACGTGTAAAGTAAAAACTGTTGTAGAAAATGCGATATTAAGAGCAATTTTATTAAGACAATAATTCCAAGCAAATTAAATAACCATGAATAATCATTGTTAATGAAACATAACCATGAATATTGAAACACGATATTTGATAATATCAAAGCAAACATGCTCACAATCAGGTATTTAAGCAAATGTAGCCTAATGACACATTCCTAACCTAAATGTCGCCAGCAGTTAGTCAATCATTAAGGAAACACAGTACACAAAATATAAATTAATGCTAATACACAAAATTAAGGAAACACACTACAAGTGAGTCAGTACCAAAATCGGCTTTCTAGTGCTTGTAAGGTCAATACCCAAAAGAGCTTATCAAATTAGTCTATGTAACAGCAAAGCAATAATTTAATAGAGAAATAGACAAAAAGCTACTGCTCAATTGAAATATGGAAGCAATAATTTTGTCTTCTAATTGCTACCTTAGATGGTGAAGTTCATAATCTCTAGAATACTACTCAGTTCTCACTATATTTGTTCCGATATTGCATCTTGAATTCATTAATTCAGCTTTCTAAAGTGGCCTACTTAATTAGTTGGAAACAAACAAACAATTGTTGCATTGTAGTGATCAATGATTGGAGGGACAATACAAGAATGCATAATGCTTGTAGATGATTCAATATATATACTAAATTGTTGACAAATTTATTTCACATTGGAATCATGCTTCTTTCATACCAAGCAGCTTCTTGATATCCTTCTGCAGAGATAGAAAGGAAGAGTTATGATGATCGCCTAGCAATTCAGCATGTGCAGAGGGAATGTGGATTATAATGCTGCAACTTACCTCAATGCTCAGAGGGAAAGTGGTTGCCACATAGCGGTTCATGACACACCCTTCCTTATCAACTAAGAACTTGGAGAAGTTCCACTTGATGTTGTTGTAACACCCCGGCACCCAATGTGCCCGGAATGTCACCACAAAGACTAACTAGAGCAACCAAACAACAAATATAAGAATAAATTACAGCAAGTACACTAACTGTTTAAACAAAATTTCGGCAGCATGTATCCTTATTATCATGATTTCTAAGCAACATCAGTAAGTTCATATCGCAATAGCATAATGAATAATAGCAACAATAAGATAATAAATGTTTTCAGCATCAAATCATAGCAAAGGAATAAATAAACTCCGTGACGACATTTAATTATGGGGTTCATCACGAAACATTCACCAACATAACTCAATATGACTAATCAACACCAATAGAGTTCTTAAGTATTTTCAACTAGTGAGCTGAAGCTATTGATATGGTGGTACTAATCCCTTTTCCCAAAAGCCGAACACATGGTACCTAAAAAAAACATAAACAACAAGCGTGAGTTCATCACTCAGCAAAGTGTAATGCAACGAGACAAGAACACAACATTTATCATACATGTAAATAGCTTTCATGACTTTAACCATGCGCGAGACAATCCATACAATTTTGTAACATCCTCGTTTTCGGCCTTATGGAAAAATCTAATTTAAATTAGTTAAATTCAAAATTTGGATTTTCCTTGGTGTTTAATTTAACCTGGCATCCTTTCCCTTTCAAAATCGGAATTCAATTCCCCTCCGTTCGAAAAATCTAATTTCCAGATTCCCGTCAGTACCCGAAATTCTGCTCGAGTTAAAAAATGCTCCAAAAATCCCGGAACCTATTGCATTAGGTCCCAAATATTCTAAAAACATTTTGGGAATTTTTCCAAGATTTTTGGAAGCCCTCTGGTATTTTATCTCGCTCTGCTTTTGTTTAATGCACGCTATTCGCTCCAGAATATTCAAATCTCCAAATTTCATCCAAATTCGGCGAAACCAATTTTATTGGGTTACAAATATTCCCTAATATTTTAAGGAATTTTTAGACTCTTTTTGCTATTTTTTCTTTAGCGCGTTGCTTTTACGTAATTCCCGGCCAATAGGAGAGCGCCACATGTCGGCTACTGTTGCACCGGTTACTTTAGCGTCGGGGCACTGTAGCACGTGGTAATGTAGCATCGCGGCTGTAACACCCCGGCATTTAATATGCCTGAATGCTACCAAACATAAGCTAAACAACATCTAAATACCACATTTAACATAAAAATTCCAGCAAAGGTGCATAGGCTAAAAACCGAGATTTCGGCAGCACCTCCTTTGTTTTAACATGGATTTAAGGAGCAACAACAGTATAGCATTATAAGGCAATATGAGAGACATCTAAAACAGCAATAAATAGAATCTTAACGACAATATAAGACTAACATCAAGCACTTAATGTCTCCAAGTGTCAAAAGAACAAATAAGCTCTCAAATAGTAAAGCTAAACACTAAAGCAATGATCATCACACGCAATTTATTATCAAACTAATAGAATGACTTGTGGAATCATTAAGGTGAAGCTACGTGTGGGCGTGTGACTATTTCCCTTCCCCGCATGCCGATCTCATGGTACCTAAAACAACAAGAAAACACAAGCGTGAGTTCGAAACTCAGCAAGCATATTGCAATGGACAACAAGAACAACAACATGGCAATAACATCTCCCATCATGTAAATCATCTTATTCATAAACACTTAACATTTTCATCATCAATATGTATGCGATGTAATGCAATGCTCATGTCTCCTTGGAAACTCATACCGGTATGGTTGAGTACACACCCGTCGGTGTGCACCCTTTTCCCCCCTTCCATCCCGAAGATGGAGGGTGCCTACTCATCGCTTCCATTCACCACGTGGATGGAATCACGATGTAGGTCTTACTCAATGGCGTTCCGGACTAGTCATAACTTTCTCACCGACCTTGCCGGACTAGTTATGTCTTTCTCACCGCCCTCGCCCTATCTCATGTCATGCGTGCAACTATACCAATTATCATATTTCACATGTACATAAACATATGGCATCTCATCATGACAAATATTAACACATGGCATCGAATCATGATAATCATACTCAATATATCATTGGAAAACAGCAAGCATGGCAAGTGATCATAGCAAGTATTCAATCTTTCATCTAATCTCCACAAGCAACCTACAATTCCGCTATTCATTACAACACACTTGCCTCAACCGTGGGCGACGGGATTGTAGGAAGTAGAGGGCACCCCCGGGTCACACCACCTGCACAACGGCATCACATACTCTCAATAATGCCCACAAAACAGTACACAAATCCCCATCTCACCCGACATTGCCCGCTACTCGCAAAACCTAAAACAGAGGTTCTGTCCCGGCGGGACAGCAGCTTGCAAAGCCCATAACTTGAGTTCTGGGACTCCAAATCGATTAAATGAGTACACCATCGCGAAGCTTAGGAAATTTCCTACCTTTTTCTAGTTATACGGAAAGACTGATTCGGACTCTAAAATTGTTTAATCTACAGATTACTACGATCTGTTCTAATTGCGTCACAGATTTTGACACGCTCGGTAAAACGGCCATAACTTTCAAACGGCTGATCGGATTTTAACGTGGTTTATGTCCACGGAAAGATAATTAAATTATATACAACTTCTTTTAAGTCCGTATGGACAGATTCGGATTCTAAATTGACGAAAACTCAAACCCTAGCCCGACTGCTCAATCTGCCCGAAAACAGAAACGTGGCAACGTCTAGATCTAACCCAAAGAACTCCAACCCAGCACCACCAATTGATCTAAAAACTTCATAAACACCCTAAGAACAGTACCTAGATCAAACCCAAGGATCCCCATGATCATACCTTAGCCCAACGAACGAATCTCCAATAGATCTCCTCGCGGATCGCTCCTCGCTCCACGCTCCTCGCTCCTCGCTCCAACGGATGGATCCACAAGGTGCAGAGGTGTGGAGACCACCCTAGGGCAGCAAGGGGGTGGAGCAGAGGTGGTGGAGAGGTGGGGCAATGGAGGAGAGCAAGGGGGAGGCGCAAGGCTCAAAGGGAAGGGGCGGCTAGGGCTTGGCAAGTGGGGGGAGGTGAGGGGGGCGCACCAAGGCCTCAAGGGGCGCAAAGGCAGCAGGGTGGACGCCCCAAAGGGGCAGGGAAACCCCTTTTGCCAGCCCCCACACCCAATTCTAGTCCGTTACGGAGACCTAATCCATCCCACCAAGGCCCAAAACTCCCCCGGGAAGGCCCAAAACCCCGAAAACGGCCCGGAAAAGCTATTAACCTCCATAACCTATAGTTTTAACCTTAATTCCACATTTCATACTATTATTAACCTTATCATGCACGTTAAATAAGGTTACGACACTCCGTGGTGTCACAACACTTCAAACGGCCCAAAAACGCGAGTAAACCTCAAGCCGAAAGGTTTTATTCTCTAATTTCACCTTCTATAACGTCACACCAAACCGTAGTGTCACATTCTTCCCCCCTTCAACAGGATTCGACCTCGAATCCGAAGGACGCCAAAAACAACAACAAAGTCCCCAAGGGACAAAAGGCTTCTCTGCAGCACAAAACATTCGCACAACGACTAGAACCGGAAACAAACGACAAACGAGTTCCCAAAACCAACACTTAAAGAAAAAGTGTTGATCTTGCTCAACTAAGGGCAACCGCTCACAGTTCGACTTTCAATTCAAATCCCAAACAGAATCTGCGTTTCAACCTCGAAGGGCTTCAACAACCCAAAACGCTCGAATCCTCACGACAAACACCTCACACTTCTATCACAACCTACCTGACTACACACTGCAATAAACTCAACATGACATAATCAAAGGAAGTCACAATTCCTTTAACGACCTCTCTTCATTCCCGAAAGTTTCCATCGAGGGGAATAACTCATTAAGGCACACTAGCCCTTCCGATACACGATCATACTAACATTTTATTCCATCCTTTCCCAGGCAAGACTCAAACCCAAAAACAACTAGTGAAGACAACTGCTCACGGCAGGGCAATTATCACCGATCTACCGTCAACTTCACTTCCACCCATCGCTACTCTTAGTAAAGGTTAAACCCATACATCATCAACCTCCATCACAAACCACCCTTATACCACTAAGGTTCGACACCTAGCCCAAGCTAGGATCGAAAACCTTACCAAACCACAATTGGTTCCTTTCTTAAGAGGGTCTCGCCCTCACACAAAAACACTTAGCTATCAAGCCCAAGTGTACACACAACAACTCAAACCCAAAGCGTTAACAACCATTTTGGAAAGAATTCGGCAACATCCAAGCCAAAACACAAAGGAAGCATAAATCCCCTACATCACAACCAACATACCAGAAATTGTTCATTGCCTTTTTTCATACTAGAAAGCAAGGGAAATCTCGTTTCATGACATACATGCACACTCTTCAGGAGCACTCCGGATTAGTCATATCTCCATATATGACTTTCTCACCGATCTGGCTCAACGACTCTTTTATCATTTAACATGTAAAAACGATGTCATGTTTACTTTTCACCATTCCCTCATCATGTAACCACACTACCGAATAGTCATTCACATGATGACTTCTGCCTTGGTATCATATGAATAAATCTCGAATAACATCGAGAGTTGCGCTAATTCATATAAACTATGACGGCAACATCGTTAATCAACAAAACACCACATCGTGTGAAAACCCATCTTCGATTTAACACTAGCTTTGCAACACCTCGCAAAATCAAACTCAACCCTTTGGAACAGAACATCGACTCCAAAATCAAACATCTGCAGACACAAGCGCCATAAATTTTTATCAAAAGAGAGGGAAACTCAATCCAAAAAGAAAACTCTTCACTAACCAAATTCACTTATGAAACATTCATAAAAATCTAGACTTGTAAAACACCCTTTTACCGCACACATTTTCCAAATGACTCAACTCTAGTCAAATAGAGTTACACATCAAGGGCTTAACTCAAAAGTTTCCAACACAACCCTTTATGACCATCTGCTTCCTTTTAAAATTAATTCCAAAGATAAATCGGTCTGACGAAAGGGCGCGATCCACTCAAAAACTTTTGGATGTAAACTCAAACTCACAACACGAACTAAACAAATTCGCCAAAACCAAAGGTCGACACCAACCACTACAAGTTTTGGGGAAACTCTGAAACTCAACATAAGGAACACCTCAACCGAAAGCATTCAACCGAGATGGCAAACAACCAAACCAATTTCAAAGGTTTTTAGACAACAGCTCAGCATGAAAGGAACCATCTCTAGTACTCCACTACGCTTTCCATTAAAGACTTCAATAATCACTATTTACTATCTGAGGAGCCCCAACACAATTCAACCGAAAGTTTCACAACAAATTCTTCCTCTAGTTACCATTCCCAATATTTTTTAATAAGGGTTTATGATGCTTATCAAAAAGGCACCCAACCAAGACTATAATGACATGATCCCCACGGCTCACCGAATCATAATACATCTTATTCTAAATTTGAAACATAGTACTTCCACAAATCTTTCAGCAAGATCAACATATAAATTTCATACCACCTATATATTCACGTCTCGACAACCGAGCGTTATTCAGCTAAACAACGACTTCAACATGTAAATATTATCTCTACAAGACAAAGTTCATAACTAGGATTCCAAGGCATACATTCATTAAGGATGAAATTGTACATCATGTTAATTATCCAAAGCTCACTCCATCGCAACATGTTAAAATTTTCCTCTATTTTAACCATGGTTTTCAAACGAATAATCTAAACAGTTACCACAACTATTTAGTCATCAATAACAACAAATGGGCATAATCATCAACCAACAACATTACTTTTAGCTACCCTATACATAGGTGATAACAAAATTACCACCACACAACATACTCCCACTATTTAAAATAGACTGAATACTAGCATTAACACTACCATTAACAACATCATTAACAATAAGTCTTATGTCTTCTCCATTGATATCAATACTAGCATTGTAGCGACACAACTGCATACTTCCAAAGATACGAGTTGTTTGCAACAACATAAATAGTAACTCTAATCAACATCCAAATTAAAGTCACTAGTCAACACGATTAAATTTCTCTATTAATCCATTAGATTAGAACATCTTTAACAACCAGCAAAGTTTCTTTTACAATAAAAGCAGTCTACATCATCTTAATGTTTTAACTATGCATCAAAGTTTAAACTTTTAACATTAACAAGGATCATAAGCACTTTTAAAGCAAGGCAACATATTCTAAGCATGTACATTAACACATTTATTCATTCTCATTATAGGGTAATCTGCAACACTAGAAGTTCATTTAATCTTAAGCTAAACACAAATATTACTTTTAACTGATTCAACTCACCAATTAACTTAAGAACAAATCATTTCCAATAACCACATTGTTACATACTACATGACATGCTAAACAACCATTTTCACTTTTGACAAACAGGATGCAACTCCACTTTTAAGGACAACCACAACTCAAGAACCGATCTAACACTGATAGACAATTTCTCCTTTTCCAGGCAAGGAAGAAAACAAAACTCTAACAGAAATGCAGGAGAGTTCCACTCTCAAGTTCCCAAATTTGCCCACAAAACTCTTCAAGAAATCTCAAGATCCATACTTCCAAGAAGGAAGAAGGATGCACTAGGGAAAACAAAATGTTCAACCAAACCTTTTCCGATAAAGATACAAAACTTAGCTCCACCCAACCTAAGGTCGGCACTAGGAGAACTTCAATTCCTTTCTCAGATAGGGAGAACAACAACCCATATGTTTCCTCCCTAAGACAATCCATAATTACCAGCAAAACCGGGTTTGTCAAAGCAAAAGGCGACTAAAAAAAGGCGCAACACTAATCTCTTCTTCTTCGTTTCCAACCAAGGAAGACCAAAAACCACAAATCGCATACGGAATGATCCGCGAAAAATCCAATACCAAACATTTTTTTTCTTTTGGTTTCCATCAACTAAAACCAAGAAAACCAACCAAAACCAACCGTCAGAACGGTGAAGAACATACGAAGGAATCCACCACCAACTCTTCTATTTGACTCCCGTCAACTACCTGATCTATGACAGAAAGGGTAAGCACTCTTCTCCTACAAGGGTTAATAGTTCTTCAGTGATGGCGCTAACTGGCCACACCGTCATACCTCACCCTTACTATGAATAAAGAGAGGTGACCGAAACCCTTCGGCACCACAACCCCACTTTAACATAATAACATGAACAATTCAATTCAATTCTTTCATAAACATAACAACATACATAAACAAATGTAGCATTCAACATCAAGGCTCAAATACAACATTTAAGCGTAAAGCAACGATTCCCATACCCTTTCCTACTGTGCATCCATGTGTGTCAAATTTTAAATTAGTTATACCACTTTTGCAAGTTTTAATGTTGCTATCCTATAACAAAGTTTTAGTTAAGACCTAAGCCATGTTTCTAAGTTATTCCACATCACATTTTAGTTGTACCCTATAGCATGATACTAAAAATTCACATTCCAAGGACCTACAACCGCTCGATACCAATCAGTAACACCCCGGCATTTAATATGCCTGAATGCTACCAAACATAAGCTAAACAACATCTAAATACCACATTTAACATAAAAATTCCAGCAAAGGCGCATAGGCTAAAAACCGAGATTTCGGCAGCACCTCCTTTGTTTTAACATGGATTTAAGGAGCAACAACAGTATAGCATTATAAGGCAATATGAGAGACATCTAAAACAGCAATAAATAGAGTCTTAACGACAATATAAGACTAACATCAAGCACTTAATGTCTCCAAGTGTCAAAAGAACAAATAAGCTCTCAAATAGTAAAGCTAAACACTAAAGCAATGATCATCACACGCAATTTATTATCAAACTAATAGAATGACTTGTGGAATCATTAAGGTGAAGCTACGTGTGGGCGTGTGACTATTTCCCTTCCCCGCATGCCGATCTCATGGTACCTAAAACAACAAGAAAACACAAGCGTGAGTTCGAAACTCAGCAAGCATATTGCAATGGACAACAAGAACAACAACATGGCAATAACATCTCCCATCATGTAAATCATCTTATTCATAAACACTTAACATTGTCATCATCAATATGTATGCGATGTAATGCAATGCTCATGTCTCCTTGGAAACTCATACCGGTATGGTTGAGTACACACCCGTCGGTGTGCACCCTTTTCCCCCCTTCCATCCCGAAGATGGAGGGTGCTGTGGGATGTTAGAGACAGGGGTCCCGCAAGAGGGGCCTACACCCGACTGGGCTTGACGGGCGGAATAGAAAGCCCAAAGCCCAGAAGCACCACGACGGGCCCGGAGGGGGTTTTCGACTTGTTCCCCAAGGCAACTCCTGATCCTTCGGGGAAGCTTTGCGCCACGCCCGAACAACCCGCCAAGAACGAAGCATGCAGCCTGACACTGCCAGAGCCTGCGGATGCTGGAACCTGACAAGGCGGCAGGCGTGGGTCGGGGAAAGCATAACCACCTCTCCAAGACGTAGAGCGCGAGGGCGGATAAGGACAAGGCACATGTCGGCCTGGACACCATGTTCAGGGCCCGGTGGCGCCCATCTATCATGTACCCTTCCCCCAGTATATAAGGGGAGGAGGGAGAAACAAGAAAAGGAGGCTCACAAGATATCCAAGAACACAGGACTAGGGTATTATCTCCTCCGAGAGAGCCCGAACCTGTCTAAAAACAGATTGCCCTCGCACCCTGTGTTACCATCAAGCTCAGATCCCGCACAAATCCCCTAGAATCACAAATCTTATTGCCGGCGAAACCGATCGTCGACAGTTGGCGCGCCAGGTAGGGGCTTGTGTCAAGATCTTCGTCAAGCTTGATGGCTACGACGAGCGAAGCCTCCACAGCCTTCTTCCCGGGCCAGGTCTTCCGTTTCGGAAGCCTGACCTTCATCTCCAACGACCTCGGAAGCCTTTCCCTCTCTAAGGAAACCGTGCCGCAGCGCGGCGAGGTTTCCGGCGAGCCATCGCCACGACTTCCGCGCCGATCGGAGGGTCCCCCTGTCTCGTGCTCTAAAATGCCGAGTGGGGAGCCGAAGGCCCATTCCGGCCTGGGAGTCGGACTCGAAGACGCTGAGGTGCGAATGGTGGGGGTTCTCACCACCAAGCCACTCGGCACCCCCGAGCGCCTGGGTTTATCTTCTCCAGGCTCACCCAGCTCAGCGGCCGAGTCAGAAGAAAGCCTAGAGAGCTGCTGGAATTTCCGTGAGAGTCTGTGGTAATCGAGGGCTCGTGGGCGGATTCGCGGCGCCCTCGACACCTCACCGCCCGATTTGGAAGGTGGCCGAGCAATCAACTGACGCTGGCGCTGCACTCCGGACGCGCCGGCTGTCAATGAAGACATTCTCGCAAGCCAAGATGGGGACCAGGCTATTTTTCGTACCCCACAGAATATCGTCGCCTCCAAGACACTCCTGGATACCCCGACCCTATGCTTTGAGGCGGGTGATCGATTGCCCGATCATGGCCCAAGTAAAGGCCATGGTGACGGCGGCGGCTATCCAAAGAGCCCAAACCGACCAGCGGCGAAGGAGCATCCACGTGGTCCGTGAGGACCAGACGGCCAGCCGGCCGGTCACGTCGGAAGCCCGCCAGACACATCATGTTCTACCTCGCGAGACGACTTGCGACACGGATCAACCACGACCTCCGTTCAGACCTCGACGCCAGGCGCCGCGACCGAGAAAGGGAGGAACAACGCCGTCAAGCCGACGAATATGAACGCTACGGCATCCTTCCGCGAGATCGTGAAGTATGCCAAGCGCGATCCCCTCCGCGTCGATCACCACCCGGGGGGTGTCGCGGGGTCATCGAAGGGGTTCACGCGTTTACCCCTCACCTACGCCGAGTGGTTTGGCCTGATGGATTTAATCCTAAAGGCATCACTAGGTTCGACAGTGAGAGGGACCCGGAGGCTTGGCTACAAGTATATGCTCCGGGCAAATGTACGCCGGGGACTGAAGTAATGGCAAACTACTTGCCGGTTACCCTCTCGCCTGCCCAAGCATGGCTCACCGGACTTCCAGCGAACACTATAGATTCCTCGGGAGATCAGTGTGAGCGATTCATTTCAAATTTCCAAGGCACTTACGAGCGCCAGGCCCCCTTGGGACCTATACCAGCTACACCAAAGGAGGAACGAACCCCTCCGGAGTTCGTCAAGCGCTCATGCACAGGAAAAGCACCGTTCGGGATGTCACAGATGCGATTGTGATAGCTGCCTTCCGTATGGAGTCACGACCCGACCTCATCAAGAAGATGTCCGGAAGCCACCCACGTCGGTCAGGAGCTGTTCGCCCTAGCGGACCGTTACGCGTCGACCTCCGAGGCTCGCGAACGGCGTGACGAGGAAGGATCAGCCGAACCCGGCGGAAAGAAAAGAAGCGCAAGGGTGAAGAGCCGTGGCGCCGCCGCACCAACTCACCTCGCGCCCTCAAAGAGGATGGATATGATAAGGTTATGAACTCACTTTGCCCTTTCCATCCGAAGGGGAGGCATGCCACCAAAGACTGCTTCACCCTAAAGAGGTTCGCCGCGAGCAAGAAGCAGGCCGACAAGGTCCGAGTGGGCACGCCGCCAACAAGCCACCTCCCCGGCCGAGGACTATCAGAAGCCGATCTCGAGCTCAACTACATATTCGGGGGCTCAGCTGCATATGAGTCCAAGCGAAAGCAAAAGCTCACCGCCCGGGACATCTATGCGGTGCAGCCGGAAACGCCCCAATATGTACGCTGGTCCGAGGTCACGATAACCTACGACCGCTCAGATCACCCGGATCACGTCCCGTTCCCCGGCAGGTATCCTCTCGTCTTGGCGCCCGTCGTCCGCGGCATCAAGCTCAAGAGGGTATTGATCGACGGCGGGAGCGGGATCAATGTCCTCTTTGTCAAAACTCTTGACGATATGGGGATTCCACGGTCGGAGCTAAAGCGCGGATCGTCGCCTTTCCACGGTGTCATACCTGGAACTTCAGCGACACCACTCGGACAAATCACCCTGCCGGTCACTTTCGGCTCAAGGGAGAATTACCGGACAGAGAACCTTGGCTTCGAGGTGGCAGATTTTGCAACAGCATACCATGCCATCTTGGGGAGACCAGCGCTGGCCAAGTTCATGGCAGTACCCCACTACATGTACTTGACATTGAAGATGCCAGGGCCGAGTGGTATCATCGCTCTGCGCGGTGACATGAAGCAGTCTTTTTCCTGTGACAGGGAAAGCTGCGAGATGGCCGAGTCCCTGGAGGCGCTAGCGGGTCGGGAGGGGATCCGGCGAGAAGCGGATTCCGAGAAGCCGGAAGGCGGCGTCCCCACCCGCAAAGCGCGAAGCCCCGGGATTGGCCCCGAAGAAGGTACCAAAAGAATCCTCCTCGACCCGTCTGATCCGTCGCGAACCACTTTGGTCGGGACAGGCTCAGAACAAATAGGAGGACGTGCTCGTCACTTTCTCGCGGCGAATAAAGACATCTTCGCTGGAAGCCGTCGGACATGCCCGAGTTCCCTGTGGAGGTGATCGAGCACGCATTGAATGTAGACCAATCGGCCAGGCCAGTCAAGCAAAGGCTGCGACGATTCGCCAAGACCGCCGACAGGCTATCGTGGAGGAGATTACAAAGCGCTAGCCGCAGCTTCATCAAAGAAGTGTATCATCCCGATCGTTGGCAAACCTCATACTTGTCCAGAAGAAGAATAAAAGCTGGCGCATGTGTGTTGATTACACCGACCTCAACAAGGCTTGTCCGAAAGATCCCTTTGGTCTCCCTCGTATTGATCAGGTGGTAGACTCCACTGCCGGATCCCAACTACTTAGTTTTCTGGACGCCTACTCGGGCTATCATCAAATCCGGCTTCGAGAGGAGGATTGCGAGAAGACCTCGTTTATCACCCTGTTCGGAGCATATTGCTACATCACCATGCCGTTTGGGATGAAGAACGCTGGCGCTACTTATCAGCGCGCGATACAGCGGTGTTTTCACCATCAGCTTGGACGCAACGTGGAAGCTTATGTGGATGATATAGTGGTCAAAACCGAGGCGTAAGACAGCCTCACCTCGACCGCCGAGACATTCGCAAGTCCGAGGGCGTTCGGATGAGGCTAAACCCCGAGAAGTGTGTTTTCGGAGTTTCCTCCGGGAAGCTACTCGGGTTCATTGTCTCTCATCGCGGGATCGAGCCGAACCCGGAGAAAATCGGGGCCATCATGAGGATGGCCCCGCCTACCAGCCAAAAAGAGGTCCAAAAGCTCACTGGGTGCATGGTAGCGCTTGGCAGGTTTATCTCACGGTTGGGAGTTCGGGGAATGCCCTTCTTCAAGCTCCTCAAGAAGCAAGACCGCTTTGAATGGACAGCGGAGGCGCAGCAAGCCTTTGAAGAGCTCAAGGTGTTCCTCTCCACCCCTCCAATTCTAGCCTCACGTGCAAGGTGAACCTCTCTGCTCTACATAGCGGCGACAACTCATGTAGTCGGCCAGTGATAGTTGTAGAGCGGGAAGAATCGACACCGCTACGGCATGCAACGCCCGGTTTATTTTGTCGGGAAGTCTTTGGCGAATCCAAGACTCGATATCCTCAAATCCAGAAGGCAGACGCCATTTTGATCTCATCACGGAAGTCAAGCATTATTTCCAAGGACATTCGATTTCAGATGGTGACTTCTTTCCCGTGGGAGAGGTCCTCCGTGTCGGGAAGCTCTTGGAAGAATTTCAAAGTGGGCAGCCGAGCCGAGCTTTCGACGTCTCGTTCAAGCCGCGCACCGCCGTCAAGTCCCAGGCTTTGGCCGACTTTACGGCCGAGTGGACCGAATCCCAGGCTCCCCGCACGGAAGAAGAGCCAGAATATTGGATCATGCACTTCGATGGATCCCTCATGCTTGGAGGAGCAGGGGCGGGAATCCTCCTTGTCTCGCCTAAAGGCGACAGGTTGAAGTATGTCCTTCGGATTCACTTCCCGGCCTCGAACAATGCCGCAGAGTACGAGGCTCTCATCCATGGGCTCCGCATCGCCATATCACTCGGAATCCGACGGCTGGCGGTTCGGGGCGACTCCCAGTTGGTGGTGAACCAAGTACAGAAGGACTGGTCGTGCGTGGATCAGACCATGACGGCATACTGCCAGCAAGTCCGAGAATTGGAAGGCAAGTTTGACGGTCTGGAGCTGGTTCATGTCCTCCGCCGCAATAATGAGGCGGCTGACGAGTTGGCTAAAATGGGAGCCACTCGGGCAGATATCCCGAGTGGTATCTTCGTACAGGATCTTCACGAGCCAACCGTTGCAAAACGACAAGAGCCGAGTAAGGAACCTGGGACCGGGGTCCTGCTCATCGATCCCGACTGGACTACCCCGTACCTTAATTATCTCCTGAAGGACAAACTCCCGGAAGCGACCACCCTGGCAGAGCGCGTCTCCCGACAAGCCAAATCCTACGTGGTGGTGGGCGACGAGCTCTTCCGGAAGAGTGCCTCAGGTGTCCTTAGGCGGTGTATTTCGGGACAAATGGGAAGAGAGCTGCTCCAAGAAATCCACTCGAGGATGTGTGGCCATCATGCGGCATCAAGCGCCTTGGTTGGGACAGCCTCCCGACAGGCTTCTTCGCCAACGGCGTAACGGATGCCAAGGAGATCGCTCGAACCTGCGAGGGCTGCCGATTCTATGCAAGACAGACACACTTGCCGCAAGACAGGAGCTACAAACTATCCCCATCTCTTGGCCCTTCGCAGTCTGGGCGCTCGATTTAGTGGGCCCGCTCAAGAAGGATCAAGGTGGTTTCGCCTACCTCTTCGTAGCTATTGACAAGTTCACCAAGTGGATCGAAGCCAAACCAGTCGCCACTATCACTGCGGCTAAGGCCAAGGAGTTCTTCCAGGATATCGTGGTCAGATTCGGAGTGCCCAACCGGATCATCACGGACAACGGCACCCAATTCAGGAGTGAAGAATTCCAAGAATGGTGCGAAGGCGTCGGGATCAAGATCTGCTTCGCCTCGGTGGCTCACCCACGAAGCAATGGGCAGGTTGAGCGAGCTAACGGTCTGGTCCTCCAAGGCCTCAAGGCCAGGATCTTCGACCGACTCAAACCATACGCTGCCCGATGGGTGAAGGAGTTACCGTCGGTACTCTGGGGACTCAGAACCACTCCCAGCCGAGCAACTGGCCAAACCCCCTTCTTCCTGGTCTACGGCGCAGAGGCGGTTCTGCCGACCGATCTAGGGTTCGAATCCGCGAGGGTTCGGAATTACAACGAAGCCGAGTCCGAGGGAAGCCGAGTGGTGGAACTTGATCAACTCGAGGAGGCTCGGAACGTTGCAGCCATCCAGTCGGCTAAGTACCTCCAGGGGCTTCGGCGTTACCACTCTCGCAATGTCAGAGGAAGAACCTTTTCAGAAGGAGATCTGGTCCTGAGGAGGAATCAGAAAAGCGAGCACAAGCTCTCTCCAATTTGGGAAGGTCCGTACGTTGTGGAGAAGATGGTCCGGCCGGGTGCTTATCGACTTAGGCGTGAAGACGGCGAGATTTTGGCGAATGCTTGGAATGCCGAACAGCTCCGTCGCTTCTACGCATAAGTTATGTACCCGACTCTCACATACTGAATAAAACGGTGATCCCCTTTTATTTTCTGAAGCCCTACTGTGTAATGGTAGTCCCGAGTGGTTATTACCCGACTGGTGTAACGCCTAATCCTGGACGCGCTGGTACAAAACGCACGGAAATAAAAACCGCGATGAACACAAAACTCCGGCGGTTTATACCAACGCGCATAACGGAATGGGTACAAAGCACTAACCACTCGGGGACTACAATTCACAGCGCCAGAATCTAACCGAGATTTGCCTGATCGAGAGTTTCTAGCCGTCAAAAGCTCGTGCCCCAGCGCCTGCGTTCTTTGCATCGAGCAACCGACTAGAACAGTTGATCGGGCGGAACCCTAAACTCGGAATAAACATGACGGCATAGATTGGACAAGATTCCACATTTTATTCATAGTATTAGTAATTTACACTACTAACTTTCTTTTTTTCTTTTTCTCGCGCTAAAAAAAAGGGGGGGGAAGGCGGGGCGGCTCCTGCCGCCAATCCTGCTGCTGCTTCTGCCGCTGGGAGGCTCGGGAGAGAGGTCGTCGGGATCAGACGCGACGCGAGCGACGTAGCGCCGCTAGGATCTCGTCCTCAACCACCCAAAGGGGTGGTATGAGGCGAACGAGAGTCCTGATGGCCAGGTCGTCGCGGCGCTCGCGCCCGATCATCTCCATGATGATCTCAGCCACCTCGTGGAGCCCCGGAGCCACCTCCAGCAAGGCGGCCACTGCGGCGGCGTCGCTGGCGGCTCCTTCCTCCTCCTCCGCCTCTAGAGTGGCGAAGTCGAGCTCCTCCCAAAACTCTGCCTCCTCCCAGTTATGGAGTAGCCCGAAGAATCGCTGGCGGAAGAATGCCGCATAGGGGCCAACGAACCTCCTCATGCTAGCCATGGAGGAAGGCTGGGAGGAAAGAAAGAGGAAGAAGAAGAAGACGATCGCCCGAGGGCGGTGACGTCCTATTTATAAGCCACCCCAGCCCCGGAAATCGAAGCGTCTCCAAAGGCAATCAAATGCGCCACCTCGCAATCAATGAAGCGCAAAAAACAAAGCGGCTGCGCGAATACCGAAGAAGATCAGCACGTTGAACAAAATTAAGGGACCTTTCGCCAGACAGGCGTCATGAGCAGTTCAAGCTCATTCGGCCTTCCCGCTTAATTCGCTCAAATTAAGCGAAAAGCCCGGGGGCTGGAGAGCTAGGAAACGACGCAAGCCTAGGGGCTAAACCACTCAGCCAGGTGGCCACAACGTAAGTCCCGACGCTCGAGAGCTGCACGCCAGCCTCTCGGAAAAGCGTGTCTGGGGCAAGAAAGCCACGGGCCAAGACCCTGGCGCCTAGGAGCCAAACCAGTCGGCTGAAACCCACCCAGAAAGGCGCATCGGGATCCAAAAGGTCAGAGGCCTATATTCTAGCAACTCGCATAAAGGAGAAGGAGTGAAAGAGGTGCAAGCCCACTCACGGAGGACAATAAAGGCAAATTATATTCAATTAAGAAGACACAATATTTCAAACAAGGAGGGCGAGCACTCGGCATCAAGGTCCACATCGAAGTCAGAATTCTATATTCTCTATCAAGGCTTGCGATGCACCGGACACCTATTCGAGGAGCTCGTTGGCCTTGTCTTCATCACGAGCAAAACCTTCTTTCACAGCCTTCGAGGTCAACTCTCGGATAATGAGACTTGACCACCGCCAATGCCTGGTTCGCACTCATTGCCGCGGACTCCTTGGCGTAAGCTCTCGATCCGCTCGGCTCCTCCGAGAGAAGCGGAACAAAGATCGCCCCTGGCCCGGCTTGACTCCTTCAATACGCAGAAGGTGCAGGATCGGATTCGCAGCGACGCCAGATTCAGCCTGCCTGTTCGGCAGCGGCCATCTTCTCCTTGCACTCTGCAACAAAGTCAAACGGCCATCAAGAGCACACCCGACGCCAAGTATGTTCAACCCAAGTCAAAGAAATTTACCCTTCGGCTCACAGCATCCTTTCCAAGCCGACTCGAGCCGAGGCCGAGTTCTCTGAAGCCTCGGTCGGGCCTCACCAAGACAGCAGTCGAGTCGCTCTGAAACACGAGTGTCATCATCCTCTCCAACCATCCAAAAAGGCATCCAAACCGAATCCAGGGGAGAATCTCACCTTCGAGCATATGCTCAAGCTTCGTCTTCTCCTCCCGGATCGTCATACACTCGCCCTGAAGCCCGTGGACCTCTTTCCATCTCGTCTGCCGCTGATCTCGCCGAGCTTGTCCTGCATCGCTTCTGCTCCTTGAGCTTCGGGAGCACCTTCCGGAAAAACCGCGACCTTTGCTCCGAGCGCTCCCCCATGTCCTAGGTAACAGGGCAGAACCTCAGGGAGAAGTCAGCAGGCAACAGATTGAGGACAAGAAACTCACCCTGACGAGCGTGCTACACCTGACGGTGAGCTCATAAAGCTCCGTCCGAGCCGCTCTCTCCATCTCGTCGTCCTCTTCCATCCCTTTCCAGTCGGAACCCCCTTCCCACCATACGGTCCGATTCGGGGGCTTCGGTAGAGGACCGAGCGGCGGTGGCTCTCGAGGCACTTCCTCCACTCCGGGAGACGGTGCCGGGTCGATCTCGTCGGCGGACGGACCACCGCGTGGTTCGGCCAGATTGAGCGCGGCGCCCGTGGCGACGCCCGGCGATGGGCGGCGACGGCGACGAAGCCGATGCGGCGGGGCTCCCCTTGGGAAGCCCACTGGGCTCCTTTTCAGAGACCCCTCCACCGGACGCCCATAGCAGGAGTCCTGAATCGGCAAAAGGGAAGACACCTCGGCCAGCAGGCGGTAACAAAAGACAAGGATCGCCCAAAATAATACCTTTTGGATTTCTGAATTTCATCCCTGTGTCTCATCCGAGACCCAAAGACCACTCGGAGGGAAGTTAGCGCTGCAGCCTGGCTGCCTCGGGATGAAGGTCGTGGCTCAGGCCGTGATCCGGGTGCATCGGAGGTCGAAGGCCCGGCTGACGAAAGACCGGCGACCTCCTCCGCCGATTCCCGGCGCAGCTCGTCGACCGAGGTGTCAGCCACTCGCTTCGCCTGAGCATGTTTCAGCCGAGAGAGGCCGACGACCGGAGCGTCAGAGAGGAAGGACGCGCGTTCCTGAAAAAAGGAACGATCGCACCCTGTTTGAATCACACATCAGTCAAAGAAATCATGGAACAGCTTTTTGAGAGAATAGTGCACTCACAGGAGGGGGAGGCCTTGCCGTCGAAAATTTATGAGGGCAGCCCCTGTTGGTGATCACTGTGCCAGGCACGAAGAGATCAACTACCCGTGCTGCCAGCGCCTCCATCGACAAGGACGCATCCGTTTCCCGAGTGGGGTCCAGAGGCCCGTTGTACTGGAACCCCAAATGGACTCTCTCCTTTAAGGGCTGCACCCGGCGCTTCACAAAGCTGATCGTGATCCCGGGACCCGTCAGCCCTCGGTTCTTCAGATCGTCAATCAATGCCAGAAGCTCAGGGATTTGGGCCAAACCGCCTCCATCCGGGGCGTCGCTCCAGCATCGGAAAGCTTTAGGAGCGCGGCCAGCGAAGGGGGCGAGGAAAGGGTCAACATTGGCTGTCGGGACCCCGAATTTGCAAATCCGGACCCTCTGTGTATTCAGCACTAGTCCAGGAACGCGCTAGTGCATACAGTCTTAACATCGGTAAATATCACAATCATACCACTCGATACTAATAAAGTACTTTATTTAAATAGTCAAACTGGTTACTCGACCTTATGGTCAAGTTACAAATGTATGATTTCGCAGGCGAAACTTATTAAGAGAGAAATAGTAGCAGCGGAAAATCAAATAACTTCGTGGCGCCATCCAGTATACCACAGGCAACTGACTGGGCTCGCTCCCTAAGTAGACGGATCCTCTTGGAGCTCCTCCAAAGCTGGTGTAGTCTCCCCTTCAACTGGTGTTGTATTGTGGCAAGGGTGAGTACTTGGTACTCAGCAAGTCATGCACAGAATGCAGGCTAATATACTATATGCATGGCTTGGTACAAAGGAATAGCTCATGGTATATTTGCAGTAAACATCATTTGACAAGTAACATAAGTAGATTCGAAAGCAGTAGAAACAAGTATAGCATAGGTAACTTTTCAAGGAGTTTAAGAAACATCTTTCTCATCCTAATCCACATTTCCATCAACATCATTATTAATCCAACCCAACCTTTCAAATCCAAGTTATTTTTGAGAAAATCTAACCCTTGACTGTAATTCCCGAGCGATGTCCAATACCGCGGACACGGCTATTCGAATAGATTCTACACTCTGCAGAGGTTATGCACTTTACCCACAAGATACAGTCAAACACCACAAAGGCGAGTTCCCGTAACAAAGTCTTTCGGAAACTTCTAACAATACAAGTGGTCCTCCCCGGTTATTGCACACTAACCCTTCCCTTAGCTAAGGCGAAGTTTAGGACAATCAACCGTTAGATGGGTACCTGGCCTCAGCCGATGACGCTCCCCGTACAACTTACACAAAGGGTGTAGTTGACCTCCTGAGGTCCCACAGGTACGTTATTAGCAACTTAGTCAACTAGGTCCGTCCCATTACAGACATGTGGTTGCACGTTAGACCCAGTTCAAAGGCTTGCAAGGTTAAGTCCTTAGGGTGACCAGGGCAAGACTACCCGAAGAACCAAATCAACATCCCCAATGCCACAACTGGCCCACCTGATTATTCTTGCCACATGCCCCGGTCAAAAAAACTATTTATCAAACCCGCTTGATTACCATGCACCACGTGCCATCAACATCACATGATACCTTTCCAAAACAGGTTCAATATATCATTAAGTCAATATTAACATTTGTTTGTCCAAAATCATGTCATGAGCACGTAGCAGGTCTAAGCAGTTTACTACAACGGTCTAAAACCCACGTTGGCAAGTTAATAATGTCCAACTAGTAAACCACAACTAGGGTGACAAGGGGTCATGGCACATATTTAAGTAATCAAGGTGTCATACAGCAAATTGGTATTTATCTAATTCCCCATATTTAAATAAAGTATTTTCTAACTGAACTAGCATGCAACAAGTTAAAGCAAAATAGATTTTCAAAATAGGATCAACATGGTCAAAGCACAACTTGCCTTCAAAAAGTACTTGTTCTTGGTCTTGAGTTGGATCCTGAGTCAATACTTCTCCTTCGAATCCTTCCGGCACTTCAACGTCTACTCGTAAATCGTGCAAATAGCAAATACACGAATAAACAATAGGCAAAAAGTATCCAATCATCCAAATAAAATCCATAAACATAGAGAACATAATTTTATGGATTTTTAGAAACTGGAATCGTCAAATTTGGAGTTAAAATGCAAAAGTTATGATTATTTAAAGTTTAAATAATCAATTAAATAATTTTACAGAGAAAAACTTTAGTCCAAAAATTAAATAAAATTTATATTTAGGTAGATCTCAATTTTATACAAATTTAGAAATTTGAATCACTCAAATCGGAGTTGAAACGCAAAAGTTATAAGCGTTTGAAGTTTGAAACAAAATCTGAAATCAGTATTTCGAATTAATAAATCATTTTCTTTTTTGGAAATTAATTATTGCGTCAGCATGGACACGTGTCAGCCTCCGATTGGTTGGCTGACGTCAGCCGGTCCATGGACTTGGTCCACGCTCGGCTCGGGTCTACCGTGGACTCGGTCCACGGCTCCTTGTGTCATCGGCAGTGGGTCCCCTCGGGTGACGTCACTGCGGCGTCGGCGAGGCTCACCCTGGCAGTGGGACCCGCTGGCGTCATTCTTGGCGTCGGCGCTCGGCTGGGGCGATCGGCCGACATGCGGGCCCGCCATGACGTCAGTGTGGCGTCATGGTGCGAGTGGTCGGGCGTGACATGCGGGCCCGGCGTGTCAGCGTCACGCGCTGCTGCGTGGGCCCGGCCCGCGGCGGTCAGCCTTCCCGGACGCGTGGCGCAATCTCGGCCGTTGATTTGAAAATCAACGGCCCAGATTAGATCTGGCTCTCACGCGTTTGGGTTAACGCGTTTGATCTGGACCGTTGGATCTAGATCCAACGGTCGAGATTGGATCTGGGATTTTGGACGGAATCTCACCGTGAGATGACGTGGCGCAATCTGGGACGTTGGATCGGAATCGGACGGCGGAGCGAGCTCGGGGTCCGGCGATGGCTTGCGGCGGCGCGGGCTCGCCGGGATTGGGGACGACGACCACGGCAACGGCGCCGGGCGTGCTCGCGAGGTGAGTGGTCTCCTCCGACGCGCTTGACCTCCTGCTCGATCTGACCTTAACGGGCGGCGGAGGACGACGGAGACGGCAATCGGCGAAAAACCACGGCCGCACCTTCTCCTAACTCCGCGAGCTCTAAGCGGCGCAACCACGGCGGCTCAAAGGGGTGAGTTAGGCTACGGTGCACAATGAAGCGACGATCCCGACACGGGTGGCGGCGCAATAAATAGGGCCCTCGGCGTCCGTGAAACGCGCGGAATCCGAGGTCCTCTCCGTTGCGGCGGCGGAGTCCGGCGGCGACACGGGTAGGGTGACGTGGCACGCGCACAGCCGTTGGATCGAGATCCAACGGTGCGCGAGTTTGGGTCCGGGTCGGACTCGGCCGAGCTGGTTGGCTCGGTCGGGCTCGGGCTCGGTGACGTGGCTCAATCGTGGCCGTTGGATCAAGATCCAACGGTCACGCGGTTAGGGTTCCAGCGAGCGGGTTCGGCTTGACCACGGGCGCGGTCGGGCTCGGGTCGGACTCGAACTCGAGTCTGACTCGGGCTCGGTCGGATGAACAGTAACCGACTCGGTTTGATTTTCCAGCGATTTAATATTTAAAATAAATTTCCAGTAATTCATTTAATTCATTAAAAATAGCAGAATACTCAGAAAAATTCCAGAAAAATTCTGGAAAATATTTTAGGGTATTTGGGACTCAAATAAAATATTTCCAACAAAATTTTATTTGCAAAATTTAATTCTTTAATTAATTCAAAATGGAATAAATTCAAATAAATTCCAAATAAATCCAAATAAATCCAAATAAATTCCAGAAAATTCCAAAAATTCACCAAAGTGCCAAATCACACATGAATGTAAGAAAAGCAAAATTTTGGGGTGTTACAAACCTCCCCCCTTAACAGAATCTCGTCCCCGAGATTCAGGGCTTACTAAAGGAATAGGTTCGGAAACTCTTTCCTCAAATCCTCTTCGCGTTCCCAAGTTGCTTCACTCTCCGTGTGGTTGCTCCACTGAACTCTACAGAAACGGGTTGACTTATTTCTGGTCTCTCGATCCATAGTGTCCAAAATCTTTACGGGATGCTCCTTGTAAGTCAAATCTTCTTGCAACTCAATTGACTCTAGCGGTGTCTGTTCCTCAGGTACTCGGAGACACTTCTTCAACTGGGACACATGGAATACGTCATGTACTCCTGCTAACGACTGTGGCAACTCCAGCTGATAAGCAACTTCGCCTCTGCGACTCAAAATCTTAAATGGTCCAACATAACGGGGTGCGAGTTTCCCTTTGGCATGGAACCTCTTAACTCCCCTGAGAGGCGTAACTCTGAGGTATACAAAGTCTTCTGGTTCAAAACTCAAGTCTCGGCGACGGTTGTCAGCATAACTCTTCTATCGTGATTGGGCTATCTTCAACCTTTCCCTGATCACGGCAATCTGCTCTTCAGCTTCTTGAAGAATATCAGGCCCGAAGACACGGCGCTCGCCGGTCTCATTCCAATTCAATGGCGTCCGACAGGGTCGACCATACAAAGGCCTCGAAAGGTGACATCTGTAAACTAGCTTGGTAACTATTGTTGTAACTGAACTCGGCATACGGCAAACTCTTATCCCAAGAGGTAGCATAAGCCAATGCACATGCTCTTAACATATCCTCCAGAATCTGATTGACTCTTTCGGTCTGTCCATCCGTCTGCGGATGATAAGCTGTACTGAAGTTTAAACGGGTTCCCATGGCTTCATGCAACTTATTCCAAAACCTTGAGGTAAATTGGGTACCTCTGTCCGATACAATCCTCTTTGGCACTCCGTGCAAACAGACGATCCTGATCATGTACAACTCTGCTAACTTATCTCCCGAGTAGGTGGTCTTCACGGGGATAAAATGGGCTACTTTGGTCAAACGATCCACTATAACCCATATGGAGTCATAACCTCCTTGAGTCTTAGGCAAACCGGTAATGAAATCCATTCCGATTTCCTCCCACTTCCACTCAGGTATTTTCAGCGGCTGTAGTAATCCTGCTGGTCTCTGATGCATTGCCTTGACTCTCTGGCATACATCGCACAATGCAACATGCTCGGCAACTTCACGCTTCATGCTTGGCCACCAGAATCTTTCTTTCAAATCCTGATACATTTTGGCGCTTCCAGGATGAATTGAATACTTGGAGTCATGGGCTTCCTCCAAAATCAGTTGCTTTAATTCCTTCTTGTTGGGCACACAAATGCGATCCTTCATCCATAACGTGCCTTGCTCATCCAACTTGAAGTCCTCTGCCTTGCCTTCCTCCTTGATGGACTTAATCCTGCGGATCTTGTCATCATCCTTTTGTCCTTCTCGGATCTGGTCCTCTAGAGTAGGCTTTACTTCCAATGCGGCCAAGAATCCGCTAGGTACCACCTCAATCTTCATTCTCTGGAAATCCTCACATAGCTCATCCTGACTTGTGGCTAGCAACATGCTCACAGCATGGCTTTTCCGACTCAAGGCATCGGCAACTACGTTGGCCTTCCCGGGATGGTAATGGATTCCAACATTGTAGTCCTTGATCAACTCTAACCATCTCCTTTGCCTCATATTCAGATCCGACTGGGTGAATATGTATTTAAGGCTCTTATGATTCGTATACACTTCACATCTGTTCCCGATCAGATAGTGATGCCATATCTTCAAGGCATGCACTACGGCAGCTAACTCTAGGTCATGCGTCGGATAATTCTCCTCATGCGGCCTCAATCGCCTTGATGCATAAGCGGCGACCTTTCCATTCTCGCATCAGCACACATCCAAGTCCTTGGCGCGATGCGTCACAATAAATATCAAAGCTTTGAGCAACATCCTAGAACTAACACCGGCAGCCGATGTCAATCGCTTTTTCAGCTCCTGAAATCCTTTCTCACATTCTGACATCCATGCAAACTTCTTCTCCTTTTTCAGCAATTGCGTAAGAGGTTTCGCAATTGTCGAAAAGCCTTCAATGAAACGGCGGTAGTATCCTGCTATTCCAAGGAAACTCCGGATCTGGGTCACAGTCTTCGGCTGCTCCCAATGTAACACGGCTTCTACTTTGCTTGGATCAACGGCGACTCCTTCTGCGGTCATTACATGTCCAAGAAACTCCACCTTGTCCTTCCAAAAATAGCACTTACTGAACTTGGCGAAGAGTTGCTGTTCCCTCAGCTTTTCCAAAACTCGCCTCAAGTGTTCGGCATGTTCATCCTCTTTCTTGGAATAGATTAGGATATCATCTATGAACACGACAACAAACTTGTCCAAATATTCCATGAACACCTTATTCATCATATTCATGAAATATGCTGGCGCATTCGTCAGTCCAAAAGACATAACTGTAAACTCGTAATGTCCATATCTTGACGAGAATGCAGTCTTCGGGATATCTTCTGATCGGATCTTCAACTAATGGTATCCCGATCTCAGATCAATCTTGGAGAAAACTCCAGCTCCTCTCAGCTGATCGAACAAATCATCAATCCTGGGTAGCGGATACTTATTCTTCACGGTGACTTCATTGAGTGCACGGTAGTCGATGCACATCCTGAAACTCCCGCCCTTCTTCTTGACAAACAAACTGGTGCTCCCACGGCGACGAACTCGGTCTGATAAATCCTTTCTCCATTAACTCCTCTAGCTGTTTCTTCATCTCTACCAACTCCTCGGTGGACATCCGATAAGGTCTCTTTGCTATCGGCGCTGCACTGTGTACAAGCTCTATCACAAACTCTATGTCCCTGTCTCAAGGCATACCGGGTAGATCTTCAGAAAACATCCGGGTACTCATTCACTACCGAGACATCCTCTATGCCGATTGCCTTGGTGCGTTAACCATCAACTGTCCTTCTCTAACGGGCAGTAGCTTGAAATTCCACTTTCTTTCCACACGGGCTCTCAATCGAGATAGTCCTTCGTCCACAATCCAATACGGCCTTGTGCTTTGATAACCATCCATTCCCAAAATAACGCCTAAGGTCCGGGTCTCCAAAATTATAAGGTTCGCTAGGAACTCTATTCCATCTATTAGTATTCTCACCCCGGAACATCCTACTTTCGCTCGGAGTTCGGAACGTGGGTTTGAACTAAAAGCATGCACTTAAGTCTTGCAATCCCCAAATCGTTTCTAGCAGCAAAGCCTTGCGAAACAAACGAATCTGAAGCTCCGAGTCAAACAAAATCAAGCTGGTGTACTGAGTTAACAAGTAACTTACCCAAGACGACGTCAGAGCATTCTCGCAGTGCATCTGCGGTGACATGGTTGACTCGGCCTCTCACCACGGTGCAGGATGTGGCTCCTGGTGCCGGGCGTCCTAGCTGGGTGGTTCCCAAGTTAAAGCGAATCGGGTCACTCTCGCTGTCTTCTTTGGACAATCATGGCAAAGTGTCCTGGCTCGTTGCGCTTGTAGCAGCGTCTCATCGTTCCTTGCCGATCGCTCGAGCAGCGTTTCTAGCGGGGCTGGGTCAGTAGTTCTCGATTGACGGGTCTTGGTGCCGTGACGGTGTCCTTGTGGCATTCTCGTGGCTGGAATCAAAATTGATTTCGTGCAACTCTCGACGCCTGTTGCGTTCCACTGGCGTGATCCTGCTGTTGCATTCTGCGCTTCTGTTCTCATCCGGTTCCTTGCGCTTGTCCTCAAGAATAAGCGCCTTATTCACCAATTCTTGGAAATCTGGAAAGGTGTGGGTGATCAATCCCACCTGCAATCCCGAGTTAAGTCCCTTCATGAAACGAGACTGCGGCTTTATCTGTCGCTACATCCTCGGTGCGTAGCGTGCTAGCTGTGTGAACTTGTTCGTAGTCGGCCACTGGTCGATTACCTTGCTTCGTTGCTCTGAACTCCTCCTTCTTAAGGTCCATGATTCCTTCCGCACGTGATAATCGTGGAATGCAATGTGAACTCTTCCCAAGTGATATCTTGAGGGTTCTCTTGCGTGGCATGAAGTTCTCCCACCATTCGGCGGCTGTTCCTTCCAACTGATGAGAAGCGTAGAGTACCTTCTCATTTCCTATGCATTGAGCTATGTGTAGCTTCCTCTCAATTGACCTTAACCAATCATCGGCCTCCAATGGATTGGCATTCCTGAAGAAAGTGGGTGGCCGAGTCCTCATGAACTCGACAGTCTTGTATTCTCGCGTTGTCCCCGATTGACTTGATTAGCCGTGGCCTGAGCAAAGGACGTGTTGCATTTGTTGCATCATAGCATGCATCAACTGAGTCTGAGCAGCAAGAAATGCTCCAAAATTCTGCATATCAACTGGCGGTGCTGGTGCTCCATCATTGGGGTTTTCTGCTGGGCGAGAACCACTTCCATTGCTTCCAAAGTTTCCGCGAGTATTCACCATCTGCCGATTTGTTCTAGGTTTTAGAGATGAGGGGGAAACAAGAATAGACAAGTAATATGGAACCTATGCGGGGCGAAAGGTGTAACTTTAAGGTCCAACTTTATTATTGATATCAATAACTTGGTATGGTTGCTTACAATGCCTAAGGGCCTTGCAACACATACTGCACACTCAGCAAGCAATGAAAATCCAAATCGAACTAACACTGGAGTCTAACGCCTAAAGGGTGACTCTTTATTCTATGACGCGACTCGGCGAAGGAGTCTCACTATAGAACCTATGCTCACTCATCGAGAAAACCTCCACGGCCTGGGTACGGATGCTGCGGCATAGGCGCGAAACGATTGCCATGTCCAGCAACTGTGTCATCTGTGGTAGTCGAAGAAGCAGTGTCCTCATCGAGATCTGACTCCTCCGGATCTGGCTCGTGTAGCTCGAGTACTGGCTCTGGTTCTGGTCCGTATAAAGCCATCTCCAACTCGTCAATCCTTCGCAGAAGGTGTGACACATACTCTTGAGCTTCCCGCCATCTGTTCTTCTCTGTTGTGATCTCCTTGCGGGCCTTCTGTAGCTCTTTGCTTGTATCATCGAGTACATCCTCCTGGGCGACAACAAGTCGTGCCAACTGTGTAACCATGGCATCCTCATCCTGAATCGCCTTCGGGTCAAGAAGGTTATTGCTGCGCGGGTGATAACGGAACACCGTGCTCTCCAACTCTCTAGCGTAGATACGGGTAATGTGCCGCATTGCTCGTCGTGACACCTCTTGGATACCCATCTGCATTGTAGACCTCCTGGCAGTGCAGTGTATCGGGCGATTGCCTGGGCCCTTCTTCCTAGCAGGTACCACAATCTTCACGTCACAAGCCTTGATCAATCCTGCTTGTCTGATCACTTCCACTTGGTATTGTGGCTTCTCAAAATCTCCGAGAGTCTGTAGCATACGCCAAAGTTCCGCAGCGTGACCAACCTCTAGATCGACGTAGTTGAACTCTCCCTCCATCTGTCACAAGAGTGCTCACGTAAGAACTCGAAATTTTTAAATCGTGACAACGTAAGGAAAAATTCAGCAAGAGACAAGAAAGGAAAGAATGGGATAAGTCGAGATGTCATTTCTTGTCTTGACAAACTTTTAGCTTTAGAAAATAGGTTTTATCCTCTCTACGACCATTCTAGCTAGGGTTGAGCCTACGGTCAACCTAGCTCTGATACCACCTCTGTCGGGACCCCGAATTTGCAAATCCGGACCCTCTGTGTATTCAGCACTAGTCCAGGAACGCGCTAGTGCACACAGTCTTAACATCGGTAAATATCACAATCATACCACTCGATACTAATAAAGTACTTTATTTAAATAGTCAAACTGGTTACTCGACCTTATGGTCAAGTTACAAATGTATGATTTCGCAGGGCTAAACTTATTAAGAGAGAAATAGTAGCAAATGAAAATCAAATAACCGTGGCGCCATCCAAGATACCACAGTAAATCGAGTGGGCTCGCTCCCTAAGTAGACGGATCCTCTTGGAGCTCCTCCTCCAAAGCTGGTGTAGTCTCCCCTTCAACTGGTGTTGTATTGTGGCAAGGGTGAGTACTTGGTACTCAGCAAGTTATGCACAGAATGCAGGCTAATATACTATATGCATGGCTTGGTACAAAGGAATAGCTCATGGTATATTTGCAGTAAACAGCATTTGACAAGTAACATAAGTAGATTCGAAAGCAGTACAAACAAGTATAGCATAGGTAACTTTTCAAGGAGTTTAAGAAACATCTTTCCCATCCTAATCCACATTTCCATCAACATCATTATTAATCCAACCCAACCTTTCAAATCCAAGTTATTTTTGAGAAAATCTAACCCTTGACTGTAATTCCAGAGCGATGTCCAATACCGCGGACACGGCTATTCGAATAGATTCTACACTCTGCAGAGGTTATGCACTTTACCCACAAGATACAGTCAAACACCACAAAGACGAGTTCCCGTAACAAAGTCTTTCGGAAACTTCTAACAATACAAGTGGTCCTCCCCGGTTATTGCACACTAACCCTTCCCTTAGCTAAGCGAAGTTTAGGCCAATCAACCGTTAGATGGGTACCTGGCCTCAGCCCCGGTACGCTCCCCCGTACAACTTACATAAAGGGTGTAGTTGACCTCCTGAGGTCCCACAGGTACGTTATTATCAACTTAGTCAACTAGGTCCATCCCATTACAGACATGTGGTTGCACGTTAGACCCAGTTCAAAGGCTTGCAAGGTTAAGTCCTTAGGGTGACCAGGGCAAGACTACCCGAAGAACCAAATCAACATCCCCAATGCCACAACTGGCCCACCTGATTATCCTTGCCACATGCCCCGGTCAAAAAAACTATTTATCAAACCCCAGTTGATTACCATGCACCACGTGCCATCAACATCACATGATACCTTTCCAAAACAGGTTCAATATATCATTAAGTCAATATTAACATTTGTTTGTCCAAAATCATGTCATGAGCACGTAGCAGGTCTAAACAGTTTACTACAACGGTCTAAAACCCATGTTGGCAAGTTAATAATGTCCAACTAGTAAACCACAACTAGGGTGACAAGGGGTCATGGCACATATTTAAGTAATCAAGGTGTCATACAGCAAATTGGTATTTATCTAATTCCTCATATTTAAATAAAGTATTTTCTAACTGAACTAGCATGCAATAAGTTAAATCAAAATAGATTTTCAAAATAGGATCAACATGGTCAAAGCACAACTTGCCTTCAAAAAGTACTTGTTCTTGGTCTTGAGTTGGATCCTGAGTCAATAATTCTCCTTCGAATCCTTCCGGCACTTCAACGTCTACTCGTAAATCGTGCAAATAGCAAATACACGAATAAACAATAGGCAAAAAGTATCCAATCATCCAAATAAAATCCATAAACAGAGAGAACATAATTTTATGGATTTTTAGAAACTGGAATCGTCAAATTTGGAGTTAAAATGCAAAAGTTATGATTATTTAAAGTTTAAATAATCAATTAAATAATTTTACAGAGAAAAACTTTAGTCCAAAAATTAAATAAAATTTATATTTAGGTAGATCTCAATTTTATACAAATTTAGAAATTTGAATCACTCAAATCGGAGTTGAAACGCAAAAGTTATAAGCGTTTGAAGTTTGAAACAAAATCTGAAATCATTATTTCGAATTAATAAATCATTTTCTTTTTTGGAAATTAATTATTGCGTCAGCCTGGACATGTGTCAGCCTCCGATTGGTTGGCTGACGTTAGCCGGTCCATGTACTTGGTCCACGCTCGGCTCGGGTCTACCGTGGACTCGGTCCACGGCTCCTTGTGTCACTGACAGGTGGGTCCCCCTCGGGTGACGTCACCGCGGCGTCGGGCTCGACCACCAATGCGATGTGGGACCCGCTGTGACGTCATTGCTGACGTCAGCGCTCGGCTGGGACAATCGCTGACATGTGGGCCCGCCATGACGTCAGTGTGACGTCATGGTACAGGGTGGCTGGGCCGCTGACATGCGGGCCCCGCGTGTCAGCGTCACACGACGCAGCGCTGCGGACGGCGCCGACCGCGCGGTCGCCTTCTCTCGACGCTGTGGCGCAATCTCGGCCGTTGATTTGAAAATCAACGGCCCGGTAGATTCGGCTCTCACGCGTTTGGGTTAACGCGTTTGATTCGACCGTTGGATCTAGATCCAACGGCCGAGATTGGATCTCGATTTTGGACGGAATCTCATCGTGAGATGACGTGGCGCAATCTGGGGCGTTGGATCGAATCGGACGGGCGGAGCGAGCTCGAGGTCCGGCGATGGCTTGGCGGCGCTGCTCGCCGGGATTGGGGGACGACCACGGCAACGGCGCTTCGGGCGTGCTCGGCGAAGTGAGTGGTCTCTCCGACGCGGCTTGACCTCCGGTTCGATCTCGACCTTAACGGCGCGGAGGACGACGAGAGGCAGCGGCAATCGGCGAAAAACCACGGCCGCACCTTCTCCTAACTCCGGCTAGCTCTAGCGGCGCAACCACGGTGGCTCAGGCGGGGTGAGTTAGGCTACTGGTGCGCAATGAAGCGGCGATCCCGACACGGGTGGCGGCGCAATAAATAGGGCCTTCGGCCTGGTGAAACGCGCGAATCGAGGTCCTCTCCGCGCGGCGAGTCCGCGGCGACACGTAGGGTGATCGTGGCACGCGCACACCGTTGGATCGAGATCCAACGGTCGCGAGTTTGGGTCCGGTCGGACTCGGCGAGCCGGTCGGCTCGGTCGGGCTCGGGCTCGGTGACGTGGCTCAATCGTGGCCGTTGGATCAAGATCCAACGGCCACGCTGCTAGGTTCCGGCGAAGCGGGTTCGGCTGACCACGGCGCGGTCGGGCTCGGGTCGGACTCGAACTCGAGTCTGACTCGGGCTCGGTCGGATGAACAGTAACCGACTCGGTTTGATTTTCCAGCGATTTAATATTTAAAATAAATTTCCAGTAATTCATTTAATTCATTAAAAATAGCAAAATACTCAAAAAAATTCCAGAAAAATTCTGGAAAATATTTTAGGGTATTTGGGACTCAAATAAAATATTTCCAACAAAATTTTATTTGCAAAATTTAATTCTTTAATTAATTCAAAATGGAATAAATTCAAATAAATTCCAAATAAATCCAAATAAATCCAAATAAATTCCAGAAAATTCCAAAAATTCACCAAAGTGCCAAATCACACATGAATGTAAGAAAAGCAAAATTTTGGGGTGTTACATTGGCACAATAGAACCACTCCCGCCTCCAACCTTTGAGGGAGGTCTTGAGGGGAACGACAAAATACTGCTTCTTCGAGCCCTCCCGCAGCTGGAGCCCGGCGCCCCCAACGACGCTGGGAGCGGTCCGGTTCGGATGAGGCTTCAGCAAGAAGAAGGAGCGGAACAAGTCCAAATGAGGACGTATCCCAAGATACGCCTCGCAAAGCTGAACGAAGATAGCAATGTGAAGAATCGAGTTGGGGTTCAAATTGATCAACTCGATTTCAGAAAGTGGAGGAGCCCCTAAGAAGGCGCCTCAGAATGCTAAATCCTCGCCAGAAGAAGGACTCGAACACCACAATCTCATTCTCCAGAGGTGTGGGGTAAGGGTCACCTACGGCGGGATGGGCGGAGATCAACTCTAGCGGAGGGAGGACGCCGCCGGCGACTAGTCCCTCCAAGCGGGACGTCGTGGTGATGGAGGTCTCCCACCCCACAGTCGCAGGGTCGGTGCTACCTCCCGACGCTGACGAGGATCCCGAAGAGGAAGACATCTCTGTGAAGGAGACCTGGAAGGAGGAACCGTCGGGGGCCTTGGGCGTGAAATTAGAAACCCTAAGTTGCCCAAACCGCCGAAAGAGGCTCAAAGGTACCTTCGCCTAGCAAGTTCTCCCTCATTTATAAGGAGCAAGCCTTAATTTTCGCCTTACGGCGGGGAAAGCAACGGCCTCCCCTTTCGATCCTGGGCCAGATCTAGGGCACGCCCCATGTTGGGCCGATAGCTGGGTTGCGCAAAACGCGACCAGGTGTCAAGTCTGGTTCGAAGTTTGGGATAAAGTGCGCCCCATGATGGGCCTGAACGCCGGCCGCCACGGAAGTTTGGGGCCGGGCACTTTCCGAACATCCCCAAGCGGTATGCCCCATAATTTGGGGCCAATTGCTGGTCACTGCTTCTTAGCGTGATTGGGTGCCGTGCGAGGATTTTCACTAAATCGGTCTTGAGAATGCGCCCCATGAGGGTCTCTGAGCGATCTTGGCGTAAGCGGCACAGGCATTACTCTGGATGACCAAGGTATGCCCCATGAGGGTCGGTTGGGTCTCACAAGCCAATCGCCGCACACCGCAAACGGGTGCGGGTACCGCTCGGCCCCGAGCCAAAAAGACTACGGTACGCCCCATGAGGGCCAGCCGAGCGACAAGCCGGTTGCCGCGCACCGTAAGCGGGCGCGGGTACCACTCGGCCACGAGCCGAAAGACTACGGTACGCCCCATGAGGGCCAGCCGAGCGACAAGCCGGTTGTCGCGCACCGTAAGCGGCGCTGGTACCACTCGCCACGAGCCGAAGACTACTGACGCCCCATGAGGGCCGGGCCGAGCGACAAGCCGTTGCCGTGCACCGTAAGCGGCGCGGTACCACTCAGCCACGAGCCGAAGACTACAGACGCCCCATGAGGGCCACCGAGCGACAAGCCGGCTGCCACAAGACCGTAAGCGGGCGCAGGTACCACTCGGCCACGAGCCGAAAGACTACGGTACGCCCCATGAGGGCCAGCCGAGCGACAAGCCGGTTGCCACGCACCGTAAACGGGCGCGAGTACCACTCGGCCACGAGCCGAAAGACTACGGTACTCCCTATGAGGGCCAGCCGAGCGACAAGCCGGTTGCCGTGCACTGTAAGCGGCGCGGGTACCACTCGGCCACGAGCCGAAAGACTACGGTATGCCCCATGAGGGCCAGCCGAGCGACAAGCCGGTTGCCACGCACCGTAAACGGGCGCGAGTACCACTCGGCCATGAGCTAACCAACCACGGTGGCTTCATACTACAAGTTCTTTATGATCTTTTTCCCGCATAATCCTTATGACAGGATAAGAGACGGAAATCCGATCCTAAAGCACTTGGGGGCTGCTGTGGGATGTTAGGGACAGGGGTCCCGCAAGAGGGGCCTACACCCGACTGGGCTTGACGGGCGGAATAGAAAGCCCAAAGCCCAGAAGCACCACGACGGGCCCGGAGGGGGTTTTCGACTTGTTCCCCAAGGCAACTCCTGATCCTTCGGGGAAGCTTCGCGCCACGCCCGAACAACCCGCCAAGAACGAAGCATGCAGCCTGACACTGCCAGAGCCTGCGGATGCTGGAACCTGACAAGGCGGCAGGCGTGGGTCGGGGAAAGCATAACCACCTCTCCAAGACGTAGAGCGCGAGGGCGGATAAGGACAAGGCACATGTCGGCCAGGCCACCATGTTCAGGGCCCGGTGGAGCCCATCTATCATGTACCCTTCCCCCAGTATATAAGGGGAGGAGGGAGAAACAAGAAAAGGAGGCTCACAAGATATCCAAGAACACAAGACTAGGGTATTATCTCCTCCGAGAGAGCCCGAACCTGTCTAAAAACAGATTGCCCTCGCACCCTGTGTTACCATCAAGCTCAGATCCCGCACAAATCCCCTAGAATCACAAATCTTATTGCCGGCAAAACCGATCGTCGACAGGTGCCTACTCATCACTTCCATTCACCACGTGGATGGAATCACGATGTAGGTCTTACTCAATGGCGTTCCGGACTAGTCATAACTTTCTCACCGACCTTGCCGGACTAGTTATGTCTTTCTCACCGCCCTCGCCCTATCTCATGTCATGCGTGCAACTATGCCAATTATCATATTTCACATGTACATAAACATATGGCATCTCATCATGACAAATATTAACACATGGCATCGAATCATGATAATCATACTCAATATATCATTGGAAAACAGCAAGCATGGCAAGTGATCATAGCAAGTATTCAATCTTTCATCTAATCTCCACAAGCAACCTACAATTCCGCTATTCATTTACAACACACTTGCCTCAACCGTGGGCGACGGGATTGTGGGAAGTAGAGGGCACCCCCGGGGTCACACCACCTGCACAACGGCATCACATACTCTCAATAATGCCCACAAAACAGTACACAAATCCCCATCTCACCTGACATTGCCCGCTACTCGCAAAACCTAAAACAGAGGTTCTGTCCCGGCGGGACAGCAGCCTTGCAAAGGCCATAACTTGAGTTCTGAAACTCCAAATCGATTAAACGAGTACACCATCGCGAAGCTTAGGAAATTTCCTACCTTTTTCTAGTTATACGGAAAGACTGATTCGGACTCTAAAATTGTTTAATCTACAGATTACTACGATCTGTTCTAATTGCGTCACAGATTTTAACATGCTCGGTAAAACGGCCATAACTTTCAAACGGCTGATCAGATTTTAACGTGCTTTATGTCCACGGAAAGATAATTAAATTATCTACAACTTATGTTATGTCCGTACGGACAGATTCGGATTCTAAATCGACGAAACCTCGAACCCTAGCCCGACCGCTCAATCTGCCCGAAAACAGAAACGTGGCAACGTCTAGATCTAACCCAAAGAACTCCAACCCAACACCACCAATTGATCTAAAAACTTCATAAACACCCTAAGAACAGTACCTAGATCAAACCCAAGGATCCCCATGATCATACCTTAGCCCAACGAACGAATCTCCAATAGATCTCCTCGCGGATCGCTCCTCGCTCCACGCTCCTCGCTCCTCGCTCCTCGCTCCTCGCTCCTCGCTCCAACGGATGGATCCACAAGGTGCAGAGGTGTGGAGACCACCCTAGGGCAGCAAGGGGGTGGAGGAGAGGTGGGGCAATGGAGGAGAGCAAGGGGGAGGCGCAAGGCTCAAAGGGAAGGGGCGGCTAGGGCTTGGCAAGTGGGGGGAGGTGAGGGGGGCGCACCAAGGCCTCAAGGGGCGCAAAGGCAGCAGGGTGGACGCCCCAAAGGGGCAGGGAAACCCTTTACCAGCCCCACACCCAATTCTAGTCCGTTACGGAGACCTAATCCATCCCACCAAAGCCCACCAAGGCCCAAAACTCCCCCGGGAAGGCCCAAAACCCCGAAAACGGCCCGGAAAAGCTATTAACCTCCATAACCTATAGTTTTAACTTTAATTCCATATTTCATACTGTTATTAACCTTATCATGCACGTTAAATAAGGTTACGACACTCCGTGGTGTCACAACACTTCAAACGGCCCAAAAACGCGAGTAAACCTCAAGCCGAAAGGTTTTATTCTCTAATTTCACCTTCTATAACGTCACACCAAACCGTAGTGTCACAGCGGCACTGTTCATCTTCTTCCCGTGCGATTGAAATTCCAGAGAAGCTCTCTCTCTCTCCATTCAAGGCATGCACTCTTTAATCCTCCATAACTCTCTCATTCCTCCAGCAAATCATGATCCGTTTGAACCGTTGGAAAGAGGAGGACGAGGAGATTCCATCCCCCATGATCTTGCGCCTTCAATCTCGTCGGAATTTGAGAAGTTAAGCAAAAACTAAAAATCACTCTTTCCTCAATATCTCGGCCGTTTCTCCACGAAACGACGTGATTCTACTTCTCAAATCTTCGTCTCGGATCCCTCGACCCTGTGCTCTCACCCTCCCACTGCCACTCCTCTCCATTCAGCCGGGATCTCAAGAAAACCGACGCCGGGTGTCCTCCGTTGACATCCCCGTGTCATCTTCCAATGCGGTGAGCCAAACTCGAATCCGACCGCGTCGTTGTGTTCGCGTCGACGTCCCGAGCAAAAGCCCTCAACTAATTTCACTTTTCGTTGTAGGACGACGACAAATTTCGCCGTTGAAATCTTCGTTGGGAGCTCGATTTTTCGTCGATTACTCTCAATCCGGTGAGCTACTCTCGAATCCGACCACACCGTTGAGTTTGTCTCATCGAGACCTACGCGGTGCTCACTTCCTCTTCTTGAATGCGTGTTTCGAATTTTTTATTATTATTTGGGATCACTATTCATGGTCGCCGGCCGAACTCGTCCATGATGGCCGCCGTTCCGGCGATCCTTCGGCTGAACCGGAGTGAGCATCATGTTCCTCGTGTCGTGCCGCTCCTTTCCCGGTCCTCGGCCGCCCAGGCCCGTGCCCGAGCCGAGCCGGCGCCGTGCGCCATGGCCGGCCGGGCTGAAGCCTCCTTGCCAGCCGCCACCTCCTCCGGCTTCCGACCGGCTCCACCGCTGCGTGCCCGCCACCGGCCTCGCGCCGCTTCGCCGCCGGCCAGCCAAGACGCACTGCAGATCGCCGGCGCCGCAAGTCGCCCTGAGCGCCGCCGCGCGTGCTTCCGGTCATAACTTCGGCGAGCTTTTCCCAACGATCCGCTACTTCGATCGTCCTACAAATTGAACCCCAGAATACTCTCCTCATTCCCCACATAACCCAATTGGAATTTCTCCCATCCAATCTACGGATCTCCCTGTAGAAGCCGTTCTTTTCAAAACTTCGGTGAGCTCTCCAGGTCACTCTCGACCTCCGTTTGGCCTAAAATTTTTACTAGAGCTCCATCTCAGTGTCATCTACCTCCAATAAAATTAGATTTTTAGTTTGACCATTGAGTTCATCTCGTCAAGACCTACGCAGTGCTCACTTCCTCTTCTTGAATGCGTGTTCCGAATTTTTTTTATTATTTGGGATCACTATTCATGGTCGCCGGCCGAACTCGTCCATGACGGCCGCCGTTCCGGCGATCCTTCGGCTGAATAGGAGTGAGCATCATGTTCCTCGTGTCGTGCCGCTCCTGTCCCGGTCCTCGGCCGCCCAGGCCCGTGCCCGAGCCGAGCCGGTGTTGTGCGCCATGGCCGGCCGGCCGAGCTCCTTGACGCGCCGGTCCCTCCTCGGCCCGGCCGACCGGCTGACCGGCCTCCGCATCACGCCCGCCACCCGGCTCGACCGCTTCTCGGGCCAGCTCAAGACGCACCAGGCCGCCGCACCGCAAGTCGCCTGAGCGCCACAAGGGCTTCCTGGCCATAACTTCGGCGAGCTTTTCCCGACGATCCGCTAGTTCGATCGTCCTACAAATTGAACCCCAGAATACTCTCCTCACTCCCCACATAACCCAATTGGAATTTCTCCCATCCAATCTACGGATCTCCCTGTAGAAGCCGTTCTTTTCGAAACTTCGGCGAGCTCTCCCGGTCACTCTTGACCTCCGTTTGGCCTAAAATTTTTACTGGAGCTCCATCTCAGTGTCATCTACCTCCAATAAAATCAGATTTTTAGTTTGACCGTTGAGTTCATCTCGTCGAGACCTACGCGGTGCTCACTTCCTCTTCTTGAATGCGTGTTCCGAATTTTTTATTATTATTTGGGATCACTATTCATGGTCGCCGGCCGAACTCGTCCAAGACGGCCGCCGTTCCGGTGATCCTTCGGCTGAACTGGAGTGAGCATCATGTTCCTCGTGTCGTGCCGCTCCTTTCCCGGTCCTCGGCCGCCTAGGCCCGTGCCCGAGTGGAGCCGGCGCCGTGCGCCATGGCCGGCCGGCCGAGCTCCTTGCCGCCGCCGCCCTCCTCGCGGCCGACCGGCTCCCTCCGCGCCACACCCGCCACTCGACCTCGCGCCGCCAGCCCAAGACGCACTGCAGTCGCCGGCGCCGCAAGTCGCCTGAAGCGCCGCCAAGTGCTTCCTGGCCATAACCGAGCTTTTCCCGACAATCCTCTAGTTCGATCGTCCTACAAATTGAACCCCAAAATACTCTCCTCATTCCCCACATAACCCAATTGGAATTTCTCCCATCTAATCTACGGATCTCCCTGTAGAAGCCGTTCTTTTCGAAACTTCGGCGAGCTCTCCCGGTCACTCTCGACCTCCGTTTGGCCTAACATTTTTACTGGAGCTCCATCTCAGTGTATTCTACCCCCAATAAAATCAGATTTTTAGTTTGACTGTCGGAGCTCCGCCGGCAGCCATTTCTTCTCCATGTCCGGCGGGAGGTTCGAAACGCTCGTTCTCTTCCGTCGTAACTCCGAATCGAGTGATTCAAATTTCTAAATTCATCTAAAATCACCCTCTATCTGTCAGTACTAATTTTATAATTTTTAGATTTATTTTATTTTATTTTATTTATTTGTTGCTCCGTTTTGCGCGTAGTCAAGAAGCCGTTATTGCCGCCGAAGAAGGTTAGTCCAGCAGAGCGACGCGTCTCTCCTCGTTAGGGAAGGAAAGTCTCCTTGACGCATGGTGATCGTATGCTTTATAAATATTTTACCATGTTTTACAAATTGCATTGCTATTTATATAAAAGGACGATGTTAACGTTAGGCTATTAGTTATACCTGTTGTTCATACCTCCTTGTTATTGTTATCCCTGATCCTTTGTCGCCCTAGTACAGTAATCCACCATAATAAATACTTTTGATAAAATATTCTTTGATTAGGGGAACGACTATTGGAAGACAGTTGGATGGAACATAATAGTATAGAATGTAGATTGGGGCTAGAACCCAACTTGATTGGAGATTACATGAATAATAGTGTTGATGGGGATTAGTCATTATGAAATTGATCTATGAATGGTGATAGTTGAACTACTGAAGAGTTGGATTATGATAGCAGTTCGCAATATAATTGGTATGGATTGGGGGAGTTTTGGAAGATGTATGATATTAAGAATAATAATCGGTAAAATTAAATAAATAATATTGAGAGTCCTACTTGTGGATCAAATAGAATAAGTGGTGAATTATATTTTGGTGGATTTTAACCAGCATACTATGTGATTTAGATATGACAATGCAAAGGGGTACAATAGGTGATGTTGAGAATGATACTAGATGATTTAGTCAATAATATTACTAAATATACTCGATGGAGTAAGTGGATAATATTGAGGATCATACTCGGTGGTTTAGTGGATGATTTTGTGAAATATGGTCTCGCGATAACCATTTATATGGATTTATGAATAATGTGGATTATGTGTGATTTGTTTAGTCGATCGGGTGTCACTGTGTATGAAAATCATTATAGTAGATGAATTAATAAAGTCTTGGTTTCAGGAATCTTTGTTAAAAGATGCTTGGGGATGAGATTGTGAATTATTCTTGGTGGATCAAGTAGATTAAGAAATTAATCGATGTAGGGGTGATGGGTAATCAATAATGAGACTTATATTTTGGGGAGATTGTTTCATATACAATGATGATAGTAGCTTGGCATAATTTGGAGTTATGATGGCACATGATGTAGACTTTACTTGTTGTAATACTAAATTGGACTGGATTATATAGTGCCATGATAACAATGGGGGAATCTTGGTGATCTCATGAACTTTGGAGATTATAGAATTGATTATAATAAATTTTTATCAACACTGAGATTTGAAAATTATAAATAAACTAATGGTGGAATAGAACAGTTCGGTAGAAATGCTTAGACTCGCAATCGGTCAGTATTCACCTATGGGTGGGAATTTCATTTTAACTCTTGAAAACTTGTGTTGGAAGATATCGGCAAAGAGTATTGCCATTGGTTTACAAAATAAAAATAAAATGAAAAATGGTTTGGACTTGGGCGGAATGATTTGTCTGGCGGGTGCGGATAGAGCACTAGTTTTCATTGTGCAAGTACCGCCCCAAGTCAATTAAGAACCGACGCTTATGACTGTCTCTATTCTAAGCATAACCGTACTACCACATGTCTAACATGGTACGACCTGGCTAAATAATTTATAGAAACCTAACTTAGACTCGCCAGTTGGTGGAATGTGGGTGCCGGATAGAGGCAAGTTGTACTCCCCACACGGTGCAAGAGGGGGCTTCTGTACTGGGTAGATAGAACCCTAACAGCGGTGAAACCTCAGCGGGTGAGTCGGGTTAGATGTATACATTGTAAAGGCCTTGTCATGATATCCCTGCCGGCACACCCAAGGAAGTGTGCTAATAGCTTGGCACTAAGGGAATATCATGTCTTGTGGGTAAAGCTGTACACCTCTGCAGAGTTAAAACTATTCGAAAAGCCACGCCTACGGTCAAAGGCAAAGCGAAGAATGATTTCATATTGGTATACTTTTGTTTTTGTTTTAAAAACTGATCTTTTGGGATCCGGGAGTGGTTAGAACTCTCGGGTGTGCTTCTGGCGGCTAGAGCCAGGTAGGTGGATTGAACCTGTTTTTGTGAACCATGGCAGACAGAGCCATGAGGATGGATTGAACCCTGATTGTTTTTGAGATGTGGCGGATAGAGCCTATATACTAGTGAATGGTGGATAGAACCTTCACTAGAAGTTATAAATAATTGCAAATGTACAAATAATTGTGAAAATGGCTTTGTGAAAAATATTACATGTAAATTTTTTGAAAGTGTTGCCTTGCGCAAAAGAATCATATTAAACCATCCTTGGATAGCCCTGCATTATGCATTTTTCCCAGACTTGCTGAGTACTTTATGTACTCACATGCTACATTCTAAACATATCTCAGAAATGAAGGAAGCTGTCAAAGGATATTCCAAGGACTAGGACGCGTACCCCACTCGATTGCCTGTGGGCATATGGATGGGTCACCACTTGGTGTTATCTTCTTCCACTGCTGTTGTTCAAGTTGTTCAGCCTGTTCAGGCCGTAATGGTAAACCTCGACCATAAGGTCTTTGCTTTTATTTGGTGTTATTATTATTTGGTTATATGCAATCGTGATGTGGTGTTGATTCTTCACTGTTGGACTATGTGTACTAGCTACTGATCTGGGACTAGTACAGAAATACACAGGGGATTCCGGATAGCCGATCCGGGGTCTCACAAATTTCCTCGATCACAATCTCATATAGACATTCTCATTTACATTCATGTAATGCATCATGCAATGCTCATGCCATGCTCCTTTCATTAGCACATACCGGTATTGCCGAGTGCACACCTGTCGGTGTGCACCCTCATTCCCTTCCATCCCGTGGAGGGTGCCTACTCTTACTGACTCGCTCCCATTCACAACTGTGGATGGGACTACGAGGTAGATCTTTCGTGTTCACTACGTGTGAACACAGAGGCCCGCATCAGAATGGGTCGCCTCTTCCATTATGAATGCACATATGCCATAACATGAATGAACTTGCATAAATACTCAATTTAGCAATTGCATAGATATTTAACCATTCATATTCATCATATCATATGCAAGGATCAAACATGGCAAATTAACATATCATATGGTTAAATCAAAATATTACGAAATGATATGACCACCCAAGCCACAACCACCACAATACACTTGCCTTCAACCTCGCGAGACGGAGTGGCAAGATGTTGATGGCACTCCCGGGGTCACACCACATGCACATGGATATAATCCACTCAAAAACATGCTCACAATGCATCACACAACTAATAACTACGTCGGCTTCGCAAACCACTTTTAAAAACCCAAAAAACAGAATCTGTCCAAACGGGACAGCAACCTTCTAATGACCATGACTTGAGAACTCTAAATCAGGTAAACAAATACATTTTATCTAACTACAAGAAATTTCCCATCTTTTTCTAAGTATTCAAAAAGTCTCATTCGGCCTCTAAGTTCCTCTAATCTACAGATGAACACAGACTATTCCAATCGCGACACAGATTGGACAGCGTTTGGTAAAAAGGCCATAACTTTTAAACGGCTGAACGAAACTTAGTGATTTTAGTTCCCAATTAAAGGTAATTCGATTACCTACAACTTTATAAATAGCCGGGCACCTAGGAAATGCCTCAAAAATTCTCAAAATCGTGCCCTAAGATAGCACTCCATACTGCCCGAGATAGAACAGCAACCAGATCTGGGATTTTCCTCAATTCCAACTAGTTGCAAATCACAATTAGAAGCTAATAGCACCAGATCTCCCCACTAAAACAGTACCAAATCCACCCCATCAACATACCTCTCCTCGACAAATCGAAAACCCGACGAAAGTCTCCTCCCCCGGCCTCGATCGTCCTCCAAATGCCGAAATCGCTGGAACTTCTCAGTTGCAAGGCTTCCCAATGGAGGGATCAATGGAGGGGAAGGTGTGGCAGCTATGGGGGAGAGGAAAACTTGGCTAGGGCCGGCTAGGGAGGGTGCACGACAAGGGAGAAGTGGGGGAGAGGGGCGGCCGCAAGGGGGAATTAGGGGAGGGGCGCATGGCTAGAGGTGGGGGGAGGCTAGGGTTGGTGGGGGCACCCAGGGTGGGGGAGGGACTAGGGTTTGGCAGGATTTTCTCCCCCCACATGTGCGAAAACCCCCAAAGAAAGCCCACAACTCAAACCCCCAAGGCCCAAACTCTCCCAAACAAGCCCAAACACCCCAAAAAGTCAAAATATGACCTAAACTCCTTCCGTAATGTCACAGTTGTCACCGAAAAGACCACCTTTGCTAGACATCAAGAACTTGTATGGGGGCGCCGCATTGTTGCCATTAACATCAACCTGACAGATAATAAGAACTAGTGCTCAGTACTAGTACTCAAGAAGCCATTCTTCTTGGAATGGATATCCTTAAACTAAAGAGTTAAGAGCCATCAGTCCATCACCAATACAACAATAATATGCTGATATCAACCTACTCAAGCAGATCAAAATTTGTTTCACACTGAAACAAGTACATGCATTACTTTGGTTGAGGACAAACACTACACAAATTTACCTTGTCAAAAATGGGGTACTCGGCCTCGAAGCGAGTGTAGGCAAACTGGACATTCTCCTCATTGGTGGCAGGCTCCTACCCTCCAAACTGATTGCATGGGAAATCCAAGATCTCAAAGCCTATAAAACCACAAATTGACCATAGTACTTAGCGGTTAGCACCCCAACCACTAAAGTTTGTTGTTTAAATCGAAGAACTACTGACTGTTAAGTAAACTTAAACCCAATAATCTATATGACCATGAACTAGATAGATATTCCAAGGTGAAGGAACATTATACAAATGCAATGGGTCCTTGTACTTCTCATACAGTTGGCTCAGCTTGGTGTAGTTGGAGTTAGTCAAGCCACTAAAACAATTGGGCATAGACAATAATTAGCTATACAAGGAGAGACAATTTTTTGAGAGGTGCTTCTATGCTAAGCATGTACCTCAGTGCCAAAGGCAGGGGTGACCGACGGCGAAGGAGGTGAAGGTAGGGGTGGGGGCGAAGGAGGCCAAGGCGTCGGAAGTGAAGGCGACCGGAGGCGAAGGCTGCGACCGGTGGCGAAGGTTGTGGCTGCGATTGGTGGTGAAGGTGGTGAAGGCGAGGGTGATTAGCAGCAAAGGCGCTCAACTCTAGCTAGCTCGCGGAGACAACTGAAATGGGGAATTGGGCTTTGGGCGTTTTTATTGCTTGTAAGGCATGTCTGTGTCGGTTTTGTTATGAGCCACCATCATTAAATGTAGTATCTGTGTCAATTTTGTATTTAACTGATGCAATTACAATCTGTGTCAGTTTTCTGTTGAACCGATAGTATTAATATTCATTAATTGTGTCAGTTTATTTGAAGAACCTATTGCAATATTGCCAAGTATTTGTGTCAGTTTTTACTATGAACCGACAGAGATGCATATACTCTATTTATTCATAATAACATCTATTTGTGTCAGTTCTTGTAAGAACTAATTGAAATAAATAAACATTTGTGTCGGTTCTACTAAGAACTGATTGCAATAAATGTGAATATCTCTGAATTTTCAGCATTTCATGAATGAGAGAAATGACTATAGCTATTTCAAATATAGCTAAAAATATTTAAAATTTTGTAAAAACATACTTTGGAATACTACAAAGCTTTTTCAAAAATAAGTTTTGAAAAATAGTCCTCATTTACAAGATATTCCAAATTTTACTTTGTAGGCATCATTTTTGCTTAAAGAGTAGAAAAGTCAAAACTTTTTCAAATAAAGTCCAAATTGCTTGAAAAATTCTATAAATGAACTTTGCAGTAGTTAGAAGATTTGTCAAAAAGAATTTCCTCAAAAGGAATTTTCTTTCAAAAGAAATGACAAAATGTGCTTTTGTATAGCATATAATATCCATTTGAGGCCAAATTTGCTATTTTATTTCTACCATAGGGATATTTACTCCGAAAGCATTGTAGAATATTTGACATACATATTGAGAATTTGTACAAATATTTTCACAAATATTGGCCTTTTAAACAATTGTCCATAGCGGTGACATAAAGAAAAAATATGACATGATGCGAATATCACATGGCAATCTTACAACTTTATTTACAATACAACCCTTCTTGATGATCTACATGCATGTATTTTATTCCATGAATATCATTGTTACTGATAATACATCCTCATCTGCAAACAGAGGTATTTCATCGAATTGGTTGTACTCTTCTTCATCTACGGCATTTTCAATTCCAACAATCTACCTCTTGCCATGAAGGACGATGTACAACCTCGGATTGACCGGACCGGATCGTGCATGTAGAAGACTTGAGTTGTTTGCATTGCAAGGATGAACGGTTCATCTTTGTAGGTGAGTCTATTGAGATCCATAAGAGTGAAACCTCTCTTGTCGACCTTCACTCCATGTGGAAGTCTCACCTACTTACATCGGAACAATGGAACTTAGTATATTATATAATCGAGCTCCCATATTTCTTCGATCATCCCATAGTAGTTCATTACAGTTGAGGTTCCTCATTTCGAGTGATCATTGGACAAAGCATCTATGATCAAACCACTATTTTGAACTATATTCTTTGTATCTTGACTTCTAGTGTAAAAGGTGTAGCCATTAATATCATACCACTACCATGTTTGTATATTAAATCTTGGTCCGCCAGCGAATCATTTGACAGCCTCACTGACAGAGACCTTCGCCTTTTCTTTAAACCATGTGAGAAATCGATCGTTGTGTTCTCATGTGATGGCTAGTTCATCCATATGTGGATTCTCTTCCCGTAATATCAACTTGTGCTTGAACTTCTATACTGTGTTACAAGACTGTAAAATGTGCTTTACAGTACATATCAAACTGTGGACTCATTATATTGGACCCAATGGTTCCTTTGCCACCATGTCTGCCCTCATAACGAGATGAAGAACACTAATTGGTTGTCTTTTACCTATATAGTCCGTGAAGAACTCAATAACCTCTTTAGTCCCATAACCTTCAACAATACTATCCTCAGGCTTCGATCGATTCCTCACGTATGAATTTAATATACCCATGTACCTCTCAAATGGATACATGTAACGTAGGAATGTAGGTCCACATATCTTAATCTCTCTAACAAGGTGAGCAATAAGGTGGACCTTGACATCAAAGAACAAGGGGGGAAATGCATCTCAAGATGATAAAGAGTCTGCACCACCTCACTCTATAAGTTTTCTAATACATCGGGATAAATAACCTTACTAGAAATCCCATTGACGAAATAACATAGCTTCATGATTGCCAACATGACATCCTCTGGCAGAATATTTCCGATTGCAATAGGGAGTATTTGAGTCATCAAGACATGATAGTTGTGGGACTTCATACCAATCAATTTCAAATCATCCATGGACACAAGCTTCTTAATGTTTGCAGAGTAGCCCGTTAGAACTTTAAAACCTTGGAGAACTTGCAGAGGTCTTCTTTCTCCTTCTTGGACAAGGTGTAGCATGCAGGAGGGATGTACGGACCTTTTCCATCCTCCTCTATCACTACAAGCTTGGCCTTGATTCCCATGTAGGCCATATCATGGTGAGCATTCACACCATCCTTGGTCTTCTCAGGTATGTTTAGCAGGATACCAACCAAATTATCACAAACATTCTTCTCAACATGCATGACATCCATACAATGACGGACATATAACTCCTTCTAGTATGGTAAGTCCCAAAATATTGAAAAAAATTTATGGCTCTTTCCATACTGAACATCGATATGCTCCACGCGTGAATATACTTGCCTTCCACACATAGGCTGTGGGGCCGCACAAAATTCTCTCTTCCCATCAAATTTGTCATCCATCTTACGATATCAATGACTTCGAGGATTTAGACTGGGGCAAGTGGCAAGATGGCTTTGTGCCAGGTGGGCCTTCGTGGCAACAGCCTTCGTGGCAATGGGATGAGTGATGTGAGGGCTTTGTGCTAAAACTTGAGAGAAGGATGTCTTGCCCTGGACAGTTAAGGACTTCACCTTGCAAGCCTTTGAACTGAGTTACTTGTACGACCACATGGCTGGAGTGGGACGGTCTTAGTTTAGTAGGATTATGAAATCTTACCTATAATACCTCAGGGTGACAGTTACATCGGGGTAACTGTGTGGGGGAGCGTTCCAGAGCTACGGCTTGGTACCCATCCAACGGTGTTTGTCGGTCCTACACTTCGACTCTTCGTGAGAGTGGTGGTAATGAAGGCAATACCAAGATAGAAGTTTCTGAAAAACTTCGTTACAGTCAATCACCTTTGTGGTGTGTGACTGTATCATGTGGGTAAAGTGTACAACCTCTGTAAAGTGTGTTAAAACTATTCGAATAACCGAGTCCACGGTACTGGACAACGCTCGGGGATTACAGCCACCCGCGCGAACCGTCAGCGCGAAGACTACATATACGGGCACCTGCCCGTGGCATGCGATCTACACACTTTCAGTCTTCCCGCGCATATTGCTTCTTGCTTTTTCGATCCTTCGCCCAGAAATCTAGCCTCAGCTCCAATGGCGCACCCTCTCCTGTCCTCTACCATCGACAGGGAGATAACCAGGGTGCTTTCCCAGCTCGCCCGAGAATGCCCTGCTCCTCCATTAAGGGACCCTCGTGCCGCAGTGCGAACCAGGGGAGATCACCATCTTCGCCTGGGGAGTACTCGCAGGCCTGGTGCCGCCCTTCTCTGAGTTCTTCATCACCATTCTCAACTTTTATGAGATTAGCCACCTTCATATCACCCCCAACACCGTGGTCACCCTCGCCATCTTCGCGCACCTTTGCGAGATGTTTGTGGGGGTGATGCCCAATCTTCCCCTTTTCCGCTACTTTTTCACTCTTCGCGGCCTCGCCGATGGCGGGACCATGGGGAGTTGTCACTTCCACCTCCGCGACGGGCTGGTCCCCCGGTACATTCCCTTCCAAGCGAATTCCAACTGGAAGACGTAGTGGAGCGATTGGCTATATGCCCATGACGACAGCGGGGTTGATGCCCTCGCGATGCCTTCTGCACCAGCAAGGGCTGGCGAGAATTGGGGCTCGCTTGTCAAGGAGACTGCAGAGCTCCAAGCAATGGCATCCCGCATCAACTGACTGCAAGGTGCCGGGCTGACTGGGGTGTTGGTAGTCCGGGACTACGTGGCCCGAAGGATCAGCCCTCTCCGCCAACGCGCTCGCCCGGCGTGACAGTACACGGGCGACGACGACATGACTCGCACTTACCCGGGCCATAAGTCCTTACTCTTCTCCTTAGTCCACACCTTCTCATGAGGCCACCACCAATTTAACTATCTTGCCTGCTCCGTTCCCTTTGCTAGGTGAGGGGAATCTAGACAGACCCACCATCTCCAGATGGGTGGCCGGACTACTCCCCTCGACGTCGGGCAGCCTAGACTTCCCCGACGGGGCCCGGCCGCTATGTGATATAGACTCCGCGGAGCCGCTCGGGATCGTCAGACTCTTCCCCGCCATGGACCCCACCAGTCCCTTGGGGTTGCCCGTTCGTGGTCCCTTGGTGATCAGGGACCAGCCCTCGGCCGATGGCCGAAGCGCCGATAAGCGGTCGGCTTCCTCGGACGCCCCAGGGGCTGACCCCAAGAGACCCCTCGCAGGGGACCAGGTCCCCACTACCGTCGACCCTGTCGTAATCACGAGCGCGTCTGGAGCGGCGGGGATTATCCCTGGGGTGGCATCAGCTAACACTCTGGATCCGGCGTTGGTCACACCGTCGCCCACTCTCCTGGCGCCGATCCCCCCAGCGCCAACCTCGTCGGTGTTGACTCCGTCGGCGCCAAGGACCGCGGTCGCCGCCCACCAGGGCGATCTTGCACTCCCAGCGGCCTCCTTCACCTTCTGGTCTTCGCCAAAGATAGCCTCCCGGAGCACCCCTAGCAAGCAGACGCCCGCTGCGCCAGCAGACGCGGTGGGTTCTTCCACCCAGGGGCAACCTGGTGCCTTTGTAGCGACCCCAACAGGCGTCGCTACCACCGGTGTTGTTGCCCCTCCTGCTTCGTTAACCGCCCCCGCCTCGGCTTCCCACCTGGGCGTGTTGCTTGCCCAAATCAGCGAGGCGTACATATCCTCAAGCGTCCTCATCGCAATGGCCACCCAGCGCGAGGCATTGGTGTCACAGCAGATGACGGTGCTACGCGAGGAGCTATCGCGAGAGCAGGAGAGGGGGGCGGCACTACTGGCTTAGGAAAGGGAGGTTGGGGCAGCCCTGCTCACCTGGGCGTAGGGGGCCGAGGCGGGACTGGAGCACGCGCAGGATGAGCTACGCCGCACACTGCATAACCTCGCCGTCATTCTTCGTTCAGCCTTTCAGCTCATGGCGAAGTGCCTGGGACCGCTGGGGGTGGCCCTTAGTGATCTGCTCGAGCCCACGGCCCTGCAGTATGCTCATGGCATTACTCGGGTCGCCAAGGCCCTAAGCGGCTTGCCGGCCACCTTGGCCGCTCGCTCCGCCTGAGAGGGGTGGGAGGTTGCGGTCGCCACCATGACATTTGTGTTGGTGTGCTGCTCCAGCCGTGATGCTTCCTTTGATCCCATGGCCGACGTGGCCGGCATCGAGGGAGACGAGGTAGCAGGCTCCCAGGGGGGGTATTGGGTCAACGGTGTTCGCGGGGATGACTCATAGCATGCTCGTCGCTTTTGAACCACCGTGCCTCACTCGTGCCCCTGGTTGGCCGTCCTTGCCTGATGCGAACGCTGGGTGTTATCGTGTATCAACAAGAAACTGCTGCACTGGTGGAACCAATGACACCCACTTCAAAGCGCTACCAGTCGAGGTGGAAGAAAGGGATACCAAAAAAGGACAAGCACAAGCCTATAAGGCAAACAACTTCCCTGATCAACAAGAGGGCGCGGAACCCATCAAACCCCAAGGAGCCTTAGGGGTAGAACCTTCGCAACAGCTCCAAATTCTGGGAGTTCGGCACTTCTTGACCATCCTCAGTGACCAACCAGACCGCCTCGGGTCACGAGACTAAGGCCGGCCCTCCCACAGGGGGGACAGTTTGTTGCTACCAACATGCGTTTGGATTCTGTGCAAGACCAGGTCGCCCACTGCCAGTGTTCTCGGCTGGGCCCGGGTGGCATGGTACCGCCTGAGGCTCTGCTGGTACCGAACCGCACGCAAGGCTACCCGATCGTGCACCTCTTCCAGAAGGTTGATGTCATCCCTGCGACAGTCCTCCTGCCCTTCCTCCGCGAATGCCAAAACGCGCAGGGAGCCAAGCGACAGCTCGAACAGGAGGACAACTTTTGCTCCATAGACCAGGAAGAAAGGCGTCTCTCCAGTGGCCCGGTTGGGTGTGGTCTGGAGCGACCACAACACCGCTGAGAGTTCTTCTGTCCATCGCACCCCCTCTTATGGAGCTGGTCGAAAGCTCTGGTCTTGAGGCCCCTCAGTACCAGCGCATTGGCTGCTCCGCTTGTCCGTTGCTCCTCGGATGGGCCACCGAAGTGAAGCACACCTTGGTTCCCAATTCATTGCAAAACTCAAGGAAAGCCGCGCTGGTGAACTGAGTGCTGTTGTCGGTGATGATGCGATTGGCGACTCTAAAGTGGGTGAAGATTCCATGCATAAATTTGATAACGGCGGATGCCGTGATGGTGCGCACCATGTCAGCTTCAACACCACTTAGTAGACTTGTCGATGGCGACGAACAAATGGGTGAAGTCCCCTGTGGCCCGCGGGAACGGGCCCAGGACATCCAGCCCCCAGACCGTGAACGGCCAGGAGAGCGGGATGGTTTGTAGAGCCTGGGTGGGTTGGTGGATCTGCTTGGCGTGGAATTGGCATGCCTGGCATCGCTTCACCAGTTCGCAGGCATCCTAGAGGGCAGTAGGCCAATAAAATCCTTAGTGAAATGCTTTGCTGATGAGCATCCGGCCTGACATATGGCTCCCGCACATGCCTCCATGGATATCAGAAAGTAGGCTGCTCCCCTCTTCCCGAGTGATGCACTTCAGGAAAATTCCGTTTCTACGTTAGCGATATAGGTCCCCACCTACCAGAGTATAGCACTTGGCCTTTCGTGCAACCTTCTTGACTGAGGCATCATCTTCGGCGATCACTTGGTCTCGCAGGAAGGCGCGGATGGGGTCCATCCACTAACCTTCCCGGCCAAGGGTGGCGATCACGTGGTGATGGCCCAGGTACTCCGCTTGGCTGAGTGTTTCCCCTAGCGTGGCCTTAGTGGCGTCGGCGTCTACCTTCTCGGAGCAGGGGGCCGAGGCTGACGCGCTATCCTTCCCCCTAGGGTCGAGGGATGGGACAGACACGCCACCCCTGCCGCCTGGACCGGCGGCCTCGACGCCCACACCGTCACGCTCTCCCTATTCGGGGGCTGTGACGGACGGTCGCGACAGTCTTTCTTCAAAGACTCCGACCGGCATGGAAGATCTTGATGAAGCGAGCTGCGAAAGTTCGTCCGCCATATGGTTGTCGCGGAGGGATATGGGAGTATCCCAATCCCTCAAAGCGGCGCTCCATTTTTCTGACCTCCGCCAGGTAGGCAGCCATGGTGGGGTCAGGGCACTGGAACTCCTTTCGCGCTTGGTTGATGACCAGTAGAGGGTCGCCTTTGACTTGGAGGCGCCGAACGCCTAACGCCGAGGCAGCGCGCAACCCTGCCAGCAGTCCTTCGTACTCGGCGATTTTGTTGGTGGCCTTGAAGTCCAAGGCGACCACGTACTGGAGGAGGTCGCCGGTCGGAGAGACCAGGACAACCCCAGCCCCCGCGCCTTCGAGCCTGAAGGAGCCGTCGAAGAATAGAGTCTAGGGAGAAGGCGTGGGCACTTCTTCAGCTTCTGGAGTGGCGGTAGTCCATTCGGCCATGAACTCCACCAGATTCTGACTCTTGATGGCGGTGCGGGTTACGAACTTGAGGCAGAACTCCCCCAGCTCCACCGACTACTTGGCGACACGGCCTTCAACCTCCTGGTTGTGGAGAATATCTCGCAGAGGGTAGGCAGTGACCACCGTGATATCCCACCCTTGGAAGTAGTGCCGTAGCTTCCTGGATGCCACTAGGACAGCGTACAACATCTTCTGCGCTTGCGGGTATCTAATTTCTGCCTCATGTAACACCTTGCTTATGTAGTAGACCGGCTTCTGGATGCCTTCCCTCTCCGCCACCAGTACCGCGCTCACCACTTCTGGGGTAGCGGCGATGTAAAAGAGCAATGGTTCATCCTGCCTGGGGGCGACTAGTACCGGTGGGGAGGAGAGGTACTGCCTCAAGTCTTCGAATGCTCGTTGGGCTTTTTCGATCCACTCGAAGTGGTTGGTCTTCTTTAGCAGCTTGAATAGGGGCATGCTACTTTCTCCCAATCAGGCGATAAATCGCCCAAGGGATGCTAGGCGACCTGCAAAGCACTGCACCTACTTAAGTCTCACCAGCGGCTTCATGCGTGTGATGGCCTCTATCTTGTCAGGGTTAGCCTCAATGCCCCGACGAGACACGAGAAACCCCAACAGCTTTCCGGAGGGCACACCGAACACACACTTCTCGGGGTTGAGCTTCAAGCGGATCCTCCGGTGGTTGGCGAATGGTTCCTCCAAGTCTTCTATCATCCCTTCGTCCTTCTTGACTTTCACGACCAAATTGTCAGCGTACACTTCAAGGTTCCACCCTATCTGTGGGCGAAAAGAGATATGCATTGCACACTGATAAGTACAACCAGCATTTTTTAACCTGAAGGCCATCTTGACATAGCAGTAGATGCCCATGGGGGTTACAAAAGCGGTTTTATCCTCGTCTTCCACTGCCATGCTAATCTGGTGGTACCCGGAGTACGCATCCAGAAAGCACAGCAGCTCGCACCCTACCGTTGAGTCGATGATGAGATCGATGCGTGGTAGAGGGTAAGGATCCTTTGGGCAGGCCTTGTTGAGGTCGGTGAAGTCGACACACATCCGCCACTTCCCATTAGATTTCTTGATGAGCACAGGGTTGGCAAGCCACTCGAGGTGAGAGACTTCCCTGACAATCCCTGCGTGCAGCAGCTTCTCTACCTCCTGCCGAATGGCGTCCTGCCGCTCAGGTGCTTGCTGCCGGACCTTTTTTCGGACCTGGCGCACTTCTGAGAGCGTCTCCAATCGATGCTTGATCACCTCCCTTGGGACCCAAGTCATGTCGGAAGGTTGCCAGGCAAACACGTCGGAGTGACCAAAGGAAGGTGACGAGCGCATCTTCCTATTTGGCGCTGAGGCTGGCACCAATGGAGATAGTCTTCCTGGGCTCTGCCTCGCTCAGGGAGACCACCTTGACCTCGCTTAAAGAGCAAGGTGAGGTGCGGGTGGCACCATCCAGGCCTGGTGCGTGCTTGTGGCAACGCAAAGCCTCCGACCGGTCCACCCAGATCGCGATGGGGCCAGCGGGCCCTGGCATCTTCACCACCATGTAGGCGTAGTGGGTTGCTGCCATAAACTTGGCCAACGCAGGTCGGCCAAGCAAGGCGTTGAACAGGAGGTCGATGTCGGTGACCTCGAAGTCCACCATCTCCGTCCGGTAGTTGCTTTCTTCCCCGAAGGTGACGGGGAGGCGTATCTGGCCTAAGGGTTGCAAGGCAGCCCCCGGGGCAACCCCATAGAAGGGCAACGTCGGGCGCAACTCCCATCGAGATATCAAGAGCGCATGGAACGCCCTGGAGGACAGGAGGCTGATAGTGCTCCCTCTGTCCATCAACACCCGCCCAAGCCTCACATTCCGAATCGTGGGCGAAACCACGATCGGAAGGTGACCCAGGCCAGCTGTGTTCTCCGGGTGATTGGCCTGACTGAAGGTGATCGGCTCCTCCGACCATTTCAGCATCCGACCCGCTCCCAGGCTTGATACCGTGGCACAGATCTCCCTCCTCAGACGTTTGAATGCCGTGTTGGAGTGATAGGTGGTCGATCCACCATAAATGTATGCCACGGTGTGGTCCGCCCACTGGAAGGCCAGTGAAGCGGGGTCTTCTTCATCATCATCGTTGCGAGGGCGGCACTTCTCGAGCCGTCGGTCCACCATGTCGGCCATGACCTGGCAATTTGCCAGGTCATGATCGTTAGTCCGGTGGATCAGGAAGAAGGGCCGGCCCTCCTTTTCCTCGTAGTCATCATCCCTTCGTCCATGTCGGCAGCCCCGCTGGTCGCGGCGGTCGCGCCCTCATGGTCGGGTATCCCTTCCCTCGCGTTTAGTGACCAAGACCAGCCCAGTCTAGCCCACCTCACACCCCCTTATCTTCTTGCCTGCTGGGCCAGAACCCCTTGAGGTTCCGTCCTCGGTCTGCCACGGCCACCCGTAGACCCGGACACCGATGCCCGAGCTTCTGCTGCCCAGGCGCACTTGTGCGCTAGGGTGAAAAGCTCGGAGGTAGTGGTGACCTCGCGGGTGGCCATCTTCTCCCGCATCTTGTGGTCCCGAATGCCTCTCCAAAAGGAGATCACAACTGACTGCTCAGAGATCCAGGGATTGTATTGTGACAATGGTTGAACCGCCGGATGAAGTCGTGCAATGACTCCCCCTCCCCTGCTCGAGGGCATGGAGGTAATCCTCCGTGCCTGGTTGTGTGTACGAGCCCTGGAAGTTGGTGACGGAAAGGTCGCACAATTCCCCCCACGAGTGCACTGAGCCCCGTGGGACGTTCAACAACCAAGACTGGGCGGACCCAGTCAAGGCCTGAAAGTAGTTGGCCATGACCTTATCAGACCATCTAGCGGCCCGCACCACTGTGGTGTAGATCTGCAGGAATTCCTTTGTGTTGGTGGTGTCGTTGTATTTCTCAAGGGATGTCGGGCGAAATCTCTCAGGCCATGCCACACGGCGCAGCCGTCGGGAAAATGCTTGATACCCGACGCCGTAGGGGGAGTCGGGTCGCTCCCCCGAGCGCCGACGCGGAGACCGTGCCAGAGAGTGCGGACCCCGAGTCCCCAAAGAGCCGAAGGAGGGGAGCTCCACCCTCCCCCGAAAGTGAGACTCATGGGAGGAGTTCTCATTCTCAAGGGCCGCCTGCTTGTCACGGCCTTGCCACTGGGCACATTAGCGTTGCAGATGATTGCGCAAATCACCGCCACACCGCAGGCGATGCTCCTACAGAGGAGCCCCCAGGTCCTCGCGGTTCCTTGCGGAGCCGGGACCCGGGTCTCGCGTATCCTTACCTTTGGTCTGGCTCTCCTGGCTCGAGAGGCTGGAAGCCTGGGCGCGGTCAGCACGCGCCGTAGACCGAGAGGTGCTAACGGTACTTGACCGGGCGGGCGTCCCAACCCGAAGTTGGGCCGCCTCCACGAGCCCGGCTAGGTCCCGAAGCCACATATCCGCCAGGGCATCTCCCGCGAGTCCCACCGAAGGGTGGTCCAGGAGGAGATGAACAACGTGCAGATTCTGGGCCAGAGTGCCCGCCTCTAGGTTCAGCCGCCGCCGAACCGGGCGCCCTGGCGGAGCCACGGGGTGCCCCCACCCCCTTATGGGGATGGCGTGAGACGATTCCTTGTCCAGCAAGAGTGCCGGGATGTGCCTTGGACGTTGTTAGCCTTCGTCGCCTCCGGATGCTAAGAGTGCGAACCCGCCATCACCAGACAAGCGGCTCTATCCAACGGAAGACCGGGATCATCCAGAGGGATGTCTAGATGAACCAACTGCTAGCCCCCTACCTGGCGGGCCCCTGTCGGCATTTTTGGCTGGCAAACTATCTCTCCCAGGGAGATAGTTCGATAGGGGTGCTTTTGCAGGTGGAACTCCCGAAAGTCCCTTCTAGGAGTATCCCAGTGGTCGAAGAATGAGGAGCTCATGCTTAGCTCCAGTGGGTGAGGGGAAGAGGAGGCGAACGGCGCCGACGAGGAGAAGAATGAGCCACGCACCGATGTACCTAGGTTCAAGCCCCCGATGCGGGTAATAGTCCTACGTCCTACTAGGTCGTTGTTTTCTATATGTGGAAGTGGTTACAAGGCGTCTGGCTATCGAGCTTGGTCTCCCCTCTCTCACCATATACCTGGGCTCCCTTATATAGACGGGGCTAGCTCGGGCAGGTGAGAGGGTAATGTCCCGCTGATACATAGGTCATTATTACACTTGTTTCTTTAGTCTTGTCTCCCCGCCTTAATCTTCCTGCGGCCGCCCATCTTTGTTAGAGAAGGCGTGAGGCACCAGTGGGACAGGTCGCCCTCATAATTAATGGCCCTGACATAGCGTGTCAGGGAGGAGGAGGCTTCCGGGCGAAGCCTCGGTCTCCCACTTCTTGGTCGCCTGCCTTTTTGCCCGATCATCATGTGTGCTAACACCTGGCAGGAAGGCCCTGGTCGCCCGACTGGTCATTCGGCCGGTCGCCTGCCTGGTCGCCAGCCTGGTCGCCCTACTGGTCATTCGGCCGATCGCCTGCCTGGTCGCCCAGCCACCACGTGGGCCGGTGCTCGGCAAGAGGGGCCTGATCGCCGAGCTATCTTGTCTTGGTCACAGCGGAGAGGGTACCCCCAACTAAAGTATGTCGACACCCCTACTCGAGGGCATGGAGATCGTCCTCCATGCCCGGTTGTGTGTACGACCCCTGGAAGTTGGAGACAGAAGGCCACACAACTCCACCCATGAGTGCACAGAGCCTCGTGGGAGGTTCAACAACCAAGACTGGGCGGATCCGGTTAGGGCCGTCGGAAAGTAGTTGGCCATAGCCTTTTTGGACCCACCAGCAGCCCGCACCACCGTGGTGTAGATTAGCAATAACTCCTCGGGGTTGGTGGTGCCGTCGTACTTCTTGAGGGATGCTAGGAGAAACCTCTCGGGCCACGCCACACGGTGCAGCCATCGAGAAAACGCCTGGCACCCGATGCCGTAGGGGGAGTCGAGTCATTCGCCCGAGCCCCAGCGCGGAGACTGTGCCAGGGAGTGCGAATCTCGACTCCCTGAAGAGCCGGAGGAGGGGACCTCTCCCCTTCTCTGAAGGTGAGGCTCATAGGGGGAGCTCTCGTCCCCTAGCGGGGAGCTCCCGCCTCCCTCTGGGGGCGGCGTGAGACGATCCCCCGTCCAGCGAGAGTGTTGGAATGTGCCCTGAGCACTGCTAGCTTTTGCCACCTCCTGATGTTGAGAGTGCGAACCCGCCATCTTCAGACGAGCAGTCCTTTTCAACGGGAGACTGAGATCAACCGAAGAGATGTCCGGGTAATCCAACCGCTAGCCCCCTACCTAGAGCGCCCCTGTCAGCATTTTCAGTCGGTAGGATAACTCACTGGTGGAGATATTGGTTCGTAGGAGGTGCTTTTGCGGTTGGGTACCCGACGGGCTTTCTCCGAGTGACCCCGGTGGCCTACAGTACAACTCACAAGCAGATGAACACAACGATTTATCCAGGTTTGGGCCCCTGGTGTGGGTAATAGCCCTATGTCCTACCAGTTCGTGGTTTATAAGAGTTGGAGTGTTTTGTGGTTACAATACTTCTTCTTCCCGAGAGAGCTGAGTGCCCAGAGGAAGGAGAGATTGGGGTCCCCCTCACCCATGCACCCGAACCCCCTTATATACTCGGGACAGGTTCGGGCAGGCGAGAGGATTACATCATGCTGAGGTACAGTTCACTTATTATGCCCGTCACTTCTGCCTTGTCTTAAGCCACATTCTTTGTGCTGCCGCGTGACCTTGCCCCGTTCGCCCAGATTAGGTAGGTGGTGTCAGTGAGGTGGGGCATCGACCTGCTGTCGACGGGTCTCCTCGTCTTTAATCGCTCTGACACGGTGCTCAGCGGGAGGAGGCTTCGAGACAAAGCCTTCCTCTCCTTTTTCTCCCGATCGTCCAGCGAGAGGGCCCTGGCTGCCCGCCTGCTCGCCCGGTCGCCACGTGGGCTGCCATACAACGAGAGGGGCCTGGTCGCCCGCCTGCTTTTCTACGGCGGAAAGGGTACCCCAGCGTAAAGTACGCCGACACGCGTGGAGGATATCGATGTTCAGTATGGAAAGAGTCGTATATTTGTTCGTCCTAGGACCATTTGGAAGAAGAGGTCAATATTTTGGGACTTACCATACTAGAAGGAGTTAGATGTCCATTATTGTATTGATGTCATGCACGTTGAGAAGAAGGTTTGCGATAATTTAGTTGGCATCCTACTGAACATACCTGGGAAGACCAAAGATGGTGTTAATGCTCGCCGCGATATGGCCTACATGGGAATAAGGCCCAAGCTTGCAGTGATAGAGGAGGATGGAAAAGGTCTGTAAATCCCCTCTACATACTACTCCTTGTCCAAAAAGGAGAAAGAAGACCTTTGCAAGTGTCTGCAAGGTATTAAAGTTCCATCGGACTAGTCCACAAACATTAAGAAGCTTGTGTTCATGGATGAATTGAAGTTGCTTGGTATGAAGTCCCACGACTGTCATGTCTTGATGACCCAAATACTCCCTGTTGCAATCAGAAATATACTGCTAGAGGATGTAAGGTTGGCAATCATGAAGCTATGCTATTTCTTCAATGCAATTTCTAGCAAAGTTATTGATCCCAATGTACTGCACAACTTGCAAAGTGAGGTGGTGCAGACTCTCTATCAGCTTGAGAAGCATTTCCCCCCGTCATTCTTCGACATCATGGTCCACCTCGTTGTTCACCTTGTTAGAGAGATTAAGATATGTGGACCCACATTCCTACGTTACATGTGTCCATTCAAGAGGTACATGGGTATTAAACTCATACGTGAGGAATCGGTCGAAGCATGAGGGTAGTATTGTTGAAGGTTATGGGGCAGAAGAGGTTATAGAGTTCTGCATGGACTATCTAGGTAAAAAACTACCAATTGGTGTTCCTATATCTCGTCATGAGGGCAGACTTGGTGGTAAAGGAACCATTGGGTCCAATCTAACGAGTCCACAGTTTGATACGTACTGTAAAGTGCATTTTACAGTCTTGCAACACAATACAGAAGTTCATCCATACATCCAGCAGCACAATTTGAAATTACAAGAAGAGAATCCACATATAGATGAGCTTTCCATTACACGAGAACACAATGAGCGATTCTGTAACACCCCAAAATTTTGCTTTTCTTAAATTCTTGTGTGAATTGGCACTTTGGTGAATTTTTGGAATTTTCTGGAATTTATTTGGATTTATTTGGAATTTATTTGAATTTATTCCATTTTGAAATAATTAAAGAATTAAACTTTGCAAATAAAATTTTGTTGGAAATATTTTATTTGAGTCCAAAATGATCCAAAGTATTTTCCAGAATTTTTCTGGAATTTTTCTGAGTCTTTTGATATTTTTAATGAATTAAATAAATTTCTGGGAATTATTTTAAATATTAAATCGCTGGAAATTCGAGTTGGGTTAAATCTTGTTCATCGGCCGGACCGAGTCCGAGTCCGACTCGAGTCCGACCCGAGCCACGTGACTTGATCGAACCGCGTCCAAACCCTAACCGTTGTGGACCGTCGGATCAAGATCCAACGGTTAGGATTTCCCCGTACCGCTTCGACCGGATCCGGCCCGGATCCGATCTCGCGCGCGCATCGTGGCCGCTGATCGTGCCACGTGGACGGCTGTCCGTCGTCGTCTCCGCCCGAGTTCGGGACGGACTCCGCCGCCGCGTAGCCGCCGCGTCCCCGCTAGGGTTCCGATTCTAGCACGCATCCCGGGGATATTTAAAGCGTGGGACATCTCCTGGGGTTGCCCGTCGTCGCGCGCACCTTTCGCCCCTAGTCTCCGAGCTTGAGCCGCTGCCAGCTAGCCGCAATCGCTCGCCGTAGCTAGATCTTACCTCCGCCACGGTTTTTGCCGCGCCCCGCCGTCATCCGTCGCCCTCCGTCGCCGTTAAGCTCAGATCCGAGACCCCCAGGTCAAGCTGCGTCGGCGAGGACATCTCACTTCGCCGGAGGACCCTCGGAGCGCCGTTCCACGCGTCATCGTCCCCGACTCCGGCAGCCCAAGCCCCGCCGTGACGCCATCACCACGCGAAGCTTCTCGACCGTCCGATTCCGATCAAACCGCTGCGGTGAGTTCACGTGTTTCCGAACATGATTGGATCTGGACCGTTGGATCAAGATCCAACGGCCCACGATCACCTCGTGCGCCTTAATACCGTAAAACTAGGTTAGATCAGGACCGTCCGATCTAGATCGAATGGCCCATGTTCACCGTGTAGATTATAACGGAGTTAACCTAGGGTAGATCTAGACTGTTGGATCTAGATCCAACGGCCGTGATCATGCCACGTAGCCGCTGCCGCGCCGTGCGTTGAGTCAGCGACAGTGGGCCAGCGTGCGGCCGAGCCTGGGCGTGACTGCGCGTCACTGACATGCGGGGCCCGCATGTCAGTGTCTCGCCCGAGAGTCGCACCGTGCACGTGACCCACTGACGGGTGGGACCCGCGTGTCAGCGACCTGAGCCGTGGACCGGGTCCACGGTGGACCGAGCCAAGCCGTGGGCTGAGCCCATGGACCGGCTGACGTCAGCCGCCCAATCAGAGGCTGACACGTGTCCAGGCTGACGCAATAATTAATTTCCGAAAAAGAAAATGATTTATTAATTCGAAATAATGATTTCAAATTTTGTTTCAAACTTCAAACGCTTATAACTTTTGCGTTTCAACTCCGATTTGAGTGATTCAAATTTCTAAATTTGTATAAAATTGAGACCTACCTAAATATGAATTTTATTTAATTTTTGGACTAAAGTTTTTCTCTGTAAAATTATTTAATTGATTATTTAAACTTAAAATAATCATAACTTTTGCATTTTAACTCCAAATTTGATGATTCCAGTTTCTCAAAATTCATAAAATTATGTTCTCTCTGTTTATGGATTTTATTTGGATGATTGGATACTTTTTGCCTATTGTTTATTCGTGTATTTGCTATTTGCACGCTTTACGAGTAGACGTTGAAGTGCCGGAAGGATTTGAAGGAGAAGTATTGACTCAGGATCCAACTCAAGACCAAGAACAAGTACTTTTTGAAGGCAAGTTGTGCTTTGACCATGTTGATCCTATTTTGAAATCTATTTTGATTTAACCTATTGCATGCTAGTTCAATTAGAAAAATACTTTATTTAAATATGGGGTTAGATAAATACCAATTTCTTTGTATGACACCTTGATTATTTAAATATGTGCCATGACCCTTGTCACCCTAGTTGTGGATTACTAGTTGGACATTATTAAATTGCCAACATGGGTTTTAGACCGTTGTAGTATACTGCTTAGACCTGCTACGTGCTCATGACATGATTTTGGACAATCAAATGTTAATATTGACTTAATGATATATTGAACCTGTTTTGGAAAGGTATCATGTGATGTTGATGGCACGTGGTGCATGGTAATCAACTGGGGTTTGATAAATAGTTTTTCGACCGGGGCATGTGGCAAGAATGATCAGGTGGGCCAGTTGTGGCATTGGGGATGTTGATTTGGTTCTTCGGGTAGTCTTGCCCTGGTCACCCTAAGGACTTCACCTTGCAAGCCTTTGAACTGGGTCTAACGTGCAACCACATGTCTCAGAATGGGACGGACCTAGTTGACTAAGTTGCTAATAACGTACCTGTGGGACCTCAGGAGGTCAACTACACCCTTTGTGTAAGTTGTACGGGGGAGCGTACCGGGGCTGAGGCCGGGTACCCATCTAACGGTTGATTGGCCTAAACTTCGCCTTAGCTAAGGGAAGGGTTAGTGTGCAATAACCGGGGAGGACCACTTGTATTGTTAGAAGTTTCCGAAAGACTTTGTTACGGGAACTCGCCTTTGTGGTGTTTGACTGTATCTTGTGGGTAAAGTGCATAACCTCTGCAGAGTGTACAATCTATTCGAATAGCCGTGTCCGCGGTATTGGACATCGCTCAGGAATTACAGTCAAGGGTTAGATTTTCTCAAAAATAACTTGGATCTGAAAGGTTGGGTTGGATTAATAATGATGTTGATGGAAATGTGGATTAGGATGGGAAAGATGTTTACTAAACTCCTTGAAAAGTTATCTATGTTTTACTTGTTACTACCGCTTTCGAATCTATTTATGATACTTGTTAAAATGCTCTTATTGCAAATATACCTTGAGCCACTCCTTTGTATTAAGCCATGCATGTAGTATATTAGCTGCATTCTGTGCATGACTTGCTGAGTACCAAGTACTCACCCTTGCCACAATACAACACCAGTTGAAGGGGAGACTACACCAGCTTTGGAGGAGGAGCTCCAAGAGGAACCGTCTACTTAGGGGAGCGAGCTCAGTCAGTTGCCTGTGGTATACTGGATGGCGCCACGAAGTTATTTGATTTTCCGCTGCTACTATTTCTCTCTTGATAAGTTTCGCCCTGCGAGGCGTATAATTGTAACTTGACCATAAGGTCGAGTAACCAGTTTGACTATTTAATTAAAATACTTTATTAGTATCGAGTGGTATGATTGTGATATTCACCGATGTTAAGACTGTGTGCACTAGCGCGTTCCTGGACTAGTGCTGAATACACAGAGGGCCCGGATTTGCAAATTCGGGGTCCCGACAGATTCCTCACATGGTTCAAAGAAAAGGCAAAGGTCTTTGTCAGTGAGGCTGTCAAATGGTTGACTGACAGACCAAGATTTAATGTACAGACATGGCAGGGGTACGATATTAGTGGTTACACATTTTACACTAAAAGTCACGATGCAAAGAGTATAGTTCAAAACAGTGGTGTGAGTATATATGCTTTATCCGATAATCACTGGAAAAGAGGAACCTCAACCGTAATAAACTCCTACTACAGGATGATTGAAGAAACATGGGAGCTCGATTATGGAATATACTAAGTTTCATTGTTCCGATGTAAGTGGGTGAGACTTCCACAAGGAGTGAAGGTCGACAAGAGAGATTTTACTCTTGTGGATCTCAATTGATTTGCGTACAAAGATGAACCATTCGTCCTTGCTAAGCAAGCAACTCAAGTCTTCTACGTGTGTGATCCAGCCAATCTGAGGTTGCATGTCGTCCTTCATGGCAAGAGGTTTGATCGTTGGAGTTGAAAATGTCATAGATGAAGAAGAGTATAACCAATTCGATGAGATACCTCCATTTGAGATGGGGCATGTCTTAGCGGTGACGACGACTCACATGGAACAAATTACATGCGTGTAGATCATCAAGAATGGTTGTATTGTAAATAAAGTTGTAAGATTTCTTTCAGAGTAAAAATCATGCCTACAAAGCGAAAGTTGGCATATCTTTTGAATGGGGACTCTTTTTTCAAAAAATTATTTTTGAAAAAGCTTTGTAGTATTACAAAGTATGTTTTTGAAATATTTTAAATAATTTCAACTATATTTGAAATAGTTATGTCCTTTTGAGGTAATTTATTTCATGATATTTGAGCTAATTTCAATCACTGCTTGTGTAATCCAAATATCACAATCGGTTCTATTAGCAAAAATGACATAGATACAACATCACATGAAGGCTTCTCTAGATAACCGACATAGATATATGTATCACAATCGGTTCTTGTATAAAACTAACACAGATAATATACATATCACAATTGGTTCTTATATAAAACCGATACTAATGTTGTCAGCGTGTATATATATTCTCCTTCACGCCCAACTATCTCATTTCTTCGCCCTTTCCACTCCTCCCCAAACGCCCATACCCCCGAGCTCCCCCGTCGGCCTCCCCTCCCCCGAGCTCCCCCCGCCGGCCTCCCCTCCCCAGAGCTCCCCCACCGGCCTCTCCTCCCCTGAGCTCTCCCACCGGCCCCACTGCTGAAGTAAGTGTTCAAAATGTTGATCCGATTCAGTATCACCAGGATGCCAAATTCAGTATCATCAGGGTTTAGCTACTGCACTGTTCATTCTAGTTTATACTATTTTATTAATTGGAATATATGTAAAAACAGTCAGCCATAATGATGCAATTACAATTTTTGCTGCCATCCATATAGTCTAAACTAATTTTTGATTGGAATATATGCCATCCATATAGTCAGTCATTACTTGGAATATATGCAATTACAATTTTTGCTGCCATCCAATTTTTACTGCACTGATCCATGTTATTTATATACTTGCTGTCATCCATATAGTCTAAACTAATTTTTGCTGTCATCCATATAGTCAGCCATTACTTGGAATATATGCAATTACAATTTTTACTACCATCCAATTTTTACTCACTGATCCGTGTTAGTGGACATGATTATACATTAATTTTTGCGTTCAGGTTGCATAACATATGCGTCTCCTGTTTGAGGTTGTTTGTTTATAAATATGCTAAAATGGCATATTTATAAATAAACAGTCTCGAATTGTCCACGTTTTTTGGACAATTCAAGGATATGTGGTTCGGGAAAGTTCCTAAGCTGTTGTACAACTCTAGAGAAAGTTTCGGCAGCATCCTCCCTGGTGTTCTCTGGATACACACCCTCTTGACCTATTGTCGAGATGTGTATTTGGAGAATAGCGGGGATATGCTATTGAAAATTTCTCTAGGGTTGTACAACGGCTTAAGAACTTGCCCGAATCACATATCCTTGAATATGATTAGGACCTAACCAAATTAGAGATTAGGAGTCATCATTGGTACATACTACAATATGCTTTCACTCATGTGAAATATAACCATGTCAGATATATAAATTGCTTTCTCTTATTTCACACACACACACACACACACACATATATATATATATATATATATATATTCAAAATGTCTCAAAGAGAGAGCACCGACTCAACTCTAGATAGAGAAAAAGGTGCTGTTGAGCAGCTACCGACTAAGGTCAGAAAGGGCCGAGGACTGAATAAAAGGGCCATAGGGAGAACTCCCTAGGTTCTCCACTTTGATGCCACGGGGGTTTGCACGGGTCCTAGCAAGTGTAAGGGGCACTACTCATCTCTTCTCAGCCAATTGTGAGGGAGCGAGTCCCGATCACAATTAAGGACTAGAGGAAGGATGTTAGCATTGAGCAAAAGAACTGGCTATGGGAAGAAGTCAAGGGAAAATGGATTATACAAGAGGAAGATGAAATCAATGTGAGATAGTACGCCTTGCAAAGAATGGGTGTGTCTTTGAGACAATTTAAGGTTCTCATGCATGCTGAGTATGTGTTGAAAGGCCGTATTCCCTTCCAGAGGTATTTGTTTGTCACTCCCGAGGTTTGGGAGGAATTCACAACGATGAGGAGTAAGTCCAAGGAGGAGGAGTTGAGAGAGAAAAATGTCGCTATATAGAGCCAGAACACCCACAAACAGCACATCGGTTTCGGCGGCTATGTAGGGAAAAAGGTAGAGTATGCACGACTAGCCGAGGAGTGTGCAAACTCTGGGATAGCGATGCCTTACTCCCACATATGTGAGAAGCGGGCATGCGACCGTGTATTAGTGAGGATGAAGAAATCCTTTGATGGTCGGCTTCTGATTCCAAACCCTTCGACTGCATAGATCGTCTCCACCATTGTAAGACATCTAACTTAGTACATTGTAGTTAACCCTTCCCGCTGTATTTTAGCACTAATTTATATTCGCTTCTCGCAGGAGGAGGTAAGCCAACAGAAAGAGCAGGGGGCATTTCAAAGCCAAGGGTCTTTGACATCCTGTTTGCGGCATTGGAAAGCCCGACCATAAGGGTTGGGTCCTTGCCACAAGTGTAGGGCATACGAAGAAGTCCTTCTCAAGTGAGGGTAGTTCCAGTGCCATATCAAGATCATGGGCAGCACGTGAGGAGCGCCTGAGGGCTGAGATGATGGAGCAGATGATGACATGTGAGGAGCGCCTGAAGGCCGAGATGATGGTGTTGTTCACCCAGGCTCAAAGTAATATGGCCTTGCCAACCATATAATCGCCTTTGGTATGCCCTAGCAGCTGCGGTTCCAAAAACGAACAGTCCGGTCCCTAGCTGAAGGTAATAAGTGTTACTAACTAAAAGGTACGGAAGAAAGCTAAACAATGATTCCGATTAAGTTGCATATTTCTTGCAGGCGCCTGCCAAGTGCCAGCTAGTCATGATCAAAGATGAATTTACCGTTGAGGTTGCAAGCGGGATTGCATTTACATGCAAAGAGGATGACATGGTGCACGGTAGCCCTTTAGGGAAGGACTACAAGAGGGTACAAGTGGACTTTGTCCATGATGAATACCTATCTCATGTGCTGCAGTTTCCCCCGAACGAAGATATCACCACTCTTGGGCAAGCATGGACGTCGTTCATCAAGTGGCCCACATCGGGTGTCGTATTGCTAAAGGTATAAATCCCCACATCTTCTCCATCATTCCAATACTGCAACAAATCACATTACATATGCATGCGCTTTGCAGGTTACTACGATAGCTCCTGCACATTCTCCTCCTCCTAATGCTGCTATACCTGCTCCTCCTACTACAGCTGAACCTGTAGGTTCTCCAGCTATACTTGCTCCTGTATCTGAACCTCCAGCTTCTCTAGCTGTACCTGCTCCTCCTGCTTCTGCAGCTGAACCTACAGCTTTCCAGCTATACCTGCTCCTGTAGCTTCTCCAGCTCTTGCACCTGCTCAAGCTCCTTTAGCTATTCCTACTCCTGCAGCTACGCATGCTCCTACAGAGTGCAGAGCTTGTGCGCAAAAGGATTACTACCACAATATAGAAGGAACCATAGGAGAGCTTGGAGAATCCTTCTGTTAAGAAGGCCAAGTTGTCAAAGGCCATAGGTTCCCTTCCAATACAATCAAAGTCTGCTCAAGATCCTGCACCTACTCAAGATTCTCTAGCTCTAGTTGCCTCACCTGCTCTAGCTCCTGCACCTACTCAAGCTCCGTCTGACAAGAAAGAAAAGTCAACAGATGCCTTGGTGTCCCCATACTATTTTAAGGCATACATGCATGGATAGTCCCTTGTCCCTACCCACTTATTGAATTCTCTAGGCAAAGCTGGTCGCTTGCTGCATGGATGGTACTACGAGATATTTCCACCGCATAGAGCACGGGACATTCCCTGTGAGTTTTGAGGATCTATTCTAGTTGTACAACCTGAAAACCATTGATATTTCTTCTGTACGAACCTAGACACTGTGAGTATCAAACCGTACACATGAGTCTATAACTCTTACAAGATTTTATATTATGTTTGTTAACAATTGACACGAGTTACAGGATAATGAGGCAGCGAGCCGCAACGGATCGACATCCAGTTGGGTTCGTGGACCCCGAGATGGTGTCTTCAACCATGGCTACGCTCGAATCCGAGTTCATTGCCAACTACATCAAGCACATATTTAATGCTGAATCAAAAAAGGACTTTATTCTCTTCCCGTACCACGAGGAGTAAGTACAACTCTGATGACTTTACCCTTCAATTACTAGTACGCACATAAACTGTATATGAACTTATTTTCTTGTACTACATACCATTTTGAAAGCAACCATTGGGTTCTGATCGTCGTTGCTCCGAAGGAAAACAAAGTCTACACTTTTAACTCCCTCGTGAAGAAAATAATGCCTTACGCGATCAAGCCTGTCTTGCAGAAGTAAGTACATTCCTTTAAAGTAACACTTTCTGTAATTAACTATGTCTATTTTTTTCCTCAATGATATCTCTCTAATGTATGTAGGGCTTTCTCATTGTACATTGCCGAAGCAGGGCAACACAATGACAAACTATACGATAAGCTGCAGTGGAAGTGCTACCAGGTATAAATCTCTAGCATAGGATATTTTGCTGACATCTATAGTTCGTCTCCTAATATGATTTTCGTTCTTCAGAGTGTCATCAATAGGGGAGCAACGACTTTTGCGGCTTCTACGTCATGCATCACATTAACGTCCTAGTTGACTGCGCAGATATATTCCCTAATATCACAATCCCCCACCAGAGCCTAGAGATCAAATACCTCAAAAGAATATGAGACCACATATGCATGTGGTACTGGACATAGGTTGTAGCTCCAGACGGTAGGTATAGAGACGAGAATGCCTCCTACTAGTACATACAAATGTTGTAAACAATATTATATTATGTCAATACATATAATTGTTGTAAACAATACTATATTATTTCAATGTGACATGTGTTGTGTGAATGATGCTGTGAATGTGATGCAATGTGAGTTACTATGAATGTTCTGTGATATTGTCATGCACTGTGATTTTTATATTGTGATTATGTGAAATTGGTGTTGTTTTCGGAATGTGTACATTGATGAAAATTAAACCGGTTAGAACCGACTGTGATGATCTATTCATCACTGTCGGTTCTTAAATATAACAGACATTGATAATAGATTATCATAGTCGATCCTGGTTGAGAACCGACACTGATAATATTACTATTAGTGTCGGTTCTAGTTAAGAACCGATAGTGATGAGTGATTATTACTGTTTGGTGAGAACCGATTGTGATAGAGCCTACTTATCATTGTCGTTGGTCTTTGTGTTGCCACCAAAACCAACAGTGATGACGAAAAAGAACCGATTGGGATGTATATTCTAGTACTAGTGGTCGGTTCTAGCTAGAAATCGACTCTGATAAGGGTTGTGTCATCACAATTGGTTCTTATCTAGAATCGATTGTGATAACACCACTTATCACAATCGGTTGTTAGCTAGAATTGACTGTGATGTAGTGTCATCATAATCGGTTCTAGTTAAAAACTGATTGTGGTGAGGCACTCCTCATCATAGTCAGTTTGACCTAAGAACTAATTGTGATGAGTGGTGTCATCACAATCGGTTATAGATAAGAACCGATTGTGATGTCTTTGTTTCCAAAATTTGCAGATTATATACACATATCACGGTCGTTTTTTTTTTTCAAAAGTTGGGAACCAACACAGTTGAAGTGATAGTGTTGTCCCATTCTGTACTAGTGATTATTTTCAAGAAAAGTAAATAATCTTATTTATAGTTTTAAGGTGTTCCAATTTATTTAACATATTATTCGACAACCACTTCTAAGAATTTTATTTATATTTTTTGAAACAAAAACTTCTCCAAGGAAATCCAAACCCAATCCTATTTAGGAAATTGCAATTCAGACATATTTGGCCTTGCAGGTGTCATTCATGATGGTCACCTTGTTAACCACTGAGGTACACCCCTTTTGGTTGTGAGGGTATCCCTCCGTGATGCATCAGAATATCCGATCACATATTCCCCAATGGAACGTCACAATGATTAAAAGTTCTATGATCTACGGACCCTATGAATCCTAACATTTGCACTGCTTTCCTTTCACTGTCACTAGTGCAGGGATGTCGGAGTGCATGCAGCTAGCAGCTGATATATTGATGCTGACAGGATTAAAGCTCTCCTAAGAGAGCACTTAATTAATTGGTCTCGAAAGACAATTTGCAGCCGAAAAGCTCAGTCAAACATCCTTTATTAAGCTCTTTTCATGAACATCCTCTATTAATTCTAAAGCCCATTTCCTAAGAAAAGATACATTTTTTAAAAGAAATGCCAACAGATACATTGCCGACAAGTCTAGGTGCTAAGATGGTCCTAGTATATAGAGAGGAGAAGCAGAAAGAAAATTAAAATAAATTGGATCAGTAAGGCACATGTTTCCCCCAAAAAGCCTGCGTGACTATGTGATATACAACTAAGGCCCCAATTGGAACGAACGGATTTTCCAAAAATTTTCCACAAATTGAACTGGTTCATATATATGAAACTCCAACGAAATTCCTGTGGATGTCATGTGTTCACGAAGAAGAACATAATGTTTTTCCCTGTTGGATCACTAACTATCAGCCTCACATAACGTAGGAGCATGATCACTTGTATTGGAGGATACATGGTCCATGCATTTTATGTGCTTTGAACCTGACTGCAATTATCCATTTTAATTATGTGATAGTCGATCTTTCTATCATGTTAAACAATTAATTCCAACTGAATTAGAAGAAGGGAGAGACTAGCATTTATAAAATTAAACAAATTTATTTTGTTAAATTCCAGTGAAGCTAGCATAAGATATAATCGCAATATAATTTTTATAAAAGTTGATAAAAGAAGAATCAAATTTTTATGTCAGACTGAACATCAGTTTTTACACCATTTGGAACAAGTTTTAAAAAGTTGCCCACGTCTTGTATATAATAGCATGCTTCCAAACCAACATAACATCGTCCTAAAAAAAACCCCGAAAAACGCTATTTTGAGGTTAACCACACGCAAGGCCGGTCCTTGGCATGCATGGGTAGCAGGGGCAACCACCTAGGCCCAATAAAAAATAGGGACCTCAGCTCATATATGTATAAATGTATGTATGTATAGTATACATTCTCTGTACTAAATATAGTTGATTAGTGTGGCTAGCTAAACTGCCAAAGTATACAAAGAATGAAGTAATAGGTTTGAAAAACTTAGTCTTCAAAAGTATATTACTACTTTGCTAAAAGTCATTGGATGATGTCAACACTGCACTAAATTTGCACATACTTTTTCTCAAAATAATTCATTTGAAGTTGAGTTAGTTGAACTTTTTTAAAAAAAAATTATGATGAGGACATCACTCCTTTGGATACAAGCATATATCATGGTCCTATGAGAAGAGCTCATGCACGTCAATTAAATCATGAGGTAAGTTCGTTTCTCGCTATTCAGGATGAGATGCTATTAAATATTTGTGATATTTTACTACTTAGGAACATGGAGAAGCACCAACAGAACAACCACCAACGCATCTCAATTTGTTGGTGCAATTCAGAATGGCGCCAAGTCGAACCGGCCACCTCTACACGAAGTTGGCGCATTTTCTGAAGAAGGCCATCACCTCCAAGCAACCACAACTCCAGCTAGACTCCACCCTTTCCACGCCAAATCAAGCCTTACTCCAAGTCGTCCACAATTCGGTCTTTGAGTCCAGTTCGGAGTTAGCAGATAACACTTCATTAAAACGGGCATATCTTTCTCATACAGAGTCCAATGGAGGATTTCTTGTGCTTGTTAGAAAGATAACGATGAGATCTTTCCAATGGATCTAGTCCTAGGCCCAGAATTATTGTGAGTCATCCAGAATCATCAAAACAAGGTGCTTTATCACTGTTTTGGGATGTTTCGAGCGTTGTAAGCGTGTGGGGGACCAAGCCCAGGTTATGTGCGCCTCCCTAGCTCTTTGCCCTCACATCCCTCGCTCTTATCTATTCAGTAGCCACCACCTGAATACATGGGTTTTGCTTAGATTACAACTAGACACTTTGTTAGTTTTTCGTTGATCATCTGTTTTTGTGTCGGGACCCGAATCTGTAAATCCGGACCCTCTGTGTATTCTGTACTAGTCCAAGATCACGCTAGCACACACAGTTAAACAGGGTTGAATATCACATCCATACACAGCGGAAATATAAATAAGTACTTCAATAATTAAAATAAACTGTTGTAAGACACCTTACAATATTCAGCCACGCAGGGCTTACTCAAATAAAGGCAAGTAAACATAAGCAGCAGAAAATAAAAGTCTTGATAAGCTCCACAACGCCATCTGATGAAGGTTGCCTCCTAGTTCTCCTGGTCCTCAACATACTCCTCCTCCCATCCGGGGGTAGACTCTTCTTCTGATGTTTTGTTGATTGGCAAGGGTGAGCATACAACATAGTCAGCAAGTCATGCACAGAGGTGCAATCCTATTACTATATGCATGGCTTCTTCCAAATGAATGGCTTAATTGGTTCCTTTGCATTAAATAGCATTCTGCTTTGATTAAATAACTATAATAGATTCAAAAACAGTGAATCAAATTATATTATATTAAGTTCACAATCTCATTTCATAAGCCTCGCACAAAGCCTAAGTCAATTTATCATCATCTTTGGCCCTCAACCAACCTTCCCACATTTTATTTTAGAAAATCTACCCCTTGACTGTAATCCTCGAGCTTTGTCCAGTACCGTGGACTCGACTATTCGAACAGTTTTAACACACTCGGCAGAGGCTGTATACTTTACCCACATGATACAGTCGCACACCCCAAAGGCGATTGACCATAATGAAGTTTTTCAGAAACCTCCATCTACACCTATGACCCTCTCCGGTATTGCCTTCACTACCACTTCCCCCACGAAGGATCGAAGTGTAGGACCGACAATCACCGTTGGATGGGCACCAAGCCGTAGCTCTGGTACGCTCCCCCACACAGTTACCCCGATGTAACCGTCACCCTGAGGTATCAAAGGTAAGATTTCATAGTCCTACTAAACTAAGACCGTCCCACTCCAGTCATGTGGTTGCATGAAAGGCCCAGTTCAAATGCTTGCAAGGTGAAGTCCTTAACTTCCCAGGGCAAGACATCCTTCTCTCAAGTTTTGGCACAAAGCCCTCACATCACTCATCCTGTTGCTACAAAGGTTGCTGCCACGAAGGCCCACCTGGCACGAAGCCATCTTACCACTTGCCCCAGTCTAAATCTTTTCCCACCCCGGTTTGATTATTGTGCAACACATGCCAACAATTATATCAATTACCATGTAGAACCACAAAGGAACCTACACTTCACATCATCACGTGGCAAGATTACACTATTTCCAAAATGCATTCCATATATCGTTAGTCAATATTATTTTGCCATTTGAAACACATTTCACAGGAGCATACCTAAGCAACTATTCACGGTCTAGCCTCTCTTGTTGGCACAATAGTATCATCCAACTAAGTAAACCAACTTAAGGTAACAATGGAATACATGGCATACAAATATTAATCATCAAGAGTGGAATTAACAACTAGGTTGGTTAGCTAATTTACCCAAATTAATTTATTTCATTTTAACAACTTAGCATACATAATTTAAATCAAAATACATTTCAAGAATTAGGAGTAACATGGTCAAAGCACAACTTGCCTTCAAAAAGCTGATGATCTTGATCTACAGCTTGAACTTGGTCTTCAACTTCCGCACTCTCGCACAGTTCAACGTCTACGCGTAGCAGACAACCAAATAAACACACATTCGGAAAATACTACAAATCAAACTAGTTCGTAATTTCAAGAAAATTTCCAGATAATTAGTATAGCATTTTCTATGGGTTATAAAATTTATTTTGGTATTTTTGGAAAACAAATTTGTAGCGAAAATAAGAAAATTTGCAATTCCGGGAAATTAGCATGTACAACTAACATTTAAGTTCCATGCATGGTACTGTTCATGGCATAAGAAATCTTTATGCATGCGCACTGGTTTGGCTTGAGAAATTTTCGTGCATGCGTACTGGTTTGGCTAGCTGCTACGTCAGAGGAAACCGAATCAACATACTATAACGTATAAGTATTCACATGTACTACCTAATATATTTTTGTATACACGCATAGCAACCGAACATATCCACGTGCGTCTCAACCAAATATATCTACATACGAAACGACCAAATATATCTACATGTAGACATGTATAGGTGCAGAACGTAGTGTATATATCTGTATACATGCTTCGGCTAATTTAAACACACGCTTGCACCTAGTATATACCTATCCATACTAGCATATATATATACACACACTTATAACATGCTTACGTATATTCTTGCGTATAGCACTATTTCTTCCATGCATGCAAGACTACATACTAACACATACGTGAGTATGCTTACATACTAATATTTATATACACGTGTAAATACACATGGCGAGATCCACCGATCAGTAGAGATAGAGCGCGCGCGAAGGGAAAAGGAAAACAGGAATACCGTTCGGCGCAGGGGACGCGAGGTCAGAGAGTGAGTCGACGGTGAGGTAAACAGCGGCAGCGACAGCGACAGCGGCAACGTAGACGGCGGCGTTAACAACGGCGATGATTCCAGCACTCGTCGGAGCACTCGTTGCCGGAGACGAAGGAACATCAAACAAAGAAATACGGCTAGAAGAAAAGGCTTCATGAAACATCATAGCAAAACTGAAGACAACTAGATCAGTGGCCACTTGAAGCCTTGACGTGAAGGAAGTAGTATAGGGTAGATGAAACAACGTATATAGAAGATAGAGGGTAGAGTGTAGAGGATAAATGCTTGCGTTCGGGATGGGAAGCGAAAATGGCTGGAGAAAACGATTCATGCAGATGGAAATCCGGCTGGAAAGGAAACGGCTGACATGAAGGGAAGGTAATGACGTTGATTAAGGGAGTAACGTGCTTTGGAACAGCTGGGAATGGAGACGTTAATTTGTAGCAGCTGGAGGAAATGAGAGGACGACTAGAAACATATATGCACAATACACACGAGCGCCATGAGATGGGAATGGCTGGAAATACTAGTAACGGCTTGGAAAAATGAAATTTGTGTGCGTGTAGAGTACCGATGGAACATGCATGCGGCTTGATATAAACACCAACACACACACATATATACATACATATTCTCAAAACGTGTTAAAATAAAATAGTAAAAATGTTCTAAACATTTTGGAAAAATTCTCTAAAATACTAGGGAACATTTGGAACTTAACGAGGTTGATTTCGTAATTTTTCGACGTGTAGATTTTCCGCAAAAATTCTTTTTGTGAATTAGACACCTTTACCGATTTTAATATACGCGACAAACTTAATTTATAACCGAGCTTTTAAAAACATTTAAGACAAAATGTTCTTACTTTTCAAATATCTTTATTGTAAACAAAATTTTAGATTTTATGCTCATGCGAAAATGCACACACTTGATTTAACATAATTAATTCAATAAAGCTTAAATTCAAATTAACTCTGAAAATTATGTATAAATTCCAGACAATTCCAGTTAATTAAAAAAAAGCCACATATACAATTAAAGCAAATTTTGGGACGTTAGAAACCTCCCCCCTTAACGGAATCTCGTCCCCGAGATTCGAGGCTAACTAGAGAATAGGTCCAAAAACTCATTCAAATCTTCTTCGCGTTCCCAAGTCGCTTCACTTTCTGAATGATTACTCCACTCGACTCTGCAGAAGCGGGTTGATTTGTTTCTTGTTTCATGGTCCATAGTGTCTAGAATCTTCACTAGATGTTCTTTATATGTCAAATCTTCTTGCAAATTGATGGCTTCCAGAGGTGCTTTTTCCTTAGGTACTCGCAGACATTTCTTCAACTATGAAACATGAAATACATCATGTACTCCTGCTAGTGATTGTGGTAACTCTAGCTAATAAGCTACTCCACCTCTTCGTCTCAGCATCTTGAATGGTCCAACATATCTTGGTGCGAGCTTCCCTTTGGCATGAAACCTTCTAACAACTCCTTTGAGGGGTGTAACTTTGAGATATACGTAGTCCTCCGGCTCAAAGCTCAAATCTCTGCATCTATTGTCAGCATAGAGCTCTTCTGCCTTAACTGAGCGATCTTCAATCTTTCCTTCATCACAACTATCTTCTCTTTAGCTTCTTGTAATATATCTGGCCCAAATGCTCGTCGTTCACCAGTCTCATTCCAATTTAACGGTGTTCGACAAGGTCTTCCATATAACGCTTCAAAAGGTGGCATTTGCAGACTTGCTTGGTAACTGTTGTTATAGCTGAACTCTGCATAAGGTAAGCCCTTGTCCCACAAAGTAGTATATGCCAATGCACAAGCTCTAAGCATATCTTCAAGAATCTGGTTAACTATTTCAGTCTGACCATTTGTTTGTGGGTGGTAAGCCGTGCTGAAGTTCAATCGAGTTCCCAACGCCTCATGCAGCTTACCCCAAAATCTCGAGGTAAATTGGGTACAACTGTCTGAGACTATTTTCTTCGGTACTACATGTAGGCAAACAATTCTTGTGACATTATGGAATGTGACAATATAGAATACGGCTTTCGGTACGACTTTATAGCGTGTTTTTGGGCCGTTTCCGGGTGTTTGGGCCATTTCCGAGGGGTTTTGGGCCTTGGGGGTTGAGTTGGGCCTTCGGTGGAAGGGTTTGGGCCCAAGGGGGAGCATTTGGGCAGCTAAACCTAGCATCGACCCCTTGGTGCGCCCCCCTTCCCCCTCCACTCCCTAGCCGCCACCCCAAACCCCCCATGCGCCTCCCCCTTCCCCTCCCTAACCCTAGCCGCCCCTAGCCCCTCACATTGTACCTCCACCTCTCCTCCTTCCCTAGCCGGCCCTAGAGCCTCTCCCTCCGCGCGATCTCGCTGTCCAGGAACTCTCCGTCCAAGAGGATCCGGCGTTCCCGGTGATTCCAGCGTTCCCGGCAATTGGAGGAGAGATCGGGTCGCGAGGAGGAGACATTCGTCGACCGGGAGATCCGTCAAGAAGAGGTAAGGTTTTGGGGTCTTTTTCTGGGTGGTCTAGGTGTTGTTAGATGGTGAATTCCATGGTTAATTTTGATGCATAGGTGTTGTTCCTAGATGGGATTAGTGCAATTGCAAATCCGTCCATTGTTTTGATCTCGGGCAGATTGGGCGCTCGTGCTTAGGGCTTGGTTTCGGCAATTTTAGATGCATATTCTGGTCCGCCAACTGTTGAGAAAGTTGTAGATAATTTCAATGTGTTTCAGTGTATACCAAGAACGCGAAATTTCGATAAGCCGTTTGAAAGTTATGGCTGTTTTACCGAACATGTTCAAAACTATGATGTGATTGGGACAGATCGAGTTGATTTGTAGATTAGGCAATTTTAGATGCCGAATTAGTTTTTCCCAATTCTTAGAAAAATCTAGGAAATTTCCTAAGATATGAGAAAATGTACTCGTTTACTTAATTTGGAGTACTAGAACTCAAGTTATGCTAGTTGGAAGACCGCTGTCCCGTAGGGACAGATTCTCTGTTTTCGGGTTTTAGGGGTTGATTGCGAAGTCGGGGTAGGGGATCGTTCTTGTACTATTTTGAGGGCACGTTTTGAGTGTGTGGTACCTATGTGAAGGTGGTGTTACCCCGGGAGTGCCCTCATCCTCTCGCCAATCCGTCGCCCGCGGTTGAAGGCAAGTGTATTGTAGTGGTTGCGGTTTAGGGAGCCGTAATGTTTGGATATGAGATGGTTTACACATGTTTTTATGATATGATGCCATGATTGACTCTTCTTGAGATATGATGAAAATGGTTTACTATGAGTCTATGCAATGATTAGTTGAGTTTATATGCAAGTTGTTTATGTTAAGACATATGTTGCATACGTGGCATCAAAAATGGCCCAGTCGGTGAGAAAGTCATAACTATTCCGGTAAGGTTGGTGAGAAAGTTATGACTAATCCGGAGCACTATTGAGTAAGACCTACCTCGTGATTCCATCCACAGTTGTGAATAGAAGCAAGGAGTAGGCACCCTCCATCTACGGGATGGAAGGGGAAAGAGGATGCACGCCGACGGGTGTGCACTCGGCAATACCTGTATGTGCTTCGAGTAGACATGTGCATTGCATTGCATATATGCATGAGTTTATGAGATGTTGATGAGACAAGAGTTTAATGATGACGGTTGTGAAATATTGATGAACATGTTATGGAATTTGTGATGACGTCTGTGAGACGTTGATGAAAGTGTTAATGAGTAATGTTGTTTATTCCATTACAATACACTTTGCTGAGTGATGAACCCACGCTTGTTGTTTGATGTTGTTTTTAGGTACCTTGACCTCGACACACGGGAATGGGAGTTAGCATCACGTCGTCACCTAACAGCCCACAATTAGACATTTTATTATCCATCATTATTTGATGTTGCTTCAGAGTATTCCTTAATTGGTTTAAGGTTTAGTTTTTTTGCGATGTTATGTGCTTTACTTCATGTGTGCCATCGTTTAAGTCATGGAACATTAAGTTTATTTATTGTGGTTTGGACTGTTGCAATGTTTCCTGTTATACATGATTTAGATGCTCTTATATCATGATATTGTGCTATACTGCTATTGGGATTGTTCCAAATCTTAAAGAAACAAAGGAGATGCTGCCGGATTTTTGTACTCATTATTATGGTAGGTGTTCTAATTTGGTGTTAATTATGTGCTTAAAGTGTTGTCAGTAGTCTTTGTGGTGACATTCGCGGCATATTAGATGCCGGGGTGTTACAGTTGGTATCTATCAAGGCCCCAAAATTTCAGAAATTCTGGGAGATCCAGAATGTCCGGATTAAATCCCCGGAATATCCGGATGTAAACCGAAAAGTCCGGATGAAATGTCCGGAGAATCCGGATTAGCTCGCCCAAGCACCCTAACCCGGATTATCCTGACCAAATTGTCCGGAGTGTCCGGAGTGTCCGGAATTTATTCTATCGAAGACCCAACCCGGAGTCTCCGGGTTAAATGTCCGGAGAGTCCGGACTGTGCGGGGGTTTTGTATAAAAGTCCCATTTCGTGGCTTTCACTCATCTCTCCTCCTCTCCACTTGCTCTCCACCTCTCCCGTGCATCCCCTCAACCCAAGTTTGTCTCCGGTGAGCTCCCCACTCCGGCGACCTCCCGTGCTCCTCCCCGGTAACTTCTCCATCCCGGTGGCCTTAAGATCCCCTTCAAGCCGGTGTCCTCATCGTTCAACCCGGCTTCCCCTCTCTCTCCTTCATCCCCATTGAAGGTGAGACCTCTTCTTGAAGCCCATTCGAGGTTCTTGGGCTTTAGGGCTTCCGTGGGGTTTGAATTTGAGGTTAGGTTTGTAGATTTGGGGATGGGGTAACCTTGGGGAAGGTTAGGGTTCTTGGTGGGTGGTTGGTTTAGGGGTTGGATTAGGCATTGTTGGATGCTAGGGTTAAAGATCAGGCTGTGAGGATGGTATTCTACGCCTCGGGTTTGGTTTTGGTTGAGGTTCTTAGAAGTAAGCGTCGTTCGTTGCGGTTTGAGTTAGCTCGGAGCTTCTCCGGCTTAACCGTGTGTAGGAAAGTCGTAGATCGGGTCATCGTGAAGTAGTAAGACGTGGGAGCACCACCGTGTTGTGCGCCATCTTCCAAGCCCTGGGCCATCAGGAGTGTCCGGCCAAATGGTCCGGACTGTCCGAGTTAGCCGGACTGTCCGGATATTAAACCCGGACTATCCGGGTTGACCTGGTCTGTTCGGTGGGGAAATTTCCTTGTAATCCATTTCAATTGCATTGCATGCATCTCATACATACATTGTGTTCGTGTAGAGAATGAGGCCGCGGTGACTGACGTGACCGTGGTTGAGGGGATTGCCGACGAGCAGCTTGTCGTTGATCCGCCAGCAGAAGCACAAGGCAAGCACCTAAGCATCTTGAACCATATGTGTAATCTACTTTTGTGAATTAACTGCTTATTGGATGATTAAGTGTTGCATTAGGAATTGAAATGTGGGATAGGCTAGATCCTATTTGCCGCATGTACCATCCTTGTTACTCATTGAACACCTCCGTTGGAGCTAGATTATGGGTATAAATTGTGTCATGCTTAGAATGCTTAGAGGTCGGGTTTGGGCCAAGTGGTGGATGGTTCCACTGCTTGCAGACTCTCACTTTACATTTCATGGGACGGTGTGGTTATGGTTGTGTTGTGGAAAAATGAAAATTGGAGACCGGGCGGGAGAGGTGGACATTTGGGTAAGGAGACTCAAATGTGGTAGTCCCGCCTGAGTCAGCTAAGGACTGATCCGATGTTTAACTATGGTCGAGCACAAATTGGTTGATCGCATGCCGGTATGGGATGGTAAAGCTATTCTTTTATCGCATGCCGTTCGAAGGGGCATACACCTCATGTGGTTGGACGTGATTGAGGGCGAGGCTTAGGCCGACTCTCGAGGGCCAAGCCGGGCTTGGGCCGCTCGAGGGGGTGCTAGGTGCTCAGACCGCATGAAGATGTCCCCAACGAATTGGTATGGATGGGAGGATGGTTGGCACGAGGTTCTTTGTGGCACGTGTCGTGCGGTCAATGCTTCCCTGCAGGGTTAATCAAGCGATTCGAATTGCTGCACTCTCGGATATGAGCACGCTTGGTTATCTGTTACTACACGTAGTAACTACTTGAACTGAAGTTCGCCCTTGGTCTTGAGCTCGAAAGTGTTATGAGGTCATTTGTTCTGTTAATATTGAATGTTGAACTTCACTCTGGAAATAGGTGCCGTTACAACTGCTTTAAATTGTGAATTGAATCGTGTTACTAAACAACAAGCAAAGTTAAGCTTTCCACACTTTTAACTTCAGCTGATTTCTTTGCTACTTCCAAATGCATACTCCATTCGAGTCGGTCATATATCGACCACGGGTAAGACTTGCGAGTACCTTTCGTACTCAGGCTTCTGCTTTTGTGGTTTTGCAGGTGAGGATCCAGTGGGGTGTGAGTTCTTCCCCTACTGCCTATCGGTGACCGGGCGGGGCACCGAGTAGAGGCTACCGCTGTCTGACACGCCGGGAGTGTTCAGAGGCAGAACACTTCCGGATATGTTTTACTTTTGGGGTCCAGTCTTTTGTGCACTCTTTTGTTGTATAGTTAGTTTAAACGATGTCTTATTGTATGGAGTACTTGGTTTCTTTTATAGTTGACTTCTGTTGTATGTCATTGTCTGCCTTTATCTATGTTTCACTCCTATCATTGCCGGCCTTCGTCCCTTGGTTGTTGCTATGGGTTGTGGTCGTGGGGTTTTGTCTTTGTGCCGGGGTGTTGGTTTGTTTTTGGTTGGTTTTGCTTCCACGCGTGTCTGGTTATGGGGTCTTCGAGTTCGCTGCCCCCTTTATGCAAATTGATGCGATACAAGGTTGTAAACCGGTATATGCGGGGATCCTGGGCGTGTTTCGGGTCGCATACCGGGGGAATACCGGGATTGTTGTCGAGTTATTCGAAGGGTCTCACCGTTGTCTCGGTTGGGCTTGGGCGCTAACACCGAAAGCAACCTTGGTGGTCCGCTGTTATCCTCCAAATCTAATTAGGACGAATAAACCTTCTGATAACCCAGGGACGGTCTAAGCGGCTCCCTGTCAAGCTGGTATCAGAGCAAGGTGCATGAAGACGAACCCGAAACTGGACGACCACTTAAGGAATTGATTAGGACTGTCATATTGCATTAGGTAGAAGTTAGTACTTATACCCCGCCCTATGTATATAAATAGTAAGTGTGGGTTACGATGGAATCATGCATTTCATGCCATATCATGCATGTGCCATGCCATTTGCATCATAAACTATGTTTTGAGTATGTTAGATTTGTTGGACTTCAGTGCGGAGTGCTACAGTCTGACTTGGGTTTAGTTTGCGGGTTATTTAGTTTAAGACTTATCCTGTCCGTGTGGAGTCTAAATCTTGTCGTCTGACTTGATTGACGGCAGAATGAGGACCCGCGGCGGTTTGGGAGGTGAAGATGGCGCTGGGCGATCGCAGCCTGGCGGTAGCGATCCGCCTCCTCCTCCCAACCTGCTTGATGTCTTGCTGCGTTCGGAGCAGAACCAACAGACCACCAACCGGATTCTAGAGATGCTTGTCCAGAACCAAGCCGCCCCAGGTGGCCGCGGTGAAGGACGAGGCCGACCCAATGGCTACCTGGATTTCCTACACACTTAGCCGCCGACCTTCTCCCGGGCCAGTGATCCGTTAGAGGCTGATGATTGGTTGCGCACTATGGAGCAGAAGTTTGCGCTCATTCATTGCGAGGATCTTCAGAAGGCTCCATTCGCGGCGCAACAGCTTCAGGGTCCAGCCGGTGCTTGGTGGGCCAACTTCCTAGTCATGCAGCCTGCTGGTCACCAGGTGACATGGGCAGACTTTCGTGAGGCTTTTCGGGCTTATCACATCCCGAAAGGACTCATGGACATCAAGAAGCAGCAATTTCTTGCCCTCAAGCAGTTGAGCAAGTCAGTGATGGACAACTCACGAGAGTTCAACTACTTGGCTCAGTACGCGCCGGAGGAAGTCAACACCGATCAGAAGAAGCAAGACCGTTTCATGAGTGGGCTGACGGCAAAGATGCAGGATAGGCTCTCTGTTTGTGACTTCGCCGACTTCAATGCCTTGGTGAGTTAGGCGATTACCGTGGAGCACAAGATGAGGAGTCATCAAGATGAGAAGAAGCGGAAGAGGGCGGTACAGTACTTAGCAGGCAGTTCACAGCGGGCACGGATTGCTTATCCACCACCGAGGGCCCCTATTCTTACACCTCCCCTGCCGGCTGGAGTGGCCCGACCTCCTATTGCTGCTCCTCGACCTCCCCAGCCACAGCCGGGGGTACGAGTGGTGACGAGCTCTGGACCCGGCCCGTGCTACAACTGTGGGCGTGCGGGGCACTTCATCCGCGATTGTCCCTTCCCAAGGAGGGGCAACATGTAACACCCCAAAATTTTGCTTTTCTTAAATTCATGTGTGATTTGGCACTTTGGTGAATTTTTGGAATTTTCTGGAATTTATTTGGATTTATTTGGAATTTATTTGAATTTATTCCATTTTGAAATAATTAAAGAATTTAATTTTGCAAATAAAATTTTGTTGGAAATATTTTATTTGAGTCCCAAATACCCTAAAATATTTTCCAGAATTTTTCTGGAATTTTTCTGAGTCATTTGCTATTTTTAATGAATTAAATGAATTACTGGGAATTAGTTTAAATATTAAATCGCTGGAAATCCAAACCGAGTCGGTTACTGTTCATCCGACCGAGCCCGAGTCAGACTCGAGTTCGAGTCCGACCCGAGCCAGTTGACTCGACCAAACCAGCTCCCAACCCTAATCGATCCCGACCGTTGGATCGGGATCCAACGGCCGAGATCCGCCGTCTGGGTTCGAGCCGCGTCCGACCGAACCCAGTTACGCCGCGCGATCGTGGCTGTTGGTCGTGCCACGCGGTACGGCTCCACGTCTTCGTCTCACCGGATTCGCCGCGGACTCGTCGCCGTCGCCGCCGTCTCGGACCACGGACTCCAGGGCTATTTAATGCATGGAGCCGCCCCGAGGTTCGCCTTTCCATGCCGAGCTCGTTGCCTAGTCCACGCCTACAGTGGAAACCCTAGAGCCGCCGCAATTTTCGCCGGAGCCAAAGAGCGCGCCGCGAGTTCTTCAACCTTCGCCGCATAAACTGCGGTGTGCTCGCCGCGTGGCTGATTCGAACCCCCGCGGCGAGACGAACCTGGGCTCATACTTCATCTCGCCGGATCGCGTCGAATGCCGTCGCGGGACGTCGTCTTCCCGGTTCCGCCGCGACAAGCCGCCGCGACGCCATCGCCGTCCTCGCGAAGCTCCGTGGACCGTCCGATCAAGATCCGACGTCGGATTGCGCCACGCCGTTCCACGGTAAGAACCACGTCGATTTCCGGATCAATCCTAGCCGTTGGATCTAGATCCAACGGTTTAGATTGACCACGTTCACCCCAAACGTCGCGTCATCAGATCCGATCGGGACCGTTGATTTTCAAATCGGACAGCCGGATCCTGCCGCGTCGTCGAAGTTGGACCGTCGGCGTCCACGTGATGTGGCGCGGTTCACTGACACGCTGGGCCCGCGTGTCAGCGACGCGGCCACACCGCACCATGGCGTCACGCTGACGTCATGGCGGGCCCGCATGTCAGCGGCTGTCTCAGCCGAGCGCCGACGCCAAGAATGACGCTACTGGTCCCACCTGCCGACCGTGGTCGAAGTCCCCCCGCCGACGCCAAGAATGACGTCACCCGAGTGGGCCCACATGTCAGCGACACGTAGAGTCGTGGACCGAGTCCACGGTGGACCCAAGCCGAGCGTGGACCGAGTCCATGGACCGGCTGACGTCAGCCAACCAATCAGAGGCTGCCACGTGTCTATGCTGACGCAATAATTAATTTCCGAAAAAGAAAATGATTTATTAATTCGAAATATTGATTCAAATTTAGATTCAAACTTCAAACGCTTATAACTTTTGCGTTTCAACTCCGATTTGAGTGATTCAAATTTCTAAATTTGTATAAAATTGAGATCTACCTAAATATGAATTTTATTTAATTTTTGGACTAAAGTTTTTCTCTGCAAAATTATTTAATTGATTATTTGAACTTTAAATAATCATAACTTTTGCGTTTTAACTCCAAATTTGACGATTCCAGTTTCTAAAAATCCAGAAAATTATGTTCTCTCTGTTTATGGATTTTATTTGGAGTTTTGGGATGTTTTTGCCTATTGTTTATTTGTGTTTTGCTATTTGCACGCTTTACGAGTAGACGTTGAAGTGCCGGAAGGATTCGAAGGAGAAGTGTTGACTCAGGATCCAACTCAAGACCAAGAGCAAGTACTTTTTGAAGGCAAGTTGTGCTTTGACCATGTTGATCCTATTTCGAAATCTATTTTGATTTAAACTATTGCATGCTAGTTCAATTAGAAAAATACTTTGTTTAAACATGGGGGTTAGATAAATACCTATTTGCTATATGACACCTTGATTATCTAAGTATGTGCCATGATCCCTTGTCACCCTAGTTGTGGATTACTAGTTGGACATTATTAAATTGCCAACATGGGTTTAGATCGTTGTAGTATACTGCTTAGACCTGCTACGTGCTCATGACATGATTTTGGACAATCAAATGCTAATATTGACTTAATGATATATTGAACCTGTTTTGGAAAAGTATCATGTGATGTTGATGGCACGTGGTGCATGGTAATCAACTGGGGTTTGATAAACGATTTTATCGGGGCATGTGGCAAGAGTAATCAGGTGGGCCAGTTGTGGCATTGGGGATGTTGATTTGGTTTTTCGGGTAGTCTTGCCCTGGTCACTCTAAGGACTTAACCTTGCAAGCCTTTGAACTGGGTCATACTTGCAACCACATGGTCGAATGGGACGGCCCTAGTTGACTAAGTCGCTAAGGACTCACTTGTGGAGCCTCAGGGTGTCGATTACACCGTTTGTGTGATTGTGCGGGGAGCGTATCGTGGCGTGGCCAGATACCCATCTAACGGTGTGTTGGTCCCATACTTCGCCTTGGCTAAGGGAAGGGATGGTGTAGAGCACCTGACCTGAGAGGACCACCTGTGTTGTTTGAGGCTTCCAAAGGCTTTATTCTGAGGAACTTCGCCTTTGTGGTGTTTGACTGTATCTTGTGGGTAAAGTGCATAACCTCTGCAGAGTGTAGAATCTATTTAAATAGCCGAGTCCACTGTGATCGACAATGCTCGGGAATTACAGTCGAGGGTTAGATTTTCTCAAAAATAACTTTGGTTTGAAAGGTGGGTTGGTTTAACAATGAAGATGATGGAAATGTGGTTTAGGATGGGAAAAATGTTTGTTAAACTTCTTGAAAAGTTATTTATGCTTTACTTATTTCTACGCTTTCGAATCTACTTTTATTACTTGTCAAAAGTCATTTCTTGCAAATATACCTTGAGCTATTCCTTTGTACCAAGCCATGCATATAGTATATTAGCTTGCATTCTGTGCATGACTTGCCGAGTACCAAGTACTCACCCTTGCCTCAACACAATACCGCTTGAAGAGGAGATTACGCCAGCTTTGGAGGAGGAATTCCAAGAGGACCCGTCTACTTAGGGATGCGAGCCCAGTCAGTTGCCTGTGGTATACTGGATGGCGCCACGAAGTTATTTGATTTTCCGCTGCTATTATTTCTCTTTTAATAAGTTTCGCCTTGCGAGGCATATATTTGTAACTTGACCATAAGGTCAAGTAACCCTTTGATTATTTAAATAAAGTACTTTGATAGTATCGATTGGTATGATTGTGATATTTACCGATGTTAAGACTGTGTGCACTAGCGCGTTCCTGGACTAGTGCTGAATACACAGAGGGTCCGGATTTGCAAATTCGGGGTCCCGACAGAGGTGGTATCAGAGCCATACTTGACTGTAGGCTCAACCCTAAGCTAGAATGGTCGTAGTGAGGATAAAACCTATTTTCTAAAGCTAAAAAGTTGTCAAGACAAGAAATGACATCTCGACTTATCCCCTTCTCTCTTTTCTTGTCTCTTGCTGAAATTTTCCCTTACCTTGTCACAATTTAAAGGAAATTCCGAGTTCTTACGTAAAGCACTCTTGTGACAGATGGAGGAAGAGTTCAACTACGTTGATCTGGGAGTTGGTCACGCCGCGGAACTTTGGCATATGCTACAGACTCTCGGAGATTTTGAGAAGCCCCAATACCAAGTGGAAGTGATCAGGCAAGCAGGATTGATCAAAGCTTGTGATGTGAAGATTGAGGTACCGCTAGGAAGAAGGGCCTGTGCAATCGCCGATACATCTGACCGCCAGAGATCTACAATGCAGATGGGTATCCAAGAAGTATCACGACGAGCAATGCGGCACATTACCCGTATCTACGCCAGAGAATTGGAAAGCACGGTGTTCCGTTATCATCCGCGCAGCGATAACCTTCTTGACCCGAAGGCGATTCAGGATGAGGATGCCACGGTTACACAGTTGGCACGATTTGTCGTCGCCCAGAAGGATGTACTAGATAATACAAGCAAGGAGCTACAGAAGGCCCGCAAGGAGATCACGACAGAGAAGAACAGATGGCGGGAAGCTCAAGAGTATGTGGCACACCTTCTACGAAGGATTGACGAGTTGGAGATGACCTTGTACGGACTGCACCCAGAGCCAAGATTGAGTTACACGAGCCAGATCCAGAGGAGTCAGATCTCGATGAGGACACTGCTTCTTCGACTACCATAGAGGACACAGTTGCTGGACATGGCAATCGTTTCGCGCCTATGCCACAGCACCCGTACCCAGGCCGGGGAGGTTTTCTCGATGAGTGAGCATAGGTTCTTTAGTGAGACTCCTTCGCCGAGTCGCGTCGTAGAAGAAAGAGTCACCCTTTAGGCGTTAGATTCCAGAGTTAGTTCGATTTGGATTTGCTTTGTTTGCTGAGTGTGCAGTATGTGTTGCAAGGCCCTTAGGCATTGTAAGCAACCATACCAAGTTATTAATAATAAAGATGGACCTTAAAGTTACACCTTTCGCCCCGCATAAGTTCCATATTACTTGTCTATTCTTGTTTCCCTCTCATCTCTAAACCTAGAGCAAATCGACAGATGGTGAACACCCGTGGAAACTTTGGAAGCAATGGGAGTGGTTCTCGCCAAACAGAAACCCCAATGATGGAGCACCAAGACCGCTTGCTTGATATGCAGAATTTTGGAGCCTTTCTTGCTGCTCAGACTCGCTTGATGCATGCTATGATGCAACAAATGCAGCACGTCCATCGCTCAGGCCACCGCTAATCAAGTTAATCGTGACCACGCCGTAATACAAGGTGTCAGAGATCATGAGAAATCACCCAACCAATTTCTCAGGGAATGCCAATCCATTGCAGGCCGATGATTGGTAAAGATCAATCGAGAGGAAGCTGCACAAAGCTCAATGCATAGGAAAGGAGAAGGTACTCACGCTTCTCATCACCTGGAAGGAAACATTGCCGAATGGTGGGAGAACTTCGTACACGCAGAGAACCCTCAAGATATCACTTGGGAAGAGTTCACAGCTGCATTCCGACAGTATCACGTGCCTGAAGGAATCATGGACCTTAAGAAGGAGGAGTTCAGAGCACTGAAGCAAGGTAATCAGCCAGTGGCCGACTACCTGAACAAGTTCACACAGCTAGCACGCTACGCACCTGAGGATGTAGCGACAGATAAATCCAGGCAGTCTCGTTTTATGAAGGGACTTAACTCAGGATTGCAAGTAGGATTGATCACCCACACCTTTCCAGATTTCCAAGAGTTGGTGAATAAGGCACTTATTCTTGAGGACAAGCGCAAGGAACTGGATGAGAATAGAAAGCGCAGGATGCAACAGCAAGGATCACGCCAGGGAACGCAATAGCGGCGCTGAGAGTTGCACCAAATCAATTCTTCGATTCCAACCACGAATGCAACAAGGACACCATCCCCGCACCAAGACTGCACAACCGTAACTACTGCACCCAGCCCCGCTAGAAACACTACTCCGTGCAATCGGAAGGAACAGTGAGACGCTGCTACAATCGCAACGAGCCAGACACTTTGCCAACAGTTGTCCCAAGAAGACAGCAGAGGCGACCCAGTTCGCTTCAACCTAGGAACCACCCAGCTAGGACGCCAAAGACCAGAGCCACACCCTGCACCGTGGTGAGAGGCCGAGTCAACCATGTCACCGCAGATGCACTGCAGAATGCTACGGACGTCGTCTTGGGTAAGTTACTTATTAACTCGATACACTGCAATGCTTTGTTTGACTCGAGCTTCGTGATTCGCTTGTTTCGCAAGGCTTTGCTACTAGAAATGACTTGAGAATTGCAAGACTTAAGTGCATGATTTTAGTTCAAACCCACAGTTCCGAACTCCGAACGAAAGTAGGATGTTCCGGGTGAGAATACTAATAGATGGAATAGAGTTCCTAGCAAACCTTATAATTTTGGAGACCCGGACCTTAGACGTCATATTGGGAATGGATTGGTTATCCAAGCACAAGGTCAGTATTGGATTGTGGACAAAGGACTATCTCGATTGAGAGCCCGTGTGGGAAGAAAGTAGAATTTCAAGCCACTGCAGATTAGAGATGGACAGCTTGATGGTTAACAAGTACCAAGGCAATCAGCATAGAGGATGTCTCAAGAGTGAATGAGTACCCGATGTTTTTCCCAAGGATCTACCCGTATGCCGCAGACAGGACATAGAGTTTGTGATAGAGCTTGTACTGCACAAAGACCGATAGCAAAGAGACCCTATCGGATGTCTACCGAGGAGTTGGTAGAGATGAAGAAACAAATGGAAGAGTTAATGGAGAAAGGATTTATCGTACCAAGTTAGTCGCCGTGGGGAGCACCGGCTTTGTTTGTCAAGAAGAAGGACGGGAGTTTCGTGGATGTGCATTGACTACCGTGCACTCAATGAGGTCACCGTGAAGAATAAGTATCCGCTACCCAGGATTGATGATTTGTTTGATCGGTTAAGAGGAGCCGGAGTTTTCTCCAAGATTGATCTGAGATCGGGATACCATCGCTTGAAGATCCGATCGTAAGATATTCGAAGATCGCATTCTCGCCAAGATATGGACATTACGAGTTTACGATTATGTCCTTTGGGTCGACGAATGCGCCAGCTTATTTCATGAATATGATGAATAAGGTGTTCATGGAATATTTGGACAAGTTTGTTGTCGTGTTCATAGATGATATCCTAATCTACTCCAAGACAGGAGGATGAACATGCCGAACACTTAAGGCGAAGTTTTGGAAAAGTCGAGGAACAAGAACTTTTCGCCAAGTTCAGCAAGTGTGATTTTTGGAAGGACAAGGTGGAGTTTCTTGGACATGTAATGACTGCAAGGAGTCGCCGTAGATCCAAGCAAAGTAGAAGTCGTGTTACATTGGGAGCACCAAGATCGTGACCCAGTTCGGAGTTTCCTTGGAATGGCACGATACTACCGCCGTTTCATTGAAGGCTTCTCGACAATTGCGAAACCTCTTACGCAATTGCTTTGAAGAAGGAAAAGAAGTTTGCATGGGCCTTGAGAATGTGAGAAAGGATTTCAGGAGCTGAAGAAGCGATTGACGTCAGCACCGGTGTTAGTTCTACCGGATGTTGCTCAAAGCTTCGATATTTATTGTGACGCATCGCGCCAAGGACTTGGATGTGTGCTGATGCAGAATGGAAAGGTCGTCGCTTATGCATCAAGGCAGTTGAGGCCGCATGAGGAAAATTATCCGACACATGACCTAGAGTTAGGCTAGTAGTGCATGCTTTGAAGATATGGCGTCACTATCTGATTGGAAACAGATGTGAAGTATATACGGATCATAAGAGCCTTAAGTACATATTCACCCAGTCGGATCTGAATATGAGGCAAAGGAGATGGCTAGAGTTGATCAAAGACTATAATGTTGGAATCCATTACCATCCCGGGAAGGCCAACGTAGTAGCCGATGCTCTGAGTCGGAAAAGCCATACCGTGAGTACGTTGCTAGCCACAAGTCAGGATGAGTTATGTGAGGATTTTCAAAAGATGAAGATTGAGGTTGTACCTAGCGGATTCTTGGCCGCATTGGAAGTAAAGCCTACCTTAGAGGACCAGATCCGAGAAGGACAGAAGGATGATGACAGGATCCGTAGGATTAAGTCCAAAAAGGAGGAAGGCAAGGCAGAGGACTTCAAGTTGGATGAGCAGGGCACGTTGTGGATGAAGGATCGCATTTGTGTGCCTAACGAAAAGGAGTTAAAGCAGCTGATTTTGGAAGAAGCCCATGACTCCAATTACTCAATTCATCCTGGAAGCGCCAAGATGTATCAGATCTCAAGGAGAGATTCGTGGCCGAGTATGAAACGTGAAGTTGCCGAGCATGTTGCATTGTGCGACGTATGCCGTAGAGTCAAGGCAATGCATCGAGACCAGCAGGATTGCTACACAATGAAAATACCGAGTGGAAGTGGGAGGAAATCGAATGGATTTCATTACCGGTTTGTCAAGACTCAAGGAGGTTATGACTCCATATGGGTTATAGTGGATCGCTTGACTAAAGTAGCCCATTTTATCCCGTGAAGACCACTTACTCGGAGATAAATTAGCAGTAATTGTACATGATCGATTGTCTGCTTGCACGGAGTGCCAAAGAGGATTGTATCGGACAGAGGTACCCAATTTACCTCAAGGTTCTGGAATAAGTTGCATGAAGCCATGGGAACCCGCTTGAACTTCAAGATGACTTATCATCCATGCACGGATGGACAGACCGAAAGAGTCAACCAGATTCTGGAGGATATGTTGAGAGCTTGTGCATTAGCTTATGCTACCTCTTGGGATAAGAGTTTGCCGTATGTCGAGTTCGATTACAACAATAGTTATCAAAGCTAGTTTACGATGTCACCTTTTGAGGCACTTTGTATGGTCGACTGTCGGACGCCATTGAATTGGAATGAGACCGCGAGCGCCGTGTCTTTGGGCCTGATATTCTTCAAGAGGTCAAGAGCAGATCGCTATGATTAGGGAAAGGTTGAAGATAGCCCAATCTCGACAGAAGAGTTATGCCGACAATCATCGCGAGATTTGAGTTTTGAACCGTAAGACTTTGTATACCTCGAGTTACGCCTCTCGTGGGAGTTAAGAGGTTCCATGCCAAAGGGAAACTTGCACCCTGCTATGTTGGACCATTTAAGATTTTGAGCCGTAGAGGCGAAGTTGCTTATCACCGGAGTTGCCACGATCGTTAGCGTGGAGTACATGATGTATTCCATGTGTCCCGATTAAAGAAGTGTCTCCGAAGTTCCTCGAGGAATGCAGACACCGCTAGAGTCAATTGAGTTGCAAGAGGACTTGACTTATAAGGAGCATCCCGTGAGGATTCTAGACACAATGGATCGAGAAACTAGAAACAAGTCAACCCGCTTCAGAGAGTTCGATGGAGCAACCATGAAGAAAGTGAAGCGACTTGGGAGCGAAGAGGATTTGAAGAAGGAGTTTCCAAACCTATTCCTTTAGTAAGCCCTGAATCTCGGGAACGAGATTCTATTAAGGGGGGAGGTTTGTAACACCCCAAAATTTTGCTTTTCTTAAATTCATGTGTGATTTGGCACTTTGGTGAATTTTTGGAATTTTCTGGAATTTATTTGGATTTATTTGGAATTTATTTGAATTTATTCCATTTTGAAATAATTAAAGAATTTAATTTTGCAAATAAAATTTTGTTGGAAATATTTTATTTGAGTCCCAAATACCCTAAAATATTTTCCGAATTTTTCCGAATTTTTCTGAGTCATTTGCTATTTTTAATGAATTAAATGAATTCACTGGGAATTAGTTTAAATATTAAATCATTGGAAATCCAAACCGAAGTCGGTTATCGCTCATCCGATCGAGCCCGAGTCGACTCGAGTTCGAGTCCGACCGAGCCGCTTGACTCGACCAAACCAGCTCCCAACCTAATCGATCTCGACCGCTGGATCGGATCCAACGGCCGAGATCCGCCGTCGGATTCGAGCCGCGTCCGACCCGAACCCGTTACGCCCGCGCGATCGTGGTCGTTGGTCGTGCCACGTGTACGGCTCCACGCCTTCGTCTCACCGGATTCGCCGGACTCGCCGCCGTCGCCGCCTCTCGGACACGGACTCAGGGCTATTTAATGCATGGAGTCGCCCCGAGGTTCGCCTTTCCATGCCGAGCTCGTTGCCTAGTCCACGCCACAGGGAAACCCTAGAGCCGCCGCAATTTCTCGCCGGAGCCAAAGAGCGCCGCCGCGAAGTTCTTCAACCTTCGCCGCAAACTACCCGTGGTTCGCCGCCTGTGGGCTAATTCGGAACTCCCGCGCGAGACGAACCTCGGCTCATACTTCATCTCGCCGGATCGCGTCGGAACGCCGTCGGGACGTCGTCTTCCCGGTTCCGGCCAAGCAGCAAGCCGCCGCGACGCCATCGCTGCCTCGCGAAGCTCGCGTGGGACCGTCCGATCAAGATCCGACGCCCCGATTGGCGCCACGCCGTTCCACGGTAAGAACCACGTGCGATTTCCAGATCAATCCTAGCCGCTGGATCTAGATCCAACGGTTTAGATTGACCACGCTCACCCCAAACGCGTGCCATCGATCCGATCGGGACCGTTGATTTTCAAATCGACGGCCGGATCCTGCCGCGTGTCGTGAAGTTGGACCGCCGTGTCCACGTGGATGTGGCGCGTTCATCGACACGCTGGCCCGCGTGTCGGCGACACCACGGCCACACCGCACCATGGCGCCACGCCGACGCCATGGCGGGCTCCGCATGTCGGGCCGTCTCAGCCGAGCGCCGACGCCAAAGAATGACGCCACGCGGGTCCCACTCGGCCACTGGTCGAGTCCCCACGACGTCGCGAATGACGCTACCCGAGTGGGCCCACATGTCAGCGACACATAGAGTCGTGGACCGAGTCCACGGTGGACCCAAGCCGAGCGTGGACCGAGTCCATGGACCGGCGGACGGCAGCCAACCAATCAGAGGCGGCCCCGGGTCTATTCGGACGCAAAAATTAATTTCCGAAAAAGAAAATGATTTATTAATTCGAAATATTGATTCAAATTTAGATTCAAACTTCAAACGCTTATAACTTTTGCGTTTCAACTCCGATTTGAGTGATTCAAATTTCTAAATTTGTATAAAATTGAGATCTACCTATATATGAATTTTATTTAATTTTTGGACTAAAGTTTTTCTCTGCAAAATTATTTAATTGATTATTTGAACTTTAAATAATCATAACTTTTATGCTTTTAACTCCAAATTTGATTTATTCCAGCTTTCTAAAAATCCAGAAAATTATGTTCTCTCTGTTTATGGATTTTATTTGGAGTTTTGGGATGTTTTTGCCTATTGTTTATTTGTGTTTTGCTATTTGCACGCTTTACTTGTGTAGACGTTGAAGTGCCGGAAGGATTCAAGGAGAAGTGTTGACTCAGATCCAACTCAATACCAAGAGCAAGTACTTTTTGAAGGCAAGTTGTGCTTTGACCATGTTGATCCTATTTCAAATCTATTTTGATTTAAACTATTGCATGCTAGTTCAATTAGAAAAATACTTTGTTTAAACATGGGGTTAGATAAATACCTATTTGCTATATGACACCTTGATTATCTAAGTATGTGCCATGATCCCTTGTCACCCTAGTTGTGGATTACTAGTTGGACATTATTAAATTGCCAACATGGGTTTAGATCGTTGTAGTATAACGCTTAGACCTTACGTGCTCATGACATGATTTTGGACAATCAAATGCTAATATTGACTTAATGATATATTGAACCTGTTTTGGAAAAGTATCATGTGATGTTGATGGCACGTGGTGCATGGTAATCAACTGGGGTTTGATAAACGATTTTCGTGGGCATGTGGCAAGAGTAATCAGGTGGGCCAGTTGTGGCATTGGGGATGTTGATTTGGTTTTTCGGTAGTCTTGCCCTGGTCACTCTAAGGACTTAACCTTGCAAGCCTTTGAACTGGTCATACTTGCAACCACATGGTCGGAATGGGACGGCCCTAGTTGACTAAGTCGCTAAGGACTCACTTGTGGAGCCTCAGGTGTCGATTACACCGCTTGTGTGATTGTACGGGGAGCGTATCGTGGTCGTGGCCAGATACCCATCTAACGGTGTGTTGGTCCCATACTTCGCCTTGGCTAAGGGAAGGGATGGTGTAGAGCACGAACCGAGAGGACCACCTGTGTTGTTTGAGGCTTCCAAAGGCTTTGTTACTGAACTCGCCTTTGTGGTGTTTGACCAGATCTTGTGGGTAAAGTGCATAACCTCTGCAGAGTGTAGAATCTATTTAAATAGCCGAGTCCACTGTGATCGACAATGCTCGGGAATTACAAATGAGGGTTAGTGTCGGGACCCGAATTTGCAAATCCGACCCTTCAGGTATTCAGCACTAGTCCAGAACGCCGCTTAGTGCACACAGCCTTAACGTCAGTAAATATCACAATCATACCAATCGATATTATCAAAGTACTTTATTTAAATAACCAAATCGGTTACTTGACCTTATGGTCAAGTTACAAATGTATGCCTCGTAAGGCTAAACTTATTCAGAGAAAAATGATAGCAATGAAAATCAAATAAACTCGTGGGCGCCATCCAAAGATACCACAGCAATCGATCGGGCTCGCATCCCTAAGTAGTCGGGTCCTCTTGGAGTTCCTCCTCCAATGTCGGGCGTAATCTCCTCTTCAACCGGTATTGTGTTGAGGCAAGGGTGAGTACTTGGTACTCAAGAAGTCATGCACGTAATGCAAGCTAATATACTATATGCATGGCTTAGTACAAAGGAATAGCTCAAGGTATATTTATGTATACAAGATTTGACAAATAATATAAGTAGATTCAAAGCAAGAAAACAAGTAAAGCATAAATAACTTTTCAAAAAGTTTAAATAACATTTTTCCCCATCCTAAACCATATTTCCATCATCTTCCTTGTTAAACCAACCCATCTTTTCAAATCCAAGTTATTTTCGTAAAATCTAACCCTTGACTGTAATTCCGAGCATTGTCCAAAGACTGCGGACTCGGCTATTCAAATAGATTCTACACTCTGCAGAGGTTATGCACTTTACCCACAAGATACAATCCACTCACCACGTCACCGTGAATCGCCATACAAGAGTATGCGAATGAGCCGATCATAACAAAGCCTTTCTAAGCCTCAAACAACACATTGGTCCTCTCCAGACGTGCTCTACACCATCCCTTCCCTTAGCCAAGGCGAGTATGGGACCAACACACCGTTAGATGGGTACCTGGCCACACCACGATACGCCTCCCCGCACAATCACACAAAAGGTGTAATCGACACCACGAGGCTCCACAAGTGAGTCCTTAGCGACTTAGTCAACTAGGGCCGTCCCATTCCAGCCATGTGGTTGCAAGTATGACCCAGTTCAAAGGCTTGCAAGGTTAAGTCCTTAGAGTGACCAGGGCAAGACTACCCGAAAAACCAAATCATCATCCCTGCCACACCGCCCACCTCGATTACTCTTGCCACATGCCCCGGCCGAAAATCGTTTATCAAACCCCGCTTGATTACCATGCACCACGTGCCATCAACCTCACATGATACTTTTCCAAAACAGGTTCAATATATCATTAAGTCAATATTAGCATTTGATTGTCCAAAATCATGTCATGAGCACGTAGTGTGTCTAAGCAAAGATACTACAACGATCCAAACCCATGTTGGCAATTTAATAATGTCCAACTAGTAAACCACAACTAGGGTGACAAAGGGTCATGGCACATACTTAAGTAATCAAGGTGTCATATAGCAAATTGGTATTTATCTAACCCCTGTGTTTAAACCAAAGTATCTTTCTAATTGAACTAGCATGCAATAGTTTAAATCAAAATAGATTTCAAATGGGATCAATATGGTCAAAGCACAACTTGCCTTCAAAAAGTACTTGCTCTTGGTCTTGAGTTGGATCCCTGAGTCAACACTTCTCCCTCGAATCCTTCCCAAGACTTCAACGTCTACTCGTAAAGCGTGCAAATAGCAAATACCCAATAAACAATAGGCAAAAACATCCCAAAACTCCAAATAAAATCCATAAACAGAGAGAACATAATTTTCTGGATTTTTAGAAACTGGAATCACTAAATTTGGAGTTAAACGCAAAAGTTATGATTATTTGAAGTTTAAATAATCAATTAAATAATTTTACAGAGAAAAACTTTAGTCCAAAAATTAAATAAAATTCATATTTAGGTAGATCTCAATTTTATACAAATTTAGAAATTTGAATCGCTCAAATCGGAGTTGAAACGCAAAAGTTATAAGCGTTTGAAGTTTGAATCTAAATTTGAATCAATATTTCGAATTAATAAATCATTTTCTTTTTCGAACATTAATTATTGTGTCAGCATGGACACGCGTGGCAGCCTCTCGATTGGCCTGCTGACGCCAGTGGTCCATGGACTTGGTCCACGCCGGCTTGGGTCTACTGTGGACTCGGTCCACGACTCACGTGTCGCCGACATGTGGGCCCTCTCGGGTGACGTCATCGGCGACGTCGGCGGCTCGACCACGGTCGGCGGTGGGACCCATTGTGACGCCATGGGTGACGCCGGCGCCTGCGGGTCAGCCAGCGACATGCGGCCCCTTCGACACGCGGGCCCGCGGCCGGCGTCACACGCACGCCGTGGGCGGCGTTGACCGCGGCGGTCCATCTTCCCGACACGTGGTGCAATCTCACCGTTGGTTTGAAAATCAACCGCGCGGATTAGATCCAGGGTTAACACGCTGAAACTACTCGTTGCTCGCGTGGCCGCTCGATCTAGATCGGACGGCCCGTATCTAATCCTATATTCGCACTGCTACGGCACGTGGCAATTGTGAACCGTTGGATCTTGATCCAACGATCCGGATCTAATCGGGTTTGGGAACACGTGAGCTCACCTCAACCGTCCGATCTGGATCCGACGGTCCTCCGAGCTCGCGGACGGCGATGGCTTACCACGGCGCCGCTTGACCGGAGACGGGACGACGACGAGCCCGACGGCGCTTGGGGCGTGCTCGGCGAGATGAAGCCTCCTTCGGGTGCGTCTCGTCGCGAGACTCCGGATCTGGGCTCCTTCTGAAGACGACGGACGACGGCGGAAACCGGCGCAAACCGCAAGCGGAGGGAAGAGACAACTCCGCGAGCGATTGCGGCTCAACGGTGGCGGCCCGCGAGATGGCTCGGGAACGGGTGCGCAAGGATGAGGGCAACCTCGGGGACGCCTCACGCTTTAAATAGCCTCGGCGCCTGGTGCCTAGACGGAAACCTAGTTCGCTACGGGCGGCGCGCGCGCGGTCCGGCTCGGACTCGGCGAAGACGACGAAATCGTGGCCGCCCACGTGGCGCGATTAACGGCCACGATCGCGACGTGGCGCGATCGGATCCGCCCTGCTACGGCTCGAACCGCAGACGGCGGATCTCACCGCTGGATCTTGATCCAACGGTTGGGATTGATTAGGTTTAGGAGTGGGTTCTGGCCGAGTCAACTGCCTTGGCCGGTTCGGTCGGACTCGAGTCCGACTCGACCCGAGGAATAGTAACCGACCCGCCGGTCCTTTTCAAATAATTAATATTTAAAATAATTCCCAAGAATTCATTTAATTCATTAAAAATAGCAAATGACTCAGAAAAATTCGAAAAATTCGAAAATATTTTGGATCATTTTGGACTCGAATAAAATATTTCCAACAAAATTTTATTTGCAAAATTAAATTCTTTAATTATTTCAAAATGGAATAAATTCAAATAAATTCCAAATAAATCCAAATAAATTCCAGAAAATTCCAAAATTCACCAAAGTGTCAAATCACACATGAATTTAAGAAAAGCAAAATTTTGGGATGTTACAAACCTCGCCTCTTAATAGAATCTCGTCCCCGAGATTCAGGCTCACTAAAGGAATAGGTTTGGAAACTCTTTCTTCAAATCCTCTTCACTCCCTAAGTCGCTTCGCTTTCTTCATGGTTGCTCCAATCGAACTCTACAAAAACGGGTTGACTTGTTTCTAGTTTCTCGATCCATTGTGTCTAAAATCCTCACGGATGCTCCTTATAGGTCAAATCCTCTTGCAACTCAATTGACTCTAGCGGTGTCTGTTCCTCGTGAACTCGGAGACACTTCTTTAATCGGGACACATGGAATACATCATGTACTCCTCGCCAACGATCGCGTGGCAACTCCACCGATATAAGCAACTTCGCCTCTGCGGCTCAAAATCTTAAATGGTCCAACATAACGGGTGCGAAGTTTCCCTTTGGCATGGAACCTCTTAACTCCCCCGAGAGGCGTAACTCGAGGTAAACAAAATCTTCTCGTTCAAAACTCAAGTCTCGCGACGATTGTCAAGATAACTCTTTTGTCGAGATTGGGCTATCTTCAACCTTTCCCTAATCATAGCGACCGCTTCTTCACCTCTTGAAGAATATCAGGCCCAAAGACACGGGCGCGCCGGTCTCATTCCAATTCAATGGCGCCCAACATGGTCGACCATACAAGGCCTCAAAAGGTGACATCTCAGAACTAGCCTGATAACTATTGTTGTAACTAAACTCAAGATACGGCAAACTCTTATCCCAAGAGGTAGCATAAGCCAATGCACAAGCTCTTAGCATATCTTCCAGACCGTTGACTCTTTCGGTCTGTCCATCCGTCTGTGGATGATAAGCTGTACTGAAGTTCAAACGGGTTCCCATGGCTTCATGCAACTTATTCCAGAACCTTGAGGTAAATTGGGTTCCTCTGTCCGATACAATCCTCTTGGGCACTCCGTGCAAACAGACAATCCTGATCATGTACAATTCTGCTAATTTATCTCCCGAGTAAGTGGTCTTCACGGGGATAAAATGGGCTACTTTAGTCAAGCGATCCACTATAACCCATATGGAGTCATAACCCCCTTGAGTCTTCGGCAAACCGGTAATGAAATCCATTCCGATTTCCTCCCACTTCCACTCAGGTATTTTCATACCGTAGCAATCCCGCTGGTCTCGATGCATTGCCTTGACTCTCTGGCATACGCCGCACAATGCAACATGCTCGGCAACTTCACGTTTCATACTCGGCCACCGTAATCTCTCCTTCGTATCCTCGATACATCTTGGCGCTTCCAGGATGAATCGAGTACTTAGAGTCATGGGCTTCTTCCAAAATCAGTTGCTTTAACTCCTTTTTGTTAGGCACACAAATGCGATCCTTCATCCACAACGTGCCTTGCTCATCCAACTTGAAGTCCTCTGCCTTGCCTTCCTCCTTGATGGACTTAATCCTGCGGATCTTGTCATCATCCTTTTGTCCTTCTCGAATCTGATCCTCCAGGGTCGGTTTTACTTCTAATGCGGCCAAGAATCCGCTAGGTACAACCTCAATCTTCATTTTCTGAAAATCCTCACATAACTCATCCTGACTTGTGGCTAGCAACGCATCTCACTGTGATGGCTTTTCCGGCCAGTAGCGCCTGGCACTACGCTGGCCTTCCCAGATGGTAATGGATTCCAACATTATAGTCCTTGATCAACTCTAACCATCTCCTCGCCTCATATTCAGATCCGACTGGTGAATATGTACTTAAGGCTCTTATGATCCGTATATACCTCACATCTGTTTCCAATCGATAGTGACGCCATATCTTCAAAGCATGCACTACGGCTAACTCTAGGTCATGTGTCGGATAATTTTCCTCATGCGGCCTCAATCGCCTTGATGCATGTTTAATTTACCTTTCCATTCTCAGACAAGACACATCCAAGTCCTTGGCGCGATGCGTCACAATAAATATCGAAGCTTTGAGCATCATCCAGAGAACTAACACCTGGTCGATGTCAATCGCTTCTTCAGCTCTGAAATCCTTCCTCACATTCTCAAGCGCCCAAGCAAACTTCTTTTCCTTCTTCAAAGAATTGCGTAAGAGGTTTCGCAATTGTCGAGAAGCCTTCAATGAAACGGGCGGTAGTATCCTGCCATTCCAAGGAAACTCCGACTGGGTCACAGCCTTCTACTGCTCCCAATGTAACACACTTCTACTTTGCTTGGATCTACTGGCGACTCCTTCTGCGGTCATCACGTGTCCAAGGAACTCCACTTTGTCCTTCCAAAAGTCACACTTGCCGAACTTGGCGAAAAGTTGCTGTTCCTCGCCTTTTCCAAAACTCGCCTTAAGTGTTCGGCATGTTCATCCTCCTGCCTTGGAGTAGATTAGGATATCGCCTATGAACACGACGACAAACTTGTCCAAATATTCCATGAACACCTTATTCATCATATTCATGAAATAAGTCGCGATTCGTCATTCAAAGGACATAATCAGAACTCAGAATGTCCATATCTTGACGAGAATGCGCCTTGAATATCTTCCGATCGGATCTTCAACTGATGGTATCCCGATCTCGCATCAATCTTGGAGAAAACTCCGCTCCTCTTAACTGATCAAACAAATCATCAATCCTGGGTAGCGGATACTTATTCTTCACTTGACTTCATTGAGTGCACGGTAGTCGATGCACATCCTGAAACTCCCGCCCTTCTTCTTGACAAACAAAATCGTGCTCCCCACGGCGGCTAACTTGGTCTCGATAAATCCTTTCTCCATTAACTCCTCTAGTCAAGCTTCTTCATTTCTACCAACTCCTCGGTAGACATCCGTTAGGGTCTCTTTGCTATCGGTCTTTGTACTGTACAAGCTCTATCACAAACTCTATGTCCCCTGTCTCAAGGCATACCAGGTAGATCTTCGGGAAAACATCGGGTACTCATTTACTAGGACATCCTCTATGCTGATTGCCTTGGTACTGTTAACCATCAATCGTCCATCTCTAATCGCAAAGTGGCTTGAAATTCCACTTTCTTCCCACACGGGCTCTCAATCGAGATAGTCCTTCGCCCACAATCCAATACACCTTGTGCTTGGATAACCAATCCATTCCCAATATAACATCTAAGGTCCTGGTCTCCAAAATTATAAGGTTTGCTAGGAACTCTATTCCATCTATTAGTATTCTCACTCGGAACATCCTACTTCCGCTCGAGTTCGGAACCAGGGTTTGAACTAAAAGCATGCACTTAAGTCTTGCCATTCTCAAGTCATTTCTAGTAGCAAAGCCTTGAAACAAACGAATCGAAGCTCCAGTCAAACAAAACTGTGTATCGAAAGTTAACAAGTAACTTACCCAAGACGACGTCCGTAGCATTCTCGCAGTGCATCCGCGGTGACATGGTTGACTCGGCCTCTCACCACGGCCTGGGGTGTGGCTCCTGGTCTTTGGCGTCCTAGCTGGGTGGTTCCTAGGTTGAAGCGAACCGGGTCGCTCCTGCTCTTCTTTGGACAATCATGGCAAAGTGTCTGGCTCGTTGCCGGTTGTAGCAGTCTCACTGCTTTCTTGTTGCGACTGAGGGTAGCGTTTCTAGCGGGGCTGGGGTGCAGTAGTTTTGATTGGCAGGTCTTGGTCTTTGGGGAGGAGTGTCCTTGTTGCATTCTCGTGGTTGGAATCAAGAATTGATTTGGTGCAACTCTCAGCGCCAAGGCGTTCCACTCGACGTGATCCTTGTTGTTGCATCCTGCGCTTCCTGTTCTCATCCAGTTCCTTGCGCTTGTCCTCAAGAATAAGTGCCTTATTCACCAACTCTTGGAAATCCGGAAGGTGTGGGTGATCAACCCTACTTGCAATCCTGAGTTAAGTCCCTTCATAAAACGAGACTGCCTGGATTTATCCGTCGCTACATCCTCAGTGCGTAGCGTGCTAATCTGTGTGAACTTGTTCGTAGTCGGCCATCGGGCTGATTACCTTGCCTCGCTGCTCAACTCCTCCTTCTTAAGGTCCATAATTCCTTCAGCACGTGATACCGGAATGCACCGTGAACTCTTCCCAAGTGATATCTTGAGGGTTCTCTCGCGTGCATGAAGTTCTCCCACCATTCGGCCATTTGTTCCAACTGATGAGAAGCGTAAAGTACCTTCTCATTCCCTATGCATTGAGCTATATGTAGCTTCCTCTCAATTGATCTTAACCAATCGCCGCCTCCAACGGATTGGCATTCCCAGAAAGTGGGTGGGTGAGTCCTCATGAACTCGACAGCCTTTGTATTCGCGTGGTCCCCGATTAACTTGATTAGCAGTGGCCTGAGTAGTGACGTGCTGCATTTGTTGCATCATAGCATGCATCAACTGGTCTGAGCAGCAAGAAATGCTCCAAAATTCTGCACATCCAAATGGCGGTCTTTGGTGCTCCATCATTGGGGTTTTCTGTTGGCGAGATCCACTCCCATTGCTTCCAAAGTTCCTACGGGTGTTCACCATCTGTTGATTTGCTCTAGGTTTAGAGATGAGAGGGAAACAAGAATAGACAAGTAATATGGAACTTATGCGGAGGCGACGGGTAACTTTAAGGTCCAACTTTATTATTAATAACTTGGTATGGCTGCTACAATGCCTAAGGGCCTTGCAACACATAATGCACACTCAAGAAACAAAGCAAATCCAAATCGAACTAACTCGAGTCTAACGCCTAAAGGGTGACTCTTTATTCTATGACTCGGCGAAGGAGTCTCACTATAGAACCTAAGCTCACTCATCGAGAAAACCTCCACGGCCTGGAGTGCAGGTCTTTGCGGCATAGGCGCTAAACGACGCCATGCCCAGCGACTATGTCATCTCTGTGGTAGTCGAAGCAAAGTGTCCTCATCGAGATCCGACTCCTCTGGATCTCGCTCGTAGCTCGAGCATCGCTCGGTCCGTCCGTACAAAGTCATCTCCAACTCGTCAATCCTTCGTAGAAGGTGTGCCACATACTCTTGAGCTTCCCGCCATCTGTTCTTCTCTGTCGTGATCTCCTTGCGGGCCTTCTGTAGCTCCTTGCTTGTATTATCTAGTACATCCTCCTGGGCGACGACGAATCGTGCCAACTGTGTAACCGTGGCATCCTCATCCTGAATCGCCTTCGGGTCAAGAAGGTTATCGCTGCGCGGATGGTAACGGAACACCGTACTCTCCAACTCTCTGGCGTGGATACTGGTAATGTGTCGCATTGCTCGTCGTGAAACTTCTTGGATACCCATCTGCATTGTAGATCTTCTAGCAAAGGTCAGGTATCAGGCGATTGCCTGGCCCCTCTTCCTGGCAGTACCTCAATCTTACGTCACAAGCCTTGATCAATCTCGCTTGCCTGATCACTTCCACTTGGTATTGGGGCTTCTCAAAATCTCCGAGAGTCTCAGAGCATATGCCAAAGTTCCGCGGCGTGACTAACTCCTAGATCTACGTAGTTGAACTCTTCCTCCATCTGTCACAAGAGTGCTTTACGTAAGAACTCGGAATTTTTAAATTGTGACAAGGTAAGGGAAAATTCCAGCAAGAGACAAGAAAAGAGAGAAGGGGATAAGTCGAGAGGTCATTTCTTATCTTGACAACTTTTAGCTTTAGAAAATAGGTTTTATCCTCACTACGACCATTCTAGCTTAGGGTTGAGCCTACAATCAAGTATGGCTCGATACCACCTCTGTCGGGACCCCGAATTTGCAAATCCGACCCTCGTGTATTCAGCACTAGTCCAGAACGCGCTTAGTGCACACAGCCTTAACGCCGGTAAATATCACAATCATACCAATCGATATTATCAAAGTACTTTATTTAAATAACTAAATCGTTACTTGACCTTATGGTCAAGTTACAAATGTATGCCTCGTGAAGGCGAAACTTATTCAGAGAAAAATGATAGCAAATGAAAATCAAATAAACTTCGTGGCGCCATCCAAGATACCACAGTAATCGATCGGGCTCGCATCCCTAAGTAGTCGGGTCCTCTTGGAGTTCCTCCTCCAATGTCGCGTAATCTCCTCTTCAACTGGTATTGTGTTGAGGCAAGGGTGAGTACTTGGTACTCAAGAAGTCATGCACGTAATGCAAGCTAATATACTATATGCATGGCTTAGTACAAAGGAATAGCTCAAGGTATATTTATGTATACCTGACGATTTGACAAATAATATAAGTAGATTCGAAAGCAGTAAAAACAAGTAAAGCATAAATAACTTTTCAAAAAGTTTAAATAACATTTTTCCCCATCCTAAACCATATTTCCATCATCTTCCTTGTTAAACCAACCCATCTTTTCAAATCCAAGTTATTTTCAGAAAATCTAACCCTTGACTGTAATTCCCGAGCATTGTCCAGTACCGTGGACTCGGCTATTCAAATAGATTCTACACTCACAGAGGTTATGCACTTTACCCACAAGATACAATCCACTCACCACGTCACCGTGAATCGCCATACAAGAGTATGCGAATGAGCGATCATAACAAAGCCTTCTGAAGCCTCAAACAACACAGTGGTCCTCTCCAGACGTGCTCTACACCATCCCTTCCTTAGCCAAGGCGAAGTATGGGACCAACACACCGTTAGATGGGTACCTGCCACGTACCACGATACGCTCCCCGCATAATCACACAAAAGGTGTAACTGACACCCTGAGGCTCCACAAGTGAGTCCTTAGCGACTTAGTCAACTAGGGCCGTCCCATTCCAGCCATGTGGTTGCAAGTATGACCCAGTTCAAAGGCTTGCAAGGTTAAGTCCTTAGAGTGACCAGGGCAAGACTACCCTAAAACCAAATCATCATCCCCAAGCCACACCGCCCACCTGACATTCTTGCCACATGCCCTGGCCGAAATCGTTTATCAAACCCCAGTTGATTACCATGCACCACGTGCCATCAACCTCACATGATACTTTTCCAAAACAGGTTCAATATATCATTAAGTCAATCTTAGCATTTGATTGTCCAAAAATCATGTCATGAGCACGAAAGGTGCCCAAGCAGTATACTACAACGATCCAAACCCATGTTGGCAATTTAATAATGTCCAACTAGTAAACCACAACTAGGGTGACAAAGGGTCATGGCACATACTTAAGTAATCAAGGTGTCATATAGCAAATTGGTATTTATCTAACCCCCAGGTTTAAACCAAAGTATCTTTCTAATTGAACTAGCATGCAATAGTTTAAATCAAAATAGATTTCGAAATGGGATCAATATGGTCAAAGCACAACTTGCCTTCAAAAAGTACTTGCTCTTGGTCTTGAGTTGGATCCTGAGTCAACACTTCTCCTCGAATCCTTCCCAAGACTTCAACGTCTACTCGTAAAGCGTGCAAATAGCAAATACCCAATAAACAATAGGCAAAAACATCCCAAAACTCCAAATAAAATCCATAAACAGAGAGAACATAATTTTCTGGATTTTTAGAAACTGGAATCGTCAAATTTGGAGTTAAAACGCAAAAGTTATGATTATTTGAAGTTTAAATAATCAATTAAATAATTTTACAGAGAAAAACTTTAGTCCAAAAATTAAATAAAATTCATATTTAGGTAGATCTCAATTTTATACAAATTTAGAAATTTGAATCGCTCAAATCGGAGTTGAAACGCAAAAGTTATAAGCGTTTGAAGTTTGAATCTAAATTTGAATCAATATTTCGAATTAATAAATCATTTTCTTTTTCGAAATTAATTATTGCGCCAAAGCATGGACACGTGGCAGCCTCTCGATTGGCCTCGCTGACGCCACCGTCCATGGACTTGGTCCACGCCGCTTGGGTCTACTGTGGACTCCTGGTCCACGACTCACGTGTCGCCGACATGTGGGCCCTCTCGGTGACGCTATCGCCGACGTCGGCTGGCTCACCACGGTCGATGTGGGACCCATTGTGACGTCATGGGTGACGCCGGCGCTGGCGGGTCACCATCGACATGCGCCCCTCGACACGCTGCCTCGCTGTCGGGCCACACGACGCTGCTGGCGTTGACCGCGCGCGGTCCATCTTCCCGACACGTGGCGCAATCTCACCGCTGGTTTGAAAATCAACGGCGCGGATTAGATCCAGGGTTAACACGTTGAAACTACTCGTTGCTCGTGGGCCGTTCGATCTAGATCGGACGGTCCAGATCTAATCCTATATTCGCACTGCTACGGCACGTGGCAATTGTGAACCGTTGGATCTTGATCCAACGATCCGGATCTAATCGGGTTTGGGAACACGTGAGCTCACCTCAACCGTCCGATCTGGATCCGACGGTCCTCCGAGCTCGCGGACGGCGATGGCTTCACGGCGGCGCTGGCTTGACCGGAGACGGGGACGACGACGAGCCCGACGGGCGTTTGGGGCGTGTTCGCGAGATGAAGCCTCCTTCGGTGCGCCTCGTCGCGAGGACTCGGATCTGGGCTCCTTCTCGGCGGAAGACGACGGACGACGGCGAAACCGCGCAAACCGCAATGAGGGAAGAGACAACTCCGCGAGCGATTGCGGCTCAACGGTGGCGGCCCGGCGAGATGGCTCGAGAACGGGTGCGCAAGGATGAGGGCAACCTCGGGACGCCTCACGCTTTAAATAGCCTCTGCCGCCGTGTTCTAGACGGAAACCTAGTTCGCTACGGCGGCGCGCGGGCGGCGAAGTCCGGCTCGGACTCGGCGAAGACGACGAATCGTGGCCGCCCACGTGGCGCGATCAACGGCCACGATCGCGACGGGCGCGATCGGATCCGCCCGATTACGGCTCGAACCAGACGCGGATCTCACCGTTGGATCTTGATCCAACGGTTGGGATTGATTAGGTTTAGGAGTGGGTTCGGCCGAGTCAACTGCCTTGGTCGGGTTCGGTCGGACTCGAGTCCGACTCGACCGAGGAATAGTAACCGACCTCGGTCCTTTTCAGCCAATTAATATTTAAAATAATTCCCAGAATTCATTTAATTCATTAAAAATAGCAAATGACTAAAATTCAGAAAAATTCTGGAAAATATTTTGGATCATTTTGGACTCGAATAAAATATTTCCAACAAAATTTTATTTGCAAAATTAAATTCTTTAATTATTTCAAAATGGAATAAATTCAAATAAATTCCAAATAAATCCAAATAAATTCCAGAAAATTCCAAAAATTCACCAAAGTGTCAAATCACACATGAATTTAAGAAAAGCAAAATTTTGGGATGTTACAGTTAGATTTTCTCAAAAATAACTTTGGTTTGAAAGGTGGGTTGGTTTAACAATGAAGATGATGGAAATGTGGTTTAGGATGGGAAAAATGTTTGTTAAACTTCTTGAAAAGTTATTTATGCTTTACTTATTTCTACTGCTTTCGAATCTACTTTTATTACTTGTCAAAAGCTGTTTACTGCAAATATACCTTGAGCTATTCCTTTGTACCAAGCCATGCATATAGTATATTAGCTTGCATTCTCAGGCATGACTTGTCGAGTACCAAGTACTCACCCTTGCCTCAACACAATACCGCTTGAAGAGGAGACTACGCCAGCCGGAGGAGGAATTCCAAGAGGACCCGTCTACTTAGGGATGCGAGCCCGGGCCAGTTACTGTGGTATACTGGATGGCGCCACGAAGTTATTTGATTTTCCGCTGCTATTATTTCTCTTTTAATAAGTTTCGCCTTGCGAGGCATATATTTGTAACTTGACCATAAGGTCAAGTAACCCTTTGATTATTTAAATAAAGTACTTTGATAGTATCGATTGGTATGATTGTGATATTTACCGATGTTAAGACTGTGTGCACTAGCGCGTTCCTGGACTAGTGCTGAATACACAGAGGGTCCGGATTTGCAAATTCGGGGTCTCGACACAACAATTCCAATGCCCCGAGACCTCAATGCGCGACTGCACCACCTCCACTTCCTGCGCCTAACCGTGGCCGCGTCAACTACGTCGATGCTGAGGCAATTCCTGAGGACGCCACTGTGCTGACTGGTACGTTATGCATTGAGGGACATGCTGCTAGGGTCCTATTTGACTCGGGGCTTCCCATTCCTTTGTTAGCAAGGATTTCGTAGAGCAACATCGGATGAAAGTAAGTTGCAGCAAAATCTCGTACTTAATTGAAGCACCGGGTTCTAAGGTTGCTGCAAAGCAAATGGTCCAAAAAGTCACTGTGCAAGTTCAAGGGGTTCTTTTCTTTGTCAACGTGCTGCTCCTTGACCTTCGTGGGATGGACGTCATTTTGGGCATGAATTGGTTAACCCGCCAGCGGGCCGTTCTAGATTGTTCTCGTCGCTCCATTTCACTCAAGGGACCGAAGGGCGGCTTGCTGATTCTGCTCCTTGACAACAGCGAGGCCGCTCTTTGTTCCTTAAATGACGCGGAAGTTGAAGGGCTGGAGTCCATTTCCGTAGTTGCGGAGTACCCGGATGTGTTCCCAACGGAACTGCCAGGAATGCCACCTGACTGGGACATTGAGTTCTTAGTCGAACTTCAACCCGGGACTGCTCCAGTTTCGAAGCAGCTGTATCGGATGCCGCCAAATGAGTTGTCTGAGTTGAAGAAGCAACTGAAGGAGCTGATGGACAAGGGATTCATTCGCCCGAGCTCCTCGCCTTGGGGCTGCTCGGCTCTGTTCGTGACCAAGAAAGACGGTTCTCTTCGCTTGTGTGTCGATTATCGTCCTTTGAACGCAGTCACTGTCAAGAACAAGTACCCTCTGCCTCGGATCGATATCCTGTTTGATCAGCTTGCTGGTGCACGGGTGTTCTCCAAGATTGACTTAAGGCTCGGGTACCATCAGATCAAGATTCGAGTCGAGGATGTCCCGAAGACGGCCTTCTCTACCCGTTATGGGTTATATGAGTACACCATCATGTCGTTCGGATTGACGAACGCGCCGGCGTACTTCATGTACCTCATGAACTCCATCTTCATGGAGGAGCTCGATTCTTTCGTGGTGATCTTCATTGATGACATCCTCGTCTACTCGAAAAGCGAGGAAGAGCATGCAAGGCATCTTCATACTATTCTCGGGAGACTTCGGGAACATCGCCTTTACGCCAAGTTCAGCAAGTGCGAATTTTGGCTGAAGGAGGTATCTTTCTTGGGACATGTCCTTTCCGAGCGAGGTGTCGATGTCGACCCAAGTAAGGTACAGGATGTCCTCAAGTGGGAGCAACCCAAGACAGTCACCGAGATTCGTAGTTTTCTTGGGCTTGCCGGCTATTATCGCCGTTTTATTCAAGACTTCTCCAAGATTGCCAAGCCTATGACGGAGCTGCTGAAGAAGGGTGCTGAGTTCAAATGGTCAGCGGGCTATGAGCAAGCATTTCAGACTTTAAAGCGACGCCTGACTACAGCTCCTGTCCTTACCCAACCGGACATCCACAAGCCATTTGATGTCTATTGCGATGCATCGGGTATCGGCCTTGGTTGTGTGCTTATGCAAGAAAGCCGGGTTGTCGCATATGCGTCTCGACAGTTGAAGCATCATGAAGAGCACTACCCAACCCATGACTTGGAGCTTGCAGCGGTGGTCCATGCCTTAAAAATTTGGCGCCACTATCTCCTGGGGAACAAGTGCAATGTCTACACCGATCACAAAAGTCTTAAATACATCTTCACTCAGGCGGATCTGAATATGAGGCAGCGAAGATGGCTTGAGTTGATCAAAGACTACAGTTTGGAGGTGCATTACCACCCGGGAAGAGCCAATGTGGTGGCTGACGCGTTAAGTCGCAAGGCTCGATGCAATTGCCTCACTCTTCAATCCCGGAGTGCCACTCTTTGTGAGGAATTTCAGAAGCTCAGCCTGGTGATGGTTGAAGAAGGTTCCTTAGCTAACCTGGAGTTGAATTCCACGCTGCTGGATCAGGTTAGGGAAGCACAAAAGGGGGATAGTGACGTTACCCAAATACGCAGCAGAATGAGTTCCGGCCAAGCCACTAACTTCCATCTTGATGATTGTGGAACTTTGTGGTTCGATGAGCGCTTGGTCGTCCCCGAAAACCAAGAGTTGCGAAGAAAGATTCTTGATGAAGCCCACAATTCTTTGCTCACCATTCATCCGGGTAGCAACAAAATGTACCAAGACCTGAAACAACGGTTTTGGTGGACTCGTATGAAGCGCGAGATTGCTCGCTATGTGGCAGAGTGCGACGCCTGCAAAAGGGTGAAGGCTGAACATCTTAAGCCAGCTGGCGCTCTTCAGCCCTTGCCCATTCCCAGCTGGAAGTGGGAAGATATTGGCATGGATTTCATCACCGGGCTACCGATGACTTCTTCAGGTCACGATTCAATCTGGGTTATAGTCGATCAGCTGACGAAGTCCGCACATTTCCTAGCGGTTCGTACCACCTATCCGACAAAGAGGTATGCGGAGTTGTACATCTCGCGGATTGTGTGTCTTCATGGAGTGCCCAAGCGGATAGTTTCAGATCGGGGCTCTCAGTTCGTTTCCCAGTTCTGGAGAAGTTTGCATGAAGCATTGGGCACCAAGGTGTTACACAGCTCCGCATATCATCCGCAGACTGACGGCCAGACCGAGAGGGTCAATCAGATCCTTGAGGATATGTTGAGGGCCTGTGTTCTGTCCTATGGGAAGAAATGGGACGAGTGACTCCCATATGCCGAGTTTGCTTACAACAACAGCTACCAAACCAGCATCAAAATGTCTCCTTTTGAAGCACTCTATGGTCGTAGATGTCGGACACCCCTGAATTGGTCTGAAAGTGGAGAACGACCATTCTTTGGACCTGATGTGGTTCAAGCGGCAGAAGAAAAGGTGAAGACCATACAAGAGAACCTGAAGGTAGTGCAATCATGGCAGAAGAGCTATGCCGACCGCCGTAGGAGACCTCTCTCCTTCGATGTTGGTGATTACGTCTATCTGAAGGTGTCTCCTCTCCGGGGCACCCGTCGGTTCATAGTTAAAGTGAAATTGGCACCTCTCTACGTAGGACCTTTCCAGATCCTTGCAAAGCGTGGTCAAGTGGTGTACCAGCTAGAGCTTCCTCCCTCTCTGGCAATGGTCCACGATGTCTTCCACATATCTCAGTTGAAGAAGTGCCTCCGTACTCCTTTTGAGTCACTAGAGGTGGATGAACTCGAAGTTCAGCCTGAACCTGATTTGTCCAACCAAGAGCATCCCATTCGGGTTTTGGAAGAGGCTGAACGTAAGACCCGTCGACGGACTCTCAAGTTCTACAAGATTCAGTGGAGCAATCATACCGAAGAAGAAGCCACTTGGGAACCCGAAGATCGTTTGAAGACCGAGTATCCCTAGTTCTTCCGTACTATGTGAGTACCAGCGTACAGTTTTTCCGCAAATTATAGGCATATCAATTGGTGCGCGACCGTACTGTCCATCCGCGTTCTATCATGCCTATGCGTCGGTTCTGAATCTCGGGGCGAGATTCCTTTAAGGGGGGAGGGTTTGTCAAGGCCCCAAAATTTCAGAAATTCTGAGAGATCCGGAATGTCCGGATTAAATCCCCAGAATATCCGGATGTAACCCGGAATGTCCAGATAAAATGTCCGGAGAATCTAGATTAGCCCGCCCGAGCACCCTAACACGGAGTATCCGGACCAAATTGTCCGGAGTGTCCAGGGTGTCCGGAATTTATTCTACCGAAGACCCAACCCGGAGTCTCCGGGTTAAATGTCCGGAGAGTCCGGACTGTGCGGGGGTTTTGTATAAAAGTCCCATTTCGTGGCTTTCACTCATCTCTCCTCCTCTCCACTTGCTCTCCACCTCTCCCGTGCATCACCTACATGTAACACCCCGGCATTTACTATGCCTGAATGTTACCAAACATAAGCTAAACAACATCTAAATACCACATTTAACATCAAATTCCAGCAAAGGTGCATAGACTAAAAACCGAGATTTCGGCAGCACCTCCTTTGTTTTATCATGAATTTATGAAACAGCAACAATATAGCATTATATGGCAATAAGAGAAACATCTAAACAGCAATAAATAAAGTCTTAACGACAATAAAAGACTAACATCAAGCTCTTAAAGTTCCAAGTGTCAAACAAACAATAGAACTCTCATTAACCAAGCTAAGACTTAATTTAAAGGCCATCACATAATTTATTATCCAACTAAATGAATTGACTTGGGAAACATTAAGGTGAAGCAACATGTGAGAGTGTGACTATTCCCCCTTTCGCATGCCGTTCTCATGGTACCTAAAACAACAAGAAAACACAAGGGTGAGTTCGAAAACTCAGCAAGCATCTTTGCAATGGACAACAAGCATAACAACAAGTCAATAACATCTTTCAAAGATGTATAACATCTCATTCATGAATACTTATCAATATCATCATCAATTTGTATGCGATGTAATGCATTGCTCCTGACCCTGGAACCTCATACCAGTATGGGAAGTACACACCCGTCGGTGTGCACCCTTTCCTCCCTTCCATCCCGAAGATGGAGGGTGCCTACCCGCTTCCAAACACCACGTGGATGGAATCCGCGACATAGGACTTACTCAATGGCGTTCCGGATTAGTCATAACTTTCTCACCGACCTTGCCGGACTAGTTAAGACTTTCTCACCGACTCCGCCCTATCTCATGACATGCATGCAACCATGCCAATTATCATATTTAATTCACATATTAACACATGGCATCATAATATGTTAAACATGCTCATCATATCATATCATTCATTAACACATGGCAAGTGGACATATATCATGTAGGCAATTCCATCTAATTTCAACATGCAACCTACAACTTGCTATCCATCACAACACACTTGCCTCAAACACGTGCAGCAGTTGGATTAAGGGAAGAAGAGGGAACTTCGGGGTCACACCACCTGCACATAGGCATCACACACTCACAATCATAACCTCAAAACAGTACACACGCCCCATCTAACCCGACATTGCCAACTACTCGCAAAACCTAAAAACAGAGGTTCTGTCCCGGGCGAACAGCAGCCTTGCAAAAGGCATAACTTGAGTTCTGGGACTCCAACCTGAATAAACGAGTACACCGTCGCGAAGCTTAGGAAATTTCCCAACTTTTTCTAGTTATAGGAAAGACTGATTCGGACTCTAAAATTGTTTAATCTACAGATTACCACAATCTGTTCCAGTTACGTCACAGATTTTTAGGCGCTCGGTAAAACAGCCATAACTTTCAAACGGCTGATCGGAAATTAACGTGCTTTACGTCCACGGAAAGATAATTAAATTATCTACAACTTCCTAGAAGTCCGTACGGTCTGATTCGGATTCTAAATCGACGGAAACTCGAACCCTAGTTCGACTGCTCAATCTGCCCGAAAACAGAAACGTGGACAAGTTTAGATCTAACCCAAATTACTTCAAACCAGCGCCTCCAATTGATCTAAAAACTTGATAAACACCCTAATAACAGTACCTAGATCATCCCCAAGGATCCCCAAGATCATACCTTTGCCCGGCGCAAAACTCAGCCAATCTCCCGCGAATCTCCTCGCGAATCGCTCCTCGCTCCACGTTCCTCGCTCCTCGCTCCTTGCTCCTCGCCTCCTCGCTCCACGGGATGACTCCACAAGGTGCAGGGTGGGAGGCCACCCTAGGGCAGCAAGGGGTGGAGGGGAGGTGGTGTGGAGGTGGAGAGGTGAAGAGGGGCGCACGGTTTAGGGGAGGGCTAGGGGCTTAGGGAGGGAGAGGGGCGCAGAGTGAGGTGGGGGGCGCAATATGGGGAGGTGGGGGCGCGCGGGGCTGGGGGAAGCCCCTTGTACCAGCCCTCAACCCAATCCTAGTCCGTTCACGAGTCCTAATCCATCCCACCAAAGCCCACCAAGGCCCAAAACTCCCCGAAGGCCCAAAACCCAAACGGCTGAACGGCCCGGAAACGTTATTAACCCCCGATCCTTATGATTTTAACCTTATTTCCACATCTCATACTGTATTTAACCTTATCATGTTCAAAAATTAAGGATACAACACTCCGAGGTGTCACACTACACCCAAGTTTGTCTCCGGTGAGCTCCCCACTCCGGTGACCTCCCGTGCTCCTCCCCGGTGACTTCTCCATCCCGGTGGCCTTAAGATCCCCGTCAAGCCGGCGTCTTCGTCGTTCAACCCGGCTTCCCCTCTCTCTCCTTCATCCCCATTGAAGGTGAGACCTCTTCTTGAAGCCCATTCGAGGTTCTTGGGCTTTAGGGCTTCCGTGGGGTTTGAATTTGAGGTTAGGTTTGTAGATTTGGGGATGGGGTAACCTTGGGGAAGGTTAGGGTTCTTGGTGGGTGGTTGGTTTGGGGGTTGGATTAGGCATTGTCGGATGCTAGGGTTAAAGATCGGGCTGTGAGGATGGTATTCTATGCCTCGGGTTAGGTTTTGGTTGAGGTTCTTAGAAGTAAGCGTCGTTCGTCGCGGTTTGAGTTAGCTCGGAGCTTCTCCGGCTTAATCGCGTGTAGGAAAGTCGTAGATCGGGCCGTCATGAAGTAGTAAGACTTGGGAGCACCTCCGTGTTGTGCGCCATCTTCCAAGCCCTGGGCCATCCGGAGTGTCCGGCCAAATGGTTCGGACTGTCCGAGTTAGCCGGACTGTCCGGATATTAAACCCGGACTGTCCGGGTTGACCTGGTCTGTTCGGTGGGGAAATTTCCGTGTAATCCATTTCAATTGCATTGCATGCATCTCATACATACATTGTGTTCGTGTAGAGAACGAGGCCGCGGTGACTGACGTGACCGTGGTTGAGGGGATTGCCGACGAGCAGCTTGTCGTCGATCCGCCAGCAGAAGCACAAGGCAAGCACCTAAGCATCTTGAACCATATGTGTAATCTACTTTTGTTAATTAACTGCTTATTTGATGATTAAGTGTTGCATTAGGAATTGAAATGTGGGATAGGTTAGATCCTATTTGCCGCATGTACCATCCTTGTTACTTGTTGAACATCTCCGTTGGAGCTAGATTATGGGTATAAATTGTGTCTTGCTTAGAATGCTTAGAGGTCGGGTTTGGGCCAAGTGGTGGATGGTTCCACTGCTTGCGGACTCTCACTTTACATTCCATGGGACGGTGTGCTTAAGGTTGTGTTGTGGAAAAAGGAAAATTGGAGACCGGGCGGGAGAGGTTGACATTTGGGTAAGGAGACTCAAATGTGGTAGTCCCGCCTGAGTCAGCTAAGGACCGATCCGATGTTTAACTGTGGCCGCGCACAAATTGGTTGGTCGCATGCCAGTATGGGACGGTAAAGCTATTCTTTTATCGCATGCTGTTCGAAGGGGCATACACCTCATGTGGTTGGACGTGGTTGAGGGCGAGGCTTTGGCCAACTCTCGAGGGCCAAGTTGGGATTGGGCCGCTCGAGGGGGTGCTAGGTTCTCGGACCACATGAAGATGTCCCCAACGAATTGGTATGGATGGGAGGATGGTTGACACGAGGTTCTTTGTGGCACGTGTCGTGCGGTCAATGCTTCCCTGAAGGGTTAATCAAGCGATTCGAATTGCCGCACTCTCGGATGTGAGCACGCTCGGTTATCTATTACTACACGTAGTAACTACATGAACTGAAGTTCGCCCTTGGGCTTGAGCTCGAAAGTGTTATGAGGTCATTTGTTCTGTTAATGTTGAATGTTGAACTTTACTCTGGAAATAGGTGCCGTTACAACTGCTTTAAATTGTGAATTGAATCGTGTTACTAAACAACAAGCAAAGTTAAGCTTTCCGCACTTTTAACTTCAGCTGATTTCCTTGCTACTTCCAAATGCATACTCCATTCGAGTCGGTCATATATGGACCACGGGTAAGACTTGCGAGTACCTTCCGTACTCAGGCTTCTGCTTTTGTGGTTTTGCAGGTGAGGATCCAGTGGGGTGTGAGTTCTGCCCCTACTGTCTATCGGTGACCGGGCGGGGCACCGAGTAGAGGCTACCGCTGTCTGACACGCCGGGAGTGTTCAGAGGCAGAACACTTCCGGATATGTTTTACTTTTGGGGTCTAGTCTTTTGTGCACTCTTTTGTTGTATAGTTAGTGTCGGGACCCGAATTTGCAAATCCGGACCCTTTGTGTATTCAGCACTAGTCCAGGAACGCGCTAGTGCACACAGTCTCAACATTGGTAAATATCACTGTAGGATCGAAGTATACGAATATAGCAATCAGAGGGGGGTGAATGATTGTGCGGAAGCTAAAACCAAATTCTTGATCTATTAAAAGTTCACCCCAAAACAGAACCAAATAATTGCCTCGTTTTTGACAAAAACAGAATGACAGAGGTTCAGTAAAACGCAACTTCCTGGAGATCCAACCGTCGGAACGATCTGAAATTTGGACACAAGAAACTAGATTCCAATACGAATCAAACCCAAAAAGAATCAGCTCGATTGGACTTATGGATCAAAAGTTATGAGCTTCGCAAGCTTGCTGATCCAGAACTTGACGAGAATCAATCTAATCAAAACTTCAAGACGAAACAAGATCTTCAAAAGATTAATCAACTAGACTTTGAGAAACTCTAAAACAATACCCTAGAACGGTTTTTGATGGATCAAATCAAGATGAAACTCAACGATCAAAAACCAATCTAGAATTAGAACAAGCATGCAAACAAGAACCAAAACAGAAAACATCAGAGCGACGTGGTTCTTGTAGCACGCAAAAATCTTGGAAGAATTGATCTTTATTTCTTTTGTCTAAAATACTCTCATCAAAAGAGTACAAACCCTAAAACCAAGCTCAAGGCTTGATGCGCTCAGCTCTACTTGATTGGATGCCCTTCAACAGGAGACACCCCTCCTATTTAAAGGAGCAAAACACAAGGAGTTCTGAATACAATTCCTAATCTAGAAGGAGTCCGTATTCAACACAACTCCTCTTGGCCCAACCTGGCCGAATACAACTCTTGCACGCGTATGGCAACCCTACCATACTCACGTGACTAACACTTTGCACGCGTATGGCCACCTGCCATACTCACGTGACTAACACTTTGCACGCGAATGACCTCCTGCCATTCTCACGTGACTAACCATTCTTCATGTGCACCATTCTCTTAGCCCGAATGTCCCGCATGACATCCTTGACCACCAAGACCTCAGTTCCTCCCTGAACCTAGTCCCGAACCTCAGCTCCTCCATGAACCTAGTTCCGGTCCCGTCATCGACCACGTTCGTCTTCGAGCAATACCTGCACATGAACAAACCACAAAACAATTCCGAGCACAAGTCCACGACTTGACTCACATTAATCCATGCAACTACTCACACGAGCATTGCATAAAATCCACTTCAAAATAAGCATCATGAAATTCTCACAAATTTCATAATCTCAAAATCAAAATCAAAATTCAATCTCAAAATCACTCAAAAACCCATTCACGACGGACCAAAAAATTTGGTCCGGCGTACATGTAAAACTTACTGTTTTTCAATAACTTGGTTTGGCACAACAACCTTCAAAAACACATTTACGACATGCACCAAAAAGTTGGTCCATGCATATGGGAAAACGAGGTTGTCAAAAGCATGTTTACAAAGGACCAAAAAAGTTGGTCTGTCGTACATGGGAGAATGAAGTTGTCAAAAGCATGTTTACAAAGGACCAAGAAAGTTGGTCTGTTGTACATGGGAGAATGAGGTTGTCAAAAGCATGTTTACAAAGGACCAAAAAAGTTGGTCCGTTGTACATGGGAGAATGAGGTTGTCAAAAGCATGTTTACAAAGGACCAAGAAAGTTGGTCTGTTGTACATGGGAGAATGAGGTTGTCAAAAGCATGTTTACAAAGGACCAAAAAAGTTGGTCCGTTGTACATGGGAAACTTACTGTTTTCTTTAAGTTTGGTCCGGCGCCAAAGCGAAACTTACTGTTTCTTGTCAAATTGTCACAACACATGAACAAGCACATTTTTGCAAATTCAATTCTAAGCCAATTTTTTAGCATATGATTTCACAATCTCACCCTTGATGAAAACATTGGCAACACCACTTAGAATTGAATCATTTGGCATTTACTTTACAAAAGATTTTGAAATCCAAAGGATCAAAGACCAAGGTAAGAAAACACAGAATTCCCCCTTTGACCAAAAAGCAAAACAAAATCTCCCCCTGAGAAGGAAAATGTGTGTGAATGTGCAATGTGCCCAAAAATTTAAAAATTCTCCAAACTTCTCCCAAAATTCTCAAATTTCCAAAAACAACTCCCCTTTTTTTTCTCCCCCTTTTTTAAAACTTTTCAATGATTCCCAAATTTCTCCCCCTTTGACAATGGATTCATCAATAGTACAAAAGAGAGAACAGGATCAAAATTTTTCCTGTAGCAAAGATTTCACAAGGAGAAACAAGGGAGTGCCAAGATAGAAAAAGATGAGCTCATTCGATCATATAACCTTATATATCATATATTATGCAAAATACATGATCTTGATGTGATTTTAACAAGTTAGGGAATGACATGCATCTCAACCTCAATTCAGTCAACTATAGCCAAGTACTAAGCAAAACCTTTAGTAGAAAAACAAAGGCTCAAAGTTGAAGCAAATAACAAATCAGGGCGAGCAAGTAGTTTCAACTCCAATCTAGTGGACCAATTTAATCTTTAAACAATAAGTTGCATGTGGCATGCTTGAAGCATACTTCTTTTATTTCCTTGGAGTGGCATGCTTGAAGCATACATCTTGTCTTTTGAGGGAATGGCATGCTTGAAGCATACATCTTATCTTTTAGGGAAAGCATCCTGAAGCTCATAACTTGAGGCTTTTGCTTTTAACAACCCTTTTTTATTGATTCCCTTTTTTTTCATTTTTCTTTGATTATAAACATGCAAAAGTGATTAAAAGGTCTTATGAAAGAGTAAAGTTGAAACCACACTTGCTTCATAGCCCAAATTTGTCAAGAGGATTCAATATCAAGCCTAGAAGAGTGAGATATCACAGAGTATTTAGCTATAGGCAATCAGTCCAGGGAATTCCGCAATGTCATTTTTAGTTCAAGTGAGACAATTAGATTATCATATATTAGCTCAATTACATAACATATAAAGAAATATGATAAAGTGAGCTCATTAAGTGAAAGAACTTGGCAAGGAAACTCCCCCTCAAAACAAACCCATTGGATGAACAATCCCAAGTTCTCCCCGAATGAAAGCAAAACGAGAAGAAGACAAAGGTTTTGTAAAAATGTCTGCCAATTGATGTTCAATATCCACATGATGAAGCACAATGTTGCCTTTTTCAACATGATCTCTAAGAAAGTGAAATCTGATGTCAATATGTTTTGTTCTTGAATGTTGCACAGGGTTCTTAGCAATGCAAATTGCACTAGTGTTATCACACAGAAGAGGAACACTATCCAAAATAACCCCATAATCTTTAAGTGTAGCTACTATCCAAAGAATTTGAGAACAACAACTAGCAGCAGCCACATATTCAGATTCAGCTTGATTGTGCAAATGTAAGATTGCTTTCTAGATGACCATGCAATGAGAGAATTTCCCAAGAAGTGACATGAACCAGAAGTGCTTTTCCTATCAATTCTACATCCTCCAAAATCAGCATCGTAAAAGATCTCAAACTAATGCATGAGGAAGCAGAAAGCCAAATGCCAAAATCTTGAGTTCCATGAAGATACCTGAAAATCCTTTTGACACTTGTCGATGTGAAGCACGTGGGGAAGCTTGAAAACGAGCACACAAGCATACAAAGAAATTGTATATCCAGCCTTGATGCGTTGAGGTACAAAAGTGAACCTATCATGCTTCTATATTCCTTTTGATCAACCTGCTCACCATCTTCATCAGGTCAAGTGCGCAAGTGCTCTCCATGGGTGTCATGATCGGCTTGTCGCTTTCCATTCCAAAGCGATGTAGCAAGTCTTTCGTGTATTTGCTTTGATGTACAAAAGTACCATCCTTCGCTTGCTTGATTTGAAATCCCAAAAAGTATGTCAACTCACCCATCATACTCATCTCAAACTCCTTCCTCATTGTTTCAAAACTTCAGACACTAAAACATGAGATGAACCACCAAAGATAATATCATCAACATAAATCTGAGCGAATAGTTGATCATTGCCTTGCTTGAGTAAAAAGAGAGTTTTGTCAACCTTTCCCATTAAAAAGCCTTTTCAAGTAAAAAGGTTTTTAGCCTATCATACCATGCTCTAGGGGCTTGTTTCAAACCATACAAAGCTTTTGATAGTTTGAACACATGATTTGGAAACTTTGGATTTTCAAAACCAGGTGGTTGCTTGACATAAACCTCCTCATTTATGTAGCCATTAAGAAAAGCACTTTTCACATCCATTTGATACAATTTGAAACCTTTGGATGCAGCAAAAGCTAAAAGGATTCTAATGGCTTCAATTCTAGCAACAGAGCAAAGGTTTCATCAAAATCTAAGCCTTCAATTTGAGTGTAACCTTGAGCAACCAATCTAGCCTTGTTTCTAACAACAACACCATCCTCACTTTGTTTATTTTTGAAAACCCATCTAGTTCCAATAACATTAAAATCAGGAGGTGGTGAGACAAGTTTCCAAACTTTATTTCTTTCAAAATTCTCTAATTCTTCATGCATGGCATTGATCCAAGATTCGCGAGATAATGCATGAGATATATCTTTGGGTTCAAAAGAAGCAACTAAAGCAGAATGAGCATGAGTGTCGAATGAATAAACCTGGATCGAGTGACTCTCTCATTTAGGTCTCCAATCATTTGTTCAGATGGATGCATTTTTTGAATGTGCAAGGAGCATTGGCTTTTGAGACTTCTCCTTCTTCTTCATTTTCAGCATGTGCCGATGATGTTGTAGGTTGAGGATGCTTAGCTGTATGTGATGTACTAGTAGGTGCCAAGGGTGATACAATTGGTTGTGCATTAGGAGAAGTCAACACCTCATCCTCAACATCATCATTATCTTCAAAGATTTTCTCCCCCTGAATGTATGCGCCAGACTGCATCATTTGGACTAGTGCTTGGACTAGCCTCATCAAAAGTAACTTCACAGGTTTCTACAATTTTGTTAGTCTCCAAAACAAGTACACGATAGCCACGAGTATGAGCAGAATATCCAAGAAAAATGCCATCAGTTGATCTAGCTTCAAATTTACCAAGATTTCCAGATTTCAAGACAAAACATTTGCATCCAAAAACTCGAAAGTGAGAAACAGAAGGTCTATGTCCAAACCGAAGCTCATATGGAGTCTTACCCAATTTTGATCTCAAAAACACACGGTTTGAAACATAACAAGCAGTTGAAATCGCTTTAGCCCAAAAATTTCTAGGAGTGTGATGCTCATCTAGCATAGTTCTAGCCATTTCAACTAACGTTCTATTTTTCCTTTCAACTACACCATTTTGTTGAGGCACTCTAGGAGATGAAAATTGATGATCAATTCCTTTTTCAGCACAAAAGAGATCAAATGAAGCATTTTTGAATTCAGTTCCATTATCACTTCTAATAGCTTTGAGAGCTCTGGATGGTCAATGTAAAGCCTAAGAACAAGACTTCTAAAATGACTAAAAGCCTCATCCTTAGATGCCATAAAATACACCCAAGAGTATCTAGAAAAATCATCAACAATCACAAGCACATACCGTTTGCCTCCAAAGGATTGAACTCGAGATGGTCCAATCATATCAAGATGTAGAAGCTGTCTGTGTAGCGTTTGTCATCACCATGGTAAGAGGTGGATGTGAACCTGCAATCATCTTACCATGTCTACAAGAAGAACATACTAGATTGCTATCACCCTTAAGCTTAGGCAAGCCACGTATGAGATCTAAACCACTTATACGAGTAAGATGATCAAAACCAACATGACCAAGTCTACGATGCCAAAAGAATAAATCTTTAGAAACATTGGCAATTAGACACCTATGCTTAGAAGGAGGTGATGCATCAAAATCAGCTTTAAATACTCTTCCAAAACGAGAAATTTTGAACACAAGATCACCTGAAGCATCTAGCACTTTGCATTCATTTTTCTTAAAGCTTACTCAAGATCTTCATCAAGCATTTGTGAGACAGAAAGCAAGTTATATTTCAAATTTTCAACAAGAGCCACATCTTTGAACATAAACTTGTCACTTACCTTTATTGTACCTTTTGCCACAACAGAAGAGGAAGAAGCATCTCCAAAAGTAACACTTTCAGCACGAGATGCACGAGTGAGGGAGGAGAACCAATTCTTTTCACCGGACATGTGGCGTGAGCATCCGGAATCCACTAGCCATATGTTCTCCTTCCTCGCGTGAGAAGCCTACATAGCAACAAAACATGTCGAGGTCTCAAAGATCGGGTTAGGAATGAGATTTTGGGAATCCAAAGATCTTGAGACACACGACGCACAACAGTAGGCACAACACGATAATTTTTATGCACAAAATCAGATTTGCCTTTTCCCATGTTTCTAGGAACAGAAGGTGTTTTCATCACTCTAGGCGCATAAGGAGTAAAATGTGCTTTGCTGAAATTTGACCTAGCCTCAGTTCTTTCCTTCTTTTGTTGTTTGGCTAGTCTAAAGCAATAATCTACTAAGTGTCCATCTCTACCACAATGAGTGCAAGTGTACTTGACATGATGTTTAGCTTTAACAAGAAAGGCACATTTTGCTTTCATCATAGTAGAGGATAAAACCAAAGCAGATTGAAAAGCAATTTTCTTAGGCTCATTAGATAACTCAATTTTGCAAGGAGCCTGAACAACAGTGAGGTTTAGTTTTGTATGTGGCATAAGGATCAAAACCTAAACCTCTCTTGTTTGTGCTAACCTTGGATTGATCCAAAATCATGTTCAACTTTTTCTTGCCATTAGTGAATCGTTCCAAAGAGTTTTGCGGGTAATCAACTTTCTTAGCAAGAATTAAACAATTATTGCAGGAACATCTATTTTTCCTTTTTGCTTTGCGACAAGTTGAGCATGAGAGAATTTCATGTGAAAGCATATTATCAGTCAATTGAGAAAACCTAGAATTTGCATAGTTCAGTTTTAATTCAAGAGTTGAGCATTTAGAACATGAAGTTGAACTATGCAAATCATCGATGGAACAGCTAGCATGTACAACATGTTTCTCATTTTCTCATTTAGATGTAACAAAAGAGCATGTTCTTTTCTAAGCAAGGTGAGCTCATTGTAAATTAAGTCACATGATTTGCAAGTATCATCACTAGGAATCAAAGTCTTAAGTCTAGCAATTTCAGCATTCAATGATTCAATAATGAAATCATGTTTCTTAATTTTCTTATCACGTTTGTCAAGCAATTTTCCAAGACGAGCAACATCAATAGCTAATTCATCATAAGAGGGATCTACCTCATTGAAGTCGCTGTCGTGGTCGTCCTCGGTGAAGCTATCCTTGCTGCTTGCCATGAGACATAAACCCATCAAATCATGCTTGCTTGGAGTTGCATCATCTTCGCTGCTCTCCGAGTCCACATCGCTCAAATTGACTTGTTCAAGAGCGGAAAGAACTCGGTGAACCACCTTGCGGTTGATGAAGCTCTTCTTCTTCCTATCATTTGACGAGAACCTTTTCTTCTCATTCCTTCTGTCGTTGTCCTTCTCCTCCTTTGATGTTTTTCCTGCAAGCTTAGGACAATTTGTGCGAATATGGTTGAGGTCACCACACTCATAGCATCTTGGAGGACCACCTCTCTTTCTCATTCTCACATTCTGCAAAGCTTTGTTAAAGCGAGAAGAGAGTAGTGCCAGATCTTCTTCTGAAACTCTTCAAGTTGCTCATCTGTTAAAGAAGACATGGAAGACAAGGCAAAGCTAGAAGAAGAATTTGCATTTAACATGTTAGGGTTGGAGATCAAAGCAATTGATTTAATGTTACCCTTCCTGGCAAGAACATCCAACTCATGAGTTTTCAACTTAGAGTAAAGAACATCTAATGTGAGTGTGCTCATGGTAGTAGATTCTTGTATAGATGTTACTTTCATCTCCCACACTGACATGTCCAAAGCACTAAGCAATTGTCGAGCATTTTCAGCATCAGTGTAGCTAACTCCAACAGCACGAAGATTGCTAAGAATTTTATTGAAACGTGCAAAGAAGTCATCTACAGATTCACTAGGTTTCATCTCAAAACGCATGCATTCCTTTTTGTAAATATCTTGGTGAACCTCTTTGACAGTGTTGGAACCCTCATGGTAATCACAAAGAGATTTCCATACCTCATATGCGGATTGAAGATGAACCACACGATCAAAGTCGCTGTGTCCCAAGCCTTGGATGATCAAGTTGCGCGCCTTGCTATTTGCTTCAACATGTGTGCGATTGGTGTCGTTGACGTTGTCGTTTGCAGGGACTTGGTATGGCTTGTAGACCTTCTCCCAAATTGTGAAGCCTTGTGCTTGGATGAACGCCTCCATCTTGGCCTTCAAAAACTGAAAATCAACACCATCGAACACACAAGGTTTTGTCGAATAATGATCCATTAATCTAATCACCGGTTAAGATAGATTAGAAAAACCTTGCTCTGATACCACTTGTAGGATCGAAGTATACGAATATAGCAATCAGAGGGGGGGTGAATGATTGTGCGGAAGCTAAAACCAAATTCTTGATCTATTAAAAGTTCACCCCAAAACAGAACCAAATAATTGCCTCATTTTCGACAAAAACAGAATGACAGAGGTTCAGTAAAACGCAACTTCCTGGAGATCCAACCGTCGGAACGATCTGAAATTTGGACACAAGAAACTAGATTCCAATACGAATCAAACCCAAAAAGAATCAGCTCGATCGGACTTATGGATCAAAAGTTATGAGCTTCGCAAGCTTGCTGATCCAGAACTTGACGAGAATCAATCTAATCAAAACTTCAAGACGAAACAAGATCTTCAAAAGATTAATCAACTAGACTTTGAGAAACTCTAAAACAATACCCTAGAACGGTTTTTGATGGATCAAATCAAGATGAAACTCAACGATCAAAAACCAATCTAGAATTAGAACAAGCATGCAAACAAGAACCAAAACAGAAAACACTATAGCGACGTGGTTACTGTAGCACGCAAAAATCTTGGAAGAATTGATCTTTATTTCTTTTGTCTAAAATACTCTCATCAAAAGAGTACAAACCCTAAAACCAAGCTCAAGGCTTGATGCGCTCAGCTCTACTTGATTGGATGCCCTTCAACAGGAGACACCCCTCCTATTTAAAGGAGCAAAACACAAGGAGTTCTGAATACAATTCCTAATCTAGAAGGAGTCCGTATTCAACACAACTCCTCTTGGCCCAACCTGGCCGAATACAACTCTTGCACGCGTATGGCAACCCTACCATACTCACGTGACTAACACTTTGCACGCGTATGGCCACCTGCCATACTCACGTGACTAACACTTTGCACGCGAATGACCTCCTGCCATTCTCACGTGACTAACCATTCTTCATGTGCACCATTCTCTTAGCCCGAGCGTCCCGCATGACATCCTTGACCACCAAGACCTCGCCTCCTCCTGAACCTAGTCCCGAACCTCAGCTCCTCCATGAACCTAGTTCCGGTCCGTCATCGACCACGTTCGTCTTCGAGCAATACCTGCACATGAACAAACCACAAAACAATTCCGAGCACAAGTCCACGACTTGACTCACATTAATCCATGCAACTACTCACACGAGCATTGCATAAAATCCACTTCAAAATAAGCATCATGAAATTCTCACAAATTTCATAATCTCAAAATCAAAATCAAAATTCAATCTCAAAATCACTCAAAAACCCATTCACGACGGACCAAAAAATTTGGTCCGGCGTACATGTAAAACTTACTGTTTTTCAATAACTTGGTTTGGCACAACAACCTTCAAAAACACATTTACGACAGACCAAAAAAGTTGGTGCATGGTACATGGGAAAACGAGGTTGTCAAAAGCATGTTTAAAAAGGACCAAAAAAGTTGGTATGTCGTACATGGGAGAATGAAGTTGTCAAAAGCAAGTTTACAAACGACCAAGAAAGTTGGTCTCATTGTACATGGGAGAATGAGGTTGTCAAAAGCATGTTTACAAAGGACCAAAAAAGTTGGTCCGTTGTACATGGGAGAATGAGGTTGTCAAAAGCATGTTTACAAAGGACCAAGAAAGTTGGTCTGTTGTACATGGGAGAATGAGGTTGTCAAAAGCATGTTTACAAAGGACCAAAAAAGTTGGTCCGTTGTACATGGGAGAATGAGGTTGTCAAAAGCATGTTTACAAAGGACCAAAAAAGTTGGTCCGTTGTACATGGGAAACTTACTGTTTTCTTTAAGTTTGGTCCGGCGCCAAAGCGAAACTTACTGTTTCTTGTCAAATTGTCACAACACATGAACAAGCACATTTTTGCAAATTCAATTCTAAGCCAATTTTTTAGCATATGATTTCACAATCACAATCATACTCAACGAAATAATAAAGTACCCTTAATAGTTAACCAAACGGGTTGCTCGACCTTAGGGTCAAGTTACAAATATACGCCACGCAGGGCGAAACTATTTAAAGAGAAATAACGGCAGCGGAAAAATAAGATAACTTCGTGGCGCCATCTAGTATACCACAGGCAACTGACTGGACTCGCTCCCTAGTTAGACGGTTCCTTTGGGAGCTCCTCCTCCAAAGCTGGTGTAGACTCCTCTTCAACTGGTGTTGTATTGTTGCAAGGGTGAGTACTTGGTACTCAGCAAGTCATGCACAGAATGCAACTAATATACTACATGCATGGCTTAGTACAAAGGAATAGCTCAGGGTATATTTGCAGTAAAACAGCATTCGACAAGTAACATAAGTAGTTTCGAAAGCAGTAGAAACAAGTATAAGATCAATATCTTTTTCAGAAGTTTAATAAACATCTTTCCCAATCCTATTCCACATTTCCATCAACGTCATTATTAAACCAGACCAAACCTTCCAAGTTCAAGTTATTTTCAAGAAAGTCTAACCCTTGACTGTAATTCCCGAGCGATGTCCAATACTGCGGACATGGCTATTCGAATAGATTTTACACTCTGCAGAGGTTATTCACTTTACCCACAAGATACAGTCAAACACCACAAAGGCGAGTGTCCGTAACAAAGTCTTTCGAAAACTTCTAACAGCACAAGTGGTCCTCTCCGGTGTTGCACGCTAACCCTTCCCTTAGCGAAGGCAAAGTTTAGGCCAAACCACCGTTAGATGGGTACCTGGTCGCAGCCCTGGTACGCTCCCCCGTACAACTACACAAAAGGTATAGTTGACACCCCGAGGTCCCACAGGTACGTTATTAGCAACTTAATCAACTAGGTCCGTCCCATTACGGACATGTGGTTGCACGTTTGACTCAGTTCAAAGGCTTGCAAGGTTAAGTCCTTAGGGTGACCAGGGCAAGACTACCCGAAGAACCAAAACAACGTTCCCGGTGCCACAACTGGCCCACCCGATCAATCTTGCCACATGCCCCGGTCAAAATCTATTTATCAAACCCCCAGTTGATTACCATGCACCACGTGCCATCAACAATCATAACACATGATACTTCTTCCAAAAACAGGTGCAGTATCTCATTAAGTCAATATTAGCATTTGATTGTCCAAAGCATTTCACGTGGCAAGGCTAAGCATACTACATCGGTCTAACTACCCATGTTGGCAATGTAGTAATGTCCAACTAATTACTCACAACTAGGGTGACAAGGGGTCATGGCACATATTCAATTAACCAAGGTGTCATACAGCAATTTGGCATTTATCTATTTCCCCGGAATTAAATAAAGTATTTTCTAATTAAACTAGCATGCAATAGCTTCAACCAAATTAATTTGAAATTGGGATCAACATGGTCAAAGCACAACTTGCATTCAAAGAGTACTTGGTCTTGGTCTTGAGCTAACTCCTGGGTCAACACTTCACCTTCGAAGCCTTTGGGCACTTCAACGGCTACTCGTAAAGCGTGCAAATAGCAATAAATAAATAAACAGTAGACCAAAATTATCCAAACATCCAAATAAGGTTCATAAACAGAGAGAGCATAATTTGATGAATTTTTAGAAACTGGAATCGTCAAATTCGGAGTTAAAATGCAAAAGTTATAACCGTTTAAAGTTTAAAGAAAACATTAATTAGATAAAAACAGAGAAATATTCATAAAGACAAATTAATTAAAATTCATATTTGACTAGGTCTCATTTTTATGAAAATTTAGAAATTTGAATCACTCAAATTGGAGTTGAAACGCAAAAGTTATAAGCGTTTGAAGTTTGAAACCAATTTTTAAATCAATATTTTGAATTAATAAATCATTTTCTTTTTTCGGAAATTGAATTATTGCGCCAGCAGTGACACGTGGACCAATCGGGAGCCGCCACGTCGCCTCGGGTCCATGGACCCGGCGCACGGCGCGGCTCGGTCCACCGTGGACCTGGCGCACGGCTCACATGTCTCACTAACAGGTGGGCATACTGTCGGCCGGCAGGACTCACGCCCGGTAGCGCGCGCGGACAGGCCCCAGCGACACGCGGGCCCAGCGTGTCGAGACAAGCACCCACGCTGCGCCGATCGCGACGGCCGCCTCCCCGCCACGTGGCTAGATCTCGGCCGTTGATTTGAAAATCAACGGCCCAGATTGGATCTGGGTTCACGCGTAGGAAAACTACTCGGCTGATTTGGACCGTTCGATCTTGATCGAACGGTCAAGATCCAATCTAACATTTACAACGCGGCTAACCCTAACCGTTCGATCTAGATCTAACGGCTGAGATCTATCCTAGCTCGGTGCGGTTTAGGCTACGTGGCACAATCTAAACCGTTTGATCTAGATCCAACGGTTGGAAATAGATCTGGGGATTTCAGCGTGGAAACTCACCGAGGGTGACGTGGCGCAATCTGGGCCCTTGGATCTGGATCGGACGGTGGAGGGAGCTCGATCGACGGCGACGGCGCGCGGCGGAGCAAGGTCACCGGAGACGGGGACGGCGACACGCCCGACGGCGTTGCGGGGCCTCTCCGGCGAAGTGAGTGGTACTCACCGACGCGGCTTGACCTCGCGGTTTCGGATCTGGGCTCAACGGCGGCGGCATCAACGAATAACCGCGGCGGAGCGCTAAACCAACTACGGCGAGCGATTGCGGCGCAACCACAGCGGCTTGAGCTCGGCGGGCTAGGGCTACGGGTGCGCACGGAAGTCGGCAACACGATAGCGGCGGCGGCGAATTAAATAGGGCCCTCGGCGTCCGTGAAAATCGCGGAAACCGAGGCCCACCCAGCTGCGGCGGCGGAATCCGAGTTGGATTCGGATTGGGTGACGTGGCTCAACGCGAGCCGTTGGATCAAGATCCAACGGTGCGGGGGTTTGGGCACGGGTCCGGCTCGGGCGACCTGGCTGGCTCGGTCGGGCTCGGGTTCGGGTGACGTGGCTCAATCGTGGCCGTTGGATTTCGATCCAACGGTCACGCGCGTTTGGGTTTGGCGACTGGGTTTGACCGGAACGGCTAGCTCGGGTCGGACTCGAGTCTGACTCGGACTCAGGTCCGGTCGGATGAACAGTACAAACCAACTCGCATTTTCCAGCGATTAAATATTCGAAATAATTATCAGAATTTCATTTAATTCATTTAAAATAGCAAAATACTCAGAAAAATTCCAGAAAAAATCCAGAAAATATTTTGGAACATTTTGGACTCAAATAAAATATTTCCATCAAAATTTTATTTGCAATGTTAAGTTCTTTAATTATTTCAAAAGGGAATAAATTCAAATAAATTCCAAATAAATTCCAGAAAATTCCAAAAATTCACAAAAATGCCAAACCACATTTGAATTTAAGAAAAGCAAAATTTTGTGGTGTTACAGTTAGTTTAAACGATGTCTTATTGTATGGAGTACTTGGTTTCTTTTATAGTTGACTTCTGTTGTATGTCATTGTCCGCCTTTATCTATGTTTCACTCCTATCATTGCCGGCCTTCGTGCCTTGGTTGTTGCTGTGGGTTGTGGTCGTGGGGTTTTGTCTTTGTGCCGGGGTGTTGGTTTGTTTTTGGTTGGTTTTGCTTCCGCGCGTGTCTGGTTGTGGGCTCTTCGAGTTCGCTGCCCCCTTTATGCAAATTGATGCGATACAAGGTTGTAAACCGGTATGCGGGGATCCTAGGTGTGTTTCAGGTCGCATACCAGGGGAATACCGGGATTGTTGTCGAGTTATTCGAAGGGTCTCACCGTTGTCTCGGTTTTGCTTGGGCGCTAACACCGCGAGCACCCTTGGTGGTCCGCTGTTAGCCTCCAAATCCGATTAGGACAACTAAACCTTCTGATAACCCGAGGACGGTTTGGGCGGCTCCCTGTCAGTATCAGAGAGGGATTCAGGTCCGTGGTGTATGAATTTAGTGAATTGTCATAGGTTCAACTAAAATTTTGATGTGGGATAACCTAGAAACATGGCTTAGGTTGTACTTAAAATTTTATCATAGGATAGCAACATTAAAACTTGTGTAAGTGGAATAACTAATTTAAAATTTGACACACATGGATGCACAGTAGGAAAGGGTATGGGTATCGTTGCTTTCCGCTTAAATATTGTATCTAAGCTTTGATGTTGAATGCTACTTTTGATGATGTATAATGCTATATTTATGATAGATTTGATTGAGTTGCTATATGTGTGATAAAGTGGGGTTGTGATGCCGAAGGGTTTTGGTCACCTCTTTTTGTTCATAGTAAGGGTGTGATTTGACGGTGTGGCCGGTTAACGCCATCACCGAAGAATTATTAACCCCCGTAGGAGAAGAGTGCTTACCCTTTCTGTCGTAGATCGGGTAGTTGGCTAGAGTCAAATAAAAGAGATTGGTGGTGGATTCCTTCGGATGTTCTTTACCGTTCTAATGGTCGGTCTTTGGTGGTTTTGTTGGTTTTAGTTGATTGAAACCAAAAGAAAAGTGTTTGGTATTGGATTTTCGCGGATTGTTCCATATGCGGTGTGTGGTTTTGTCTTCCTTGGTTGAAGACGAAGAAGAAAAGTCTAGTGTTGCGTTTCTTTTGGTCGCCTTTCTAGCTTTGATGCCTAGTTGTTGATTGCTTTACGGGGAAAAGCACTCAATTTAATCCTGTGTTTGTCTTTCTCCGAGGTCAAAAGAGTTATTGTGGTGTTATGCCAGACCTGGTTGTCTGGGTTGAAGTTCTATGGCTTTGTAGGAGTAAGTGGTGTTTGATTTCGTCATTTTATTGGTTTGAGAAATCATCTTTGAAAACCCTTCTTGTTTCGTGAAAGTTTGGGGTTTAGTGTTAAGGCTTTACTTGAAAAGGATTACTTGATCGCTTGGTTCCCTGTTGAGAAAAATTGTCTTTCAACCATTTTCCTCTATGGGAGTCTTTGAGATTGAAAAGTGTTTTAGAGAATTTTATTTTGCATGACCAAGATTGAGTTTGTCCGATTGCAACTTTGAGAGTCAAGTTTCTTTGTGAATTTTGGTTGTGTTAAAAAGAAAATGTTGCAAATAAAGTAAGTAGTCATTTGACTGAAATTAGTTGTCAAAAGTGAAAATTGTTGTTTAGCATATTATGAAGTATGTAACAATGTGGTTTATGGAAATGATGTACTCCTAAGTTAAGTTGCGAGTTGAATCAATGTAATTTTTATCTTTAACTTAAGATTAAATGAACTTCCAGTGCCGTAGATTTATTTCTATAGTGAGTAATGATCAAATGTGTTAATGAACATGCTTAGAGTTTGTTGCTTTATTTTGAAGTGAGGTAGTACGCCCCATGTAATAAATGTGTAGCTGAACATTGTTAATGTTTAAAACTTTAAACTACTGATATTATTAAGGAAACCTTGTTGGTTGTTTAAAGACGTTTTAATTTAATATGTTAGTAGAGAAATTTAATCATGTCGGTTTGTGACCTTAATTTGGAAGATGATTAGAGTCGTTATTTATGTGTTGCAAACTATTAGTATATTTGGAAGTATGCAGTGGTGTTCCTATAATGCTAGTATCGATGTCAATTGGGAAGATATAGGTTTTGTTGTTACTTTAAGAGCATCATGATGGTCTAACTTATTACATTTTAATAGTTGGAGTATGTTGAGTAGCGGCAACTTGTTATAACCTATGTATGGGGTAGCTTAAAGCAATGTTGTTGTTGTTGTATGATTATGTCGTTTATTGATAATGATGACTTAGAAGTGGTGTTAATTGTTTAGATTAATTGTTGAAAAACCATCATTAAAATGAAGGACATTGTAACATGTTGTGATGGAGTGAACCTTGGATAATTGATATGATGTAGGACTCTATCCTTAATGAGTGTATATCTTAGACACCTACTTATGAATTTTGTTTTGTGGAGATAACACTTATGTGTTGTAGTCATTTGATTAATTAAAAAAGTTTCGATTGTTGAGATGTTGACGTGTAGGTGGTATAAAATGGATATGTTAATCATGCCAAGGTATTTGTTGAAGTACTTGTTTCAAATTTAGAATATGATGTTATATGATATGTTGGTCTGTGGGGATCAAGTTGACGTAGTCTTGGATGGATGTCTCATGATAAGCATCATAAATCTTATTTATAAGTTTTGGGAAAGGTAATTACAGAAAGAATTTGTTATGAGGTTTTTGTTAAGTCCTGTTGGGGCTTCTCAACGCGTAAGTAGTGAATATTGAAAATCTTTAATAGAAAGCATAGTGGAGCACTAGAGGTGGTTGTATCTATGTTGAGCTTGTGTTTAAAACCTTTGGACTGGTTTGGTTGTTGGCTAATTTGTTTAGCTTGTGCTATGAGTATGGATTTACTTCCAAAAGTCTTTGAGTGGATCGCGCTCCTTCGCGTTTACACTATCTTTGGAGTAAATTTTAAAGGAAGCAGAAGGACATAGTAGGTTGTGTTGGAGATTCTTGAGATTCAATTTGTGACTCCATTTGGCTAGAGTTGGGGTTATTTGGAAAATGTGTGTGGTGTTTGCAAATGCTTCACCAGGTGGATTTTATGAATGTTTCATAGTGATTTTGTTAGTGAAGTGTTCCCTTTTGGAAATAAATTTCCCTTTCTCTTTGAGAAAATTTGTGGCGCTTGTGCGTGTAGATGTTTGACATTAGAATTGATGTTCTCTTTCAAAATGTTGATTTTTGTTGAAAAGCGAAGTTTTACAGATTTGGCTTTCAATTGATGGTGGGTTATGATATGAAGTGGTGTTTCCCTGTTAACGGTGCTGCCGTCATAGTTTATATGAATTATTGCAACCATCGATGTTATTCATGTTTTAATCACGTGATACCGAGTAAGAAGTCTTTTAGTGAATGACTATTCAGTATTGTTGTCTCATGATGAATGAATGGTGAAAAGGAAATATTACATCATTCATGTATAATTAATCATAAAGGAGTTGATGAGCCAGGTCGGTGAGAAAGTCATATATGGATATACGACTAATCCGAAGTGCTCTTGAAAAGTTTGCATTCATGTCATGAATCGAGATTTCCATTGCTTTCTAGCATGAAAAGAAAGAATGAATAATTTCTGGTAGTTTGGCTGTGGTGTAAGAGATTGAGTTTCCTTTACATTTTGGCTTAGGAAAATATAATTAGTGCTCTTTGGATGATGTTGAATTCTTTCCAAAGTGGTTGTTAGCGCATTGGATTCAAATTAATGCATGTGGATCAATTGGGTTCAAGGGAATTGTACTTCTTTGCATTGCTAGATGGGGATGAGAATAAGAAGGTTCATGTTTTATGGTTGAGTATGCTAAGGATGTATACTCTTGGGCTTGGTTGGTTGCGTGAAAAGATTGTGAGGGCGACACCCTCTTGGGAAAAGCTCCAATTGTGGTTTGGTAAGGTTCTACAGTCCTAGCTTAGGCTAGGTGCTGGACATTAGTGGTATAAGGGTGGATTATGATGGAGGTTGTTGATGTCGTGGTTCAAATTTTGTTGAGAGTATCGTTTGGTGGTGGTAAATGATATAGAAATTGTGATATAAAATGTTCTGTCATGAACATTGTCTTGGCTAGTTGTCTCTGGGTGTGAGGTATGCTTGGGAGAAGATAGAATGAAAATATAATGTAGTTTGCGATTGGAAAGGAATATTTTGCCACAAATGAGCAAATTCTTTCGAGGGCATTAGCTGATTGCGGTTTTTCTGTGAAAAAGATCAAATAATTGGAAAAGATGGGATTATGTGTAATTAATTCTTTGGGGGTTCAAGTTTGGAACCTTAGCTGACCGTTCAAATACTAATGGTGAAAATGGTTAAATGCTTGTTAAATGGAGATTAGAGCTCTGTTGAGTTTAGAAGTTAATACCCTCTTCTGTTGAGAAGAATAATCGAGAAAAAAAAGGTATAGTGTGTATTAGTGCTAAAGGAAAGTCTAGTCTGAGTATGTCAGACTGATTCATAAGATAGTGGTATGGTATGTTAGATTTGGATGTGTGGCATATCCATTATTATAATTGAGTCCTTAAGTGAAGGTATTGAGGTTGAATGCTGACAAAAGTCGTGTGAGATTCCTGGTTTGGGAAATTCTTTGGAATCCGGATTGCTAGGGAATATTGTCCCTTGCAAATTTTAGTAGAAATTGAAGTGAGTGAGGAATCGTGAGAGGTTGCATTTAGTTGAGCTAAGTCAAGTCACTCTTGTCAATAGTTGGATTTGTAGAGTTGGTTTATCGTTGCTTCTGTTTGAGTCTTTGCGTGGGTGTTTTGAGTTTGCAAAGAAGTTGAGTACATTGTGGACTTTGTTTGCGTAGTGGCATGTCTTGGATTCGAGGTCGAATCCTGTTAAGGGGGAGAGAATGTGACATTATGGAATGTGACAATATAGAATATGGCTTTCGGCACAACTTTATAGCGTGTTTTAGGGCCGTTTCGGGTGTTTGGGCCTTTCCGGGGGGTTTCGGGCCTTAGGGGTTGAGTTGGACCTTCGGTAGAAGGGTTTCGGCCCAAGGGGGGAGCTTTTGGGTAGCCAAACCTAGCCTCCACCCCTTGGTGCGCCCCCCTCCCCCTCCACTCCCTAGCCGCCACCCCCAAACCCCCCATGCGCCTCCCCCTTCCCCTCCCTAACCCTAGCCGCCCCTAGCCCCTCCCATTGCACCTCCACCTCTCCTCCTTCCCTAGCCAGCCCTAGAGCCTCTCCCACTGCGCGATCTCGCTGTCCGGGAACTCTCCGTCCAAGAGGATTCGACGTTCCCGGCGATTGGAGGAGAGATCAGGTCGCGAGGAGGAGACGTTCGTCGACCGGGAGATCCGTCAAGAAGAGGTAAGGTTTTGAGGTCTTGTTCGGGGTGCTCTAGGTGCTGTTAGATGGTGAATTCCATGGTTAATTTTGATGCATAGGTGCTGTTCCTAGATGGGATTAGTGCAATTGCAAATCCGTCTATTGTTTTGATCTCGGGCAGATTGGGAGCTCGTGCTTAGAGCTCAGTTTTGGCAATTTTAGATGCATTTTCTGGTTAGCCAGCTATTTAGAAATTTGTATATAATTTCAATACCTTTCGGTGGACACCAAGAACGCGAAATTCCGATCAGCCGTTTGAAAGTTATGGATGTTTTACCGAACGTGTTCAAACTGTGACGTGATTGGGACAGATCGGGTTACTCTGTAGAATAGGCAATTTTAGAGGCCGAATCAGTTTTTCCCAATACTTAGAAAAATCTAGGAAATTTCCTAAGCTATGAGAAAATGTACTCGTTTACTTAATTTGGAGTCCTAAAACTCAAGTTATGCTAGTTGGAAGCCCGCTGTCCCGTAGGGACAGATTCTCTGATTTCGGGTTTTAGGGGTTGATTGCGAAGTCGGGGTAGGGGATCGTTCTTGTACTATATTGAGGGCACGTTTTGAGTGTGTGGTACCTATGTGTAGGTGGTGTGACCCCGGGAGTGCCCTCATCCTCTCGCTAATCCGTCGCCCGCGGTTGAAGGCAAGTGTATTGTAGTGGTTGTGGTTTAGGGAGCCGTAATGTTTGGATATGAGATGGTTTACACATGTTTTTATGATATGATGCCATGATTGACTCTTCTTGAGATATGATGAAAATGGTTTACTATGAGTCTATGCAATGATTTGTTGAGTTTACTATGAGTCGGCCAAACACCCTTTTTCCTGGTCTATGGCGCAGAGGCGGTTCTGCCGACCGAACTAGGATTCGAATCCACGAGGGTTCAGAACTACAACGAAGCCGAGTCCGAGGGAAGCCGAATGGTGGAGCTTGATCAACTCGAGGAGGCTCAGAACGTTGCAGCCATCCAGTCGGCTAAGTACCTCCAGGGACTTCGGCGTTACCATTCTCGCAATGTCAGAAGTAGAACCTTTTCAGAAGGAGATCTGGTCCTGAGGAGGAACCAGAAAAGCGAGCACAAGCTCTCTCCAATTTGGGAAGGTCCGTACATTGTGGAGAAGACGGTCCGGCCGGGTGCTTATCGACTTAGACGTGAAGATGGCGAGATTTTGGCGAATACTTGGAACGCCGAACAGCTCCGTCGCTTCTACGCATAAGTTATGTACCCGACTCTCACATACTGAATAAAATGGTGATCCATTTTATTTTCTGAAGCTCTACTGTGTAATGCTAGTCCCGAGTGGTTATTACCCGACTGGTGTAGCACCTAACCCTGGTCGCGCCGGTACAAAACGCACGGAAATAAAAACCGCGATGAGCACAAAACTCCAGCGGTTTATACCAGCGCGCATAACGGAAAGGGTAGAGCCTGAAAGCACTAACCACTCGGGGACTACAATTCGCAGCGCCAGAATTTAACCGAGATTCGCCTAATCGTGAGTTTCTAGCTGTCAAAAGCTCGAGCCCGAACGCCTCGTTGCTGGCGCTGGAGCAACTGACTAGAACGGTTGATCAGGCGGAACCCTAAACTCGGAATAAATATGACGGCATAGATTGGGCAAGATTTCACATTTTGTTCCTTAGTATTAGTAATTTACATTACTGACTTTCTTTTTCATTTTCTCGCTCTAAAAAAAAAGAAAAAAAGGGGGCGGGGCGGCTCCTGCCAATCCTATTCTTCTTTGGTGCTCTCTGCTGCTTACGCATTGGGAGGCCCGGGGGAGGGGTCGTCGAGGTCAGACGCGACGCGCGCGATGCAGCGCCGCCAGGACCTCGTCCTCAACCACCCAAAGGGGTGGTATAAGGCGGACGAGAGTCCTGATGGCTAGGTCGTCGCGGCGCTCGCGCCCGATCATCTCCGTGATGATCTCGGCCACCTCGTGGAGCCCCGGAGCCACCTCCAGCAAGGCGGCCACTGCGGCGGCGTCGCTGGCGGCTCCTTCCTCCTCCTCCGCCTCTAGAGTGGCGAAGTCGAGCTCCTCCCAAAACTCCGCCTCCTCCCAGCTGTGGAGCAGCCCAAAGAATCGCTGGCGGAAGAATGCCGCGTAGGGGCCAATGAATCTTCTCATGTTAGCCATGGAGGAAGGCTGGGAGGGAAGAAAGAGGAAGAAGAGGAAGAAGAAAGGGACGATCGCTCAAGGGCGGTGACGTCCCATTTATAAACTGTACATGGCTCCGGAATCGAGGCGACGCCATTCAAAAACGTAAAAGACGAAGCGACGCCGCAAGACTGACAATTTGTTCGGAGTGCCAAAGAAGATCAGCACATTGAACAAATTTAAGAGACGTTTCGCCAGACACCTGTCACGAGCAGTTCAAGCTCATTCGGCCTTCCCGCTTACTTCGCTCAATTAAGCGAAAAGTCCGGGGGCTGTGAGCTAGGAAGCGACGACGCAAGCCTGGGGGGCTAAACCACTCAGCCAGGTGGCCACAACGTAAGTCCCGACGCTCGAGAGCTGCACGCCACCTCTCGGAAGCGTGTCTGGGGCAAGAAGGCCACGGGCCAAGACCCCGCGCTTGGGAGCCATACCGGTCAGTGAAAGCCACCCAAAGGCGCAACGGGGCCAAAAGGCCGTGGGCCTATATTCTAGCAACTCAGACAAAGGGGAAAGAGTGAAAGAGGTCTGGAGCCCACTTAGCAGAGGACAATACAGACAAATTATATTCAAGTGAGAAAACACAATATTTCAAACAAAGAGGGGAGGGCCAGCACTCGGCATTAAGGTTCACATCGAAGTCGTAATTCAAGATTCTCTAACAAGGCTTGCGATGTACCGAGACCTCTTCGAGGAGCGTTGGCTTTGTCTTCATCACAGGCAAAACCTTCATTCACAGCTTCAAGGTCAACTCTCGGATAATGAGACTTGACCACTGCTAATGCCTGGTTCGCACTCATGGTCGCGGACTCCTTGGCATAAGCTCTGATCCTATCGGCTCCTCCAGAGAAGCGGAACAGCGTCGTCCCCCCTGGCCCGCTCAACTCCTTCAATACGCAGAAGGTGCAGAATCGGCTCGCAGCGACGCTAGAGCTCGGGCCTGCCCGTTCGGCGGCCATCTTCTCCTTGCATTCTGCAACAAAGCCGAACTGCCATCAAAAACACACCCGACGCCAAGTACGTTCAATCCAAGTCAAAGAAATTTACCCTTCAGCTCCCGCTGCATCCTCTCCAAACCGACTCGAGCTTCGAGGCTAAAACTCTCTGAAGCCTCCAGTCAGGCTCTCAGCTCAGCAATGGTCGAATCGCGCTCTGAAACACAAGAGCATCATCATCCTTTCCAACTGTCCAAAAAGATGTCCAAACCGAGTCCAGGGGAGGATCTCACCTTCGAGCACATACTCAAGCTTCGCCTTCTCCTCCCGGATCGCCATACATTGGTCCTCAAGCCCGTGGACCTCCTTCCATCTGTCGCTGCTGATCTCGCTGAGCTTGTCCTGATACTTCTGGTTCTCCTTGAGCTTCGGGAGCACCTTCCGAAAAAATTGCGACCGCTGCTCCGAGCGCTCCCCCATGTCCTAGGTAATAGGGCAGAATCTCAGGCAGAAGCCAGCAGGCAACAGACCTGACGGTGAGCTCATAAAGCTCCGTCCGAGCCGCTTTCTCCATCTCATCGTCCTCTTCCATCCCGTTCCAGTCGGAACCCCCCTCCCACCATATGGTCCGATTCGGGGGCTTCGGCAGAGGACCGAGCGGCGGTGGCTCTCCAGGCACCTCCTCCACTTCGGGAGACGGTGCCGGGTCAATCTCGTCGGCGGACGGACCACCTGATGGTTCAACGGTCGGGCCGCCGGCACTAGGTGGCGACGCCCTGGCAGTCGACGGCGAGGGTGACCTGGCCGACACGGGGGGGGCTCCCCTTGGAGAAGCCTGTGCTTGGGGCTCCTTTTCAGGAGACCCCTCCACTGGGACATCCATAGTAGGAGTCCTGAATCGGCAAAAAGGGAAAACACCTCAGCACAGGCAATAACAAAAAGACAAGGATCGCCCAAAAGAATACCTCCTGGATTTCTTGAATTTCATCCCAGGTCTCATCCGAGACCCAGCACCACTCGGAGGGGAGCCAGACCTAGCACCAGCAGCCGGGGCTACCCCTGGGACAGAAGGCTGTGGCTCTATGCTTCGTGATCCGGGTACGCCGGAGGTCGAAGGCCCGGCTGACGAAAGGCCAGCAGCTTCCTCCGCTGATTCCCGGCGCAGCTCATCGGCCGAGGTGTCAGCCGCTCGCTTGGCCTGAGCATTCCTCAGCCGAGAGAGGCCGACGACCGGAGCGTCAGAGAAGAAGGACGCGCGTTCCTGAAAAAGGAACGATCGCACCCTATTTGAATCACACATCAGGCAAAAAATCATGGGACAGTTTTTCGAGAGAGTGGTGCACTCACGGGAGGGGGAGGCCTCACCGCCGAAAATTTGTGAGGGTAGCCCCTGTTGGTGATCACAGTGCCAGGCACGAAGAGGTCAACTACCCGCGCCGCCAATGCATCCTTCGACAAGGACGTGTCCGTCTCCCGAGTGGGATCCTGAGACCCGCCGTACTGGAACCCCAAATGGATTCTCTCCTTTAAGGGCTGCACCCGGCGCTTCACAAAGCTGATCGCGATCCCGGGGCCCGTCAGCCCTCGGTTCTTCAGATCGTTAATCCATGCCAGAAGCTCGGAGACTGGTCCAAACCGCCGCCATCCGGGGCGTCGCTCCAGCATCGGGAAGCTTTAGGGGCGCGGCCAGCGAAAGGGGCGAGAAAAGGGTCAACATTGGCACAATAGAATCACTCCCGCCTCCAACCTTTGAGGGAGGTCTTGAGGGGGATGACGAAATACTGTTTATTCCAGCCCTCTCGCAGCTGGAGCCCGACGCCCCCAATGACGCTGGGAGCGGCCCGGTTCGGATGAGGCTTGAGCAAGAAGAGGGAGCGGAACAAGTCAAAATGAGGACGTATCCCAAGATACGCCTCGCAAAGCTGAACGAAGATAGTAATGTGAAGAATGGAGTTGGGGTTCAAATTGATCAGCTCGATTTCGTAAAAATGGAGGAGCCCCCGGAAGAAGGCGCTTCCAGGAACGCTAAATCCTTGCCAGAAGAAGGACTCGAACACCACAATCTCGTTTTCTAGAGGTGTGGGGTAAGGGTCACCTGCGGCGGGACGGGCGGAGATCAACTCCAGTGGAGGAAGGACGCCGGCAGCGACCAGCTCCTCCAAGCGGGACGTCGTGGTGATGGAGGTCTCCCACCCCGCGGTCGCAGGGTCGGTGTTACCCTCCGACGCTGATGAGGATCCTGAAGAAGAAGACATCTCGGTGAAGGAGACCTGGTGGGAGGAACCGCCGAGGGTCTTGGGCGCGAAACTAGAAACCCTAGGTCGCCTAAATCGCCAAAAGAGACTTAAAGATTTCTCAACTGTCGTGGGGGAAGGGCAAAGGTATCTTCGCCTAGCAAGTTTTCCCTCATTTATAAGGAATAAGCCTTAATTTTCGCCTTACGGCGGGGAAAGCAAGGGCCTCCGCGCTCGATTCTGGGCCAGATCTAGGGCACGCCCCATGTCGGGCCAAAAGCTGAGTTGCGCAAAACGCAACCAGGTGTCAAGTCTGGTTCGAAGTTTGGGATAAAGTGCGCCCCATGATGGGCCTGAACGCCGGCCGCCACGGAAGCTTGGGGCCGGGCACTTTCCGAACATCCTCAAGCGGTATGCCCCATAATTTGGGGTCAATTGCTGTTCACTGCTTCTTAGCGTGATTGGGTACCGTGGGAGGATTTTCACTAAACCGGTCTTGAGAATGCGCCCCATGAGGGTCTAAAGCAGTGCGCCGTAAGCGGGCACAGGCATTACTCTGAATGACCAAGGTATGCCCCATGAGGGTCGGTTGGGCCTCACAAGCCAATCGCCGCGCATCGTAAACGGGTGCGGGTACCGCTCGGCCCCGAGCCAAAAAGACTACGGTATGCCCCACGAGGGCCAGCTGAGCGACAAGCCGGTTGCCGCACACCTTCAACGGGCGCGGGTACCACTCGGCCACGAGCCAAAAGACTACGGTATGCCCCACGAGGGCCAGCTGAGCGACAAGCTGGTTGCCACGCACCGTGAACGGGCGCGGGTACCACTCGGCCACGAGCCAAAAGACTACGGTATGCCCCACGAGGGCCACCGAGCGACAGCCGGTTGTCGCACCATGAACGGGCGCGGGTACCACTCGACCACGAGCCAAAAGACTACTGACGCCCCACGAGGGCCACCGAGCGACAAGCGGTTGCCGCAAGCCGTGAACGGGCGCGGGTACCACTCGGCCCCGAGCCAAAGGACTACGGTACGCCCCACGAGGGCCAGCAGAGCGACAAGCCGGTTGCCGCGCACCGTGAACGGGCGCGGGTACCACTCGGCCACGAGCCAACCAACCACGGTGGCTTCACATTACAAGTTCTTTACGATCTTTTTTCCCGTATAATCTTTATGACAGGATAAGAGACGGAAATCCGATCCTAAAGCACTTGGGGGCTGCTGTGGGATGTCTGAGACAGGGGTCCCGCAAGTGGGGCCTACACCCGACTGGGCTAGACGGGCGGAGTAGTAGGCCCAAAGCCCAGAAGCACCACGACGGGCCCGGAGGAGGTTTTCGACTTGTTCCCCAAGGCAACTCTCGATCCTTCGGGGAAGCTTCGCGCCACGCCCAAACAACCCGCCAAAAACGAAGCATGCAGCCTGACACTCGCAGAGCCTGCAGATGCTGGAACCTGAAAGGGCGGCAGGCGTGGGTCGGGGAAAGCACAACCACCTCTCCAAGACGTAGTGCGCCATAGCCGACGAAGACAAAATATGTGTTGGTGAGGCCACCATGTGGAGTTTCCGGTGGCGCCCATCTGTCATGTACCCTTCCCCCAGTATATAAGGGGAGGAGGGAGAAACAAGAAAAAGGAGGAAGCTCATATATATCCAAGAACACAGGACTAGGTTATTATCATCTCCGAGAGAGCCCGAACCTGTCTAAAACAGATTGCCCTCGCATCCTGTGTTGCCATCAAGCTCAGATCCCGCACAAATCCCCTAGAATCACAAATCTTATTGCCGGCGAAACCGATCGTCGACAATCGGGTTACTCTGTAGATTAGGCAATTTTAGAGGCCGAATCAGTTTTTCCCAATACTTAGAAAAATCTAGGAAATTTCCTAAGCTATGAGAAAATGTACTCGTTTACTTAATTTGGAGTCCTAAAACTCAAGTTATGCTATTTGGAAGCCCGTTGTCCCGTAGGGACAGATTCTCTGATTTCGGGTTTTAGGGGTTGATTGCGAAGTCGAGGTAGGGGATCATTCTTGTACTATTTTGAGGGCACTTTTTGAGTGTGTGGTACCTATGTGTATGTGGTGTGACCCCGGGAGTGCCCTCATCCTCTCGCCAATCCGTCGCCCGCGGTTGAAGGCAAGTGTATTGTAGTGGTTGTGGTTTAGGGAGCCGTAATGTTTGGATATGAGATGGTTTACACATGTTTTTATGATATGATGCCATGATTGACTCTTCTTGAGATATGATGAAAATGGTTTACTATGAGTCTATGCAATGATTTGTTGAGTTTATATGCAAGTTGTTTATATTAAGACATATGTTGCATACATGGCATGAAAACTGGCCCAGTCGGTGAGAAAGTCATAACTAGTCTGGTAAGGTCGGTGAGAAAGTTATGACTAATCCGAAGCGCCATTGAGTAAGACCTACCTCGTGATTCCATCCACAATTGTGAATAGAAGCGAGTAGTAGGCACCCTCCATCTACGGGATGGAAGGAGAAAGAGGATGCACGCCGACGGGTGTGCACTCGGCAATACCGGTATGTGCTTCGAGGAGACATGTGCATTGCATTGCATATATGCATGAGTTTATGAGATGTTGATGAGACAAGAGTTTAATGATGATGGTTGTGAAATATTGATGAACATGTTATGGAATTTGTGATGACGTCTGTGAGATGTTGATGAAAGAGTTAATGAGTAATGTTGTTGTTTATTCCATTACAATACACTTTGCTGAGTGATAAACCCATGCTTGTTGTTTGATGTTGTTTTTAGGTACCTTGACCTCGACACACGGGAATGGAAGTTAGCATCGTGTCGTCACCTAACAGCACACAATTAGACATTTTATTACCCATCATTATTTGATGTTGCTTCGGAGTATTCCTTAATTGGTTTAAGGTTTAGTTTTTTTGCGATGTTATGTGCTTTGCGTCATGTGTGCCATCGTTTAAGTCATGGAACATTAGGTTTATTTATTATGGTTTGGACTGTTGCAATGTTTCCTGTTATTCATGATTTAGATGCTCTTATATCATGATATTGTGCTATACTGCTATTGGGATTGTTCCAAATCTTAAAGAAACAAAGGAGATGCTGTCGGATTTTTGTACTCATTATTATGGTAGGTGCTGTAATTTGGTGTTAATTATGTGCTTAAACTATTGTCAGTAGTCTTTGTGGTGACATTCGCGGCATACTAGATGCCGGGGTGTTACAATTATTGACATGTATAGTTTTGCTAAGTGATCTCCTGAGTAAGTTGTCTTTACGGGTATGAAATGCGCAACTTTGGTTAACCGATCCACTATAACCCATATTGAATCGTAACCAGCTTGTGTCCTGGGCAAACTGGTTATGAAGTCCATACCGATTTCCTCCCACTTCCACTCTGGAATCTTTAGAGGTTGTAGCAGTCCTGCTGGCCTCTGATGCATAGCCTTCACTCTCTGGCATACGTCGCACAATGCAACATGCTCAGCTACTTCCCTTTTCATATTCGGCCACCGGAACCTTTCCTTCAAATCTTGGTACATTTTCGCACTTCCTAGATGAATTGCATACTTGGAATCATGAGCTTCTTCTAGAATCAACTGCTTCTGCTCCTTCTTGTTAGGTACACAAATGCGCTCCTTTATCCACAAGGTTCCTTGATCATCTAGCTTAAAATCTTCGGCTAGGCCTTCCTCTATCTTGGACTTGATTTGCTTGATGTTTTCATCATCCTTCTAACCTTCCCTGATGTGATCCTCTAAGGTGGGTTTTACTTTTAGAGCAGCTAAGAATCCTTCTGGCACAACCTCCAGTTTCAATTTCTGAAAATCCTTGCACAACTCTGCTTGACTCACTTCCAGTAACACGTTAGCAATATGACTCTTTCGGCTCAAGGCATTAGCCACCACATTGGCCTTGCCTGGGTGTTAATGAATCTCCACATTGTAATCTTTGATTAACTCTAACCACCTTCTTTGTCTCATATTTATGTCCGGTTGAGTGAATATATACTTGAGACTCTTGTGATCAGTGTATATTTCACATCTATTACCAATAAGGTAGTGACGCCACAACTTCAGAGCATGCACAACCGATGCTAACTCCAAGTCATGCTTCGGATAATTTTCCTCATGTGGTCTTAACTGCCTTGATGCATAAGCTACTACTTTCCCGTTCTGCATCAACACACAACCTAGTCCTTGACGAGATGCATCGTAGTAAATATCAAAACTTTGATGAACATCAGGCAAAACCAACACTGGTGCCGATGTCAACATTTTCTTCAACTCCTGAAGACTCTTTTCACATTCTGGTGTCCACGTAAACTTCTTTTCTTTATTCAACAATTGCGTGAGGGGTCTAGCAATTGTGGAGAAACCTTCTATAAATCGACGGTAATAACCCACCATTCCGAGAAAACTTCGAACCTGGGTCACCGTCTTCGGTTGCTCCCAATGTAATACTACTTCAACTTTACATGGATCTACCGCAACTCCTTCGGCAGTCATGATATGTCCGAGGAATTCCACTTTACTTATTCCAAAAATCAAATTTGCTAAATTTAGCAAATAGCTTCTGTTCTCTTAACTTCTCCAACACTAGCCTGAGATGTTCAGCATGTTCCTCTTTGGTCTTGGAATATATCAAAAAATCATCTATGAACACCACTACGAACTTATCAAGGTATTCCATGAAAACCTTGTTCATTAAATTCATGAAATATGCGGATGCATTTGTCAATCCAAAAAACAGAACAGTAAACTCATAGTGTCCATATCTTGATGAGAATGCAGTCTTTGGTATGTCTTCTGATCTGATCTTCAGTTGATGATATCCCGATCGAAAGTTGATCTTAGAGAATACTCCTGCTCCTCTTAGCTAATCAAACAAGTCATCTATTCTGGGTAGCAGATACTTGTTCTTTATCGTCACATCATTAAGTGCGCGATAGTCTATACACATCCGAAAACTTCCATCTTTCTTCTTGACAAACAACACTGGTGCTCCCCAAGACGACGAACTTGGTCTTATAAAACCTTTTTCCAATAACTCCTCGATCTGCTTCTTCATCTCTATCAGCTCGTCAGTGGATATCCGATAGGGTCTCTTTGCTATCGGTGCAGTTCCAGGTACCAGTTCAATTACGAACTCAATGTCTCTATCCGGTGGTATTCCTGGTAGATCATCTGGAAATACGTCCGGATACTCTCTCACAACTAGCACATCTTCTAGGTTAGTTGTCTTCAAGCTGTTGACCATCTCGTGTAGCGGTTGCTTGGAACTCCACCTTTCTACCATCTGGGCTTTCAACTGGTACTACCCTTCGTCCACAGTCTAGTACCACTTTATGTTTGGACAACCAATCTATACCTAATATAACATCTAGGGTCTGGGTATCCAATATAGCCAAGTTCGCTAGGAACTCTACTGCATTTATTATTAGTTTCACTCCAGAACATCCTACCTTGGATCGGAGTTCTGATCCAGGGGATTGAACCAAGAGCGTACACTTAAGATTCACAACAGGCAAATCATTCTGAACAGCAAATTCTCGAGAAACAAATGAATGCGATGCTCCTGAATCAAATAAAACTGTAGCAGGTACGGAGTTGACTAGAAACGTACCTAGCACAACATTTGCAGCTTCCTACACTCCTTCAACAGTAACATGGTTGACTCTGCCCTTTGCAACTGACTGAGTCTGAGTTCCAGCTTGTACACTTCTGCGATTCACATTCTGAGCTGGTGTCTTCGTAGGAGTGTTTCCCAGGTTGAGATGTACTGGTGTCACTCCTTTCTTAGGACAGTTATTGGCAAAATGTTCTATCTCATGACAGTGGTAACAACGTCTTCCTGTCATCTGTGAACTGCCTCCGGCTTGGTTTCCAACTAGTGCAGGGGTCTGGAAATTCTGTCGTGCTGGAGGTGGTGTTGGTACTGGTGCATGAACATTGCCCCGAGGTTGGAACCTGGCCCGCTGCTATGGTACCACCCTAGCTCTCTGCTGTCCCGAGCATCCACTCTGTTGCGCCATCCTGCGCTTGCGATTGTCATCCAGCTCACGTTTCTTGTCCTCAAGAATCAGGGCTTTGTTGACTAGCTCCTGGAAATCCGGGAATATGTGGGTTATCAATCCCACCTATAATCCAGTGTTCAATCCCTTCAAGAAGCGAGATTGTCTAGCCTTATCAGTGGCCACGTCCTCCGGAGCATAACATTCCAGCTAAGTAAACTTATGTAAATAATCAGCCACAGACTGGCTTCCTTGCTTTAGTGATCTGAACTCTTCTTTCTTCAGATCCATGATACCTTTTGGCACATGGTATTGGCAAAAAGCAGCAGTAAACTCCTCCCAAGTTATCTCCTGGGGGTAGCACAGTAATTCTCCCACCATTCTGCTATTGTGCCCTCTAACTGATGAGAGGCATAGAGTACCCTCTCATTTCCCTGGCACTGACTGATGTGCAGTTTCCTTTCGATTGTCCTAAGCCAATCGTCTGCCTCCAATGGGTTAGCATTTCCCGAGAAGGTAGGCGGGCGGGTTCTCATAAATTCTGACAGTGTTGTCTGATGCTGAGGCCCCTGATTGCCTGGCTGATTAGCATTGTTGGCGACCGCTTGATTAGCGATCTGCTGCACAGTTTGCATCATAGTCTGCATTAGCTGTGTCTGAGTAGCAAGGAAAGCTCCCAGATTCTGCAGGTCCACGGGCGGTGCATTTGGTGCATCGTTCTGGTTGCCTCCCTGACGCGATCCACTTCCTCCAGCTCTAGCATTGCCACGAGTGTTCACCATCTGCTGTTTGCTCCAACAGTTAAGAGAAGAGAGGGAAAAAGAATAGACAAATAGAAAGAATCTTATGCGGGGAAATAGGTGTAACTCCAAACTCAAAACCAGCAACTTTATATTAATATTAGTATGGTTGCTTACAAGTGCCTAAGGGCAATGCAAGGCATACTAACACACACAAACATAACACCAGACAAACAGACACAAGACAACTTCACACACTGCGACTCACACCTAAGGCCGACTATTGGAGTATTAAAGACGCGACTCTAACATCTGAGTCTCAACACGATGCAACAACACACTCACTCGTCAAAGATTCCTGGTTGTGGTCCTCCTGGTGGATAAACCGGTGGATGAGCAGGCATCGAAGCAAACTGATCCCCATGACCAACTATCATCGGGACAAATGACCCAACTGACTCGTCGAGTCCCGAGATAGCCTACTCCTGGACTGGTGGCTCTAGCTCCTGCACTGGTGCCTCCTCTTGAGCTGGTGCCTCCTGCACCTCTTCTGGCTCCCCTTCCGTCTCGTGCAGCTCCAAGACTGGCTCTGGTCCTTGTCCATATAGAGCCTCCTCCAGCTCATGAACCCTCATAAGGGAGTGGGCTGCGAGCTCCTAGGCCTCCCGTAGTTGTGTGTTCAACTCCTTGACCTTGTCTTGAGCCCTCTGAAGCTCCTCAACAGTCTCCTCCATGGCCTCCTCTTGGGCAATCACAAACCTGGCCATGTTAACAGTAACATCTTCATCCTCGATCGGCCTCTGGTTTTCACGGGTGTCTCGGTGTGGGTGATGGCGAAAGACCGTGCCCTCCAGCTACCTAGAGTACAAGCGAGCAATCCTCTTCATCGCCAGACGCGATGTCTCCTGTATCCCAGCCTCAAATGTAGATCTTCTGACGTTGAAGTACATAGGATGACTCGCCTTACCACTTCTTGAGCGTATACCATCAGCCTGGTCTTCCACATTCGGACCTGTCCTGCTTCAACGATGGTGGTTCCTGTGTAGATCGGACGGTCGTAGGCCCCCGGCACCTGCATCATGCGCCACATCTCTGCAACGAACCCTCCAAGGCGCTCTCTGTTGGTGTTGCACATCCTCATCTGCCAGCAACGAAACTCGTAAGAACACAACATTTTATAAACAAAGTGAGATCAAAGAAAATTCAGCATAAGACACGAATCAGAAGAGAGGGGATAAGTCAAGAGTCTGTTTATTTCCTTGGCAAATTTTAACTTTAGAAAATAGTTTTGTCCTGCTAACGGCCATTCTAAACTAAGGGCAATCCTACAGTCAGTATGGCTCTGATACCACCTCTGTCGGGACCCGAATCTGTAAATCCGGACGCTCTGTGTATTCTATACTACTCCAAGATCACGCTAGCACACACAGTTAAATAGGGTTGAATATCACATCCATACAAAGTAGAAATATAAATAAGTACTTCAATAATTAAAATAAACTGTTGCAAGACACCTTACAATATTCAGCCACGCAGGGCTTACTCAAATAAAGGCAAAAACACATAAGTAGCAGAAAATAAAAGTCTTGATAAGCTCCACAACGCCATCTGACGAAGGTTGCCTCCTAGTTCTCCTGGTCCTCAACATACTCCTCCTCCCATCCGGGTGTAGACTCTTCTTCTGATGTTTTGTTGATTGGGAAGGGTGAGTATACAACATACTCAGCAAGTCATGCACAGAGGTGCAATCCTATTACTATATGCATGGCTTCTTCCAAAGGAATGGCTTAATTGGTTCCTTTGCATTAAACAACATTATGCTTTGATTAAATAACTATAATAGATTCAAAAACAGTGAAATCATATTATATTATATTAAGTTCACAATCTCATTTCATAAGCCTGGCACAAAGCCTAAGTCAATTTATCATCATCTCTAGCCCTCAGCCAACCTTCCCACATTTTATTTTAGAAAATCTACCCCTTGATTGTAATCCCCGAGCTTTGTCCAGTACCGTGGACTCGGCTATTCGAATAGTTTTAACACACTCTGCAAAGGTTGTACACTTTAGCCACATGATCAATCGCACACCACAAAGGCCATTGACTGTAATGAAGTTTTTCAGAAACCTCCATCTACACCTATGACCCTCTCCGGTATTGCCTTCACTACCACTTCCCCCACGAAGGATCGAAGTGTAGGACCGACAATCACCGTTGGATGGGCACCAAGCTGTAGCTCTGGTACGCTCCCCCACACAGTTACCCCGATGTAACCGTCACCCTGAGGTATCAAAGGTAAGATTTCAGAGTCCTACTAAACTAAGACCGTCCCACTCCAGTCATGTGGTTGCACGAAAGGCCCAGTTCAAACGCTTGCAAGGTGAAGTCCTTAACTGCCCAGGGCAAGACATTCTTCTCTCAAGTTTTGGCACAAAGCCCTCACATCACTCATCCTGTTGCCACGAAGGCTGCTGCAATGAAGACCCACCTGGCATGAAGCCATCTTGCCACTTGCCCCAGTCTAAATCTTTTCCCACCCCGGTTTGATTATTGTGCAACACATGCCAACAATAATATCAATTACCATGTAGAACCACAAAGGTACCTACACTTCACATCATCACGTGGCAAGATTGCATTATTTCCAAAATTCATTCCATATATCGTTAGTCAATATTATTTTGCCATTTGAAACACATTTCACGGGAGCATAGCTAAGCAACTATTCACGGTCTAGCCTCCCGTGTTGGCACAATACTATCATCCAACTAAGTAAACCAACTTATGGTGACAATGGAATACATGGCATACAAATATTAATCATCAAGAGTGCAATTAACAACTAGGTTGGTTAGCTAATTTACCCAAAGTAATTTAGTTCATTTTAACAACATAGCATGCATAATTTAAATCAAAATACATTTCAAGAATTAGTAGCAACATGGTCAAAGCACAACTTGCCTTCAAAAAGCTGATGATCTTGATCTATGGCTTGAACTTGGTCTTCAACTTCCGCACTCTCCAACCGTTCAACGTCTACGCGTAGCAGACAACCCAATAAACACACATTCAGAAAATACTACAAATCAAAGTAGTTCATAATTTCACGAAAATTTCTAGATAATTAATCTAGCATTTTCTAAGGGTTATAAATTTATTTCAATATTTTTGGACGTATAGTTTAGAAGCTACAAAATTCATAATTTTGGACGTCCCGCAAATGATTTAATAGTATAAATTTATTTATAAAAATTCATAAAAATTACTGTAGAAAGGTATTATTTTGTACTAATTAACAAAATTTGTCGCATACTATTTGGACTTAAAATGAAATTGTAGCGAAAAAAACAAAATTCGCAATTCCAGGAAATTAACATGTACAACTAACATTTAAGTTCCATACATGGTACTGTTGATGGCATAAGAAATCTTTATGCATGCGCACTGGTTTGGCTTGAAAAATTTTCGTGCATGCGTACTGGTTTGGCTAACTGCTACGTGAGAGTAAACCGAATCAACATATTGCAACGTATAAGTATTCACATGTACTGCCTAATATATTTTTGTATACACACATAGCAACCGAACATATCCACGTGCGTCTCAACCAAATATATCTACATGTAGACATGTATAGGTGCACAACGTAGTGTATGTATATGTTTACATTTCGGCTAATTTAAACACATGCATGCTCCTAGTATATACCTATCCATACTAGCATATATATATACACACACACTTCTAACATGCTTACGTATATTCTTGCGTATAGCACTATTTCTTCCATGCATGCAAGACTACATACTAACACATACGTGGGTATGTTTACATACTAATATTTATATACACGTGTAAATACACACGACGAGATCCATCGATCAGTAGAGATAGAGCGCGCGTGAAGGGAAAAGGAAAACAGGAATACCGTTCGGCGCAGGGGACGTGAGATTGGAGAGTGCATTGACGGTGAGATAAACGGCGGCGGTGACGACGGCGTCAATGACGGCGACGATTCTAGCACTCGTCGGAGCACTCGTTGCCAGAGATGAAGGAACAACAAACAAAGAAATACGGCTAGAGAGAAAAGGCTTCATGAAACATCATAGCAAAACTGAAGATAGCTAGATCACTGGCCACTTGAATCCTTGACGTTAAGGATGTAGTATAGGGTAGATGAAACAACGTATATAGAAGATAGAGGGTAGAGTGCAGAGGATAAATGCTTGCGTTCGAGATGGGAAGCGAAAATGGCTGGAGAAAATGATTCATGCAGATGGAAAATCGGCTGGAAAGGAAACGGCTAACATTAAGGGAAGGTAATGACGTTGATTAAGGAATAACGTACTTGGAACGGCGGAGATGTTAATTTGTAGCAGCTGGAGGAAATGAGAGGACGACTAGAAACATACATGCACAATACACACGAGCGGCATGAGATGGGAATGGCTGGAAATACTAGTAACGTCTTGGAAAAATGAAATTCGTGTGCGTGTATAGTACCAATGGAACATGCATGCGGCTTGATATAAACACTAACACACACACACATATATATATATATACATACATATTCTCAAAACGTGTTAAAATAAAATAGTAAAAATGTTCTAAACATTTTGGAAAAATCCTCTAAAATACTAGGGAACATTTGGAACTTAACGAGGTTCGTTTCGTAATTTTTCGACGTGTAGATTTTCTGCAAAAATTCTTTTAGTGAATCAGACACATGTACCGATTTTAATATACACGACAAACTTAATTTATAACCGAGCTTTTGAAAACATTTAAGACGAAACGTTCTTACTTTTCAAATATCTTTATTGTAAACAAAATTTTAGATTTTATGCTCATGCGAAAATGCACGCACTTGATTTAACATAATTAATGTAATAAATCTTAAATTCAAATTAACTCCGAAAATTCTATATAAATTCCATACAATTCCAGTTAATTCAAAATTGCCACAGATACAATTAAAGCAAATTTTGGGACGTTACATTGTGCAACCCCAACTCGTGTGCTCAATATAATTTGTAATTCCATATTGCATCTTCTACATTCTTGGTTGTGTTCCTTATTCGTATGCAAGGTGTGACACCACAGAGTGTCATAACTTTATTTTACGTGCTTGATATGGTTAAAAACAGTATGAAATGTGGAATTAAGGTTAAAACTATAGGTTATGGAGGTTAATAGCTTTTCCGGGCCGTTTTCGGGCCGTTTTCAGGGTTTTGGGCCTTCCCGGGGGAGTTTTGGGCCTTGGTGGGCTTTGGTGGGATGGATTAGGTCTCCGTAACGGACTAGAATTGGGTGTGGGGGCTGGTAAAAGGGGTTTCCCTGCCCCTTTGGGGTGTCCACCCTGCTGCCTTTGCGCCCCTTGAGGCCTTGGTGCGCCCCCCTCACCTCCCCCCACTTGCCAAGCCCTAGCCGCCCCTTCCCTTTGAGCCCTGCGCCTCCCCCTTGCTCTCCTCCATTGCCCCACCTCTCCACCAGCTCTCCTCCACCCCCTTGCTGCCCTAGGGTGGTCTCCACACCTCTGCACCTTGTGGATCCATCCGTTGGAGCGAGGAGCGATCCGCGAGGAGATCTATTGGAGATTCGTTCGTTGGGCAAAGGTATGATCATGGGGATCCTTGGGTTTGATCTAGGTACTGTTCTTAGGGTGTTTATGAAGTTTTTAGATCAATTGGTGGTGCTGGGTTGGAGTTCTTTGGGTTAGATCTAGACGTTGCCACGTTTCTGTTTTCGGGCAGATTGAGCAGTCGGGCTAGGGTTCGAGTTTTCGTCGATTTAGAATCCGAATCTGTCCGTACGGACTTAAAAGAAGTTGTAGATAATTTAATTATATTTCCGTGGACATAAAGCACGTTAAAATCCGATCAGCCATTTGAAAGTTATGGCCGTTTTACCGAGCGTGTTAAAATCTGTGACGCAATTAGAACAGATCGTAGTAATCTGTAGATTAAACAATTTTAGAGTCCGAATCAGTCTTTCCGTATAACTAGAAAAAGGTAGGAAATTTCCTAAGATTCGCGATGGTGTACTCATTTAATCGATTTGGAGTCCCAGAACTCAAGTTATGGCCTTTGCAAGGCTGCTGTCCCGCCGGGACAGAACCTCTGTTTTAGGTTTTGCGAGTAGCGGGCAATGTCGGGTGAGATGGGGATTTGTGTACTGTTTTGTGGGCATTATTGAGAGTATGTGATGCCGTTGTGCAGGTGGTGTGACCCCAGGGGTGCCCTCTACTTCCCACAATCCCGTCGCCCACGGTTGAGGCAAGTGTGTTGTAATGAATAGCGGAATTGTAGGTTGCTTGTGGAGATTAGATGAAAGATTGAATACTTGCTATGATCACTTGCCATGCTTGCTGTTTTCCAATGATATATTGAGTATGATTATCATGATTCGATGCCATGTGTTAATATTTGTCATGATGAGATGCCATATGTTTATGTACATGTGAAATATGATAATTGGCATAGTTGCATGCATGACATGAGATAGGGCGAGGCGGTGAGAAAGTCATAACTAGTCCGGCAAGGTCGGTGAGAAAGTTATGACTAGTCCGGAACGCCATTGAGTAAGACCTACATCGTGATTCCATCCACATGGTGAATGGAAGCGATGAGTAGGCACCCTCCATCTTCGGGATGGAAGGGGGGAAAAGGGTGCACACCGACGGGTGTGTACTCAACCATACCGGTATGAGTTTCCAAGGAGACATGAGCATTGCATTACATCTCATACATATTGATGATGACAATGTTAAGTGTTTATGAATAAGATGATTTACATGAAGGAGATGCTATTGCCATATTGTTGTTCTTGTTGTCCATTGCAATATGCTTGCCGAGTTTCAACTCACGCTTGTGTTTTTTCTTATTGTTTTAGGTACCATGAGAACGGCATGCGGGAAAAGGGAATAGACACACGCCCACACGTTACTTCACCTTAATGTTTCCCCAAGTCAATTCTTTTAGATTGATAATAAATTGCGTGTGATGGTCATTAAATTAAGGCTTAGCTTGGTTAATGAGAGTTTTATTGTTCGTTTGACACTTGGAACTTTAAGTGCTAAATGTTAGTCTTTTATTGTCGTTAAGACTCTATTTATTGCTGTTTTAGATGTTTCCCTTATTGCCATATAATGCTATATCGTTGTTGCTCCTTAAATTCATGATAAAACAAAGGAGGTGCTGCCGAAATCTCGGTTTTTAGCCTATGCGCCTTTGCTGGAATTTTATGTTAAATATGATATTTGGATGTTGTTTAGCTTATGTTTGGTAGCATTCGGGCATATTAAATGCAAAATAACTTTGCCATAGTGCCAATGTCTGCTATTGTGATTTTTGAGTTTGTTAGAGATATATACTGCTATTCAAATATTTCAATTTCTTATCAAATCTTGTTTACTATTCCTATAACAATAGCATCAGCTGAAAGAAGCTTTTCAAAGTTAAAAATATTGAAAAAATATTTAATGTCATTAATGTCATAGGGAAGGCAAATTGGTCTGGCCACTTTATGTATTGAAAAGCATATGTTGGATTAGATTGATGTTGACACTATTATCAATGACATTGCATCTAGAAATGTTAGAAGAAATTGTTTTATATGATTATTGTATTCACAACTCGCTTGCTAGTTTGGCATGTGATATATGATGACTGGTGGCTCCCCTTTAGTGTGCTTTTGTAATGTAGTCTTCTCCTAAAGCATTTTGTCCTTTGTAGCACGTTATAGTTTTTAACATTTATTCATAAATATTAATGTGCTAATAGATTGTTATCAATAAGTACTTTGTATTTATGTGATATACTAAATCTAATGATAATTAAAATAAAAAATATTACTACATATTTATATTAAAATAAAGGGACTCTACTTTTATCACTATAAGGATCTCGCGCGCTCTGACCACGTGCTTCTTTCCTGTAACATCCCAACAATTTTAAAAATGGAAAAAAAATTTAAAATGTTAAGAAATGAAAGTGAATGAAAATTTTAATTAGGATTAAGGTTTTAACTTAAGATATCACCTTTTACACTTTCTCTTGAATTCCAGCATTAAGTGAAGGACAATGCGAAACTAGAATTCTTTCTTTAATTTGAGCAAAGTAAGAAAATGAATTTGAACCTGATTATATTTTGGGATATCTGTCCTTTCAGAATAATTCTTGAATTTCAATCGTTAAGGAAACTTTTAAACTAATCTCTTCTCTTTAAAAAAAATTAGTAAGTAACTACGAACAATATTTTAATAAAAATTCTTGTTGGCGCCGAAAAACACAGTGTCGAGTCGATCGCCGCCAACACACGAGAACGCCGGGTTCAAGGGTTGTGACCGTGCCAGCTGATTTGATCACGCAATCGGCAAGAGATGTGTACATGAATACGATTGTTCCAGGGAGAACGATCTGAGTCTTGGTATCGATACGGCCCTTGCTAGCTCGGTACTAACCAGCGCGAACCGAGTAAGCAGATCTAATCTGCTCTCACGAGCCGATCAGATTGGGTAAAAGCTTGCTGCTCCGAAAAAGGCGATGCGCAACAAGATCGGAAGAAACGAGAGCTTGGTAGAGTGTAACGCAGCAGAGATCAATAACCGGTGACACACAACTTGTATTGATCAACGTGAATTACAGAGGAAAGATTACAAAGCTACGAGAACTACTCCTAGTGCAGGGAAATAAATGTAATTGGTAGATTGATTGGTTGGTTTTGGATGTCCTTATTTTCTATGCAGCACGTCGCCTTTTATAGCCTGTCTAGCCTTGATCATGATCATCACGGGCTCTTCAATCGTATCGGCCTTGATCTTTTTTTTCCATCTTGATCACAACCGTATCAAATCCAGGTTGTATCAGCTTCTGTTTCTTCCCGTCTGTCCCTTGTACACCATGCCCTTTTCCGATATGACTCCTGTCCCATCGCTTGTTGCCAATCCGACTCGTGCCATCTTCCTGGCTCGTGCCATGACCGAACCCGTCTCGGTCGGCCAAATTTAGGTGCCAACATATGCCCCCCATTATTGGGATATGCGTCATGTCCCAAAAATCGCCCGTTGATCACCTTAGTGAATAGCCGTTTCCAACTGCTTCTCTCTCTTCGGCGATTAATCCCTTGACTCATCGCGCCATGATAACACCAATTCGCTTCATATTCTGTCGGCATTCATTTAGGCGGCGCTTCGTTCTCCGTGTAGCAGCGATTCTGACGTGCATTCGGCCCTACAAATCCCAGATAAATCATAGTTTCTTTTACCGCATTGTCACTTGTAATTCCTTAGCACGAACACAATGTCTTCGTCTTCTTCTTCCTTCTTTGGTTTTGATTCAGACTGCCCTTCATCGGATGATGACTCTGCGATTGCAGCCGCCCTCCAAGCGGAGTTATCGGCCGAAGTTCGGGCTAAGGAGGAGCTGGCCAATGACGAGGCCATCGCCCGCGCGCTCCAGGAGGAGTTTGATGCAGACGCTGCCAACGCTCTGGTGGCCGATGCGCCTCGCGCCGGCGATGCGCCGGTGGGGGCAGCTCCCGAAGCCGCCAATCCTCCTCCAAACGCCGTGGAGGAGTCAAGTAGCAGCATCTCAACGGTGTCCATGATGGTCGTTGTTGAGATCAGTTCCGATGACGAGCAGGCGCCTTCCTCAGCCCATGCCATTGGTGTCGCCGCCCAAAGTAGTGGTCCCAGCGCTGGGAGCACCTCGGATAGGAAGCGCCGCCATCTTCATTAGACGTAGGGGTTTTTCATTTCTTATGTACGGATGGCACCCCTCCCCGCATCTTTTCTTCTCCTTAAGGTGGCCACAACCCATGAGCACTTTGCTTGGGTGTTGTGGTGCTTTTTCTTCTTCCAGTTCCTTTTCCTTCTTTTTCTGTTCGGTATTTATTCTCTACATATGCCACGAGATTTCTGTGCATCCCTTAGCTGACTCATGTAATCGCTACTTTACTGTTTCAGCCAATCATGTAAACAGCCTTCTTAATGAAGCGTGTGAATATTTTGTATGTTCTGTCTTAATCGGCTTTTGTATGTCTTCTGTTTGTTTTCACATCGACTCGTAACGCTTTAGCATAGGACGCTTTCACAACGCATTGGCTACATAATGCATTGGTCGGATAAGTGTCCATCGGCAGATAGGATTTTGGACTGACTGAACCGGCCGTTCCTTCTGCTGTACGCTCTCCACCAAACGTGTTGCTTTTCTCTTTCTTCATTAGCTGCCTTGCAGCCTTTACATCATGTTCTGCCACTTCTTTGCGTAGTGGGTGGCACAGCTTGGGGAGCAATTCTTAGTGCCGTTCTTAGCGAAACGTACTTTTTCCTTATAAAATCTTTTCTTCTCTTCGAGTACTTTCATCTTCTTCCTCTGAACGCAACGCCCTCTTAGCCGACCACCTAGAGCGGGAAAACTTCCTTCTTTGGTTCAGCTATTCTTCGTTGCCCCTCTGACGATTTGTTTTGTAATTTTCCTCTACGCCTCGTGTTCCACCATTGGCCTTTCACCTTTTCGCCTGATTCCTTTCCCCAAAGATGGCCGATTATCGATCCACGATCTTGATTCCGGTACCCGAGTCGGATGGTCATTTCCTGCTTGGACTAGAGGGGGACGAGGATCCGATGGATTATATCAACAAGGTGGTCATGCGGATCCCCCTGAACGCCGTTGGCCACAATCTCTCAGGGTGGACGAACAACTTCAGAGCCTGGCCTACTGACACTGCGGGCTGGAGGAATTGGTACAACCGGGTGGCTGCTCGCAAGAAAGCGGATTGGGAGGCTTGGGAGATAGCCGATTGCATCATCCTTTCCTTATCGGGTATGTGTCGAGACGAATCTCTGATTGCCGCCGCTTCTTATTTTTGGTCAGATGCTTTCAACGCTTTCTCTTTTCGGCCTAGCTTCCTTGGTCCGACCTTGATGGATGTGGCTGTGACACTACGGAAGGTCGAAACTTATAAAATGTGAAATCAGAGGTTAAAACTTTACGCTATGAGATTTAATCGCGTTTATGGGCCGATTTCGGGAGTTTGGGCCTTTCCGGGGCAAGTTGGGCCTTAGGGGGGACCCCTCGTGGGCCAAAAGTGGGGCTCTCTGGCCCATGAGGGGAGAGGAGGGCAGCATGTGGCCCTTTGGTGCGCACCCTGCTGCCCTAGCAGCCCTCCCCTTCTCCCACCTGGTAGCCACCCCCCTCTTTCCCTTAGTGCGCCGCCCACCCCACCTCCTTCCCCCTTGCACCCCACCCCTCCCCTCTCCTCTCCACCCCCCTTGCTGCCCTAGGGGAGATCCCCACCTCGCCGCCCTACTGTTCCCTCCAACGGGAAGCTCCGCGACAAGGAGATCCGGCAGTTCCGGCGCGAGTAAGACGATCGGGGAACCAGGGAGGAAGGATTTCGGCGTTCGTCGTTCGTCGGGCAGAGGTATGGTATGGGTGATCCTTGGGGATGGTCTAGGTGCTGTTCTAGAGGTTGATATGATGCTTTTAGATCAAGTGGTGGTGCTGTGATTGGGTAGATTGGGTGAAAACTAGATGTTTCTTACTTCTCTGTTTCGGGCAGATTGTGCACTCGACCTAGGGTTTGAGTTTTCGTGATTTTAGATTCAGATTTTGGTCGGCCGTGTAACACCCCAAAATTTTACTTTTCCTAAACTCATGTGTGATTTGGCACTTTGGTGAATTTTTGGAATTTTCTGGAATTTATTTGGATTTATTTGGAATTTATTTGAATTTATTCCATTTTGAAATAATTAAAGAATTTAATTTTGCAAATAAAATTTTGTTGAAAATATTTTATTTGAGTCCAAAATGTTCCAAAATATTTTCCAGAATTTTTCTGGAATTTTTAGTCATTTGCTATTTTTAATGAATTAAATGAATTACTAGGAATTATTTTAAATATTAAATCATTTGGAAAAATCAAACTCGGGTCAATCTTGTTCATCCGACTTGAGTCGGAACCAGTCGGACTCGAGTCAGGCCCGAGCCACGTGACTCGCCAGACCCATCCTAACCCTAATCAATCCCAGCCCGTTGGATCAAGATCCAAATTTGAGATCCGCCCAAACCCGGAAAGTCGAGTGTCAGGGCCGGACCGTCGCGCCGATCTGATCGTGGCCGCTTGATGCGTACCAGTGTCTGCGGCTCTCCGTCGTCGTCTCACTTGTCGAGCGGACTCGCGCCATGTCATGTCCGTAGTGAAAACTAGGTCTCCGTTTTACGGACGGCGAGGCTATTTAATGCCGGATCGCACCGAGGATCGCATCCACGCCGGTCCCGGAAACCTAGCTCACGCCGCTTAGGATCCCCACCGTCTAGCTGCTATTGTTCGCCGTAATTCTTGCCGCCATGATCTTTGCCGTTCGCCGCCGATCGCCGTCCCTGCGCTTGACCCAGTCCAGGACTCACCGCGACGAGGCAGAGATCTCGCCAGCGGGCGCGCCGAAACGCCGTCGGCAAAGGTCGTCGTCTCCGGCCTTGATGGCCGGTCCGCAGTTATCGCGGATCCCGCGAGCTCTCAATGCGTCGATCAAGATCCAACGCCGAGATCACGCCACGTCATCGCCTTGCAGTGAGATTGCGTTACGATTTCCCAGAATCTAATCTCGACCATCGGATCTAGATCCAGCGATCCGAAATCAATCGTTAACCCAAGCCAAGCGTCACCGGATCTAATCGCGGGTTGATTTTCAAACCAGCGGTGCGTGATTGCGCCACGTGTCGGGAAGTTGGGCCAAGCGCCGGTCCGGCGCGAATCACGCGACGGCGTGCGTGTGACGCCGACACCTTGAGGCGCGTGTCGAAGGGCTCGCATGTCGCGGCTGTCCCCGGTAGCAGCGGCGTCACCGCCAGCGTCACGATGGGTCCCACATGTCGCAGTAAGTGGAGCCGTGTCGACGCCAATAGCGTCACAGAGTGGACCCACATGTCGGGATCTCACGTGGAAGCCGTGAATGAGTCCACCGTAGACCGAAACCAAGCGTGGACCAAGTCCATGGACCGGTGGACGTCGACCCGTAATCGAGGCTGCCACGTGTCCTTCTTGACGCAATAATTAATTTCCAAAAGAAAATGATTTAATAAATCGGTTTAATAATTGATTTGAATTTCAAAACTCAAACGCTTATAACTTTTGCGTTTCAACTCGATTTGAGCGATTCAAATTTCTAAATTTGTATAAAATTGAGATCTACCTAAATATGAATTTTATTTAATTTTTTGGACTAAAGTTTTTCTCTGTAATATTATTTAATTGATTATTTAAACTTTAAATAATCATAACTGCATTTTAACTCCGATTTGAACGATTCAGTTCCTAAAAATCCGAGAAAATTATGTTCTCTCTGTTTATGGATTTTATTTGGAGTTTGGGATGTTTTTGCCTAGTGTTTATTTGTGTATTTGCTATTTGCACGCTTTACAGTGACGTTGAAGTCTGGGAAGGATTCAAGGAGAAGTGTTGACTCAGGATCCAACTCAAGACCAAGAGCAAGTACTTTTGAAGGCAAGTTATTGCTTTGACCATGTTGATCCTATTTGAAATCTACTTTGATTTAAACTATTGCATGCTAGTTCAATTAGAAAGATACTTTGTTTAAACATGGGGGTTAGATAAATACCAATTTGCTATATGACACCTTGATTACTTAAGTATGTACCATGACCCTTTGTCACCCTAGTTGTGGTTTACTAGTTGGACATTATTAAATTACCAACATGGGTTTAGATCGTTGTAGTATCTTTGCTTAGACACACTACGTGCTCATGACATGATTTTGGATAATCAAATGCTAATATTGACTTAATGATATATTGAACCTGTTTTGGAAAAGTATCATGTGATGTTGATGGCACGTGGTGCATGGTAATCAGCGGGGGTTTGATAAGCATCGGCCAGGAGGCATGTGGCAAGAGTAATGTCAGGTGGGCAGTTGGCATTGGGAGTGATGATTTGGTTTTTCGGGTAGTCTTGCCTCTGGTCACTCTAAGGACTTAACCTTGCAAGCCTTTGAACTGGTCATACTTGCAACCACATGGGTTGGAATGGGACGGCCCTAGTTGACTAAGTCGCTAAGGACTCACTTGTGGAGCCTCGGGGTGTCGTTACACCGTTTGTGTGATTGTCACGGCGTATCGTGGTGGCCAGGTACCCATCTAGCAGTGTGTTGGTCCCATACTTCGCCTTGGCTAAGGGAAGGGATGGTGTAGAGCACGACCGGAGAGGACCACTGTGTTGTTTGAGGCTTAGAAGGCTTTGTTACTGAACTTCGCCTTTGTGGTGTTTGACTGTATCTTGTGGGTAAAGTGCATAACCTCTGGGAGTGTAGAATCTATTTGAATAAGCCAGGAGTCCACGATCTTTGGACAATGCTCGGGAATTACAATCAAGGGGTAGACTTTCAAAATAACTTGGTTTTGAAAAGATGGGTTGGTTTAACAAGGAAGGTGATGGGAATATGGTGTAGGATGGGAAAAATGTTTGTTAAACTTCTTGAAAAGTTATTTATGCTTTACTTATTTCTCTTTGCTTTCGAATCTACTTTTATTACTTGTCAAAAGTTGTTTCTGCAAATATACCACTGAGCTATTCCTTTGTACCAAGCCATGCATATAGTATATTAGCTTGCATTACATGCATGACTTGCGAGTACCAAGTACTCACCCTTGCCTCAACACAATACCAGTTGAAGAAGAGACTACGCGATTTCGGAGGAGGAGTTCCAAGAGGACCCCGTCTACTTAGGGATGCGAGCCCGGTCGGTTGCTCGTGGTATCTTGGATGGCGCCACGAAGTTTATTTGATTTTCCTGCTGTTATTTCTCTTTTAATAAGTTTCGCCTTGCAAGGCATATATTTGTAACTTGGCCATAAGGTCGAGTAACCCTTTGATTATTTAAATAAAGTACTTTGATAGTATCGTTTGGTATGATTGTGATATATACCGATGTTAAGGTGTGCACTAGCGCCGTTCTGGACTAGTGCTGAATACATAAAGGGTCCGGATTTGCAAATTCGGGGTCCCGGAGAGGTGGTATCAGAGCCATACTTGACTGTAGAAGCTCAACCTAAGTTAGAATGGTCGTAGTGAGGATAAAACCTATTTTCTAAAGCTAAAAATTTGTGAAGACAAGAAATGACATCTCGACTTATCCCCTTCTCTCTTTTCTTGTCTCTTGCTGAAATTTTCCCTTACCTTGTCACACAATTTAAAAATTCAATTACTTGAAAGCACTCTTGTGACGGATGGAGGTTTTCTTGATGAGTGAGCATAGGTTCTATAGTGAGACTCCTTAGTAGAGTCGAGTCATAGAATAAAGAGTCACCCTTTAGGCGTTAGACTCGAGTTAGTTCGATTTGGATTTGCTTTGTTTCTTTGAGTGTGCATTATGTGTTGCAAGGCCCTTAGGCATTGTAAGCAGCCATACCAAGTTATTAAATAATAAAGATGGACCTTAAAGTTACCCCTTTAAGCCCCGCATAAGTTCCATACTACTTGTCTATTCTTGTTTCCCTCTCATCTCTAAACCTGAGCAAATCGGCAGGATGGTGAACACCAGTGGAAACTTTGGAAGCAATGGGAGTGGATCTCGCCCGTAACCCCAATGATGGAGCACCAGCGGCCACTTGCTGGATATGCAGAATTTGGACGTTTCTTGCCTTGCACTCAGTTGATGCATGCTATGATGCAACAAATGCAGCACGTCCTTTGCTCAGGCCACTTTGCTAATAAAGTTAATCGGGACCACGCTTGAATACAAAAGGTCGAGTTCATGAGGACTCACCCACCCACTTTCTCTGGGAATGCCAATCCATTGGAGGCCGATGATTGGTTAAGATCAATTGAGAGCTACACATAGCTCAATGCATAGGAAATGAGAAGGTACTCTACGCTTCATCTGGAAGGAAACAGCTTGAATGGTGGGAGAACTTCGTGCCCTGTGAGAGAACCCTCAAGATATCACTTGGGAAGAGTTCACATTGCATTCGAAAGATCACGTGCCTGAAGGAATCATGGACCTTAAGAAGGAGGAGTTGAGCAGCGAAGCAAGGTAATCGGCCAGTGGCGAGCCTACTGAACAAGTTCACTCAGCTAACCGCTTTGAGGATGTAGCGGCAGATAAATCAGGCAGCCTCGTTTTATGAAGGACTTAACTCGGGATTACCGTAGGGTTGATCACCACACCTTTCCAGATTTCCAAGAGTTGGTGAATAAGGCACTTATTCTTGAGGACAAGCGCAGAGGCCTGGATGAGAACGGGAAGCGCAGGATGCAGCGACAAGGATCACGCGAGGCCATGTCGCTTGAGAGTTGCACCAAATCAATTCTTTGATTCCAACCACGAGAATGCAACAAGGACACCTCGGCACCAAGACCTGCCAATCGAAGAACTATCGCACCAGCCCGCTAGAAACACTACTCGAGCGTCGATGAAGGAACAGTGGCGTTACAGCGCAGAACGAGCCGGACACTTTGCCAACAGTTGTCAGAAGACAAAGCGAGGCGACCCGGTCGCTTCAACCTAGGAACCACCCAGCTAGGACGCCGACACCGAGAGCCACACCCTGCAGGCCGTGGTGAGGCCGAGTCAACCATGTCACGCAGATGCTTTGCGATGCTTTCTACGGAGATCTTGTAAGTTACTTGTTAACTCAGTACACCTGTGATTTGTTTGACTCTGGAGCTTCGCATTAGTTTGTTTATGAGGCTTTGCTGCTAGGAATGACTTGAGAATTGCAAGACTTAAGTGCATGCTTTTAGTTCAAACCCACAGTTCAGAACTCGAACGGAGTAGGATGTTCGAGGTGAGAATACTAATAGATGGAATAGAGTTCCTAGCAAACCTTATAATTTTGGAGACCGGACCTTAGATGTTATATTGGGAATGGATTGGTTATCCAAGCACAAGGTCGTATTGGATTGTGGACGAAGGACTATCTCAGTTGAGAGCCAGTGTGGGAAGAAAGTGGAATTTCAAGCCCCTTTGGTTAGAGATGGACAGTTGATGGTTAACGATGCCAAGGCAATCAGCATAGAGGATGTCCCGAGTAGTGAATGAGTACCCGATGTTTTCAGAAGATCTACCTCGGTATCTTGCGAACGAGGACATAGAGTTTGTGATAGAGCTTGTACATTTTGGCACCGATAGCAAAGAGACCCTATCGGATGTCTACGAGGAGTTGGTAGAGATGAAGAAACAGCTAGAAGAGTTAATGTGAGAAAGGATTTGAGGAGTCAAGAAGCGATTGACATCAAGGTGGTTAGTTCTCCGGATGTTGCTCAAGCCCGATATTTATTGTAGCGCGCCAAGGACTTGGATGTGTCTTGTCGTGAGAATGGAAAGGTAAGTAAACTTATGCATCAAGGCAGCGATTGAGGCCGCATGAGGAAAATTATCCGGACACATGACCTAGAGTTAGGCTAGCCGTAGTGCATGCCTTGAAGATATGGCGTCACTATCGATTGGAAAGCAGGATGTGAAGTGTATCACGGATCATAAGAGCCTTGGCACATATTCACCCAGTCGGATACGAATATGAGGCGGAGGAGATGGTTAGAGTTGATCAAGGACTACAATGTTGGAATCCATTACCATCCGGGAAGGCCAACGTAGTGGCGGAGTGCTGCAGTCGGAAAAGCCATACCGTGAGTGCGTTGCTAGCCACAAGTCGGGGATGAGTTGTGTGAGGATTTCCGAGAAAATGAAGATTGAGGTAGTACCTAAGCGGATTCTTGGCCGCATTAGAAGTAAAGCCTACCTTAGAGGACCAGATCAGAGAAGAGACGGAAGGATGATGGACGAGGATCAGTGAGGATTAAGTCCAAAAGGAGGAAGGCAATGAGAGGACTTCAAGTTGGATGAGCAAGCACGCGTTGTGGATGAAGGATCGCATTTGTGTGCCTAACAAAGGAGTTAAAGCAACTGATTTTGGAAGAAGCCCATGACTCCAAGTACTCGATTCATCCGAAGCGCCAAGATGTATCGAGGATGCGAAGGAGAGATTCGGTGGCCGAGCAGTATGAAGCGAGAAGTTGCAGGCATGTTGCATTGTCGGCGTATGCCGGAGAGTCAAGGCAATGCATCGAGACCAGCCAGGATTGCTACAACCATGAAGATACAGTGGAAGTGGGAGGAAATCGGAATGGATTTCATTACCGGTTTGCGAGACTCAAGGAGGTTATGACTCATATGGGTTATAGTGGATCGCTTGACTAAAGTAGCCCATTTTATCCCGTGAAGACCACTTACTCAGGAGATAAATTAGCGAGAATTATACATGATCGTGGATTGTTTGTTTTACGAGTGCCAAAGAGGATTGTATCAGACAGTACCCAATTTACCTCAAGGTTGGAATAAGTTGCATGAAGCCATGGGAACTCCGTTTAAACTTGATCTGACTTATCATCCACAGACGGATGGAGCCAGGCTGAAGAGTCAACGGTCTGGAGGATATGTTAAGAGCTTGTGCATTGGCTTATGCTACCTCTTGGGATAAAAAAGTTTGCCGTATCTGAGTTCGATTCTGCCAATAGTTATCGAGGCTAGTTTACAGATGTCACCTTTGAGAGCCTTTGTATGGTCGACCATCGGGCGCCATTGAATTGGAATGAGACCGTGTAGTGTCTTTGGGCCTGATATTCTTCAAGAGAATTTGAAGAAGCGGTCGCTATGATTAGGGAAAGGTTGAAGATAGCCCAATCTCGGCAGAAGAGTTATCTTGACAATCGTCGCGAGATTTGAGTTTTGAACCGAGAAGACTTTGTATACCTCGAGTTCGCCTCTCGGGAGTTAAGAGGTTCCATGCCAAAGAAACTTGCACCCGTTATGTTGGACCATTTAAGATTTTGAGCGCAGAGGCGGTTGCTATCTCCGGAGTTACCCGCGATCGTTAGCGAGTACATGATGTATTCCATGTGTCCCGATTAAGAAGTGTCTTGAGTTCCTGAGAGCAGTTCGCTAGAATCAATTGAGTTGCAAGAAGACTTGACTTATAAGGAGCATCGTGAGGATTCTAGACACAATGGATCGAAACTAGAAACAAGTCAACTCGTTTAATGTAGAGTTCGCTGGAGCAACCATGCGAGAGCGACTTAGGGCCCGTGAGGATTTGAAGAAAGAATTTCCAAACTGCTCAGTAGTAAGCCACTGAATCTAGGGGCGAGATTCTATTAAAGGGAGGTTTGTAACACCCCAAAATTTTACTTTTCCTAAACTCATGTGTGATTTGGAACTTTGGTGAATTTTGGAATTTTAGAATTTATTTGGATTTATTTGGAATTTATTTGAATTTATTCCATTTTGAAATAATTAAAGAATTTAATTTTGCAAATAAAATTTTGTTGAAAATATTTTATTTGAGTCAAAATGTTCCAAAATATTTTCCAGTAATTTTTAGAATTTTCTCGAAAGTCATTTGCTATTTTTAATGAATTAAATGAATTACTAGGAATTATTTTAAATATTAAATCATTTGGAAAATCAAACTCGGTCAAAAATCGCGTTCATCGTAGAAGTCGGAACCGAGTCGGACTCGAGTCCGACCCGAGCCACGTGACTCGTACCGAACCCTCTAACCTTTAATCAATCCCAACCGTTGGATCAAGATCCAACGGCCGATCCGCCGACCACGGCGATGTCCGGACCGGACGAGTCGCGCCCGTCGCGATCGTGGCCGTTGATGCGTGCCACGTGTACGGCTCTCGTCGTCGTCTCCGCCCGAGTCAGAGCCGGACTCCGCCGCCATGTCCGTGCCGTGGAAAACTAGGTCTCCGTTTTACGCACGCGACGCCGAGCTATTTAATGCCGGATCGCACCGAGGATGCCATCACGCGGTCCGAAACTCCTAGCTCACGCGCTTAGGATCCCCACCGCCTCGGCTGCTATTGTTCGGCCAGAATTGCGCCGCTCCGCCACGGTCTTTGCTTGCGTTCGCCGTCGCCGTCCCTGGCCTTCCGTTGACCCCATCCGACTCACGCGGCGACGCGCGCAGGATCTCTCACTTGGCAGGGCGCGCCCGAACGCCGTCGGCAAGGTCGTCGTCCTCCGCGCCGGTGGCGGTCTGCCATAAGCCATCGCCGGGCCGCGAGCTTTCACGGCCGTCGATCAAGATCCAACGCCGAGATCACGCCCGCGTCATCGCTGCGGTGAGATTGCGTTACGATTTCGGATCTAATCGACCGCCGGATCTGAATCCCAGCGGTCCGAAATCAATCGTTAACTAGCGCGTCAACACTTGGATCTAATCGGCGTTGATTTTCAAACCAGCGGTGCGTGATTGCGCCGCGTGTCGGGAAGTTGGGCCAAGCGGTCGTGGCGAATCACGCGCGGCGTGCGTGTGGCCCATGAGCACGCCGGCGTGTCGAAGAGCCTGTCGCGTAGCTGTCCCAGCCGGCCCGGCGTCACCATCGCTACGCGTGGGTCCCACATGTCGACCACCGTGGTGAGCCTCAGCCGACGTCGGCAATAACGTCACCGAGTGACCCACATGTCGATCCTCACGTGGGCCGTGGGCCAAGTCACGTAGACCCGAGCCAAGCGTGGACCAAGTCCATGAACCGGCTGGCGTCAGCCAGCCAATCGAGAGCTTGCCACGTGTCCTTCTTTGGCGCCAATAATTAATTTCGAAAAAAAAGAAAATGATTTAATAAATCGGTTTAATAATTGATTTGAATTTCAAAACTTCAAACGCTTATAACTTTTGCGTTTCAACTCGATTGAAGCGATTCAAATTTCTAAATTTGTATAAAATTGAGATCTACCTAAATATGAATTTTATTTAATTTTTGGACTAAAGTTTTCTCTGTAATATTATTTAATTGATTATTTAAACTTTAAATAATCATAACTTTTGCATTTTAACTCCGATTTGAACGATTCAGTTCTAAAAATCCAGAAAATTATGTTCTCTGTTTATGGATTTTATTTGGAGTTTTGGGATGTTTTTGCCTAGTGTTTATTTGTGTATTTGCTATTTGGCTTTACGAGTGCAGTAGACGTTGAAGTGCCGGAAGGATTCGAAGGAGAAGTGTTGACTCAGGATCCAACTCAAGACCAAGAGCAAGTACTTTTTGAAGGCAAGTTGTGCTTTGACCATGTTGATCCTATTTTGAAATCTATTTTGATTTAAACTATTGCATGCTAGTTCAATTAGAAAGATACTTTGTTTAAACATGGGGGTTAGATAAATACCAATTTGCTATATGACACCTTGATTACTTAAGTATGTACCATGACCCTTTGTCACCCTAGTTGTGGTTTACTAGTTGGACATTATTAAATTGCCAACATGGGTTTAGATCGTTGTAGTATCGCTTAGACCTACGTGCTCATGACATGATTTTGGATAATCAAATGCTAATATTGACTTAATGATATATTGAACTGTTTTGGAAAAGTATCATGTGATGTTGATGGTACGTGGTGCATGGTAATCAAGCCCAGGGGTTTGATAAACAGCTCGACCGGGGCATGTGGCAAAGAGTAATCGAATTGGGCAGTTGTGGCATTGGGAGTGATGATTTGGTTTTTCGGGTAGTCTTGCCACTGGTCACTCTAAGGACAACCTGCAAGCCTTTGAGCGGGTCATACTTGCAACCACATGGGTGGAATGGGGCGGCCCTAGTTGACTAAGTCGCTAAGGACTCACTTGTGGAGCCTCGGGGTGTCAGCGATTCGTTTGTGTGATTTATGCGGGGAGCGTATCGTGGCGTGGCGGTACCCATCTAACGGTGTGTTGGTCCCATGCTTCGCCTTGGCTAAGGGAAGGATGGTGTAGAGCACGAGGAGAGGACCACACTGTGTTGTTTGAGGCTTCCAGAAAGGCTTTATTCACGAACTCGCCTTTGTGGTGTTGTTTGTATCTTGTGGGTAAAGTGCATAACCTCTGCGAGTGTAGAATCTATTTGAATAGCCAGGAGTCCACAGTCTTTGGACAATGCTAAAGGAATTACGGTCAAGGGTAGACTTTACGAAAATAACTTGGTTTTGAAAAGATGGGTTGGTTTTAACAAAGGAAGGTGATGGGAATATGGTGTAGGATGGGAAAAATGTTTGTTAAACTTCTTGAAAAAGTTTATTTATGCTTTACTTATTTCTCTTGCTTTGAATCTACTTTTATTACTTGTCAAAAGTCATTTCTTTGCAAATATACCTGAGCTATTCCTTTGTACCAAGCCATGCGCATATAGTATATTAGCTTGCATTACATGCATGACTTACTTGAGTACCAAGTACTCACCCTTGCCTCAACACAATACCAGTTGAAGAAGAGACTACGCTTGGTTTGAGGAGGAGTTCCAAGAGGACCTGCCTACTTAGGGATCGCGAGCCCGTCGGTTTGTGGTATCTTTGGATGGCGCCACTACAGTTTATTTGATTTTCCTTCATTATTTCTCTTTAATAAGTTTCGCCTTGCAAGGCATATATTTGTAACTTGGCCATAAGGTCGAGTAACCCTTTGATTATTTAAATAAAGTACTTTTGATAGTATCGTTTGGTATGATTGTGATATATACCGATGTTAAGGTATGTGCACTAGCGTTCGACTAGTGTCTTGAATACCGCAGAGGTCCGGATTTGCAAATTCGGGGTCCCGACAGGCCGCCTGTTGATAAAGTTGTAGGTAACTTAAATACCTTTAATTGGACACCAAGAACGTCCAATTCCGCCCAGCTGTTTGAAAGTTATGGTCGTTTTACCAAACAGGTTCAAATCTGTGACGTAATTGGGACATAACGTAATGTTTTGTAGATTAAACAATTTTAGATGCCGAATAAGCTTTTCCAAATACTTAGAAAAAGTTAGGAAATTTCCTAAGCTTCGCGATGATGTACTCGTTTACTCGATTTGGAGACCTAGAACTCAAGTTATGCTAGATTGAAGTCTGCTGTCCCGGGGGACAGATTCTCTGTTTTTCGTTTTCGGGAGTAGTTTGCGTAATCGGGGTAGATGAACTAGTATGTACTGTTTTGTGGGCACGTTTTGAGTATGTGGTACTTATGTGCAGGTGGTGTGACCCCGGGAGTGCCCTCAACCTCTCGCCAATCCGTCGCCCGAGGTTAAGGCAAGTGTATTGTAATGGGTAGCGTGTTGTATGTTGCTAATTGTGACTAGGTGCAAATTGTTTACATGATGTGCTATCTTGCCATGATTAGTGCTTGCCCATGTTATGATGAAAATGGATTATTACGATGCTATGCCATGTTTAGTTCAGTTTGATGCAAGTTGTTTATGTTTATGTCATAATCGCATACATGGCATGTGATCTGGGCCGGTCGGTGAGAAAGTCATAACTAGTACGGTAAGGTCGGTGAGAAAGTTACGACTAATCCGGAGAGCCAATGAGTAAGTCCTACCTTGTGATTCCATCCACCGTGGTGAATGGAAGCGAGGAGTAGGCACCCTCCATCTACGGGATGGAAGGGGGAAGAGGGTGCACGCCGACGGGTGTGCACTCAGCAATACCGGTATGTGCTTCCAGGAGACATGTGCATTGCATACATGATGATTATAATGAGTTGTGTACAATGTGCTTTGTTATGGCTATGATGTTGTAGATGGGATTATGATTTGATCATGATGTTAAAGTATGATATGTATTGATGTTGGCATTGAGTTATTCTTTATGACCCATTGCAATATGCTTGCTGAGTGATGAACTCACGCTTGTGTTTTATGTTGTTTTTAGGTACCATGAAATCGGCATGTGGAAAGGGGCATTAGCTACACATCTTCACGTAGCTCCACATCTATAGGCACATTTATCAATTTGAGTCATGACCATAATAATAGTGCCATGAAACTTGGTGTATGGATTAAATTGTGCGCTTGTGTTCCTTATTTGCTTCGTTATAGTTTATGGAGTGGTTGGACTTGATATTATTGTCTTATGTTGTTGCTATATTCATTTATATTGCTGCTTTAGATGTCTTATGTTATGATATTACTTGCCCTGTTATTGCTATTGCTTCAGATCATGATAAAACAAAGGAGATGCTGCCGAAATTATCGGTTTTAGCATTTGTGCCTTTGCTGTAATTTACCTTAAATTGTGGTATTTAGATGTGGTTTAGTCTTTGTTTGGTGACATTCAGGCATACTAGATGCCGGGGTGTTATAGTTGGTATCAGAGCAGGCTGTAAGTCCTTGAAATGTGTATTTTTAGTGTCATACCTTAGGTGCAACTAAAATGTGATGTGGGATGACCTAGAAACATGGTTTAGGTTATACTTAAAATTTTTCCATAGGAGAGCAACATTAAAACGTGCATAATTGGAATGATTAATTTTAAAAATTTGACACACTTGGTTGCACAATAGGATGGGGATTTGGTTCATCATTGCATCGCGTTTAATTACTTGATGGAGACTATGTATCTGATGATGTTTTGATCTTTGCTTTTGTTTTACATTAATGATGTGCTTATGATTATGTGATTGTATGGTTGTCTAACTGTAGCCGCCATGCCGAGGGGTAGAGGCCGTGGTCGCCGTGGCCGTAGAGGCCAGGGGCGAGGTTCTCAGGGAGTTGCTGAGACTGTAGCTGAGGGAAGCGCTTCGCTGAGTGCTCCTGGGCTAGCGCAGGAGGAGGTCCCGGCAGCACAGTCGGGGGCTGAGGTACCCGCCGCCACTGCAGACTTAGTTCAGGCTCTGCAGAGGGAGGTTCAAGAGCTGCGCCAGTAGTTGCGGGCAGCCCCTGCTGTTGTGCCTCCCCCTGCAGCAGCCCCAGTTGCTTCCCCCGCTGTGCCGGAGCCGAGGATGAGTCTCCGGGAGTGGATGTCCCTCCATTTGGACACTTTTGACGGAGCGGGCACGCCGGTCGAATCCGCAGATTGGCTGCGGTACATGGAGCGGCAGTTTGAGGTTCTGGAGTTGACCTCGGTCCAGAGATCTCGCTTTGTGGCCTTTCAGCTGAAGGGCCAAGCGGATATCTGGTGGGAGGGGGTTCTTGCTGCTAGAGCCCCCGCTCTTGGACCGGTCACCTGGGAGGATTTTGTGGCTCGCTTCCGAGCCATGTTCTACCCAGAGTCTTTCCTTGAGAGGATGGAGCATACTCTGACGACTCTTTCCCAGGGAAAGAAGTCGGTGGCAGAGTATGTGGCAGAGTTCAATAATGTGGTGCGCTTTGTGCCGGCTGTGGCAGCCGACGGCAGGGAGAAGGCGAGTAGGTTCCGTAGGGGCCTCAACCAGGAGTTCAGAGTTGTCATGGGGGCGACTATCCCTCATGACTTCTTCTTCGTGGTGGAGCAGGGGAAGGGCATGGAGCTCGAGTTGGAGCTCTCCAGGGATAAGCAAAACCCTGGTTGTTCAGGGGTTCCAGCGGCCCCAAGCGGGGGCCAGAAGAGGACCTTTGGTGGAGGAGGTGGTCTTCTCAGCCACCCACCTTCAAGAAGTTCAAGGGGGGATAGGGCTCCTCCTCAGGGGCTAAGATGAGGCCGCCCCAGTCGTCTTCCTCGTGGATGGATGTTCGTCCTGTGCCCGTGCAGGGCATGATTTGTTTCAAGTGCGGTGGTGAACACCGTGCTTCGGAGTGTGGTTGGACCAGGAGTTGCAACCACTGTGGCAAGGCCGGCCACATGGGACGAATCTACCGGATGAATCCCGGTAGCATCATCAAGTGCGAGACGGTGCCTTCTCCTCCCACTCCAGCGGCGTCTTCCAGAGGGTCGGTGCACATGATGGCGGCCCCTATTTCTCAGCCGCCCTCTGTTTGGTCGCCATTGGCCGCCTACTGGTGCCCGCAGCCGTCGGCTCCTCCTCAGTTACCTCCACCGCCCCTAGCCTTATTGGGGCATCAGCTTGGTGTCGGGGCTCCCGCTGCCCCGGCGCCACCGGCTGTGTACACCTTTCCGACTGCCGAGTCCGCCGGGCATCTAGAGGTGGTTTCAGGTACTTTGCTTGTGGATTCAGTTGATGCCTTTGTTCTGTTTGATTCCGGAGCATCCTATTCCTTTGTGTCGTCTGAGTTTGCTAGTAGAGCAAAGTTGGGAGTTCAGCGGATTTCTGAGTCTGTGATAGTCAGTTCTCCTGGGGGTTTGATTGCTAGTTCTTTGGTTTGCCCAGGTTGCACCATTGCCATTGATGATGAGGTTTTCTTTGCCAATCTTATGGTGATTCCGTTGGCTCCTTTTGATGTCATTTTGGGCATGGACTGGTTGCATCAGTACCGTGCCAGGATCTGTTGCTTTTGGAGGACAGTTACCTTGCAAGCCCCGTCAGGGGTGGAATTGACCTTTCAGGGTGGTATACCTTCCAGTTCTATCTTTGCTTTGGCTAGTCTGTTTTCTGGTCGCCGTTTGAGGCAGTTGGGTTTTCTCATGGCTATTTCAGAAAAGCCATCTTCTTTAGTAGCCATTGCAGAGATTCCTGTGGTGAAGAAGTTTGCTGATGTGTTCCCTGATGAGTTGCCTGGTTTATCTCCTGTGAGGAATGTGGAGTTTCATATTGATCTTGTCCCTGGCACTTGACCTATTTCTATCTCTCCATACCGCTTGGCTCGTCCTTTTCAAGGCGAGTTGAAAAAGCAATTGGAGGATCTGTTGGCCAAGGGATTTATTCGGCGTAGTGTGTCGCCATGGGGAGCACCCGTCCTCTTCGTTTCAAAGAAGGATGGAAGTTGGCGTATGTGCATTGACTATCGTGCTCTTAATCAAGTGACAGTCAAGAACAAGTATCCTTTGCCTCGCATTGAGGATCTTTTTGACCAACTGAAGGGAGCAAAGGTATTCTCCAAGATTGATCTTCAGTCTGGGTACAATCAGATTCGTGTGAGGGAACGGGACATTGAGAAGACTTCTTTCTCCACTAGGTATGGGCATTATGAATTTAAAGTTATGTCTTTTGGACTAACTAATGCTCTTGCTGTCTTTATGGAGGCGATGAACATTTTGCTATACAAGTACCTTGATGAGTTTGTGGTAGTGTTCATCGATGACATCTTGGTTTACTCTAAATCAGAGGAAGAACATGAGTATCATTTGAGGCTTGTGCTGAGCACTTTGAGGGAGAATCAGTTCTTTGCTAAGTTGAAAAAGTGCGAGTTCTGGATTTCGGAAGTGGGTTTTCTTGGCCACATCATCAATCCAGAGGGCATATCTGTAGATCCTAGCAAAGTCTCAGCAGTTGTGGATTGGAAGAGACCCTCCAATGTTAAGGAGGTGCGTAGTTTCCTTGGGTTGGCTGGCTACTATCGGCGTTTTGTGCAGGATTTCTCTATCATTGCCAAGCCACTTTAGCAGCTGACTCAGAAGGGGATGAAATTTCAGTGGACTACAGAGTGTGAGCACAATTTCTGCACTTTGAAGGAGAAGTTAGTGACTGCTCCTGTTCTTACCCTTCCGAGCCTGGGAAGCGATTCACTGTCTATTCTGATGCTTCTCGTTTGGGACTTGGTATGTGCTCATGCAAGATGGCAAGGTGATTGCTTATGCATCGAGGCACTTGAAAAAGCATGAGCAGAACTACCCCACATGACCTTGAGCTAGCCGCTATGGTGTTTGCATTGAAGATATGGAGGCATTATCTGTATGGTGAGTCTTGTGATATCTTCACTGATCACAAGAGCATCAAGTACATCTTTACTCAAAAAGATTTGAACTTGAGGCAGAGGAGGTGGCTGGAATTGATAAAGGATTATGACCTCACTATCCAGTACCATCCGGGCAAGGCAAATGTGGTGGCTGATGCTCTCAGTCGCAAGACAATGCCCCCTGTCATTGATTGTCTTATTGCTGATTTTGAGCGATTGGGAGTCTCCTATTGCTTTGCGGGGACCGTGCAAGCTGAAACTCAATTGATTTTTGAGTCAGCGATCCCCGAGCGTGTGCGGGAAGCACAACATCATGATCGTTTGCTCCAGCAGGTGAGGAAACGCCTGGAGGATGGCAAAACTGGGGACTTTTCCACAGACGATGTGGGAGCTCTGAGGTTTCAGGGTCGCCTGTGTGTACCTCAGAAATCCCAAGTCAATGATGACATCTAGAGAGAGGCTCATCGCACCCCGTACACGGTTCATCCTGGGGAGACAAAGATGTACAAGGACTTGAAAAAGAATTTCTGGTGGAAGAGGATGAGAGTTGATATTGCCAAGTATGTGGCATCTTGTGGGATTTGTCAGAAAATTAAGGCTGAACATAAGCGCCCCGCTGGTCTGTTGCAGCCATTGGAGATTCTTGTGTGGCCTTGGGATGATATTTCTATGAATTTTGTGGTTGGCCTACCTCATAATCTACGAGGGAAGGATGCTGTTTGGGTTTTGATGGTTCGCCTTATAGCAAGTCTGCACACTTCATTCCTATCCACACTACCAATTCAGCGAGCGAGTTGGCTCCCATCTATGTGCGGGAGATTGTGAGACTGCATGGTGTACCCAAGACGATTATCTCTGATCGGGATGCGAAGTTTGTCTCAAAATTTTGGGAGGGTTTGCAGAGTGCTTTGGGTACACAGCTTTTTCTTAGTACCGCTTTCCACCCTAAGACGGATGGGCAGTCTGAGCGTACCATTCAGACTTTGGAGGACATGCTCAGGGCTTGTGTGATGGCATGGAAAGGTAGCTAGGAAGATCATTTGCCTTTGGCAGAGTTTGCTTATAATAACAGCTATCATTCTAGCATCCGGGCTGCTCCTTATGAAGTGTTGTATGGCCGGAAGTGCAGATCGCCGCTTTGTTGGGATACCGTGGGAGAGAGAGCAGTTCTTGGACCGGATTGGGTTCAGCAGACTGTTGATCGAGTGGCAGAGGTACGGCAGAACCTTCTCGCAACGCAGAGTAGACAGAAAAGCTATGCTGATGTGAGAAGGCGAGATTTGGAGTTTGAGGTGGGTGACAGTGTACTTTTGCGGGTATCCCCCACTAAGGGTGTGGTTCGATTTGGCACAAAAGGGAAGCTCAGTCCGAGGTATGTTGGGCCATTTCCTATCTTAGCTCGAGTCGGTAAGTTGGCTTACCGCTTGGAGCTACCGGAGTCATTGTAAGGAGTTCACAATGTGTTCCATGTTTCGATGCTGAGAAAGTACTTGCATGACCCGGAGTTGGTGGTTCCGTTGGAACCATTGGTGCTTGATCAAAACTTCACTTTCGAGTCCCGTCCTGTGAAAATTCTGAGGAATTCGGAGCGAGTGTTGAAGAACAGGACACTCAAGTTTGTCAAAGTCCTGTGGTCACATTAGACTGAGAGGGAAGCGACTTGGGAGCTGGAGTCTTGCATGCGCGAGAAGTACCCCAAGCTTTTCACCTCAGGTATGAGATGTGAAACCTAGCTATCTTTTATTTTGTTGGGTTACATAGTGGTGTGTCTTGGATTCGAGGTCAAATCCTGTTGAAGGGGGGAGAATGTGACAATACGGAAGGTCGAAACTTATAAAATGTGAAATCGGAGATTAAAACTTTACGCTATGAGATTTAATCGCGTTTCCAGGCCGATTTCGGGAGTTTGGGCCTTTCCGGGGCAAGTTGGGCCTTAGGGGGGACCCCTCGTGGGCCAAAAGTGGGGCTCTCTGGCCCATGAGGGGATAGGAGGGCAGCATGTGGCCCTTTGGTGCGCCCCTGCTGCCCTAGCAGCCCTCCCCTTCTCCCCACTTGGTAGCCACCCCCCTCTCTCCCTTGCGCCCCACCCCTCCCCTCTCCTCTCCACCCTCCTTGCCACCCTAGGGGAGATCCCCAACTCACCACCCTACTGTTCCCTCCATCGGGAAGCTCCGCGATGAGGAGATCCGGCGGTTCCAGCGCGAGGAAGATGATCGGGGAACCCGGGAGGAAGGATTTCGGCGTTCGGCATTCGTCGGGCAGAGGTATGGTATGGGTGATACTTGGGGATGGTCTAGGTGCTGTTCTAGAGGTTGATATGATGCTTTTAGATCAAGTGGTGGTGCTGTGATTGGGTAGATTGGATGAAAACTAGATGTTTCTTAATTCTCTGTTTCGGGCAGATTGTGCACTCGACCTAGGGTTTGAGTTTTCGTGATTTTAGATTCGGATTTTGGTCAGCCGCCTGTTGATAAAGTTGTAGGTAACTTTAATACCTTTAATTGGACACCAAGAACGTCCAATTCCGCCCAGCCGTTTGAAAGTTATGGTCATTTTACCGAAAAGGTTCAAATCTGTGACGTAATTGGGACAGAACGTAATGTTTTGTAGATTAAACAATTTTAGATGCCGAATAAGTTTTTCCAAATACTTAGAAAAAGTTAGGCAATTTCCTAAGCTTCGCGATGATGTACTTGTTTACTCGATTTGGAGACCTAGAACTCAAGTTATGCTAGATTGAAGTCTGCTGTCCCGGGGGACAGATTCTCTGTTTTTCGTTTTCGGGAGTAGTTTGCGTAATCGGGGTAGATGAGCGAGTATGTACTATTTTGTCGGCACGTTTTGAGTATGTGGTACTTATGTGCAGGTGGTGTGACCCCGGGAGTGCCCTCAACCTCTCGCCAATCCGTCGCCCGAGGTTAAGGCAAGTGTATTGTAATGGGTAGCGTGTTGTATGTTGCTAATTGTGACTAGGTGCAAATTGTTTACATGATGTGCTATCTTGCCATGATTAGTACTTGCCCATGTTACGATGAAAATGGATTATTATGATGCTATGCCATGTTTAGTTCAGTTTGATGTAAGTTGTTTATGTTTATGGCATAATCGCATACATGGCATGTGATCTGGGCCGGTCGGTGAGAAAGTCATAACTAGTCCGGTAAGGTCGGTGAGAAAGTTATGACTAATCCGAAGAGCCAATGAGTAAGTCTGACCTTGTGATTCCATCCACCGTGGTGAATGGAAGCGAGGAGTAGGCACCCTCCATCTACGGGATGGAAGGGGGAAGAGGGTGCACACCGACGGGTGTGCACTCAGCAATACCAGTATGTGCTTCCAGGAGACATGTGCATTGCATTGCATTGCATACATGATGATTATAATGAGTTGTGTACAATGTGATTTGTTATGGCTATGATGTTGTAGATGGGATTATGATTTGATCATGATGTTAAAGTATGGTATGTATTGATGTTGGCATTGAGTTATTCTTTATGACCCATTGCAATATGCTTGCTGAGTGATGAACTCACGCTTGTGTTTTATGTTGTTTTTATGTACCATGAAACCGGCATGTGGAAAGGGGCATTAGCTACACATCTTCACGTAGCTCCACATCTATAGGCACATTTATCAATTTGAGTCATGATCATAATAATAGTGCCATGAAACTTGGTGTATGGATTAAATTGTGCGCTTGTGTTCCTTATTTGCTTCGTTATAGTTTATGGAGTGGTTGGACTTGATATTATTGTCTTATGTTGTTGCTATATTCATTTATATTGCTGCTTTAGATGTCTTATGTTATGATATTACTTGCCCTGTTATTGCTATTGCTTCAAATCATGATAAAACAAAGGAGATGCTGCCGAAATTGTCGGTTTTAGCATTTGTGCCTTTGCTGTAATTTACCTTAAATTGTGGTATTTAGATGTGGTTTAGTCTTTGTTTGGTGACATTCAGGCAGACTAGATGCCAGGGTGTTTTTCGGACAATGCATCTCATCACCTCGAAGCTGAACAGCGTGGCTGAGTTTCATACTATCGGGAATCTGGGGGCCCTCTGGTTCATCCAACTATGGCTAATGGCCCAATTCCAGACGCCCTTTGGATTCACACCTTCCCCAGACCTTCGCTTTCCGCGTGAAGACGCGTCGGATGAAGAAACAGCATCCGCGGAGCCTCCTCTCAGGCTCTGCCGATCGTATGGAGAGGCTTTATCTCAAGTTTTCCCAGGCGACCGTAAATTGGATATGGTGGCTTTCGCCGGATACTTTACTTATTTTTACTCCACAGAATACCTTTCTACTATGGACTTTCTCCCGTATCGGCAAATCGACTTCTTGGAGTATGAGCGTCCCGGCCTCTGCCGACCAGACCGTCCTGACGCCGAGTGGCTCAAACATTTCATTTCTCTGGTCATCTTTTCAGTCAGTATTAGCTCTTCAAGCCACACTCAAAATCCATCATATGAGTATTATCATCTGGCTGTTTGCGCTAGGCAATTGGGATTTGGGCAGATCCCCCCTCGGCTCGTGCTCTTCGACAGGCTTCGGGAATGGGAAGTGCTGGAGGGTTCCCTTGACATAAACATTGCACTGGACCAAAGTGGGGAGTTGTTGATTGACTCTGTTTCTGGAGTCATCATGGCGTCCCGGTCTCACGCAACTTTCACCCGTTGGTAGGAAGGATGGAGTCATCAACTGTTCTTTGCTTCACTGAATGAGATGCTCCATTGTTTCGATGAATCTCACCCGTTGCCTCCTTCGCCCCAGGTATTTTTGAGGTATTGCCTCTTTCTACAAAGCATTCGTTGCTAATCTCCTTTTGCCATTTTTGTACCTTTAGGATGCTGCAGATGCACGGCCGCTGCTGTCGGCCAGTGGAAAAGCTATTGAGTTTCATGCTAACATTGCCTGGCGCACAAATGTTGGCCTCACTTCCCCAACTCTAAAAGATATCAAGAAGAAGGGTGGTGGAGGGGTACCGGCTCAGCTTTGGCAGAAAACAAAATCGGTCGATGCATCCAGGACCAATCTCCCCCAAAAACCGGGACGGTTGGTGCGATACAGCTGACGCCTTCTCATGCTGGTACGGCTTCCGTCAAGCGTGATAAGTACCTGTTTCTTCCGTAAACCTGTGGGTTTGCATTTTATTTATGGCCCCTATTTCCTCGCTCTGTTCCAGCACGGCACAAGCGGCTCGCTGGCCAGAGAAGACTTGCGAAGGTATCTACTCCTTCCCCACCTACTTCGCTGGTTCCTCAGGTATCTGTGTTTTGCTTTTGACTCTTCGCTTAACTATTCCAGAGAGTTATGCTTCTGCATAGCGGATTATAGGAGACGCAGTGTTAGAGGCTTCTGCAACAGCCTATGGCGCGCTTGTGGCCTCATCCGTTGATTCCCTGAGAGAAGCTGCTGTTGATATTGTTCCTGAGGATACCACTTCGGAGACCATAGCCGCCGTTGTTGCGGATATTGAAGGGAGTGCTGCTATGGTGGGCATCCAAGTAGTTGACGCAGAACAAAGTGCTGACGTCGCCCCTGCGGAGATTGTATGGCGGGCGTAGCGGTAGGAGCCTATGTGATTACTTCCGCGGGAGTCGCCGTGGCGGTGGCGGGGCAGTCCCCTGTGGTCAACCCAACGGAGTCGGCCGATACCCCTCCTACCATTGAGTCTTCAGGCGTCACCCTTCCTTCGAGTCCCTACTTCGGTGAAGAGGTACCTTTTCAACGCTCTACTCCTATTCCTTTTGAGTGTTCTGACCTTTTGGCCGACGTTTTTCCCTTCAGGTGCTGATGAGCACCCTTTTTGGATTCACCCCGGGGGAACTCAGCTTCTCCCCTGACGGTGCACCTTCTGTTGACCAGCCGCTCCAAGTAGGACTGGATCCTTTATCAGCGTCGCAGCGGGATAAACTGAAGCAGCTTCATCGGCTATTGGTGCGATCAGGGCCGATGGTGCTGGATTCGTATCAATTGGTTTCTGTTTTGCTTGCTGAAGTTACTTCCTGCCTCCCGTCGTTGTCTACGGACGCGTTCCACCATTTGCACGAGTTTTTCTTGGAGAGGGACGTTGTTCGATCGGCACAGGAGCGCCATCGGCAATGGGAGGAAGTTGCGAAGGAGCGTGCAGAACTTGCTCTTCAGGCGGCTGATGTGAAAAAGGAGAAGGCCGCATTTGACGCTGCAGTCGCTTCAGTTCAAGCCTTAGCGCCGTCAAGGGTAGAGCTGGCCGATGAGATAGCTCGCCTGAAGCAGGTCCTAGCCGAAGCCGAGACCCGCCTTTCCGAGATGGACCGCAGGGTTGCCTTGGCAAAGGCCAACATACAAGTCCGTCAAGCTGGTTTGGTAGATTCCTTTCAAAGGATCGATGCCAGGTTCAAAGCTATTGCGTCAGTCCCAGGTAGTGCGTCGGATGATGAAGCTCTGATCTCGAGCGTGGGCCGAGCTGCATAGGAGGCTGCTGACAGCATCACCCACCTTATCTAGACGATGTACCTGAACAAAATACTCTTAATCGTACACCGCCTTTTGTCTTGTAATGTTTTGATTTGCAACCGAACCAATCCCATACTGGACTCAATTCAGCTTTCAGTGATTTTTCCTTTCACCATTTTTCTAAGATCCGACCCATATGCTAGGGTAGTACTTCTTCAGGTATTTTTCATTGATGGCCTTGATGTATGCTTCCCCTTTCAGGGTCTCGAGTATGTACGAATTTCCTGGAACCAGGCGACTAACTTTTTATGGCCCTTCCCACGTGGGTGACCATTTTCCATACTTGTTGTCCTTCGTTCCGACTGGCAGGATAATTTTCCATACTAAATCGCCTTCCTCGAATGACTTGGGTATGACCTTTCTATTGTACGCTCTCGCCACCCTAGCCTTGTTTTTCTGGATATGTTCCATCACACTCAGTCTCAACTCTATTAAGTTTCTGAGGTTATCGGCCAACGCATTCCTGTAGTCCTCAACCGATAGAGTATCTTGCATGGTAGTTCTAAGTGAGCTTATGCTGATTTCCAATGACAATACCGCTTCTTGTCCGTACACCAACTGGTACAGGGATACTTTGGTGGCCCCGTGGCCCGATACTCTGTATGCCCACAGTGCATCGGCTAGTGTTGTATGCCATCCTCTTGGTTTATCATCTATTTTCCTCTTGATCAACTTGATCAATGTTTTATTCGATGACTCGGTCTGTCCGTTGGCCTAAGCGTAGTATGGTGAGGAGTTCAACATTTTGATCCCTAAACTTTGGGCGAAACTTTGGAATGCTTCTGACATGAACACGGTGCCCTGATCGGTCATAATAGTTTGTGGGATCCCGAACCGATGAACAATGTGTTTTTGGACAAATGCTATTGCCTCCGTGCTAGTGGCCTTCTTTAGTGGTACCGCCTCGACCCACTTGGAAAAGTAATCGGTGGCGACCAATATAAACTTGTGACCTTTGCTGGACGCTGGATAAATCTGCCCGATGATGTCAATGCCCCATCCGCGGAATGGCCAGGGTTTCACAATTGGGTGCAAAGCCGCGGCGGGGGCGTTCTGTATGTTTCCGAACTTCTGGCAGTCTTGGCACCCTTTGTAATATCAAAAATAGTCTTCCAGCATTGTCGGCCAATAGTAACCAGTGTGCCTAAGCAACCACCTCATCTTATCAGCTGATTGATGTGTTCCGCAAATTCCTTCATGGACCTCTCCCATGGCCGATTTTGCTTCCTCGGTGTCGAGGCAGTGGAGAAGCAAACCCTCCATCATCTGATAGTACAGGGTATTATTGATCATCACGTATTTCAGCGCTTGTCTTTTAGTTTTTACATCTGTCTTGGCTAAGGGGTTTGTCAAATAGGCTATAATCTTCGTGCGTCAATCAAAAGTTGTTAGGCATAGCACTGTTTTCTCAATTGACTCACAATCGATGGTTTGCTCAAGAGGTGCACACTCGGATGCTTGCTGAGCCAAGGCATTAGCCCGATCATTCTTCTCTCGGGGTATATGGCCGATTGTGAAGGAGCTAAACGCCTTTATCAACTCTCAGCAGCGTGCTAAATACTTGGCTAGGACGTCATCGTAGCAATTGAATTCCTCTCGCACCTGTTGGACCACAAGCAGAGAATCTCTGAAGGATTCAACGGAATCCACTCTGATATTTTGCAGCATGTATAACCCCTATAATTAGGGGCTCATATTCAGCCTGATTATTTGAGCATCGGCTGTTGTGATAATACGGAATGTCGAGACTTTATAATTTTTGATAATAGGTTATAAAATGTGGTAAAATGGGATAAGTTGGGGTTTTTGCAAATAAAACCATGAGATTTCACGTTTTAACGCGTTTCGGGCCGTTTTCGGGCGTTTGGGCCGCTCCGGGGAGGTGTTGTGCTTGAGGGAAACTTCGTGGGCCGGATGGCGGGACTCCCTTGGCCCATGTGGAGGTGAGGGGGGGGGCAGAAAACCCTGCTGCCCTAGCTCTCCCCATCCCCTTTCCCCATCTCCTCCTCCCTCTCTAGCCCCTCCTCCTCTTCCTCCACACCCCCAAGCCGCACCACCCCCTCCTCCTTGCGCCTTCTCCCCCACCACCACATGCCCTTGCTGCGTTCCCCTTGCTTCCACGCCCCGTCACGGTGCTGCCCTCGCCGGTAGGAGGATCCGCGATGAAGAGAACCGGAGGCCACGTCGCGTGGGGAGAGATCGGGTGGAGTTCGCGCGAAGGAGAGCGATCGATTCGTGGTTCGTCATTAAGGTAATGGGGGAAACCTTTGGGGGGTTGATTAGATGCTGTGTAGAGGTGATTTAGCATGTTTTTAGATCAAGGGAGGTGCTGCCATGGGGTAGAATTGATGAAAATTTGGATTGTATTCGCGTTCTGTTCGGGCAGATTTGGAACCCGAACTAGGGAAGGAGTTTTCGACAATTTTGAGTTTGAATCTGACAGTACGGACTTTTAGGAAGTTTTAGATAATTTCCTTATCTTTCCGTGCATATAAAGAATGTTAAAATCCGCCCAGTCGTTTGGGAGATATGTCCGTTTTACCGAGCGCTGTTAAATCTGTGATGAGATTGGGACAGTTCGTGTTCAACGTTAGATTAAACAACATTAGAGTCCGAATTAGTCTTTCTCTATAACTAGAAAAAGTTGGGAAATTTCCTAAGCTACGCGGGGATGTCCTCGTTTAATCAATTTGGAGTCCTAGAACAGAAGTTATGCCCATTGGAAGGCTGCTGTCCCGAAGGGACAGATTTGCTGTTTTCTGATTTTAGGAGTTGTAAGCGAAGTCGGGGTAGTTGGATATATGTGTGCTGTTTTGTGGACTCGATTTGAGTGTGTGGCACGTGTTTGCTGGTGGTGTGCCTCCGGGAGTGCCCTCAACCTCTCGTCACTCCGTTACCCGTGGTTGAAGGCAAGTGTGTTGCGTGGATTGTATGTTATAAGTGTTGCTAGAATTGCTTGGTCGTGTTTGGACTAGATAACATGGTGTCTTGCCATGAATTACATGTTACAATGGATAGGATGTCCTTAGGCCATGATTTAAATGTTGCCGATGCTATGGTGTCCTCATGCCATGATTAAAAATGCTTGTTGTTGATAAATGATTCACATGCCATGTTTTGAGCAGAATCAGTCAATTGTTGAATACGGCCCTACATGTTGAGATGCCATGTGTTGATATGAAATATTTCGATTTATGTATACGATGCTGTCCATTTTGCATACATGGCATATTTTCATGGCCGTCCGGTGAGATAAGTCATAACTATTCCGGTAGGGTCGGTGAGAACCGTTATGACTAGTCCGGGGCTATTCTTTTGAGTAAGTCCTACATCGTGATTCCATCACCGAGGTGAATGGAAGCGAGTGATAGGCACCCTCCATCTTCGGGATGGAAGGGGGAAAAGGGTGCATGCCGACGGGTGTGCACTCAACCATACCGGTATGAGAATTCCAGGAGACATGTGCATTGCATTGCATGAATGATATACATAAATGAAAATGTTTATGAGTTGATGATGAGAGTACTCATGAGATGCTCATGAGATGATTATCATGTTGTTTTAAAGGATGCATATAATGTTAAATATGATGTGTTGTGATATAACCCTGGAGACTGGGATGATGGTTTGTTGTCTTGCACCCTGTTTTTTTATTACATTACACTTTGCTGAGTGATGAACTCACGCTTGTGTTTTATGTTGTTTGTTTATTTAGGTACAATGAAATCGGCGCGCGGGAAGGGAATTTAGCTACACTTCCTCACGTAGCACTCATGATCTAGATAATTCACCCATTTCTATGGAAACATGGCAATAAGTTATGATGATTTTGGCGTATGGACATTATGTGTGTTGGTTTTCCTCATGTGTGTCATGTGGGTTTTTGGAGCGATTTGTTTTATCATCCTAGTCTTAGTTGATGCTTATTCCATGATTATCATTGCGTATTGTTATTCTAGATGATGCTCATCTATTGTTGTCGATGCATATTGATATCTTAATTGATCTGTATATTGTTATGATACTGTGATGTTCAAATTTATGCTAAATCAAAGGAGATGCTGCCGAAATTTCTCATTTAATCATGGTATTAATTGTTGTATGGTCTATGTTGGTGACATTCTGGGCTTAGTAGAAGCTGGGGTGTTACAGTTGGTATCAGAGCGGGCTGTAGGTCCCTGGAATGTGTATTTAGTGTCATACTATTGGTTCAACTAAAATATGAAGTGGGATAACCTAGAAACATGGCTTAGGTTTTACTTAAAACTTTGCCATAGGATAGCAACATTAAAACTTGTGTAAGTGGAATAATTAATTTAAAACTTGACACACTCTGTTGCACAGTAGGAATGGGTATGGGTACCGTTGCTTTACGCTTAAATGTTGTATTTAAGCTTTGATGTTGAATGTTATATTTGGTAATATATGTTGCTATGTTTATGAAAGAATTGATAGTGTTGATACACTTGAGATTATGTGGGTTGTGGTGCCGAAAGGGTTTCGGTCACCTTCTGTTGTTTGTAGTAATGTTGGGTTTGACGGTTTGGCCGGTTGGTGCCATCACCGATGGACTTTTAACCTCCTGTTGGGAGAGTGCTTATCCTTTCTGTCGTAGATTGGGTAGTTGGTTGGAGTCGAGTAGTAGAGTTGTGGATTGACCCTCCGAATTTCCTTTGCCGTTTTGACGAACGGTTTTCGTTGGTTTTTGGTTGGTTGAAATAAAAGAAAAAGTGTTCGGTTTTGGATACTCACCGATAGTTCTTTTGGTGGTTTTGGTTTTGTCTTCTTTTGTTGAAGACAAAAGAAGAATTTAGGGTTGCGCCTCTTTTGGTCGCCTTGCCAGCTTTGACGCCCGATTTGTTGTTTGCCTTATAGAGAAACTTTTAGATTGATTCTTGGGTTACCATTCTCCAATTTGAAAGGAAGTTATTGAAGTTTCGATGAAGAATCTAAGTCGCATGGATTTAGGTGTCAAGGTTTTGTCGGAAAGGATGTGGTTGATCGGTTGCTTTACGGAGAAAGTTTTCAATTTATTCTTGTGTTTGTCTTTCTCCGAGGTTTAAAAGAGTTATTGCGGTGTTGTGCCAGACCTTGTTGTCGGGGCCTAAGTGGTGTTTGATCGCAATGATGACTTGCTTGGGAATTCATCTTTGAAAAAAAAACCGTTTGTTTCGTGAAAGTTTGAAGTTTGGGGTTATGGCCTTATCTGAAAAAAAAAATAGATTTGGTTAATCGCTGGGTTTTTCCCTCTTGCAACCATCTTCCTTCGCGGAAGTTGTTGATCTCGAGAGTTGTGGAGTAGTTGCGTGTCGGCATTTGGGAATTTTAAGAGTTGACTTCTCTTGTGATTTATGGCTGAGCTTTCCGGAAGGAAAGGTGTTTTGGGTGTTATTCTTTTCTGGAGCAATTATGGTTTCCTTAAGAGTTGGGTGCGTGATTCACGCGGATGTTTAAGAAGTTAAGTGTATGACGAGAAGTTAGAGTTTTCGGATGATATGAGCTAGTGGTTCGGTTAAAGTGAATTTGTTGTTTGTTTAAAGATAAACTAAAATATTGTGTTGATAAGAGATGATTAAACGAGACGTCAGGTGATCCAAAGTGAAAGTTGATTAGTGGTGTGTGCAAAGTGATGCGGGTTATGGAATCTAATGGATGTTTGAGATTAGTTAGCATAGAATGTCTCGGTAGATGAACTTGTTATAGCAAGAAGATGGTGTGAAATTCTGCCTATTGTAGCTGGTGGGTCAGTTAATATTGTGGGTCGACAATATGACTTAAAATTACATGTAATCAATTAATGAGGATATATGGAATGATTGTAGGAAAGGTTGAATTATTCTTGACAGATGTCATGCAGGATCCGTATTTATGAGGGATGTCTAGTGGAGATCGTGTCGCGTGGTTAGTATTAATTATTGGTGGAATGAATCGTGATATGGAATATGTGACTTAGGGTTATACCAGTGGTAATTGTTGATTACGCCGGAATAATTGTAAAGAGATGTGTGCTACGCTTGGGGATAATAAGTTGCATGAATAATGGTTCGTCATGGTTTGTAGACCAAAAGAAGTTGTTGATATGCGTCTTATGTTGGATTAATCGATAAGATAATTGTCTTTGGAGTTGTGAGAACGTGGTTCTCCTTGTTGATTGTCATACGGTAGATATGGTCTATGGTTCGTTGGTAATATAATCAATTGTGGTTATATGAGCAGTGAAAAGTGATTTTATTAAGAGCGGATGTTGTAGCTTGTGTGCAATGATGTTGGACTTCTCGGGATTTGGGTGATTATGACATCCGTATTGGCTAAGAGTATTGGAATGCGAGTAATGGTGGGATTTGAGTCGAACTTTCTTTTGAAGGTTTACAGATTCAAATGAATGTATAAATTTTCTGGGAGTGCCTGCCTCTTTGTTTAGGCGTCTTGATTAGGGTGCAATAAAATCTCCCCTGATTAAGTGGCTTTTTGTCAAGTTACAAACTTGACTCCGATGATTGGAAATATGGATGAAAGAGTAGTATTTGAAGTAACCGGCTTATGGGTTCCAAATGTGGTGTGGTATTGAACCATGCCAATCTTTGGATTTGGGCTAATCTGTTTAGTCTATGCTATGAGTATGGTTTAACACCCAAAGCGTTGGGGTGGGACGCTCTCTTTAGCGTTCAACTGATTTATCTTTGGTAACCCTGGAGTTAAGCGCTTAAATTGTAATTCTATCGTGACTAGAGTTGGATTTATTTGGGAAACGTGTGTGGTGTTTGCGAGCGTTTCAAAAAGGTGAATCTTACGATTGTTTCATAAGTGATTTTTGTTGGTAAGGTGTTCCCTGCTGGGAATGTGTTTCCTTTCTCTTTAAGAGAATTGGTAGCGGTTATTAGGCGTAGACGTTTGATTTGAGAGTTGATGCTATCTTCTGTTATTGGCTTTGGTTAAAATGCGATGTTTTGCACGCGCGTGCGTCTGATGGTTGTTGGGTTGTGATGCGATATGGTATTTTTCGATTAACGCCGTCGTAGTTTATGCGAATTTGAGCAACCATCGATGTTGTTGGGTGTCAATCATGTGACAAAGAGAATGAAGTCTCTTTATGAATGGTTAATGGGTATCGTGGTTACATGACGAATAAATAGTGAAAAAGATTCATGACATCGTTTTTATAAGAATAAAAGAGTTGTTGAGCCAGGACGGTGAGAAAGTCATATAGAGATATATGACTAATCCGGAGTGCTCTTGAAGAATTCGCATTCGTGTTATGAATCGAGATTTCCATTGCTCTCTAGCATGAAAAGGAATGAATGGATAAATGCTGGTATTTTGGTTATGTTATGCAAGGGATTTGAGTTTCTCTTTCTCTTCGAGAGTTTTTGTGGCAGTTCTCTTCCAAGATGTTGATTTTGGTGAAAATGAAAAGTTTGGCTATGGTGAAAGCGAGTCGAGTTGTCTTTAGTTGTTGAGAACTTCTGTCAAGAGAATTGTGTGGAGTCTCTATTTGTTTGAGTGCTCCCCGATGCGAATTGTATCGCGTTGATTGGAGATTTGAGTTTTCCTTTGCGGCTTGACTTAGGAAAAGCAAAAGGGTGGTCTTTCAATGTTATCGGGTTCTTTCCAAAGTGATTTGTGGCGCTTTGAGGTTCGAGTTGTTGTATGTGGTCTACTTGGATTCAAAAGAATCGTACTTCTTTTGCACTATTGATAGGAGCGAGAATAAGAAGGGCCTCGGATTATTGTTGAGTATAATCTAAGAGCTATACTCGTGGGCTTCGTTGTTTGTGTGAATTGTTGGTGAGGGCGACATCCTCTTGGGAAAAGTGCCAATTGAGATTTGGTAGTGAGTTACGGTTCTAGCTTGGGCTAGGTGCTGGACATTAGTGGTATGAGGGTGGATGATGATGGAGGTTGTTGATGTCGTGGTTTGAATTTGGTTGAAAGTATCGTTGGGTGGAAGCAAATGTTATAGAAATTGTGATGTAAAATGCTTTGTCGTGGACATTGTCTTAGCTAGACGTCCCTGGGTGTGCGTTATGCCTGGGAGAGGATAGAATGAAACGTGTAATGTGGTTGGCAGTCGAAAGGAAAGTATGGTCGATGTAGGCTATGAGCGAAGATGACATTAGTAAATTTTGATTCCTTGCGAAAAGGGGTCAAATAATTGGAAGAGATGGGGTTTTGCGTAAATGTTCTTTGTGGGGGGTTCAAGTTTGGAACCTCGGTTGACCGTTTTAATACTAATGGTGAAAAAGGGATGTGTTTCATGATGATTGTGTCATTCTGAGTTTATGAATCATGATAGAGATTGAAGTAAATGAGGAATCATGTCAAGTTGTGCTTAGTTAAGCTAAGTCAAGTCACTCTTGTTAATAGATGGATTTGGAGAATTGAGTTGTCGTTGCTACTGTTTGAGTCTTGGCGTGGGTGTGTTGAGTTCGCAAAGAAGATGAGTCCCTAGTGGGCATTGTTTTAGAGTTGATGTGTAAGATTCGAGGTCGAATCCAGTTAAGGGGGGTAGAATGTGATAATACGGAATGTCAAGACTTTATAATTTGTGATAATAGGTTATAAAATGTGGTAAAATGGGATAAGTTGGGGTTTTTGCAAATAAAACCCTGAGATTTCACGTTTTAACGCGTTTCGGGCCGTTTTCGGGCGTTTGGGCCGCTCCGGGGAGGTGTTGGGCTTGAGGGAAACTTCGTGGGCCGGATGGTGGGACTCCCTTGGCCCATGTGGGGGTGAGGGGGGGCAGAAAACCCTGCTGCCCTAGCTCTCCCCATCCCCTCTCCCCATATCCTCCTCCCTCTCTAGCCCCTCCTCTTCCTCCACACCCCCAAACCGCACCACCCCCTCCTCCTTGCGCATTCTCCCCCACCACCACGTGCCCTTGCTGCGTTCCCCTTGCTGCCACGCCCCGTCACGGTGCTTCCCTCGCCGGTAGGAGGATCTGCGACGAAGAGAACCGGAGGCCACGTCGCGTGGGGAGAGATCGGGTGGAGTTCGCGTGAAGGAGAGCGATCGATTCGTGGTTCGTCATTAAGGTAATGGGGGAAACCTTTGGGGGGTTGATTAGATGCTGTGTAGAGATGATTTAGCATGTTTTTAGATCAAGGGAGGTGCTGCCATGGGGTAGAATTGATGAAAATTTGGATTGTATTCGCGTTCTGTTCGGGCAGATTAGGAACCCGAACTAGGGCAGGCGTTTTCGCCAATTTAGAGTTTGAATCTGACCGTACGGACTTTTAGGAAGTTGTAGATAATTTCCTTAACTTTCCGTGCATATAAAGAACGTTAAAATCCGCCCAGTCGTTTGGGAGATATGTCCGTTTTACCGAGCGCTGTCAAATCTGTGACGAGATTGGGACAGTTCGTGTTCAACGTTAGATTAAACAACATTAGAGTCCGAATTAGTCTTTCTCTATAACTAGAAAAAGTTGGGAAATTTCCTAAGCTACGCGGGGATGTCCTCGTTTAATCAATTTGGAGTCCTAGAACAGAAGTTATGCCCATTGGAAGGCTGCTGTCCCGAAGGGACAGATTTGCTGTTTTCTGATTTTAGGAGTTGTAAGCGAAGTCGGGGTAGTTGGATATATGTGTGCTGTTTTGTGGACTCGATTTGAGTGTGTGGCACGTGTTTGCTGGTGGTGTGCCTCCGGGAGTGCCCTCAACCTCTCGTCACTCCGTTACCCGTGGTTGAAGGCAAGTGTGTTGCGTGGATTGTATGTTATAAGTGTTGCTAGAATTGCTTGGTAGTGTTTGGACTAGATAACATGGTGTCTTGCCATGAATTACATGTTACAATGGATAGGATGTCCTTAGGCCATGATTTAAATGTTGTCGATGCTATGGTGTCCTTATGCCATGATTAAAAATGCTTGTTGTTGATAAATGATTCACATGCCATGTTTTGAACGGTAACCGTCAATTGTTGAATACGGTCCTACATGTTGAGATGCCATGTGTTGATATGAAATATTTCGATTTATGTATACGATGCTGTCCATTTTGCATACATGGCATATTTTCGTGGCCGTCCGGTGAGATAAGTCATAACTATTCCGGTAGGGTCGGTGAGAACCGTTATGACTAGTCCGGGGCTATTCTTTTGAGTAAGTCCTACATCGTGATTCCATCACCGAGGTGAATGGAAGCGAGTGATAGGCACCCTCCATCTTCGGGATGGAATGGGGAAAAGGGTGCATGCCGACGGGTGTGCACTCAACCATACCGGTATGAGAATTCCAGGAGACATGTGCATTGCATTGCATGAATGATATACATAAATGAAAATGCTTATGAGTTGATGATGAGAGTACTCATGAGATGCTCATGAGATGATTATCATGTTGTTTTAAAGGATGCATATAATGTTAAATATGATGTGTTGTGATATAACCGTGGAGACTGGGATGATGGTTTGTTGTCTTGCACCCTGTTTTTTTATTACATTACACTTTGCTGAGTGATGAACTCACGCTTGTGTTTTATGTTGTTTGTTTATTTAGGTACAATGAAATCGGCGCGCGGGAAGGGAATTTAGCTACACTTCCTCACGTAGCACTCATGATCTAGATAATTCACCCATTTCTATGGAAACATGGCAGTAAGTTATGATGATTTTGGTGTATGGACATTATGTGTGTTGGTTTTCCTCATGTGTGTCATGTGGGTTTTTGGAGCGATTTGTTTTATCATCCTAGTCTTAGTTGATGCTTATTCCATGATTATCATTGCGTATTGTTATTCTAGATGATGCTCATCTATTGTTGTCGATGCATATTGATATCTTAATTGGTCTGTATATTGTTATGATACTGTGATGTTCAAATTTATGCTAAATCAAAGGAGATGCTGCCGAAATTTCTCATTTAATCATGGTATTAATTGTTGTATGGTCTATGTTGGTGACATTCTGGGCTTAGTAGAAGCTGCGGTGTTACAGCTGTCTAACTTAAAGACGAACTCGTAGCAATACCCTTTAGGAGATACTAAAACTATCCTGATACCGTCTCCTTCCTTACAGACCGACCCCTCAAAATATAGCTACCAGGGAGCAAGGCCTACTAATCCACAAGCAGGGGTGTGGTCTGCCCTAAAATCGGCTATTACCTGCCCCTTCATTACCTTAGCCGATTCGAACACGAGGTCGAACTCTGTAAGCCTGTAACCCCACTTCCCGAGTCGCCCTTTCATTGTAGGAGCCAACAGCATATATTTTATGACATTGGCTTTACCAATGACCGTGCATGTTGACATCAATATATAATGTCTCAGCTTCGTGCATGCAAAATAGAGGGACAAACAAAGTTTCTCAACTGGCGGGTATCTAGTTTCTGCATCTATCAACCGCCGGCTTAAGTAGAATATCAGTTGTTCTTTTCCTTTGATCTCTTGCATAAGAACTGCTCCGATTGTCATTTCTTCTGCTGATATGTATAATCTGAATGGTGCTCCCTTCTGTGGTGCTATCAACACTGGTGGTTTCGACAAATATTTCTTGATATCATCAAAAGCCTTTTGCTGCTCTTTTCCCCATACGAATTCTTGATTCTCTTTCAACCTCAACAAAGGGGTGAATGTGTTGATCTTCTCTAATAAATTCGAGATGAACCTCCTCAGATAATTAATCTTTCCAATCAGCTTCTGCAGGTCTTTCTTGTTCTTCGGAGGCTTCGTATCAGCTATGGCCCTGACTCTTTCTTGGTTTACATCTATTCCTCTTTCGTGTACCATGAACCCGAGAAACTGTCCAGCCTATACTACAAATGCACACTACAATGGATTCATTTTCAAGCTGTGCATTCGAGTCTTCTTGAGCACTTCCTCCAAGTCGGCTAAGTGTTGTTGATCTCCTGCTGACTTTACCACTACATCATCTATATAGATTTCCACAATGCGGCCGATCAACTCATGAAATATCATATTCATAGCTCTCTGGTATGTAGCTCCAGCATTTTTTAATCTGAAGGTCATAACAATCAACTCGAATAGTCCTAGTGCTCCAGGACATCTGAAGGCCGTTTTATGAATATCAGCTTCGGCCATGAAGATCTAGTTATAGCCTGCATTGCCATTAAGAACGCTAATGATTTTGTGCCCTGATGCAGCGTCGATAAGCATATCGCCTATAGGCATCGGGTATTCATCCTTGGGGGTGGCTTTATTTATGTCCCTGAAATCAACGCATACTCTAATCTTCCTATTCTTTTTTGTTACCGGAACGATGTTGGTAACCCATTCAGCATATAGACATGGTCTGATGAACTTAGCTTCCAATAATCTCTCTATTTCTTATTTAATTTTATCGTACATTGCTGGGTTAAAACGTCTCAGAGGTTGTTTGAATGGCCGATACCTAGTTTTCATTGGCAGCCGATGTTCAACCAGTTGACGATCTAAATTGGGCATCTCATGATACACCCAGGCGAAACAATCATTGTATTCTTTTAATAGTCTTACAAGACCCTCTTTATGCTCGGCGCACAACCTAGCATTAATGAAGGTTGGCCTTTTTCGATCCCCGTTTCCTATATCTACTTCTTCCAACAGATCGGCTGAGGTAAATCCTTGTCCGAGTCTTTCGTCGTCTTCAAAGTCCCCGATAGCCTCGGAACTATCGGCCATGTATTGGTAGCTTCTTGTTCCTCCTCGCAACCATCTTGTGTTCAGGTAGGCTTCCATCGTCGCAGGACTTCACTTATCCGATCAACTGCACTAGGTCTTATGCTGAACAGACTTATCTTTGCATCGTTGATACAAACAAAATCATAGTCTTCTAATGCTTTACCCGAGATGCACCTGTCTCCTTCATGCGACCAATTTGCATCGGGACTGGCCATGGCAATATGAGTCGACGTATCGGTTTCCACAATGTCGACCACATCTCCGTTCCATTGCACCAGTTTTTGATGCATGGTAGACGGGATGCATCAATTAGCGTGGATCCAGTCTCTTACTAGCAGCACACTGTAACTTCCTTTGGCGTCCACCACAAAGAAAGCGGTCGGCAAAGTTTTGCTGCCGATAGTCAATTTCGTGACCATGACGCCTCTGGCTTCTGTGGGGTCCCCGGTAAAGTCGTTAAGAACCATATTGGTTCTTATGAGATCTTCATCGGATTTTCCCAGTTTCTTACACATCGAATATGGCATCAAGTTGACAGTTGCACCTCCATCTACCAGCATCCTAGATATTGGCTTGCCATTGATATACCCTTTTGAATACAATGGCTTCAAGTGCTGGTGATCTTCCTGCGGCTTCTCAAAAATTGCCTCCTGGGACCCCAAGCACAACTGCGCGCATGATTCCAGGGTCGTAGTGGTTTGAGCCTTGAACTCGGCCGGTAGGGCGAACACCATATTGATGCTTACCTGAGAGGGCATACCATTTTGTGTTGCTAGTAGTCTCACATCATCTAGCGCAGAACTATTTGTATTATTAGTCGTAGGTGCGTCGTTTCCGGTCATAGATGTTTCTGCTTCTCCAGCCTCTATGTCCTTGTCTGTGGGTGTCTCTACATCCTCAGCCATGGGTGTGTCCATATCTTCAATCATAGAAGGACTATCTGGAGCAACTTTTTTCCTGCATCATTCTTTCTTTGGGATCTTTACAGGGCGCAGTTTATTGAAAGCGTCGTCTCTCTGCTTTTCTTCTCCAGCCCTCCTAGATTCTTGCATCTTGAGGCGCTGGAGCCAGCGTTTTTTTGATTTCGTGAGACCAGCCGGGCACCATCGCTGTTTTGGCTCCACAAGTTGGCAGATTCTTCTGGCCACCTCGGCTGTGTCATCCTTTTGACTATGTTTTCCTTTCGGGACTACCTTCTCAGGGTTCTCAGACTTAGCCGATTCTAACTGATTGGCCTTGCATTTTTCCCCAGCGCTTGTGTAGGATCGAAGTATACGAATATAGCAATCAGAGGGGGGGGTGAATGATTATGCGGAAGCTAAAACAAAATTTTCGATCTACTGGAAGAACACCACAACTCGGATTCAAAAGATTGCCTCGTAATCAACGAAAACAGATTGATAGACGCTTGGTTAAATGAGAATTCCTGGAGATCCAACCGTCGAAACGATCTGAAATTTGGACACAAGAAACTAGATTCCAATACGAATCAGACCCAGAAAGAATCAGCTCGATCGGACTTATGGATCAAAAGTTATGAGCTTCGCAAGCTTGCTGATCCAGAACTTGACGAGAATTGATCTAACGTAAACTTGAAAGTTTTAACAGAACCGACAAAAGTTTAATCAACTAGACTTTGAGGAACTCTAAATCAATACCCTAGAAAGGTTTTTGATAGATCAAATCAAGATGACACTCAAGGATCAAAAACCAATCTAGATTTAGAGCAAGCATGCAAACAAGAACCAAGACAGAAAAACACTGTAGCAACGTGGTTACTGTAGCACGCCAAAATCTTGAAAGAATTGATCTTTATTTCTTTTGTCTAAAGTACTCTCATCAAAAGAGTACAAACCCTAAAACTTGCTCAAGGCTTGATGCCCTTCAACAGGAGACAACCCCTCCTATTTAAAGGACCAACCCACAAGGAGTTCTGAATACAATTCCTATTCCCTAGAAGGAATCTGTCTCCAACACAACTCTACTTTGCCCAACCTGGCCGAGTACAACTCTTGCACGCGTATGGCAACTCTACCATACTCACGTGACTAACACTTTGCACGCGTATGGCCACCTGCCATACTCACGTGACTAACACTTTGCACGCGAATGACCACCTGCCATTCTCACGTGACTAACTATTCTTCATGTGCACCATTCTCTTAGCCCGAACGTCCCGCATGACATCCTTGACCACCAAGACCTCAGTTCCTCCCTGAACCTAGTCCCGAACCTCAGCTCCTCCATGAACCTAGTTCCGGTCCCGTCATCGACCACATTCGTCTTCGAGCAATACATGCACATGAACAAACCACAAAACAATTTCGAGCACAAGTCCGCGACTTGACTCAACATTAGTCCATGCAAATACTCACACGAGCATTGCATAAAGTCTACTTTAGCTCAAAAACCCTTAACCGTGCACAAAAACATCCAGCACAGACCAAAAACCAGTCCAGCGCACAAATTCCAGAAACTTACGTTCATGACGGACCAAAGTTTTGGTCCGTCACACATGGGAAAAACGAGTTCGCCAAAAGCATGTGTATGACAGACCAAAAAATTTGGTCCGTCATACATGGGAAAAACGAGTTCGCCAAAAGCATGTGTATGACAGACCAAAAAATTTGGTCTGTCATACATGGGAAAAACGAGTTCGCCAAAAGCATGTGTATGACAGACCAAAAAATTTGGTCCGTCATACATGGGAAAAACGCGATTTCTTGTACAAGCGTAAAAGCATCAAAATCACGTTTATGACAGACCAAAAAGTTTGGTCCGTCATACATGCGAAACTCACTGTTTTTGGATGTTTGGTCTGGCGCAAATGCAAAGTCTCTGTTTTTGGATGTTTGAATGTTTGGTCCTTCATGCAAGCAATTTTGCAAGATTAATCCTAACCAATTTTTCATCACATGATTCACAATCTCCCCCTTGATGAAAACATTGGCAACACCACTTTAGATTTGAACATTGGCATTCTCTTTTTAGAAGATTTTGAGATCCAAAGGATTAACACCAAAAAGAGAAAACACAGAATTCCCCCTTTGACCAAAATTCAAAACAAAATCTCCCCCTGAGAATGAAAATGTGTGTGAATGTGCATTGTGTCCAAGAATTCCAAAATTCTCCAAACTTCTCCCAAAAAGCTCAAATTTCCAAAAAAAAAAAACTTTTTTCCTTTTTTCTTCGAACTTCTCAAATATTCCCAAAATTTCTCCCCCTTTGACAATGGATTCATCAAGAGTACAAAAGAGAGAATTTGTTTAAAATTTTTCTTGCAGCAATGATTTCACAATGAGAAACAAGGGAGTGCCAAGATAGGAAAAGATGAGCTCATTCGATCATATAACCTTATATATCACATAATATGTAAAATACATGATCTTGATGTGATTTTAACAAGTTAGGGAATGACATGCATCTCAACCTCAATTTAGTCAACTATAGCCAAGTACTAAGCAAGATCTTAGCAGAAAAAACAAGGCTTTAAAAATTGAAGCAACTAACAACTTAGGGCGAGCAAGTAGTTTCAACTCCAATCTAGTAGACCAATTTAATCTTTAAACAATAAATTGCATGTGGCATGCTTGAAGCATACTTCTTTTATTTTCTAGGAGTGGCATGCTTGAAGCATACATCTTATCTTTGAGGGAATGGCATGCTTGAAGCATACATCTTATTTTTTTTAAGGAAAGCATGCCTGAAGCATACAACTTGAAGCTTTTGCTTTTAACAACCATTTTTTATTGATTCCCTTTTTCTTTTCTTTTTCTTTGATTGTAATCATGCAAAAATGATTAAAAGGCCTTATGAAAGAGTAATGCTGAAAATACACTTGCTCCATAGCCCAAATTTGTCAAGAAAATTCAATAACAAGCCTAGAAGAGTAAGATATCACAGAGTATTTAGCTATAGACAATCAGTCCAGGGAATTCCGCAATGTCATTTTTAGTTCAAGTGAGACAATTAGATATATGGCCGGAAGTGCAGATCGCCACTTTGTTGGGATGCAGTGGGCGAGAGAGCAGTTCTTGGACCGGATTGGGTTCAGCAGACTGTTGATCGCGTGGCGGAGGTACGGCAGAACCTTCTCGCAGCGCAGAGCGCATGTAAGAGCTATGCTGATGTGAGGCGGCGAGACTTGGAGTTTGAGGTGGGTGATAGCGTACTCTTGCGAGTATCTCCCACCAAGGGTGTGGTGCGTTTTGGCACCAAAGGAAAGCTCAGTCCAAGGTATGTTGGGCCTTTTCCTATCATCGCCCGAGTTGGTAGGTTGGCCTATCGTCTGGAGCTACCGGAAGCTATGCAAGGTGTGCATAATGTGTTCCATGTCTCGATGTTGAGGAAATACTTGCATGATCCGGAGTTGGTGGTTCCGTTGGAACCATTAGTACTTGAGCAGGACCTCACCTTCGAGTCCCGTCCTGTGGAAATTCTGGGGACTTCGGAGCGAGTGATGAAGAACCGGACGCTCAAGTTCGTTAAAGTGTTGTGGTCACATCAGACCGAGAGAGAGGCTACTTGGTAGCTGGAGTCTCGTATGCGTGAGAAATATCCCGAGCTTTTCACCTCAGGTATATGATGTGAAAACCTAGCTATCTTCGGTTTTGCTGGGTTGTGTGTTGGTGCGTTTAGATTCGAGGTCGAATCCTGTTGAAGGGGGGAAGAATGTGACACCACGGAGTGTCATAACTTTATTTTACATGCTTGATATGGTTAAAAACAGTATGAAATGTGGAATTAAGGTTAAAACTATAGGTTATGGAGGTTAATAGCTTTTCCGGGCCGTTTCCGGGCCGTTTTCGGGGTTTTGGGCCTTCCCGGGGAAGTTTTTGGCCTTGGTGGGCTTTGGTGGGATGGATTAGGTCTCCGTAACGGACTAGAATTGGGTGTGGGGGCTGGTAAAAGGGGTTTCCCTGCCCCTTTGGGGCGTCCACCCTTCTGCCTTTGCGCCCCTTGAGGCCTTGGTGCGCCCCCCTCACCTCCCCCCACTTGCCAAGCCCTAGCCGCCCCTTCCCTTTGAGCCTTGCGCCTCCCCCTTGCTCTCCTCCATTGCCCCACCTCTCCACCACCTCTCCTCCACCCCCTTGCTGCCCTAGGGTGGTCTCCACACCTCTGCACCTTGTGGATCCATCCGTTGGAGCGAGGAGCGAGGAGCGAGGAGCGTGGAGCGAGGAGCGATCCGCGAGGAGATCTATTGGAGATTCGTTCGTTGGGCAAAGGTATGATCATGGGGATCCTTGGGTTTGATCTAGGTACTGTTCTTAAGGTGTTTATGAAGTTTTTAGATCAATTGGTGGTGCTGGGTTGGAGTTCTTTGGGTTAGATCTAGACGTTGCCACGTTTCTGTTTTCGGGCAGATTGAGCAGTCGAGCTAGGGTTCGAGTTTTCGTCGATTTATAATCCGAATCTGTCCGTACGGACTTAAAAGAAGTTGTAGATAATTTAATTATCTTTCCGTGTACATAAAGCACGTTAAAATCTGATCAGCCGTTTGAAAGTTATGGCCGTTTTACCGAGCGTGTTAAAATCTGTGACGCAATTAGAACAGATCATAGTAATCTGTAGATTAAACAATTTTAGATTCCGAATCAGTCTTTCCGTATAACTAGAAAAAGGTAGGAAATTTCGTAAGCTTCGTGATGGTGTACTCATTTAGTCGATTTGGAGTCCCAGAACTCAAGTTATGGCCTTTGCAAGGCTGCTGTCCCATCGGGACAGAACCTCTGTTTTAGGTTTTGCGAGTAGCGGGCAATGTCGGGTGAGATGGAGATTTGTGTACTGTTTTGTTGGCATTATTGAGAGTATGTGATGCCGTTGTGCAGGTGGTGTGACCCCGGGGGTGCCCTCTACTTCCCACAATCCCGTCGCCCACGGTTGAGGCAAGTGTGTTGTGATGGATAGCGCTTTGTAGGTTGCTTGTTGAGAATAGATGGAATTGACTACATGATATACGATCACTTGCCATGCTTTTATGATTGCCAATGATATGATGAGCATGTTTAATATGTTATGATGCCATGTGTTAATATGTGAGTTAAATATGATGTTGGCATAAATGCATACATGGCATGTTACATGGCTCGGGCGGTGAGAAAGTCATAACTAGTCCGAGAAGGTCGGTGAGAAAGTTATGACTAATCCGGAAAGCCATTGAGTAAGTCCTACATCGTGATTCCATCCACGTGGTGTTTGGAAGCGAGGAGTAGACACCCTCCATCTTCGGGATGGAAGGGGGGAGAGAGTGCACACCGACGGGTGTGTACTCAACCATACCGGTATGAGTTTCCAAGGAGACATGAGCATTGCATTACATCTCATACATATTGATGATGACAATGTTAAGTGTTTATGAATAAGATGATTTACATGAAGGGAGATGCTATTGCCATATTGTTGTTCTTGTTGTCCATTGCAATATGCTTGCTGAGTTTCGAACTCACGCTTGTTTTTTTTTCTTATTGTTTTAGGTACCATGAGAACGGCATGCAGGAAAAGGGAATAGACACACGCCCACACGTTGCTTCACCTTAATGATTCCCCAAGTCAATTCTTTTAGATTGATAATAAATTGCGTGTGATGGTCATTAAATTAAGGCTTAGCTTGGTTAATGAGAGTTTTATTGTTCGTTTGACACTTGGAACTTAAGTGCTAAATGTTAGTCTTTTATTGTCGTTAAGACTCTATTTATTGCTGTTTTAGATGTTTCCCTTATTGCCATATAATGCTATATCGTTGTTGCTCCTTAAATTCATGATAAAACAAAGGAGGTGCTGCCGAAATCTCGGTTTTTAGCCTATGCGCCTTTGCTGGAATTTTATGTTAAATATGATATTTGGATGTTGTTTAGCTTATGTTTGGTAGCATTCGGGCATATTAAATGCCGGGGTGTTACAGAAAGTCATTAACTAATCCGGGAAGGTCGGTGAAAAAGTTATGACTAATCCGGAGAGCCATTAGAGTAAGTCCTACATCGTGATTCCATCTACCGTGGGTTGTGGAAGCGAGGAGTAGGCACCCTCCATCTTCGGGATGGAAGGGGGGAGAGGGTGCACACCGACGGGTGTGTACTCAACCATACCGGTATGAGTTTCCATGGAGATATGAGCATAACATTGCATTGCATTGCATTGCAATACATTTTTTTTAATGATGATGATGTTGTTATGTGCTCAAGTATGAGATGTTATATGTGATGTGAGGTATTATTGTCTTGTAAATGATCTTGTTGTCCATTACAATATGCTTGCTGAGTTTTCGAACTCACGCTTGTGTTTTATGTTGTTTTTAGGTACTCTGAGATCGGCATGCGGGAAAAAGGGATCTAGCTACACTTCTACACGTAGCTCCACCATCATAGTCCATAATTAACCACTTGGAGACATGATATTAAGAGTTGTGCCCTAAACTTAATGTATGGTTTAATCTAGCATGCTTGTGAAACCTTATTTGCTTCGTTATAGTTTATGAAGGGGTTAAGCGTGGTATTATTGGCGTAACTTGATGTTATGTCCATTTATGTTGTTGTTTTAGATATTGTGTGCTATGATATATATCTTGCCATGATATTGAGATTGTGTTAATTCATGGAAAAACAAAGGAGATGCTGCCGAAATATCAGTTTTTAGCATATGAACCTTTGCTGGAATTTATGTTTAATTGTGGTACTTAGATGTTGTTTAGCTTATGTTTGGTAGCATTCGGGCATATTAAATGCCGGGGTGTTACAAACAATAACTACGGGTTTTAGGGAAACTCGGAAACACAACACAAGGAATACCTTGACCGAAGGCATTCAACCAAAATGGCAAACAACCACACCAGTTCAAAAGGTTTTAAGCAAGAAATTTCAAAGCATGAAACCCACTATAACTCGTATTCCACTACACTTACCATTTAAGCATTCAATAATCACTATTTACTCATCAAAAGAGTCCAACCGGATTTAACAACATTTACATAACAATTTCTTTCTCTAGTTACCATTCCCAACACTTTTAAATAAGGTTTAAGATGCACCCAACCAAGACTACATTGACATGATCCCCACGGATCACCAAAACATAATACATCTTATTCTAAATTTGAAACATAGTACTTCAACAAATCTTTCAACAAGATCAGCTTATAATTTCATACCACCTATATGTTCATGTCTCGACAACCGAACCTTATTCAGTTAAACAACGACTTCAATATGTAAATATTATCTCCACAGGGAAGAATTCGTAAGTGAGGCTCTAAGTTATACTTTCATTAAGGATAAAATCATTCATCATGTTTGTGACACCACGGAGTGTCGTAACCTTATAAAAAGTGAATGTTGAGGACAAAAACTTTATGAATTGTGGAATTAGGGTTGAAACCATAGGGTTTGGAGGTTATTAGCGTTTTCGGGCTATTTTCGGGCCGTTTTCGGGGTTTTGGGCCTTTCCGGGGGAGTTTGGGCCTAAAAGAGGGGGTTGTGGGCTTTGGTGGGATGGAGTATGAGTCCATTTAGGACTAGGAGTCATGTGGGGGCTGGTAAAAAGGCCTCCCCCCTGCCCCTCTTGCGCTCCACCTGCCCATTGTGCGCCCCCCCACCTTCCCCTTGCCCTAGCCGCCCTCCCCTCCTCTCCCCCTTGTGGCCGTGCGCCCCTCCCCTTGCCCCCCTTTGCTCCACACCTCTCCACCACCTCTCCTCCACCCCCTTGCTGCCCTAGGGTGGCCTCCCCACCCCCTGCACCTCGAGGATCCATTCATTGGAGCGAGGAGCGAGGAGCGAACCGGGAGGAGATCCTTTCAGTTTTTGTGCGTCGGGCAAAGGTATGGCCATGGGAATCCTTGGGATTGGTCTAGGTACTGTTCTAAGGGTGTTTATCAAGTTTTTAGATCAATTGGTGGCGCTGGATTTGATTAGATTAGATGGATTCTTGAGTTGGTCAAATTCTCTGTTTCGGACAGCACGAGCAGTCGACCTAGGGTTCGGTTTTTCGCCAATTTAGAGTCCGAATTTCGTTCATACGGCTGTTGAAGAAATTGTAGATAATTTCAATATCTTTCAGTGGGTATAAGGAACGTTAAATTCCGCCCAGCCGTTTGAAATTTATGGCTGTTTTACCGGGCGTGTTAAAATCTGTGACGTGATTGGAACAGATCACGGTATTTTGTAGATTAAACAACTTTAGAGTCCGAATAAGTCTTTCCCTATACCTATAAAAAGTTGGGAAATTTCCTAAGCTATGCGAGGATGTACTCGTTTAATTGATTCGGAGTCCCAGAACCCAAGTTAAGCCTTTTGGAAGGCTGCTGTCCCGACGGGACAGAACCTCTATTTTTGGGTTTTGCGAGTAGTTGGCAATGTCGGGGTAGAGGAGGGTTTGCGTACTGTTTTGTGGACATGATTGTGAGTGTGTGATACCTATGTGCAGGTGGTACGACCCCGGGAGTGCCTTCTACTTCCCGCCAATCCGTTGCCCGTGGTTGAGGCAAGTGTATTGTAATGGATAGCGATTTGTAGGTTGCTAGTTGAGACTATATGAGATTGATTGTATGTGATGATCACTTCCCATGCTTTAATGACTACCATTGATATGATGAGTATGTTTATCATGTTATGATGCCATGTGTTAATGTACAAGTTGATTATGATGTGGCATATTTGCATACATGGCATGATTACATGGCCCGGGCGGTGAGAAAGTCATAACTAGTCCGGGAAGGTCGGTGAGAAAGTTATGACTAATCCGGAGAGCCAATGAGTAAGTCCTACATCGTGATTCCATTCACCGCGGTGAACGGAAGCGAGGAGTAGGCACCCTCCATCTTCGGGATGGAAGGGGGGAGAGGGTGCACACCGATGGGTGTGTACTCAACCATACCGGTATGAGTTTCCAAGGAGACATGAGCATCGCATTGCACTTCATACATATTGATGATGATGATAATATGTGACCATGAATGAGATGGTTTACATGATGTGAGATATTATTGCTATGTAATTGTTCTTGTTGTACCTTTGCAATATGCTTGCTGAGTTTTGAACTCACGCTTGTGTTTTCTTGTTGTTTTAGGTACCATGAGAACGGCATGCGGGGAAGGGAAATAGTCACACGTCCGCACGTAGCTTCACCCATTTTGATTCCACAAGTCATTTTATTAGTTTTGATAATAAACTGCGTGTGATGATTATTGCTTTAAGGTTTAGCTTTGCTATATGAGAGTTTTATTGTTCGTTTGACTCTTGGAGACATTAAGTGCTTGATAATAGACTTATATTGTCGTTAAGTCTTTATTTATTGCTGTTTTAGCTGTCTCTCATATTGCCTTATATTGCTATACTGTTGTTGCTCCTTCAATTCATGTTAAAACAAAGGAGATGCTGCCGAAATCTCGGTTTTTAGCATGTGCGACTTTGCTGGAATTTATGTTTAATTGTGGTATTTAGATGTTGTTTAGCTTATGTTTGGTAGCATTCAGGCATATTAAATGCCGGGGTGTTACAATGTTAATCATCCAAAGCTCACTCCATCGCAACATGTTAAAATTTTCCTCTATTTAACCATGGTTTTTCAACGAGTAATCTAAACAGTTACCACCACTACTTAGTCATCAATACAACAAATGGGCATGATCATCAACCAACAACATTACTTTTAGCTACCCTATACATAGGTGATAACAAAATTACCACCACACAACATACTCCAACTATTTAAAATAGATTGAATACTAGCATTAACACTGCCCTTAACAACATCATTAACAAAAAGTCCTATGTCTTCTCAATTGATATCAATACTTGCATTGTAGAGACAAAACTGCATACTTCCAAATATACTAGTAGTTTGCAACAACGTAAATAGCAACTCTAATCAACTTCCAAATTAAAGTCACTAGGCAACACGATTAAATTCCACTATTACTCCATTAGATTAGAACATCTTTAAACAACCAGCAAAGTTTCTTTAACAGTAACAGCAGTCTACATCATCTTAATGTTTTAACTATGCATCAGGGTTTAAAACTTTAGACATAATCGGGGATCATAAGCACTTTTAAAGCAAAGCAACCGATTCTAAGCATGTACATTAACACCTTTAATCATTCTCGCTAAGAGTAAACTAAAACACTAGTAGTCTATTTATTCTCAAGCTAGAGATAACAACCGCATTGAATTGTTTCAACTCACAAATTAACTTAACAACACATCATTCCATAAATCACATTGTTACCTACTACATAACATGCTAAACAACAATTCTTACTAGGGACAAACGATTTCAGTCAAAAGACTACTTACTTTGTTTGCAGCATTTTAGTTTTAAAACTCATCCCAAATTCATAAGGAAACATGACTCTCAAAATTGCAATGAGACAAACCCAAACTTGGTCATGCAAAGGAATTTTCCAAAACACTTTTAAACCTCAAAGGCTCCCACAAGAGGGAACCACGCGATCAAATAACCTTTGCAAATAAGACCATAACACCAAACCCCAAATTTTCACGAAACAAGAAGGGTTGTCCAAAGATGATTTCTTAAACCAGTAAAATAACGAAATCAAACACCATTTACTCCTACAAAGCCACAGAACTTCAGCCCTGACAACCAGGTCTGGCATAGCACCTCAATAACTCCTTTAACCTCGGAGAAAAACAAACACATAAATAAATTGAATGCTTCTTCCCCATAAAGCAATCAACGAACTAAACATCAAAACTGGAAAGGAGCCCAAAAGAAGCGTAACACTAGATTCCTCTTCTTCGTCTTCAACCAAGGAAGACAAAACCACACACCGCATACGGAACGATCCGCGAAAAACCAATACCAAACACTTTTCTTTTGATTTCAATCAATTAAAACCAAGAAAACCAACCGAAACCGACCCTTAGAACGGTAAAGAGCATGCGAAGGAATCCACCACCAAACTCTTCTATTTGACTCCAGTCAACTACCCGATTTATGACATAAAGGGGTAAGCACTCTTCTCTTAGAGGGGTTAATAGTTCTTCGGTGATGGCGCTAACCGGCCACACCGTCAAACCTCACCCTTACTGTGAAATAAGAGAGGTGGCCGAAACCCTTCGGCACCAAAACCCCACTTTATCACCACCACAAGAACAATTCAATCATTTATCTCATAGACATAGCAACATGCTTTATCAAATGAAGCATTCAACATCAAAGCTTAAATATAACATTTAAGCGTAAAGAAACGATACCCATACCCTTTCCTACTGTGCATCCATTGTGTGTCAAATTTTAGATTTAGTTATACCACTTTTGCAAGTTTTAATGTTGCTATCGTATGACAAAATTTTAGTTGAAAGCCATGTTTCTAAGTTATTCCATATCACATTTTAGTTGTACCCTATAGCATGACACTAAAAATAAACATTCCAGGGACCTACAGCCCGCTCTGATACCAACTGTAACACCCCGGCATTTAATATGCCCAAATATTACCAAACAAAGTCTAAGCAACCTCTAAATACCACAATTACGAGTAAATTATAGCAAAGGAACAAATGCTAATACCGAAAATTTCGGTAGCATCTCCTTTGTTTTTCCATGATTCGGAACAACAACAAAGTATCACAAGTTATATCATAAGGGAAAGCATCTAAAACAGCGATAACATGTGACATAGCAACAATATAAGTCCAGGATAAAACTTTCAACCACTTCATGAGCTAAACGAATCAAATAGTAAGACCGAGCACACAATTAAGCAATTCTCCAAGTTTCATGGCAATACTTTCATTATCATGACTCCAAATGACAACACTGTCTAATTTGTGTGGTGCTACGTGTAGATGTGTAGCTAAACCCTTTTTCCCGCATGCCGGTTTCATGGTACCTAAGAAAAACAACATAAACACAAGCGTGAGTTCATCACTCAGCAAGTATATTGCAATGGAACAAGAAAATACATTCCAATACCTTCATCACCACTTTTCACAAACAACATCATACACATCTCATATTCATAGTGTAAGCATATCATTGACATCATCATAAATCATCCTCATATAACATCTTCATATAATGCAATGCAATGTAATGCAATGCGATGCACATATCTCCTGGAAACTCATACCGGTATGGTTGAGTACACACCCGTCGGTGTGCACCCTCTCCCCCCTTCCATCCCGAAGATGGAGGGTGCCTACTCCTTGCTTCCGTTCACCGCGGTGAATGGAATCACGATGTAGGACTTACTCATTGGCTCTCCGGATTAGTCATAACTTCTCACCAACCTTCCCCGGACTAGTTATGACTTTCTCACCGCCCAGGCCATGTATCTTGCCATGTATCTTGCCATGTATGCAAATATGCCAACATCATGAATAACTTGTACATTAACACATGGCATCATCATAGATAACTTGTACATTAACACATAGCATCATCACATAATAAACATATTCATTATATCAATGGCAAACATTAAAGCATTTCATGTGAACATATCATATATTCAAACTTCAATCTCAATCAATCAAACAACATACAATCGCTATCCATTACAATACACTTGCCTCAACCACGGGCAACGGATTGGCGGGAAGTAGAAGGCACTCCCGGGGTCACACCACCTGCACATAGGTACCACACACTCACAGTCATGTCCACAAAACAGTACGCAAATCCGCATCTACCCCGACATTGCCAACTACTCGCAATACCCAAAAACAGAGGTTCTGTCCCGCCGGGACAGCAGCCTTCCAAAAGGCATAACTCGGGTTCTAAGACTCCAAATCATTTAAACGAGTACATCCTCGCGTAGCTTAGGAAATTTCCCAACTTTTTCTAGGTATAGGGAAAGACTGATTCGGACACTAAAGTTGTTTAATCTATAAAATACCGTGATCTGTTCCAATCACGTCACAGATTTTAAAACGCTCGGTAAAACAGCCATAACTTTCAAACGGTTGATCGGAATTGGACGTTCTTTATATCCACGGAAAGATAATGAAATTATCTACAACGTCTTCAACAGCCGTATGACCAAATTCGGACTCTAAATTGGCCAAAAACCGAACCCTATGTCGACTGCTCATGCTGTCCGAAACAGAGAACATGACCAACTCAAGAATCCATCTAATCTAATCAAATCCAGCACCACCAATTGATCTAAAAACTTGATAATCATCCTTATAACAGTACCTGGACCAACCCCAAGGATTCCCATGGCCATACCTTTGCCCGACGCACGAAAACTGAAAGGATCTCCTCCCGGTTCGCTCCTCGCTCCTCGCTCCTTGCTCCATTGGATAGATCCTCGAGTTGCAAGGGGTGGGGAGTCCACCCTAGGGCAGCAAGGGGGTGGAGGAGAGGTGGTGGAGAGGTGGGGAGCAAAGGAGGACAAGGGGAGGGGCGCACGGCCACAAGGGGGGAGAAGAGGAGGTGGGGCGGCTAGGGCAAGGGAGGAGGAGGTGGGGCGCACACAAGGGGCAGGGTGGGCGAATACAAGGGCAGGGGGAGCCACTTAAACCAGCCCAAGAGGAATCCTAGTCCTAAATGGACTCTTACTCCATCCCACCAAAGCCCACAACCCCCTCTTTTTGGCCCAAACTCCCCCGGAAAGGCCCAAAACCCCGGAAACGGCCCGGAAACAGCCCGGAAACGCTATTATCCTCCATACCCTATGGTTTTAACCTTAATTCCACATTTCAATAAGTTTTTGTCCTCAACATTCACTTTTTATAAAGATACGACACTCCGTGGTGTCACATTCTTCCCCCCTTCAACAGGATTCGACCTCGAATCGAAGACAAGTCACTACGCCAAACCAGCAACACACAGAGACCTAATCTTCACGGTTCAAACCTGAAGAAAAGAGCTTTGGGTAAAGCTCGCCCCCGCGAGACTCCCACTTCCAGGTCGCTTCTCTAAATAAAACCACTGGAATTTACACTGATCGAGACTCGATGACAGGACGCCTAGGTTCAAAGACCAACAGCTCTAACGATAACTCGCAATCAAAACTTGCGAGAACTTTACTCAACATTGAAACACAAAGTACTAACACATGGTCTCAGCACGACCCCAAGCTTATAAGATAAATCCTCAAACAGCCCACAAAAGAAAACGGTCTCATACTCCTCGTTCTATGCATTCCTCGGCACTGAAGTGCCTGACCCCTTTAACTAATGCTTCTCTCCAGAAGAACATGGTACCAACCTCCCTTCTGAAGTTCCTTGTACTCAAGATGACGTGAAACACGAGAGCACCGCTCTAATATTACCACCAGAAGGAACAACCTACTTTACATCCAGGATCCTTAAGACTCGCTCAACCAAAACGACCGAACGTTCCTTTGCGGTTGACATAACTCGCTTCTTGCCCAACGACAAAAGATCCAATACACTTCAAAGGAAAAGCGATTACTAGCAACCACCAAGTGGTCCACTAATAATTTAATCAACCCTACCGAGGAATATCTCAACAACACAATTCTCCAAGAAGGTTTGCATTGAGTCAAACACAACCTTCCACTCAATGGACCACAATAAAGAGTACAATCATTGAGTGAGCTCAACCATAAACATGAACCCAAGTGGCCCTCATCCAACAACTCAAACCCCAAAGCGCTAAAACCACTTTGGAAAGGATTCGACAACAACCAGAGAGTATTCATTTTAATTTTCCTAAGCCAAAACGCAAAGGAAACACGCATCCTTTCACCACAACCAACACCATAAATCATTCATTCTTTTCTTTTCATACTAGAAAGCAAGGGAAATCTCGTTTCATGACATGAATGCACATTCTTCAAGAGCACTCCGGATTAGTCATATCTCCATATATGACTTTCTCACCGACCTGGCTCAACGACTCTTTTATCATTTAACATTTAAAAACGATGTCATGTTTACTTTTCACCATTCCTTCATCATGTAACAACACTACCGAATAGTCATTCACATGACGACTTCTTCCTCGGTATCACATGAATAAATCTCGAATAACATCGAGAGTTGCGCTAATTCATATAAACTATGACGGCAACACCATTAACCGCAAAACACCACGTCGGGTCAGAACCCACCAACGATAGATAGCTAAACTTGCAAAACATCGCATTTTAAACAAAATCAACATTTTGGAAAAGAACATCGGCTCCAAAGTTAAACATCTGCACCAACAACCGCCATAAATTTTCTCAAAGAGAAAGGGAAACTCATTTTCAAAAGAGAACACTTCACTAATAGCATCGCTGATGAAACATTCACAAAAACCACCTTTTGAAGCACTTGCAAACTCTACACAGATTTTTCCAAATAACTCCAACTCTAGCAAGGAAAAGATTACAAATTAAACCTCGTGAGTTTTCCAACATAACCCTCTATGTCCATTTGTTTCCTTTTAAAATTAATTCCAAAGATAATTCAGTGCGAACGCGAAAGGGCGCGATCGACTCAAAAACTTTTGGGTGTAAATCCATACTCATAGCACCAACTAAACACATTAGCCAAAACCAAATATTTGCTCCAATTTCTACGAGTTTTAGGGAAGCTCTGAAACACAGCATATGGAACACCTTGACCGAAAACCCTTCAACCAAAATGGCAAACAACCAAACCAGTTCAAAAGCTTTTGAACACAAGCTCAGCATAAAAAGAACCTTCTCTAGTACTCCACTACGCTTTCCATTAAAGACTTCCATAATCACTATTTACTCCCTGAGAAGCCCCAACACAATTAAACCAAAAGCTTCACAACAAATTCTTCCTCTAGTTACCATTCCCAACACTTTTAATTAAGGTTTATGATGCTTATCAAAAAGACACCCAACCAAGACTACATTGACATGCTCCTCACGGATCACTAAATCATATTACTTCTTATTCTAAACTTGAAACATAGTACTTCAACAGCTACTTGAGCATGGTCAACCTATCAATTAATACTATCCATACGTCAAAATCTTGACAATTGAAACTTGTTCAATCTATAAAATGACTTCAACAAATAAGTAATATCTCTACAAGATAAAATTCGTAAATAGGATTCTAAGATAAGCAATCATTAACATTAAAATCTTGCATCATGATTATTATCCATTGTTCATCCCATCACAACATGTACTTGACATAATACCACAGTTTTACACTTTTTCTTCTATTGGATCAATGGTTTCCAACAATTAACCACACTACCAAAGCATCAATATCAATTCTTTGCATAATCATCAATCAACAACATTGCTTTTAGCTACCATATACATCGGTTATAACAAAACTTCCACCACACAACATACTCCAACTATTAAATTGGATTTAATAGGTTAGATTAGCACAATGTTCTTAACAACATCATTAACAAATAGTCTTATATCTTCTCAATTGATATCAAAACTAGCATTGTAGAGACACAACTGCATACTTCCAAATATACTAGTAGTTTGCAACACGTAAATAGCAACTCTAATCAACTTCCAAATTAAAGTCACTAAGCAACACGATTAAATTTCTCTATTAATCCATTAGATTGGAGCATCTTTAAACAACCAGCAAAGTTTTTTTAACAATAACAGCAGTCTACATCATCTTAATGTTCTAACTATGCATCAAGGTTTAAACTTTGAACATTAACAAGGATCATAAGAACTTTTAAAGCAAGGCAACAGATTCTAAGCATGTACATTAACACATTCAATCATTCTCGCTACCGAGTAATCTACAACACTAGTAGTCTATTTATTCTCAAGCTAGAGATATTAATCACATTGAGTTGACCCCACTCACAATTTAACTTAACAATACATCATCCCATAAACCACATTGGTACATGCTACATAACATGCTAAACAACAATTCTTACTAGGGATAAACGATTTCAGTCAAAAGACGACTTACTTTGTTTGCAGCATTTTAGTTTTAAAACTCATCCCAAATTCATAAGGAAACTTGACTCTCAAAATTGCAATGAGACAAACCCAAACTTGGTCACGCAAAAGAAATTTTCCAAAACACTTTTCAATCTCAAAGACTCCCACAGGAGGGAACCAAGTGATCAAATAAACCTTTGCAAATAAAATCTTAACAACAAACCCCTAACTTTCATGAAACAAGAAGGGTTCTTCAAAGATGATTTCTTAAACCAACAAAATAACAAAATTAAACACCACTTACTCCTACAAAGCCACAGAATTTCAGCCCTGACAACCAGGTCTAGCATAGCACCTCAATAACTCCTTTAACCTCGGAGAAAGACAAACACAGAAATAAATTGAATGCTTCTTCCCCATAAAGCAATCAACGAACTAAACATCAAAACTGGAAAGGCGCCCAAAAGAAGCGCAACACTAGACTCCTCTTCTTCGTCTTCAACCAAGGAAGACAAAACCACACACCGCATACGGAACGATCCGCGAAAAACCAATACCAAACACTTTTCTTTTGATTTCAATCAATTAAAACCAAGAAAACCAACCGAAACCGACCCTTAGAAAGGTAAAGAGCATGCGAAGGAATCCACCACCAAACTCTTCTATTTGACTCCAGTCAACTACCCGATTTACGATAGAAAGGGGTAAGCACTCTTCTCTTAGAGGGGTTAATAGTTCTTCGGTGATGGTGCTAACCGGCCACACCGTCAAACCTCACCCTTACTGTGAAATAAGTGAGGTGGCCGAAACCCTTCGGCACCAAAACTCCACTTTATCACCACCACAAGAACAATTCAATCATTTATCTCATAGACATAGCAACATGCTTTATCAAATGAAGCATTCAACATCAAAGCTTAAATATAACATTTAAGTGTAAAGAAACGATACCCATACCCTTTCCTACTGTGCATCCATTGTGTGTCAAATTTTAGATTTAGTTATAAAACTTTTGCAAGTTTTAGTGTTGCTATCCTATGAAAAAATTTTAGTTGAAAGCCATGTTTCTAAGTTATTCCATATCACATTTTAGTTGTACCCTATAGCATGACACTAAAAATACACATTCCAGGGACCTACAATTACTCGATACCAATCAGAATAACACCCCGGCATTTAATATGCCCGAATGCTACCAAACAAAGTCTAAGCAACCTCTAAATACCACAATTACAAGTAAATTACAGAAAAGGAACAAATGCTAATACCGAAAATTTCGGCAGCATCTCCTTTGTTTTTCCATGATTCGGAACAACAACAAAGTATCACAAGTTATATCATAAGGGAAAGCATCTAAAACAGCGATAACATGTGACATAGCAACAATATAAGTCCAGGATAAAACTTTCAACCACTTCATGAGCTAAACGAATCAAATAGTAAGACCGAGCACACAATTAAGCAATTCTCCAAGTTTCATGGCAATACTTTCATTATCATGACTCCAAATGATAACACTGTCTAATTTGTGTGGAGCTACGTGTAGATGTGTAGCTAAACCCTTTTTCCCGCATGCTGGTTTCATGGTACCTAAGAAAAACAACATAAACACAAGCGTGAGTTCATCACTCAGCAAGTATATTACAATGGAACAAGAAAATACATTCCAATACGTTCATCACCACTTTTCACATACAACATCATACACATCTCATATTCATAGTGTAAGCATATCATTGACATCATCATAAATCATCCTCATATAACATCTTCATATAATGCAATGCAATGTAATGCAATGCGATGCACATATCTCCTGGAAACTCATACCGGTATGGTTGAGTACACACCCGTCGGTGTGCACCCTCTCCCCCCTTCCATCCCGAAGATGGAGGGTGCCTACTCCTCGCTTCCGTTCACCGCGGTGAATGGAATCACGATGTAGGATTTACTCATTGGCTCTCCGGATTAGTCATAACTTTCTCACCAACCTTCCCCGGACTAGTTATGACTTTCTCACCGCCCAGGCCATGTATCTTGCCATGTATGCAAATATGCCAACATCATGAATAACTTGTACATTAACACATGGCATCATCATAGATAACTTGTACATTAACACATGGCATCATCACATAATAAACATATTCATCATATCAATGGCAAACATTAAAGCATGGCATGTGAATATATCATATATTCAAACTTCAATCTCAATCAATCAAACAACCTACAATCGCTATCCATTACAATACACTTGCCTCAACCACGGGCAACGGATTGACGGGAAGTAGAACGCACTCCTGGGGTCACACCACCTGCACATAGGTACCACACACTCACAATCATGTCCACAAAACAGTACGCAAACCCTCACCTACCCCGACATTGCCAACTACTCGCAATACCCAAAAACAGAGGTTCTGTCCCGCCGGGACAGCAGCCTTCCAAAAGGCATAACTCGGGTTCTAAAACTCCGAATCAATTAAACGAGTACATCCTCGCGTAGCATAGGAAATTTCCCAACTTTTTCTAGGTATAGGGAAAGACTGATTCGGACACTAAAGTTGTTTAATCTATAAAATACCGTGATCTGTTCCAATCACGTCACAGATTTTAACACACACAGTAAAACAGCCATAACTTTCAAACGGCTGATCGGAATTGGACGTTCTTTATATCCACGGAAAGATAATGAAATTATATACAACTTCTTCAACAGCCGTATGACCAAATACGGACAATAAATTGGCCAAAAGCCGAACCCTAGGTCGACTGCTCATGCTGTCCGAAACAGAGAACGTGACCAACTCAAGAATCCATCTAATCTAATCAAATCCAGCACCACCAATTGATCTAAAAACTTGATAATAATCCTTATAACAGTACCTAGACCAACCCCATGGATTCCCATGGCCATACCTTTGCCCGACGCACGAAAACTGAAAGGATCTCCTCCCGGTTCGCTCCTCGCTCCTCGCTCCTTGCTCCTCGCTCCAATGGATGGATCCTCGAGGTGCAGGGGGTGGGGAGGCCACCCTAGGGCAGCAAGGGGGTGGAGGAGAGGTGGTGGAGAGGTGGGGAGCAAAGGGGGACAACGGGAGGGGCGCACGGCCGGGAGGAGAGGAGGTGGGGCGGCTAGGGCAAGGGAGGAGGAGGTGGGGCGCACACAAGGGGCCGGGTGGGCGCATACAAGGGCATGGGGAGCCCCTTAAACCAGCCCCCTCTTTTAGGCCCAAACTCCCCCGGAAAGGCCCAAAACCCCGGAAACGGCCCGGAAACGCTATTATCCTCCATACCCTATGGTTTTAACCTTAATTCCACATTTCAATAAGTTTTTGTCCTCAACATTCACTTTTTATAAAGATACGACACTCCGTGGTGTCACAAACACGCTGTGTCAGAGCCATTGATTGAGAAGGGTTCTGCTGTCGACGCGATGGCGGTCCATCCCCCTGACGCCTCACACCTAACCCGTCACAGGGAAGACACATCCCAGGCGGACCGTGCGAAGCCAGACGACGACAGGAAGAATGAGGTTTGGGGAACCAGACTGCAGTGATGGGTGTAATAAATGAGTCATAGATCAGTATAACGTCACCTTCTCACCTGCCCAAGCCAGCCCTATCTGTATAAGGGAGCTCTAGTGCATGGGAGACGAAGAAGAAAGGGGATGAAGGATGAAAGAAAAAGAAAAGCATTGTAACCAGCTCAATATACATCAACAACGATATAGCAGGATGTAGGGCTGTTACCCGCATTGGGGGCCCGAACCTGGGTACATTTGTGTGTCTTTTGATCTGTTGACCCCCGGGATCTCCCGAGAGAGGGCCATCGGGTGTCCGGCAGCGAAAGCACCCTCTGCCGAACCCTATTTCTCTGTCCCAGGAGAAATCCTGCCGATGAAAAACGCCGACAATACCATTAAAGCTATTTGGGCCCGAGACTTTCGCTACGGGGAGTGATCATAAGACGTTGTCAATTTCCTCTTTTGTGAAGGGCAGATCCATTGAGTCTAGATAATTTGTAGGTGCAACTAACTGAGATAGGTCAAAGTACAAGGTTGGTTGAGCTACGATACCCATTCTATTTATGAAGTTTGTCCATAGAAGAGCTACTTTGATCATGATCAGTGAAAATGCTACCATCCTCTGTATGTAATTGAGTGATTTTATTTTTTCTGTATCTTTCAGTTGCCAGCGAGTGAAAGAATTTTGTGTTTTCATCTCCCAGTTTCATCCAACAAATGATATTTCTTTTCCTCCAGTATAGCTGTTTGTACTGAAGCAACCTAGCAAGATGATTTTTCATCGTTATCCTGAAGTCGTGCTCCATGTGAAAAAGCTTTCTTCTCTCTTCCAATTCATCCAGTAGGAGAATAAGTACATTACAATTTTTCGTGAGGTCCGAAACATTACAGAGGTGTTTGCTGCATACTTTTAGGTGTCTTCTTAGATTCTTGAGTTTTCGCTGAGGGCTCTAGCTGCATCCGAACAATGAACCTGCATGTTCCAAGAGCGTTGTTGTAAAATCCTGAAATGTGGAATAGAATCAAACGTGCATTTCTATTTATGAATGAACTTAAATCTGAATTTACAAATTTCATCCTTTAATTTGGAATTAAGTCAAAATGGGGAAATCAATAAGTAAAAGAGTAATAAGATAAAAAGTAAAACAGTAAAAGTAAAACAGTAATAAAACTTTTCACTAAAGTGATTTTGATTTGTAATAACTGTAACACCCCGGCATTTAATATGCCTGAATGCTACCAAACATAAGCTAAACAACATCTAAATACCATGAATTAAGGTAAATTACAGCAAAGGAGTAAATGCTAAAACCTGAGATTTCGGCAGCATCTCCTTTGTTTTAATATGATATGAAGGAGCAACAACAGTATAGTAATAAGGCAATATGAGAGACAACTAAAACAGCAATAATTCAAGACTTAAAAACAATATAAGTCTATTTTCAAGCATTAAATGTCTCCATGCGCCAAACGAACAATAAGACTCTCATAAAGCAAAGCTAAACCTTAAAGCAATAATCATCACACGTAGTTTATTATCAAAAACTAATTGAATGACGTGTGGAATCAAATGAGTGAAGCTACGTGTGGAAGTGTGGCTAATTCCCTTCCCCGTATGCCGGTCTCATGGTACCTAAAACAACAAGAAAACACAAGCATGAGTTCAAAACTCAGCAAGCATATTGCAATGGTACAACACGAACAATTACATGGCAATAACACCCCACATCATGTAAACCATCTCATTCATGATCACATATCATTATCATCCTCATTATGTATGCAATGCGATGCTATTCTCATGTCTCCTTGGAAACTCATACCGGTATGGTTGAGTACACACCCGTCGGTGTGCACCCTCTCCCCCCTTCCATCCCGAAGATGGAGGGTGCCTACTCCTCGCTTCCGTTCACCGTGGTGAATGGAATCACGATGTAGGACTTACTCATTGGCTCTCCGGATTAGTCGTATCTTTCTCACCGACCTTCCCGGATTAGTTATGACTTTCTCACCGCTCGGGCCATGTAACAAGTCATGTATGCAATTATGCCAACATCATATTTAACTCACATATTAACACACAGCATCATAACATAATAAACATGCTCATCATATCATTGGCAATCATAAAAGCATGGCAAGTGATCATATATCATGTAGTCAATTCCATCTATTCTCAACAAGCAACCTACAAATCGCTATCCATCACAACACACTTGCCTCAACCACGGGCAACGGATTGGCGGGAAGTAGAGGGCACTCCCGGGGTTGCACCACCTGCACATAGGTACCACACGCTCACAATCATGTCCACAAAACAGTACGCAAACCCTCATCTACCCCGACATTGCCAACTACTCGCAAAACCTAAAAACAGAGGTTCTGTCCCGTCGGGACAGCAGCCTTGCAAAAGGCATAACTTGAGTTCTGGGACCCCGAATCAATTAAACGAGTAGATCCTCGGGTAGCTTAGGAAATTTCCCAACTTTCTCTAGGCATAGGGAAAGACTGATTCGGAATCTAAAGTCGTTTAATCTACAGATTACCGTGATCTGTTCCAATCACGTCACAGATTTTATCACGTTCGGTAAAACAGCCATAACTTTCAAACGGCTAGGCGGAATTTAACGTTATTTATACCCACTGAAAGATAATGAAATTATATACAACTTCTTCAACATCCGTACGGACAGATTCGGATTCTAAATTGGCGAAAAACTTAACCCTAGGTCGACTGCTCATGCTGTCCCAAAACAGAAACATGACCAACTCAAGAATCCATCTAATCTAATCAAATCCAGCACCACCAATTGATCTAAAAACTTGATAAACATCCTTATAACAGTAACTAGACCAACCCCAAGGATTGCCATGGACATACCTTCGCCCGACGACCGAAATCCCAACGAAACTCCTCCCGGATCGCCCATCGCTCCACGCTCCTAGCTCCTTGCTCCAACGGATGGATCCTCGAGGTGCGGGGGTGGAGAGGCTACCCCAGGGCAGCAAGGGGTGGAGGAGATGTGGTGGAGAGGTGGGGAGCAAAGGGGCAAGGGCAAGGGGCGCACGGCCAAGTGGGGAGGGAGAGGAGGTGGCGGTTAGGGCACTTGGGGGGACACTTGGGGGCGCACAAGGGGCAGGGAACCCCCATTTTACCAGCCCTAAGCCCCTTTCCTAATCCTAAATGGATTCCTACTCCATCCCACCAAAGCCCACAACCCCCTCTTTAAGGCCCAAAATCCCCCGGAAAGGCCCAAAACCCCGGAAACGGTTCGGAAACGTTAATAACCTACAAACCCTATGGTTTTAACCTTATTTCCACATCTCATACTGTTTTTGACCTTATCATGCAAGTTAAATAAGGTTACGACACTACGTGGTGTCACAACACTTCAAAAGGCCCAAAAACGCGGGTAAACCTCAAGCCGAAAGGTTTTATTCTCTGATTTCACATTCTATAATGTCACACCATACCGTAGCATCACATTCTTCCCCCCTTCAACAGGATTTGACCTCGAATCCGAAAGACGCCAAAATCAACAACAAAGTCCCCAAGGGACAAAAGGCTTCTCTGCAGCACAAAACATTTGCACAACAACTAAAACCGGAACAAACGACAAACGAGTTCCCAAAACCACCACTTAACGAAAAAGTGTTGATCTAGCTCAACTAAGGGCAACCGCTCACAGTTCGACCTTCACTTCAAATCCCAAACAGAATCTGCGTTTCAACCGCGAAGGGCTCCAACAACCCAAAACGCTCGAATCCTCACGACAAACACTTCACACTTCTATCACAACCAACCTGACTACACGCTGCAATAAACTCAAGATGACACAATCAAGCGACTCACAATTCCTTTAACGACCTCTCTACATTCCCGAAAATTTCCATCGAGGGGAATAACTCATTAAGGCACACTTGCCTTTCCGATACACGATCATGCTAACATTCATTCCATCCTCTCCCAGGCAAGTCTCAAACCCAGAAACAACTAGTTAAGACAATTGCTCACGACAGGACAAATATCACCGAACTACCGTCAACCTCACTTCCACCCATCGCTACTCTTAGTAATGGTTAAAACCATACATCATCAACCTCCATCACAAACCACCCTTATACCACTAAGGTTCGACACCTAGCCCCAAGCTAGGATCGAAAAACCTTACCAAACCACAATTGGTTCCTTTCTTAAGAGGGTGTCGGGACCCCGAATTTGCAAATCCGGACCCTCTGTGTATTCAGCACTAGTCCAGGAACGCGCTAGTGCACACAGTCTTAACATCGGTAAATATCACAATCATACCACTCGATACTAATAAAGTACTTTAATTAAATAGCCAAACTGGTTACTCGACCTTATGGTCAAGTTACAAATATACGCCTCGCAGGGCGAAACTTATTAAGAGAGAAATAATAGCAGCGGAAAAATAAGATAACTTCGTGGCGCCATCCAGTATACCACAGCAATCGATCGGGCTCGCTCCCTAAGTAGACGGTTCCTCTTGGAGCTCCTCCTCCAAAGCTGGTGTAGTCTCCTCTTCAACTGGTGTGGTATTGTGGCAAGGGTGAGTACTTGGTACTCAGCAAGTCATGCACAGAATGCAGCTAATATACTACATGAATGGCTTAATACAAAGGAGTGGTTCAAGGTATTTTTGCAGTAAACATCATTTAACAAGTATCATAAGTAGATTCGAAAGCAGTAGAAACAAGTAAAGCATAGATAACTTTTCAAGGAGTTTAGTAAGCATCTTTCCCAATCTAATCCACGTTTCCATCAACATCATTATTAATCCAACCCAACCTTTCAAGTCCAAGTTATTTTCAAGAAAGTCTAACCCTTGACTGTAATTCCCGAGCGATGTCCAATACCGCGGACACGGCTATTTGAATAGATTGTACACTCTGCAGAGGTTATGCACTTTACCCACAAGATACAGTCAAACACCACAAAGGCGAGTTCCTGTAACAAAGTCTTTCGGAAACTTCTAACAGCACAAGTGGTCCTCCCCGGTTGTTGCACACTAACCCTTCCCTTAGCTAAGGCGAAGTTTAGGCCAACCAACCGTTAGATGGGTACCTGGCCGCAGCCCCGGTACGCTCCCCCGTACAAGTTACACAAAGGGTGTAGTTGACCTCCTGAGGTCCCACAGGTACGTTGTTAGCAACTTAATCAACAAGGTCCGTCCCATTACAGACATGTGGTTGCACGTTAGACCCAGTTCAAAGGCTTGCAAGGTGAAGTCCTTAGGGTGACCAGGGCAAGACTACCCGAAGAACCAAACCAACATTCCCAATGCCACAACTGGCCCACCTGATCATTCTTGCCACATGCCCCGGCCGAAAACTATTTATCAAACCCCAGTTGATTACCATGCACCACGTGCCATCAACATCACATGATACCTTCCAAAACAGGTTCAATATATCATTAAGTCAATATTAACATTTGATTGTCCAAAATCATGTCAAGAGCACGTAGCAGTTCTAAGCAACATACTACAACGATCTAATTTCCCATGTTGGCAATTTGATAATGTCCAACTAGTAAACCACAACTAGGGTGACAAGGGTCATGGCACATATTTAATTAATCAAGGTGTCATACAGCAATTTGGCATTTATCTAATTTCCCATATTTAAATAAAGTATTTTCTAATTGAACTAGCATGCAATAATTTGAACCAAAATAGGTTTCAAAAATGGGATCAACATGGTCAAAGCACAACTTGCCTTCCAAAAGTACTTGTTCTTGGTCTTGAGCTGGATCCTGAGTCAGTACTTCTCCTTCGAATCCTTCCGGCACTTCAACGTCTACTCGTAACGCGTGCAAATAGCAACAAATGAATAAAACAGAATACCAAAAGTGTCCAAACATCCAAATAAAATCCATAAACAGAGAGAACATAATTTTATGAATTTTTAGGAACCGGAATCGTCAAATTTGGAGTTTAAACGCAAAAGTTATGATTATTTAAAGTTTAAATAATCAATTAAATAATATTACAGAGAAAAACTTTAGTCTAAAAATTAAATAAAATTCATAATTAGGTAGATCTCAATTTTATACAAATTTAGAAATTTGAATCACTCAAATCGGAGTTGAAACGCAAAAGTTATAAGCGTTTGAAGTTTGAATCAAAATCTGAAATCATTACTTCGAATTAATAAATCATTTTCTTTTTCGGAAATTAATTATTGCGTCAGCCTGGACACGTGGCAGCCTCTGATTGGACGGCTGACGTCAGCCGGTCCATGGGCTCAGCCCACGGCTTGGCTCGGTCCACGGTGGACTCGGTCCACGGCTCCATGTGTCGCTGACAGGTGGGTCCCCTCGGGTGACGTCACTGCTGACGTCAGCGGGGCTCAGCCCACAGTGCTGACAGGTGGGACCCACTGGTGACGTCATTGCTGACGTCAGCGTACGGCTGGGACAGCCGCTGACATGCGGGCCCGCCATGACGTCAGCGTGACGTCATGGTGCGGTTCGGCCAAGCCGCTGACACGCGGGCCCGGCGTGCTGTCGCCACGAGTCTGCGCTGGTCGGCCGCGATCACGCCTTCCCGGACGCGTGGCGCAATCTCGGCCGTTGATTTGAAATTCAACGGCCCAGATTAGATCTGGGTCTCACGCGTTTGGATTAACGCGTTTGATCTGGACCATTGGATCTAGATCCAACGGTTGAGATTGGATCTGGGATTTGGAACGGGATCTCACCGGCGGGTGACGTGGCGAGATCTGGGGCGTCGGATGTTGATCGGACGGCTAGCGGTGCTCGCGGGGACGGTGATGGCGTGCGGCGGTGCAGCTGACCGGTGCTGGGGACGACGACCTAGGGCACGGCGTTGCGGGGCTCCTCCGGCGAGGTGAGTTGGACGCCCGGACGCGTCGTGGCCTCCCTGTTCCGGATCTGGGTACAACGGCGGCGGAGGACGACGGAGATGGTGGCAATCGGCAAAGAACCACGGCGGAGGGAAGAGGCAACTCCGGCGAGCTCTAGCGGGCGCGCTACGGCGGCGAGAGTTGGGGCTATGGGTGCGCACGGAAGTCTAGGTCACGACACGGAAGACGGCGCATTAAATAGGCCCTCGATGTCCGTGCTATGCGCGGAAAACCGAGGCCCACCCACGGGCGACGGCGGAGTCCGGCGAGGACTCGGACTGGGCTACGTGGCTCATCGTGAGCCGTTGGATCCAGATCCAACGGTCACGTGAGTTGGGTTCGGGTCCCGGTTCGAGTGGGTTCGGCTTAACTACGTGGCTCGGGTCGGACTCGAACTCGAGTCTGACTCGGGCTCGGTCGGATGAACAGTGCAAACCCGGTTTGGATTTTCCAGCGATTTAATATTTAAAATAATTCCAAGTAATTCATTTAATTCATTAAAAATAGCAAAAGGCTCAGAAAAATTCCAAAAAAATTATGGAAAATACTTTGGGGTATTTGGGACTCAAATAAAATATTTCCAACAAAATTTTATTTGCAAAGTTAAATTCTTTAATTCTTTTAAAATGGAATAAATTCAAATAAATTCCAAATAAATCCAAATAAATTCCAGAAAATCCCAAAAATTCACCAAAGTGCCAAATCACACATAGATTTAAGAAAAGCGAAATTTTGGGGTGTTACAGAGGGTCTCGCCCTCACACAAAAACACTTAGCTATCAAGTCTCAGTGTACACACGACAACTCAAACCCAAAGCGTTAACAACCATTTTGGAAAGAATTCGGCAACATCCAAGCTAAATCACAAAGGAAGCATAAATCCCCTACACCACAACCAAAATACCATAATTTCTTCATTCTTTCTTTTTCATACTAGAAAGAAATGGACATCTCGATTCTTGACATGCATGCACACTTTTCAAGAGCACTCCGGATTAGTCATATATCCTTATATGACTTTCTCACCGACCTGGCTCAATGACTCTTTTATCATTTAACATCTAAAAACGATGTCTTGTTTACTTTTCACCATTCATTCATCATATACCAACAATACCAAAAAGTCATTCACCAAAAGACTTCTTCCTCGGTATCACATGATTGAAATACACATAACACTGACGGTTGTGCTAAATCATATAGACTATGACGGCAACATCGTTGACAGTAAAACACCACGTCATAAAAGAACCCACATCAATTGAAAAGATATTATTGCTATGTAATTGTTTATGTTTGTACCATTGCAATATACTTACTGAGTGATGAACTCACGCTTGTGTTTAAGTTGTTTTCTTTTAGGTACCATGAATCCCACATGCGGGAAAGGGAGCTAGTCACACGTCATCACTTAGCATCACACATTTAAACAATGACATTGTCGGGACCCGAATCTGCAAATCCGGACCCTCTGTGTATTCAGCACTAGTCCAGGAACGCGCTAGTCAAACAGTCTTAACATCGGTAAATATCACAATCATACCACTCGATACTAATAAAGTACTTTAATTAAATAGTCAAACTGGTTGCTCGACCTTATGGTCCAGTTACAAATATACGCCACGCAAGGCGAAACTTATTAAGAGAGAAATAATAGCAGCGGAAAAAATAAGATAACTTCGTGGCGCCATCCAGTATACCACAGGCAACTGACTGGGCTCGCTCCCTAAGTAGACGGTTCCTCTGGAAGCTCCTCCTCCAAAGCTGGTGTAGATTCTTCTTCAAGTGGTGTTGTATTGTGGCAAGGGTGAGTACTTTGGTACTCAGCAAGTCATGCACAGAATGCAACTAATATACTACATGCATGGCTTGGTACAAAGGAGTAGCTCAAGGTGTATTTGGAGTAAAACAGCATTTGAAAAGTAGCATAAGTAGATTCGAAAGCAGTAGGAACAAGTATAACATAAATAACCTTTCCAAGAGTTTAATCAACATCCTTCCCATTCCTAAACCACATTTCCATCAATCATCACTATTTAACCAAACCCAACCTTTCAAGTCCAAGTTATTTTCAAGAAAGTCTAACCCTTGACTGTAATTCCCGAGCGATGTCCAATACCGTGGACACGGCTATTCGAATAGATTTTACACTCTGCAGAGGTTATGCACTTTACCCACACGATACAGTCAAACACCACAAAGGCGAGTTCCCGTAACAAAGTCTTTCGGAAACCTCCAACAATACAAGTGGTCCTCTCCGGTTGTTGCACACTAACCCTTCCCTTAGCTAAGGCGAAGTTTAGGCCAACCAACCGTTAGATGGGTACCTGGCCGCAGCCCCGGTACGCTCCCCCGTTCAACTTACACAAAGGGTGTAGTTGACATCCTGAGGTCCCACCGGTACGTTATTAGCAACTTAATCAACTAGGTCCGTCCCATTACAGACATGTGGTTGCACGTTTGACCCAGTTCAAAGGCTTGCAAGGTTAAGTCCTTAGGGTGACCAGGGCAAGACTACCCGAAGAACCAAACCAACGTTCCCGGTGCCACAACTGGCCCACCTGAACATTCTTGCCACATGCCCCGGTCAAAAGCTATTTATCAAAGCCCAGTTGATTACCATGCACCACGTGCCATCAACATCACATGATACCTTTCCAAAACAGGTTCAATATATCTCTAAGTCAATATTAACATTTGATTGTCCAAAATCATGTCATGAGCACGTAGCAGGTCTAAGCAATATACTACAACGGTCTAAAACCCATGTTGGCAATTTTAGTAATGTCCAACTAGTAAACCACAACTAGGGTGACAAGGGGGTCATGGCACATATTTAATTAACCAAGGTGTCATACAGCAATTAGGCATTTATCTAATTACCCATAATTAAGTAAAGCATTTTCTAATTTAAACTAGCATGCAATAATTTGAATCAAACTAGGTTTCAAAATGGGATCAACATGGTCAAAGCATAACTTGCCTTCAAAAAGTACTTGCTCTTGGTCCTGAAATGCTCTGGTCAACACTTCTCCTTCGAATCCTTCCGGCACTTCAACGTCTACTCGTAACGCGTGCAAATAGTAAAAAATGAATAAAACAGTAGACAAAAAGTGTCCAAACATCCAAATAAAGTCCATAAACAGAGAGAGCATAATTTTATGAATTTTTAGAAACTAGAATCGTCAAATTCGGAGTTTAAATGCAAAAGTTATAGCATTTTGAAGTTTAAATAATCAATTAAATAATATTACAGAGGAAAACTTTAGTCCAAAAATTAAATAAAATTCATCATTAGGTAGATCTCAATTTTATACGAATTTAGAAATTTGAATCACTCAATTCGGAGTTAAAACGCAAAAGTTATAAGCGTTTGAAGTTTGAAACAAAATCTGAAATCATTATTTCGAATTAATAAATCATTTTCTTTTTCGGAAATTAATTATTGCGTCGGGACACGTGGCAGCCTCTGATTGGTCTGCTGACGTCAGCCGGTTCATGGACGTGGTCCATGGTTTGGCTCGGGTCTACCGTGGACCCGGTCCACGGCTCCCCGTGAGACTGACAGGTGGGACCCACTGGGGTGACGTCATTGCTGACGTCAGCGGGGACTCAGCCCGTTGCTGACAGGTGGGACCCACTGGTGACGTCATTGCCGGGCGCCACCGCACGGCCGGGTGGCGGCCGACGCGGGAACCGCCATGACGTCGGCGTGACGTCATGGCGCGGCCGACACGCCCCCGGCGTGTCGGTGACTCCACGCCCACGCTGCGGCTTACCGCGGCGGTCAAGCTTCCGCTACGTGGCGCAATCCGGGCCGTTGATTTGAAATCCGACGGCTCGGATTGGATCTGGGTTTCACGCGTTTGGGTTAACGCGGTTAATCTGGACCGTTGGATCTAGATCCAACGGTTGGGATCCAATCTAACGCGTATAACGCGGCTAACGCTAACCGCATTTATCTAGATCTAACTTACCGAGATTGGATAAGGGGTTTAGCACGTGGATCTCACCGGCGGGTGACGTGGCGCGATCTGGTCCGTGCGATGGAGATCCGACGGTTGAAAAGCTTCGAGGTCACGGCGATGTCCACGGCGGTGCTTGCTGGCCGGAGATGGAGACGACGACGATAGCAGCGGCGTTGCGGGTGTGCTCCGGTGAAGTGGAAGGTTCCCTCCGACGCGGCTGGCTCTTGCGGTTCCGGATCTGACCTCAACGGCGGCGGAGGATGGCAGACGGCGGCGGAAACAACGAAAAACCGCGGCGGAACACACAATCAACTCCGGCGAGCGATTGCAGCGCAACCACGGCGGCTCGGGCGACGTTGTCTAGGGCTACGGGTGCGCACGGAAGTCTAGGTCACGACACGAAAGACGGCGCATTAAATAGGGCCCTCGGCGTCCGTGAAACGCGTGAAAACCGAGGTCCACTCCGACGCGGCGGCGGAGTCCGACGGCGACACGGAGAGGGCGACGTGGCACAACGTGAACCGTTGGATCTAGATCCAACGTTCGCGTGGGTTTGGACTCGGGTCCGGTTCGGTGAGCTGGCTGGCTCGATCGGGCTCGGGTCCGGCGACGTGGCTCAATCGTGGCCATTGGATCTTGATCCAACGGTCACGCGCGTAGGGTTTTGGCCGAGTGGGTTCGGCTCAACCACGGGCGTGGTCGGGTTCGGGTCGGACTCGGACTCGAGTCTGACTCGGGTTCGGTCGGATGAACAGTGAAACCAACTCGATTTAATTAATCCAATTAAATTCTCAGAAATTCAATTAAATCTTTAAAAATAGCAAAAGACTCAGAAAAATTCCAGAAAAATTCTGGAAAATATTTTGGAACATTTTGGACTCAAATAAAATATTTACAAAAAATTTTTATTTGCAAAGTTTAATTTTTTAATTATTTCAAAATGGTATAAACTCAAATAAATTCCAAATAAATCCAAATAAATTCCAGAAAATTCCAAAAATTCACCAAAGTGCCAAATCACACATGAATTTAAGAAAAACAAAATTTTGGGGTGTTACAGACATGTTCCTTCCCTTATGGTTATGGTTAATTCATTAAGCTAATCTATGGTTTCGATGATTCGTTGGTCGTTATGAGTAATTGATTAGTCCATATTTGTCATGCGACGGATAGAATTTCTATCCTTAGTGGTATGGTGGCTGTTTTTCCGTCTAATCATGTTGTTGCTATTGTTCATTATGCTATATTGACATGTTATTATTGTTGTTGTTCAAATCATGATAAAACAAAGGAGATGCTGCCAAAATTTCGGTGTTTAGCATTTGTGCCTTTGCTGAAATTTGTCTTCATTTATGGTATTTAGTTGATGTTTAGTCTATGTTTGGTAGCATTCGGGCATACTAGATGCAAATGCCGGGGTGTTACAGGACCCAACCGTCTTCCGACGCCACCGATAAGCTCATGCAGTGTTGCCTCGTTTCCTCCGTAATCTCACTGCCTTTTGGGTCCGGCCCCATTCATGGGCCACCCTTCTCTTTTTCTCCCCTTCCCTCTACTCTCTCTCTTCCGAGGGACTGACTGGAGCTCACCTCTCGCCCGCCGCTTTGCTCGGTTGGTCAGCGTTGTTTTTGAGAAGAGCGAGGTCACCTCCCCATACCGTGTCCTGACATCTACCGAGCACCACTTAATGCACTACCTTGATGGGAGCCCATGCCGCCGCCGAAGTTCCCGAGATGACTCCTTAATCTCCGTTCGGCCGAACCGCCCTGAGCTGACTATAAAGCCCATTCAAGGTCTTCTCAAGTTCCATTAGTCTTTGCCAGTGATACTTTAGGACCTTCCATTATTTCTTGCTTCCCTTGATCATCATCCAAGTTGCTAAAACATTCTCCATTCGACATTACCATTGGAGAAGCTTCACGTTGGATCATTGTTCGGGTGAGCTCTTGATCAAGCCATGTTTGCTTTGAGTTTCTCTGTAGCCACCTGAGATCCTCCTCTTCTTTTGTGAAATGCCCCAAAAATTCCAAAACCCAAATCAAAACCCTAATTTGATCTAATGGAAGTTCAATTCGAGTTTATTGGAGTTTACTCTCGGTTATTTCGTTCTTGATTTGGTTCTGGGATTGTTAGGGTTTGGGGGGGTTTGGAAAAGGGGAGCAGTTGAAACTCACCTTGGATACTCGCTCGGACCGTCGGTCCATCTCGCCTGCTCCCGTCGCGTCGCTGCCGTCGCCTCGCCATCAGCTGTGCCAAGCTGGCGTCATCCCCGCCTTGCGTCACCCTACAGCCTCGCCTCGCAAGCGGCATGCTGGTCATCGCCCCCATCACCTCACCCTCACGCCATCCCCTGCCTCACCTCGCCCCGCAAGCCCCGGTTTTGTCCCCTCCGCCACCGGCTCCTATCACCACCCATGCCCGAGCGGCTATAAAAGGGTTGTGCACCTTTCGCCTCCCGCGTGCTCGCCCTCGTCTTCCCTGGTGAGACTTCGCCCCATCTTCCCCCCTTCCCTTCTTCTTCCCCTACGGCCGAACGCCACCACGACCTCGCTCGTCGCCCCCAATCACCTAGCCGCCTGTTCGTCTCCCCGCTATAACCCTCCCCGAGCCCCCAAACCCCTAACCGTAAGAAACCCTGCCCCCTGTTGTTTCCTTTCGCCACCGAGCCCCGCTTCCACCTTCTTCTGCCCCAAACTCGGTCGCCTCTTGCCGCCGCTCGGATCATCGCCCCCAAAATCGCCGCCGCCGCCCACTCACGATCCATAACCCTACCCCTCCCCTCGACCTCGACCTCGCCCTCTTTCCTCTCTGCCAGCCGGGCCCCGCTTGTCATAGCCTTGCACCATGCCCGCCAGCCATCCCGACCCCACCAGTCAGCCTCACGGGGCCTCGGGCTCACGCGTTAGGCAATCGGCCGCACGGTTTGAGCTGGCCCAGCTTCGCTCGCACTCGCGCGAGTGGCCTGTAGGCCGTTTGGCTAGCTTGGGCCAGACCGAAATGCGGCCCAGCACCGTTTAGCCGTTTTTCATTTTCTTTTCGGATTTAAATAATCCGAAAATCCTTTTAATATTCCAAAAATTCGAAAAATCCCCGGAAAGTCCAAAAATAGCTGAAATATACTATCCCAACCTTTTCGATCCACTGAGTCCAAATACGATCTCCATTTTGCAATTTGAATTCCAAAAATTTCCAAAATGCACAAATTACCCTTGAACCCTCCTCCGGCCTTTCTCTCTCAATTATTTTTGTTTCTCCTTTTCTTGTTTTTCTCTTTCTTTTCTTTATTGTTTTATTCGTTTGCTTATTGCTCGTTTTACTTTGCGTTAGAACCGGCTTCCGAAGAGCTGTTGGAACCCATCCCAGAGCAGTACGAGGAGCAGGACGCGACCGGCACCGACTTCGACTACGTTAGCGACGACCTAGGACTTCCCCTCGTCTTGCAAGGCAAGCTGCACTCCTTGAACATATTGAACCCATGATAATATTGTAGTATTAATTATTTTAATATTGCATTATGTTAGTATGTTAAATGCTAGAAATGTTTATTTTAGAATGCCATGATGACCTAGTTAGTACCTAGCTTGATTAAAGACCCACTTTGTATTGTTGTGACATTTTTCCTTTGCGAACCTTAGACTTAGCTATTGAACCTCATATGCTAGTAATTAACTAATTAGTTGAACATTAAAAAGTTTGCGTATTAAATTAAAACCATCAAGCGGCAGGCTTGATGTAGACTACATTCAAAAATGTGCTACGGTGAGAGGACTTTGGCAGGAAACTACTAGATGGCTACGTGCCCGAACCTCGACCGATGACAAGGCCAATGTGAGTGGTTGGATTGTTGGATTGGAATTGGCTAAGTCTTAGGCATAATTGAAGTAATCAAACCTTGGCCAAAGTAAATAACTTAGATCCCGCTCAACCACAAGTTGGGTTGGTCGGCCCTGTTGACTCGATCCAACCTAGCTCGGTACTTGAACTCCCACTTGTAATACTTATAGGATGAAGCTACCATACTGTGTGTGTATTGGACAGTATGGTTCGCGAAGCGAACGGGGTGGAATGGAGGGGACTGGTGGAGTCACCTGCCGATTCTCACAACGATAGATACCCATAGTATTGGATCGCGTCTCCCGCCGTGGCTAGTGGGTCCCGAGTACTGTGTGGTTTTGAAACTACCGGGTAAGGGCTAAAGAGGGGTAGTTCAATGAAACGCTTTGATAATCTCAGCCCGGCCTCTTGCATTTAAGTTGCATGTAATCCGGTGGCATTAACGGTCGTAGATATCTTGTGGGTAAAGTTGAGCAACTCTGCAGAGTCATGTTTAAATGGTAATCGATTACGCCGTGCTTCCGGTTAATGGAGCTAAGTTTGAACTAGGGTAAATCTCGTAACCTAACCCATGTAGATTTGTTATTTCCAACTTGACTGTGATAGCCCAAATTTATTTTGGTTATTAAGTTGTGCATGGCATGTTCATATCATACATGTAGTGGTATCAATTATACTCATTTAGAACTCCATTAGTGCTAATGTGGTTTTATGCATGCATGAGTAGGAATTTATAATGTTCATGACAACTTAAAACTGCTACTTATTTATACCCATGTTCTACTCACCATTGTCAATGACTTGTGGACCCTACTTGTAAGTGAGAGAGTGGACTGCACATACCTACTTGTCATTTCTCACTTTACCCACCTCTACCCACTCTTCTTACCTCACTATGACATGTGGGACCAAGCCCCACATGTAAGGGGTGGAGTGGACCACTATATAAACCCCTCACCTTGGTTTCTCCTCCCCACACTCTCATTTTCTGCTCACCCCATTTCTGAAAATAGCAAGGATAGAAAGCAAGAAAACTCCTCCCAAACTTCCACAATACACCCCACACAATCCATCCAAAAACTGAGATTGAGCTTGTGCATGCAACACCATTGTGATCCTTAGATCAAGGGCTTCAAATCCATCCAAGTGGATTTTGAATGTGCCAAGTTTTGGGTGAGTTCTAATCCTTCCTTTACTCTCCCTTTTTCTGAAATTTTGTTATATGGAGCTCATCCATCTTCCTTTCCATGAAAAACATCTCCCCGTCGATGATCGGGTCGTGCTTGTTGTGTTGCAAGCTTGAGGAGGAGGAGTTGATGCGACTACAAGCTCAAGAGGAGGCATTGCTTCTACAAGCGAGGAGGAGTTGATACTGGGAAGAACACCGAAGATCACTTTCACGGCGTCATTCTTGATTTCTTCGTCAAACCACCCATCCATCAAGTGCAAGAACATCCTTGTGGGGGTAAGATTCTACCCTACTCCATTTTCTTGAAGTATAGGAGCACAATGTGCAATAGCCATTCAAAGACTTGAACAAAAATCTTGTTGGACTGTACATTTCGACACACATTGGAACTTCCGACCCCAAATCGGAACATCCGATGTGGCTAAAACTCCAGAAAATCCGTCAATCCTAACCCTGTCTACGCTGGAAATTTACACATATCGGAACATCTGATGTTCACATCGGAACTTCCGAAATTTCCAGAGAAGCACCTTTCGTGTATTCCAACGAGAAAATTTTTCTAAGTCTGGATCGGAACTTCCGATGTCGGATCGGAACTTCCGATGTGTCCAGAGAAGCACCTTGTGAATTCCAGCTGAAAATTTTCTAAGTCTGGATCGGAACATCCGATGTCACATCGGAACTTCCGACTGAACCAACTTCAAATGACCATAACTTTTGCATCGTAAGTCCAAATTGAGTGAAACCAATTCCTATGCTTTCATAGGGTCGTCCTCTATCATTTCCAATAGAAAAACAAGACTTGGATTACATATATCAAGATCTATCATAGGATCTTTAACAAGTGGTAGTATTGTTGACCCTCACCCAAACGATATTGTTTTAGTGATAACTTTTGACACACAAGTCCAAACTTCCCAAAGTCAAATCGTATGTTCATATTATGACTATTACTCTAAAATCATGAGCATTTCATGCAAGGTTGTGCATATTTCAATTATGATTTATTGTTTCGTTTGTGTTCTTGATTGGAGTTATTTGAATTGAATCCTCTCGATAGGTGTTGACGCTTCGGAGGACACTCCCGTGCGACTAAACGCTACGATATCAAGAACGAGCAGCAAGGCACTACCTTACTCCTTGAACATACTTGATCCTATTAATTGCAAATTATGTTGAAGTTATTTTATCAATTGCATGCTTACTTTCAATTACAAGTATATTGGGGTAGAATGCTTAGTTACTACCTTGTTGACATGCTATCCTCTTACCATGTTCATTTTGTATACCATTGTCGCCCTAGGTGGTTGGTTTATTATTATGTATGGGTTAAATGCGATTTGCTTAGCCATGCTTAGACATCGTTAGGAACCGCGACAGATGGACTTAGTTCATCAGTCGCGATGATCAAAGATGATTATGATAATGATGGTTCAATTGTGGTTATTGTGTAGCAATGTTGGTTAAGGATCTTAAGGATCAAATCCTGGTGACGTCTCTTTAAGTAACTATCGTGCAAACCACACGCCGTTTATGGGGCCGGCTTAGCCAAGTACTTGTGTATGACTAGGGGTGTTTAAACCACGTGCACCCGGAATTCCTTGAGCTTTGAAGAGTGTCAAGGAATGTCCACCGGAGTTCCTTGAGCCCGTTAGAGTGTCAAGCAACTGTCGGGACCCCGAATTTGCAAATCCGGGCCCTCTGTGTATTCAGCACTAGTCCAGGAACGCGCTAGTGCACACAGTCTTAACATCGGTGAATATCACAATCATACCACTCGATACTAATAAAGTATTTTAATTAAATAGTCAAACTGGTTACTCGACCTTATGGTCAAGTTACAATTATACGCCTCGCAGGGCAAAACTTATCAAGAGAGAAATAGTAGCAGCGGAAAATCAAATAACTTCGTGGCGCCATCCAGTATACCACAGGCAACTGACTGGGCTCCCTTCCCTAAGTAGACGGTTCCTCTTGGAGCTCCTCCTCCAAAGCTGGTGTAGTCTCCCCTTCAACTGGTGTTGTATTGTGGCAAGGGTGAGTACTTGGTACTCAGCAAGTCATGCACAGAATGCAGCTAATATACTACATGCATGGCTTAATACAAAGGAGTGGCTCAAGGTATATTTGCAGTAAGAGCATTTTAACAAGTATCATAAATAGATTCGAAAGCGGTAGTAACAAGTAAAACATAGATAACTTTTCAAGGAGTTTAATAAACATCTTTCCCATCCTAATCCACATTTCCATCAACATCATTATTAATCCAACCCAACCTTTCAGATCCAAGTTATTTTTGAGAAAATCTAACCCTTGACTGTAATTCCCGAGCGATATCCAATACCGCGGACACGGCTATTCGAATAGATTGTACACTCTGCAGAGGTTATGCACTTTACCCACAAGATACAGTCAAACACCACAAAGGCGAGTTCAGTAATAAAGTCTTTCTAAACTTCTAACAATACAAGTGGTCCTCCCCGGTTATTGCACACTAACCCTTCCCTTAGCTAAGGCGAAGTTTAGGCCAATCAACCGTTAGATGGGTACCTGGCCTCAGCCCCGGTACGCTCCCCCGTACAACTTACACAAAGGGTGTAGTTGACCTCCTGAGGTCCCACAAGTACGTTATTAGCAACTTAGTCAACTAGGTCCGTCCCATTACAGACATGTGGTTGCACGTTAGACCCAGTTCAAAGGCTTGCAAGGTGAAGTCCTTAGGGTGACCAGGGCAAGACTACCCGAAGAACCAAATCAACATCCCCAATGCCACAATCGCCCACTGATCATTCTTGCCACATGCCCGGCCGAAAAACTATTTATCAAACCCCAGTTGATTACCATGCACCACGTGCCATCAACATCACATGATACCTTTCCAAAACAGGTTCAATATATCATTAAGTCAATATTAACATTTGATTGTCCAAAATCATGTCATGAGCACGTAGCAGGTCTAAGCAGTATACTACAACGGTCTAAAACCCATGTTGGCAATTTAATAATGTCCAACTAGTAATCCACAACTAGGGTGACAAGGGTCATGGCACATATTTAAATAATCAAGGTGTCATACAGCAAATTGGTATTTATCTAACCCCCATATTTAAATAAAGTATTTTTCTAATTGAACTAGCATGCAATAGGTTAAATCAAAATAGATTTCAAAATAGGATCAACATGGTCAAAGCACAACTTGCCTTCAAAAAGTACTTGTTCTTGGTCTTGAGTTGGATCCTGAGTCAATACTTCTCCTTCAAATCCTTCCGGCACTTCAACGTCTACTCGTAAAGCGTGCAAATAGCAAATACACGAATAAACAATAGGCAAAAAGTATCCAATCATCCAAATAAAATCCATAAACAGAGAGAACATAATTTTATGAATTTTTAGAAACTGGAATCATCAAATTTGGAGTTAAAATGCAAAAGTTATGATTATTTAAAGTTTAAATAATCAATTAAATAATTTTACAGAGAAAAACTTTAGTCCAAAAATTAAATAAAATTCATATTTAGGTAGGTCTCAATTTTATACAAATTTAGAAATTTGAATCACTCAAATCGGAGTTGAAACGCAAAAGTTATAAGCGTTTGAAGTTTGAAACAAAATCTGAAATCATTATTTCGAATTAATAAATCATTTTCTTTTTCGGAAATTAATTATTGCGTCAGCCTGGACACGTGTCAGCCTCTGATTGGGCGGCTGACGTCAGCCGGTCCATGGGCTCAGCCCACGGCTTGGCTCGGTCCACCGTGGACCCGGTCCACGGATCAGGTCGCTGACACGCGGGTCCCACCCGTCAGTGGGTCACGTGCACGGTGCGACTCTCGGGCGAGACCCTGACATGCGGGCCCCGCATGTCAGTGACGCGTAGTCACGCCCAGGTTCGGCCACCGCACGCGGGCCCACTGTCGATGACTCAACGCCGCGGCGACGGCGGCTACGTGGCATGATCACGGCCGTTGGATCTAGATCCAACGGTCTAGATCTACCCTAGGTTAACTCCGTTATAATCTACACGGTGAACATGGGCCGTTCGATCTAGATCGGACGGTTCCGATCTAACCTAGTTTTACGGTATTAAGGCGCACGAGGTGATCGTGGGCCGTTGGATCTTGATCCAACGGTCCAGATCCAATCATGTTCGGAAACACGTGAACTCACCGCAGCGGTTTGATCGGAATCGGACGGTCGAGAAGCTTCGCGTGGTGATGGCGTCACGGCGGGGCTTGGGCTGCCGGAGTCGGGGACGATGACGCGTCGAACGGCGCTCTGAGGGTCCTCCGGCGAAGTGAGATGTCCTCGCCGACGAAGCTTGACCTGGGGGTCTCGGATCTGAGCTTAACGGCGACGGAGGGCGACGGATGACGGCGGGGCGCGGCAAAAACCGTGGCGGAGGTAAGATCTAGCTACAGCGAGCGATTGCGGATAGCTGGCAGCGGCTCAAGCTCGGAGACTAGGGCGAAAGGTGCGCGCGACGACGGGCAACCCCGGGAGATGTCCCACGACTTAAATACCCCCGGGATGCGTGCTAGAATCGGAACCCTAGCGGGGACGCGGCGGCTACGCGGCGGCGGAGTCCGTCCCGAACTCGGGAGGAGACGACGACGGACAGCCGTCCACGTGGCCCGATCAGCGGCCACGATGCGCGCGCGAGATCGGATCCGGGCCGGATCCGGTCGAAGCGGTACGGGGAAATCCTAACCGTTGGATCTTGATCCGACGGTCCACAACGGTTAGGGTTTGGACGCGGTTCGATCAAGTCACGTGGCTCGGGTCGGACTCGAGTCGGACTCGGACTCGGGTCCGGTCGGATGAACAGTACTTGACCCAACTCGAATTTCCAGCGATTTAATATTTAAAATAATTCCCAGAAATTCATTTAATTCATTAAAAATATCAAAAGACTTTAAAAATTCCAAAAATTCTGGAAAATACTTTGGATCATTTTGGACTCAAATAAAATATTTCCAACAAAATTTTATTTGCAAAGTTTAATTCTTTAATTATTTCAAAATGGAATAAATTCAAATAAATTCCAAATAAATCCAAATAAATTCCAGAAAATTCCAAAAATTCACCAAAGTGCCAATTCACACATGAATTTAAGAAAAGCAAAATTTTGGGGTGTTACAAACCTCCCCTTAATGTAATCTCGTCCCGAGATTCGTGGCTTATCAAGGAATAGGTTCTAAACTCTTTCCTCAAATCCTCTTCGCGTTCCCAAGTCGCTCCGCTTTCTTCATGATTGCTCCACTGAACTCTACAGAAACGGGTTGACTTATTTCTGGTCTCTCGATCCATAGTGTCCAAAATCTTCACGGGATGCTCCTTGTAAGTCAAATCTTCTTGCAACTCAATTGACTCTAGCGGTGTCTGTTCCTCAGGTACTCGGAGACACTTTTTCAACTGGGACACATGGAATACGTCATGTACTCCTGCTAACGACTGTGGCAAATCCAGCTGATAAGCAACTTCGCCTCTGCGGCTCAAAATCTTAAATGGTCCTACATAACGGGGTGCGAGTTTCCCTTTGGCATGGAACCTCTTAACTCCCCTGAGAGGTGTAACTCTGAGGTATACAAAGTCTTCTGGTTCAAAACTCAAGTCCGGCGACGATTGTCGGATAACTCTTCATGCGTGATTGGGCGATCTTCAACCTTTCCCTAATCATGGCAATCGCTTCTTCAGCCTCTTGAAGAATATCAGGCCGAAGACACGGCGCCACGGTCTCATTCCAATTCAATGGCGTTCGACAGGGTCGACCATACAGTGCCTCAAAAGGTGACATTTGTAAACTAGCCTGGTAACTATTGTTGTAACTGAACTCGGCATACGGCAAACTCTTATCCCAAGAGGTAGCATAAGCCAATGCACATGCTCTTAACATATCCTCTAGAATCTGATTGACTCTTTCGGTCTGTCCATCCGTCTGTGGATGATAGGCTGTACTGAAGTTCAAATGGGTTCCCATGGCTTCATGCAACTTATTCCAAAACCTTGAGGTAAATTGGGTACCTCTATCCGATACAATCCTCTTTGGCACTCCGTGCAAACAGACGATCCTGATCATGTACAACTCTGCTAACTTATCTCCCGAGTAGGTGGTCTTCACGGGGATAAAATGGGCTACTTTGGTCAAGCGATCCACTATAACCCATATGGAGTCATAACCTCCTTGAGTCTTAGGCAAACCGGTAATGAAATCCATTCCGATTTCCTCCCACTTCCACTCGTGTATTTTCAGCCGTAGCAATCCTGCTGGTCTCTCGATGCATTGCCTTGACTCTCTGGCATACGTCGCCCAATGCAACATGCTAGGCAACTTCACGCTTCATGCTCGGCCACCAGAATCTTTCCTTCAAATCCTGATACATTTTGGCGCTTCCAGGATGAATTGAGTACTTGGAGTCATGGGCTTCTTCCAAAATCAGTTGCTTTAATTCCTTCTTGTTGGGCACACAAATGCGATCCTTCATCCATAACGTGCCTTGCTCATCCAACTTGAAGTCCTCTGCCTTTCCTTCTTCCTTGATGGACTTAATCCTGCGGATCTTGTCATCATCCTTCTGTCCTTCCCGGATCTGATCCTCTAGGGTAGGCTTCACTTCCAATGCGGCCAAGAATCCGCTAGGTACCACCTCAATCTTCATTCTCTGAAAATCCTCACATAACTCACCCTGACTTGTGGCTAGCAACATACTCACGGTATGGCTTTTCCGACTCAAGGCATCGGCAACTACGTTGGCCTTCCCGGGATGATAATGGATTCCAACATTGTAGTCCTTGATCAACTCTAACTATCTCCTTTGCCTCATATTCAGATCCGACTGGGTGAATATGTATTTAAGGCTCTTATGATCCGTATACACTTCACATCTATTCCCGATCAGATAGTGACGCCATATCTTCAAGGCATGCACTACAGCAGCTAACTCTAGGTCATGCGTCGGATAATTCTCCTCATGCGGCCTCAACTGCCTTGATGCATAAGCGACGACCTTTCCATTCTCCGTGACGACACATCCAAGTCCTTGGCGCGATGCATCACAATAAATATCAAAGCTTTGATTAACATCCGGTAGAACTAACACCGGTGCTGATGTCCATCGCTTCTTCAGCTCCTGAAATCCTTTCTCACATTCTGGCGTCCATGCAAACTTCTTCTCCTTTTTCAGCAATTGCGTAAGAGGTTTCGCAATTGTCGAAAAGCCTTCAATGAAACGGCGATAGTATCCTGCCATTCCAAGGAAACTCCGGATCTGGGTCACAGTCTTCGGCTGCTCCCAATGTAACACAGCTTCTACCTTGCTTGGATCTACGGCGACTCCTTCTGCGGTCATTACATGTCCGAGGAATTCTACCTTGTCCTTCCAAAAATCACACTTGCTGAACTTGGCGAAGAGTTGTTGTTCCCTCAGCTTTTCCAATACTCGCCTCAAGTGCTCGGCATGTTCATCCTCTGTCTTGGAGTAGATTAGGATATCATCTATGAACACGACAACAAACTTGTCCAAATATTCCATGAACACCTTATTCATCATATTCATGAAATATGCTGGCGCATTCGTCAGTCCAAAGGACATAACCGTAAACTCGTAATGTCCATATCTTGACGAGAATGCGATCTTGAATATCTTCTGATCGGATCTTCAACTGATGGTATCCCGATCTCAGATCAATCTTGGAGAAAACTCCGGCTCCTCTCAGCTGATCAAACAAATCATCAATCCTGGGTAGCGGATACTTATTCTTCACGGTGACTTCGTTGAGTGCACGGTAGTCAATGCACATCCTGAAACTCCCGTCCTTCTTCTTGACAAACAAAACTGGTGCTCCCCACGGCCGAACTCGGCCTCGATAAATCCTTTCTCCATTAACTCCTCTAGCTGTTTCTTCATCTCTACCAACTCCTCGGTGGACATCCGATAAGGTCTCTTTGCTATCGGTACTGTGCAGTACAAGCTCTATCACAAACTCTATGTCCCTGTCTGGCGGCATACCAGGTAGATCTTCGGGAAAAACATCTGGGTACTCATTCACTACGGAGACATCCTCTATGCTGATTGTCTTGGTACTGTTAACCAACATCTGTCCATCTCTAACTGCAGTGGCTTGAAATTCCACTTTCTTTCCACACGGGCTCTCAACTGAGATAGTCCTTCGTCCACAATCCAATACGGCCTTGTGCTTGGATAACCACCCATTCCCAAAATAACTTCTAAGGTCCTGGTCTCCAAAATTATAAGGTTCGCTAGGAACTCTATTCCTTCTATTAGTATTCTCACCCGGAACATCCTACTTTCGCTCGGAGTTCGGAACCAGGGTTTGAACTAAAAGCATGCACTTAAGTCTTGCAATCCCCAAATCGCTTCTAGCAGCAAAGCCTTGCGAAACAAACAAATGCGAAGCTCGAGTCAAACAAAATCAAGCAGTGTACTGAGTTAACAAGTAACTTACCCGATCTGACGACGTCCGTAGCATTCTGAAGTGGATCTGCTGTGACATGGTTGACTCGGCCTCTCAACACGGTCTGGGATGTGGTTCCTGGTGCTGGCATCCTAGCTGGGTTGGTTCCCAAGTTAAAGCTAACTGGGGTCACTCCTGCTGTCTTCTTTGGACAAGTTGGCAAAATGTCCTGGCTCGTTGCGATTGTAGCAGCTGTCTCACTGTTCCTTCTTTGATCGCTCGGGCGGCGTTTCTAGCGGGGTCGGGTCCGTAGTTCGATTGACGGGTCTTGGTGCCGTGACGGTGTCCTTGTAGCATTTTGTGGCTGGAATCTGAAAAATTGATTTGGTGCAACTCTCAGCGCTATGCGTTCCTGGTGTGATCCTCTTTGTTGCATCCTGCGCTTCTGTTCTCATCCAGTTCCTTGCGCTTTGTCCTCAAGAATAAGCGCCTTATTCACCAATTCTTGGAAATCTGAAAGGTGTGGGTGATCAATCCCACCTGCAATCCCGAGTTAAGTCCCTTCATGAAACGAGACTGCCTGGCTTTATCTGTCGCTACATCCTCAAAGCGTAGCGTGCTAGCTGTGTGAACTTGTTCGTAGTCGGCCACTGGCTGATTACCTTGCTTCAAAGGTTCGAACTCCTCCTTCTTAAGGTCCATGATTCCTTCAGCACGTGATAATCGACTAAACGCAAATTGTGAACTCTTCCCAAGTGATATCTTGAGGGTTCTCTTGCGTGGCACGTAAGTTCTCCCACCATTCAGCCGTTGTTCCAACCGATGAGAAGCGTAGAGTACCTTCTCATTTCCTATGCATTGAGCTATGTGTAGCTTCCTCTCAATTGACCTTAACCAATCATTGGCCTCCAATGGATTGGCATTCCCAGAGAAAGTGGGTGGGTGAGTCCTCATGAACTCGGCAGGTCTTGTATTCTCAGCGTTGTCCCCGATTGACTTGATTAGCCGTGGGCCTGAGCAAAGGACGTGTTGCATTTGTTGCATCATAGCATGCATCAATCGAGTCTGAGCAGCAAGAAATGCTCCAAAATTCTGCATATCAATCAAGCGGTCTTTGGTGCTCCATCATTAGGGTTTTCTGCTGGGCGAGAACCACTTCCATTGCTTCCAAAGTTTCCGCGGGTATTCACCATCTGTCGATTTGTTCTAGGTTTTAGAGATGAGGGGGAAACAAGAATAGACAAGTAATATAGAACTTATGCGGGGCGAAAGGTGTAACTTTAAGGTCCAATCTTTATTATTGATATCAATAACTTGGTATGGTTGCTTACAATGCCTAAGGGCCTTGCAACACATACTGCACACTCAGCAAGCAATGAAAATCCAAATCGAACTAACACTGGAGTCTAACGCCTAAAGGGTGACTCTTTATTCTATGACGCGACTCGGCGAAGGAGTCTCTCTATAAAACCTACGCTCACTCATCGAGAAAACCTCCACGGCCTGGGTACGGATGCTGCGGCATAGGCGCGAAACGATTGCCGTGTCCAGCCACTGTGTCATCTGTGGTAATCGAAGAAGCAGTGTCCTCATCGAGATCTGACTCCTCCGGATCTGGCTCGTGTAGCTCGAGTACTGGCTCTGGTTCTGGTCCGTACAATGCCGTCTCTAACTCTCCAATCCTTTGCAGAAGGTGGGACACATACTCTTGAGCTTCCCGCCATCTATTCTTCTCTGTCGTGATCTCCTTGCGGGCCTTCTGTAGCTCCTTGCTTGTATCATCGAGTACATCCTCCTGGGCGACAACAAGTCGTGCCAACTGTGTAACCATGGCATCCTCATCCTGAATCGCCTTCGGTTCAAGAAGGTTATTGCTGCGCGGGTGATAACGGAACACCGTGCTCTCCAACTCTCTGGCGTAGATACGGGTAATGTGCCGCATTGCTCGTCGTGATACTTCTTGGATACCCATCTGCATTGTAGACCTCCTGGCAGTGCAGTGTATCGGGCGATTGCCTGGGCCCTTCTTCCTAGCAGGTACCTCAATCTTCACGTCACAAGCCTTGATCAATCCTGCTTGTCTGATTACTTCCACTTGGTATTGCGGCTTCTCAAAATCTCCGAGAGTCTGAAGCATATGCCAAAGTTCTGCGGCGTGACCAACCTCCAGATCGACGTAGTTGAACTCTCCCTCCATCTGTCACAAGAGTGCTCACGTAAGAACTCGAAATTTTTAAATCGTGACAAGGTAAGGAAAAATTCAGCAAGAGACAAGAAAAGAAAGAATGGGATAAGTCGAGATGTCATTTCTTGTCTTGGCAAATTTTTAGCTTTAGAAAATAGGTTTTATCCTCACTACGACCATTCTAGCTAGGGTTGAGCCTACGGTCAGTATGGCTCTGATACCACCTCTGTCGGGACCCCGAATTTGCAAATCCGGGCCCTCTGTGTATTCAGCACTAGTCCAGGAACGCGCTAGTGCACACAGTCTTAACATCGGTGAATATCACAATCATACCACTCGATACTAATAAAGTATTTTAATTAAATAGTCAAACTGGTTACTCGACCTTATGGTCAAGTTACAATTATACGCCTCGCAGGGCGAAACTTATCAAGAGAGAAATAGTAGCAGCGGAAAATCAAATAACTTTGTGGCGCCATCCAGTATACCACAGGCAACTGACTGGGCTCCCTTCCCTAAGTAGACGGTTCCTCTTGGAGCTCCTCCTCCAAAGCTGGTGTAGTCTCCCCTTCAACTGGTGTTGTATTGTGGCAAGGGTGAGTACTTGGTACTCAGCAAGTCATGCACAGAATGCAGCTAATATACTACATGCATGGCTTAATACAAAGGAGTGGCTCAAGGTATATTTGCAGTAAGAGCATTTTAACAAGTATCATAAATAGATTCGAAAGCGGTAGTAACAAGTAAAACATAGATAACTTTTCAAGGAGTTTAATAAACATCTTTCCCATCCTAATCCACATTTCCATCAACATCATTATTAATCCAACCCAACCTTTCAGATCCAAGTTATTTTTGAGAAAATCTAACCCTTGACTGTAATTCCCGAGCGATGTCCAATACCGCGGACACGGCTATTCGAATAGATTGTACACTCTGCAGAGGTTATGCACTTTACCCACAAGATACAGTCAAACACCACAAAGGCGAGTTCCCGTAACAAAGTCTTTCGGAAACTTCTAACAATACAAGTGGTCCTCCCCGGTTATTGCACACTAACCCTTCCCTTAGCTAAGGCGAAGTTTAGGCCAATCAACCGTTAGATGGGTACCTGGCCTCACCAGACGCCCCCCGCACAACTTACACAAAGGGTGTAGTTGACCTCCCGAGGTCCCACAGTGCGTTATTAGCAACTTAGTCAACTAGGTCCGTCCCATTACGGACATGTGGTTGCACGTTAGACCAGTTCAAAGGCTTGCAAGGTGAAGTCCTTAGGGTGACCAGGGCAAGACTACCCGAAGAACCAAATCAACATCCCCAATGCCACAACTGGCCCACCTGATCATTCTTGCCACATGCCCCGGTCGAAAAACTATTTATCAAACCCCAGTTGATTACCATGCACCACGTTCCATAACATCACATGATACCTTTCCAAAACAGGTTCAATATATCATTAAGTCAATATTAACATTTGATTGTCCAAAATCATGTCATGAGCACGAAAGTGTGTCTAAGCAAAGATACTACAACGGTCTAAAACCCATGTTGGCAATTTAATAATGTTCAACTAGTAATCCACAACTAGGGTGACAAGGGTCATGGCACATATTTAAATAATCAAGGTGTCATACAGCAAATTGGTATTTATCTAACCCCCATATTTAAATAAAGTATTTTTCTAATTGAACTAGCATGCAATAGGTTAAATCAAAATAGATTTCAAAATAGGATCAACATGGTCAAAGCACAACTTGCCTTCAAAAAGTACTTGTTCTTGGTCTTGAGTTGGATCCTGAGTCAATACTTCTCCTTCAAATCCTTCCGGCACTTCAACGTCTACTCGTAAAGCGTGGAAATAGCAAATACACGAATAAACAATAGGCAAAAAGTATCCAATAATCCAAATAAAATCCAAAAACAGAGAGAACATAATTTTATGAATTTTTAGAAACTGGAATCGTCAAATTTGGAGTTAAAATGCAAAAGTTATGATTATTTTAAGTTTAAATAATCAATTAAATAATTTTACAGAGAAAAACTTTAGTCCAAAAATTATATAAAATTCATATTTAGGTAGGTCTCAATTTTATACAAATTTAAAAATTTGAATCACTCAAATCGGAGTTGAAACGCAAAAGTTATAAGCGTTTGAAGTTTGAAACAAAATTTGAAATCATTATTTCGAATTAATAAATCATTTTCTTTTTCGGAAATTAATTATTGCGTCAGCCTGGACACGTGTCAGCCTCTGATTGGGCGGCTGACGTCAGCCGGTCCATGGGCTCAGCCCACGGCTTGGCTCGGTCCACCGTGGACCCGGTCCACGGCTCAGGTCGCTGACACGCGGGTCCCACCCGTCAGTGGGTCACGTGCACGGTGCGACTCTCGGGCGAGACACTGACATGCGGGCCCCGCATGTCAGTGACGCGCAGTCACGCCCAGGCTCGGCCGCTGGCACGCGGGCCCAGCCTGTCAGTGACTCAACGCACGGCGCGGCGGCGGCTACGTGGCATGATCACGGCCGTTGGATCTAGATCCAACGGTCTAGATCTACCCTAGGTTAACTCCGTTATAATCTACACGGTGAACATGGGCCGTTCGATCTAGATCGGACGGTCCCGATCTAACCTAGTTTTACGGTATTAAGGCGCACGAGGTGATCGTGGGCCGTTGGATCTTGATCCAACGGTCCAGATCCAATCATGTTCGGAAACACGTGAACTCACCGCAGCGGTTTGATCGGAATCGGACGGTCGAGAAGCTTCGCATGGTGATGGCGTCACGGTGGGGCTTGGGCTGCCGGAGTCGGGGACGATGACGCGTGGAACGGCGCTCCGAGGGTCCTCCGGCGAAGTGAGATGTCCTCGCCGACGCAGCTTGACCTGGGGGTCTCGGATCTGAGCTTAACGGCGACGGAGGGCGACGGATGACGGCGGGGCGCGGCAAAAACCGTGGCGGAGGTAAGATCTAGCTACGGCGAGCGATTGCGGCTAGCTGGCAGCGGCTCAAGCTCGGAGACTAGGGCAAAAGGTGCGCGCGACGACGGGCAACCCCGGGAGATGTCCCACGCCTTAAATACCCCCAGGATGCGTGCTAGAATCGGAACCCTAGCGGGGACGCGGCGGCTACGCGGCGGCGGAGTCCGTCCCGAACTCGGGCGGAGACGACGATGGACAGCCGTCCACGTGGCACGATCAGCGGCCACGATGCGCGCGCGAGAGCGGATCCGGGCCGGATCCGGTCGAAGCGGTACGGGGAAATCCTAACCGTTGGATCTTGATCCGACGGTCCACAACGGTTAGGGTTTGGACGCGATTCGATCAAGTCATGTGGCTCGGGTCGGACTCGAGTCGGACTCGGACTCGGGTCCGGTCGGATGAACAGTACTTGACCCAACTCGAATTTCCAGCGATTTAATATTTAAAATAATTCCCAGAAATTTATTTAATTCATTAAAAATATCAAAAGACTCAGAAAAATTCCAGAAAAATTCTGGAAAATACTTTGGATCATTTTGGACTCAAATAAAATATTTCCAACAAAATTTTATTTGCAAAGTTTAATTCTTTAATTATTTCAAAATGGAATAAATTCAAATAAATCCAAATAAATTCCAGAAAATTCCAAAAATTCACCAAAGTGCCAATTCACACATGAATTTAAGAAAAGCAAAATTTTGGGGTGTTACAGCAACGTCCTCAGAATCCCTCGAACTTTGTGAGAGTTGGGGATGTCTAACAACGGGTGTACTCCTTGGTCCACACACACGGAGCACTGAGCACACGGGATCAAGGGCCACAGTCACCCGGGTGGTTTAAATACACTACCATGCATACTGAAAAATGGATTTGTCACGTTCACCTCGGCCGGCACATCAAAGGAATTGTGCTCATAGCTTGGCTTACGAGTGTGGCGTGTCGTGTGGGTAAATTCGTGCCTCTGCAGAGAATAAACTGTTCGAATAGCCGCGTCCATGGTCAAGGACGATCACTTAAGTTGTCAGTCACTAGGCGAGTGTTAAGGATCGGGTAAGAATGGATGGTTTGGGAAACCAAGTCTCATGAGTATTGGAGTATTCATGAGGAGGAACTTCGCGGGTATTGGAGTACTCGTGGAAGGAACTTCACGGATATTGGAGTATCCGTGGGTGTAAGCGAACATGAGCGTTGGACTCATGGTTCGGAAAATGCTTGGAGGCGTGAGATAAAATTAGACTTTTAGCGTAAAGATGTTTATGATAATGTTATACTATGTATTAGACTTTGTAAATGTTTATCAAACAGCAGTTTTAATCTATACGTGTCTGTGTTTTTATCCCAAATGTTGCTTTACGCTAAAATTAACCTTGTGCCTTTCTTATGATGAAGCAACCACATGTAGCTAGAACTCAGCATGCAACTTATAATATTGTGCGAGTACACTCTTTGTACTCAAACGGATTGTCCACTTGCTGCAGGTGAGGATGAGGCACTGCCCGGAGACCTTTCTCGGGCAGATTTCGATGATGCTAACGCTTAGGGGCACGTTCTTACTTCCAGTCGGTTGCCTGCGGGCTATGGCACACTACGCTGGACTCTTTTGTTGTCTATATTATGTTTTCGCTGCTAGTTCTGTAATAACTTTAAATATGTCGTTTTGGACAGCAGTCCTGCTTTTGTATGTAATTATGCTTATGCTTTCGTTAATTGTGTATGTGTTGTGATACAAACTGTTATGCATTGTCGCGCGTGTTGGTGAACTTTCCTGGGACCAACACGGGCATATATGCGGGACGCCCGAGGCTCCCTTGATTTACTTGGATGATGCGAAGGTACTGAGTGAATCAATGGAATCCCGGGGACGGGTCCCCACATTGACGTAATGATGAACTTGTGAAAACTCAAAATTTGCTTATTTCTATTATGTATGGTTTGTGTTTCAAATGTAAAATGTCTTGGAAAATAAGACTACATCCACGATAATAATAATCTTATTGCCACTTCCTTTGTGTATATCTTCGCATGTAATATTCAGAATTCCTGTGCGGTTTGTTGAGTAGTGTTGTGTACTCAGTCTTGCTTCTCAACCTATTTTTAGATTTTGAAGACACTGAAGAATTCCAGGAGATCATAGATGGCAAAGCAGTCTGGTTTTAGGGTTCTTTTTCTTTGCTCAGGCCTTGCTTGTGTGGTCTTTTGTGATGTATTATTATTGAAGCCCGCCGCTTCCTTTTGTAAAACTCTGGTCGTTAGGCCTTATGTGTATAAAGCAGGCTCTTATGCTGGCAATGTATGACTTGGTTCCTGAAGGCTAATCTTCCTGGGTAGCCGTTGCAGATTTAAACGGACCCCTGAAAAGGGCGGTCCATCATAAGTGGTATCAGAGCCCGGCTTGACCATAGATTAAGACCTTGGATGGCTTAGGAAAAACCTATTGCAAAAACTATTTGACCTACAAATAAAATGAGTTACAAAAAAATATAAGTATTATTGCTGTCTACTCCTTCCTTTTCTGCCTTACCTCTCTTAGAGGCTCTTCCCTTTCTGTTTTGTTTTGTGTTTCCCTCTACTCAACTAACTTAAAAATCTTGCGTTGTCCGCAGATGGTTCACTTCGTTCACCCGCAGCTTGCCACCCTTGGAGGATGGACCCAGTTACTCCATAGGATGCAGAAGTGCCTTGACAAGGTGCAATTCGCTACGCCTGAGTTTCACACCGAGGAGCTGTTCCACGGAGGTGTTATGTGCCAGTCGAGGGCATGGGTAGACGTGCACCCACTGCCCGGTGACTACGACCTTCCTTCTCGGTTCACTACACATCGCCTTGACTAGTACGACGCCATTCAGGATGCTGCCAGGAAGGTAGTAAAGTACTTGCGCCGCCGCTACGCGGAGCGATTCGACGCCAACTTCTTCCTGCTGATTCCCCAGGAGGGAGAACACCCTGGAGATGCCACTGTGGTTGTTCCCGTTGACGAGGAGGAACGGCGCGTGGAAGAGGTTACAGATGTCATCATTATCCAGGACAACCTTTACAGTCATCTTGCTCGGGAGCGTGATGACTTGTACCATCAGCTCCACGCTGCCAGAGTCGAGATTCAGGCGCTAAGAGATGAGCTGGAGCAGCTTCAGCCGCCACCCGCCGCTGCAGAGGAGCAGACCGTCGATGGGCCCTCTGAGGTCATCGACTTGACTCACGTTGAGGAGGAGGAGGAGGATCCCGAGGAGCGGATCTTCTACATCTCCGACGATGAGTGATCATTTCGTATTGTAGCCTAACGCTAGTAGTAGTGTTGTACCCCTTTTTTTTAGTAGCTCTTTTGTAATGTAAAATAGGTTTTACCGGACCTTAAAACGATATTGTGTACAATCTATGTTTAATATAAGTCGCTTATGTTCTCTTTTAAGCTGTTATTTTGCTTTGCTTTAATATCTGCTTAAATCTGTCTAAAATCAAAAGTAAATTCCTTCCTTTAATTCGTCTTGGCCCTTACCTGTTCTTGCTCTCCTCAACCCCAAATTCTAACTCTTACTCACCTTTCTGATTGCCCAAAACCTGTAGGAAATTCGACAAAGGACAGCACCCATGACAAGAGTTGGAGATACAAGGAGTCAAGTTCAAAGCAGACCTGTTGCTATTAGAAATGGGAAACCTGGACATAATACTAGGGATGGATTGGTTATCCAGACATAAAGCAAGAATAGATTGTGCACACAAGATTATAGCGCTCCAAAATGGTCAAGGACGACAAGTAACAGTGCAGACAGACCCAGGGCTAGTAGGAAGAGACAGAAGGATCACCAACATCATTGCGACAAATATACGAGGAATGTCAATAGTTCAGGAGTACCCAGACATTTTTCCAAGGGGAGTTGCCAGGAAGGCCACCGGACAGAGACACAGAGCTGGAGATAGAATTGGTTCCGGGAACCACACCAATAACAAAGCGCCAAATAACTGATGGCACCTTCGGAATTGAAAGAACTTAAGAAACAATTAAACGAGTTAAGGGAAAAGGAATTTATCAGACCAAGCACCTCGCCATGGGCTTCAGCCGATCTATTTGTAAGGAAGAAAGACAAAAGTGCGAGGTTCTGCATGGATTACAGAACGTTGAACGACGTAACCATCAAGAACAAATACCTTTTTGCCCCGGATTGACGAATTGTTTGATCAACTCAAAGGAGTCAAAATATTCTCCAGGATAGACTTGAGGACAAGGTATCACTAGATGAAAGTAAGAGAACAAGATGGAGAAAATACTGCAATTGCTATAAGGTATGGACTGTATTGGGTTCGTAGTGGTCCCCTTTGGACTCACTAATGCCCCAGGTTAACTCAAGAGTCTGATGACTCAAGCATGCATGGACTTTTTGGATCAATTCGTCATCATATTCATAGAAGACATCTTAATCTACTCAAGGAATGAAGAAAATCACTGGAAGCACCTACTTTTGATTTTGGGAAGGCTTAGAGAACATCAACTTTATGCCAAGCTCTCTAAATGCGATTTGTGGTTAAGTGAGACCTTTTTTCTCGGACATATGGTTACGAAGGATGGAGTGAAGGTGGATCCCGAAAAAGTAATGCTGTCATGAATTAGAAGCAACCTACCTCAGTGACAGAAGTTCGAAGTTTCCTAGGATTAGCCGGATATTACCGAAGGATTATCAAAGGATTCCGTAAAATATCAAAACCCATGATTTGACTTCTTAAAAGGGGCAACCCCTATAGATGGACAGAGGAATACGAGAAAAGCTTTCAGGAATTAAAAACAAGGTTGACCTCAGCACCAGTTCTTATACTCCCGGATCGGGATAAAGACTTCCATATTTACTGTGATGTATCAAAGAGAGGATTAGATTGTGTGTTGTTGCAAGATGGAAGGTAGTCGCATATGCATCCTGACGACTAAGACCTCATTAGGAGGATTACCCGACCCACGACTTGGACTTAGCATCAGTGACTCATAAATTAAAGATTTGGAGGCACTATCTGCTAGGAATTCATTATGAGGTATTCTCTGACCACAAGAGCTTGAAGTATGTGTTCACTCAACAAAACCTGAATCTTCGATAAAGAAGATGGTCGGAATTGATCTATAACTACGACTTGAACATCCAATACCACCTAGGAAAGGCTAACGTGATAGCTGACGCTCTGAGCAGAAAAACACACCACCATTTGGCTCTGACGACAGACCACTCCCCACAATTGGAGATAGAGATGAGACAGTTGAACTTACAAGTGGTAGCAAAAGGATCAGTATCTGCCCTCACAATTCAGTAAGAACTCTTGAATCATATTAAGTCAGCGCAACAAACAGATGAGGAGATTCAGCTTTACAAGTCAGAAATGAGCAAAGACAAACCAGTAGAATTTTCAGTGGATGGTCAAGGCATATTACGCTTTCGCAACCATATATGCGTTCCGAACAATAACGATATAAGAGGATCGATTTTGGAAAGAAGATCACTCATCATCATTCTCAATGCGCCCCGGAGGCATCGAGATGTACCAAGACTTAAGGAGAGAATACCGGTGGAAAGGAATGAAGAAAGAGGTAGCCGAGCATGTCGTATATTGCGACGTGTGTCGAAAGATTAAGATGGACCACCAAAAGACTGCCGGATTATGGCAACCCCTCTTAGTACCGGATTGGAAGTGGGAAGAAATTGGAATGTATTTTATTACGGGATTACCCAAAACTCAGCAAGGATCTGACGCCATTTGGGTCACAATCGATAGACTAACCAAAGTTGCTCATTTTATACCTATAAAGCAAACCTATGGAAAGAACAAGTCGGCAGAGCTGTACTTGACACAGATTGTAAGATTGCGTGGAGTCCCTAAAAAGATAGTGTCAGATCGAGGAGCCCAATTCACTTCTAAATGTTGGGAAAGCCTGCACAAAGCCATGGGGATAGACTTAAATCTCAGTTCAGCATGTCACCCTTAGACGGATGGACAGACAGAAAGAGTAAACCAATTCCTAGAAGACATGTTGAGAGCCTATGTTCTAACCTATGGAGCCTCTTGGGCTACTTATTTACCATTTGCAGAGTTCTCATATAACAACAGTTACCAAGCCAGTTTATACATGTCACCATTTGAAGCTCTCTATGGGAGAATGTGCAGAACCCCATTTAATTGGACATAAACAGGAAAAAGACAACTCTTGGGACCACAGTTGGTTTATGATGCCGAAGCCATGTTGAGATTATCAGGGAGAACTTGAGGACTGCACAAGGACGACAAAAGAGTTATGCAGATACGGGGAGAAAAGACATTAGTTACCAAGTTGGTGATTATGTCTATCTAAAAGTGACACCATTCAAGCCAGTCCGCAGAATCAGATTAAGGGAAAATTTGGTACCCCGGTATATTGGACCCTATAAGATTCTAGACAAATTTGGAAAATAGCCTACAGACTGCAGCTAAGTTTGGAATTATCCGAAATGCACAATGTATTCTATGTATCGCAGTTGGGAAAGTGTCTCAGACAACCGTCAGATCAAGTACCTTTGGAAGGGATAGACCTACAAAGAAATTTGACATACTGTGAGGAACCAGGCCGGACTGTCGAAACGATTGAAAGGGAACTCAGAAACAAGAAAAGTCAGAATTCGCCGAATGCTATGGAAGAATCACCCACTCGAGGAAACAACATGGGAAAAAGGAATCGAAATTGCTGCAGGATTTTCCCAACCACTCCCTAGGAGGAGTAAATCTAAGGGACGAGATTTATTTTAAGTGGGGTAGGTTAAAATGCCCCAAAAATTCCAAAACCCAAATGAAAACCCTAATTTGATCTAATTGAAGTTCAATTCGAGTTTATTGGAGTTTAATATCGGTTATTTCGTTCTTGATCCGGTTCTGGGGTTGTTAGGGTTTGGAGAGGTTTGGAAAAGGGGAGCAGTTGAAACTCACCTTGGATCTTCGATCGAATCGTCGGTCCATCTCGCCTGCTCCCGTCGCGTCGCTGCCGTCGCCTAGCCATCAGCCGCGCCAAGCCGACGTCATCCCCGCCTTGCGTCACCCTGCAGCCTCGCCTCGCGAGCTCACCCGCTCCCCTCTCACGTCGATCGTAGCCCCCATCACCTCACCCTCGCGCCATCCCCAGCCTCACCTCGCCCCGCACGCCCCGGTCTTGTCCCCTCCGCCACCGGCTTCCATCACCGCCCATGCCCAAGCGGCTATAAAGCACTGTGCGCCTTTCGCCTTCCGCGTGCTCGCCCTCGTCTTCCCAGGTGAGACTTCGCCCCATCTCCCCCCTTCCCTTCTTCTTCCCCTACGACCGGACGCCGCCACAACCTCGCTCGTCGCCCCCAGTCACCTAGCCGCCCGTTTGTCTCCCCGCTAAAACCCTCCCAGAGGCCCCAAATCCCTAACCCTAAAAACCCCTACCCCCTGCTGTTTCCTTTCGCCACCAAGCCCCGCCGCCACCTTGTTCTACCCCAGCCTTGGCCGCCTCTCTCCGCCGCTCGAATCGTCGCCCCCAAAATCGCCGCCGCCGCCCGCTCACGATCCCTAACCCTAACCCTCCCCTCGACCTCGACCTCACCCTCTTTGCTCTCTACCAGCTGGGCCCCGCTTGTCATAGCCTTGCACCGTGCCCGCCAGCCATCCCGGCCGCACCAGTCAGCCTCACGGGGCCTCAGGCCCACGCGTCAGGCAACCGACCGCGCGGTTTGGGCCGCAAGCCGTTTGGCTGATTTGGGCCATACCGAAATGCGGTCCTGCACCGTTTAGCCGTTTTTCATTTTCTTTTCAGATTTAAATAATCCGAAAATCCTTTTAATATTACAAAAATCCGAAAAATCTCCGAAAAGTCCAAAAATAGACGAAATATACTATCCCAACCGTTTTGATCCACTGAGCCCAAATACAATCTCCGTTTCTCTATTTGAAGTCCACAAAATTTCCAAAATGTCCAAATTACCCTTCAACCATCCTTCAGCATTTCTCTCTCAATTCTTTTTGTTTCTCCTTTTCTTGTTTTTCTCTTTTTCTTTTCTTTATTGTTTTATTCGTTTGCTTATTGCTCGTTTTACTTTGCGCTAGAACCAACTTTCAAAGAGCTGTTGGAACCCATCCTGGAGCAGTACGAGGAGCAGGACGCGACTGGCACAGAGTTCAACTACGTCGACGACGACCTAGGACTTCCCCTCGCCTCGCAAGGCAAGCCGCACTCCTTGAACATGTTGAACCCATGATAATATTGTAGTATTAATTATTTTAATATTGCATTATGTTAGTATGTTAAATGCTAGAAATGTTTATTTTAAGAAACATACCATCCGTCGTGCAAGACGAAGATGTGCGTCGGCTCCGTAGCATTGAACTACTCTTGGACCCGCCTCCCTGTTACCTCTCTTTTGGTTAGATTTCTGAACAAATTCAGGAGAGGCCCAGTAGTGGCTAAGAGCTTCCCATGCATCGGGGCACTTGTTAAACCAAGGCAACATAGACTCTCGGTACTGATCCTCACGAAGGTAGATTTTTGAAGCACCAAGCTTCTTGCTCATCTCCTGGTGAAGCACTCTCTTGTAGTACAAGTTGACCGCTTAGATGCGAGCCTGGTACATCATCTCCTTCATAGTCCTGGTGGCTGCGTTGTTAAATACATCTTTAGCCTTAGCTTGCAACGACTGCTCCAGATCACTTGGCAAACGGTATCTCTCCTACAAAGCAAAAGGATTGAGTTAAACATTGTATGTATTGATCGCAAAAACAAATAAAAGTGAAAAAACATACTTACCCAAAAATCCACCACACCTGCTGGGCAACAGTTTCATGCACCCCATCTATAGCCATCCAGTAGTGCGCCCACTTCAAGGTTGGCTTGGATTCACCATTGATGACCACTAAACCAGGATAATGGTAACGCAAGAGAGATCCTAGTGTACCATTCACTTGCCTCAAGCTGTTTCTACCCATCCATTCTACATCAACCCATTGCCTACAAAAAAATAACATTGTGCAACCTGAAAGATGGTTCAGTTTTAAGTTTAATGCTCACAAATTTTACAATCTCCATGTGGCACAATCAGTCTCCGTGCCTGAGGAACCGCTATTGGAGGAATCTGATTAGTCCCTCTATACCTGAAATAAGCATAGAATTCATGTTCATGACAAATGCAATACATAATTAACACTTACTAGTTGTTTGTAAATAATACCTGAAGACAGGAGCATCCGCTCCCTCTTCACCATCTCCCTCCCCCTCACCATCCCCATCGTCATCGCATTCCTCCTCCGCAGATCCAACCGCTGTGTCCTGCACAGCTACCTCCTCCACAGCCTCCCGCACTGCTTCCTCTTGTACAGCCTCCCGCACTACTTCCTCCTGTATAGCCTCCCCCACTGCTTCCTCCTGTACAGCCTCCCCCACTGCTTCCTCTTGTACAGCCTCAACCACAGACTCATTTGCCTCCTGTCCACCCTCCTGCCTACCCACCTAAGAATATTTACATGTAAATGTAATTAGTGGATGTATACATGAAAAGAATGAAAATAACACAAGTTAAACTATACAACCTCCTCTAAGCATCTCTCGAACTGTCTCTGCCTACTGTGATGAGAACTAGACACTCTAAAAAGGGATTTTTGACTCTTCAAGGAGGACCCATCCTTCTTTGATTTCGAAGATGACCCGGTGTGCTGGAAAAACGACTTCATCCTGTTGAACAAAAACAGTTTTAGGTTAAGCACAAGTACAACAATCAAAATACACAAAACATTCAGAGTACATAAAAGAAAATAAATATTGCAATATTTGTACTTATTAGAAGTAATCGATGTCGTTAGGAACATGGTGAGAGTCAAGTGCACGGTGTCGTTTCTTCCGTTTGATATCCTCCACGATAACATCTGTCGTGTCCCCAACTAATTCATTTAGTGTCGACCCAATGTCCACATCGAATGACCCAAGCAATCGATCTTCTTAGTAGGCGCCATCAACCGTGCTGTCTAACCCACTTTCAATATACTCATCATTCGTAGGAGTGTTTAAGCGACCAGGAGGATTCACTTTGTAAACAACCCACCATGGTTTTAAATTTTCCTTGGGACATGGATATCGAAGGTAGTACACTTGCTCAACATGGTGAGCAAGTACGAATGAGTTGTGACCTGCAAGGCGTGACTCATGTCTAACCTCCACTAAGCCAAAATTGTGGTTTCGCTGTATCCCCATTTTATCGTTGAACCAATCACAATAAAAGAAAGTTACTCTCAATTCCTTTCTGCCGCCAAACTTAATCTCCACTATGTTCTGAAGAATGCCATAATATTCGGTTTGTCGACCATCCGCACCCTCTGTAGTAGTGATAACTCCGCTATTTATTGTGGCTGCTTGAGGATGGCTTGCTTCTAACGATGCAGTACGAAAGCGAAACCCATTCACATTGTACCGACCAAACTTTCTTATGGTCGTGCTACCATGCGATAGCTGCCGAAGGTCCTCATGGACAGCAGGATCACGCATGCACTTCAAATGTCAGGAATACAATTCAATATGGATGATAAGAAATTACGGCCACCACATAAACCAGTGTGATAAGAAATATACGTGTTGTCGAAACCAAGTCACAAAGTTAGGACCACCACGTAAACCATTGCGTTGAAAGTTGTCAAGTTGTGCACTTGTAGGTTTTCGCGACGAATTCCATTGTTGTTGATCAAACAACCTACATTTTAATTGATTCATTTAGGTTGTACTGGGACAAATCAAGTTAGAAATAAATGATAAGTACTTACAGGAAATATTGTTCCATTTCTGGAATGTTGTAGTACATGTATAATAGTGCTTCATTCCACTCTTCGAGAGACAGCTCATGATTCGAACTGGCCCCGACATCGTGTCCAAGTCCTCGGAATATCTGAAGATCGAAACCATGTGTTTCATCCGATGGCTGGTATCTCGGAATATGAGCATTAATGTTGTGCTCGTATGAAAAATATGTACTCGAGAAATATGCAATCTCTTTTAGAAAAAAATGCATCTGCGATGCAGCCTTCGACTCGTGCTTTGTTACCCACAGTTGCCCTAATTTTCTTATGGTTTTGTTCTATCGGATACATCCATCGGTATTGTACCGGCTCACCAATCTCTGCTTCGTACGGTATATGTACCAACAAATGTTGCATTGCATTCATGAAACCTGGTGGGAATAACTTCTCCATCTTGCATACTAGCACAAGTATAACTTTCTTCAATTTTTGCATCGTTGATTTCTTGATTTCTTTCGAACATATCTATCTGTACATGAAACTAAGCTCTGCCAACATTGTCCACACATCATCAGGGAAGTATCCACGGAACATTACAGGAATTAATCTTTCCATGATTATGTGGTAATCATGACTCTTGAGGCCATTTAGCTTACCTGTCGTGATACTCACTGCACGCCTTAGGTTCGCGGCGTATCCATTGGGAAACTTGATGTTTTTCGACCACACAAGGACTTCCTTCATTTCAGAGCTCTTAAGACAGTAAAGGGCACGTGGCTGTGACACTACGGTATGGTGTGACATTATAGAATGTGAAATTAGAGAATAAAACCTTTCGGCTTGAGGTTTACTCGCGTTTTTTGGCCTTTTGAAGTGATGTGACACCACGGAGTGTCGTATCCTTATTTATTGAGCATGATGAGGTCAAAAACATTATGAGATGGGGAATTAAGGTTAAAACCATAGGGTATGGAGGTTAATAGTGTTTTCGGGCCGTTTCCAGGGTTTTGGGCCTTCCCGGAGGATTTTGGGCCTTAAAGAGGGGGTTGTGGGCTTTGGTGGGATGGATTATGAGTCCATTTAGGATTAGGATTAGGAGTGGGGGCTGGTAAAAGGCCTCCCCCCTGCCCTTGTGCGCCCACCACAGCCCCATTGTGCGCCCCCACCCCACCTCCCTTGCCCTAGCCGCCCACCCCTCACCCCCTTGGCCATGCGCCCCACCTCCCTTGTCCCCTTGCCTTCCCACCTCTCCACCTCTCCTCCACCCCCCTTGCTGCCCTAGGGTGGCCTCCCCACCCCTGCATCCTCGTGGATCCGTCCGTGGAGCGAGGAGCGAGGGGCGAGGAGCGAGGGGCGAGGAGCGAGGGGCGGGGAGCGAGGAGATCTATTGGAGTTTTCGTGCGTCGGGCAAAGTTATGATCATGGGGATCCTTGGGGTTGATCTAGGTACTGTTCTTATGGTGTTTATAAAGTTTTTTAGATCAATTGGTGGTGCTGGATTTGAGTAATTTGGATTAGATCTAGATGTTGCCACGTTACTGTTTTGGGACAGCATGAGCAGTCGACCTAGGGTTTGCGTTATCGTCAATTTAGAATCCGAATCTGTCCATACGGATGTTGAAGAAGTTGTAGATAATTTCATTATCTTTCAGTGGATATAAAGAACGTTAAATTCCGTCCAGCCGTTTGAAAGTTATGGCCGTTTTACCGAGCGTGATAAAATCTGTGACGTGATTGGAACAGATCACGGTAATCTGTAGATTAAACCACTTTAGAGTCCGAATAAGTCTTTACCTATACCTAGAGAAAGTTGGGAAATTTCCTAAGCTACGCGAGGATGTACTCGTTTAATCGATTCGGAGTCCCAGAACTCAAGTTATGCCTTTTGCAAGGCTGCTGTCCCGACGGGACAGAACCTCTGTTTTTAGGTTTTGCGAGTAGTTGGCAATGTCGGGGTAGATGTGGGTTTGCATACTGTTTTGTGGACATGATTGTGAGCGTGTGGTACCTATGTGCAGGTCGTGTGACCCCGGGAGTACCCTCTACTTCCCGCCAATCCGTTGCCCGTGGTTGAGGCAAGTGTGTTGTGATGGACAGCGATTTGTAGGTTGCTTGTTGAGAATATATGGAATTGACTACATGATATATGATCACTTGCCATGCTTTTATGATTGCCAATGATATGATGAGCATGTTTATTATGTTATGATGCCATGTGTTAATATGTGAGTTAAACATGATGTTGGCATAATTGCATACATGACATGTTACATGGCCCGGGCGGTGAGAAAGTCATAACTAATCCGGGAAGGTCGGTGAGAAAGATATGACTAATCCGGAGAGCCAATGAGTAAGTCCTACATCGTGGTTCCATTCACCGCGGTGAACGGAAGTGAGGAGTAGGCACCCTCCATCTTCGGGATGGAAGGGGGGAGAGGGTGCACACCGACGGGTGTGTACTCAACCATACCGGTATGAGTTTCCAAGGAGACATGAGCATAGCATCGCATTGCACTTCATACATATTGATGATGATGATAATATGGGACCATGAGTGAGATGGTTTACATGATGTGAGATATTATTGCTATGTAATTGTTTATGTTTGTATCATTGCAATATACTTGCTGAGTGATGAACTCACGCTTGTGTTTATGTTGTTTTCTTTTAGGTACCATGAATCCGACATGCGGGAAAGGGAGCTAGTCTCACGTCATCACTTAGCATCACACATTTAAACAATGACATGTTCCTTCCCTTATGGTTATGGTTAATTCATTAAGCTAATCTATGGTTTCGATGATTCGTTGGTCGTTATGAGTAATTGATTAGTCCATATTTGTCATGTGACGGATAGAATTTCTATCCTTAGTGGTATGGTGGCTTTTTTTCCGTTTGATCATGTTATTGCTATCGTTCATTATGCTATATTGACATGTTATGATTGTTGTTGCTTCAATTAATGTTAAAACAAATGAGATGCTGCCGAAATCTCGGTTTTTAGCATGGGCGCCTTTGCTGGAATTTATGTTTAATTGTGGTATTTAGATGTTGTTTAGCTTATGTTTGGTAGCATTCAGGCATATTAAATGCCGGGGTGTTATAGTGGCTTCCCCTGCCGTCCTGCTTGGTCCTCCCTCACCTCAAGACTTGGTCGACTGCATATTTCAGCCATATCTTTTCGAGCTTGCACATTATCTTTGGTCTTGTCTTTGTAGTCGAAACACATGCTGATAATGCTTTCTGCAACATTGCGTTCTTGGTGCATAACATCAACATTGTGTGGTAGGATCAGGGATGTTGCATAGGTCAAGCTCCAGATACTAGACACATGGGTTCAATTGTGTGACTCTCTAACCCCTTCGAAGCCATCCTTCGTGGGAATTAATTGATGATGCCAGGCAACAATCTCCGCACTGGTTAAGCGTTTCGGCGGACCCTTTGTGACTATCGTGTCCTTGCGGAAGGCATTTCTCTGTCTTCTGAATTTGTGACTAGGAGGCAGGAAACATCGGTGGCAATCAAAGAAACAGAATTTGCGACCATGATTCAGACGAAAAGCATCTGTGTCGTTCATGCATATTGGGCAAGATAGTTTGCCATGCATGCTCCATCCTGAAAACATACCATATGCTGGAAAATCATGGATGGACCAGATGTAGGCAACACGCATGTTGAAGTTCTCATTTCTACTCTTATCATAGGTCATGACCCCTGTCCATAGCTGCTTCAGCTCCTCGACCAAAGGTCGCATAAAGATGTCTAATTGCTTTCCAGGATGGTCTGACCTTGGTATGACAAGGGATAAGAACACGTACTCATCTTTCATGCACAGCGAAGGTGGAAGATTGTACGGAATTGAGAAGACAGGCCAACAAGAGTACGATGCAGCACTCATGTTGAAAGGCGAGAATCCATCTGTCGCCAAACCGATACGAACATTTTGTCGGGACCCGAATTTGCAAATCCAGACCCTCTGTGTATTCAGCACTAGTCCAGGAACGCGCTAGTGCACACAGTCTTAACATCGGTAAATATCACAATCATACCACTCGATACTAATAAAGTACTTTCATTAAATAGTCAAACTGGTTGCTCGACCTTATGGTCAAGTCACAAATATACGCCACGCAGGGCGAAACTTATTAAGAGAGAAATAATAGCAGCGGAAAATAAGATAACATCGTGGCGCCATGCAGTATACCACAGGCAACTGACTGGGCTCGCTCCCTAAGTAGACGGTTCCTCTGGAAGCTCCTCCTCCAAAGCTGGTGTAGATTCTTCTTCAACTGGTGTTGTATTGCGGCAAGGGTGAGTACTTGGTACTTAGCAAGTCATGCACAGAATGCAACTAATATACTACATGCATGGCTTGATACAAAGGAGTGGCTCAAGGTATATTTGCAGTAAGAGCATTTAACAAGTATCATAAGTAGATTCGAAAGCAGTAGAAACAAGTAAAGCATAAATAACTTTTCAAGGAGTTTAGTAAACATCTTTCCCATCCTAATCCACATTTCCATCAACATCATTATTAATCCAACCCAACCTTTCAAGTCCAAGTTATTTTTGAGAAAGTCTAACCCTTGACTGTAATTCCCGAGCGATGTCCAATACCGCGGACACGGCTATTCGAATAGATTTTACACTCTGCAGAGGTTATGCACTTTACCCACAAGATACAGTCAAACACCACAAAGGCGAGTTCCCGTAACAAAGTCTTTCGGAAACTTCTAACAATACAAGTGGTCCTCTCCGGTGTTGCACACTAACCCTTCCCTTAGCTAAGGCGAAGTTTAGGCCAACCAACCGTTAGATGGGTACCTGGCAGCCCCAGACGCCTCCCGTACAACTTACACAAAGGGTGTAGTTGACCTCCTGAGGTCCCACAGGTACGTTATTAGCAACTTAATCAACTAGGTCCGTCCCATTACAGACATGTGGTTGCACGTTTGACCCAGTTCAAAGGCTTGCAAGGTGAAGTCCTTAGGGTGACCAGGGCAAGACTACCCGAAGAACCAAAAGAACATTCCCAATGCCACAACTGGCCCACCTGATCATTCTTGCCACATGCCCCGGTCAAAAGCTATTTATCAAACCCCAGTTGGTTACCATGCACCACGTGCCATCAACATCACATGATACCTTTCCAAAACAGGTTCAATATGTCATTAAGTCAATATTAACGTTTGATTGTCCAAAATCATGTCATGAGCACGTAGCAGGTCTAAGCCATATACTACAACGATCTACAAACCCATGTTGGCAATTTAGTAATATCCAACTAATAATCCACAACTAGGGTGACAAGGGGTCATGGCACATATTTAAGTAATCAAGGTGTCATACAAAGAATTAGGCATTTATCTAATTACCCATAATTAAGTAAAGCATTTTCTAATTTAAACTAGCATGCAATAATTTGAACCAAAATAGGTTTCAAAATGGGATCAACATGGTCAAAGCATAACTTGCCTTCAAAAAGTACTTGTTCTTGGTCCTGAGCTGGCTCCTGGGTCAACACTTCTCCTTCGAATCCTTCCGGCACTTCAACGTCTACTCGTAAAGCATGCAAATAGCAATACACGAATAAACAATAGGCAAAAAGTGTCCAAACATCCAAATAAAATCCATAAACAGAGAGAATATAATTTTATGAATTTTTAGGAACTGGAATCGCTCAAATCGGAGTTAAAACACAAAAGTTGTGATTATTTAAAGTTTAAATAATCAATTAAAAAAATTTTACAAAGAAAAACTTTAGTCCAAAAATTAAATAAAATTCATATTTGAGTAGATCTGAATTTTATGAATTCTTAGAAATTTGAATCGTTCAAATCGGAGTTGAAACGCAAAAGTTATAAGCGTTTGAAGTTTTGAAATTCAAATCAATTATTAAACCGAATTATTAAATCATTTTCTTTTTCGGAAATTATTTATTGCATCAGCAGTGACACGTGGCAGCCTCTGATTGGGTGGCTGACGTCAGCCGGCTCATGGGCTCAGCCCACGTCTTGGCTTGGTCCACCGTGGATTCGGTCCACGGCTCCACGTGTCGCTGACAGGTGGCCCCCTCGGGTGACGTCATTGCTGACGTCAGCGGGGCTTAGCCCACGGTGCTGACGGGTGGGACCCACTGGTGACGTCATCGCTGACGTCACTACACGACTGGGGTGGCCGCTGACGTGCGGGCCCGCCATGACGTCATCGTGACGTCATGGTGCGGTTTGGTCGCGCTGGCCGACACGCTGGCCCGCGTGTCGGCGTCACACGCGACGCGTGCGCCGATCAGCGCGGTCAAGCTCCCCATCACGTGGCGCAATCTCGGCCGTTGATTTGAAAATCAACGGCCCAGATTAGATCTGGACTCACGCGTTTGGGTTAACGCGTTTGATCTGGACCGTTGGATCTAGATCCAACGGTCGAGATTGGATCTGGGATTTTGGAACGGGATCTCAACGACGGTGACGTGGCGCAATCTGGACCGCTTGATGAAGATCCGACGGCTGGCAGAGCTCGAAGTCCGGCGATGGCGATCGGCGGCGCTGGGTCACCGGCGCAGGGGACAACGACCTAGCTCCGGCGAGGTGAGTTGCACTCCCGGACGCGTCTTGACCTCCCGGTCCTGGATCTGGGGTCAACGGCGACAGAGAACGGCGGACGGCGACGGAGGACGGCGGACGGCGGCGGGATTCGACGAAAACCGCGGCGGCTCCTTCTCCTTACTCCGGCGAGCTCTAGCGGCGCAACCACGGTGGCTCAGGCGAGGTGAGTTAGGGCTACGGGTGCGCAATGAAGTGGCGGTCCCGACACGGGTGGCGGCGCAATAAATAGGGCCCTCGGCGTCCGTGAAACGCACGGAAACCGAGGCCCACTCCGTTGCGGCGGCGGAGTCCGGCGGCGACTCAGATTGGGTGACGTGTCTCAACCACAGCCGTTGGATCAAGATCCAACGGTGCGGGGGTTTGGGCTCGGGCCTGGCTCGGGCGAGCTGGCTGGCTCGGTCGGGCTCGGGCTCGGGTGACGTGGCTCAATCGTGGCCGTTGGATCTGAATGCAACGGTCACGCGGTTAGGGCTCGGCCGAGTGGGTTCGGTCGAGTCATGTGGCTCGGGTCGGACTCGAGTCGGACTCGGGTTCGACTCGGTCGGATGAACAGTACTTGACCCGACTCGATTTTCCAGCGATTTAATATTTAAAATAGCAAAATACTCAGAAAAATTCCAGAAAAATTTTGGAAAATATTTTAGGGCATTTGGGACTCAAATAAAATATTTCCAACAAAACTTTATTTGAATATTTAATTTCTTTAATTATTTCAATATGGAATAAATTCAAATTAAATCCAAATAAATCCAAATAAATTCCAGAAAATTCCAAAAATTCACAAATGTGCAAAATAATATTTAATTTCATGAAAAGCAAAAATTGGGGTGTTACAAACCTCCCCCCTTAATAGAATCTCGTCCCCGAGATTTAAGGCTAACTAAGGAATAGGTTCGGAAACTCTTTCCTCAAATCCTCTTCGCGTTCCCAAGTCGCTTCGCTTTCTTTATGGTTGCTCCACTGAACTCTACAGAAATGGGTTGACTTATTTCTAGTCTCTCGGTCCATAGTATCCAAAATCTTCACGGGATGCTCCTTATAAGTCAGATCCTCTTGCAGTTCAATCGACTCCAAGGGCGTTTGCTCATCTGGCACTCGAAGACACTTCTTTAGCTGGGACACATGGAACACGTCATGTACTCCTGCTAACGACTGTGACAACTCCAGCTGGTAAGCAACTTCACCTCTGCGGCTCAAAATCTTAAATGGTCCAACATAACGGGGTGCAAGTTTCCCTTTGGCATGGAACCTCTTAACTCCCCTGAGAGGCGTAACTCTGAGGCATACAAAGTCTTCTGGTTCAAAACTCAAATCCCGGCGACGATTGTCAGCATAACTCTTTTGTCGTGATTGGGCTATCTTAAACCTTTCCCTAATCATGGCAATCTGCTCTTCAGCTTCTTGAAGAATATCAGGCCCGAAGACACGGCGCTCGCCGGTCTCATTCCAGTTTAATGGCGTCCGGCAGGGTCGACCATACAGTGCCTCAAAAGGTGACATCTGTAAACTAGCCTGGTAACTATTATTGTAACTGAACTCGGCATACGGCAAACTCTTATCCCAAGAGGTAGCATAAGCCAATGCACACGCCTAGCATATCTTCCGTAATCTGATTGACTCTTTGGCCTGGTCCATCCGTCTGTGGATGATAGGTCAGATCAAGTTCAAACGGGTTCCCATGGCTTCATGCAACTTATTCCAGAACCTTGAGGTAAATTGGGTACCTCTGTCCGATACAATCCTCTTTGGCACTCCGTGCAAACAGACGATCCTGATCATATACAACTCTGCTAACTTATCCCCCGAGTAAGTGGTCTTCACGAGGATAAAATGGGTGACCTTGGTCAAGCGATCCACTATAACCCATATGGAGTCATAACCTCCTTGAGTCTTAAGCAAACCGATAATGAAATCCATTCCGATTTCCTCCCACTTCCACTCAGGTATTTTCAGCGGCTGCAACAATCCTGCTGGTCTCTGATGCATTGCCTTGACTCTCTGGCATACGTCGCACAATGCAACATGCTCGGCAACTTCACGCTTCATGCTCGGCCACCAGAATCTCTCCTTCAAATCCTGATACATCTTGGCACTTCCTGGGTGAATTGAATACTTGGAGTCATGAGCTTCCTCCAAAATCAGTTGCTTTAGTTCCTTCTTGTTGGGCACACAAATCCGATCTTTCATCCATAACGTGCCTTGCTCATCTAGCTTGAAGTCCTTTGCCTTGCCTTCCTCCATTTTGGACTTAATCCTGCGGATCTTGTCATCATCCTTCTGTCCTTCTCGGATCTGATCCTCCAGGGTGGGCTTCACTTCCAATGCTGCCATGAATCCTTCTGGTACGACTTCAATCTGCATTCTCTAGAAATCCTCACATAGCTCATCCTGACTTGTGGCTAGCAACATACTCATGGTATGGCTTTTCCGACTTAGAGCATCGGCAACTACGTTTGCCTTTCCTGGATGGTAATGGATTCCAACATTGTAGTCCTTGATCAACTCTAACCATCTCCTCTGCCTCATGTTCAGGTCTGATTGGGTGAAGATGACTTAAGACTCTTATGGTCCGTGTATACTTCACATCTGTTTCCAATCAAATAGTGACGCCACAATTTCAAAGCATGCACTACGGCAGCTAGCTCTAGGTCATGTGTCGGATAATTCTCCTCATGTGGCCTCAACTGTCTTGATGCATAAGCGACGACCTTTCCATTCTGCTTCAACACACATCCAAGTCCTTGACGCGATGCATCACAATATATATCAAAGCTTTGATTAACATCCGGTAGGACTAACACTGGTGCTGATGTCAATCTCGTCTTCAGTTCTTGGAATCCTTTCTCGCACTCTGGCGTCCATGTAAACTTCTTCTCCTTTTTCAGCAATTGCGTAAGAGGTCTCGCAATTGTCGAAAAGCCTTCAATGAAACGGCGGTAGTAACCTGCCATTCCAAGGAAACTCCGGATCTGCATTACGGTCTTCGGCAGCTCCCAATGTAACACAGCTTCTACTTTACTTGGATCAACGGCGACTCCTTCTGCGATCATTACATGTCCGAGGAATTCCACGTTGTCCTTCCAAAAATCACACTTACTGAACTTGGCGAAGAGTTGCTGTTCCCTCAGCTTTTCCAAAACTCGCCTCAAGTGCTCTGCATGTTCATCCTTTATCTTGGAGTAGATTAGGATATCATCTATGAACACAACAACAAACTTATCCAAATATTCCATGAACACCTTATTCATCATATTCATGAAATATGCTGGTGCATTCGTCAGACCAAAGGACATAACTGTAAACTCGTAATGTCCATATCTTGACGAGAATGCGGTCTTCGAAATATCCTCTGATCGGATCTTCAACTGATGGTATCCCGATCTGAGATCAATCTTGGAGAAAACTCCGGCTCCTCTCAGCTGGTCAAACAAATCATCAATCCTGGGTAGCGGGTACTTGTTCTTTACGGTGACCTCATTGAGTGCACGATAATCTATGCACATCCTGAAACTCCCGTCCTTCTTCTTAACAAACAATACTGACGCTCCCCATGGCGACGAACTAGGTCGGATGAAAGCTGTTTCTTCATCTCTACTAGCTCTTCGGTTGACATCCGATAAGGTCTCTTGGCTTTTGGCGCTGTCCCGGGCACTAGCTCTATCACAAACTCTATGTCCCTGTCTGGCGGCATACCAGGTAGATCTTCAGGAAAAACATCTGGGTACTCATTCACTACTGAGATATCTTCTATGCTGATTGCCTTGGTGCTGTTGACCATCAACTGTCCTTCTCTAACGGTGGTAGCTTGAAATTCTACTTTCTTTCCACACGGGCTCTCAACTGAGATAGTCCTCCGTCCACAATCCAATACGGCCTTGTGCTTGGATAACCAATCCATTCCCAAAATGACATCTAAGGTCTGGGTCTCCAAAATAATAAGGTTCGCTAGGAACTCTAACCCATCTATTAGTATTCTCACCCCAGAACATCCTACTTTCGTTCGGAGTTCGGAACCAGGGGTTTGAACTACAAGCATGCATTTAAGTCTTGCAATCTCCAAATCATTTTTAGCAGCAAAGCCTTGTGAAACAAACGAATGCGAAGCTCCAGAATCAAACAAAATCGCCGCAGTATCGAGTTAACAAGTAACTTACCCAAGACGACGTCCGTAGCATTCTCGCAGGTGCATCCGCGGTGATATGGTTGACTCGGCCTCTCACCACGATGGGTGCTGCTCCTGGTGTCGGGCGCCCTAGCTGGTGTGGATCCCATTGACAGCGAATCGTCACTCCTGCGGTCTTCTTAGGACAACTATTGGCAAAGTGTCCTGCCGTTGCAATTGTAGCAGCGCCTCAATGTCCTCGTTGATCGCCTCAAGCGGCGCTTTCGGGCCGGGCTGGGGTCCGATAGTTCCGATTGACGGGTCTTGGTGCCGTGATGGTGTCCTTGTTGTATTATGTGGTGGAATCAAAACTGATTTGGCGCAACCTCAAATGTTGCCGCGCTTCCTCGACGCGATCCTCGATGCTGCATTCTCGCGCTTCCTCGTTCTCATCCAGCCTTGCGCTTTGTCCTCAAGAATAAGCGCCTTATTCACCAACTCTTGGAAATCTGGAAAGGTGTGGGTGATCAATCCCACCTAGCCTTGAGTTAAGTCCCTTCATGAAACGAGACTGCCTGGCTTTATCTGTCGCTACATCCTCAAAGCGTAGCGAGCAAGGCTGTGTGAACTCGTCTGTATTCGCCACCGGCCGATTACCTTGCTTCAAATGATCTGAACTCCTCCTTCTTGAGATCCATGATTCCTTCAGCACGTGATCGACGGAATGCACCGTGAACTCTTCCCATGTGATGTCCTCGAGGGTTCTCTTGCGTGGCACGTGGTTCTCCCACCATTCAATTGTTCTCGCTAACCGATGAGAAGCATAGAGTACCTTCTCATTTCCTATGCATTGAGCAATGTGTAGCTTCCTCTCAATTGACCTTAACCAGTCATCGGCTTCCAACGGGTTAGCATTCCCGGAGAAAGTGGGTGGATGAGTCCTCATAAACTCTGACAGTCTTGTATTCTAGCGTTGTCCCTTATTGACTTGATTAGCAGTGGCCTGAGCAGTGACGTGCTGCATCTGTTGCATCATAGCATGCATCAACTGAGTCTGAGCAGCAAGAAATGCTCCAAAATTCTGCATGTCCAGTGGCGGTGCTGGTGCTCCATCATTGGGGTTTTCTGCTGGGCGAGAACCACTTCCATTGCCTCCAAGGTTTCTGCGGGTGTTCACCATCTGTCGATTGCTCTAAGGTTTCAGAGATGAGTGGGAAACAGGAATAGATAAGTAATATGGAACTTATGCGGGGCGAAAGGTGTAACTTAAAGTCCAACTTTATTATTTTAATCATTAGTAACTTGGTATGGTTGCTTACAACGCCTAGGGGCCTTGCAACACATACTGCACACTCAGCAAGCAATGAAAATCCAAATCGAACTAACACTGGAGTCTAACGCCTAAAGGGTGACTCTTTATTCTATGACGCGACTCGGCGAAGGAGTCTCACTATAGAACCTACGCTCACTCATCGAGAAAACCTCCACGGCCTGGGTACGGACGCTGCGGCATAGGCGCGAAATGATCGCCATGTCCAAAGAATCGTGTCATCTGTGGTAGTCGAAGAAGCGATGTCCTCCTCAAGCTCGGCTCCTCCGGTCCGCTCGTAGTTCGAGCATCGCTCCGGCTCGTGCGTACAATGCCGTCTCTAACTCTCCAATCCTTTGCAGAAGGTGAGACACATACTCTTGAGCTTCCCGCCATCTGTTCTTCTCTGCCGTGATTTCCTTGCGGGCCTTCTGTAGCTCCTTGCTTGTATCATCGAGTACATCCTCCTGGGCGACAACAAGTCGTGCCAACTGTGTAACAATACAAGTGGTCCTCTCCGGTGTTGCACACTAACCCTTCCCTTAGCTAAGGCGAAGTTTAGGCCAACCAACCGTTAGATGGGTACCTGGCCGCCGCCCCGGTACGCTCCCCCGTACAACTTACACAAAGGGTGTAGTTGACCTCTTGAGGTCCCACGGTACGTTATTAGCAACTTAATCAACTAGGTCCGTCCCATTACAGACATGTGGTTGCACGTTTGACCCAGTTCAAAGGCTTGCAAGGTGAAGTTCTTAGGGTGACCAGGGCAAGACTACCCGAAGAACCAAAACAACATTCCCAATGCCACAACTGGCCCACCTGATCATTCTTGCCACATGCCCCGGTCAAAAGCTATTTATCTAACCCCAGTTGGTTACCATGCACCACGTGCCATCAACATCACATGATACCTTTCCAAAACAGGTTCAATATGTCATTAAGTCAATATTAACGTTTGATTGTCCAAAATCATGTCATGAGCACGAAAGTGTGCTCTAAGCCATATACTACAACGATCTACAAACCCATGTTGGCAATTTAGTAATGTCCAACTAATAATCCACAACTAGGGTGACATGGGGTCATGGCACATATTTAAGTAATCAAGGTGTCATACAGCAATTAGGCATTTATCTAATTACCCATAATTAAGTAAAGCATTTTCTAATTTAAACTAGCATGTAATAATTTGAACCAAAATAGGTTTCAAAATGGGATCAACATGGTCAAAGCATAACTTGCCTTCAAAAAGTACTTGTTCTTGGTCCTGAGCTGGCTCCTGGGTCAAGACTTCTCCTTCGAATCCTTCCGGCACTTCAACGTCTACTCGTAAAGCGTGCAAATAGCAATACACGAATAAACAATTGGCAAAAAGTGTCCAAACATCCAAATAAAATCCATAAACAGAGAGAACATAATTTTATGAATTTTTAGGAACTGGAATCGCTCAAATCGGAGTTAAAACACAAAAGTTATGATTATTTAAAGTTTAAATAATCAATTAAAAAAATTTTACAGAGAAAAACTTTAGTCCAAAAATTAAATAAAATTCATATTTGAGTAGATCTGAATTTTATGAATTTTTAGTAATTTGAATCGTTCAAATCGGAGTTGAAACGCAAAAGTTATAAGCGTTTGAAGTTTTGAAATTCAAATCAATTATTAAACCGAATTATTAAATCATTTTCTTTTTCGAAAATTATTTATTGCATCAGCAGTGACACGTGGCAGCCTCTGATTGGGCGGTGGACGCCACCGCTCATGGGCTCACTTCACGGCTTGGCTTGGTCCACCGTGGACTCGGTCCACGGCCCACGCGGTCGCCGACAAGTGGCTCCTCGTGACGCCATTGTCGACGTCACGGGTTCAGCCCACTGCCGACGGGTGGGACCCATCGTGACGCTATCGCCGGCGTAATTACACGGGCCGGGTGGCCGCCGACGCGGGCCCGCCATGACGTCTATGGTGCGGTTTGGTCGCTGGCCGACACGCTGCCCGGCAGAGTCACACGCGACGGTACGCCGATCACGCGGTCAAGCTCCCGTCACGTGGCGCAATCTCGGCCGCTGATTTGAAAATCAACGGCCCAGATTAGATCTCGACTCACGCGTTTGGGTTAACGCGTTTGATCTGGACTGCTGGATCTAGATCCAACGGCCAAGATTGGATCTCGATTTTGGAACGGATCTCAACGACGGTGACGTGGCGCACCGACCGCTTGATGAAGATCCGACGGCCGGGCGAGCTCAAGTCCGGCGATGGCGATCGGCGGCGCTGGTCACCGGCGCAGGGACGACGACCTAGCCGACGGCTGAGCGCTCCGGCGAGGTGAGTTGACTCCTGACGCTGCCTTGACCTCTCCGGCCCCGGACCGGGGTCAACGGCGACGAGGACGGCGACGGCGACGAGGACGCGCGACGGCGGATTCGACGAAAACCGCGGCGGCTCCTTCTCCTTACTCCGGCGAGCTCTAGCAGCGCAACCACGGCGGCTCAGGCGAGGTGAGTTAGGGCTACGGGTGCGCAATGAAGTGGCGGTCCCGACACGGGTGGCGGCGCAATAAATAGGGCCCTCGGCGTCCGTGAAACGCACAGAAACCGAGGCCCACTCCGTTGCGGCGGTGGAGTTCGGCGGCGACTCGGATTGGGTGACGTGGCTCAACCACAGCCGTTGGATCAAGATCCAACGGTGCGGGGGTTTGGGCTCGGTCCGCCTCGGCGAGCCGGGCCGGCTCGGCCGGGCTCACTCGGGTGACGTGGCTCAATCGTGGCCGTTGGATCTGAATCCAACGGTCACATGGTTAGGGCTTGGCCGAGTGGGTTCGGTCGAGTCACGTGGCTCGGGTCGGACTCGAGTCCGACTCGGTCGGATGAACAGTACTTGACCCGACTCGATTTTCCAGCGATTTAATATTTAAAATAGTTTCCAGTAATTCATTTAATTCAAGAAAAATAGCAAAATACTCAGAAAAATTCTGGAAAATATTTTAGGGCATTTGGGACTCAAATAAAATATTTCCAACAAAACTTTATTTGAAAATTTAATTTCTTTAATTATTTCAATATGGAATAAATTCAAATTAAATCCAAATAAATCCAAATAAATTCCAGAAAATTCCAAAAATTCACAAATGTGCAAAATAATATTTAATTTCATGAAAAGCAAAAATTGGGGTGTTACACATTTCTTGGCTCTTTTGCGAAGTCTTCGTCATGGCGTTCCAATGCCTTCCAAGCCTCACCATCTGATGGATGACCCATGAAACCTTCGTTCAAACGCACACCTTCCTTATGCCACCTCATATGTCGCGCGGTATCCTTAAATAGGTACATTCTTTGTAGTCTTGGTGTTAAAGGAAAGTAACGCAGAACCTTCATCGGCGTTGATGTTGTCACCAAATTTCCCTCTTCGTCAGTTATTTGTACAAATCTACACTTGACGCAGAGTCGACATTGACTGTCATCTACGTTCTCCTTCCAAAACAACATACAATTATCAACGCACACATCTATCTTCTCGTAAGGCATCCCTAGACCAGCCAGCATCTTCTTTGAATAGTACATATCTTTTGGCAACTTATGGTTTTCTGGGAGGACATCACTAATCAAGTTGACCAACTCGTTGTAACATCCTTGGGAGAATCCGTACTTCGCTTTTATAGCCATAAGTCTTGTCACAAAGGCAAGAAGTGAAGCATTAGTGTACTCATGCAAAGGCTTATCCGAAGCATCTAGGAGCCTATAGAATTCCTCAACTGCCAGGGTTGGTCGATCCTCTTGAACCGCAGCTCGATCCTCCGAATCATTCTGAAATTGTCGGCCTAAATCCTCAACCATCTCATCCATCCTATCCTCCACTATATCGATAGTATCTGCTTGATCAGATGTCTCTCTCCTCTGTGGCTCACCATGTTCGTACCAAGTATGGTAATTCGACATAAAGCCAAATTTGCATAGGTGGCCAGCCATCACTGTCTTCGTCTCTCGAGAGAAAAGACAACACTTCGCACAAGGACACTTTGCTAACCCACCAGGAGGGGTTGGGGCGAAAACCCGATCCAGAAAAGCCTGTGTGTTTACTTTCCAATCTTGCATGTGATTCATATATCTATCCCAGCCATCATACATCCACCCACGGTCCTGTGCCTTCTTTTCGACTATTGAATGCAAAAACAATATGTGAGAATAGGTTAAACTACCTAATTTTAAATTGGGCAATAAACTACCTTAATTTAAATTAATATAGAAACTACCACAATTTAATAAACTAACGTGAAACAAACATTGGAGACAATATCCTAGGTGACAACATATCAACATAAAAATGGATACTTAATAGGTGACAACACATCACATCAATATTTTAAGCTTCTAACAGCATTGACATAATCGCATACCACATTCTAATATTCATGTCTATGCCCTTACTCACAAATAAGCAACCAAGCAAACATAATTGAAGTTAATTGGTTACATTCTAAAAGTAGCAATTCTCTCAACTTAGATCCTACATATGTGCAATGATAAACCACTTTATCAGGAAGGTTTGGAAAGGTATGTGCTAATTATGAATGCACACAAGGTCGGAATAAATGGAGCTGAAAGTAGAAAAATAGTTTTAGTCACAAATCACAATATCCTGGATTAGGAAAATGCCACTCATATGCTCTTCTTTTCTCATCAAATACAAGCCAAATCCAGTAACCATTTAAGATCACATTATACGCTTCTGGAAAAGAGTAACCAAAAACATCGTATTATGCTAAAAAAAATAGAAACAAGCTAGAACAGGACATGAAGGAAAAATATGTAACTATATTATCTCTGTACTTGGGAGGAGGAGGGATGGAGGGAGGGAGGGAAAGGATGAAAACCTAGTCAAGTAACTGGCGAGCAATGGCACCTAATGCTCCACTAATTGCCACCAATTTACTCAAATACAAATATCTACATATAGAGACTAATTATCAAACAGATTGAAGAAGTGAAGTAGTGACAAAAAACATAACAGAAGGGCTATCTGTGTTTCAATTTTGCAACGTTTGGACTGCAGTTTTCATCAATAGGTAAATTTCCTGTACTTTGTTATTTTGTATGCTACATAGATGCCAGCTGCATGCTAGCAACAAACGAATAGGGGAGATGCCGTATTTGTTGGCATCAAGCTAACTGCAAACAGTGGAATGATGGACAAGCAATGGTCCTTATCGTATTTGTTAACAGAGCTAACATTGGAGCTAAATAAATAAAAAAAGCAGAGATCCCTGCCTTCTTAAATCTCTTCAGTTTGCTGGGTAGCTAATGCATTCTATTGGCCAGCTAGAGGGGAAAATTCTATATTCATGAGTAAAAAGTGAATGAAAATTCTATTGGCCAACATTACAGTTTGGTACTTTGGTGTAAACTATTTGTGTAGAGCTAACATTATAGCAAAACAGTACATGATGCATCTTAAGATTATAGTTATAAGCTCTATGTCTATGTTGTAACTCCATGAGACCATGCCTAAAGAAATCCTCAGCATGTGCAACTGTGCATTGGCACCAAATCAGGGAAGATCCTAGTACTGGTGGCAAAATCAAGAGAAAACCTCATAATCCATAACAATATCTTGAGTATTCCCTTACTACAGCAAGACTTAAATGAAAAATAGTTCCAACTATCCACAAGTTGATCGCTCCGAGCCATTTAAGTATAGGGCACTGGCTAATTTTGATGGATACGGCAAGAGAACCAAATGACGTAGCAACTATAGCAACATCCATCACTAGTCAGTGCAGCTGCGTGAGTAATCTACACGTAGTAAAAAAAACACACTTGGGGCTTCTAGTTAAGTACTTCATGCAATAGTATCCAACCAAGATTTCTAAAGTTGAAAGTGAACAATTCTTATCAAAAAGGTTCTGGAACTAATTAACACTGGAGCTATAAAACATTTCCTTTTCCTGAAGCAGCTATGCATGCAAAAACGTCTCTTTGTGATTCCCTTTCATATTTGTCATAGAAGAAGTTGCAGCACTAATTGCGATATATGGGCTGGAAGAAACACGCCTAGGTATAAAAGGATCATGGAGAATGGAAGGCCTTGCAGTCTTGTAATTCTCTTTAAAATAAGAATTCTGAATTTTAAATCAAAGTGCATAGCATTGTAGGAGGAAACGAGCGGTTATTCACTACAAAGAAAAGATTCGAGTCACTGACCAAGAATCAAAACTCTAGAAACTTCGTTGTTGCTGTTGCTTCCATCTCCTCCTCCATTAGGATCTGCGAAACCCATTGTCGGGACCCCGAATTTGCAAATCCGGACCCTCTGTGTATTCAGCACTAGTCCAGGAACGCGCTAGTGCACACAGTCTTAACATCGGTAAATATCACAATCATACCACTCGATACTAATAAAGTACTTTATTTAAATAGTCAAACTGGTTACTCGACCTTATGGTCAAGTTACAAATGTATGCCTCACAGGGCGAAACTTATTAAGAGAGAAATAGTAGCAGCGGAAAATCAAATAACTTCGTGGCGCCATCCAAAGATACCACAGTAACTGACGGGGCTCGCTTCCCTAAGTAGACGGATCCTCTTGGAGCTCCTCCTCCAAAGCTGGTGTAGTCTCCTCTTCAACTGGTGTTGTATTGTGGCAAGGGTGAGTACTTGGTACTCAAGAAGTCATGCATGTAATGCAAAGCTAATATACTATATGCATGGCTTGGTACAAAGGAATAGCTCAAGGTATATTTGCAAAGAAATGACATTTAACAAGTATCATAAATAGATTCGAAAGCAGTAGAAATAAGTAAAGCATAGATAACTTTTCAAGGAGTTTAATAAACATCTTTCCCATCCTAATCCACATTTTCATCAACATCATTATTAATCCAACCCAACCTTTCAAATCCAAGTTATTTTTGAGAAAATCTAACCCTTGACTGTAATTCCCGAGCGATGTCCAATACCGCGGACACGGCTATTCGAATAGATTCTACACTCTGCAGAGGTTATGCACTTTACCCACAAGATACAACAAACACCTCAAAGGCGAGTTACAGTAACAAAGTCTTTCGGAAACTTCTAACAATACAAGTGGTCCTCCCCGGTTATTGCACACTAACCCTTCCCTTAGCTAAGGCGAAGTTTAGGCCAATAAACCGTTAGATGGGTACCTGGCCTCACTCTCAGACGCCTCCCCGCATAACTTACACAAAGGGTGTAGTTGACCTCCTGAGGTCCCACAGGTACGTTATTAGCAACTTAGTCAACTAGGTCCGTCCCATTACAGACATGTGGTTGCACGTTAGACCCAGTTCAAAGGCTTGCAAGGTTAAGTCCTTAGGGTGACCAGGGCAAGACTACCCGAAGAACCAAATCAACATCCCCAATGCCACAACTGGCCCACCTGATTATCCTTGCCACATGCCCTGGTCGAAAAACTATTTATCAAACCCGCTTGATTACCATGCACCACGTGCCATCAACATCACATGATACCTTTCCAAAACAGGTTCAATATATCATTAAGTCAATATTAACATTTGTTTGTCCAAAATCATGTCATGAGCACGTAGTGTGTCTAAGCGCTTACTACAACGGTCTAAAACCCATGTTGGCAAGTTAATAATGTCCAACTAGTAAACCACAACTAGGGTGACAAGGGGTCATGGCACATACTTAAGTAATTAAGGTGTCATACAAAGAAATTGGTATTTATCTAATTCCCATATTTAAATAAAGTATTTTCTAACTGAACTAGCATGCAATAAGTTAAATCAAAATAGATTTTCAAAATAGGATCAACATGGTCAAAGCACAACTTGCCTTCAAAAAGTACTTGTTCTTGGTCTTGAGTTGGATTCTGAGTCAATACTTCTCCTTCAAATCCTTCCGGCACTTCAACGTCTACTCGTAAAGCGTGCAAATAGCAAATACACGAATAAACAATAGGCAAAAAGTATCCAACCATCCAAATAAAATCCATAAACAGAGAGAACAAAATTTTATGAATTTTTAGAAACTGGAATCGTCAAATTTGGAGTTAAAATGCAAAAGTTATGATTATTTAAAGTTTAAATAATCAATTAAATAATTTTACAGAGAAAAAATTTAGTCCAAAAATTAAATAAAATTTATATTTAGGTAGATCTCAATTTTATACAAATTTAGAAATTTGAATCACTCAAATCGGAGTTGAAACGCAAAAGTTATAAGCGTTTGAAGTTTGAAACAAAATCTGAAATCATTATTTCAAATTAATAAATCATTTTCTTTTTCGAAAATTAATTATTGCGTCGGCTGGACACGTGTCACCTCTAATTGGTTGGTCGACGTCACCGTCCATGGACTCAGCCCACGCTCGGCTTGGGTCTACCGTGGACTCGGCCCACGGCTCCTTGTGTCATCGACAGTGGGTCCCCTCGTGATGTCGCCATCGCCGACGTCGGGCTCGGCCACGTGACAGTGGGACCACTGACGTCATTCTTTGCCGTCGGCGCTCGGGCGATCGGCCGACAGCGGGCCCGCCATGACGCCGATGTGACGTCATGGTGCAGGTGGGCTGGCCGACATGCGGGCCTCGTGTCGGCGTCACACGCGCCGCTGGCGTGGGCCACGGCGCGGCGGTCACTTTCCCGACGCTGGCGTAATCTCGGCCGTTGATTTGAAAATCAACGGCCCAGATTAGATCTGGCTCTCACGCGTTTGGGTTAACGCGTTTGATCTGGACCGTTGGATCTAGATCCAACAGTCGAGATTGGATCTGGGATTTTGGACGGAATCTCACCGTGAGATGACGTGGCGCAATCTGGGACGTTGGATCGGAATCGGACGGCGGAGCGAGCTCGGGGTCCGGCGATGACTTGCGGCGGCGCTAGCTCGCCGGGATTGGGGACGACGACCACGGCAACGGCGCTTCGGGCGTGCTCCGGTGAGGTGAGTGGTCTCCTCCGACGCGGCTTAACCTCCCGGTTCTGGATCTGACCTTAACGGCGGCGGAGGACGACGGAGACGGCGGCAATCGGCGAAAAACCACGGCTCCTAACTCCGGCGAGCTCTAGCGGCGCAACCACGGCGGCTCAGGCGAGGTGAGTTAGGGCTACGGGTGCGCAATGAAGCGGTGATCCCGACACGGGTGGCGGCGCAATAAATAGGGCCCTCGGCGTCCGTGAAATGCACGGAATCCGAGGTCCTCTCCGTTGAGGCGGCGGAGTTCGGCGGCGACACGGGTAGGGTGACGTGGCACGCGCACAGCCGTTGGATCGAGATCCAACGGTGCGCGAGTTTGGGTCCGGGTTGGACTCGCGGTAGCCGGCTCGGTCGGGCTCGGGCTCGGTGGCGTGGCTCAATCGTGGCCGCTGGATCAAGATCCAACTGGCCACGCGGTTAGGGTTCCAATGAAGCGGGTTCGGCTGACCACTCGGCGCGGCCAAATCTGCCTGACTCGAACTCGAGTCCGACTCTGCTCTGGCCGGATGAACAAGAATCGACTTCGGCTTGATTTTCCAATGATTTAATATTTAAAATAAATTTCCAAGAATTCATTTAATTCATTAAAAATAGCAAAATACTTTAAAAATTCCAGAAAAATTCTGGAAAATATTTTAGGGTATTTGGGACTCAAATAAAATGTTTCCAACAAAATTTTATTTGCAAAGTTTAATTCTTTAATTAATTCAAAATGGAATAAATTCAAATAAATTCGAAATAAATCCAAATAAATCCAAATAAATTCCAGAAAATTCCAAAAATTCACCAAAGTGCCAAATCACACATGAATGTAAGAAAAGCAAAATTTTGGGGGTGTTACAAACCTCCCCCTTAATGTAATCTCGCCCCCGAGATTCGTGGTTTACTAAAGGAATAGGTTCTAAACTCTTTCCTCAAATCCTCTTCGCTCCCAAGTTGCTTCACTCTCCGTGTGGTTACTCCACCGAACTCTACAGAAACGGGTTGACTTATTTCTCGGTCTCTCGATCCATAGTGTCCAAAATCTTTACGGATGCTCCTTGTAAGTCAAATCTTCTTGCAACTCAATTGACTCTAGCGGTGTCTGCTCCTCGTGTACTCGGAGACACTTCTTCAATCGGGACACATGGAATACGCCATGTACTCCTCGCTAACGATCGAGGCAACTCCGGTGATAAGCAACTTCGCCTCTGCGACTCAAAATCATAAATGGTCCAACATAACGGGTGCGAGTTTCCCTTTGGCATGGAACCTCTTAACTCCCTTGAGAGGCGAACTCGAGGTATACAAAGTCTTCCGGTTCAAAACTCAAATCCGGTGACGATTGTCGAGATAACTCTTCCGTCGTGATTGGGCGATCTTCAACCTTTCCCTAATCATGGCAATCGCTCTTCCCTCTTGAAGAATATCAGGCCGAAGACACGGCGCTGCCGGTCTCATTCCAATTCAATGGCGTCCGATGTGGTCGACCATACAAAGGCCTCGAAGGTGACATCTCAGAACTAGCCTGGTAACTATTATTGTAATCGAACTCGGCATACGGCAAACTCTTATCCCAAGAGGTAGCATAAGCCAATGCACATGCTCTTAACATATCCTCCGTAATCTGATTGACTCTTTCGGCCTGTCCATCCGTCTGCGGATGATAAGTCAGATCAAGTTTAAACGGGTTCCCATGGCTTCATGCAACTTATTCCAAAACCTTGAGGTAAATTGGGTACCTCGTCCGATACAATCCTCTTTGGCACTCGTGCAAACAGACGATCCTGATCATGTACAACTCGCTAACTTATCTCCCGAGTAGTTGGTCTTCACGGGATAAAATGGGCTACTTTGGTCAAACGATCCACTATAACCCATATCGAGTCATAACCTCCTTGAGAATAAGGAAAACCTGTAATGAAATCCATTCCGATTTCCTCCCACTTCCACTCGTATTTTCAGCCGTAGTAACCTGCCTGGTCTCTCGATGCATTGCCTTGACTCTCTCGGCATACATCGCACAATGCAACATGCTCGGCAACTTCACGCTTCATGCTTGGCCACCGTAATCTTTCCTTCAAATCCTGATACATTTTGGCGCTTCCAGGATGAATTGAATACTTGGAGTCATGGGCTTCCTCCAAAATCAGTTGCTTTAATTCCTTCTTGTTGGGCACACAAATGCGATCCTTCATCCATAACGTGCCTTGCTCATCCAACTTGAAGTCCTCTGCCTTGCCTTCTTCCTTGATGGACTTAATCCTGCGGATCTTGTCATCATCCTTCTGTCCTTTCCGGATCTGATCCTCTAGGGTAGGCTTTACTTCCAATGTGGCCAAGAATCCGCTAGGTACCACCTCAATCTTCATTCTCTGGAAATCCTCACATAGCTCATCCTGACTTGTGGCTAGCAACATACTCACAATATGGCTTTTCCGACTCAGAGCATCGGCTACTACGTTGGCCTTCCCGGGATGATAATGGATTCCCACATTGTAGTCCTTGATCAACTCTAACCATCTCCTCTGCCTCATGTTCAGATCCGAATGGGTGAATATGTATTTAAGGCTCTTATGATCCGTATACACTTCACATCTGTTCCCGATCAGATAGTGACGCCATATCTTCAAGGCATGCACTACGGCAGCTAACTCTAGGTCATGCGTCGGATAATTCTCCTCATGCGGCCTCAATCGCTTTGATGCATAAGCGTTTACCTTTCCATTCTGCAGACAGACACATCCAAGTCCTTGGCGCGATGCGTCACAATAAATATCAAAGCTTTGAGCAACATCCCAGAGAACTAACACCCGTGCCGATGTCAATCGCTTTTTCAGCTCCTGAAATCCTTTCTCACATTCTGACGTCCATGCAAACTTCTTCTCCTTTTTCAGCAATTGCGTAAGAGGTTTCGCAATTGTCGAAAAGCCTTCAATGAAACGGCGGTAGTACCCTGCCATTCCAAGGAAACTCCGGATCTGGGTCACGGTCTTCGGTTGCTCCCAATGTAACACGGCTTCTACTTTGCCTGGATCAACGGCGACTCCTTCTACGGTCATTACATGTCCAAGAAACTCCACCTTGTCCTTCCAAAAATCGCACTTACTGAACTTGGCGAAGAGTTGCTGTTCCCTCAGCTTTTCCAAAACTCGCCTCAAGTGTTCGGCATGTTCATCCTCTGTCTTGGAATAGATTAAGATATCATCTATGAACACGACAACAAACTTGTCCAAATATTCCATGAACACCTTATTCATCATATTCATGAAATATGCTGGCGCATTCGTCAGTCCAAAAGACATAATCAGAACTCGTAATGTCCATATCTTGACGAGAATGCAGTCTTCGGAATATCTTCTGATCGGATCTTCAACTGATGGTATCCCGATCTCAGATCAATCTTGGAGAAAACTCCGGCTCCTCTCAGCTGATCGAACAAATCATCAATCCTGGGTAGCGGATACTTATTCTTCACGGTGACTTCATTGAGTGCACGGTAGTCGATGCACATCCTGAAACTCCCGTCCTTCTTCTTGACAAACAAAACTGGTGCTCCCCACGGCGACGAACTCGGTCTGATAAATCCTTTCTCCATTAACTCCTCTAGCTGTTTCTTCATCTCTACCAACTCCTCGGTGGACATCCGATAAGGTCTCTTTGCTATCGGCGCTGTACCAGGTACAAGCTCTATCACAAACTCTATGTCCCTATCTGGCGGCATACCAGGTAGATCTTTGGGAAAAACATCTGGGTACTCATTCACTACTGAGACATCCTCTATGCTGATTGCCTTGGTGCTGTTAACCATCAACAGTCCTTGTCTAACGGCAGTAGCTTTAAATTCCACTTTCTTTCCCCACGGGCTCTCAACTGAGATAGTCCTTCGTCCACAATCCAATACGGCCTTGTGCTTGGATAACCAGTCCATTCCCAAAATAACGTCTAAGGTCTGGGTTTCCAAAATTATAAGGTTCGCTAGGAACTCTATTCCATCTATTAGTATTCTCACCCCGGAACATCCAACTTTCGTTCGGAGTTCGGAACCAGGGGTTTGAACTAAAAGCATGCACTTAAGTCTTGCAATCCCCAAATCGTTTCTAGCAGCAAAGCCTTGCGAAACAAATGAATGCGAAGCTCCAGAGTCAAACAAAATCACAGGTGCATCGAAAGTTAACAAGTAACTTACCCAAGACGACGTCCGTAGCATTCGCAGTTGCATCTGCGGTGACATGGTTGACTCGGCCTCTCACCACGGTGCAGGATGTGGCTCCTGGTGTTGGCGTCCTAGCTGGGTGGTTCCCAAGTTAAAGCGAATCGGGTCACTCCTGCTGTCTTCTTTGGACAATCATGGCAAAGTGTCCTGGCTCGTTCTGCGCTTGTAGCAGCGTCTCACTGTTCCTTCTTGCCGCGCTCGAGCAGCGTTTCTAGCGAAGTGGGTCCGTAGTTCTGATTGACGGGTCTTGGTGCTGGTGACGGTGTCCTTGTGGCATTCTGTGGCTGGAATCTGAAAAATTGATTTGGTGCAACTCTCAGACACTGTTGCGTTCCCTGGCATGATCCCTGCTGTTGCATTCTGCGCTTCCTGTTCTCATACAGTTCCTTGCACTTGTCCTCAAGAATAAGGGCCTTATTCACCAATTCTTGGAAATCTGGAAAGGTGTGGGTGATCAATCCCACCTGCAATCCTGAGTTAAGTCCCTTCATGAAACGAAACTGTCTGGCTTTATCTGTCGCTACATCCTCAGGTGCGTAGCGTGCTAGCTGTGTGAACTTGTTCAGGTAGTCGGCCACTGGCTGATTACCTTGCTTCAGTGCTCTGAACTCCTCCTTCTTAAGGTCCATGATTCCTTCTGGCACGTGATACTGGCGAAATGCAGCTGTGAACTCTTCCCAAGTGATATCTTGAGGGTTCTCTTGCGTGTACGTAAGTTCTCCCACCATTCGGTATTGTTCCTTCCAACCGATGAGAAGCGTAGAGTACCTTCTCATTTCCTATGCATTGAGCTATGTGTAGCTTCCTCTCAATTGACCTTAACCAATTATCGGCCTCCAATGGATTGGCATTCCCGGAGAAAGTGGGTGGGTGAGTCCTCATGAACTCTGACAGTCTTGTATTCTCAAGCGTTGTCTCTGATTGACTTGATTAGTCTGTGGCGTAGCGATGGACGTGTTGCATTTGTTGCATCATAGCATGCATCAATCGAGTCTGAGCAGCAATAAATGCTCCAAAATTCTGCATATCAATCAAGCGGTCTGGTGCTCCATCATTGGGGTTTTCTGGCGAGAACCACTTCCATTGCTTCCAAAGTTTCCACGGTGTTCACCATCTGCCGATTTGCTCTAAGTTTTAGAGATGAGGGGGAATCAAGAATAGACAAGTAATATGGAACTTATGCGGGGCGAAAGGTGTAACTTTAAGGTCCAACTTTATTATTGATATTAATAACTTGGTATGGTTGCTTACAATGCCTAAGGGCCTTGCAACACATACTGCACACTCAGCAAACAATGAAAATCCAAATCGAATCGACATCGAGTCTAACGCCTAAAGGGTGACTCTTTATTCTATGACGCGACTCGGCGAAGGAGTCTCACTATAGAACCTATGCTCACTCATCGAGAAAACCTCCACGGCCTGGGTACGGATGCTGCGGCATAGGCGCGAAACGATTGCCATGTCCAAAGAATCGTGTCATCATCTGTGGTAGTCGAAGAAGCGATGTCCTCATCGAGATCCGACTCCTCCGGATCTGGCTCGTGTAGCTCGAATCTTGGCTCGTTACGGTCCATATAAAGCCATCTCCAACTCGTCAATCCTTCGCAGAAGGTGTGACACATACTCTTGAGCTTCCCGCCATCTGTTCTTCTCTGTTGTGATCTCCTTGCGGGCCTTCTGTAGCTCTTTGCTTGTATCATCGAGTACATCCTCCTGGGCGACAACAAGTCGTGCTAACTGTGTAACCATGGCATCCTCATCCTGAATCGCCTTCGGGTCAAGAAGGTTATTGCTGCGCGGGTGATAACGGAACACCGTGCTCTCCAACTCTCTGGCGTAGATACGGGTAATGTGCCGCATTGCTCGTCGTGACACCTCCTGGATACCCATCTGCATTGTAGACCTCCGGCAAAGGCAGTTGTATCGGGCGATTGCCTGGGCCCTTCTTCCTAGCAGGTACCTCAATCTTCACGTCACAAGCCTTGATCAATCCTGCTTGTCTGATCACTTCCACTTGGTATTGCGGCTTCTCAAAATCTCCGAGAGTCTGAAGCATATGCCAAAGTTCCACGGCGTGACCAACCTCTAGATCGACGTAGTTGAACTCTCCCTCCATCTGTCACAAGAGTGCTCACATAAGAACTCGAAATTTTTAAATCGTGACAAGGTAAGGAAAAATTCAGCAAGAGACAAGAAAGGAAAGAATGGGATAAGTCGAGATGTCATTTCTTGTCTTGACAAACTTTTAGCTTTAGAAAATAGGTTTTATCCTCTCTACGACCTTTCTAGCTAGGGTTGAGCCTACGGTCAGTATGGCTCTGATACCACCTCTGTCGGGACCCCGAATTTGCAAATCCGGACCCTCTGTGTATTCAGCACTAGTCTAGGAACGCGCTAGTGCACACAGTCTTAACATCGGTAAATATCACAATCATACCACTCGATACTAATAAAGTACTTTATTTAAATAGTCAAACTGGTTACTCGACCTTATGGTCAAGTTACAAATGTATGCCTCGAAGGGCGAAACTTATTAAGAGAGAAATAGTAGCAATGAAAATCAAATAACCCGTGGCGCCATCCAAGATACCACAGGCAACTGATCGGGCTCGCTCCCTAAGTAGACAGATCCTCTTGGAGCTCCTCCTCCAAAGCCGGTGCGATCTCCTCTTCAACTGTGTTGTATTGTGGCAAGGGTGAGTACTTGGTACTCAGCAAGTCATGCATGTAATGCAAAGCTAATATACTATATGCATGGCTTGGTACAAAGGAATAGCTCAAGGTATATTTGCGATGTGACATTTAACAAGTATCATAAATAGATTCAAAGCGTAGAAATAAGTAAAGCATAGATAACTTTTCAAGGAGTTTAATAAACATCTTTCCCATCCTAATCCACATTTTCATCAACATCATTATTAATCCAACCCAACCTTTCAAATCCAAGTTATTTTTGAGAAAATCTAACCCTTAATCAGAATTCCCGAGCGATGTCCAATACCGCGGACACGGCTATTCGAATAGATTCTACACTCTGCAGAGGTTATGCACTTTACCCACAAGATACAATCAAACACCACAAAGGCGAAGTTCCCGTAACAAAGTCTTTCTAAACTTCTAACAATACAAGTGGTCCTCCCTGCTATTGCACACCGACCCTTCCCTTAGCTAAGGCGAAGTTTAGGCCAATCAACTGTTAGATGGGTACTGGCCTCGGCCAGACGCCTCCCGCACAACTTACACAAAGGGTGTAGTTGACCTCCCGAGGTCCCACAGTGCGTTATTAGCAACTTAGTCAACTAGGTCCGTCCCATTACAGACATGTGGTTGCACGTTAGACCCAGTTCAAAGGCTTGCAAGGTTAAGTCCTTAGGGTGACCAGGCAAGACTACCCAAGAACCAAATCAACATCCCCAATGCCACAACCGGCCCACCTGATTATCCTTGCCACATGCCCCTGGCCGAAAAACTATTTATCAAACCCCGCTTGATTACCATGCACCACGTGCCATCAACATCACATGATACCTTTCCAAAACAGGTTCAATATATCATTAAGTCAATATTAACATTTGTTTGTCCAAAATCATGTCATGAGCATGTAGCAGGTCTAAGCAGTTTACTACAACGGTCTAAAACCCATGTTGGCAAGTTAATAATGTCCAACTAGTAAACCACAACTAGGGTGACAAGGGGTCATGGCACATACTTAAGTAATCAAGGTGTCATACAGCAAATTGGTATTTATCTAATTCCCCATATTTAAATAAAGTATTTTCTAACTGAACTAGCATGCAATAAGTTAAATCAAAATAGATTTTCAAAATAGGATCAACATGGTCAAAGCACAACTTGCCTTCAAAAAGTACTTGTTCTTGGTCTTGAGTTGGATCCTGAGTCAATACTTCTCCTTCAAATCCTTCCGGCACTTCAACGTCTACTCGTAAAGCGTGCAAATAGCAAATACATGAATAAACAATAGGCAGAAAGTATCCAATCATCCAAATAAAATCCATAAACAGAGAGAACATAATTTTATGAATTTTTAGAAACTGGAATCGTCAAATTTGGAGTTAAAATGCAAAAGTTATGATTATTTAAAGTTTAAATAATCAATTAAATAATTTTACAGAGAAAAACTTTAGTCCAAAAATTAAATAAAATTTATATTTAGGTAGATCTCAATTTTATACAAATTTAGAAATTTGAATCACTCAAATCGGAGTTGAAACGCAAAAGTTATAAGCGTTTGAAGTTTGAAACAAAATCAAATCATTATTTCGAATTAATAAATCATTTTCTTTTCGGAAATTAATTATTGCGCTACCGACACGTGTCAGCCTCTCGATTGGTTGGTCGACGTCACCGGTCCATGGACTCGGCCCACGCCGGCTAGTCTACCGTGGACTCGGCCCACGGCTCCTTGTGTCATCGATAGGTGGGTCCTCGGGTGACGCCAATGCCGACGTCGGCGGGCTCACCACGACAGTGGGACCCGGCCAGACGTCATTGCCGACGCCGCTTGGTCGACGATACGACATGGGCCCGCCATGACGCTGCAGACGTCATGGTGCGGTGGTCGGGTCGCCGACATGCGCCGCTGCGGGCCGTGTCGGCGTCACGCACGCTGCGTGGGCGACCGCGGTCAGCCTTCCCGACGCTGGCGCAATCTCGGCCGTTGATTTGAAAATCAACGCCCGATTAGATCTCGCTCTCACGCCGCTTGGGTTAACGCGCTTGATCTGGACTGTTGGATCTAGATCCAACGGCCGAGATTGATCTCGATTTGGACGGAATCTCACCGTGAGATGACGTGGCGCAATCTGGGACGTTGGATCGGAATCGGACGGCGGAGCGAGCTCGAGGTCCGGCGATGGCTTGCGGCGGCGTTGGCTCGCCGGGATTGGGGACGACGACCACGGCAACGGCGTTTCGGGCGTGCTCCGGCGATGTGAGTGGTCTCCTCCGAAGCGGCTTGACCTCCCGGTTCTGGATCTGACCTTAATGGCGGCGGAGGACGACGGAGACGGCGGCAATCGGCGAAAAACCACGGCTGCACCTGCTCCTAACTCCGGCGAGCTCTAGCGGCGCAACCACGGCGGCTCAGGCGAGGTGAGTTAGGGCTACGGGTGCGCAATGAAGCGGCGATCCCGACACAGGTGGCGGCGCAATAAATAGGGCCCTCGACGTCCGTGAAACGCGCGGAATCCGAGGTCCTCTCCGTTGCGGCGGCGGAGTCCGGCGGCGACACGTAGGGTGATCGTGGCACGCGCGCCGCGCTGGATCGAGATCCAACGGTGCGCGAGTTTGGGTCCGGTCGGACTCGGCGAGCCGCTAGCCTCGGTCGGGCTCGGGCTCGGTGACGTGGCTCAATCGTGGCCGCTGGATCAAGATCCAACGGCCACGCGGTTAGGGTTCCAAATGAAGGGTTCGGCTTGACCACGGGCGCGGTCGGGCTCGGGTCGGACTCGAACTCGAGTCTGACTCGGGCTCGGTCGGATGAACAGTAACCGACTCGGTTTGATTTTCCAGCGATTTAATATTTAAAATAAATTTCCAGTAATTCATTTAATTCATTAAAAATAGCAAAATACTCAGAAAAATTCCAGAAAAATTCTGGAAAATATTTTAGGGTATTTGGGACTCAAATAAAATATTTCCAACAAAATTTTATTTGCAAAGTTTAATTCTTTAATTAATTCAAAATGGAATAAATTCAAATAAATTCCAAATAATTCTAAATAATTCCAAATAAATTCAAATAAATTCCAGAAAATTCCAAAAATTCACCAAAGTGCCAAATCACACATGAATGTAAGAAAAGCAAAATTTTGGGGTGTTACACCCATCAAACACAGACAAAAACTCTCAGAGATATCCGCAACCCATGACATCGAATGCGATGTGCGTACATCGAGAGGTAGAAGATGGTGCCGATGTTGTTCATCTCACCGCGGTCCTACAGCGACGCCCTCGCTGACGCGTAGCGATTTCGCCGTCCGCCTCGTGTGAGCCTTTGCCTCCGCCGTGGCTGGCGTTGGCTCGGTGGACCGCGACGTGGCCTTAGCTGCTGTTGGCGGCGGCGGGGACGGCGGGAGCGGCTGCGGGAGGTGGGAGCGGTGGCCGGTGGCGGTGACGGGAGCAGCAGCAGGGACGACTGTGGCTGGAGGCGGCTGTGGGGAATGGGGAATAGTCGAATAGGATTGGGGAGCCACGGGAGACAAATTAGGGCACTCCTATTTACGTCGGCCTGGCTAGGCCGACGTAAATAATCGCCACGTGGCCTATTTACGTCGGTCTGGCCAGGCCGACATTAATAGCTGCCACGTGGCGTATTTACATCAGCCTGGCTGACATAAATAGACATTGGCCGACGTAAACGTGCCTGTAGGATTTTTAAATTTTTTCGGGTGCGGTTGGGTGCAATTTACGTCGGCCAGGCAGACGTAAATATAATTATTTACGTCGGTTTAGCGTAGCCGACGTAAATAGACCCGCATTTACGTCAGTTTTTTTTAGGCTGACGTAAATATATTTGGCCGACGTAATTAGATCGGATTCCTGTAGTGATGGGGCGACAGTCCCTCATGACTTCTGCTCTGTGGTGGAGCAGGCAAAGGGCATGGAGGTTGAGTTGGAGCTCTCCAGGGATAAGCAAAACCGTAGCGGTTCAGGGGTTCCAGCGGCTCCTGGCGGTGACCAAAAGAGGAGTTTTGGTGGAGGGGGTGGGTCTTCTCAGCGACCTACCTTCAAGAAGTTCAGGGGGGATAGAGTTCCTCCTTAGGGGCTAAGATGATGCCGCCCCAGCCGTCTTCCTCGCGGGTGGCTGTTCGTCCTGCTCTAGGGCAGGGCATGATTTGTTTCAAGTGCGGTGGTGGACACCGTGTTGCGGAGTGCGCGTGGACAGGGGACTGCAACCATTGTGGTCAACCTGACCATATGAGGCGAGTTTGCCGGATGAACCCCGGTAGCATCATCAAGTGGGAGCTCATGCCTCCTGCTCCCATTGCAGCTGCATCTTCCAGAGGGTCAGTGCATATGCTGGCGGCTACTGCTCCCCCGCAGCCCTCGGCTTGTGCGCCCCTGCGGCTTTCTGGTGCCCGCAGCCATCGGCTCCTCCTCAGCTCGCCCCACCGCCCCTAGTTAGCTAGGGCATCAGCCTGGTGTCGGGGCTCCTGCTACCCCGGCGGCATAAGGAGTGTACGCCTTGCCGACTGCTGAGTCAGCTGGGCATCCGGAGGTGGTATCAGGTACCTTGCTTGTGGATTCAGTTGATGCCTTTGTTCTTTCTGATTCTGGAGCATCCTATTCTTTCGTACCCTCTGAGTTTGCTAGTAGAGCTAAGTTGGGAGTGCAGCGAATTTCTCAGTCTGTGATAGTCAGTTCTCCAGGGGGGCTTATTACAAGTTCTTTAGTTTGCCCGGGTTGCACTATTACCATTGATGATGAGGTTTTCTTTGCTAACCTTACGGTGATTCAGTTGGCCCCTTTTGATGTCATTATGGACTGGTTGCATCAGTACCGTGCCAGGATTTGTTGCTTTTGGAAGACTGTTACCTTGCAGGCTCCATTAGGAGTGGAATTGACTTTCTAGGGTGGCATACCCTCTAGTTCCATCTTTGCTTTGGCTAGTTTGTTTCCAGGTCGCCGTATGCGGCAGTTGGGTTTTCTCATGGCTATTTCAGAAAAGCCATCTTCTTCAGCATCAATTGAAGAAAAGCCCTCTAGTTCCATCTTTGCTTAGGCTGCCTGGTTTGCCTCCTAAGAGGAGTGTGGAGTTTAGAATTGATCTTATTCTTGGCACTCGACCTATTTCTATTTCTCCATATTGATTGGCTTGTCCTTTTCAAGATGAGTTGAAAAAGCAATTGGAGGGTTTGTTGGCCAAGGGTTTTATTCGGTGCAATGCGTCACCATGGGGAGCACCCGCCCTTTTCGTTTCTAAGAAGGATGGTAGTTGGCGCATGTGCATTGACTATCGTGCTCTCAATCAAGTGACTATAAAAAACAAGTATACAATGCCTCGTATTGATGATCTCTTTGACCAGCTGAAGGGAGCCAAGGTATTCTCAAAAATTGATCTTCAGTATGGTTACAATTAGATCCGTGTGAGGGAATAGGATATCGAGAAGACTACCTTCTCCACTAGGTTTGGGCACTATAAATTCAAAGTTATGTCTTTTGGACTAACCAATGCTCCTGTTGTTTTTATGGAGGCAATGAACAATATGCTACACAAGTATCTGGATGATTTTGTGGTAGTATTCATTGATGACATTCTGGTTTACTCTAAATCAGAAGAAGAGCAGGACCTGAGGCTTGTGCTGGGTACATAAGCGAGAATCAGTTCTATTCTAAATTAAAGAAATGTGAGTTTTGGATTTCAGAGGTGGGGTTTCTTGGCCATATCATCAATCCAGAGGGCATTTCTGTGGATCCTAGTAAAGTCTAAGCAGTTTTGGACTGGAAGAGACCCTCTAACGCTAAAGAGGTGCGTAGCTTTCTTGGGTTGGTCGGGTATTACCGGTGTTTAGTGCAGGACTTCTCCATCATTGCGAAGCTACTTTCGCAGTTGACCCAGAAGGGAATGAAATTTCAGTGGACTACTGAGTGTGAGCACAGTTTTTATACTTTGAAGGAGAAGTTAGTGACTGCTCCTGCTCTTACCCTCCCTGAGCCTGGGAGGCGCTTCACGGTCTATTCTGATGCCTCTCGAATGGGACATGGTTGTGTGCTCATGCAAGATGGCAAGGTGATTGCTTATGCATCGAGGCAGTTGAAAAAGCATGAGCAGAATTACCGCACCCATGATCTTGAGCTAGCCGCTGTGGTCTTCGCCTTGAAAATTTGGAGGCATTATTTGTATGTTGAGTCTTGAGATATTTTCACTGATCACAAGAGCCTCAAGTACATCTTTACCCAGAAAGATTTGAAGTTGAGGCAGAGGAGGTGGCTAGAGTTGATAAAGGATTATGACATCACAATCCAGTACCATCCAGGAAAGGCGAATGTGGTGGCTAACGCGCTCAGCCGCAAGACAATACCCCCTGTTATGGATTGTCTTGTTGCTGATTTTGAGCGGCTGGGGAAGCGCAACAGCATGACCGGTTGCTCCAGCAGGTGAGGAAACGCCTAGAGAATGTTTAGACTGGAGATTTTTAGTGATGATGCGGGAGCTCTAAGGTTTCAGGGTCCTTGCGTACCTCATAAATCCCAAGTCAAAGAAGATATCCTGAAACAGGCTCATTGAACCCCGTACACGGTCCATCCTAGGGAGGCTAAGATGTACATGGATTTGAAAAAGAACTTCTGGTGGAAAATGATGAGTGTTGACATTGCTAAGTATGTGGCATCTTGTGGGGTTTGCTAGAAGGTTAAAGCTGAACACAAGTGTCTTGCCGGGCTGCTGCTGCTGCCACTGGAGATTCCTGTCTAGCCATGGGACGATATTTCTATGGACTTTGTGGTTGGCCTACCTCGTACTCCATGAGGAAGGATGCTGTTTGGGTTGTGGTGGACCATCTTAGCAAGTCTGCTCACTTCATTCCTATCCGCACTACAAATTCAGCGAGTGAGTTGGCTCCCATCTATGTGCGGGAAATTGTGAGGCTGCATGGTGTGCCCAAGACGATTATCTCTGATCGGGATGTGAAGTTTGTCTCTAAATTCTGGGAGAGTTTGCAAAGTGCTTTTCATCCTCAAACTGATGGCCAATCTGAACGTACCATTTAGACCTTGGAGGATATGCTCAGGGCTTGTGTGATGGCATGGAAAGGTAGCTAGGAAGATCATTTGCCACTAGCAGAGTTTGCTTATAATAACAGCTACATTCCAGCATCCGGGCCGCTTCTTATGAAGTGTCGTATGGCCGAAAGTATAGATCACCGCTTTGCTGGGATGCAGTGGTAGAGAGAGCAATCCTTGGACCGGATTGGGTTCAGCAAACTATTGATCGGGTGGCAGAGGTGCGACATAACCTTCTTGCAGCTCAGAGTAGACAGAAAAGCTATGCTGATGTGAGAAAGCGAGAGTTGGAGTTTGAGGTGGGTGATAGCATGCTCTTGCAAGTGTCGCCCACCAAAGGTGTGGTTCGTTTTGGCACCAAAGAGAAGCTTAGCTCGAGGTTTGTCAACCCATTCCCTATTACAACTCAAGTTGGTAAGTTGGCTTACCGCTTGGAGCTTCCTGAGTCGATGCAAGGGGTCCACAATGTGTTCCATGTTTCCATGTTGAGGAAGTACCTGCATGACCCATAGCTTATTGTTCCAATTGAGCCATTGGTTATTGAACAGAATCTCACATTCAAGTCCCGGCCAGTGTGAGTCTTAGGGACATCTGAGCGGGTATTAAAAAATAGAACAGTCAAATTTGTCAAAGTCCTATGGTCGCACCAAACCGAAAGGGAAGCCACTTGGGAATTAGAGTCTCACATGCGTGAGAGGTATCCTGAGCTGTTCACATCGGGTATGTGAAACTGTTTAGTTCTCCTGTTGTCTGTTTATCCATTGCATAGAGGCGTGTTTAGAATTCGGGGTCGAATTCTGTTAAGGGTGAGAGAATGTAATATTCCAATTAGTTTTCTTGCTGTTATGGGCCTATTGGACTATTTGCCAGATCGCATTAGGAAACTAAGCCGAATCCTATTTTGAGTTGGCCCATGTAGACCTGTAAGGTTCTAAAGAACCTAGTGGCGTCACCTTGTATCACAAGAGTTTGATCGTGATCTTTATTCTCAGCCGTCTTGGTCCCGTTCGGGAGTTTTGGGAAAAAACCAATTTAGGGTTTTGTTTTCTGCTGCTCAAATTGATCTCCTGGCAGTGAATCAATTCGAGTTGGATCTACAAGGCTCCTGCGTCCAGTTCGAGCATCAGTTTGTTGCGCGGTTTGGGTTGTTTTCAGGGCTGCTAGTTTCCATCTAGTTGGGGAAGTTCTTGCTACGTATTGTCGAATTCGCCCAGTTAAGTTCCCCTCTGTTGTTGAATGCCCGTAGCGTATATATACATATATATATATTAGGTTGATGTCACGTATATATATACATATATATATTAGGTTGATGTCACGTATAGATATATATATACATATATTAGGATGTTGCTGCGTGTAGTTTAGAGAAAGAAGGAGAGTATTTTTTTTTACTTCAAGTGCTATAGGATTAAGCCTAGAATTTAATATTTGATTACTGCCGATTAATTGCTGCCAGAGAAAGAATAATCTGCTAGCACGTGAGCTAAGGATATATATTAATTTGGTAGGCCGTGATTAGGGTTGTTTAGGGGAGGTTTGATGGTGGGCATGTTTTTGAGTGGAATGTACCTATGTACAGGTGGTGTGACCCCGGGAGTGCCATCAACATCTCGCCACTCCGTCTCGCGAGGTTGAAGGCAAGTGTATTGGGATGGTTGTGGCTTGGGTGGCCATATAGATTTGTAGCATTACAATATAACCATATGATATGTTAAGTTGCCATGTTTGATCCTTGCATGTGATATGATGAATATGAATGGTTAAATGGTTATGCAATTGCTAAATTAAGCATGTATGCAAGTTCATTCATGTTATGGCATATGTGCATTCATAATGGAAGAGGCGACCCATTCTGATACGGGCCTCTGTGTTCACACGTAGTGAACACAAAAGACCTACCTCGTAGTGCCATCTACACTTGTGAATGGGAGCGAGTCAGTAAGAGTAGGCACCCTCCACGCGATGGAAGGGAAAGAGGGTGCACACTGACGGGTGTGCACTCGGCATTACCGGTATGTGGTAAGCAAAGAGGCATGATGCATTGCATTGCATAAATGAGAATATGATGAAGAAGTTTATGAATTGCTTCTCATGGTGTATGTTATTTGTTGTTAAATTGTTTCCATTGCAATACACTTTGCTGAGTGATGAACTCACGCTTGTTGTTTGATGTTGTTTTAGGTACCTTGAACTCGGCATGTGGGAAAGGGAGCTAGCGTCACGTCTCCACTTAGCTTCACTCAATTAAACAATTACATGCCCTTATTCGTAGTTGTGATGGTTTATTTTATTGAACTAAACATGGATTATGCTATATCATTTGCTATGTTCAATTGTTCACTCCGTATTGGTTCATGAGAAGTTTAAACTTATATTCTTGGCTTGAACTGTTGCTAAAATCCCTTTTATTTATGTTATAGATGTCCTCTATTATGATATTGTGTTATGAGGTTATTATTCATGCTTCAAACCATGGAAAAACAATGTTCATGCTGCCGAAATTTCATTTAAGCTATTAACGTAGTTGCTGTAATTTATGGTTAAATATGTGGTTTGGTTGCTGCAAGTATCCTTTGTGGTGACATCCGTGGAATAATAGATGCCGGGGTGTTACACATGTACACGACCTTTTGTGAGTTTTTTAGATACTTGCTGTCCGTATCCTTTAAGCACTGGATGCAAGCTTTATATCCTTTGATAGATAGGCTAGACAGATTACCAAGTGCAGGCCAGTCATTGATTGTTACGAATAGCAATGCACGTAAAGTTAAATGCTCTCTTTTGTACTCATCCCACACACGTACACCATCATTCCACACCATTGGCAGATCTTCAACCAATGGTTTGAGGTACACATCGATGTCGTTTCCAAGTTGCTTTGGCCCTTGGATAAGTAACGGCATCATAATGTACTTCCGCTTCATACACAGCTAAGTAGGAAGGTTGTACATCTCGCCGAATGGGTTCAGTCACGGGCCAAGTGATGTGACTGCTACTCATCTCGCCGAACGGGTTCATCCCATCCATACTCAACTCAAACCTTATGTTCCTCGCATCCTCAGCAAAGTCCAGATACTTTCTATCAACTTTCCTCAACTAGGAGCCGTCAGCGGGGTGCCTTAGCCTTCCATCGTCCTTATCTTTCATGCAAGAGTTTCATTTTTGGCAGTAAGCGAGCTGCATGAACCTTGTTGATCAGCGAAGAATACGATCTTCTTTGTGCCAGCGCATCATCTAGGTATGCGCTTTGCTCGTAAATAAACGCTTCAACCGGGGGATTATAGGAAAATACCACACCACCTTAGCGGTGGGTCTCTTCTTCTTACGCTGCCCATCTTCCTCACCTAGGTCATCACGCCTGGTCTTATACCATGAAGTTTTGCACACCGGACAAGCTTCCAAATCCTCATACTCATTGCGATAAAGGATACAATCATTACGGCAAGCATGTATCTTCCGTACCTCCAACCCCAAAGGGCAGACAATTTGCTTGGTGTAGGATCGAAATATACGAATATAGCAATCAGAGGGGGGGGTGAATGATTGTGCGGAAGCTAAAACCAAATTCTTGATCTATTGAAAGTTCACCCCAAAACAGAACCAAATAATTGCCTCGTTTTCGACAAAAACAGAATGATAGAGGTTCGGTAAAACGCAAATTCCCAAAGATCCAACCGTTAGATTGATATGAAATTTGGACACGAGAAACTAGATTCCAATATGAATCGAACCCAAAAAGAATCAGCTCGATCGGACTTACGGATCAAAAGTTATGAGCTTCGCAAGCTTGCTGATCCAGAACTTGACGAGAATCAATCTAATCAAAACTTCAAGATTAAACAAGAACGACAAAAGATTGATCAACTAGACTTTGAGAAACACTAGATCAATACCCTAGAGAGGTTTTTGATGGATCAAATCAAGATAAAACTTAAAGAAGAAAAACCAATCTAGAACTAGAACAAGCATGCAAACAAGAACCAAAAAGAGAACGTTGAAGCAATGCGGGAACTAGAAGAATTGATATTTATTTCTTTTGTCTAAAGTACTCCCATCAAAAGAGTACAAACCCTAAACTTTGAGCCCAAGGCTCTATGCGCCTAGCTCTCCTCAATTCGATTGATGCCCTTCAACAGGAGACACCCCTCCTATTTAAAGGACCAACCCACAAGGAGTTCTGAATACGATTCCTATTCCCTAGAAGGAATCTGTATCCAACACAACTCTACTTGGCCCAACCTGGCCGAGTACAACTCTTGCACACGTATGGCAACCCTACCATACTCACGTGACTAACACTTTGCACGCGTATGGCCACCTGCCATACTCACGTGACTAACACTTTGCACGCGAATGACCTCCTGCCATTCTCACGTGACTAACCATTCTTCATGTGCACCATTCTCTTAGCCCGAACGTCCCGCATGACATCCTTGACCACCAAGACCTCAGTTCCTCCTGAACCTAGTCCCGAACCTCAGTTCCTCCATGAACCTAGTTCCGGTCCCGTCATCGACCACATTCGTCTTCGAGCAATACCTGCACATGAACAAACCACAAAACAAATCCGAGCACAAGTCCACGACTTGACTCAATGTCAATCCATGCAACTACTCACATGAGCAAAACCGAGCAAAACACGTTCACAACGGACCAACAAAATCAGTCTGTTGTACAAGTGAAAATATCGGTTCCTTTGGAAAAGAGTTTGGCACATAAGCTCAAAAGCATGTCCACGACAGACCAAAAACTTGGTCCGTCGTACATGCAAAACTTACTGGCTTCTTGGAGAATTGAGTTCGACTCATGAGCTCAAAAACACGTTCACGACAGACAAACAAAATCGGTCCGTCGTACATGGGAAAGTGAGGTTGCCAAAGCATGTTTTCGACAGACCAACAAAATTTGTCCGTCGTAGATGGGAAACTTACTGTTTTCTTTAAGTTTGGTCTGGCGCCAAATTGAAACTTACTGTTTCTTGTCAAATTGATAAAACACATGAACAAACACATTTTGCAAATTCAATTCTAAGCCAATTTTTCAACACATGATTTCACACTTGGCATCGTACGTAGTTTCAGGCAGTGTGTTACTATTCAGAAGCAACTTCTTTATGAGGCATAACAACTCGTCGAATCCCTTATCAGAAAATCCATTGGTCGCCTTCCATTGCAACAGATTTAGTGTGGTACGCAATTTTTTTTGGCCCTGTCAGTAGTTTAGGTACAGAAGTGTTCCGTGGTCCTCCCACATGCGCTAGAACTTTTTGTAATGTCTTTCATCGGTGTATTCTGTTAGTGTTATGCCCTTGAAGCAATCATATGGATGATTGTAACATGACTATGTTTATGAATAATAATATGATTATTGGTCCAATGAATGTATGTCATTGTTTTGATCAACAAGTGTGTGACTTGTTTATGAAGCTCTTTACTTATTGATGTAATTTGATAAATATCTCTGATCGGATATCATCGTATAGGACAACGATGAATAGATCAGCACATGTACTGTTTGATGATCATGTTTCATAGATCATGGGATATGGAGATATCATCAATACATTGTGGACGCATGTTGAAGAACATGGTTAGATAGACCCACAATGGGACACTGCGAGAATGTTACATTCTTATGTATCATCAGTGTATCTCATAAATAGTAGATGTATGATCCTTAGACCTGAGATTGTCATATTCCCTACATATGTAATAGTTTACCTTGGGGTTACCAAACACTATTTCCTAACCGGATAGTTATAAAGGTAGCTTTCATGTTTACTATGAAACATGCTGAGGGAAGTGAGCAGTCAAGATGGAATTTACCACTCCAATGTAACGGAGATATATGTCTAAGCCACTCGTGTGACATGATTAAGGAAGTGCATCGCCATTCCATGATTGAGAAGTCAATCACAACTTATTAATATATCACGGATACGAGAGATGGATTGAACTGTCAAAGGATAACATGCTTCTCGCCTTGAGTTCGATCTTCATATAGTTTGGCAAAGGGATTATTACATTAGTACTTTAATCATATGCGTTTGGGAGTTGGCATGCTCTGCAAGGAGCCGCTACCGACTATTGGATTAGAAAAAGGGTTTTCCGAATCCATGTCCAAATGCGCATGAACCTACAAGGTCACACACTTAACGAGCTGGGACGCATTAATTCGGATTGGATCCATAATTAATGGAGCTCGTGGGCTTAGCACGTAGATGGGCCCTGACTGCCTAGGGTTTCACCTCGTGGCTATATAAGGAGGGGAAAAGGCTAGACGCAGCATACACTTTTGTTTGGTATAGAGGTGTTTCGCCAGAAACCCTAGCAACCTCCTCTCGTTGCCCCTGCCGAGCGACCCGGTACTTGCACACCGACGCACGGCGTTCCATCCCCGGACGTGTGGACTACTATGGTGACGCTGCTGCTACTGCGGCGTGGAGAGGACGATCCGCGGCGAGGAAGATCCGTGGCGAGGACGATCCGCTTCGAGGACGATCTGCGGCGAGGACGATCCACGCCAAGAACGATCCACTACAACGACGTGCAAAGGATTCCGCAACTGTGCGTCTAGTGGTAATAGATCTATGATCCCCTTCTTGTGAGTAGATTTTCTGGTTTGCGGTAGAAATTTTAATTTGTGCTAGTGTAGCATACCGTGTTCCCCTACAGTGGTATCAGAGCCATCTCGCGTAGATTCGTGATCTGGATATTGCACATATGGTATGTGAGGATAGTAGATTGGATCTATTACATGTTCAACTGATTCATGTGATGAATTGGTGGAGGCAGCCGTCGATGAGATCGATCGGTTTAGGGTTTGAGGAAAGTGCAAACCGAATCAATCTTGATTTAGCTGAGTCCGTTCATGGTACGACGTTGCCCTTACCGGTTGGGTTACCGCCATCAGGGTTCACGAATCGCAACCATATGGGACCAAGCCAATCAGATTGAATCGGATTGGGTCAATCTGATTGATCCGTGGAGATTTCGAGGGCATTTTCTTTTAACAGAACACATGCCTCCGAAAAAAATTTCCAAGGGCGCTGCCCTCGACCCGCCCGCTGACCCTTGGATCGCCGCCAGGGGTGCTTCCCCTTGAACCCCGCCTTGGGCGCTGCCCCTGGACCCAGCCAGGGGCGCTGCCCCTTGGAATCCGCTGTCGTAGAATCTATTTTTTAACTTGTTTTTGTAGGATGTTGTGTGAAATAGTATGGCCTATGTGTATGTGATGCATGTAATATTTACATGGCCTGTGTGCCATGTCAAGCCATAAGGCTATTTCAATCAAAAATGTATAACGACCTGCGTGTTGACTTGTGATGTTTCAAACCCTCATGTAATATTCATTATCAAAGTTGTAAGGAGTTGCATCTACAATGATGAAGATGGTGGCATCAAGCATGATGGCAAGGTGAACAATCAAGCATGATGATGGAGATCCTAATGCTAAAGGCCATACTATTTCACATCTTAATTTGATTATATGTGGATGTGTGTTTAATCCTTGCTATTTTCTTTATGCACATTGCATGTGATGCCATGTTCATAGTAGATATTGTTCATCCCTATAGTTAAAATTTTAAATCAAACTTGTCCATCCAATTGTTGCACCTATCAAGAATTTAGATCATTATTGATATGACTGCCAAAGTAGTATATCAATGACTATCTTAATAGATGATAGGGATGTGTTGGACACATCGCGCATAACAATGGTTGATTTAACTAAGCTATCAAAACAGTTTTGGGCTTAAGGACATAAGTTGTTGGAATATGATTTCAGTAATGAAGGAACGGATACAAGACGATTGGTGTCTAGGAAAACACACATGAGGCTAGGTTTCTTAATTAGCACCCGGAAACGGGAAGTGCTCCCTCCCTCATGTGAGCCCTAGGGGTGAGTTGACCTGGCCATGACTCAAGTTGACGGAGGCATTCATAACTTGTTTTCATGCTCAACCAACAAGAGTTACATAAGATGTAATTAGCAAAGATGTTGCTTACCTATGTCATTAGATTTCTAGCAGTGATGCCAAAGCTCACTAGTGTTTGATGAATATGGATCTTGAATACTCACCATGTGTCCATAAAGGGGGCGCATGATAGGAGTTTCTTTTGTTAAAATATTTAATAAAAGTATTACAGACACATAGTGCTTAAAAACTTTGCATGTTTTTGTTGTAGTTCAATGGCACCTCCTGCTGCTCCTACTGCTGCACCTGGTTTTGCTTTGAGATCGGTTTTGGAAAGAGAAAAACTAAATGGAACAAATTTTGTGGATTGGTATCGCAACTTGAGAATTGTTCTCAAACATGAAAAGAAAGAATATGTTCTAGAGAGTCTGATTCCTGATGAACCAGCCGAAAATGCTCCTCGAAATTTGAAGGCTGACTATGAAAAACATGTTAATGCCTCTGTAGAGGTCAGCTGTCTCATGCTTGTCACCATGGACTTTGAGTTGCAAAAGCAATATGACGACCAGGATGCTTACAATATGATTGTGGGCTTGAAGGTCATGTTTGGGAATCAAGCAAGGGCTGAGAGGTATGGTATCTCAAAGCTTCTGTTTGCTTGTAAGCTTGCTGAAGGCAGTCCAGTCAGCCCACATGTAATTAAGATGATTGGTTACATTGGGAGATTGGAAAAGCTTGAGTTTCCCCTTAGCATTGGTCTGGCTATAGACGTAATTCTCCAGTCTCTGCCTTAGAGCTTTGAGCCATTCATTATAAATTTTCATATGAATAGCATGCAGAAGAGATTGACCGAGCTACATGGGATGCTCAAGGCTGCCGAGGAAAGCATTAAGAAGAAACCCAATCATGTGATGATGATTCAGAAGACAACTGCCTTAAAAAAGAAGAAAGCCAAGGCTTGGGGAAAGGGAAAGGGCAAGGCTCAAGATGAGATCACGAGCCTCAAAACTAAGCTTCAGAAGCTCAAAGTCGGCCCTCAACCCGAAACCCAGTGCTTCTATTGCAAGAAGTCAGGACATTGGAAACGGAACTGCGAGAAGCACCTGGTAGATAAAAAGAATGAGAGTGTGACTTCCACTTCAGGTATTAATGTTATAGAAATTAATCTTGCTACTTCTTATTCCAGCTCTTGGGTATATGATACCGGATCGGTTGCTCACATTTGCAATTCGATGCAGGGGTTGACAAAAAGTAGAGACTTGGCAATAGGAGAAGTGGATATTCGCGTGGGGAATAAAGCAAGAGTTGCTGGTCTTGCTGTTGGCACCTACCCATTGCATTTGCCTTCATGATGAGTTTTAGAACTTAATAATTGTTATTTTGTTCCATCCTTGAGTAGAAACATTATTTCATCTTCATGTTTGGAACATGAAGATTATGAATTTAGAATAAAGAACTTTATTTGTTCAATTTTTTTTAATGATATGTATTATGGTCGTTGTCCCATGGTGGATGGGTTATACGTCCTTGAACCCAAAGAAAAACATGTCTATAACATTAATGTCAAAAGGTCTCGACCAAATGATTTGAACCCTACCTTTTTATGGCATTGTCGGTTGGGTCACATAAATGAGAAGCGCATGAAGAAGCTCCATGGTGATGGACTTCTCACCTCATTTGATTTTGAATCATTTGAAACATGTGAGTCTTGTTTACTTGGCAAGATGACAAAAACCCTTTCCACGAGGTTTTAGTGAGAGGGCGAGTGAATTGTTGGCCCTAGTACATACAGATGTATGTGGACCAATGAGCTCGATTGCTAGAGGTGGGTTTCAATACTTTGTAACTTTTACTGATGACTTTAGTAGATATGGATATATCTATTTAATGAGGCATAAGTCTGAAACCTTTGAAAGGTTCAAAGAGTTTGAGCAAGTACAAAATCAACTTGGCAAATCAATAAAACACTTACGATCAGATCATGGTGGCGAATACTTGAGCCAAGAGTTTGGTGATCATCTAAAGCAATGTGGAATCGTTCCACAACTTACTCCGCCAGGAACGCCTCAATGGAATGGCGTATCCGAACGACGGAATCGAACTTTATTGGATATGGTTCGGTCAATGATGAGCCAAACAGATCTGCCGTTATCCTTCTGGGGGTTCGCTCTAGAGACAGCTGCGTTCACATTAAATAGGGTCCCATCAAATTCCGTTGAGAAGACACCATATGAGATATGGACCGGGAGAAGTCCCATATTGTCATTTCTCAAGATATGGGGATGCGAGGCTTATGTAAAACGTTTGCAATCCGATAAACTCGCACCTAAATCAGAAATAAGGCTTCTTTTTGGGGTATCCTAAAGAAACAAAAGGATATTACTTTTATAAAAGAAACGAGAACAAAGTTTTTGTTGCTCGAAATGGTGTCTTTTTTGGAGAAAGAGTTTCTTTCCAAAGAAATCAATGGGAGTGATGTGCATCTCGATGAAATTCGAGAATCGCATGAATATGTTCAAGCTACCACTAAACCTTCACAAGATGTACAAAGTGTTGTACAACCTGTGGATGAGACACCAGCCCTACGTAGGTCGGGGAGGCCGCATCATGAACCCATAAGATATGGACATGACATATTATTGTTGGACAAAGATGAGCCCACGACTTACAAAGAAGCGATGATGGACCCAAACTCCGAAAAATGGCTTGGAGCCATGAGATCCGAAATTCAATCCATGCATGACAATCAAGTTTGGAACTTGGTCGATCCTCCTGATGGTGTAAAAACCATATAATGCAAATGGATTTTCAAGAAGAAGACAGACGTAGATGGAAATGTACATATCTATAAGGCACGGTTGGTGGCAAAGGGTTTCAAACAAGTTTAAGGAATTGATTATGATGAAACTTTTTCACTGGTAGCCATGCTCAAGTCTGTCCGGATCATTTTAGCAATTGCTGCATATTTCGATTATGAAATATGGCAGATGGACGTTAAGACAGCTTTCCTTAATGGGAATCTATCTAAGGATGTATACATGATACAACCTAAGGGTTTTGTTGATCCTAAAAATGCTAAAAAGATATGCAAGCTTCAGAGATCCATTTATGGGTTAAAGCAAGCATCTCGGAGTTGGAACATTCGTTTTGATGAAGTGGTCAAAGGATTTGGCTTTATCAAAAACGAAGAAGAGCCTTGTGTTTACAAGAAGGCTAGTGGGAGCGCACTTGTGTTTCTGATCTTGTATGTGGATGACATATTATTGATCGGGAATGATATTCCTATGCTTGAAGACATTACGACTTCGTTGATAAGGAGTTTCTCAATGAAGGACTTGGGAGAAGAATGTTATATCTTGGGCATAAAGATCTATAGAGATAGATCAAAAAAGTTGATTGGATTAAGCCAGGAAACGTACATTGACAAAGTATTAAAAAGGTTCAATATGTATGAATCTAAGAGAGGTTTCATGCCAATGTCACATGGCATCAGTCTAAGCAAGAATCAGTGTCCTTCGACAACTGATGAGTGAGACAGGATGAGCAAGATTCCATATGCTTCGGCTATTGGATCTATCATGTATGCCATGATCTGTACGCGCCTAGATGTCTCATATGCTCTAAGTGTCACAAGTAGATATCAAGCGGATCCCGGTGATGGTCATTGGATAGCCGTGAAAAACATCCCAAAGTACTTGAGAAGAACTAAGGGTATGTTCCTAGTCTTTAGAGGTGAGGAAGAACTGGTTGTAAAAGGTTACACCGATGCAAGCTTCCAAACTGACAAAGATGATTTTCGATCACAATCCGGTTTTGTGTTTACACTAAATGGAGGAGCAGTAAGCTGGAAGAGTTCCAAGCAAAGCACTGTGACTGACTCTACGACAGAAGCGGAGTACATTGCGGCTTCGGATGCCGCAAAAGAAGCTGTGTGGATAAAGAAGTTTATCTCAGAGCTTGGTGTGGTCGCTAGTGCCTCTAGTCCAATGGACATCTATTGCGATAATAGTGGTGCCATTGCATAAGCAAAAGAACCTAGATCACATCAGAAGTCCAAACATATACTCCGACGCTTTCACCTTATTCGCGAAATTGTGGATAAAGGTGAGTGAAGATATGCAAAGTACATATGGAAGCCAATGTGGCTGATCCGTTGACAAAGCCACTGCCACAGCCTAAGCATGAGGCGCACATGAGGTCTATTGGTATTATATACTTAATTGATTGACTCAAGTGCAAGTGGGAGATTGTTAGTGTTATGCCCTTGAGGCAATCATATGGATGATTGTAACATGACTATGTTTATGAATAATAATATGATTATTGGTCCAATGAATGTATATCATTGTTTTGATCAACAAGTGTGTGACTTGTTTATGAAGATCTTTACTTATTGATATAATTCGATAAATATCTCTGATCGGATATCATCGTATAGGACAACGATGAATAGATCAGCACATGTATTGTTCGATGATCATGTTTCATAGATCATGGGATATGGAGATATCATCAATACATTGTGGACGCATGTTGAAGAACATGTGTTAGATAGACCCACAATGGGACACTGCGAGAATGTTACATTCTTATGTGTCATCAGTGTATCTCATACATAGTATATGTATGATCCTTAGACCTGAGATTGCCATATTCCCTACATATGTAATAGTTTACCTTGGGATTACCAAACACTATTTCCTAACCGAATAGTTATAAAGGTAGCTTTCATGTGTACTATGAAACATGCAGAGGGAAGTGAGCAGTCAAGATGGAATTTGCCACTCCAATGTAACGGAGATATATGTCTAAGCCACTCGTGTGATATGATTAAGGAAGTGCATGGCCATGCCGTGATTGAGAAGTCAATCACAACTTATTAATATATCACGGATACGAGGGATGGATTGAACTGTGAAAGGATGACATGCTTCTCGCCTTGAGTTCGATCTTCATATAGTTTGGCAAAGGGATTATTACATAAGTACTTTAATTATATGCGTTTGGGAGTTGGCATGCTCTGCAAGGAGCCCCTACCGACTATTGTATTAGAAAAAGGGTTTTCCGAATCTATGTCCAAATGCGCATGAACCTACAGGGTCACACACTTAACGGGCTGGGACGCATTAATTCGGATTGGATCCGTAATTAATGGACCTCGTGGGCTTAGCGCGTAGATGAGCCCTGACTGCCTAGGGTTTCACCTCATGGCTATATAAGGAGGGGAGGAGGCTAGACGCAGCATACACTTTCGTGCGGTTTAGAGGTGTTTCGCCAGAAACCCTAGCCACCTCCTCTCGTTGCCCCTGCCGAGCAACCCGGTGCTTGCACACCGACGCACGGCGTTCCATCCCCGGACGTGTGGACTGCTGTGGTGACGCTGCTGATACTGCGGTGTGGAGAGGATGATCCGCGGCGAGGACAATCCGTGGCGAGGACGATCCATGGCGAGGACGATCTGCGGCGAGGACGATCCACGCCGAGAACGATCCACTACAACGACGTGCGAAGGATTTCGCAACTGCGCGTCTAGTGGTAATAGATCTATGATCCCCTTCTTGCGAGTAGCTTTTCTGGTTTGCGGTAGAAATTTTAATCTGTGCTAGTGTAGCATACCGCGTTCCCCTACATATTATCCCTCTCCATGAAGCAGCATCTGGTCTAGGTCATCATCGCCAAACTCCCCCAATGTATCTTCGAACGAACCGTGTTGGACAGCATCTGGGATATTGTTGTCTCGTTCTTCTTCTTCTTCACCATCTTCCCGTATAGTCTCTTCTTCACCATGCTTGGTCCAAACAAGTATAGTTTGGCATGAAACCTCTTGAGAGCAAATGGAAGTGAATGTGGCTAGATTTTGGCCACTCCTTCTCATTCTTGTCATCTATGCATAGACAATAAATGTAGACTGACTTCGTGTATGCATCGGTCACATAAAGAAAAGATTGCAAACCTTGCAAAAACTCCGGGGAGCGTCGGTCCATGTACATCCATCGCTGGTCCATCTACATTATGTTACATCAAAGAAGCTATTAGCTCATTTTCCAATGATGAATTTTTGAACATTTTCCAAAATTCATATTAAATCAATATTAAATTTATTTAAAAATTTTAAGTGGATAAATTTAATTTTAGGTGAAATTTCATTAAAAAGTTAATATTTTTAAAATATCAATACTTTGTTACATATTTTGAAAAGGATTATTCTTTATATATCTAATGTGTTAAAATTCATGAATAAATTTTCAATCTTATTGATAAAATTTCATCTTGTTATATAAATTGAATTATTTCTTCTTTGCTTAATAAAAATAATAAATCATACACATTCTAACCGATCGATGGAACCAAAACCAAAATTTTAGCTAGATCAACACCTAAAATGTAAGAATTGGTAGATCAAAGTCTAGATGCAAAAATCTTCATCGATCGATGGAACCAAAGCTTAAATTTGAGCTAGATCCACACCTTCAATGCGAGCTACATCTAATCCAGGCAAATTCCAAACTTACACAACAATTTATTGCAACATACATGAAAATATCGTGCTAGATCTCTACATTCTTAATCTTTCATCAATCATGAGAAAAGATCAAATTCTCTTCACATTTCAAGCAAAGAAGAAGCTCCATTTTACACTAAATATAGTGAGGAACAATGTTACTAACCTTGGTTAAATTGGCTTGGAGTAAAATGACCAAAAAATTGAAATTTTGGCAACACCTCCCGCTTCTTGAAGCTCTGGCACTGCACTGTTCTTGATCGAGCAGTGTTCTTGATCAGGCACAGTGTGGGGAGGAGAAGAGGATGAGGGGATTCAAATAAAGCTACTCAGAATCGATTTAAGAAAACAACAGATACTGGTGTCTTCGAGGGCAGTGGCTTACGAGGCTTCAGTACCGGTTGATGTTACCAGCGGGGACTGATGCTCTAATATTACTGTCGGTTGGTTACACCGACTGACACGGATGTGCCTACGCTTATTAGTACCAGTCGGTGTAACCAACCGGTACTAATTTTAGAGCATCAGTCCCGGTTGGTAACATCAACCGGTACTGAAGCCCCATAAGCCATTGCCCTCGGGGACATCAGTATCGGTTGGTATTGTAAACTGGTACTGATGTGCCCTCTAGTGATTGTTGAACCAAAATTTTGAAGAAAAAAAAATCCGATTTTCTCCGGAATGTTTCTCGAAGCCGATTTTTTTGAACGATTTTCTCTCATTGTGGCATAATTTTTTTTGAACGTTTTTTTGAATGTTTCATAATTTTTTTTGAATATTTGAATTTAACTGTTGAGGTGATGGGAGGCGACCATAATTTTTGGCTCATTATTACTGCGACAATGGCCTACTTTTTCACATTTGAATGTTGCTCGAAACCAATTATTTTGAACGATTTTCCCTCATTGTGGCATAATTTTTTTGGAACCTTTCATAATTTTTTTTAACGTTTCATAATTGCGGTGACCATGATTTTTTGCTCATTATTGCTGCGACATTGGCACAAAAATTGAATGTAAAACATAACATATAGAACACAAAATATTATATTCATTACATTACAATATTTAATAACATTATAATATATTATTTACAATATATATAATATTTAATGACGAGTGGCGGGTGGCGCGGTCACGGAAACCACCACTCATCGTTGCTGCCGGGAGGGGGGGGGTGTCGTCGCGCGGGGGGCTATCATCGTCGTCGTCGTCCCATCCCTCCTCCTCCTCCGACGAGCTCCCCCAGCAGATCTTGACCTCCTCCTCCTCCTCCCACTCCACCTCCTCCGGATCCTCCTCCTCCTCCTCCCGCTCCTCCTCTGCGGGTGGTGATGGTGCGCCAGAGGGAGAAGGAGATGGAGCTGCCATTTTAATTGGGCGACTATATGTCTCACTACTCGTACGTCTCCCTCAGTCATCTGATCATTTTATAGGTGAAAATCGGAAGACGAAGAGAAAGCACTTCAATTCTGATGAACACGAAGAGTTTCATCGAAAAGGAGCGCAGGGCAGGATCGAGGTTGGGCGCGAGAGACGAAGAGCTTTAGTACCGGTTTACAACACCAACCGGTGCTGATATGGGATCATCAGTACCGGTTGGTTACACCAACCGGTACTAAGCAGCCTGCTGGGCCCACGGTTGCTTAGTACTGGGTTGCATAACCAACCGGTACCGATACTAATGTTAGACCATCAGTACTAGTTGGTATATTAAACTGGTGCTGATGTGGGATCATGAGTACCGATTGGTTACACCAACCGGTACTACGCATCCTATTGCGTCCACAGCTGCTTAGTATCGGGTGGTTTAACCAACCGGTACTGATGGTAGAACATCAGTACCGGTTGGTATATTAAACCGGTACTGAGATGCCCCTGGACCAGTTGACCGTTAAACCGGTACTGATGTAGTTGTCAGTCCCGGTTTATGCATAACCGATACTGATGGGCCGGTATAGAAGGCCAGATCTGTAGTAGTGGGGACTAAGGAAAACAACCAACATCGTACATCTCGTAGTTGGCTGCCTCATAGCGACCCTGCTCACGTTAAAAAGGCAGACCAACAGTACTAGAGCCTCTACATGCATTGATCATTATCGTGCTCTTTTCTCTCACAAATGTCAGCCAACCAATTATATATATCACCAGTGTCAACCCCGTCCTTACATATTTGGCTTGCTTGACTAACACGATTGCAACTGCAGCAACTTTATCGATGTTAGCAAGTTTGCTTGGCTACCATTGCAAGTTTGCAACATCTTCTTCACGTGGTGCTGCGTGTGTGAGGAACGTGTGGCTCGTTGAGTGTGTAAGAATTTTAAGCCTACGATGGGGGAAAAAAAAAGATCACGCAAGGACACACGTACGGGTTTCCCATAGAAGTCGAAGCCCATGACCTACATCACCAGCTGACTTCATTTTCTAGGATGATTCTTGCCTTCTTATTGGCTTTTCGCACTGCAAAGGAATTGCACGGAACAAAATCCTCCGGCCATCTCTCAACGTCTGCGGGTACCCTTTCCATTTTACAATATTTGTCCAAACTCACCATGCACACATGCTAAAGAAGTTTCAAACCTAAAATAATTAGTTATTAGAGCATCTCCAGCAAGGCCCCTTAAAACAGGGTCTCTATTTTGGATTTAGGGACCCCCTATTTTTTAGGGCCCTATTTTCAGAGCACAAGTTCAGCAACAGCCCATATTTTACTTTTTCTCTTATTTTGACATATCCGCTATGTATAATCTTCATTTGACACCACTAAAATTCAATCAAAAATATTTGTAATACATAAAACATAAGCATATTAACATTTACAATTTAAAAATATGATATTTCAAATTTAAATTTAAAATTTTCAAAACATGATAAATAGATAAATAGAAACTCCGAACAATGAATCAAACTACGAAACGCTGTGAATTGTCCACAAATACTCAATAAGATAATCTCGAAGCCTCTCATGTATTTCTCTGTCTTCAATAATAGGGGATGTACTCGTGTCCTTGGGAATTGGGGCTGAGGAAGCAAATTTAGGGGCCTTCTAATTTTAGAGGCATGAGTTGGGGCTCCCTGGGAATTGGGGCTGAGGAAGCAAATTTAGGGGCCTCCTAATTTTAGGGGCTTGAGTTGGGGCTCTGCTGGATCTGTTTTTTTTTGCTACACTCACTATTTTAAAATTTAAGGGCTGGTTTAATTAGGTGCTCTGCTGGAGATGCTCTTAGGAATTGACCATACGTGTCTCTATTAAATGACATATTACAACTACCTAACCTCTTTTACCTCGTAACAGAGGGTGAAAATATTATAACAGTTACACTCTTGATTTCTTAAGTGTGATCAAACATTGTGAGACGACACTTTCCTATAATGGATAAATATTGTGAAACAAAGTGAGTAAATCTAAATCGTGTATTTGTACCATCATTATAGCTAATACTGATTACAAGATACTCCAAAGTGAGTTCTAGGAAAAATTTGATCAATGTCCATCTTGTATAGCATAATTTATTTATATACTCTTTTCACGTATAGAAAAGGGTATATAGTGGCCCCGATGAATTTTTTTCAACAATATCACATTGTAGTATCTTAGAATTATTATTGGAGTATACTGAAAGTGATAAACGAGTATAACATATTCGTTTAAGTGGTATACTGGAGGTGGGAGTACATACTCCCAGGAGTACGAAAAAGGCTTCCATATATATATATATATATATATATATATATATATATATATATATATATATATATAGATATATATATATATATATATATATATATATATATATATATATTTGTTGACAGAAGTTGATCCGCACGTTGCGACAGTCACTGAGCTCTATGTATGAATCTTGTGCGAACCAAACAAGGCGGCAACCCCCTACACGTTCCCTCCATATTAGCCGAGCAACAGATGCGCTTCTCCTTGAAATTCAGACCATCCAAGACCCTAGGCAGATGCTGCAGCGATGCGCCCGAAGTCTCCCAAGTTAACTGGACCGTGCGTACATCTTTAATGGAATTGCCGGCCAACAAGACAACAGACGCAGTCAATCGGTAAGTTTTGGGTGGACCAAGTTTTTTTTGTTATTATAAGGTGACGTACCTGCATGCTCATACACCACCACGCACAAAAACCATACAAGAGATAGGCGTTGTGCCGAATTGGCTCGGCACGGGCCCATCATACTTCCGATCTAAACTGTGACGGGCTGCGACGGCCTATCATCTAGCCTGGCTCGCTTCGACGAGCCCAGACATAGTCTATTTATGTTTCGTCCCGTGCCAGCCCATGCCTAGCCCATTTGCGCTATTGTGACGAGAGAAAAGAAATCAGAGACGCACGGAGCTGAGGCAATGGATATAAATATTGCGGGGAAAAAGAAATAAATTTTATTCAATCTTGAACATGTACAGGGGTACTGCCTCATTAAAAAACTTACACCCTGGTGTGGGGTACCCGGTAAGGAAAAGAGTACAATGGCCACGTTTATGTACATTATATAAAGACTACCCGAGGTTGAGATTGTCAAAGTCGGCTACCGCCTTCGTAATCTTCGGATCCTCGGGCTCATGTTGTGTCCTATCTTCTGCACGCTCCCAGCCCTTTAGACATGTAACTGCCTCAACCATCTCAGGTCAAAGAGATGACTTCCTCAGCTCAAGTACCCTTCCCACCAAACTGAAAGTGGCTTTCGACGAGACAGTGGGGATAGCACAGGGTAAATATGTTGGTTATTCTTCCACCACAAGAGCAAGTTGAGTTGATTTTCCTCGTCCATGTCAAGGTCGGTCTCCACGAATGGTTGAGTTCTACTCGTGGATTCCATGTTGACCTGCTCGGTGATTGGGATGACGAACCAGACAACCTGCCTTTCAGCTTCTTCTATATGCTTGAAGCGATTGAACTACCTCGTGCTTGTTGCGTTGTTAAAGTAGATCTTTTTGCTTCACTTCTGATGCCAAACTTGTCATAATATTTATCGAAAACTCTGAAAAAACTTGTTATAAACATGAGTATAGGCCTTGGAGAAATCAATTTCAAATGCCTCACCTATTCCGTGGAGGGTGCTCTGCAAGTCAAATAATTTTCTTCGAGGATCCAAAATAGTAGCAAAGCAGTAAAGATGTGGAATAGCTTGAAAATATTTTAAAATTTTTGCTCCATTCGTTCTATAATGGGATGTAAAATATAATTATCTCTATTTTCTTTAAAAGCATTAGCAATAGTCCAAAGTCACTCGATGACTAAGGAAGAAGTTGGGTAGTACACACTGGATAAATCTTTTAAGTTGCATTGTAAAAAGTTTCTAAAAAATTACGAAAATATAATTATCTCTATTTTCCTTAAAATCATTAGCAGTAGTCCAAAGTCACTCGATGACTAAAGAAGAAGTTGGGTAGTACACACTGGATAAATCTTTTAAGTTGCATTGTAAAAAGTTTCTAAAAAATTACGAAAATGACCAGTATTTTGCCAATCCACATCAGTAACTAACTGGTCACCATTATTACAGTTGACGAAGATAGTGATAATATGCTCATAGCCCTTGCACCGCTCTAGCATAATATACGTCAAGTTCCACATAACCTTCATATCTAGGTTGATTCTTCTTGGATCCTTATTGTTGGCCCTGCAGTACTCTGAGAACTGTGCAAACTTTACAGATGAGAATAGAGCTGCCTTGATGTAATATCGCAGATCTTTATCTAGGATTAAAGGAAGTCGTAGATGAGGGACTGGGCTAGTAGGGTCCTATTTAGGCGGTTTTTTGGGGTGAGTTTGGGCCCTTGTGGAGGGGAATTTTCCCTAACCCTAGCCCCACCTCCCCCTCAACTCCCCTTACGCCCCTCATCAACCTTGCGCCTCCTCCTCTCCCTCCCAGGCAGTAGCCACCTCCTCCTCTCTCCCTAGTGCCCTTCCTCCTTCCAAGCTGCAAATCCCCCTTCCTCTCCCTGCTGCAAGATTCAACGAATATTCGAGTTCGTTGTCAGGCTCGTCGATCTCTGGGAAGGTAATATGTTTTAAGGGTTCTTTTGGGTTTTGGTAGCTGCAAATAGGAGTGGATTTGGTTGTTTTGCTAGTTCTTAGGGTTGGGGTTAGACCTTATTGTTGGATCTAAATTCGTAGCACTTTCAGTGCGTTCGGGAAGAACATATTGCTATTTTGGGACACGATTTAGGGTACACTAGATTCATTTCTAGAGGGGACCACTGTTGTAAAACTTTTAGATCTTCATCTTATCTTTAGTTAGAGATCGAGATCTTGAATTTTGGTTAAGTGATTTAAAAGTTATGGCTATTTCATTGAAGGCTGTCCGGAATCTGCCACTATTGACAGCACCTACGGGAATTTGCAATTTAGGGCTAGTTAGAGGTTGAATTAAATTTTCTCAATACTTACAAAAAGTTGGAAAATTTCCTGTAGATCATGAAAATATCCTTGTTTACAAAATTTAGAGTTGTAGAACTTAAGTTATGGTCTATTGAAGTCTGTTGTCCCGTTTGGCAGCAGACTGGTTTCAGGGTTTCATAGTTGGGCGTAGGTTTGATGTTGTTTTATGTTTTGTGTTTGCTATGGTGGCATGATTTTGAGTTGTATGCAACTTATTTCAGGTGGTGTGACTCCAAGAGTGGCTCCAACCTCGCGCCACTCCGCTACTCGTGGGTAAAGGCAAGTGCATCGTATAGAATGATGTTAGGGTGGTGTCGGGACCCGAATTCGCAAATCCGGACCCTCTGTGTATTCAGCACTAGTCCAGGATCACGCTAGTGCACACAGTCTCAACATCGGTAAATATCATAATCATACACAACGATAGTAATAAAGTACTTTAAATAATTAACCAAACTGGTTGCTCGACCTTATGGTCAAGTTACAAGATACGCCTCGCAGGGCGAAGACTTATTAAAAGAGAAATAACTGCAGCGGAATGAAATAGATTTCGTGGCGCCATCCAGTATACCACAGGCAACTGACTGGGCTCGCTCCCTAGTTAGACGGCTCCTCCTCGTACTCTTCCTCCAAAGCTGGCGTCGACTCTTTTTCAACTGATGTTGTATTGTGGCAAGGGTGAGTACTTGGTACTCAGCAAGTCATGCACATAATGCAACTAATATTCTACATGCATGGCTTAGTACAAAGGATAGGCTAATAGGTACATTTGCAGTAATACAGCATTTAACAAGTAGCATAAGTATATTCGAAAGCAGTAAAAGTAAAGATAATATCAAAAACTTTTCCAGGAGTTAAGTAAACATTCTTCCCTTTCCTAATACCGTGGACTGTAATCCCCGAGCAGTGTCCAATACCATGGACTTGGCTATTCGAATAGGTTGTACACTCTGCAGAGGTTATGCACTTTACCCACAAGATACAGTCAAACACCACAAAAGCGAGTGATCGTAACAAAGCCTTTCAGAGACCACAAACTAAACAAGCGAACCTCTCCGGCTTTTGTCATACACCATCCCTTCCCTTAACAGAGGCGAAGTATGGGACCGACATACCGTTGGACGGGTACCATGCCATAGCACTGGTACGCTCCCCTTTCAAGCTACACAAAAGGTGTAGTTGACACCCCGAGGTACCACATGCAAGTTATTAGTAACTTACTCAACTAGGTCCGTCCCATTACAGACATGTGGTTGCACGATCTACTCAGATCAAAGGCTTGCAAGGTTCAGTCCTTAGGATGACTAGGGCAAGACTACTCGAAGAACCAAAACGACTTCCCCGGTGCCAATCATGGCCCACCTGATCATTCTTGACACTTGCCCCGGTCTAAATCTATTTATCAAACCCAGTTGATTACCATGCACCATGTGCCATCAACAATCACAACACATGATACTTCTCCAAAACAGGTTCAATATCTCATTATGTCAATATTAACATTTGATTGTCCAAAATCATGTCATGTGCACGTAGCAAGTCTAAGTAATATACTACGACGGTCTAAATACCCAATGTTGGCAATTTAATAACGACCAACTAATATGATTCCCAACTAGAGTGACAAGGGTTCATGACACATAATTAAATAGTCAAGGTGTCATACTGCAATTTGGCATTTATCTAATTCCCAGAAATAATTAAAACAATTTCTAATTAAGTTAGCATGCAATAATTTAAATTAAATTAATTTCAAAAATGTGATCAAAATGGTCAAAGCATAACTTGCCTTCAAAAAGTACTTGTTCTTGGTCTTGAGCTAGCTCCTGGGTCAAAACTTCACCTTCGAAGCCTTCGGGCACTTCAACGTCTACTCGTAACGCGTGCAAATAGCAATAACATAAATAAACAAGAGGCAAGAAGTGTCCAAAAATTCAAATAAACTTCATAAACAGAGAGAGCACATTTTTATAAATTTTTTAGAAATTTGAATCGCCCAAATCGGAATTAAAACGCAAAAGTTACACTTGTTTAAAGTTTGAAAAATCAATTAAATGAATAATAACAGATAAAACTCATGTCAAAAAATTAAATAAAATTCACCATTATGTAGAGCTCAATTTTATAAAAATTTAGAAATTGGAATCACCCAATTCGGAGTTAAAATGAAAAAGTTATAAGCGTTTGAAGTTTGAAAATTCAAATAAAAGAATAAACCGAATTAATTCATTTATTTTTCTATTGAAAAACCAGATTTATGATGTCAGCATGACGTGAGTGTGGAAATTGAATTTTGACTGAATTATTTTTCTATTGAAAAATCGAATTATGACGTTAGCATGACGTCAGCGGGTCCATGGACTTGGTCCACGGCTCGGGCGCGGTCCGCGTGGACCGGTCCGCAGTACATGTCTCAACGACATGTAGGACCCCGGATGCGCCCGGCCCGGCGTCATCGGCGCTACCACCGCGATCGACACGCGAGCCCCACCGTGACGTCACGGTGCGGTTGGGCCAGCCGCTGACACGCGGGCCCCACGCTGACATCACGCGTGACCTCAGCGATGACCGGGCGCGCCCGCGTGGACCGCGTCGATTCGGCTGCTGGACACGTGGCTTGATCCGGACCGTTGATTTGAAAATCAACGGTCCAGATTGGATCTGGATCATGCACGTTTGGGGTAACGTGGCTTGATCTGAGCCGTATGATTCGAATCGGACGGCTAGAATCAGATCGGGTTTCACCGCGTCAAGGGGCGACGCGTGGCTCAATCTACACCGTTCGATTTCGATCGAACGGCAGAGATCGCATCTAACGCTACAACGCGGGTTAACGCTAACCGTACGATCTAGATCTAACGGCTGAGATCCAATCCTAGCACGGTGCAGTTTATGGCTACGTGGTTCAATCTAGAGCGTTGGATCTAGATCCAACGGTTGAGATTAGATCTAAGATTGCAACGTGGAAAATACTCACGATGACGTGGACGAATCTGGGCCGTTCGATCTCGATCAAACGGTGGGTAGAGCTCGGGGTTGGCGATGGCGCTGCGGTGGTTTGCGGCTGCCGGCGCTGAGGAAGACGACCCACGCGATGGCGTTTTCGGGCTGCTCTGGCGAGGTGAATGATCCCCTCCGACGCGTCTCGTCACGACGGTTCCGGATCTGGGCTTGTTCACGGCGGAGGATGGCGGACGCGGCGGGAAACCGCGGCGGAGCGCTAAACTAACTTCGGCGAGCGATTGAGGCGTGGCTACGATGGCTTGACCTCGACGACCTAGGGCTACGGGTGCGCACGGAAGAGGAGAGCACGATGGTGGCGGCGACGCATTAAATAGTGCCCTCGGCGTCCGTGAAACTCGCGGAGAACGAGGCCCACCCAGCTGCGGCGACGGAGTCCGACGAGGACTCGGAGAGGTGATGTGGCTGCATCCTAGCCGTTCGCGTGGCACGATCGACGGTTGGGATCGCACGGGGGTGAACGGATCCGGTCCGATCCCCACATGGGTGACGTGGCTTGACGCTGACCGTTGGATCTCGATCCAACGGTCGCACGGGTTAGGGTTTTGTTGGGCTCGGTCTGGCTCGACTGTGGCTCGGGGCCGACTCGGGCTCGAGTCTAACTCGGGCTCGGTCGCTTGAATAGTGAAACCCATTAGGGTTTTTCCAGCGATTTAATATTCAAAATAATTTCTAGAAATTCAAATAATTCAAGAAAAATAGCAAAATAAAAAAATCCAGAAAAATTCTGAAAAATACTTTGAGACATTTTAGACTCAAACAAAATATTTTCAACAAAAATTTATTTGAAATGTTTGATTATTTAATTATCTCAAAAGGGAATAAATTCAAAATAAATCCCAGAAATTTCCAAAAATTCTCAGAAATGCAAAATAACATTTAAATACATGAAAAGCAGAAATTGGGGTGTTACAGGTAGTTATTGTTTGCATAATGAATTGCTACCTAGCTATCTTAAATATTTATTATGCTCAACGCGAAACTCGCTTTACATGTCCTCAACTAAACCCATTAACTTTTCTTACGCAATCCAACTCCATTTCATAACTTGATCAACACTAAAATGCCCACAACATTATAAATTAACACTTCTATTCGATTCCTCAAAATAGCCGTTTCAACTCAAAACTTCCTTTCACGTGCGGCAATAGCGCAAATTAGCGTAACTTCCAAATGGTTCAACCAAAATTCAAGTTCTTATACTCTAAACGACCACAAGGGAATAAACTTCCGTTATCACAAAGCCATTCAAGTTGGAGCCATCTTAAAGGCCCTCAAACCGAGCTCCAAACACTTAATCAAAACTTTGAATTTTCAGCAACTCTAGTTTTCGTATAGCAAATTGAACAAAGCATATCTTTTGCTTCACTCAACTAAATTGAGTAAACTTAGACTCTAATTAACCACAAGGAGATCATCTTTCATTATCACAAACCAATTCAATTTGGTTCCACATCAATTCATCCCATATTTCAAAAGAACAAGTGTGATTTACATCGAGTACCCGGGATTCCATTGATTCAATCGGTAGCTTCTCACAGCCCAAGTAAATCAAGGGAGTCTCGAGCGGCCCGCATATATGCCCGTGTTGGTCACAGGAAAGTTCACCAACACGCGCGACAATGCATAACAATTCGTATCACAACACATACAAAATTAACGGAAGCATAAGCATATTTACATACAAAAGCAGGACTGCTGTCCAAAATGACATATTTAAAGTTATTACACAAACTAGCAGCGGAAACATAATATAGACAACAAAAGAGTCTAGCGTAGTGTGCCATAGACCCTCAGGCAACTGATTGGGAGTAAGAACGTGCCCCTAAGCGTTAGCATCATTGAAATCTGCCCGGTGAAAGTCTCCGGGCAGTGCCTCATCCTCACCTGCAGTAAGTGGACAATCCGCTTGAGTACAAAGAGTGTACTCGCACAATAGTATAAGTTGTATGCTGAGTTCTAACTACATGTGGTTGCTTCATCATAAGAAAGGCACGAGGTTAATTCCAGCGTAAAGCAATATTTGGGATAAAAACATAGACACATATAGATTTAAACTGCTATTTGACAAACATTTACAAAGTCTAATACATAGTATAACAACATCATAAACATCTTCATCTCATGCCTTCAAGCATTCTCCAAACCATGAGTCCAACGCTCATGTTCGCTTACACCCACGGATACTCCAATATCCATGAAGCTCCCTCCACGAGTACTCCAATACTCGCGAAGTCCTCCTCATGAGTACTCCAATACTCATGAGACTTGGTTTCCCAAACCATCCATTCTTATCCGGTCCTTAACACTCGCCTAGTGACTGACAACTTAAGTGATCGTCCTTAACCATGGACGCGGCTATTCGAATAGTTTATACTCTGCAGAGGTACGACTTTACCCACACGATACACCACACTCATAAGCCAAGTTATAAGCACAATTCCTTTTATGTGCCGGCCGAGGTGAACGTGACAAACCCATTTTCCAGTATGCATGGTAGTGTATTTAAACCACCCGGGTGACTGTGACCCTTGATCCCACGTGTTCAGTGCTCCGTGTGTGTGGACCAAGGAGTACACCCGTTATTGAACATCCCTAACTCCACAAAGTTCAAGGGATTTCGGAGGACATTCCCGACACTCCACAAAGTTCGAGGAATTCATGCGGACATTCTGTGACACTCTACAAAGCTCAAGGAATTCCGAGTGCACGTGGTTTAAATACCCCTAGTCATGCACAAGTACTTGGCTAAGCCGGCCCCATAAACGGCGTGTGGTTCGCACGATAGTTACTCAAAGAGATGTTACCAGGATTCAATCCTTAGGGTCCTTAGCCAACATTGCTACATAGAAACCACAATTTAAGCCATCAACATTTCTAACGAGGTTCTAAGCATGGCTAAGCAAATCGTACGAACCCATATGTAACAATTAAACCAATCACGTTGGGCGACAATGGAATACGAAGGAACAGGGTAAAAGGATAACATCTCAACGGGGTAATAGCTAAGCATTCTACCCCGAATATACTTGTAACTGAAAGTAAGAATGCAATTGATAAAATAACTTCAATATAATTTGCAATTAATAGGATCAAGTATGTTCAAGGAGTAAAGTAGTGCCTTGCTGCTCGCCCTTGACGTCGTAGGCATAGTCGTACTCCGGGTGGTCTTCCGAAGTGTTGACATCTAACGAGAAATCCAATTCCAAAGGAACACCAATCAAGAAACAAACAATAAACAACCTGAGAACATGCACAACCATGCATGAAATTAATCATGGTTATATTCCTGATCCTAGCATGCATATAAGAAGCAATTGATCCATTTATGTCTGGAGTATCCGGGTTGATCCTCTCGGTACCCTATTGCTGACTAATCCGGATTATCCGGGTTATACATCCGGAGTATCCGGGCTATCCGGACCATCCGGGTTAAATACCCAGAATATCCGGGTTGGGTCCCTCTGTTACATTTTCTGGTTTCGCCCGACACGTCCGGAGTGTCCGGACAAGACCCAGAGTATCCGGGTTGGCACTCTTGGTTTCAATTTTTCCAACCCGTTTGGAGTGTCCGAATGAATTCCTGGACCCTCCGGACCAGGTTGCTCGGTCCCATTTCACTCGTATGCACTGACGAATCCAGAGTATCCGGACAAAAACCCCAGAGTATCCGGATTGACTACACTGTCCGAAAATTGGTATGGGTGCATGTGCTCCTACATTTAAAAAATGTGACCTAGGGGAGGAACCTTACCACTTCTAGGGTGTCCTTGTACTTAGGGGAAATCCGGTTCGTCGATGGAACGAGGAATGGCTTCGAAGTTGTGATCTTCGTTGGTTCTCCCAGTATCGACTCCTTTTCCGTGCTTGAGGAAGCAATGCCTTCTCTTCTTAAGCTTGTAGTAGTGTCAACTTCTCCTCCTCAAGCTTGCAACACAATATGCACGATCCGATTCTCAACTTGGAGATGATTTTCATGGAGTGAAATGGAATTAGCTCAATACCACCCAAAATTTCATAAAATGGATGGAGAAGAATGGACTAAAACTCACCCAATACTTGGGGCATCAACAATCCATTTGGATGGATTTGAAGCTCCTGATCTTGGCTTCGATGTGGTATAACTTGCACAAGCTCAAACCAAATCCTTGGGTGGGTTTTGGAGGATCAAGGAGAAGAGTGTGGGAGAGAGTGAGAAGGTTCTTGCTCTCTCCCTTGAGCAGAATTTTCAGGTTGGGGAGGGAGAAATGAGTGGGTAGGGAGGAAAAAAGTGGTTGGAGGTATTTATACACTTGCCCACTTCATCACTTACTTGTGGGGCTTGGTCCCACATGGCATGGAGAGGTAAGAGAGTGGGTATGGAGTAGGTAAGGTGAGAAAAGTGAGGTAGTGTGTGCAGAATTTTATCCTCTCACTTACTAATGGGGTCCATATGTCGTTGACTAAGGTAGAAATGAAGCATGGTTCAATAAGTAGCAGTTTCAAGTTTTAAGGACATTATAAATTCATACTTATCTAACTAAAATGATGCTAGAATTTATAAAGTCTTGATTGACTGTTAATCATGCCTCTAATATGAATGATATGAGCATGCCATGCACGATATGACTAGTAATTAAATTTGGGGCAGTTACAAACCTACCCCCCTTAAAGAGAATCTCGACCTCGAGATTGATTTGCGTTGGTGAAGACATGAGGGTACTCAGCTCGAAGGAGATCTTCACGCTCCCATGTAGCCTCATCGGAAGTATGGTTGCTCCACTGAACCTTGAAGAATTTGAGAGTGTGATTCTGAGTGACGCGCTCGCGTTCGTCAAGAATGCAAACTGGATGTTCCTTGTATGATAAATCGGGTTGCAACTCAAGAGTGTCTAACTCCGTGAGTTCAGTCGGAACACGAAGGCATTTCTTTAATTGAGAGACGTGGAATACATCATGTACCTCGGAGAGGGAAGGTGGAAGGTCTAAATGGTATGCCACAGCTCCTCGCCTTGCCAAGATTCGGAAAGGTCCAATGTAGCGAGGTGCTAGCTTTCCTTACGCATGGAAACGATGAATACCTTTTCTTGGAGAAACTGAGATAGACGTGATCATCCACCTCAAAGGTTAATGCACGACGACGGCGATCAGCATAGCTCTTCTGACGAGACTGTGCCGCCCGCAATCGTTCTCAGATTATCCGGACTCGCTCTTTCGCTTCGGTGACCAAGTCCGGGCCAAAGATGGGCCTTTCTCCAGATTCAGACCAATTGAGTGGAGTCCTACATGATTTTCCATAAAGAGCTTCAAATGGCGACATTTGAAGACTAGCTTGATAGCTATTGTTGTAGGAAAACTCCGCGAATGGTAAGCACTTCTCCCAATCCTTGTCGTATGTAAGAGCACAAGCTCTAAGCATGTCCTCCAGGATTTGGTTCACTCTTTCAGCTTTTCCATCAGTCTGGGGATGATAGGCGGTGCTGAACGAGAGTTGAGTTCCCATGGCTTTATGAAGACATCGCCAAAAACATGAGGTAAACTGGGTACCTCGATCTGAGACAATTCTTTTGGGAACACCATGAAGAGATACGATTCGAGAGAGATACAGCTCTGCCAACTTGCTTACCGTATCGGTGACCTTAACGGAATGAAAATGAGCGGTCTTTGTTAACCGGTCAACGATTACCCAAATAGAGTCGAAACTCTTTTGCGTTCTGGGCAATCCCGTGATGAAATCCATGCCAATCTCCTCCCATTTCCACGAGGGAATTGGTAGGGGTTGGAGTGTTCTGGCTGAATATAAATGGACAGCCTTCACCTTTCGGCATACGTCACACTCGGCAACATACCTGGTGATTTCTCGCTTCATCCGGGTCCACCAAAGTTTCAGCTTAAAATCTTGGTACATCTTCATACTCCCGGGATGAATAGAGAATGAGGAGTCATGAGCTTCATTGAGAATGGATTGCTTCAACTCCTTGCAATTCGGCACTACCAAACGGGTGCCAAACCATAAGACACCTTGGGGGTCTTCCTTAAAGCAATTAGCCTTGCCTTGCTCGACGTTGGCTCGGATAAGTGTTATGCCATTGTCCCCCTTTTGGGCTGCTTTGATATGATCCAAGAGGTCAGATTTAATCTCAAGGGTAGCAAGGAATCCCTGATTGACCACTTTTAATCCGAGTCTTCGGAACTCAGCGCACATCGCTTTCGATGCCAGCTCTGCAGAAATGCAATTGCATTGTGATTTCTGGCTCAAGGCATCCGCAATGACATTGGCCTTTTTGGGATGATAATGGAGTCCCATATCGTAGTCTTTGATCAATTCGAGCCACCTCCTTTGTCGCAAGTTCAAATCGGCTTGAGTGAAGATGTACTTTAGGCTCTTGTGATCAGTGTAGATTTCGCAACGATTACCAATGAGGTAATATTGCCAAATTTTTAGAGCATGCACCACAGCTGCTAGCTCTAAGTCATGGGTTGGATAATTCATCTCATGTGGCCTCAATTGCCTGGATGCATATGCCACCACTCGGCCTCCCTGCATAAGTACACAACCGAGTCCGAGGCGTGATGCATCGCAATATATGTCGAAGGCCTTATGAATATCCAGCAGTACTAAAATTGGTGCAGTAGTTAGGCGAACCTTCAACAATTGGAAGTTCGCTTCACACTCTGCTGACCACGAAAACTTCCTCTCCTTCTTCAGGAGTTCAGTCAGTGGTTTTGCGATTTTGGAGAAGTTCTCCACGAACCAACGGTAGTATCCCGCAAGTCCGAGAGAACTCCGAACTTCTGTGACGGTCTTGGGCTGTCCCCAATTAAGTACTGATTGCACTTTGCTCGGGTCAACTGCAACTCCGCCTTCCGATAACACATGGCCTAGGAAGGTAACCTCCTTTAGCCAAAATTCACACTTGCTGAATTTTGCATAAAGTCGGTGTTCTCACAGTTTCTCCAGGACTATTCGAAGGTGTACTTCATGTTCCTTTTTAGATTTGGAGTAGACGAGAATGTCGTCAATGAAGATGACAACAAATTTGTCAAGGTACTCCATGAAAAATGAATTCATTAGACTCATGAAGTAGGCCGGTGTATTGGTTAAACCGAAAGACATGACGGTATACTCGTATAGGCCATAACGAGTAGAGAATGCCATCTTCGAAATGTCTCCCGCTCTGATTTTGATTTGATGATAACCGGACCTCAAGTCAATTTTGGAGAATATTCGGGCTCCGGTCATTTGATCGAACAAATCGTCAATCCGAGGGAGTGGATACTTGTTCTAGACTGTTACTTCATTCAACGGGTGGTAGTCAACACACATCCGCAAACTGTTATCCCTCTTCTTCACAAACGGTACCAGGCATGCCCACGGTGAGGAGCTCGGTCGAATGAAGCCCTTCTCTTGCTGCTCCGCGAGTTGTTTCTTCAATTCCATCAACTCATTTGGAGGCATCCGATAAGGACGCTTAGATATCGGGGCTGTTCCGGGCAGCAATTCAATGAAGAATTCAACCTCCTGGTCTGGCGGCATCCCCGATAATTCTCCTGGAAAGATATCCGGGTAGTCACATACCACTGGTACATCACTAATCCCGAGAAATGGCTCATCCCTCAAGGCATAGAGATGAGTAGAATCAAAACTAGATGCAAGGACAACTTGCTCGCCGCTTGCACTTGTGAGAGAGATGGATTTTTGTGCACAGTAGATGTATCCCCGATGCTTGGACAACCAATTCATCCCAAGAATAACTTCAATTCCCTTCATCTCGACCATGATCAAGTCAGCCAGAAATCCTACCCCATTGACTTCAATGCTAATTTCCCGACAAATTTGATCGGTTCTCAACTCTGATCCTAGCGATCTAATGAGAAGAGGTGGATGCAAAGGTTGGATAGAAAACCCATTATGAGTAGCAAACTCCTCTCGGATGAGTGAGTGCGATGCTCCGGAATCAAATAATGTAGTAGCTGGGTAGTAGTTGACAAGAAGCGTACCCAACACCACATCCGGCACATCCTGGGCTTCTTCGGTGGTGACATGGTTGATGCGACCGTGTGGTTGTGCCGGCGCGGCTCTCGGGGGAGCTGGCCGTGGCGGTGGTGGTGGTGCAGCTCCAGCTACATTCGGCGTTCGAGTCCCTGCCGTCGCTGGGTTCCTTTGCGGACATTGGTGCGCAAAGTGTCCCGGCTTCTTGCACTGGTAGCACACTAGAACTGGGCGGCCTTGAGTGTTACCTCCTCGCTGATTCCCACTAGCATTCGGCGGAAGATTCTGCTGCGGTGGACGCGCAACAGGTACCGGAGGTCTTGGGGGTGTCGGAGCTTGATAATTGGAAGGCGGGGGAAGAGTGGCACGCGGCGGTTGCGAGGTGTTGCAAGCCAAAATTTGAGCTGCTCACTTGCGCTTGTGTGACTCTTCCAGCTTTCCCCTCTTCTTGTCCACCACTATGGCCTTGTTGACCAAGTGTTGGAAATTGCGGAATTTATGGGCAGCGAGCTCCAGCTGCAATTCCTCGGAAAGTCCCTCCATGAAGCGCTCTTGTTTGCGCTCGTCGGTGGAGGTGTCATATGGAGCCAAGTAGTTGAACTCGTGATGATACTCCAAGACAGATCTGCCACCTTGCTTCAACGCGAGGAATTCGCGCTTCTTGATGGCCATAACACCCGTGGGGACATGAGCCTCGCGGAAGGCTGCGCGAAACTCCACCCACGTGATAACATGACCAGCAGGTTGCATGGCGGTAAAGCTGTCCCACCATGCACACGCTGCGCCGTCAAGCTGATGAGAAGCATAAAGGACCTTCTCATGATCTGGACACTAAGCAATGGTAAGCTTGCGCTCAATGGTCCGAAGCTAGTCATCCGCTTCGAGTGGATCCTTGGCACGGGAGAATAATGGTGGCTGCGTGCGAAGGAACTCGCCGAGTCCTCCTACGGCATGATGCCCTCCCCCACCGGCACCTCGGACAGGGCCCGGGGCAACGGCGGTATTGCGAGCAATCTGCTGCAAGACCAAGGTCTGATCGTGCCGATTCTGCTCAATCATGGTAAGCACTTCAGCCATGGTAGGAGGTGGTGGAAGTTCCGCCTCCGCACAAGGATGGTGTTGATTTTGACGTTGAGACGACTCCGGGTTGTCATGAGTAACCCCCTGAGCATGCTCCTCAGCTGTCTGGGAGCCCGAGGTGTGTGGCCTCGCCCCTTGCTGAGTTTGCGATCGAGTGGTAGCTCCTGCCATTCTGTTGCCAACCCCAAGTTAGCAACAAGAAACAAGAGAGAAACAACAGCGTGGAAATTGCAATTTCGGACAGCAAGATACACTCATAGCAATCTACATGAATGCAACAAGACAACACACAGCACAAGCACAAAACATCGAATTAAGGAAGTCCATAAACTCCAACAGCATCCATGAACAACAACAAGGTTCCAAGACAATACAGAAGGACATAGCCTAAATTACACAACAGAGTCTATTACATGACTTCAATTAAGATAGTTCTTCCCTACATAGGGGTTACGACTAATTCGACTAAGACAACTCAAATGTCCCTAAGGAAGCCTGCGGGAAATTCATCCAAAAGATGGTATTCTAGTGATCCCGTATCTTCAGGATCCAAAGAGCTAGTGAGACGTTGAGGGGATCCCAAGTAGGATGTAGGTGCTCCTGATAATCCTTGCGCACGAAGACGCATCACGCTTGTCGAGTTGATGCGTGCATGGCTAGGGTTGAAGTGTTGGGCCTCCACCCCCGTCACGAGTGGGAATTGAAAAGGGTCTAGAGCGGCATCGTGGGGCGTAGTACAATTGGGTCCATACACCACATTCCGCGGCACGAGACCAGTCTGCAAAAATTGATGAAGGTACCCCTGGGCAGCACGAAGACGGGCACGAGTCTCCCATAACTCGTGAACCACACAACGATGAGCCCGGTCCAAAGCATCGACCAAGCTCGCCAACTGGCGGATAGAGCGGTCTTCTCCTAGTTCAACCTCCGCAATGTAGTTGTAGGTGCTCGCTGGTCCTCGCTGCGGGAAGTAAAGGAATGGAGGCTCAAGTACCTCCCACAGATCATGACGAAGATGACACATGGCAGCGTAGGCCACCTATTGGATTGCCATCCCAATGGATGTCCCTTGTGCTTGGAAGTGATGGGGAATGCTCCCCGGCATCATTCGGGCGATGATGTGGACCGTGGCAGTATAGGTCTTCAGTCCAGGTCCCAAAGCTCGCCCATACACCGCATACTCGGGTGTATAGGTGAAGCTGGCCCTCCAGAGCATGTCCCTGAGGAGGGAAGGAAAACCGTCCACATCCTCAGCGCGGGTAACCATGACCAAAGGACCGTGGTTCATCTAGCATTTGGAAAAGAAAAGATGAGTCAGAAAATAATTTTGCTAATTCAAATGAACATAAAGATGAGGCAAAGAACTAAGATGGATAAGAAACAAAAGAATGGCACAATGCTATCAGTTTAGAAATTATTTGATAAGCAAAATAGTTTTGACTCAAAACAGCTCTAAACCAGTCGCCACTGCTACGTCCTAACCTGCAATCAGTATGAAGCTCTGATACCAAGCCTGTGGGGACCCATCCCCAGGATTCCATGGATTCACTCGGTAGCTTCGCACAGCCCAAGTAAATCAAGGGAGTCTCGAGCGGCCCGCATATATGCCCGTTGTTTGCACCAAAATTCGGCCTATATTGAAATCGGTTTGAATCTGAAGTGTTCGTATGGGAAGAAATCGGTAAACGAATCAGAAAAGGGATCCGTTTCTAAAAAGGAAAGGAAATCAGAACAAATGCCGATACGGATAAACGCATCTTGTCCATATACAACTCGGGTCGGCCAGGTGTATTATAAAAGGAGGTAGACGTCAAGCGAGGAAATCAATCAATCCAACACAACACATCTACTTTTACAAGCTTTTTCTTACATTGTTTTAGCTTCATAGATCTCTCTGCAAATCGACGGAATCAACATAGTTGCGCATCGCCGATTGTTGGTTTAGTCGATTTCACCCAGGTTCGATCTGCTTCGCTTTGCTGCGCATCGCCTTCTCGAAGCCGATTTTACCTTGTATCCGGATTAATCATAATTGGTTGATCTAGTTATCCCCTAATCGGTTCTTGCCGACTAGCGAAAAGCCGATAAATCTTTATTCATCGGCTTTGATCAGATTACAAATTCTACCTTGTCAATTTCAGGTCAAATTGACTGGCACGCTCTGCAAACCCGGCGTTTGTCTTGTGTGTTCGAGGCCGAAAACCCTCCTTCACGTTTTTAGCGCGAACATATTTTGGCACGCCCGGTGGGACCAAGAAAATCAAGAATGTCATCAACCGACAAGCTTGCGGTCACCACCGATATCAACACCGATGCTATAATCGCGCCTCAGATGGCCGATTTAACCCCTGAACAGCGAAAAGAGATCGAAGACCGAAAGGCTGCTTTGGAAGAAATAATGTTGCGATGTTTTCAGAAAACTCGCCGTGTCGTCACCCAAAGGGCTGCACTCCCCAACATCAATCCCATCGGGGATTCATCATCCGAATCGGTAAGCCGATACGTACCCGCCCAAGCCGATTTGTCAAGTATGATCGAGCAATTTGTTCATCATGCATTAATTAACCAGTCATCGGCTCTAGTATCCACATTGAAGCCGATGATAGAAAATAGTGTGAAGACAATTGCTCAGGAATTGGCTGTGGCTGGAAGCCTGCTAGATCCACCACAAACCGTCCCTACATACCCAGTGTACTCCATAGCCTCTAACACCGATGCAGTAAAAGTGTCGGCTCAAACACCCGTTATGATGCCGACCCCGCCCACCGTTCTGAAACCAAGCGTACAGAGAGATGGATTTACGCACTACCACGGGCACACAGATGGGGCTAAAATAAGCGCACCAAACCCGTTGAACGGACACTCCAGCAGCACCGTTTTATCGGGTTATCAGCCGATCGAAACAGATCAGGTTCCACAATCACGAGGAGCCGCAATAATGAAACAAGCACCGTATAGGGCGATACCATACGTTGAGCCATTCGCGCCCATACCCGATGCATTGGATTTTAATCATGATTATGACCAAGTGCCAAGACCTCCTGCGGCGCGATTTGGACACAGACCCGAGTTTGCACTCGGGGCGAGGCACGAACAATGAGAATTGGCAATGTCCGTTGCACATAGTCGACAATGTCAATTGGGCGTAACAAATTGCCAACGCTTTGAGGGAATAGTCGCTTACACTACGGCAGGAAGAGTGATCGGCTACAGGAAGCCATATCCCGATTACATAGATCGAATGCCATACCCACACAACTTTAGGATACCAGACTTTGCCAAGTTCTCGGGTGATGATTCCGTCACCACGATTGAGCATATTGGACGGTTTATGGCTCAGTGTGGAGAGGGTCAGACATCCGATGGACTAAAAATTAGACTGTTTCCTTTATCATTGTCTGGTGCTGCATTCACTTGGTTCACTAATCTACCCCCAAATTCAGTTCATGTGTGGAACGATTTAGAAAGCCGATTCCATGAATACTTTTTTTCGGGGACTATGGAGCTTAGGATTTCTGATCTTAGTTCAGTCCGACAGAAGTACGGCGAATCGGTTTCTGATTATATCAGAAGGTTTAGAGGCGTACGGAATAGATGCTTCAGCGTAACATTACCCGACGATCAATTGGCCGATTTAGCATTCCAAGGGCTAATCCCGCCATTAAAAGAGAAGCTATCAGGCCAAGAGTTTCCCGATTTGGGCCACTTACTCCATCGCGAATCGGCACATGAAAGCCGATATGCAGATAGCAAGTGGTTTAAAGATAGATTTAAGCCGAACGGTAATGAAAAGGCCAAAGTGAACATGGTAGATTACAATTCAAGCGACACCTCTGAGGACGAAGCAGAGGTAAACATAGCCGAGTGGACCAAGGGTTCTAAAAAGCCACTCGTATGCTCTCTACTTAAGCCGACGAAAAATAAGGCAGAAGTCAAGTATTCATATGATGTGTCAAAATGTGACAAGATATTTGATTTATTACTACAAGAAAAACTCGTAAGGTTACCAGAAGGGCACGTCATCCCATCGGCCGAAGAAATTAAAAAGCGAAGGTACTGCAAATGGCACCATTCATTTTCACATAACACTAACGATTGCAATATTTTTCGACAAAGAGATTCAATCGGCCATCGCCGATGGCAGGTTAAAGTTTGCGGAAGAATCGGCTATGCAAATAGATATGAATCCTTTCCAGGTCAACATGGTGCAGTGCTCACAAAAAGGAAAGGGACCTATAAAAGATGTTAAGCCGACAAAAGGAGACGAAACAGTGCAGATTACTATCGGCTCCATACAAATAGAAGCCGATAAAAATGGACAGAACTCAAGGACGGTAAAACCAAGAGGAGACCTGGAAATCGGAAAATGGTATCGGGCCGAAAGGGCTCCAAGAAAAGTCAATTTCAAACCAAAGCCGACTTTCTCACAACTCCTGGGGAAATATGAGAGGATAAGTCGAAGATGTAATGCTCGACAACACCGAAGTTTTCAACCAGATCAGAAGACAGACAACTATTGTTGGCGACCAAATATGCCACATCGACCAACTACTGAAGAAGAGAAACATCGGCAATGTCCCTTTTGGCAGTTTTGCTGGGAGAGGGGGATGACCTTACCAACAATTGTATCTTGTCCTATGCAACACTCGTCTGCATATCGGCCAAACCAATCTGTAAAATACAGGTTGTCTAGATCGATACACGATCGACTAGAAGTGAGAAGCAGGAGGCCGATCTATGAAAGGTTGTCGACATCAGAGCAAGGCGAATCCTCCCGAAATCAGGAATTATCGGCTTCTCATAACACAAGTAGAATGGAATCTGACAGCAAAATGAACAATTTAGCTGGAAAGATAAGGAAACCAATAGAACCTAAACCTAGGTGGTGCCCCTCAGGCCTCAGCAAGTCACAACGCAGGCGGCTTCAGCGGTTAAAGACATAAGAAGAGAGGGAAGCCGAAAAAGAGAGCGAGAGGGATCGAATGTTCAATAAGTTAAGGCCAATACCGGTTCTGAAAAAGGAGTGGAGAAAGAAGGAATAGATCGATAGTGATTCAGATCAATCGGTCGAATCCGGTTCTCCGATGATCCGAGGTGATACACCACCAGTGGATATAAACATGGTATTCACTCTATTTGCCGAGTTCAAAACCGAAGAATCGGCTGAAGAAGTGTTCGCCCAATTGTGCCTCGGAGCACCAGACGCTGTGTTTGAAAAACCACAAGACATGCATCGGCATCTAAAACCGTTATACCTAAAAGGGTATATTAATGGCCGACCGATATCTCGTATGTTGGTCGATGGTGGGGCGACAGTTAATCTGATGCCATTAAGTACTTTCAGAAAATTGGGTAATGCCGATGAAGACTTGATCAAGACCAATATGGTGCTAAATGACTTCACGGGAGACCCAACTGAGGCTAAAGGCGTAATGGTGTCGGAACTGACAGTCGGCAATAAAACTTTGTCGACTGCATTTTTCGTAATAGAAGCCAAAGGCAATTACAGTGTGCTCCTTGGGCAGGACTGGATCCATGCCAATTGCTGTATACCATCAACTATGCATCAGAAATTGGTACAGTGGAACAATGATACAGTAGAAATTGTACCAGCCGACACATCGGCTCATATCGCCATGGCTAGCCCTGATACCAATTGGCCACACGAAGAAGCCGAATGTATATCAGGAAAAGCCTTGGACGATTGCGATTTTATCTGCGTCGAGAAGTCAGGATTCAAGCCGATCAGCGTCAAACCCAATACGTTTGATCGGACAGACGAAGTAGTAAGAAGATGGAGTCCAAGACATTAGCAAAGCTGCAGGAAAAGGCAAGAAGCTATCGGCAAGAAGAATACGAAGAAGCTGTTGAGGATTTTGAAGAAGAAAGAAAAGGGTTAGGGTTTACGTCTGCCGATTTGCTCGAAGAGATCGATATTGGGGAAGGTGATAGCAAAAGACCAACGTTTGTAAGTGCTAAATTAGAACCCAGTTATAAAGCAAAGTTGGTCGAAATACTCAAGAAATATAAAGATTGCTTTGCGTGGGAGTATTATGAGATGCCAGGTTTAAGCCGACAGCTAGTTGAACATCGGCTGCCCATAAAACCTGGGTATCGGCCATTCAAACAGTACCCTAGGCGATTTAATCCTACGTTGTATGACGCTATAAAGGAAGAAGTAGGACGATTGCTAGAGGCAAAGTTTATCCAGCCTTGCCGATACGCTGAATGGGTCTCAAACATCGTTCCTGTAAAAAAGAAAAATGGCAAACTCAGGGTGTGTGTTGATTTTAGAGATTTAAACAAGGCCACACCAAAAGATGAGTACCCGATGCCTATAGCCGATATGCTTATCGATACTGCATCCGAAAATAAAATCATAAGTTTTTTGGATGGAAATGCCGGATACAATCAGATATTCATGGCCGAAGCCGATATACCCAAAACAGCTTTCAGATGCCCGGGAGCTTTGGGGCTATATGAGTGGAAAGTTATGACCTTCGGTTTAAAAAATGCCGGCGCCACGTATCAGCGCGCTATGAACCATATTTTCCATGATTCGATCGGCAAAACTGTGGAGATATACATTGATGACGTGGTAGTAAAGTCTAAAGAAGACTGGCAACATTTAACCGATTTGGAGAAGATGTTCGAGAGCACAAGGTTACATGGGTTAAAAATGAACCCTCTCAAGTGTGCTTTCGGAGTATCGGCTGGACAATTTCTTGGGTTTATAGTACATGAAGGAGGGATTGAAGTAAACCAAGCCAAAGTAAAAGCTATAGCCGATACTAGACCGCCGACAAGCAAAAAGGAGTTGCAAGTATTGATAGGGAAAATCAACTACTTACGACGTTTCATTTCGAACTTGTCAGGACGTATTCGGGCCTTCACACCGCTGCTGAAAATTAAAGACGACCAAGAATTTAAGTGGGGAGCCGATCAACAAAAGGCCTTCGATGACATAAAAGTTTATCTGATGAGTCCACCAGTGTTGGCCGCACCAAAGCATGGTATACCTTTTAGACTATATATATCGGCTGAAGGTGATACAATTGGGGCGGTCTTAACACAAGAAGCCGATAGGAAGGAACGAGCAATATTTTATTTAAGCCGACGTCTTTTAGATGCAGAAACCAGGTATCCCCTAGTAGAAAAATTGTGCTTATCATTGTATTTTGCTTGCACCAAATTAAGACATTATATGCTGGCTTCCAAATGCGTTATAATATGCAAAACCGATGTAATCAAGTACATATTATCGGCGCCAATTCTGCGGGGTCGGCTTGGTAAATGGGCATACGCCTTAACAGAGTTCGAGTTGACCTATGAGTCGGCTAAATCTGTAAAAGGACAAGCTTTGGCTGATTTTATCACAGGAAGTGAAACATTAACAGGAACAGCTGATGTAACTCCTTGGCAGCTGTATTTTGATGGATCCGTTTGCCAGGAGGGCGAAGGCATCGGCGTGATATTGATTTCACCTAGAAAACAGGAGTATGACTTCATGTATCGGCTAAATAGCCGATGCTCAAATAATCAAGCAGAATACGAAGCATTACTAAGAGGGCTACAATTGCTGGATAGCATCGGGGTGAAAGACGTCGAAGCTTTTGGAGATTCGATGTTAATTGTACAGCAAGTCAAAGGAGAATACCGATGCAACGACGGTGCGCTAACGCAGTACTTACATCAATGCCTCCAGATCATCGAGATGTTCACTACATTTTCTATAAAACATATCCCCAGAGAAGCTAATGATAAAGCAAACCAATTGGCACAATGTGCATCAGGGTACAAGATTGAAAGCCGACAGGGACCAATCGAGCTAAACGTTTGGCCGATTTTATGTGTTCACCCTGTCGACTGGAGAACAGAGATAAAGGATTTTTTATCAGACCCATCTAAACCGACCGAGCAGAAAGTCAAACGCAAAGCACTCAAATATGTTCTACTAGAAGATGTACTATACTTTCGGACAATGGAAGGATTATTGCTAAAATGCCTGGGAGCCGAAGAAGCCAAGATAGCAATGGGAGAAGTCCATGAAGGGATTTGCGGATCACACCAATCGGCCCATAAAATGAAATGGATACTGAGACGAACAGGGTATTTTTGGCCGGGAATGTTAGAAGACTGTTTCAAATACTATAAAGGATGCCAAACATGCCAAAAGTTTGGTAACATACAAACGGCGCCAGCATCGGCTCTACACCCGATCATCAAGCCATGGACGTTCAGAGGATGGGGCATAGATATAATCGGCCAGATATTTCCGTCATCCAGCAAAGGACATAAATTTATCCTGGCAGCCACCGATTACTTTTCAAAATGGGTTGAGGCTGTACCACTTAAGAAAGTTACTAGCAAAGAACTAATCGACTTTGTAAATGAGCACATCGTCCATCGGTTTGGAATACCGCAGACAATTACTACTGATCAAGGAACGGTGTTCATGTCTAACGAATTCAAAGGGTTCGCTGGAAGTCTTGGGATAAAATTACTCAACTCTTCTCCTTATTATGCTCAGGCCAATGGACAAGCCGAGTCGTCGAACAAGACACTGATAAAATTAATAAAAAGGAAAATCGAGGAGAAACCAAGAAATTGGCATTCAACGCTATCGGAAGCTTTGTGGGCTTATCGGCTGTCCCATCACGGATCAACTAAATTATCACCTTTTCAGTTGGTATATGGACAAGAAGCTGTTTTACCCGTAGAGATCAACATCGGCTCGGTAAGGCTATTAAAGCAAAATAATTTGTCAGCCGATGAATACGAACAGGCAATGTTTGACAATCTAGATGATTTAGCTGAACTAAGGCTGATTACGCTAGATCGGCTTAAAAGGAATAAAGAGAGGGTTGCCAGGTCGTATAATAAAAAGGTGATTTTAAAATCGTTCAATCGAGCCGATTTGGTATGGAAAACCGTGTTGCCGATCGGGTCTAAGGATAATCGATTCGGCAAATGGTCTCCAACATGGGAAGGGCCTTATAAGATCAATCGGCCGATTGACGGGAATTCGTATATACTGGAGTCCTTAGACGGGTTCGTCCTACCTAAAGCGATCAATGGAAAATATCTAAAGGCATATCACCCAAGCATATGGGTCGGGTCCTAACTACAGGAAGAAAAACATCAGGATCAATTACAAAAAACATGCATATAAAATCGGTCATACAGCCAACCGAGTCAGAAGCAAACATTCATCATCCACCGGATTAAATTGTTTACAAAAATCGGCTACACGACCGATACTACATATCAGTTTAAGAAACAATGCTGTCTTCAATGAAGCCGGAACCAGGCGAGATGGGCTCCCAAAGCCGATAGTCTTCTTTGCCGCCCTACCAATAGTAGCTTGAACGCTATCTATTAGTTGTTCATCGGCTCCTGCATCGCCCGGAACTGGGATCATCTTAGCTGATTGGTTCTTGACTTTGGCAAAAACTTCACCAATTTGCTGCCTCTGAACCGCCAGTGAAGATGTCGCGTCAGTAATGCCGATTTGGCAATCAGAAGTTCTTTTGTAACTAAAGCCACCGTTCTTCAAGTTTTTTCTTGGATAACTCCAGCTCTTGGGCCTTAGTCTTAGCCGATTTCAGCACAGCGGCACCCTGGTCAAACGTTCTCTTCCGGAGTTTTGCGTCTGCTATAAGCTTGTCTAGGATCTGTTGGTCGGCTTGTTGGGCCTTCCTCTGTTCAACTCTTACTTTGGCCGATTCTACGTCCAGCCGACGAGCATCCAAATGACATACCTCTAGCAAAGCATTCATGGCTGCAGGAGGAAGATCGGCTTGCATGGCCGCCATAGCATTTCTCAAGGGTTGGGTGTTGGCCAGAAGAGCCGCCTCTGGCTGCATCACTTCGTCCAGAAGACGGTTGAGTCGCTCCTGCATGCCCGGCTCAGCAGTAACAGTAGCCGATGCTGGCGCGGAGGCCGCTATTATGCGCTGAATGTCGGCTGGGTAGTCGTCAGTGGCCAGAACCTCAATTTCCTCGAGCTCGTCCAGAGAAAAACCCAAAAGATCGGCTGGGTCCGTTGACGGTACTAGGTCAGAAATAGGTTTTGGGGTTGGGGAAGCAGGTGATAGTACGAGAGCAGGAGCCGATAAGACGGGCACATCTGTCGGGATTTTCTCAGCATCGGCTAAAGTCTCCATCATCTGGATGGAAGGAGTTTCCTAAAATAATAAAACTTAACCTCTAAAGTAAAAACCAAGACGAAAAACCAAATTAAAAGATCGAAGCTAACCGCAGTAGCCGATCTAGTTGGAGATGATGCTGCATCACGACCAGCAGGTTTTGGAGATCGCTTGATAACAACTCTACGGCTCTTCTTCTTCCCTGAAGATGATAAACATAGGGTTAGCCGACAGAGGAAATCTTACTCAACATGCCGCTAAGTTGCACTTACTCTCAACACGACGATCGGCGAGATCCGATAATGATGGGCTGTCAACCCTCAGCGTGCCAGAGGATAGACCAGCAAGAGGGGTCGACGGCCTTTGCTGTTTTGAACGGTCGTCGGCCGATGTGGTTTGCGCCGGAGTCGACCTCTTGCTTGTCTAAAGGATAAAAGATATGGTTAAGCCGATGAAAATCTTGTTTCAACAAACATATCAAAATGAAAATACCTCTAAAGAGTTAGCATAACTCGAGCTAGACCCAGTGGCAGCCTCCGTCGGCTCTTGAAAGCCAGGGAGAAAAGAGGACAAGACCTCATGAATAGTACGTCTCCGCAGGAGCAACTCAGCTATGGAAGCCCACCACGAGGTAAACTGGCCCGATCGACGTGTGTTCAGCACGAGGAAAGGCAAGTCCACCACATGAAGCTCATCAGCTAATTCGATAATAAGCTCCGCCGCAGTAATGTTAGTGACTTTGTTTCGTGGCTTGATCATGTTAAGTAAAGGAAGGCAAGGAATTGTTTGTCCAAAACCTAGCTGGCGTGCATACACTGAAGGGTGATAGAACTCATAGGTCGGCTGAAATGTTCTATTACGAGTACTCAAGCCAACGTGAAGAATGCAAGGAGAGATCAGCAGAGGAAGCAGATCAAGAGTGGACTCGGGCATTAGAGAGCTGTCAGAATTCAAACGAAGAAAAGAAGGCCATGGGAGATCGGCTAGTTGGCTATGCGAAAAGAAGTCTCTACGATTAAAGGTGGCTTGGTTAAGGTTCAAAAACAAGGACAAGTACTTATGAAAACCGGCCGGGGAGATTTTGGGTTCATCAGACGAACACATGATGAATTTTTCGCCCAGAGATCGGCTAGGCTGGAATCTGGGGGTTGCGCCTTCAGGAAAATCTTCTGTTGGGAAAGCCGATTCTTCCGAAGGATCCGGGATAATGAGGCGGCCGAAAACGCAGTAAAGCCAGATCTGGATAAACCAAAGCGGGCCACCAACATTGCCCACGACATAGGAACCATTGCCGGTAAAAAGCCAACTCCGGATGATATGCATCAAATGGTACACAGCCCCCAACAAGGATTTCTCTAAAGCTAGCCGACGACCCATGACTAGTTGCTCCGACATAAATTGGTAAACCTGGGTTGGTCCTAAGGAAGCGCCACAGAAGAGGAATCGGTCTAGCCATAGGTTGAGGAAAGCTACGTGTTCCTCATCCGATACAGGGCCGGTTACTTTGTTATTATTTTGTATATATTTGGACCAACCTTCTCCCTTTTTTCTAGTCAACTTGTACTGAGGTTTCCCGCTAAAAGCCGATATTTGGTCTCCATCAGGCCTAAGGCAACACAATTCGGCCATGTCTAGGAGAGTTGGGCCGATAGGACCAGTTGGGAAAAAGAAGGCGTTAAAGGAATCCGACCAAAAATAGCAAGCAGCGGCTATCAAGGATTCATTAGGTTCTGGATCGGCTAAGGATATGGGAATGCACTCAACAATACCCATTCCTTCCCACTCCGCCTTCTTTTGGGCTGATACTCTAATATACCAGGACCTCCAGCCCTTGAGAACTGTCGGCCAAGCCCTAAAGCTTTTGGTCCATTCCTTGATATTGTAGCCAGGGGCCGACAAAGGGAGTCTAGGGATCTCATCTCCAACAACCGTATCGGTTTCTATAGTTCCTATTGGGCCTAGAAAATACTGATGGTCGCTATCTGGGATCGGGATGAGTACCTGGGATGCGTCCATTTCAGCCAATGCAACAGGAAGAAGGGATTGACGCGGAGAAAAGCCGATTTCAAGATGAGCGAGAGCACGCCAGGGTGAAAATGACCGCAGGGGGGGACCTCATATTTATACCTCGGTGAAAAAGGTGAAAAGGCGGGAACAGTTGCTGCATTAAAAATGCACCGAGGGCATTGCGGCGCCATTAATGGGGAAGTTACCAAGGTGAATCCTAAGCGACAAGCCGATCACGGAGAATAGCGAAGGGATTTTTGAAAAATATGATTTTTGAAAAATATCAAGCTATCTTTCAAAAATGGGGGGCATATGTTTGCACCAAAATTCGGCCTATATTGAAATCGGTTTGAATCTGAAGTGTTCGTATGGGAAGAAATCGGTAAACGAATCAGAAAAGGGATCCGTTTCTAAAAACGAAAGGAAATCAGAACAGATGCCGATACGGATAAACGCATCGTGTCCATATTCAACTCGGGTCAGCCAGGTGTATTATAAAAGGAGGTAGACGTCAAGCGAGGAAATCAATCAATCCAACACAACACATCTACTTTTACAAGCTTTTTCTTACATTGTTTTAGCTTCATAGATCTCTCTGCAAATCGACAGAATCAACATAGTTGCGCATCGCCGATTGTTGGTTTAGTCGATTTCACCCAGGTTCGATCTGCTTCGCTTTGCTGCGCATCGCCTTCTCGAAGCCGATTTTACCTTGTATCCGGATTAATCATAATTGGTTGATCTAGTTATCCCCTAATCGGTTCTTGCCGACTAGCGAAAAGCCGATAAATCTTTATTCATCGGCTTTGATCAGATTACAAATTCTACCTTGTCAATTTCAGGTCAAATTGACGGGCACGCTCTGCAAACCCGGCGTTTGTCTTGTGTGTTCGAGGCCGAAAACCCTCCTTCACGTTTTTAGCGCGAACACCCGTGTTGGTCCCAGGAAAGTTCACCAACACGCGCGACAATGCATAACAGTTCATATCACAACACATACAAAATTAACAGAAGCATAAGAATATTTACATACAAAAGCAGGACTGCTGTCCAAAATGACATATTTAAAGTTATTACAAAAACTAGCAGCGGAAACATAATATAGACAACAAAAGAGTCCAGCGTAGTGTGCCATAGACCCTCATGCAACTGACTGGGAGTAAGAACGTGCCCCTAAGCGTTAGCATCATCGAAATCTACCCGGTGAAAGTCTCCGGGCAGTGCCTCATCCTCACCTGCAGTAAGTGGACAATCCGCTTGAGTACAAAGAGTGTACTCGCACAATAGTATAAGTTGTATGCTGAGTTCTAACTACATGTGGTTGCTTCATCATAAGAAAGGCACGAGGTTATGTAACATCCCAAAATTTGCTTAAAATTTATTTATGGTACTTTTGAATTAATTGGAATTTTTCAGAATTTATTTGGACTCGAGATTATTGAACTAATCATATTAAATAAAGACCATGCATTTTTGCATAAGCATAAAATCAAAAATTTTGCTTAAAATAAAGATAATTGGAAGGCGAGCGTGTTCTCTTGAAATATTTTCAAAAAACCTGCTATATAACTTAAGTCCTTGATTTTACAAAAATCGGTACAAGTGTCTGATTTACTAAAAATATTTTTTGCGAAAAATCTACACGTCGAAAAATCACGAAACCAACTTTGTTAGGTTCTAAATTGTTCCCAGTATTTTAGAGGAATTTTTTAGATTTTTAGAACCCCTCTACCATTTTTTTCCCCTAAACACGTTTTGGAACATATACACATATATGCATGAGTACCAGGATGTTGGATTTTTTTTTGCCATTTCCTCCATGCAGGACTCACGACCATGCCCATTTCCATTCATTCCTTGTGTGAACTAGTAAAGCAAACCGTTATTACCTTTTGCCATTCCAGCCGTTCCATTTCCCTACACTGAATGAAATAGCAACGTTTCCATTACTTCAACGCATGAATTACTAGCAGCCGTTTCCACATGCATTAGCTAGTGGCATGGTTTGGTACTGTTTATACATGCATGCGTGAGGGGACCTGCTAAGCATTCCTTCATTCCAGTCAAGTCCATCTCCAGCCAATTTCCCACCATATCCCTTGCCACCACTGCCGTCTCGTCGTCGCAGTTGGAGGCGTTGCTTCCGCCGTCGTCTACGTCGTTGCCGCCGTGTACGTCGCTGTCGCCTTCCCCTGCGTCGCTGTCACCACCACCGTCGCCGTCGTCATTGAAGCTGCCGCCACCGTCGTTGTCGCCGTGTATGCCGCCGTCTCGTCGTCTATGTCGTCGCTATCGCCTACGTTGGTAGTCGTCGCTGTAGTCGCCTTCGCCGTTGCTGTCGCTGCCGCCATTGTCGTCATCTACGGTTGTCGCCATCGCCGTTGTCACCGTTGCCATCCCCTGCGTCGCCGCCGTCGTTGCTACTGCCGGTCGGTACAATTTGTTTTCTTTCGCGCGTGCTCTATCTTTACTGATCGGTAGATCTCGTCGTGTATTTACGTGTGTGTTTAAATATTAGTACGTAAGCGTGTTAGATGTGTGTGTGTTTTTATATATATGCTAGTGTGTATATACGTATATATTAGACCGCGGCTTGCATGTATACGAAAATACATATTCGGCGGTACACGTGAATACATCTATACGTATTTGTAGCTATATATATATGTATAGTGTAGGTTGGCGCGTGCATGAGAAGTCCTCAAACCGAACCACAGTACCAGTACGCTGCCTGTAGAAGTTGCTCTCGCCGAAGAGTGCCATGCGTAGAATGGAATGAGACTTTAGTTGTACATGTTAATTTCCGAAAATTGCAAATTTTGTCTTTTTCGCTACAAATTTGTTCTAAGTCCGAATCGCTTCCAACAAATTTTTTAATTAGTATAAATTAATACCTTTCTACAGTAATTTTTTTCAAATTTTATAATTAAATTTATACTATTAAATTATTTACGGAAGATCCAAACTTATGAATTTTGTATCTCTTAAACTATACGTCCAAAAATTCCAAAATAAATTTTATAAACCTTAGAAAATGCTAGAATAATTATATACAAATTTGCATGGGGAATATAAGCTAATTTGATTTGTAGCATTGTTTTTGAATGTGTGTTTTTACGTTGTTCCGAGTGTTTATTTGGTTCTTTATTTGCTACGCGTAGACGTCGAGTTGTCTGACGTTGTCGGAAGCGAAGATCAGGACCAAGACCACATATCAAGATCTAGACCAAAACCAGCTGATCTTTGAAGGCAAGTTGTGCTTTGACCATGTTGCTCCTAGTTTTTGAATTATATTTTGATTTAAATTATGCATGCTATGTTGTTAAAATGAATTAATTTAATTTGGGTGAAGTAGTTAATCAACCTAATTGTTAATTCCACTTTTCATGATATTATTTGTATGCCATGTATCCATTGTCACCTTAAGTTGGTTAATCCAGTTGGATGATATTATTGTGCCAACACGGGAGGCTAGACCGTGAATAGTTGCTTAGCCATGCTTGCGTGAAATATTTTTCAAGAGCAAAATAATATTGACTAATGGTATATGGAATGAATTTGTGGAAATGGTGTAATCCTGCCAAATGAAGACGTGAAGAGTAGGTACCTTTGTGGTTCTACATGGTAACTGATATTATTGTTGGCATGTGTTGCACAATAATGGAACGGGGTGGGAAAAGATTTAGTTTGGGGCAAGTGGTATGAGGCTTTATGCCAGGTGGGCCTTTATGGCACAGATTTTGAGATAACAGCCTTTGCGGCAATGGGATGAGTGATGTGAGAAGATTTGGGTTAGGGTTTGTGAGAAGGATGTCTTGCCCTGGACACTTAAGGACTTCACCTTGCAAGCCTTTGAATTGAGCCTTTTCGTACAACCACATGACTGGAGTGGGACAGTCTTAGTTTAGTAGGATTCTAAAATCTTACCTTTGATACCTCAGGGTGACAGTTACGTCGGGGTAACTGTGTGGGGGAGCGTACCGGAGCTACGGCTTGGTACCCTATCCAACGGTGATTGTCGGTCCTACACTTCGATCCTTCGTGGGGGAAGTGATAGTGAAGGCAGTACCGGAGAGGGTAATAGGTGGAGATCGAGGTTTTCGAAAAGCTTTGTTATGATCACTCATTCGCATACTCTTGTATGGCGATTCACGGCTGACGTGGTGAGTTGATTATATCTTGTGGGAAAAGTGTACAACCTCTGCAGAGTGTGTCAAAACTATTCGAATAGCTGAGTCCACAGTACTGGACAAACCTCGGGGATTACAGCCAAGGGTTAGATCTTTTAAAATAAAATGTGGAATGGGTGGCTGTAGGCCAGAGATAATTGCCAAAGTGACATAGGGCTTTGTGCCAAACTGTTTGAGAAGAGATTGATAACTTATTATACAATATGATTTAATTGCTTTTGAATCTATTAAGATTATTTCGTAAAAGCAAAATGCTACTTGATGCAAAATAACCACTTAAGCCATTCCTTTGGAAGAAGCCATGCATATAGTAATAGAACTGCACCTCTGTGCATGACTTGCTGAGTACGTTGTATACTCACCCTTGCTTCCAACACAATCATGAGTTGAGGAGAAGACTACAACTTCAAAGGAGGAGAAGTTTCGCGAGGAGGCAAATATCTAGGAGTTGAACTTTGTCAGTTGCCTGTGGCATATTGATAGGAATCACTGATGTTCTTCATTCCGTTGCTGATTATTTACTTTTGTTATTGTAAGCCCTGCGTGGCAGACTATTTGTAAAGTGACCTTAAGGTCTTGTAACCAGTCTATTTAATGTTTGAAGTACTTTATTATTAATTCCGTTGTGTATGATTGTGGTACTTCATCCCTGTTATTACTGTGTGCGCTAGCGTGGTCCTGGACTAGTGCAGAATACACAGAGAGTTCGGATTTGCAGATTTGGGTCCCGACAGAGGTGGTATCAGAGCCATACTGACTGTAGGTCTTGACCCTAGATAAATTGGCCGTCTTTAGGAGCTTCAAAATTATTTTCTAAATATAAAATTTAACTTGAAAGAATAATAAGTTCTTGACTTGTCTTATTCTCCTATTCTTTCTCCTTTGCTAAAATTTCTATCCTTCCCCACTAGTTTAAATAGAAATCTTACCTGAGTCATTCTGAATAGTTAACGATGTTTCATACTTAGGGAGGAAGTACTGGATGCCACTGTCAACCCTGAAGATCATGAAGTAAGGCAATCATTGATCTCCAGGAGGAGTGGATCGATGCGGTGTTTTTGAAGTTTGAAGAACCAGTGCCTTAGATGTCAGTTGAGACTCATGTTTGAGAGTCGCGTCTCTTAAGAAAGGAAAGTTACCCTTTTAGACACTAGATCCTTGTGTGCTTAGGAAACTTGAATCTTCCTTGATTGCTGAGTGTGCAGTATGTGTTGCATAGCTTTTAGGCTTCTGTAAGCAACCATACCAAGTTGTTAATAGTTGTTTGTATAAGTTTTTGGGTTAAACCTGTTCTCCCCGCACTAGGATTCTTGGGTAATTATCTATGCTTTTCCCTCTTGCCTATTAACCTTGGTCAGTCGACGGATGGAAAATTGTCTCAGTGTCAGCTTTGGCAGTGTTTCCGAAGTAGCCCAAGACAGCTTAGTTGTTATCGCCACTGTCAGTGTGAGAATAGTTGATGATCAACTGCAATCTCCAATACTAGCAGTGTCATATCAGGATTTGAACCAGTTCCTTGTCAACCAGACTCAGCTTATGAAGACGACGATACAAAAGATGAACAATAATGAAATCGATAGCATTGTTCCACCGGTTGAAGATTCAACAGTGTGTTCTCAGTGCAAGTTTCCAATGTTCGTAGAAACCAAGCCAACCATTTTTGAAGAATAACACCAAGATCATGAGGAAGAAGTGTCTGGTGTGCCATAAAACATACCCTGTCGAAGCCAATTGAGTTGCCAAGGGATCTTACCAGCAAGGAGCAACCTGTCAAGTTTTGGATGATATCCAGCGTTTGACCTTGAAGCAATTTCGTCAAGTGTGTAGGTGCAGAAAGCCTCGAAGGTCGAGTCTCCCCGAACCAATTCTATAGATTAGCCTCGAATCTCGGGGACGAGATTCTGTTAGGGGGGGAGGTTTGTAACATCCCAAAATTTGCTTAAAATTTATTTATGGTACTTTTGAATTAATTGGAATTTTTCAGAATTTATTTGGACTCGAGTTTATTGAACTAATCATATTAAATAAAGATCATGCATTTTTGCATAAGCATAAAATCAAAAAAATTTCTTAAAATAAAGATAATTGGAAGGCGAGCGTGTTCTCTTGAAATATTTTCGAAAAACCTGTTACATAACTTAAGTCGTTGATTTTACAAAAATTGGTACAGGTGTCTGATTTACTAAAAATATTTTTTGCGAAAAATCTACACGTCGAAAAATCGCGAAACCAACTTTGTTAGGTTCTAAATAGTTCCTAGTATTTTAGAGGAATTTTTCAGATTTTTAGAACCCCTCTACCATTTTTTTCCCTAAACACGTTTTGGAACATATACACATATATGCATGAGTACCAGGACGTTGGATTTTTTTTTGCCATTTCCTCCATGCAGGACTCACGACCATGTCCATTTCCATTCGTTCCTTGTGTGAACTAGTAAAGCAAACCGTTATTACCTTTTGCCATTCCAGCCGTTCCATTTCCCTGCACTGAATGAAATAGCAACGTTTCCATTACTTCAACGCATGAATTACTAGCAGCCGTTTCCACATGCATTAGCTAGTGGCATGGTTTGGTACTGTTTCTACATGCATGCGTGAGGGGACCTGCTAAGCATTCCTTCATTCCAGTCAAGTCCATCTCCAGCCAATTTCCCACCATATCCCTTGCCGCCACTGCCGTCTCATCGTCGCAGTTGGAGGCGTTGTTTCCGCCGTCATCTACGTCGTTGCCGCCGTGTACGTCCTCGTCGTCTTCCCCTGCATCGCTGTCACCACTGCCGTCGCCGTCGTCATTGAAGCTGCAGCCGCCGTCGTCTACGTCGTTGTCGCCATGTACGCTGCCGTCTCGTCGTCTATGTCGTCATCGTCGCCGTAGTCGCCTTCGCCGTTGCCGTCGCCGCCGCCGCCGTCATCGTCAACGGTTGTCGCCATCGCTGTCGTCACCGTCGCCTTCCCCTGCGTCGCCGCCGTCGTTGCTACTGCCGATCGGTACTATTTCTTTTCTTTCGCGCGTGCTCTATCTTTACTAATCGGTAGATCTCGTCGTGTATTTACGTGTGTGTTTAAATACTAGTACATAAGTGTGTTAGACGTGTGTGTTTTTATGTATATGCTAGTGTGTATATACGTATATATTAGACCGCGGCTTGCATGTATAGGAAAATACATATTCGGCGGTACACGTGAATACATGTATACGTATTTGTAGCTATATATATATGTATAGTGTAGGTTTGCGCGTGCATGAGAAGTCCTCAAACCGAACCACAGTACCAGTACGCTGCCTATAGAAGTTGCTCTCGCCGAACAGTGCCATGCATAGAATGGAATGAGACTCTAGTTGTACATGTTAATTTCCGGAAATTGCAAATTTTGTCTTTTTCGCTACAAATTCGTTCTAAGTCCGAATCGCTTGCAACAAATTTTGTTAATTAGTATAAATTAATACCTTTCTACAGTAATTTTTATAAAATTTTATAATTAAATTTATACTGTTAAATTATTCGCGGAAGATCCAAACTTATGAATTTTGTATCTCTTAAACTATACGTCCAAAAATTCCAAAATAAATTTTAGAAATCTTAGAAAATGCTAAAATAATTCTCTAGAAATTTGCATGGGGATTATAAGCTAATTTGATTTGTAGCATTGTTTTAGAATGTGTGTTTATACGTTGTTCCGAGTGTTTATTTGGTTCTTTATTTGCTACGCGTAGACGTCGAGTTGTGTGACGCTGTCGGAAGCGAAGATCAGGACCAAGATCACAGATCAAGATCTAGACCAAAACCAGCTGATCTTTGAAGGCATGTTGTGTTTTGACCATGTTGCTCCTAGTTTTTGAATTATATTTTGATTTAAATTGTGCATGCTATGTTGTTAAAATGAATTAATTTAATTTGGGTGAAGTAGTTAATCAACCTAAATGTTAATTCCACTTTTCATGATATTATTTGTATGCCATGTATCCATTGTCACCTTAAGTTGGTTAATCCAGTTGGATGATATTATTGTGCCAACACGGGAGGCTAGACCGTGAATAGTTGCTTAGCCATGCTTGCGTGAAATATTTTTCAAGAGCAAAATAATATTGACTAATGGTATATGGAATGAATTTGTGGAAATGGTGTAATCTTGCCAAATGAAGACGTGAAGTGTAGGTACCTTTGTGGTTCTACATGGTAACTGATATTATTGTTGGCATGTGTTGCACAATAATGGAACAGGGATGGGAAAAGATTTAGTCTGGGCAAGTGGTATGAGGCTTTATGCCAGGTGGGCCTTTATGACACAGATTTTGAGATAACAGCCTTTGCGGCAATGGGATGAGTGATGTGAGAAGATTTGGGTTAGGGTTTGTGAGAAGGATGTCTTGCCCTGGACACTTAAGGACTTCACCTTGCAAGCCTTTGAATTGAGCCTTTTCGTACAACCACATGACTGGAGTGGGACGGTCTTAGTTTAGTAGGATTCTGAAATCTTATCTTTGATACCTCAGGGTGACAGTTACGTCGGGGTTACTGTGTGGGGGAGCGTACCGGAGATACGGCTTGGTACCCTATCCAACGGTGATTGTCGGTCCTACACTTCGATCCTTCGTGGGGGAAGTGATAGTGAAGGCAGTACCAGAGAGGGTCATAGGTGGAGATCGAGGTTTCCGAAAAGCTTTGTTATGATCACTCATTCGCATACTCTTGTATGGCGATTCACGACTGACGTGGTGAGTTGATTATATCTTGTGGAAAAGTGTACAACCTATGCAGAGTGTATCAAAACTATTCGAATAGCCGTGTCCATGGTACTGGACAAAGCTCGGGGATTACAGTCAAGGGTTAGATCTTTTAAAATAAAATGTGGAATGGGTGGCTGTAGGCCAGAGATAATTGCCAAAGTGACATAGGGCTTTGTGCCAAACTGTTTGAGAAGAGATTGATAACTTATTATACAATATGATTTAATTGCTTTTGAATCTGTTAAGATTATTTCGTAAAAGAAAAATGCTACTTGATGCAAAATAACCACTTAAACCATTCCTTTGGAAGAAGCCATGCATATAGTAATAGAACTGCACCTCTATGCATGTCTTGCTGAGTACGTTGTATACTCACCCTTGCTTCCAACATGTCGGGACCCGAATTTGCAAATTCGGACCCTCTGTGTATTCAGCACTAGTCCAGGATCACGCTAGTGCACACAGTCTCAACATAGATGAATATCACAATCATACACTGCGGAAAAGAGAAATAACACAAATATAGAATATAAACTATTGAACGACCTTAAGGTCAACCTTACACTTGCGAAACCTTGACGGCTTCAACTCCAAATAAGCAGCAGCGGAACGAAGAACATCGGTGAATCCCATCAATACGCCACAGGCAACTGACAGGGTTCGACTCCTAGATAATCGCCTTCTCACGGAACTTCTTCTTCTTCGACGATGTAGACTTTTGCTCACTAGTGATTGTTTGTTTGCAAGGGGTGAGTACATAAAGCACTCAGCAAGTCATGCACAGAATGCAAGTCTAATAACTATATGTATGGCTTATTCCAAGTAACAGGCTGAATGGTTATTTTGCAGAAAAGCAACAATCACAAATAATCATAATAGATTGTAAAGCAGTAAAACAAATAATGACAGTAATAGATTTCACAGTTATTTCACAAGTAAACCATTCCACATCCTTAAACAGTTATCACTTTTCCACATGCAAACTGCCTCCAAACCCAAGTTCAATTTTGAGAAAAGCTAACCCTTGACTGTAATCCCCGAGCATTGTCCAGTACCGCGAACACGGCTATTCGAATAGATTTTACACTCTGCAGAGGTTATACACTTTACCCACAAGATACAATCAACTCATCACGTCAGCCGTGAATCGCCATACAAGAGTATGCGATTGAGCGATCATAACAAAGTCTTTCGGAAGCCTCTAACTACACAAGTGGACCTCTCCGGTTTTTGCCCTACACCATCCCTTCCCTTAGCTAAGGCGAAGTATGGGAACGACATACCGTTGGATGGGTACCATGCCGCAGCCCTGGTACGCTCCCCCTTCAAGCTACACAAACGGTGTAGTTGACACCCCGAGGTACCACAAGCAAGTTATTAGCGACTTAATCAACTAGGTCCGTCCCATTACAGACATGTGGTTGTACGATTGACTCAGTTCAAAGGCTTGCAAGGTTAAGTCTTTAGAGTGACTAGGGCAAGACTACCCAAAGCACCAAAACGATTTCCCCGGTGCCAACCATGGCCCACCAGCTCATTCTTGCCACTTGCCCCAGTCTAAATCATTTTATCACCCCAGTTGATTATTGCGCAACACAATGCCAACAACAACTCGACTTCCTTGAAGAAGCACGAAGGCCTCCGCATATCAACTTCATCGTGTCGGCAACACGTCACACGATTTCAAAATACATTGCATATTCCATTAATCAATATTGACATTTGTAATTCCAAAATGATGGCACTGACTCGTTGCAGGTTTAAGCAGACTAATACGTTCTATCTAACCCATGATGGCAATTTATTAGCTACCAACTATTAATCAACAAACCTAGGGTGACAAATGAATCATGGCGTACAACTATTATAGACAAGGTGGCAATAACAAGTAGGTTAAATACCTAATCCCAAATTAATTGAAATCAGTTTATATCCAACTAGCATGCAATAATTTGAAACAACATAAGTTTCGAAAAAGGGATCAACATGGTCAAAGCACAACTTGCCTAGCCCTTGCAAACTTTACTGTCATTTACTCTTTATCCTTGATCCTTGATCCTCGAGCTTCAACTTCCACTTTCTCGATCCTCAGCTCGTTCGAACGACTTCCGGACGACGCGTCTAACGATAAAGAAACACAAATACAACAAAACTCAAAAGACAATTCAAATAAACTCCAAATTAAGAACGAACAGCATTGGGCACAACGGCTGGGATAAAATTAGGAATTTGAAAGGATTGGATCGAAAGTTAGATAAAAGAGAATGGGCTTTCGAAAAAAACGCCGAAAAGGGAAAGATTAATAACTGGGAAAGAAAGAATAATATTCCGAAGAATATTTCTTCCGAAGTTATTATCTTGATTGGACAGACAAGGACATATGGACACTCGATCTATAGATCGGGTCCATAAGGATATGTTAGTTCACAGTGAACTAAACTGATTCTCGAAGTTGACTTTTGTTGGTGAGCGGACCGCGATCAAACAAAAGAGAGACGGATAGATCGAAACGCGGTATGACAGATGGCCAATGGTCTATCGACCAAGTCCACGAAGGAATTCTCGATTAAAGGCAGATTAGGTTTTCAGGGATAAGACAAGACAAGTGTCTTACCACGATTGAAACAACGGAAAAGATTGCAAAGATAACAACGCGGCTCACGATGAACTTAGTCCATCGAACCGGTCTTAGGTTAGGGTTTTGATTCGGCTTTGAAGATGATATGACGATGAGGCTAGGCTCACGTCATGATGATAGAACAGATGAAGGCATCGCACTAAGGTTTTTGCATGAATGCACGCATGCGATGACAACGAAGCGATGAGAGCCAATCGTTAACGATGAAGCGTTAACGGCGGAATGTTAATGGCGGAGCGTTAACGGGGAAACATTAACGGTGGAATGCTAACGACGGAACGTTAACGGTGGAGCGTTAATGTTGAAACGTTAACGGAGGAACGTTAACGACGGAGCGTTAACGACAAAAGGTAACGGAGGAACGCGCGGCGGGCGTTAACGCAGCGAGCGTGCGGCAAAACGTTAACGGAGGAACGTTAACGACAAAACGTTAACGGCGGAGCGTTAACGGGGAAACGTTAACGGAGGAACGTTAACGGAGGAACGTTAACAGAGCGTTAACGGGAAAACATTAACGGAGGAACGTTAACGGGGAAACGTTAACGGTGGATCGTTAACGGCAAACGTTAACGATGGAACGTTAACGGCGGAGGTCAAACAATGATAGGATACTCATGAAACAAGGTAGCGACCGTCGGTGCAACGACATGGCCACGATAAAACGCTATCAAGGATGGCTAACCGATACGCAAACCGGTAATAACGGTTTAGGCCGAAAAACGACGGTTTCAGGTCGGAATCGGCTCCGATGGCAAACAGAGGCCAAAAGAACTCTAAAGATGGACCAAAACAGTACAAGATGATCCTCCGGACACGACAACACGGCCGGAGCGAGCTAAAATAGCCGGCGTCAAAAGGCGACGCGCGGCGACGGCTAAATGGTGGCCTAAATATATAAAAAAAATTCCAGAGGATGGGATGGCAAAGGGAGAATATCTACTGCGTAGAACGCGGCGAGAAGAGCTCAGCGGTATAGGCGGATTTTGCGGCGCCCTTCCGGATTAATCACAAACTGGCGATTAACGGGTTTCGGATCAAAACTTTGGACGGCCATAACTTCTAGAATAATGACCGAAACTTAACGAAATTTGACCGAGAGCTAGATGGGACCAAGAGGCACACCATGACGCAGGTGTCTCGAAGAAATACCTTCTGGAACAGCGGGGGACACGCGAGGAAGTTTGCCGCTGTCTGAAACGCAGTCTGTTCGCAGTCTGTGCGGAGAAATTAATTTTCTGCACCCAATCCAGAGGGCAAAACCATGAGGCAAGATATGCATCACGTAGAGGACATCCCCAGGAGTCTACACAAAAAATTTCACGGTCAAACTCGAAAAATTGAGAGAGTTATGGCCTCGGCAAGATTCGAGATTGAAACGGCCATAACTTTTGATCCCGTGGACCAAATTGGCTGAATTTTGGACAGAAAGTAGATGGTACCTTGTGGCACACCATGGCGAAGACGGATCTCGAAAATAGTCGACAATATGCTCGGGATGCGGCTCCAAAGTTCAGTCGACGTTGGGCGACATTCGGAGGACATGGGATGGATCTCGGAGGTTTGGAGATGATCCGGAGGTTGAAGATCCATGGGAGAGATCATGGGAGGTCTACATGAGGTTAGGGTGGCGGCTAGGTCAAGAAAAATCAAGTTTGGACGCGTTTGGAGCAAAAACGGGACTTATAGGCATTTTATCGAGCAATTTGTGTGCAGATCGGACCCGGGGGCGACGTGGCGGCCTGGGAGCGCGACACGTGGCGGCGGGGGGGCGTGCTGGGCTGGCCAGCGGCTGGCCAGCGTGGCGTGAAGCGGCGAGTGGGCGGCCGTGACCAGCGGCGCTGGAGCGAGGCAGGTGGCGCGACCCAGCGGAGAAGCGTTAGGTGGCGGTTGGGCCGGCTGGTGCAAGTGGACCGGACGGGAGAGAGAGAAGGAGATTTGGCCCACAGCGAAAAAATCTGATTTTCCAGCTTTTTCGAATTTAAATAAATCCAACAATTCAAATAAATAATTTGAGGCAATAAAAATACCCGAAAAATTCTAGAAAAATTCTAGAAAATATTTTGAGATATTTTCAACTCAAATAAAATATTTTCAACAAAAATTTATATAAACTTTTCCAAATAATTAATTAATTTCAATAAAAGGGCTTAATACAGATCGATTCCGAATAAATCCAATAAATAGCAAACGAGCTCCGAAAAATCTCAAAAATTACAGGAAAATTTCTTGAAGCACAAGGAACCCAAATAAAATAAAATTTATTTTATTTTAGGTTTATAATAATCAAATTAAATTGTTTTAGCTTTTAGAAAATTCAAATCAAGCTTTATAAACGCGAGAAAAACAACGGAAATTTTTGGGAAGCTGAACTAAACCAAAAATTTTTGAAAACCCAAATTTTGGGATGTTACACAACACAATCATCAGTTGAGGAGAAGACTACAACTTCAAAGGAGGAGAAGTTCCGCGAGGAGGCAAATATCTAGGAGTTGAACCTTATCAGTTGTCTGTGGCATATTGATGGGATTCACTGATGTTCATCATTCCGCTGCTGATTATTTACTTTTGTTATTGTAAGCCCTGCATGGAAGACTATTTGTAAGTTGACCTTAAGGTCTTGTAACAAGTCTATTTAATGTTTGAAGTACTTTATTATTAATTCCGTTGTGTATGATTGTGGTACTTCATCCCTGTTGTTATTGTGTGCGCTAGCGTGATCCTGGACTAGTGCAGAATACACAAAGGGTCCGGATTTGCAGATTCAGGTCCCGACAGGTTAATTCCAGCAAAAAGCAATATTTGGGATAAAAAACATAGACACATATAGATTGAAACTGCTATTTGGCAAACATTTACAAAGTCTAATACATAGTATAACAACATCATAAACATCTTCATCTCATGCCTTCAAGCATTCTCCGAACCATGAGTCCAACGCTCATGTTCGCTTACACCCACGGATACTCCAATATGCGTGAAGCTCCCTCCACGAGTACTCCAATACTCGCGAAGTCCTCCTCATGAGTACTCCAATACTCATGAGACTTGGTTTCCCAAACCATCCATTCTTATCCGGTCCTTAACACTCGCCCAGTGACTAACAACTTAAGTGATCGTCCTTAACCATGGACGCGGCTATTCGAATAGTTTATACTCTGCAGAGGTACGACTTTACCCACACGACACGCCACACTCGTAAGCCAAGCTATAAGCACAATTCCTTTTATATGCCGGCAGAGGTGAACCTGACAAACCCATTTTCCAGTATGCATGGTAGTGTATTTAAACCACCCGGTTGACGTGACCCTTGATCACGCGTGTTTAGTGCTCTCTGTGTGGACCAAGGAGTACACCCGTTATTGAACATCCCTAACTCCACAAAGTTCAAGGGATTTTGAAGGATATTCCCGACACTCCACAAAGTTCAAGGAATTCCTGCGGACATTCCGTGACGCTCTACAAAGCTCAAGGAATTTCGAGTGCATGTGGTTTAAACACCCCTAGTCATGCACAAGTACTTGGCTAAGCCGGCCCCATAAACGGCGTGTGGTTCGCACAATAGTTACTCAAAGAGATGTCACCAGGATTCAATCCTTAGGGTCCTTAGCCAACATTGCTACATAGAAACCACAATTTAAGCCATCATCATCATCATAATCATCTTTCATCATTACGACCGATGAACTAAGTCCATCTATCGCGGTTTCTAACGAGGTTCTAAGCATGGCTAAGCAAATCGTACGAACCCATATGTAACAATTAAACCAATCACCTAGGGTGACAATGGAATTCGAAGGAACAGGATAAAAGGATAACATCTCAACGGGGTAATAGCTAAGCATTCTACCCCGAACATACTTGTAATTGAAAGTAAGCATGCAATTGATAAAATAACTTCAACATAATTTGCAATTAATAGGATCAAGTATGTTCAAGGAGTAAAGTAGTGCCTTGCTGCTCGCCCTTAACGTCGTAGGTGTAGTCGTACTCTGGGTGGTCTTCCGAAGCGTCGACACCTAATGAGAAATCCAATTCCAAAGGAATACCAATCAAGAAACAAACAATAAACAACCTGAGAACATGCACAACCATGCATGGAATGAATCATGGTTATATTCCTGATCCTAGCATGCATATAAGAAGTAATTGATCCATTTATGTCTGGAGTATTTGGGCTGTAACCCGGAGTATCCGGGTTGATCCTCTCGGTACCCTATTGTTGACTAACCCGGAGTATCCGGGTTATATATCCGGAGTATCCGGGCTATCCGGACCATCCGGGTTAAATACCCAGAGTATTTGGGTTGGGTCCCTCTGTTACATTTTCTGATTTCGCCCGACACGTCCGGAGTGTCCGGACATGACCCGGAGTATCCGGGTTGGCACTCTCGGTTTCAATTTTTCCAACCCGTTCGGAGTGTCCGAATGAATTCCCGAATCCTCCCGACCGGGTTGCTTGGTCCCAGTTCACTCGTATGCACTGATGAATCCGGAGTATCCGGACAAAAACCCCGGAGTATCCGGGTTGACTACAGTGTCCGAAAATTTGTATGGGTGCATGTGCTCCTACATTTCAAAAATGTGACCTAGGGGGGAACCTTACCACTTCTAGGATGTCCTTGTACTTAGGGGAAGTCCGGTTCGTGGATGGAACGAGGAATGGCATCGAAGTTGTGATCTTCGTTGGTTCTCCCGGTATCGACTCCTTTTCCGTGCTTGAGGAAGCAATGCCTTCTCTTCTTAAGCTTGTAGTAGTGTCAACTTCTCCTCCTCAAGCTTGCAACACAACATGCACAATCCGATTCTCAACTTGGAGATGATTTTCATGGAGAGAAATGGAATGAGGTCAATACCACCCAAAATTTCAAAAAATGGATGGAGAAGAATGGACTAGAACTCACCCAATACTTGGGGAATCAACAATCCATTTGGATGGATTTGAAGCTCCTGATCTTGGTTTCGATGTGGTATAACATGCACAAGCTCAAACCAAATCCTTGGGTGGGTTTTGGAGGATCAAGGAGAAGAATGTGGGAGAGAGTGAGAAGGTTCTTGATCTCTCCCTTGAGCAGAATTTTCAGGTTGGGGAGGGAGAAATGAGTGGGTAGGGAGGAGAAAAAGAGGTTGGAGGTATTTATACACTTGCCCACTTCATCACTTACATGTGGGGCTTGGTCCCACTTGGCATGGAGAGGTAAGAGAGTGGGTATGGAGTAGGTAAGGTGAGAAAAGTGAGGTAGTGTGTGCAGAATTTTATCCTCTCACTTACTAGTGGGGTCCATATGTCGTTGACTAAGGTAGAAATGAATCATGGTTCAATAAGTAGCAGTTTCAAGTTTTAAGGACATTATAAATTCATACTTATCTAACTAAAATGATGCTAGCATTTATAAAGTCTTGATTGACTGTTAATCATGCCTCTAATATGAATGATATGAGCATGCCATGCACGATATGACTAGTAATTAAATTTGGGGCTGTTACATGACGTGAATGCATCTAACCCAAAATCGAGTTGCTATACACACTGAAAATCCGCTTGAAAAACATATTCTAGTTTCCCTCCAAAATAGCTAGCTTCCCCCCAAACATCTCAACTCTAGAACCCTAGAACCACCACTAACCAGCCTAGGGACTCCATATATGTGCTCACATGCAACTAAATCATGGGGGAAGAACCACATACCAATAGGGAGCAAGGGAAGAAGGGGGTTCGGCTGGGGGTAGCAGGGCGCCGGCTTGCTGGCTTGGAGGAGCAGCTGCTGGCGCTTGGATCCACAAGGGGGACTTGGCACCATGGCAGGAGGAGAAGCTCCCTGGACTGTTGCAGCAAGGAGAAGAGCTAAGTGGGAGGAGGAGAACATGAGGTGGGGAGGAGGGAGCTGTCGGCTGGCTGCTTTTACTTTAGCCAAGTCAGAGAGTGAGAAGTGAGGGGGAGTGAGGGAGGGTTAAGTGGGGCTGGTTTGGGGGGTAAAGTTTAGGTGGATTAGCAACTTTCTCTCTCCCACACTAAATCGAATAACAAACTTGCAGATCCACAGGATAGTAAGCCAACTAACCAGCCGAGAAACTCAAAATTTGGAAAAGATCCTGAAGCATTACATTCTCCCCCACTTCAAGGAATTCGACCCCGAATTCGCGACTCGCCCTTAAGCAAACAAGAACCGAATCAGAAAACCAAACACAAGTAAGGAAGACACAATAGCTCAGAAAGCCTCTCAAGCAAGTGAGACTCCACAGTACTCCCAACTAGCACTCTACTCAATCATCTCTTCTTGACTCAACACTCACTCTAACTACTTCTTGAAATTCCATGGTATAATTGTCGAAGGCAAGGCCTTACTCAAAGACCATTGCATAAAAAATTACTTCCCCTATTAGATTTCGAAGACTCCCCACACAAGGTATCCAACACGAACTTCCTCACCCTATAACTTAAAGCACCCACGTAAACACTTGCACAAACTCGATTGATATGTCAACATTCCCATATTATACCATTCTCACAACCAATACTCTGATATAACTCAGACCAAACTTTCTTTTAGCACTAAAAACACACTATACCTTTTACTCAATTATTCTTCTCTACAAAAGAGGGTATTAATTTCTAAACTCAACAGAAGTTTAACCTCCCCCTTCTACCACTCTATCATGATTTATCAACTCAACATGACACAATCATCGCAAGACACATCCCTTTAACAAGCATTTAACCATTTTCACAGAGAATCAAAATTAACTAATGCTCTCAAAAGAATTAACCCACTTGTGACATATTTTTTTGATGGGTTCTAAGCATGGAAAACAAAATTTTTCCTACGAATGCAACCAAACACCAAGATCATATCTAGGAGATGCATGCAAACGGTTTCAGAAGGACTCACCCTCGTAGACCGAAAGCGGGAATAACGTTCCCGCAAACAAACGTGGTTGAAGTAGAGGTACACGCCCGACTTCAAAGTCGCAAAGATGAGCGCCACAAACGGCAGCGCCTCCGTACTTGGTCACACGTACGGAACAACGACGACCTCAATCCCTCGATCCGGTAGGCAGCGGAAGTAGAGGATCCACGGGAAACTCCAACAACACTACGACTTAGTGGTGGTGGTGGAGAAACTATTTCAGCGCCGCAAGCTCTTGCTTGAAAGGTGGAGCAGAGGAGGGAGAAAGTGTCGGGACCCGGTAATTTGCAAATCGGACCCTACGTGGTATTCAGCACTAGTCCAGGAACGCTAGTGCACACAGTCTTAACATCGGTATATATCACAATCATACTAAAGCGATACTATCAAAGTACTTTATTTAAATAATCAAAGGGTTACTCGACCTTATGGCCAAGTTACAAATATATGCCTTGCAAGGCGAAACTTATTAAAAGAGAAATAACGGAAAATCAAATAAACTTGTGTGGCGCCATCCCGTTATACCACAGGCAAGTAGTGAGCTCGCATCCTAAGTGACGGGTCTTCTTGGAAATCCTCCTCCAGCGGCGTAATCTCCTCTTCAAGCGGTATTGTGTTGAGGCAAGGGTGAAGTACTTGGTACTCAGACAAAGTCATGCACGTAATGCAAGCTAATATACTATATGCATGGCTTGGTACAAAGGAATAGCTCAGGGTATATTTAGAAATGTGACTTTTGACAAGTAATAAAAGTAGATTCGAGCAGTAGAAATAAGTAAAGCATAAATAACTTTTCAAGAAGTTTAACAAACATTTTTCCCATCCTACACCATATTTCCATCACCTTCCTTGTTAAACCAACCCATCTTTTCAAAACCAAGTTATTTTGAAAGTCTACCCCTTGACGCGTAATTCCGAGCATTGTCGATGCGTGGACTCGGCTATTCAAATAGATTCTACACTCTGCGAGGTTATGCACTTTACCCACAAGATACTGATCAAACACCACAAAGCGAGTTCAGTAACAAAGCCTTTCGAGCCTCAAACAACACAGGTGGTCCTCTCCGACGTGCTCTACACCATCCTTCCCTTAGCCAAGGCGAAGTATGGGACCAACACAGTTAGATGGGTACCTGGCCAATGGCCACGATCGGCTCCCCGTACAATCACACAAGCGGTGTAAGCGACACCACGAGGCTCCACAAGTGAGTCCTTAGCGACTTAGTCAACTAGGGCCGTCCCATTCCGGCCATGTGGTTGCAAGTATGACCAGGTTCAAAGGCTTGCAAGGTTAAGTCCTTAGAGTGACCAGGGCAAGACTACCGAAAAACCAAATCATCACTCCCAATGCCACTGGCCCCTGATTACTCTTGCCACATGCCCGAAATCAGCGTTTATCAAACCCGGTTGATTACCATGCACCACGTCACAAAGTCAACATCACATGATACTTTTCCAAAACAGGTTCAATATATCATTAAGTCCATATTAGCATTTGATTGTCCAAAAAATCATGTCATGAGCACGTAGCGAGTCTAAGCAATATACTACAACGGTCTAAACCCATGTTGGCAATTTAATAATGTCCAACTAGTAAACCCCAACTAGGGTGACAAAGGGTCATGGCACATACTTAAGTAATCAAGGTGTCATATAGCAAATTGGTATTTATCTAACTCATGTTTAAACAAAGTATCTTTCTAATTGAACTAGCATGCAATAGTTTAAATCAAAATAGATTTCGAAATAGGATCAACATGGTCAAAGCACAACTTGCCTTCAAAAAGTACTTGCTCTTGGTCTTGAGTTGGATCCGAGTCAACACTTCTCCCTCGAATCCTTCCGGCACTTCAACGTCTACTCGTAAAGCGTGCAAATAGCGAATACACAAATAAACACTAGGCAAAAACATCCCAAAACTCCAAATAAAATCCATAAACAGAGAGAACATAATTTTCTGGATTTTTAGAAAGCCTAGAATCGTCAAATTTGGAGTTAAGACGCAAAAGTTATGATTATTTAAAGTTTAAATAATCAATTAAATAATATTACAGAGAAAAACTTTAGTCCAAAAAATTAAATAAAATTCATATTTAGGTAGATCTCAATTTTATACAAATTTAGAAATTTGAATCGCTCAAATCGGAGTTGAACGCAAAAAGTTATAAGCGTTTGAAGTTTTGAAATTCAAATCAATTATTAAACCGATTTATTAAATCATTTTCTTTTTTTCGGAAATTAATTATTGCGTCGGCAGAACGCGTGGCAGCCTCGATTGGGTGGTGGCGTCAGGTCCATGGACTTGGTCGCGCTTGGCTCGGGTCTCACGGTGGACTCGGTCCACGGCTCCACGTGAGACCGACATGTGGGTCCACTCGGGTAGCGTCATTCTTGGCGTCGGCGAGGCTCACCACCAGTGCGACATGTGGGACCCAGCGTCATAGGTAGCGTCGGCGCTCATTTGGGGAACGGCCCGTGACATCACGGCCTCGACACGCGGGCCGCGTGTCGGCGTCACACGCCAGCGTGCGTGGGCGGGCGGCCGACGCGTCGATCCAACTTCCCGACACGTGGCGCAATCACGGCCGTTGGTTTGAAAATCAGCAGCGCGGATTAGATCCGATGTTGGCCAGCGTTTGGGTTAACGCATTGATTTCCAGGCCGTTGGATCTAGATCCGTCAGATTAAGATTGAATCACGGAAATAAACGCAATCTCACCGTGCGATGGCGTGGGCGTGATCTCGGCGTTGGATCTTGATCGGTTGGTGAGAGAGCTCGTCCGGCGATGGCTTGCGGCGGCAACTCACCGGCTCCTTGTATGAAGGGCAGCGACCTTGCCGCGGCGTTTACGGGCGCGCTTTCCGGCTGAAGATCCCCTGGGTGCGTCTCGTCGCGTGAGTCGGATCTGAGTCAACGGCGGTAGGGCGGCGGGCGAGCGAAGCAAAGACCGTGGCGGAGCGATGCGCCTTCTGGCCCGAACAATAGCAGCGAGGCAGGTGAGGGATCTCTAAGCGGCGTGAGCTAGGAGTTCCGGGGCGCGTGGGATGGCGATCCTCGGTGCGACCGGGCATTAAATAACCTCGCGTCCGTCTGCGTAAAACGGAGACCTAGTTTTCACGGCGGACACGGCAACGGCGGAGTCCGGCTCGGACTCAGGCGGAGAGCGGCAGCGGAGAGCCGTACCGCGTGGCACGATCAAGCGGCCACGCGATCGCCGCGAGCGGCCGGGTCCCGTCCGGACGGCTGGCGGTCGAGGTCGGCGGATCTCGGTAGTTGGATCTTGATCCAACGGTTGGGATGATTAGGGTTAAAGTGGGTTCCGGTCGAGTCACGTGGCTCGGTCGGACTTCGAAAGTCGACTCGGAGTTCGACTCGGTCGGATGAACAGATACTTGACCGAGTTTGATTTTCCAGCGATTTAATATTTAAAATAATTCCTAGTAATTCATTTAATTCATTAAAAATAGCAAATGATTCAGAAAAATTCGAGAAAAATTGGAAAATATTTTGGAACATTTTGGACTCAAATAAAATATTTTCAACAAAATTTTATTTGCAAAATTAAATTCTTTAATTATTTCAAAATGGAATAAATTCAAATAAATTCCAAATAAATCAAATAAATTCCAGAAAATTCCAAAAATTCACCAAAGTGCCAAATCACACATGAATTTAGGAAAAGTAAAATTTTGGGGTGTTACAAACCTCCCCCTTAATAGAATCTCGTCCACAGAGATTCGGGGCTCACTCTGAGAATAGGTTTGGAAACTCTTTCTTCAAATCTCTTCGTGGCTCCCAAGTCGCTTCGCTCTGCATGGTTGCTCCACTTTGAACTCTCTGTAAAGCGAGTTGACTTGTTTCTAGTTCTCGATCCATTGTGTCTAGAATCCTCACGGGATGCTCCTTATAAGTCAAGTCTTCTTGCAACTCAATTGATTCTAGCGGTGTCATTCCTCGGGAACTCGAAGACACTTCTTTAAATCGGGACACATGGAATACATCATGTACTCACAGCTACTTATGGCAACTCCGGTGATAAGCAACCGCCTCTGCGGCTCAAAATCTTAAATGGTCCAACATAACGGTGCAAGTTTCCCTTTGGCATGGAACCTCTTAACTCCCCCGAGAGGCGTAACTCGAGGTATACAAAGTCTTCTCAGTTCAAAACTCAAATCTCGCGGCGATTGTCAGCCGGCATAACTCTTACATCGAGATTGGGCTATCTTCAACCTTTCCTAATCATAGCGATCTGCTCTTCAGCCTCTTGAAGAATATCAGGCCCAAAGACACGTAGCTGCTTGGTCTCATTCCAATTCAATGGCGTCACGACAGGGTCGACCATCTGATGCCTCAAAAGGTGACATCACGTAAACTAGCCTGATAACTATTGTTGTAATCGAACTCGGCATACGGCAAACTTTTATCCCAAGAGGTAGCATAAGCCAATGCACAAGCTCTTAACATATCCTCCGGAATCACTGGTTGACTCTTTCGATGCATCCGTCCATCGTGCGTGGATGATAAGGCATCTTGAAGTTTAAGCGGAGTTCCCATGGCTTCATGCAACTTATTCGAACCGAGGTAAATTGGGTACCTCACTGTCTGATACAATCCTCTTTGGCACTCCGTCTGCAAACAAACAATCCCGATCATGTACAACTCTGCTAATTTATCTCCCGAGTAAGTGGTCTTCACGGGATAAAATGGGCTACTTTAGTCAAGCGATCCACTATAACCCATATGGAGTCATAACCTCCTTGAGTCTTGACAAGCCGTGTAATGAAATCCATTCGATTTCCTCCCACTTCCACTCGGTATCTTCGGTTGTAGCAATCTGTGGTCTCGATGCATTGCCTTGACTCTCTCGCATCGTGCACAATGCAACATGCTCGGCAACTTCGTTTCATACTCGTACGGAATCTCTCCTTTAGATCCTGATACATCTTGGCGCTTCGGGATGAATTGAATACTTAGAGTCATGGGCTTCTTCCGAGAATCAGTTGCTTTAACTCCCTTTTGTTAGGCACACAAATGCGATCCTTCATCCACAACGTGCCCCTGCTCATCAACTTGAAGTCCTCTGCCTTGCCTTCCTCCTTTTGGACTTAATCCTACGGATCTGTCATCATCCATCTGTCCTTCTCGGATACGGTCCTCTAAGGTAGGCTTTACTTCTAATGCGGCCAAGAATCATGAGTACTACCTCAATCTTCATTTTAAAATCCTCACACAACTCATCCCGACTTGTGGCTAGCAACGCACTCACGGTATGGCTTTTCGACTCGAGCATCGGCTACTCGTTGGCCTTCAGGGATGGTAATGGATTCCAACATTGTAGTCCTTGATCAACTCTAACCATCTCCTCTGCCTCATATTCGGTCCGTGGGTGAATATGTACTTAAGGCTCTTATGGATCCGTGATACACTTCACATGCTTTCCAATCGATAGTGGCGCCATATCTTCAAGGCATGCACTACGGACTAACTCTAGGTCATGTGTCGGATAATTTTCCTCATGCCTCAAGCGCTTTGATGCATATGACGACCTTTCCGTGCGTGCATCAGGACACATCCAAGTCCTTGGCGCGATCGCGTCACAATAAATATCGAAGCTTTGAGCAACATCGTCAGAGAACTAACACAGAGTCTTGTGTCAATCGCTTCTTCGACTCCTGAAATCCTTTCTCACATTAACTCTTCTAGCATTTCTTCATCTCTACCAACTCCTCGGTAGACATCCAGGTAGGGTCTCTTTGCTATCGGTCTTTGTGCAGTACAAGCTCTATCACAAACTCTATGTCCACTGTCAAGCGGCATACAGGTAGATCTTCGGGAAAAACATCAGGTACTCATTCACTCTTTGGGACATCCTCTATCTTTGATTGCCTTGGTACTGTTAACCATCATGTCCATCTCTAACCGCATGATGGCTTGAAATTCCACTTTCTTCCCACACGGGCTCTCAATTGAGATAGTCCTTAGTCACAATCCAATACAGCCTTGTGCTTGGATAACCAATCCATTCCCAATATAACATCTAAGTGTCTGGTCTCCAAAATTATAAGGTTTGCTAGGAACTCTATTCCATCTAATAGTATTCTCACCCGGAACATCCTACTTCCGTTCGGGAGTTCGAACCAGGAGTTTGAACTAAAAGCATGCACTTAAGTCTTGCAATTCTCAAGTCATTTCTAGCAGCAAAGCCTTGAAACAAAGCGAATCTAAGCTCGAGTCAAACAAAAGCATGTGCGAGTCTTGAGTTAACAAGTAACTTACCCAAGACGACGTCGTAGCATTCTGCGGTGCATCTGCGGTGACATGGTTGACTTCGGCCTCTCACCACGGCCTGGGTGTGGCTCCTGCTGGCGTCTAGCGGGTGGTTCCTAGGTTGAAGCGGCGGGTCGCTCCTGCCTTCTTCGGACAATTGTTGGCAAAGTGTCTGGCTCGTTGCGATTGTAACAGCGTCTCCTTCCTTCATAGCGCCTGAGTAGTGTTTCTAGCGGGGCGGGGTCGATAGTTACGATTGGCGTGTCTTGGTCTTTGAGAGGGTGTCCTTGTTGCGATACGTGGTTGGAATCGAAGAATTGATTCGGTGCAACTCTCAAGTATTGCGTTCCTGGCGTGATCCTTCTTGTTGCATCCTGCGCTTCTGTTCTCATCCGGTTCCTTGCGCTTGTCCTCAAGAATAAGCGCCTTATTCACCAATTCTTGGAAATGGAAAGGTGTGGGTGATCAACCCTACTTACGATCAGTTGAGTCCCTTCATAAAAGCGAGGTATGCTGGATTTATGCATGCTACATCCTCGGTGCGTAGCGTGCTATTTATGTGAACTTGTCGGGTAAGTCGGCCAGGTGATTACCTTGCTTGATGCTCTGAACTCCTCCTTCTTAAGGTCCATGATTCCTTCCAGGCACGTGATCTGTCGGAATGCATTGTGAACTCTTCCCAAGTGATATCTTGAGAGGTTCTCTGCGTGTACAGTTCTCCACCATTCGGTTGTTCCTTCGGTGATGAGAAGCGTGAAGTACCTTCTCATTTCCTATGCATTGAGCTATGTGTAGCTTCCTCTCAATTGATCTTAACCAATCATCGGCCTCCAATGGATTGGCATTCCCGGAAGAAAAGTGGGTGGGTGAGTCCTCATGAACTCGGCTTTGTATTCAGCGTGGTCACTGATTAACTTGATTAGCGGCCTGGCGAGCAGTGACGTCTTGCATTTGTTGCATCATAGCATGCATCAAGTGCTGAGGCAGCAAGAAATGCTCCAGAGTGCATATCCGATTAAGCGGTCTTTGGTGCTCCATCATTGGGGTTTACCTGGCGAGATCCACTCCCATTGCTTCCAAAGTTTCCACGGGTGTTCACCATCTGTCGATTTGCTCTAGGTTTAGAGATGAGAGGGAAACAAGAATAGACAAGTAGTATGGAACTTATGCTTGGGGCGAAAAGGGGTAACTAAGGTCCATCTTTATTATTTAATAACTTGGTATGGCTGCTTACAATGCCTAAGGGCCTTGCAACACATCTGCACACTCAACAAACAAAGCAAATCCAAATCAGACTAACTCTGGAGTCTAACGCCTAAAAGGGTGACTCTTTATTCTATATGACTCGACTCGTGAAGGAGTCTCACTATAGAACCTATGCTCACTCATCAAAACCTCCATCTGTCACAAGAGTGCTTTACGTAAGAATTGAATTTTTAAATTGTGACAAGGTAAGGAAAATTTCAGCAAGAGACAAGAAAGAGAGAAGGGGATAAGTCGAGATGTCATTTCTTGTCTTCACAAATTTTTAGCTTTAGAAAATAGGTTTTATCCTCACTCACGACCATTCTAACTTAGGGTTGAGCCTACGGAAGTATGGCTCACGATACCACCTGCTGTCGGGACCCCGAATTTGCAAATCAGGACCCTCTGTGTATTCGACACTAGTCGAGGAGCGCTAGTGCACCGCGATCTTAACATCGGTATATATCACAATCATACTAAGCGATACTATCAAAGTACTTTATTTAAATAATCAAAGGGTTACTCGACCTTATGGCCAGAGTTACAAATATATGCCTTGCAAGGCGAAACTTATTAAAAGAGAAATAACGCGACGGAAAATCAAATAAACTTAGTGGCGCCATCCAAGATACCACGAACAGCGGTAGGCTCGCATCCCCTAAGTAGAGCGGGTCTTCTTGGAAATCCTCCTCCCAATCGTAATCTCCTCTTCAACTCGGTATTGTGTTGAGGCAAGGTGATACTTGGTACTCGGCAAGTCATGCACGAGAATGCAAGCTAATATACTATATGCATGGCTTGGTACAAAGGAATAGCTCGGTATATTTGCGGATAAATAGCTTTTGACAAGTAATAAAAGTAGATTCAAGCGATAGAAATAAGTAAAGCATAAATAACTTTTCAAGAAGTTTAACAAACATTTTTCCCATCCTACACCATATTTCCATCACCTTCCTTGTTAAACCAACCCATCTTTTCAAAACCAAGTTATTTTGAAAGTCTACCCCTTGTGTAATTCTCGAGCATTGTCGATCTGGACTGGACTCGGCTATTCAAATAGATTCTACACTCTGCAGAGGTTATGCACTTTACCCACAAGATACGTCAGGACACCACAAAGGCGAGTTCCGTAACAAAGCCTTTCGAAGCCTCAAACAACACAGGTGGTCCTCTCCGTGCGTGCTCTCACCATCCCTTCCCTTAGCCAAGGCGAGTATGGGACCAACACAGTTAGATGGGTGCACAGCCACGATACGATCACGCTCCCAGTGCAATCACACAAAGCGGTGTAGCTGACACCCTGAGGCTCCACAAGTGAGTCCTTAGCGACTTAGTCAACTAGGGCCGTCCATTCGGCCATGTGGTTGCAAGTATGACCCGGTTCAAAGGCTTGCAAGGTTAAGTCCTTAGAGTGACGGCAAGACTACCCGAAAAACCAAATCATCACTCCCAATGCCACTGGCCCCACCGATTACTCTTGCCACATGCCCTGGCTGTTTATCAAACCCAGTTGATTACCATGCACCACGTGTCGTCAACATCACATGATACTTTTCCAAAACAGTTCAATATATCATTAAGTCCATATTAGCATTTGATTGTCAAAATCATGTCATGAGCACGTGGCGAGTCCCTAAGCGGTATACTACAGCGGTCTAAACCCATGTTGGCAATTTAATAATGTCCAACTAGTAAACCACAACTAGGGTGACAAAGTGGTCATGGCACATACTTAAGTAATCAAGGTGTCATATAGCAAATTGGTATTTATCTAACCCCATGTTTAAACAAAGTATCTTTCTAATTGAACTAGCATGCAATAGTTTAAATCAAAATAGATTTGAAATAGGATCAACATGGTCAAAGCACAACTTGCCTTCAAAAAGTACTTGCTCTTGGTCTTGAGTTGGATCAGTCAACACTTCTCCTGAATCCTTAGGCACTTCAGCGCCTACTCGTAAAGCGTGCAAATAAGCGAATACACAAATAAACACTAGGCAAAAACATCCCAAAACTCCAAATAAAATCCATAAACAGAGAGAACATAATTTTCTGGATTTTTAGAAACTAGAATAAATCAAATTTGGAGTTAAAAGCATAAAGTTATGATTATTTAAAGTTTAAATAATCAATTAAATAATATTACAGAGAAAAACTTTAGTCAAAATTAAATAAAATTCATATTTAGGTAGATCTCAATTTTATACAAATTTAGAAATTTGAATCGCTCAAATCGGAGTTGAAACTTAAAAGTTATAAGCGTTTGAAGTTTTGAAATTCAAATCAATTATTAAAGCGGATTTATTAAATCATTTTCTTTTTGAAATTAATTATTGCGTTAAATCAGCGGACACGTGGCGCCTCTCGATTGGCTGGCGTCGGCCGAGTCCATGGACTTAGTCACGCTTGGCTCAGGTCTACGGTGGACTCGGTCCACGGCTCCGCGTGAGGCCCGACATGTGGGTCCACTTTCGGGTGGCGTCATTCTTGGCGTCGTGAGGCTCGGCCACGGTCGACATGTGAGACCTTTGCGCGGCGTCATAGGTGACGTCGGCGCTCGGCGGGACAGGCCGTGACATCAGCCCTCGACACGCGCGGGCCAGCGTGTCGGCGTCCTACGCGCGTCGTGGGCCAGTACCACCGCGTCGGTCCAACTTCGGACACGTGGCGCCAATCAATCGACCGTTGGTTTGAAAATCAACCGCGGATTAGATCCGGTGTTGACGCGTTTGGGTTAACGCATTGATTCGACCGTTGGATCTAGATCCGGATGGTGAGATTAGATCTGGAAATAAATAACGCAATCTCACCGTGCGATGGCGTGGCGTGATCTCGGCGTTGGATCTTGATCGGGCCGAGAAGCTTCGCGATCCCGGCGATAGCTGCGGCGACCAGCTCACCGGCGCGGAAGGGCAACGACCTTAAGCGGGCGTTCGGGCGCGCTCCGGCGAAGTGAAGATCCTCAAAAGCGCCTGCGTCGTCGCGGTGAGTCGGATCTGATCAGCAGCGGGGGGCGGCGGCCAGCGAACGAAGCAAAGACCGTGGCGGAGCGATGCGCAAGCTTCTGGCGAACAATAGCAGCGAGACGGTGGGGATCTAGCGGCGTGAGCTAGGAGTTTCCGGACCGGCGTGGGATAAGCGATCCTCGGGGTGCGATCCAGGGCATTAAATAGCCTCGTCGGTCACGGAAAAACGGAGACCTAGTTTTCCTGGCCCGGTTCTGTGTGGTCGCTCGGACTCGGCGGAGGCGACGGAGGCCGTACACGTGCACGATCAGCGACCACGATCGCCGCAGGCCTTGGCCGGTCCGGTCGGACCGCGGCTCGGTCGGAGTCGGCGGATCTCAGTTGGATCTTGATCCAACGGTTGGGATTGATTAGGGTTAAAGTGGGTTCGGTCAGTCATTGGCTGGTGGACTCGAGTCCGACTCAGGTTCGACTCGGTCGGATGAAACGATGACCCGAGTTTGATTTTCGGCGATTTAATATTTAAAATAATTCCTAGTAATTCATTTAATTCATTAAAAATAGCAAATGACTCAGAAAAATTCCAGAAAAATTCTGGAGAATATTTTGGAACATTTTGGACTCAAATAAAATATTTTCAACAAAATTTTATTTGCAAAATTAAATTCTTTAATTATTTCAAAATGGAATAAATTCAAATAAATTCCAAATAAATCCAAATAAATTCCAGAAAATTCCAAAAATTCACCAAAGTGCCAAATCACACATGAATTTAGGAAAAGTAAAATTTTGGGGTGTTACAGAAAGGACCAACCAAAGGGTTATGGAGATTAGTCCCTGAGAGAGGAGCTCCACCCTCCCTTTTATAGGAGTGAGTGGACTCTCCACTCTCTCCATGTGAATGGACTCTCCATTCTCTTCATGTGAATGGACTCTCCATTCTCTTCATGTGAATGGACTCTCCATTAAATAAATAAACAATTTTATTTCTGTTATTTTAATATTTGTTAATTCTTTTAATTAACAAAAATTAACACATACCCCCTTGAACTATTCCGATATCCCGAAACTATTCCGGTGCTGTCCAAACTTTTCTCTGGTGTTCCGTATCCTACGGTTCGTGAATAAAATGGACATGATCAAGACACCTCTCTGATCAATAATCATCAGCGGGATCTGGAGATCCATAATGACTCCCACTTACTCAACGATGAACTAGTGATCGTGTGAACCAAAAACAACATAACCAATTCCTTTTGTCTCGCGATATATTACTTATTCGGGATCCGATCATTGGTATCAACTATACCTAGTTCGATCCCGTTACCGACAAGTACTCTTTACTCGTTCCGTGATATGACATTCTTGTGACCTAGTCACGTGCTTGCAAGCGATGTCAATGTGATATCACCGAGAGGGCCCAGAGTATATCTCTCTGTCATTTGGATGGACAAATCCCACTCTTGATGCATGAGCCTCAACTAATACTTTCATAGTACCCAAATCCATCTTTATAGTCACCGTGTTACGGAGTGACGTTTGATGTCATCAAAGTACTCTTCCGGAGTTAGTGATTGACATCATCTCATGGTCTAAGGAAAAGAGCTATTTTGTATATGTTCAGTACAGCAACAAACTTTAATGACTTGATCGAATTTGCTATACCAACTTGGGTGTGTGTTCATCACATCATTCTTCTAATAATGTGACCCCGTTATTAACAACATCCAATGTTCATGATCAGGAAACCTTGATCATCAGTTAATCAACGATCTAGTTTAAAAGAGAGGCTTTACTAGGAACCTTTTTGTTTATTAAACACACATGTATCAACGTTTCCGGTTAATACAATTTTAGCATGAGAAATAAACATCTATTATAAACATGGAATAAGATAATAAACAATTTATTATTGCCTCTCGGGCATATTCCCTTCATTTTTTTTCTTCCATCCACAATCCACGTTATATTTTCATTCTATCCTCTCCCCAGGTATATCTCACACCCAGGGACAACTAGCTAAGACAATGTTCACGACAGAACATTTTACTTCAAATTGCCATCACCTTCTTTGCAACCAACGATACTCTCAACAGAGTTTGAACCAAGACATCAACAATCTACATCACAATCCACCTTTTAAACCATAACAAAAATTCTACACCTACCGCAAACTAGGACCACAAATCATTACCAAACCACAGCCGGTTCTTGTCCTAAGAGGATCTTGCTTTCACAATCTTTCACTCAATCAACCAAGACCAAGAGTATAAATCATGAATATTCATATTCTCAATTCCATCTAGAATGCAAAAGAAATACGGTTCTTTTGAACCCAATGGAACCACAAACATCAACTCGAACCCAAAACGTAAAAATCCACTTTGGAAAGAATTCAACAATATCCAAAGACTACTCATTTTCTTTTCCTAAGCCAAAAAGCAAAGGAAAACTCAAATCTCAAATCAATGTGATACAATTCGCATCGGGGAGCACTCTGTAGGATCAAAAGACACGAATATAGCAATCAGAGGGGGGGTGAATAATTGTGCGGAAGCTAAAACCAAATTCTTGATCTACTAAAAGTTCACCCCAAAATAGAACCAAATAATTGCCTCGTATTCGACAAAAACAGAATGATAGAGGTTCGGTAAAACGAGAATTTCTGGAGATCCAACTGTTAGATTAATCTGACATTTGGACACAAGATACTACATTCCAATACGAATTGAACACAAAAAGAATCAGCTCGATCGGACTAACGGATCAAAAGTTATGAGTTTCGCAAGCTTGCTGTTCTAGAACTTGACTAAAATCAATCTAATCAAAACTTCAAGATTAAACAAGATCTTCAAAAGATTAATCATCTAGACTTTGAGAAACTCTAAATCAATACCCTAGAAAGGTTTTGATGGATCAAATCAAGATGAAACTCAAAGATCAAAAACTAATCTACAATTAGAACAAGCATGCAAACAAGAACCAAAACAGAAAACACTGTAGCAACGTGGTTACTGTAGCACGCAAGAATCTTGGAAGAATTGATCTTTATTTCTCTTGTCTAAAGTACTCTCATCAAAAGAGTACAAACCCTAAAACTGAGCTTGAGGCTCTCAATGCGCTCAGCTCCGATTGATGCCCTTCAACAGGAGACAACCCCTCCTATTTAAAGGAGCAAACCACAGAGAGTCCTGGATACAATTCCTACTCCTAAAAGGATTCCCACTCCTAATCCTAGAAGGAGTATGTATCCAACATAACTCCACTTGGCCCAACCTAGCCAAGTACAACTCTTGCACGCGTATGGCAACCCTACCATACTCACGTGACTAACACTTTGCATGCGCATGGCCACCTGCCATACTCACGTGACTAACCATTCTTCATGTGCACCATTCTCTTAGCCCGAACGTCCCGCATGACATCCTTGACCACCAACACCTCAGTTCCTCCTGAACCTAGTCCCGAACCTCAGTTCCTCTATGAACCTAGTTCCGGTCCCGTAATCGACCACGTTCGTCTTCGAGCAATACCTGCACATGAACAAACCACAGAACAAATCCGAGCACAAGTCCACGACTTGACTCAAGGTCAATCCATCCAACTACTCACACGAGCATTGCATAACGTCCACTTCAAAACAAGCATCATGAAATTCTCACCAATTTCATTATCTCAAGGTCAAACCAAAAACTCAATTCCAAGTTTGCTCAAAACCCTAATCGAGCAAAAACGCATTCACGATGGACCAAAAAATATGGTCCGGCGTACACATGAAAAAGTCACTCAAAAAACCATTCACGACGGACCAAAAAATTTGGTCTGGCGTACATGTAAAACTTACTGTTTTTAAGAACTTGGACCTGCGCAAAAAAACCTTCAGAAGCACAATTACGACATACCAAAAAAATGGGTCTGTCGTACATGGGAAAACGAGGTTGCCAAAAACATGTTTATGACAAACCAAAAAATTTGGTTTGTCATACATGGGAAAAACGAGGTCGCCAAAAACATGTGTATGACAGACCAAAAAATTTGGTTTGTCATACATGGGAAAAACGAGGTCGCCAAAAGCATGTGTATGACAGACCAAAAAATTTGGTTTGTCATACATGGGAAAAACAAGGTCGCCAAAAGCATGTGTATGACAGACCAAAAAATTTGGTTTGTCATACATGGGAAAAACGCGATTTCTTGAACAAGCGTAAAAGCATCAAAATCACGTTTATGACAGACCAAAAAGTTTGGTCCGTCATACATGCGAAACTCACTGTTTTTGGATGTTTGGTCTGGCGCAAATGCAAAGTCTCTGTTTTTGGATGTTTGAATGTTTGGTCCTTCATGCAAGCAATTTTGCAAGATTAATCCTAATCAATTTTTCAGCACAAGATCAAGTCAATTTTTCATCATATGATTTCACAATCTCCCCCTTGATGAAAACATTGGCAACACCACTTTAGATTTGAACATTGGCATTCTCTTTTACAAAAGATTTTGAGATCCAAAGGATTAACACCAAAACAGGGAACCTCCCCCTTTGACAAAAAGGCAAAACAAAATCTCCCCCTGAGAATGAAAATGTGTGTGAATGTGCAATGTGTCCAAGAATTCCAAAATTCTCCAAACTTCTCCCAAAAAGCTCAAATTTCAAAAAAAAACTTTTTCCCTTTTTTCTTTGAACTTCTCAAATATTCCCAAAATTTCTCCCCCTTTGACAATGGATTCATCAAGAGTACATGTAACACCCCAAAAATTTTGCTTTTATTAAATTCATGTGTGATTTGGCACTTTGGTGAATTTTTGGAATTTACTGGAATTTATTTGGATTTATTTGGAATTTATTTGAATTTATTCCATTTTGAAATAATTAAAGAATTTAATTTTGCAAATAAAATTTTGTTGGAAATATTTTATTTGAGTCCAAAATAATCCAAAATATTTTCCAGAATTTTTAGAATTTTTCGAGTCATTTGCTATTTTTAATGAATTAAATGAATTATCGGGAATTATTTTAAATATTAAATCGCTGGAAAATGCGAGTGGGTTTGTATTGTTCATCCGATCGAGCCCGAGTCGAACCGAGCTCGAGTCCGACCAGACCCAACTCGAACCACGTTTGAACCCAACCGTGTCGGCCGAAACCCTAGCTCTGCGGCCAGTTGGATCAAGATCCAACGGCCGCGTCGGTCGTCGCCATGGGTGACCGAGTAGATGCGTAGCGCCGGTTCGAATCGGGCCGTGGATCATGACACGTGTACGGCTCCTGTGCATCGTGCTCGTTCCAATTTCCCCGAGGCTGTTCATCTCCGCCGCCGTGTTGGATTCGGAAACCTAGCCTATTTAAAGAGGATCGGTGCAGAGAACGCCATCCCACGCCGGTCCCGAAACCTAGCTCGCGCCGCTAGGATCCCCACCGTCTAGCCGCTATTGCTCGCCAAGTCAAGAATACGACCGTGTGTGTTCTTCGTTCTCCGCCGAAACCAGCCGCTCGTCGAAACCGAAGACGGATTTGGACTTCCAGAGCGGGGCGAACCTGGGCGCACACTTCATCTCACCGAATCGCGAAGAAACGCCGTTGCGAAGGTCGTCTCCTTCCTCTCCGGCCAAACCAGCGCCGCCCGCGCCATCGCCGCTTCGAAGCTCGGATAGCCGTCGGATCTTCATCCAACGGTCCAGGTTAGCCACGTCGCCCCAACCTGTAGAACCCAGGTTAGATCTCAACCGTTGGATCAAAATCCAACGGCCCTCGCTCGTCCACGCCATCGCAACGAAATCCACGTTGCGGTGGATTGAATCCAATCTCAACCGCTCGATCCGAATCGAACGGCTCGGATCGTGCCACGTAGCCAGGCCACCGCACCGCGCGTGGAGGCGTGCCGCTGATAGGGCGGGCCCGCATGTCAGCGACCGTACGCCGTGTACCGGATCCACCGTGGACCCGTGCCGCCCGTGGACCCGATCCATGGGCCGACACGTGGTAGCACCGGGTGGTGCCACGTGTCATCTTGGCGTCGGCATGACGTCATCACGGAACCGTTCGGTGGTGACGTCGGTAGTCAATGGACCAATCACAGGCCGCCACGTGTCCATGCTGACGCAATAATTAATTTCCGAAAAAGAAAATGATTTATTAATTCGAAATGTTGATTCAAATTTAGATTCAAACTTCAAACGCTTATAACTTTTGCGTTTCAACTCCGATTTGAGTGATTCAAATTTCTAAATTTGTATAAAATTGAGATCTACCTAAATATGAATTTTATTTAATTTTTGGACTAAAGTTTTTCTTTGCAAAAATTATTTAATTGATTATTTAAACTTTAAATAATCATAACTTTTGCGTTTTAACTCCAAATTTGACGATTTCAGTTTCTAAAAATCCATAAAATTATGTTCTTTCTGTTTGTGGATTTTATTTGGATGTTTGGACACTTTTTGCCTAGTGTTTATTTGTGTATTTGCTATTTGCACGCTTTACGAGTAGACGTTGAAGTACCGGAAGGATTCGAAGGAGAAGTATTAACTCAGGATCCAACTCAAGACCAAGAGCAAGTACTTTTTGAAGGCAAGTTGTGCTTTGACCATGTTGATCCTATTTCGAAATCTATTTTGATTTAAACTATTGCATGCTAAATCAATTAGAAAGATACTTTGTTTAAACATGGGGTTAGATAAATACCAATTTCTTTGTATGACACCTTGATTATTTAAGTATGTGCCATGACCCTTGTCACCCTAGTTGTGGTTTACTAGTTGGACATAATCAAATTGCCAACATGGGTTTTAGACCGTTGTAGTATACTGCTTAGACCTGCTACGTGCTCATGACATGGTTTTGGACAATCAAATGTTAATATTGACTTAATGATATATTGAACCTGTTTTGGAAAGGTATCATGTGATGTTGATAGCACGTGGTGCTTGGTAATCAAGCTGGGGTTTTGATAAATAGTTTTCGGCCAGGGGCATGTGGCAAGAATGATCGGGTGGGCCGGTGTGGCAATCGGGATGTTGATTTGGTTCTTCGGGTAGTCTTGCCCTGGTCACTCTAAGGACTTAACCTTGCAAGCCTTTGAACTGGGTCATACTTGCAACCACATGGCTGGAATGGGACGGCCCTAGTTGACTAAGTCGCTAAGGACTCACTTGTGGAGCCTCAGGGTGTCAATTACACCGTTTGTGTGATTGTGCGGGGAGGCGTGTCGTGGCGTGGCCAGATACCCATCTAACGGTGTGTTGGTCCCATACTTCGCCTTGGCTAAGGGAAGGGATGGTGTAGAGCACGAACCGGAGAGGACCACCTGTGTTGTTTGAGGCTTCCGAAAGGCTTTGTTACGGGAACTCGCCTTTGTGGTGTTTGACTGTATCTTGTGGGTAAAGTGCATAACCTCTGCAGAGTGTAGAATCTATTTAAATAGCCGAGTCCACTGTGATCGACAATGCTCGGGAATTACAGTCAAGGGTTAGACTTTCTGAAAATAACTTGGATTTGAAAGGTTGGTTTGGTTTAGTAATGAAGATGATAGAAATGTGGTTTAGGATGGGGAAAATGTTTATTAAATTTCCTGAAAAGTTATTTATGCTTTACTTATTTCTACTGCTTTCGAATCTACTTATATTACTTTTCAAATGCTGTTTACTGCAAATATACCTTGAGCTATTCCTTTGTACCAAGCCATGCATATAGTATATTAGCCTGCATTCTGTGCATGACTTGCTGAGTACCAAGTACTCACCCTTGCCTCAACACAATATCAGTTGAAGAGGAGATTACGCCAGCTTTGGAGGAGGAACTCCAAGAGGATCCGTCTACTTAGGGATGCGAGCCCAGTCGGTTACTGTGGTATACTGGATGGCGCCACGAAGCTATTTGATTTTCCGCTGCTATTATTTCTCTTTTAATAAGTTTCGCCTTGTGAGGCATATATTTGTAACTTGGCCATAAGGTCGAGTAACCAGTTTGGTTATTTAAATAAAGTACTTTATTGGTATCGAGTGGTATGATTGTGATATTTACCAATGTTAAGACTGTGTGCACTAGCGCGTTCCTGGACTAGTGCTGAATACACAGAGGGTCCGGATTTGCAAATTCGGGGTCCCGACAGTACAAAAGAGAGAATTTGTTCAAAAATTTTTGCTGCAGCAATGATTTCACGATGAGAAACAAGGGAGTGCCAAGATAGGAAAAGATGAGCTAATTCGATCATATAACCTTATATATCACATAATATGCAAAATACATGATCTTGGTGTGATTTTAACAAGTTAGGGAATGACATGCATCTCAACCTCAATTCAGTCAACTATAGCCAAGTACTAAGCAAAACCTTTAGTATAAAAACAAAGGCTCAAAGTTGAAGCAAATAACAAATCAGGGCGAGCAAGTAGTTTCAACTCCAATCTAGTGGACCAAATTAATCTTTAAACAAGATGCGCATGTGGCATGCTTGAAGCATACTTCTTTTATTTCCTTGGAGTGGCATGCTTGAAGCATACATCTTGTCTTTTGAGGGAATGGCATGCTTGAAACATACATCTTATCTTTTAGGGAAAGCATGCCTGAAGCATACAACTTGAAGCTTTTGCTTTTAACAACCCTTTTTTTTTATTCCCTTTTTCTTTTCTTTTTCTTTGATTGTAAACATGCAAAAATGATTAAAAGGTCTTATGAAAGAGTAAAGCTGAAAATACACTTGCTCCATAGCCCAAATTTGTCGAGAAAATTCAATAACAAGCCTAGAAGAGTAAGATATCACAGAGTATTTAGCTATAGGCAATCTGTCCAGGGAATTCCGCAATGTCATTTTTAGTTCAAGTGAGACAATGAGATTATCATATATTAGCTCAATTACATAACATATAAAGAAATATGATAAAGTGAGCTCATTAAGTGAAAGAACTTGGCAAGGAAACTCCCCCTCAAAACAAACCCATTGGATGAACAATCCCAAGTTCTCCCCGAATAAAAGCAAAACGAGAAGAAGACAAAGGTTTTGTGAAAATGTCTGCCAATTGATGTTCAGTATCCACATGATGAAGCACAATATTTTCTTTTTCAACATGATCTCTAAGAAAGTGAAATCCAGTATCAATATGCTCAAGAAAGGGGATTACTCAAGAGGTGGCACGAACCAAATCAATTCAACATCCTCCAAAGTCAACATCAGAATAAGCTCTTAAACTAATGTATAAGGAAGCAGAAAGCCAAATGCCAAAATCTTGAGTACCATGGAGATACCTAAAAGTTCACTTGAACGCTTGTCGATGTGAAGCACGTGAGAAGCTTGAAAACAAGCACACACAAGCACATGGGAAGAGTCTCTCATGTAAACCTCCAATTATCTCATCCTCAACAGCATCATCATCATCTTTTATGAATAAAGACACTATCCCCCCCTGAACATATGCACATGTACTTGCATCATTTGGACTAGTGCCTTTTGCGAAAACAGAAGTGGAAGAAGTATCTCCAAAGGCAACACTTTTAGCATGAAATGCACGAGTGAAGAAGAACCAAAACTTATCACTGAACATATGAAGTGAGCATCCGAAATTCACTAGCCACATGTTCTCCTTCCTCGCGTGAGAAGCCTACATAGAAGCAGAAATTGTCGAGGCCTCGGTACTGGGGTTAGAAATAAGATGTTTAGGAATCCGATCGAGACACACGACGCACAACAAGAGGGGCACAACACGAGTATTCTTATGCACAAAAACATATTTGCCTTTTTTCGTGTTTTTAGAAACAAAAGGTGTTTGTTTCACCCTAGGCACATAATGAGAAGTAGAGTGTGCCTTTCTGAAATTAGACCTAGCATTAAACCTTTCTCTCTTTTGTTGTTTAGCTAGTCTAAAGCAAAAGTCTACTAAATGTCCATCTCTACCACAATGAGTGCAAGTGTACTTAACATGATGTTTTGCTTTAACAGTAGAAGCACATTTTGCATTCATCATAGTAGAAGATAAAAGACCAGCAGATTTAAAGACAATTTTCTTAGGCTCATTGACAATTTCAAATTTTCCTCCTTCAAATGATTTAACAACAGTGGGAGCATGTGATTTATGATGAGCATAAGAATCAAAACCTAAACCTTTGTTATGAGTGCTGACTTTTGATTGATCCAAGATCATGTTTAGGTTTTTCTTTCCTTTAGTGAAACGTTCTAATGACTTTTCGAAGTAATCAATTTTTCGAGAAAGAGTTAAACAATTATTACAGGGAACGTCCACTTTTCCTTTTTGCTTGCGACAAGTTGAGCATGAAAGAACCTCATGTGTAAGCAAATCTTCTGTCATTTGAGAAACCCTAGCATTTGCATCATGCAACTTCAATTCTAGTATGGAGCATATAGAACATGGAGTTGTATCATGTAAATCAATGGTAGAACAACTAGCATGTTTAACAAGTTTCTCATTTTTCTCATTTTCAGTATTGATTTGCTCTAACAAGGTAACATGTTCTTTCCTAAGAAAAGTAAGCTCATTGTAAATTAAGTCACATGATTTGCAAGCATCATTATCAGGAATCAAGGTTTTAAGTCTAGCAATTTCAGCATTCAATGACTCAACAACAAAATCTCAACAACAAAATCATGTTTCTTAATTTTCTTGTCACGTTTATCAAGCAATTTACCAAGTCGAGCAACAGCAATAGCTAATTCATCGTAAGAAGGATCTACCTCATTGAAGTCATTTGTCGTGGTCGCCCTCGATAAAGCCGCTTTCGCTTTTAGCCATGAGACACAACCCTGTCAACTCATGCTTGCTTGGAGTTGCATCGTCCTCACTGCTCCCTGAATCCACATCGCTCAAATTGACTTGTTCAAGAGCGGAAAGAACTCGGTGGACAACTTTGCTGTTGATGAAGCTCTTCTTATTTCTATTACTTGAAGAGAACTTCTTCTCTTTTCTTCTGTTGTTGTCCTTCTCCTCCCTTGATGCTTTACCTGCAAGTTTAGGACAGTTTGGACGAATATGGTCGAGATCACCACACTCATAGCATCTTGGAGGGCCACCACCACCTCTCTTTCTCATTCTCACATTTTGTAAAGCTTTGTTAAAGCGAGAAGAGAGTAGTGACAAGTCTTCTTAGGGAATTGCTCAATCTGTTCATCGGTTAGTGAAGACAAGAAAGATAGAGCAAAGCTTGAAGCAGCACCATTATGAGATATGCTAGATTGAGATGTCAAAGCAATTGATTTATGATCATTCTTTCTAGCAAGAATATCTAATTCATGAGTTTTCAACTTGGAATAAAGAACATCTAAGGTAAGTGTACTCATGACAGTAGATTCTCTAATGGATGTAACTTTCATCTCCCAAATAGACATGTCTAAAGCACGAAGCAATTGTCTAGCATTAGCAGCATCATCAAAGCTAACTCCAACAGCACGAAGATTACTAAGAATTTTATTGAAACGTGCAAAGAAGTCATCTAGCGACTCACCGGGTTTCATCTCAAATCGCATGTATTCTTTTTTGTAAAGATCTTGACGAACCTCTTTGATAGTATTAGAACCCTCATGGTAATCACAAAGAGATTTCCATACCTCATATGCGGATTTGAGATGGATCACACGATCAAAGTCACTACGTCCCAAGCCTTGGATGATCAAGTTGTGCGCCTTGCTGTTTGCTTCAACATGTGCGCGATTGGCGTCATTGACGTTGTCGTTTGCAGGGACTTCATATGGCTTGTAGACTTTCTCCCAAATTGTGAAGCCCTGTGCTTGGATGAACACCTCCATCTTGGCCTTCCAAAACTGAAAATCAACACCATCGAACACATGGTTTTGTCGAATAACGATCCATTAATCTAATCACCGATTAAGATAGATTAGAAAAACCTTGCTTTGATACCACTTGTAGGATCGAAAGACACGAATATAGCAATCAGAGGGGGGGTGAATGATTGTGCGGAAGCTAAAACCAAATTCTTGATCTACTAAAAGTTCACCCCAAAATAGAACCAAATAATTGCCTCGTATTCGACAAAAACAGAATAACAGACGTTCGGTAAAACGAGAATTCCCGGAGATCCAACCGTTAGATTGATCTGAAATTTGGACACAAGAAACTAGATTCAAATACGAATCGAACACAAAAATAATCAGCTCGATCGGACTTATGGATCAAAAGTTATGAGTTTCGCAAGCTTGCTATTCTAGAACTTGACGAAAATCAATCTAATCAAAACTTCAAGATTAAACAAGATCTTCAAAAGATTAATCAACTAGACTTTGAGAAACTCTAAATCAATACCCTAGAAAGGTTTTTGATGGATCAAATCAAGATGAAACTCAAAGATCAAAAACCAATCTACAATTAGAACAAGCATGCAAACAAGAACCAAAACAGAAAACACTGTAGCAACGTGGTTATCAGAGCACGCAAGAATCTTGGAAGAATTGATCTTTATTTCTTTTGTCTAAAGTACTCTCATCAAAAGAGTACAAACCCTAAAACTGAGCTTGAGGCTCTCAATGCGCTCAGCTCCGATTGATGCCCTTCAACAGGAGACAACCCCTCCTATTTAAAGGAGCAAACCACAGAGAGTCCTGGATACAATTCCTACTCCTAAAAGGATTCCCACTCCTAATCCTAGAAGGAGTATGTATCCAACATAACTCCACTTGGCCCAACCTGGCCAAGTACAACTCTTGCACGCGTATGGCAACCCTACCATACTCACGTGACTAACACTTTGCACGCGCATGGCCACCTGCCATACTCACGTGACTAACCATTCTTCATGTGCACCATTCTCTTAGCCCGAACGTCCCGCATGACATCCTTGACCACCAAGACCTCAGTTCCTCCTCAACCTAGTCCCGAACGTCAGTTCCTCTATGAACCTAGTTCCGGTCCCGTCATCGACCACGTTCGTCTTCGAGCAATACCTGCACATGAACAAACCACAGAACAAATCCGAGCACAAGTCCACGATTTGACTCAAGGTCAATCCATGCAACTACTCACACGAGCATTGCATAACGTCCACTTCAAAACAAGCATCATGAAATTCTCACCAATTTCATTATCTCAAGGTCAAACCAAAAAATCAATTCCATGTTTGCTCAAAACCCTAATCGAGCAAAAACGCATTCACGATGGACCAAAAAATATGGTCCGGCGTACACATGAAAAAGTCACTCAAAAAACCATTCACGATGGACCAAAAAATTTGGTCCGGCGTACATGTAAAACTTACTGTTTTTAAGAACTTGGTTCTGCGCAAAAAAACCTTCAGAAGCACAATTACGACATACCAAAAAATGGGTCTGTCGTACATGGGAAAACGAGGTTGCCAAAAACATGTTTATGACAAACCAAAAAATTTGGTTTGTCATACATGGGAAAAACGAGGTCGCCAAAAACATGTGTATGATGCACCAAAAATTTGGTTTGTCATACATGGGAAAAACGAGGTCGCCAAAAGCATGTGTATGACAGACCAAAAAATTTGTTTTGTCATACATGGGAAAAACAAGGTCGCCAAAAGCATGTGTATGACAGACCAAAAAATTTGGTTTGTCATACATGGGAAAAACGAGGTCGCCAAAAGCATGTGTATGACAGACCAAAAAATTTGGTTTGTCATACATGGGAAAAACGCGATTTCTTGAACAAGCGTAAAAGCATCAAAATCACGTTTATGACAGACCAAAAAGTTTGGTCCGTCATACATGCGAAACTCACTGTTTTTGGATGTTTGGTCTGGCGCAAATGCAAAGTCTCTGTTTTTGGATGTTTGAATTTTTGGTCCTTCATGCAAGCAATTTTGCAAGATTAATCCTAACCAATTTTTCAGCACAAGATCAAGCCAATTTTTCATCATATGATTTCACAATCTCCTCCTTGATGAAAACATTGGCAACACCACTTTAGATTTGAACATTGGCATTCTCTTTTACAAAAGATTTTGAGATCCAAAGGATTAACACCAAAACACAGAACCTCCCCCTTTGACAAAAAGGCAAAACAAAATCTCCCCCTAAGAATGAAAATGTGTGTGAATGTGCAATGTGTCCAAGAATTCCAAAATTCTCCAAACTTCTCCCAAAAAGCTCAAATTTCAAAAAAAAAACTTTTTCCCTTTTTTCTTTGAACTTCTCAAATATTCCCAAAATTTCTCCCCCTTTGACAATGGATTCATCAAGAGTACAAAAGAGAGAATTTGTTCAAAAATTTTTCCTGCAGCAATGATTTCACAATGAGAAACAAGGGAGTGCCAAGATAGGAAAAGATGAGCTCATTCGATCATATAACCTTATATATCACATAATATGCAAAATAAATGATCTTGATGTGATTTTAACAAGTTAGGGAATGACATGCATCTCAACCTCAATTCAGTCAACTATAGCCAAGTACTAAGCAAAACCTTTAGTAGAAAAACAAAGGCTCAAATTTATGTACCTCGCAAGAAATTTGGACACAAGAAACTAGATTCCAATATGGATCGAACCCAAAAAGAATCAGCTCGATCGGACTTACGGATCAAAAGTTATGTACCTCGCAAGCTTGCTGTGACGGAAGATGACGAGAATAGATCTAACTAGAATTGTAGCTCGCCGAAAGATTTGAAGAACTTGATCTTTATTTCTCCTTTCTTTTGTCTAAAGTACTCCAAACAAAAGAGTACAACCCTAAAGCTTGCTCAAAGCTTGATGCCCTTCAACAGGAGACAACCCCTCCTATTTAAAGGAGCAAAACACAAGGAGTCATGAATACAATTCCTACTCCTAATCCTAGAAGGAGTCCCACTCCTAATCCTAGAAAGTGTATGTATTCAACACAACTCCTCTTGGCCCAACCTGGCCGAGTACAACTCTTGCACGCGTATGGCAACCCTACCATACTCACGTGACTAACACTTTGCACGCGAATGACCTCCTGCCATTCTCACGTGACTAACCATTCTTCATGTCCGCCATTCTCTTAGCCCGAACGTCCCGCATGACATCCTTGACCACCAAGACCTCAGTTCCCCCTGAACCTAGTCCCGAACCTCAGTTCCTCCATGAACCTAGTTCCGGTCCTGTCATCGACCACATCCGCCCTCGAGCAATACCTGCACATGAACAAACCACAAAATGATTCCGAGCACAAATCCGCGACTTGACTCACATTAAACCATGCAACCACTCACAGGAGTGCATTGCATTAAATATTCTAAGAACACGATTTCAAAACACGAACCAAAACCTTTGCAAAAATCAAAAAGCTTTTCAAATAATCAAACTGATTTCAGATCTTTTCAAATAAAGAAACCAAAAAATAAATCTTGTCAAAATATCAAACTGGTTTCAAATCTTTTTCAAATACTCATCATCGAAATCAAATGGATCAAAAATAATGATCCTTCAATCTTCCCCTTGATGAGTAATTTGACAAAACACAATATAAGATTTGACAAGAGATTGAGCAAGAACCAAAAGACCAAAAAATCCCAATTCAAAAACCTCCTTGACTTGTTCTCCCCCTTTTTGACAAAATAGTCATCAAGATCTCAAATCTCCCCCTTAATGAATGCAGTATCTCAAGCTTTGAAGTATATTCAAGGTATATAATCAAAGTAAAGCATTTGGAGAGTTTTTAGGAGAACTTTCTCATTTTGTATCAATTTATCCAATGAGAAAGCAAATTGTGAGAATATGGAGGCTCTAACACATAGAATAGTTATTGCATAAGCAAATTAGAGCAAACAAGTAAAATGTCATAAACTGATTTTGCCAAAGCGAAAAACAAATCTATCATGAGCATAGAGAGACTTTCAAATTCACTAATATTTGTCTCAAGCCTTTTTCAACCATTTGAATTTCCTTTTTCTCTTTTAGCAAGTTTGACAATTTTGCTTTGTGATCAACAGGGATAACAAGTAACTGCACACTAGCCCATACTTGTGTATGAGTAGGTAGTTCTTTCTTGTATCTTTCTCAGTTTAAATTGGCAAGTGGCTTCACATTGTTCTGAACTTTTGTTTAGACAAGTAGCCTTTTCTTGCATCTTTTGCATTTAAATCCCTGGCAAGGAAGCTGCACATTGTACTAAACTTGTGTTTAACCAAGTAGCTTTTGCTTGCATCATTTTCAACTTGCTTTTAACATTAAAACACTGATTTTGCTTGAGACTCATAATGATCATTTGAAGTCCAACAAAAAGCTCACACATAGTTTCTAATCAGCTCTAGCCTTTCAACAGATGACAAGAAACTTTTAAGCCTATTTCACAAATGCAATACCATAATGAGCAAGAGCCAAAATATTCTCGAAAAGCATCTCAAATTGAATTATTTTAGCCTTTTAGTGATAAGTAAAGCATTGAGCATTAACTTGGCTATATACACAAGAATAATCACCAAAGCTTTGTACTACATGATGCAATGTAAACAGGGGATTTTACTTGAGGTGTAAAGACAAAATACCACTTATAAAAAAAAAATCACTTGTAGGAACTAAAGTCAAGTAACCCAAAAAGAGATAAACTCAAGACTCCCCCTCAAAACAAACCTATTGGATGAACAATCCCAAGTTCTCCCCGAATAAAAGTAAAACGAGAAGAGGACAAAGGTTTTGAAAAAATGTCTGCCAATTGATGTTCAGTATCCACATGGTGAAGCACAATGCTGCCTTTTTCAACATGATCTCTAAGAAAGTGAAATCTGATGTCAATGTGTCCAAGAAAGATAATTACTCAAGAAGTGGCATGAACCAGATGTACTTTTTCTATCAATTCTACATCCTCCAAATTCAGCATCAGAGAAAGCTCTTAAACTAATGCATGAGGAAGCAGAAAGCCAAATGTAACACCCCGGCATTTACTATGCCTAAATGCTACCAAACATAAGCTAAACAACATCTAAATACCACAATTAAACATAAATTCCAGCAAAGGTGCACATGCTAAAAAACGAGATTTCGGTAGCATCTCCTTTGTTTTAACATGGATTGAAGCTACCACAATAGTAACATGTCAAAATAGCATAATGAACGATAGCAATAACATGATCAAACGGAAGAATAGCCACCATACCACTAAGGATATAAATTCTATTCATCACATGACAAGTAAGGACTAATCAATTGCTCATAACGACCAACGAATCATCGAAACCATAGTTTAGTTCACTGAATTAACCATAACCATAAGGGAAAGAACATGTCATTGTGTATATGTGTGATGCTACTGTGACACTACGGTATGGTGTGACATTATAGAATGTGAAATTAGAGATTTAAATCTTTCGGCTTGAGGTTTACTCGCGTTTTTGGGCCTTTTGAAGTGATGTGTCACCACGGAGTGTCGTAACCTTTTAAATGGTGCATGTTAAGGTCAAAAACTTTATGAAATTTGGTATGGGAGGTTAAAACCATAAGGTATGGAGGTTAATAGCATTTCCGGGCTGTTTCAGGGGTTTTGGGCCTTTCTGGGGGAGTTTGGGCCTAAGGGAAAGGTCCGTGGGCTTTGGTGGGATGGTGTTCGAGTCCATTTAGGGTAGGAGTCCTTTTTGGGGGGCCTCCTCCTGCCCTTTTGGGCGTCCTCCCCTGCCCCTTGCGCCCCCAAGTGCCCTAGCCACCTCCCACACCTCCCCACCTCCTCCTCTTCCTTGCGCCCCCTTTGCCCCATTGCTCTCCACCTCTCCACCACCTCTCCTCCACCACCTTGCTGCCCTAGGGTGGCCTCCCCACCCCTGCATCCTCATGAATCCATCCAAGGAGCGAGGAGCGAGGAGTGAGGAGCGAGGAGCGAGGAGCGAGGAGATCTATTGGAGTTTTCGTGCGTCGGGCAAAGGTATGACCATGGGAAACCTTGGGATTGATCTAGGTACTGTTATAAGGGTGTTTATCAAGTTTTTAGATCAATTGGTGGTGCTGGATTTTAGTATATTGGATTAGATCTAGAAGTTGCCACGTTCTCTGTTTCGGATAGCATGAGCAGTCGACCTAGGGTTCGGTTTTTCGCCAATTTAGAGTCCGAATTTGGCCGTACGGATGTTGAATAAGTTGTAGATAATTTCAATACCTTTCAGTGGGTATAAAGAAAGTTAAATTCCGCCTAGGCATTTGAAAGTTATGGCTGTTTTACCGAGCGTGTTAAAATCTGTGACGTAATTGGAACAGATCACTGTAATCTGTAGATTAAACAACTTTAGAGTCCGAATCAGTCTTTCCTTATACCTAGAGAAAGTTGGGAAATTTCAATATGTATGAAGTGCAATGCGATGCTCATGTCTCCTTGGAAACTCATACCGGTATGGTTGAGTACACACCCGTCGGTGTGCACCCTCTCCCCCCTTCCATCCCGAAGATGGAGGGTGCCTACTCTTCGCTTCTGTTCACCGCGGTGAATGGAATCACGATGTAGGACTTACTCATTGGCTCTCCGGATTAGTCATATCTTTCTCACTGACCTTCCCGGATTAGTTATGACTTTCTCACCGCCCGGGCCATGTAACATGTCATGTATGCAGTTATGCCAACATCATGTTTAACTCACATATTAACACACGGCATCATAACATAATAAACATACTTATCATATCATTGGCAATCATAAAAGCATGGCAAGTGATCATATATCATGTAATCAATTCCATTTATTCTCAACAAGCAACCTACAAATCGCTATCCATCACAACACACTTGCCTCAACCACGGGCAACGGATTGGCGGGAAGTAGAGGGCACTCCTGGGGTTGCACCACCTGCACATAGGTACCACACGCTCACAATCATGCCCACAAAATAGTACGCAAACCCTCATCTACCCCGACATTGCCAACTACTCGCAAAACCTAAAAAATAGAGGTTCTGTCCCGTCGGGACAGCAGCCTTCCAAAAGGCATAACTTGAGTTCTGGGACTCCGAATCAATTAAACGAGTACATCCTCGCATAGCTTACGAAATTTTCCAACTTTCTTTAGATATATGGAAAGACAGATTCGGACTCTAAAGTTGTTTAATCTACAGATTACCGTGATCTGTACCAATTACGTCACAGATTTTAACACGCTCGGTAAAACAGCCATAACTTTCAAACGGCTAGGCTGAATTTAACGTTCTTTATATCCACTGAAAGATAATGAAATTATCTACAACTTCTTCAACATCCGTAGGACCAGATTCCGATCCTAAATCAACGAAAACTCAAACCCTAGGTCGACTGCTCATACTATCCCAAAATAGAAACGTGGCAACATCTAGATCTAATCCAAATTACTCAATTCCAGTACCACCAATTGATCTAAAAACTTGATAAACACCCTTAGAACAGTACCTAGATCAATCCTAAGGATTCCCATGGCCATACCTTTGCCCGACGCACGAAAACTCCAATAGATCTCCTCGCTCCTCGCTCCTCGGATGGATCCACGAGGATGCAGGGGTGGGGAGGCCACCCTAGGGCAGCAAGGGGGGTGGAGGAGAGGTGGTGGAGAGGTGGAGAGGTGGAGAGGGTAGCAAGGGGCGCACGGCACAAGGGGGGAAAGGTGGGGGGGCGGCTAGGTGCCAAGGGGAGGGGTGGGGCGCCCAAAGGGAGGGTGGGGGCGCACATAAAGGGCAGGGGCAGCCCTCTTACCAGCCCCAACAAGGATTCCTAATCCTAAATGGAGTCTTAATCCATGCCACCAAAGCCCACAAGCCCCTCTTTAAGGCCCAAAATCCCCCGGGAAAGCCCAAAACCCCGGAAACGGCCCGGAAACGTTATTAACCACCATACCCTGTGGTTTTAACCTTATTTCCACATCTCATACTGTTTTTGACCTTATCATGCACGTTAAAAAAAGGCTACGACACTCCGTGGTGACACAACACTTCAAAAGGCCCAAAAACGCGAGTAAACCTCAAGCCGTAAGGTTTTATCCTCTAATTTCATATTTTATAATGTCACACCATACCGTAGTATCACATTCTTCCCCCCTTCAACAGGATTCGACCTCGAATCCGAAGGACGCCAAAATCAACAACAAAGTCCCCAAGGGACAAAAGGCTTCTCTGCAGCACAAAACATTCGCACAACAACTAAAACCGGAACAAACGACAAACGAGTTCCCAAAACCAACACTTAACGAAAAAGTGTTGATCTAGCTCAACTAAGAGCAACCGCTCACAGTTCGACCTTCACTTCAAAACCCAAACAGAATCTGCGTTTCAACCGCAAAGGGCTCCAACAACCCAAAACGCTCGATTCCTCACGACAAACACTTCACACTTCTATCACAACCAACCTGACTACACACTGCAATAAACTCAACATGACGCAATCAAGCGACTCACAATTCCTTTAACGACCTCTCTACATTCCCGAAAATTTCCATCGAGGGGAAATAACTCAATAAGGCACACTTGCCTTTCCGATACACGATCATGCTAACATTCATTCCATCCTCTCCCAGGCAAGACTCAAACCCAGAAACAACTAGTTAAGACAATTGCTCACGGCAGGACAATCATCAACGAACTACCGTCAACTTCACTTCCACCCATCGCTACTCTTAATAATGGTTAAATCCTTACATCATCAACCTCCATCACTGTAACACCCCAAAATTTTACTTTTCCTAAACTCATGTGTGATTTGGCACTTTGGTGAATTTTTGGAATTTTCTGGAATTTATTTGGATTTATTTGGAATTTATTTGAATTTATTCCATTTTGAAATAATTAAAGAATTTAATTTTGCAAATAAAATTTTGTTGAAAATATTTTATTTGAGTCCAAAATGTTCCAAAATATTTTCCAGAATTTTTCTGGAATTTTTCTGAGTCTTTTGCTATTTTTAATGAATTAAATGAATTACTGGGAATTATTTTAAATATTAAATCGCTGGAAATTCAAACTCGGGTCAAGTACTGTTCATCCGACCGAGTCGGAACCCGAGTCGGACTCGAGTCCGACCCGAGCCACGTGACTCGACCGAACCCACTCCTAACCCTACTCAATCCCAACCGTTGGATCAAGATCCAACGGCTGAGATCCGCCGACTCGACCCGAGCCGTGTCCGACCGACCCGGCCGCGCTGCGCGATCGTGTGGCCGTTGATCGTACACGCGTGTACGGCTCTCCGTCGTCGTCTCCGCCGAAGTCCGAGCCGACTCCGCCCGTGTTCGCCGCCGTGGAAAACTAGGTCTCCGTTGTCTGCACGGACGCCGAGGCTATTTAAACCCCGGGGCGTACCCCGAGGACCGCCGTGATCCCGCGCCCTCCCTTCTCTACTTCACCGAGGCAAAGCCGCCGCCTTTTAGCCGTGCGAGCTTCGCCGGTTGCGCGCCGCTCCGCCACGGTCTTTGCGTTCGCTCGCCGTCCAGCCGTCCCTGCGCCGTTGACCCCAGATCCGACTCACCGCGACGAGGACGCACCGAGGATCTCTCGCCAGCCGGAGCGCGCAACGCCGTCGGCAAGGTCGTCGTCCTCGCGCCGGTGAGCCGGTGCCGCCGCAGCCATCGCCGGATCGCGAGCTCTCTCGGCCGTCGATCAAGATCCAACGCCGAGATCACGCCCACGCCATCGCACGGTGAGATTGCGTTACGATTTCCAGATCTAATCTCGACCATCGGATCTAGATCCAACGGTCCAAAATCAATCGTTAACCCAAACGCGTCAACACCGATCTAATCCGCGCCGCTGATTTTCAAACCAACGGGCCGTGATTGCGCCACGCGTGTCGGGAAGTTGGACCGACGCGTCGGCGCGGCCCACGCACGCTCAGCAGGACGCCGACACGCTGAGGCCCCGCGTGTCGAGGGCCGCAAGATGTCGGGCCGGCTGTCCCAGCCGAGCGCTGACGTCACCCATGACGTCACAGTGGGTCCCACATGTCAGCACCGTGGGCTGAGCCCCGCTGACGTCAGCAATGACGTCACCCGAGTGGACCCACATGTCAGTCTCACGTGGAGCCGTGGACCGAGTCCGCCGTAGACCCGAGCCAAGCGTGGACCAAGTCCATGGACCGGCTGACGTCAGCCAGCCAATCAGAGGCTGCCACGTGTCCTTGCTGACGCAATAATTAATTTCCGAAAAAAGAAAATGATTTAATAAATCGGTTTAATAATTGATTTGAATTTCGAAAACTTCAAACGCTTATAACTTTTGCGTTTCAACTCCGATTTGAGCGATTCAAATTTCTAAATTTGTATAAAATTGAGATCTACCTAAATATGAATTTTATTTAATTTTTGGACTAAAGTTTTTCTCTGTAATATTATTTAATTGATTATTTAAACTTTAAATAATCATAACTTTTGCGTTTTAACTCCAAATTTGACGATTCCAGTTTCTAAAAATCCAGAAAATTATGTTCTCTCTGTTTATGGATTTTATTTGGAGTTTTGGGATGTTTTTGCCTAGTGTTTATTTGTGTATTCGCTATTTGCACGCTTTACGAGTAGACGTTGAAGTCTTGGGAAGGATTCGAGGAGAAGTGTTGACTCAGGATCCAACTCAAGACCAAGAGCAAGTACTTTTTGAAGGCAAGTTGTGCTTTGACCATGTTGATCCTATTTCAAATCTATTTTGATTTAAACTATTGCATGCTAGTTCAATTAGAAAGATACTTTGTTTAAACATGGGGTTAGATAAATACCAATTTGCTATATGACACCTTGATTACTTAAGTATGTGCCATGACCCTTTGTCACCCTAGTTGTGGTTTACTAGTTGGACATTATTAAATTGCCAACATGGGTTTAGACCGTTGTAGTATACTGCTTAGACCACTACGTGCTCATGACATGATTTTGGACAATCAAATGCTAATATGGACTTAATGATATATTGAACCTGTTTTGGAAAAGTATCATGTGATGTTGACTTACGTGGTGCATGGTAATCAAGCGGGGTTTGATAAAGCGATTTCGGCCGGCATGTGGCAAGAGTAATCAGGTGGGCCGATGTGGCATTGGGAGTGATGATTTGGTTTTTTCGGGTAGTCTTGCCCTGGTCACTCTAAGGACTTAACCTTGCAAGCCTTTGAACTGGGTCATACTTGCAACCACATGGCTGGAATGGGACGGCCCTAGTTGACTAAGTCGCTAAGGACTCACTTGTGGAGCCTCAGGGTGTCAGTTACACCGTTTGTGTGATTGTACGGGGGAGCGTATCGTGGCTGTGGCCAGGTACCCATCTAACGGTGTGTTGGTCCCATACTTCGCCTTGGCTAAGGGAAGGGATGGTGTAGAGCACGTACCGGAGAGGACCACCTGTGTTGTTTGAGGCTTCCGAAAGGATTTGTTACGGGAACTCGCCTTTGTGGTGTTTGACTGTATCTTGTGGGTAAAGTGCATAACCTCTGCAGAGTGTAGAATCTATTTGAATAGCCGAGTCCACTGTGATCGACAATGCTCGGGAATTACAGTCAAGGGTAGACTTTCTCAAAATAACTTGGTTTTGAAAAGATGGGTTGGTTTAACAAGGAAGGTGATGGAAATATGGTGTAGGATGGGAAAAATGTTTGTTAAACTTCTTGAAAAGTTATTTATGCTTACTTATTTCTACTGCTTTCGAATCTACTTTTATTACTTGTCAAAAGTCACATCGCAAATATACCCTGAGCTATTCCTTTGTACCAAGCCATGCATATAGTATATTAGCTTGCATTACAGGCATGACTTGTCGAGTACCAAGTACTCACCCTTGCCTCAACACAATACCAGTTGAAGAGGAGATTACGCCGGTTTGGAGGAGGATTTCCAAGAAGACCCGTCTACTTAGGGATGCGAGCCCGGTCGATTGCCTGTGGTATCTTTGGATGGCGCCACGAAGTTATTTGATTTTCCGCTGCTGTTATTTCTCTTTTAATAAGTTTCGCCTTGCAAAGCATATATTTGTAACTTGGCCATAAGGTCGAGTAACCCTTTGATTATTTAAATAAAGTACTTTGATAGTATCGTTTGGTATGATTGTGATATATACCGATGTTAAGGATCAGGTGCACTAGCTGCGTTCTGGACTAGTGCTGAATACACAGAGGGTCCGGATTTGCAAATTCGGGGTCCCGACAGAGGTGGTATCAGAGCCATACTTGACTGTAGGCTCAACCCTAAGTTAGAATGGTCGTAGTGAGGATAAAACCTATTTTCTAAAGCTAAAAATTTGTGAAGACAAGAAATGACATCTCGACTTATCCCCTTCTCTCTTTTCTTGTCTCTTGCTGAAATTTTCCCTTACCTTGTCACAATTTAAAAATTCCGAATTCTTACGTAAAGCACTCTTGTGACAGATGGAGGTTTTCTTGATGAGTGAGCATAGGTTCTATAGTGAGACTCCTTCGCCGAGTCGAGTCATAGAATAAAGAGTCACCCTTTAGGCGTTAGACTCCAGAGTTAGTTCGATTTGGATTTGCTTTGTTTGCTGAGTGTGCAGTATGTGTTGCAAGGCCCTTAGGCATTGTAAGCAGCCATACCAAGTTATTAAATAATAAAGATGGACCTTAAAGTTACCCCTTTCGCCCCGCATAAGTTCCATACTACTTGTCTATTCTTGTTTCCCTCTCATCTCTAAACCTAGAGCAAATCGACAGATGGTGAACACCCGTGGAAACTTTGGAAGCAATGGGAGTGGATCCCGCCACAGAAACCCCAATGATGGAGCACCAAAGCACCGCCATCGATATGCAGAATTTCGGAGCATTTCTTGCTGCCCAGACTCGATTGATGCATGCTATGATGCAACAAATGCAGCACGTCCTTTGCTCGTGCCAGCGCTAATCAAGTTAATCAGGACCACGCCGAGAATACAAGGTCGTCGAGTTCATGAGGACTCACCCACCCACTTTATCTGGGAATGCCAATCCATTGGAGTACGATTATTGGTTAAGATCAATTTAGAGGAAGATACACATAGCTCAATGCATATGAAATGAGAAGGTACTATACGCTTCTCATCGCTTGGAAGGAACAACCACGAATGGTGGGAAAACTTCGTGCCACGCAGAGAACCCTCAAGATATCACTTGGGAAGAGTTCACAAATGCATTCGGACAAGATCACGTGCCTGAAGGAATCATGGACCTTAAGAAGGAGGAGTTCAGAGCATCAAGCAAGGTAATCGGCCCGGTGGCGACTACCGAACAAGTTCACTCGGCTAGCACGCTACGCACTGAGGATGTAGCGACAGATAAATCCAGGCAGTCTCGTTTTATGAAGGGACTTAACTCAGATTGCAAGTAGGGTTGATCACCCACACCTTTCCGCATTTCCAAGAATTGGTGAATAAGGCGCTTATTCTTGAGGACAAGCGCAAGGAATCGGATGAGAACAGAAGCGCAGGATGCAACAAAGCAAGGATCACGCCAGGAACGCATAGCGCTTGAGAGTTGCACCGAATCAATTCTTGATTCCAACCACGTAATGCAACAAGGACACCCTCCCGGCACCAAGACCTGCCAATCGTAACTATCAGACCCGGCCCCGCTAGAAACACTACTCGAGCAATCGGCAAGAATGCTGAGACGCTGTTACAATCGCAACGAGCCAGACACTTTGCCAACAGCTTGTCCGAAGAAGACAGCAGAGCGACTCCCGATTCGCTTCAACCTAGGAACCACCCCAGCTAGGGACGCCAAAGACCAGGAGCCACACCCCAGGCATCGTGGTGAGAGGCCGAGTCAACCATGTCACCGCAGATGCACTGCAGAATGCTACGGACGTCGTGATCGGGTAAGTTACTTGTTAACTCAAGACTGCAATGCTTTGTTTGACTCGAGCTTCGCATTCGTTTGTTTCGCAAGGCTTTGCTGCTAGGAATGACTTGAGAATTGCAAGACTTAAGTGCATGCTTTTAGTTCAAACCCCTGGTTCAACTCCGAACGGAAGTAGGATGTTCCGGTGAGAATACTAATAGATGGAATAGAGTTCCTAGCAAACCTTATAATTTTGGAGACCCTGCACCTTAGATGTTATATTGGGAATGGATTGGTTATCCAAGCACAAAGGCTGTATTGGATTGTGGACGAAGGACTATCTCGATTGAGAGCCCGTGTGGGAAGAAAGTGGAATTTCAAGCCACCGCAGCTAGAGATGGACAGTTGATGGTTAACAGTACCAAGGCAATCAGCATAGAGGATGTCCCGAGAGTGAATGAGTACCCGATGTTTTTCCCGAAGATCTACGGTATGCCGCTTGACAGGGACATAGAGTTTGTGATAGAGCTTGTACTGCACAAAGACCGATAGCAAAGAGACCCTATCGGATGTCTACCGAGGAGTTGGTAGAGATGAAGAAACAGCTAGAAGAGTTAATGGATAAAGGATTTATCAGGCCGAGTTAAATGCGCCGTGGGGAGCACGTTTTGTTTGTCAAGAAGAAGGGCGGGAGTTTCGTGGATGTGCATTGACTACCGTGCACTCAATGAAGTCACCGTGAAGAATAAGTATCCGCTACCCAGGATTGATGATTTGTTTGATCAGTTAAGAGGAGCCGGAGTTTTCTCCAAGATTGATCTGAGATCGGATACCATCGATTGAAGATCCGATCAGAAGATATTCAAGATCGCATTCTCGCCAAGATATGGACATTACGAGTTTACGCTATGTCCTTTGGGCCGATTTAATGCGCCAAATTATTTCATGAATATGATGAATAAGGTGTTCATGGAATATTTGGACAAGTTTGTCGTCGTGTTCATAGACGATATCCTAGTCTACTCCAAGACAAAGGATGAACATGCCGAACACTTAAGGCGAGTTTTGGAAAAGCCGAGGGAACAAGAACTTTTCGCCAAGTTCAGCAAGTGTGATTTTTGGAAGGACAAGGTGGAGTTTCTTGGACATGTAATGACCGCAGAAGGAGTCGCCAGTAGATCCAAGCAAAGTAGAAGTGTGTTACATTGGGAGCGGCCAAGACCGTGACCCAGATTCGAGTTTCCTTGGAATGGCAGGATACTACCGCTGCTTTCATTGAAGGCTTCTCGACAATTGCGAAACCTCTTACGCAATTGGTGAAGAAGGAAAGGAAGTTTGCATGGACGCCTTGAGAATGTGAGAAAGGATTTCAGGAGCTGAAGAAGCGATTGACATCAAGACCGGTGTTAGTTCTACCTGATGTTGCTCAAAGCTTCGATATTTATTGTGACGCATCGCGCCAAGGACTTGGATGTGTCTTTGCAGAATGGAAAGGTCGTCGCTTATGCATCAAGGCAGTTGAGGCCGCATGAGGAAAATTATCCGACACATGACCTAGAGTTAGCTGCCGTAGTGCATGCCTTGAAGATATGGCGTCACTATCTGATTGGAAACAGATGTGAAGTGTATACGGATCATAAGAGCCTTAAGTACATATTCACCCAATAATCTGAATATGAGGCAGAGGAGATGGTTAGAGTTGATCAAGGACTACAATGTTGGAATCCATTACCATCCCGGGAAGGCCAACGTAGTAGCCGATGCTCTGAGTCGGAAAAGCCATACCGTGAGTGCGTTGCTAGCCACAAGTCAGGATGAGTTGTGTGAGGATTTCCAGAAAATGAAGATTGAGGTAGTACCTAGCGGATTCTTGGCCGCATTAGAAGTAAAGCCTACCTTAGAGGACCAGATCCGAGAAGGACAGAAGGATGATGACAGGATCCGTAGGATTAAGTCCAAAAGGAGGAAGGCAAGGCAGAGGACTTCAAGTTGGATGAAGCAGAGGCACGTTGTGGATGAAGGATCGCATTTGTGTGCCTAACAAAAAGGAGTTAAAGCAACTGATTCGAAGAAGCCCATGACTCTACGTATTCAATTCATCCTGGAAGCGCCAAGATGTATCAGGATCTAAAGGAGAGATTCTGGTGGCCGAGTATGAAACGAGAAGTTGCCGAGCAGGTTGCATTGTGCGACGTATGCCAGAGAGTCAAGGCAATGCATCGTAGACCAGCAGGATTGCTACAACCGCTGAAGATACCCGAGTGGAAGTGGGAGGAAATCGGAATGGATTTCATTACCGGTTTGTCAAGACTCAAGGAGGTTATGACTCCATATGGGTTATAGTGGATCGCTTGACTAAAGTAGCCCATTTTATCCCCGTGAAGACCACTTACTCGGGAGATAAATTAGCAGAGTTGTACATGATCGAGGATTGTTTGTTTGCACGGAGTGCCAAAGAGGATTGTATCGGATGAGGTACCCAATTTACCTCAAGGTTCGGAATAAGTTGCATGAAGCCATGGGAACCCGTTTAAACTTCAAGATGACTTATCATCCACAGGCGGATGGACAGACCGAAAGAGTCAACCAGATTCTGGAGGATATGTTAAGAGCTTGTGCATTGGCTTATGCTACCTCTTGGGATAAAAGTTTGCCGTATGCCGAGTTCGATTACAACAATAGTTATCGTGCTAGTTTACGATGTCACCTTTTGAGGCATCAGATGGTCACTGGCTTGACGCCATTGAATTGGAATGAGACCGCGAGCGCCGTGTCTTTGGGCCTGATATTCTTCAAGAGGTCAAGAGCGGTCGCTATGATTAGGGAAAGGTTGAAGATAGCCCAATCTCGATGTAAGAGTTATCTTGACAATCGTCGCCGAGATTTGAGTTTTGAACCGTAAGACTTTGTATACCTCGAGTTACGCCTCTCGGGAGTTAAGAGGTTCCATGCCAAAGGGAAACTTGCACCCTGTTATGTTGGACCATTTAAGATTTTGAGCCGCGGCTAAGTTGCTTATCACCGGAGTTGCCACAATCGTTAAGCGAGGAGTACATGAGGTATTCCATGTGTCCCAGTTGAAGAAGTGTCTTCGAGTTCCTGAGGAACAGACACCGCTAGAATCAATTGAGTTGCAAGAGGACTTGACTTATAAGGAGCATCCCGTGAGGATTCTAGACACAATGGATCGAGAAACTAGAAACAAGTCAACTCGTTTCTGTAGAGTTCAGTGGAGCAACCATGCAGAGAGCGAAGCGACTTGGGAGCGCGAAGAGGATTTGAAGAAAGAGTTTCCAAACCTATTCTGTAGTGAGCCCTGAATCTCGGGGACGAGATTCTATTAAGGGGGGGAGGTTTGTAACACCCCAAAATTTTACTTTTCCTAAACTCATGTGTGATTTGGCACTTTGGTGAATTTTTGGAATTTTCTGGAATTTATTTGGATTTATTTGGAATTTATTTGAATTTATTCCATTTTGAAATAATTAAAGAATTTAATTTTGCAAATAAAATTTTGTTGAAAATATTTTATTTGAGTCCAAAATGTTCCAAAATATTTTCCAGAATTTTTCTGGAATTTTTCTGAGTCTTTTGCTATTTTTAATGAATTAAATGAATTCATCGGGAATTATTTTAAATATTAAATCGCTGGAAATTCAAACTCGGGTCAAGTACTGTTCATCCGACCGAAGTCGAACCCGAGTCGGACTCGAGTCCGACCGAGCCACGTGACTCGGCCAGAACCCACTCCTAACCTAATCAATCCCAACCGTTGGATCAAGATCCAACGGTGAGATCCGCCCGACTCGACCCGAGCCGTGTCCGCACCGGACCCGGCCGCGCGTCTTGCGATCGTGGCCGTTGATCGTGCCACGTGTCACGGCTCTCCGTCGTCGTCTCCGCCGAGTCCGAGCCGGACTCGCCGCCGTGGAAAACTAGGTCTCCGTTTTACGCACGGCGAGGCTATTTAAAGCCGGGCGTACCGAGGACCGCCGTGATCCCGCCCTCCCTTCTCTACTTCACCGAGGCAAAGCCGCGCCCGTTTAACCCGTCGAGCTTCGCCGAAGTTGCGCGCCGCTCGCCACGGTCTTTGCTTCGTTCGCCGTCAGCCGTCCCTGCCGTTGACCCCAGATCAGGACTCACCGCGACAAGACGCGCAGAGATCTCTCACCGCCGGGCGCGCCCGAAGCTTGCCGTCGGCAAGGTCGTCGTCCTCATGGCTGGTGAGCCGGTGCCGCGCAAGCCATCGCCGGACCGCGAAGCTCTCGGCCGTCGATCAAGATCCAACGCCGAGATCACGCCACGCCATCGCACGGTGAGATTGCGTTACGATTTCGAGATCTAATCTCGACCATCGGATCTAGATCCAGCGGTCCGAAATCAATGCGTTAACCCAAACGCGTCAACACTGGATCTAATCCGCGCCGTTGATTTTCAAACCAGCGGCCGTGATTGGCGCCACGTGTCGGGAAGTTGGACCGACGCGGTCGGCTGGCCCACGCAGCGTGCGTGTGTGACGCCGACACGCGCGGCCCGCGTGTCGAAGGGCTCAAGATGTCGGGCCGTCCCAGCCGGCGCCGACGTCACCCATGACGTCACGCAGTGGGTCCCACATGTCGACTGCAGTAAGCCAGCCCGTGACGTCGGCAATGACGCTCACCGAGTGGACCCACATGTCGGGCCTCACGTGGAGCCGTGGGACCGAGTCCGCCGTGACCCGAGCCAAGCGTGGACCAAGTCCATGGACCGGTGACGTCAGCCAGCCAATCCGAGGCTGCCACGTGTCCTTGCTGACGCAATAATTAATTTCCGAAAAAAGAAAATGATTTAATAAATCGGTTTAATAATTGATTTGAATTTCAAAACTTCAAACGCTTATAACTTTTGCGTTTCAACTCCGATTTGAGCGATTCAAATTTCTAAATTTGTATAAAATTGAGATCTACCTAAATATGAATTTTATTTAATTTTTGGACTAAAGTTTTTCTCTGTAATATTATTTAATTGATTATTTAAACTTTAAATAATCATAACTTTTGCGTTTTAACTCCAAATTTGATTTATTCCAGTTTCTAAAAATCCAGAAAATTATGTTCTCTCTGTTTATGGATTTTATTTGGAGTTTTGGGATGTTTTGCCTAGTGTTTATTTGTGTATTCGCTTATTTGCACGCTTTACGAGTAGACGTTGAAGTCTTGGGAAGGATTCGAGGGAGAAGTGTTGACTCAGGATCCAACTCAAGACCAAGAGCAAGTACTTTTTGAAGGCAAGTTGTGCTTTGACCATGTTGATCCTATTTCGAAATCTATTTTGATTTAAACTATTGCATGCTAGTTCAATTAGAAAGATACTTTGTTTAAACATGGGGGTTAGATAAATACCAATTTGCTATATGACACCTTGATTACTTAAGTATGTGCCATGACCCTTTGTCACCCTAGTTGTGGTTTACTAGTTGGACATTATTAAATTGCCAACATGGGTTTAGACCGCTGTAGTATCTTTGCTTAGACACACTTTCGTGCTCATGACATGATTTTGGACAATCAAATGCTAATATGGACTTAATGATATATTGAACCTGTTTTGGAAAAGTATCATGTGATGTTGACGGCACGTGGTGCATGGTAATCAATCGGGGTTTGATAAACAGATTTCGGCCAGGGCATGTGGCAAGAGTAATCAGTGGGCCGATGTGGCGTTGGGAGTGATGATTTGGTTTTTCGTAGTCTTGCCCTGGTCACTCTAAGGACTTAACCTTGCAAGCCTTTGAAGCCCTGGGTCATACTTGCAACCACATGGCTGGAATGGGACGGCCCTAGTTGACTAAGTCGCTAAGGACTCACTTGTGGAGCCTCAGGGTGTCGATTACACCGTTTGTGTGATTATGCGGGGCGTATCGTGGCTGTGGCCAGGTACCCATCTAACGGTGTGTTGGTCCCATACTTCGCCTTGGCTAAGGGAAGGGATGGTGTAGAGCACGAACCGGAGAGGACCACCTGTGTTGTTTGAGGCTTCCGAAAGGCTTTGTTACTGAACTTCGCCTTTGTGGTGTTTGACCGTATCTTGTTGGTAAAGTGCATAACCTCTGCAGAGTGTAGAATCTATTTGAATAGCCGAGTCCACCTTACTGGACAATGCTCGGGAATTACAGTCAAGGGGTAGACTTTCTGAAAATAACTTGGTTTTGAAAAGATGGGTTGGTTTAACAAGGAAGGTGATGGAAATATGGTGTAGGATGGGAAAAATGTTTGTTAAACTTCTTGAAAAGTTATTTATGCTTACTTATTTCTACTGCTTTCGAATCTACTTTTATTACTTGTCAAAAGCTGCTTACTGCAAATATACCCTGAGCTATTCCTTTGTACCAAGCCATGCATATAGTATATTAGCTTGCATTCTGTGCATGACTTGCTGAGTACCAAGTACTCACCCTTGCCTCAACACAATACCAGTTGAAGAGGAGATTACGCCAGTTTCGGAGGAGGATTTCCAAGAAGACCCGTCTACTTAGGGATGCGAGCCCAGTCAGTTGCTGTGGTATCTTGGATGGCGCCACGAGTTATTTGATTTTCATTCTTTGTTATTTCTCTTTTAATAAGTTTCGCCTTGCAAGGCATATATTTGTAACTTGGCCATAAGGTCGAGTAACCCTTTGATTATTTAAATAAAGTACTTTGATAGTATCGTTTGGTATGATTGTGATATATACCGATGTTAAGACTGTGTGCACTAGCGCGTTCCTGGACTAGTGCTGAATACACAGAGGGTCCGGATTTGCAAATTCGGGGTCCCGACAGAGGTGGTATCAGAGCCATACTTGACTGTAGGCTCAACCCTAAGTTAGAATGGTCGTAGTGAGGATAAAACCTATTTTCTAAAGCTAAAAATTTGTGAAGACAAGAAATGACATCTCGACTTATCCCCTTCTCTCTTTTCTTGTCTCTTGCTGAAATTTTCCCTTACCTTGTCACAATTTAAAAATTCCGAATTCTTACGTAAAGCACTCTTGTGACAGATGGAGGTTTTCTTGATGAGTGAGCATAGGTTCTATAGTGAGACTCCTTCGCCGAGTCGAGTCATAGAATAAAGAGTCACCCTTTAGGCGTTAGACTCCAGAGTTAGTTCGATTTGGATTTGCTTTGTTTCTTTGAGTGTGCGTGATGTGTTGCAAGGCCCTTAGGCATTGTAAGCAGCCATACCAAGTTATTAAATAATAAAGATGGACCTTAAAGTTACCCCTTTCGCCCCGCATAAGTTCCATATTACTTGTCTATTCTTGTTTCCCTCTCATCTCTAAACCTAGAGCAAATCGACAGATGGTGAACACCCGTGGGAACTTTGGAAGCAATGGGAGTGGATCTCGCCCAGCAGAAAACCCCAATGATGGAGCACCAGCACCGCCACTGGATATGCAGAATTTCGGAGCATTTCTTGCTGCCCAGACTCAGTTGATGCATGCTATGATGCAACAAATGCAGCACGTCACTGCTCAGGCCACTGCTAATCAGGTTAATCAGGGACCACGCCAGAATACAAGGCTGTCAGAGTTCATGAGGACTCACCCACCCACTTTCTCTGGGAATGCCAATCCATTGGAGGCCGATGATTGGTTAAGATCAATTGAGAGGAAGCTACACATAGCTCAATGCATAGGGAATGAGAAGGTACTCTACGCTTCTCATCAGTTGGAAGGAACAAATTACCGAATGGTGGGAAAACTTCGTGCCACGCAGAGAACCCTCAAGATATCACTTGGGAAGAGTTCACGGTGCATTAAGCGATATCACGTGCCTGAAGGAATCATGGACCTTAAGAAGGAGGAGTTCAGAGCACTGAAGCAAGGTAATCAGCCAGTGGCCGACTACCTGAACAAGTTCACTCAGCTAGCACGCTACGCACCTGAGGATGTAGCGACAGATAAATCCAGACAGTCTCGTTTTATGAAGGGACTTAACTCAGGATTGCAAGTAGGGTTGATCACCCACACCTTTCCAGATTTCCAAGAATTGGTGAATAAGGCGCTTATTCTTGAGGACAAGCGCAAGGAACTGGATGAGAACAGGAAGCGCAGGATGCAACAAAGAAGGATCACGCCAGGAACGCAACGCTTGAGAGTTGCACCGAATCAATTCTTGATTCCAACCACGAATGCAACAAGGACACCCTCCCGGCAAAGACCAAGACCTGCCAATCGTAACTATCGGACCCCGGCCCCGCTAGAAACACTACTCGTGCAATCGGCCAAGGAACAGTGAGACGCTGTTACAAGCGCAACGAGCCAGACACTTTGCCAACAGCTTGTCCGAAGAAGACAGCAGAGCGACCCAGTTCGCTTCAACCTAGGAACCACCCCACTAGGACGCCAGCACAGGAGCCACACCCTGCACCGTGGTGAGAGGCCGAGTCAACCATGTCACCGCAGATGCACTGCAGAATGCTACGGACGTCAGTCTTGGGTAAGTTACTTGTTAACTTTCGATACACCTGCAATGATTTTGTTTGACTGGAGCTTCGCATTCGCTTGTTTCGCAAGGCTTTGCTGCTAGGAATGACTTGAGAATTGCAAGACTTAAGTGCATGCTTTTAGTTCAAACCCACAGTTCGAACTCCGAACGGAAGTAGGATGTTCGGGTGAGAATACTAATAGATGGAATAGAGTTCCTAGCAAACCTTATAATTTTGGAGACCTGCACCTTAGATGTTATATTGGGAATGGATTGGTTATCCAAGCACAAGGTCTGTATTGGATTGTGGACGAAGGACTATCTCGATTGAGAGCCCGTGTGGGAAGAAAGTGGAATTTCAAGCCACTGCAGATTAGAGATGGACAGTTGATGGTTAACGATACCAAGGCAATCGGCATAGAGGATGTCCCAAAGAGTGAATGAGTACCCGATGTTTTTCCCGAAGATCTACCTGTATGCCGCTGCACGAGGACATAGAGTTTGTGATAGAGCTTGTACTGCACAAAGACCGATAGCAAAGAGACCCTATCGGATGTCTACCGAGGAGTTGGTAGAGATGAAGAAACAGCTAGAAGAGTTAATGGATAAAGGATTTATCGAGGCCGAGTTAAATCGCCGTGGGGAGCACCAGCTTTGTTTGTCAAGAAGAAGGACGGGAGTTTCAGGATGTGCATTGACTACCGCGGCACTCAATGAAGTCACCGTGAAGAATAAGTATCCGCTACCCGAGATTGATGATTTGTTTGATCGATTAAGAGGAGCCGGAGTTTTCTCCAAGATTGATGCGAGATCGGGATACCATCGATTGAAGATCCGATCGTAAGATATTCAAGATCGCATTCTCGCCAAGATATGGACATTACGAGTTTCTGATTATGTCCTTTGGGCCGATTTAATGCGCCACTTATTTCATGAATATGATGAATAAGGTGTTCATGGAATATTTGGACAAGTTTGTAAATCGTGTTCATAGACGATATCCTAGTCTACTCCAAGACAAAGGATGAACATGCCGAACACTTAAGGCGAGTTTTGGAAAAGTGAGGAACAGCAACTTTTCGCCAAGTTCAGCAAGTGTGATTTTTGGAAGGACAAGGTGGAGTTTCTTGGACATGTAATGACCGCAGTATGAGTCGCCAGTAGATCCAAGCAAAGTAGAAAGCGTGTTACATTGGGAGCAACCAAGATCAGACCCATTCGAGTTTCCTTGGAATGGCGTGATACTACCGCCGTTTCATTGAAGGCTTCGACAATTGCGAAACCTCTTACGCAATTGCTTTGAAGAAGGAAAGGAAGTTTGCATGGGCGCTAGAATGTGAGAAAGGATTTCAGAGTCAAGAAGCGATTGACATCAAGACCGGTGTTAGTTCTACCTGGGATGTTGCTCAAAGCTTCGATATTTATTGTGACGCATCGCGCCAAGGACTTGGATGTGTGCTTGTCGATGCAATGGAAAGGTCGTCGCGTATGCATCAAGGCGATTGAGGCCGCATGAGGAAAATTATCCGACACATGACCTAGAGTTAGGCCGTAGTGCATGCCTTGAAGATATGGCGTCACTATCTGATTGGAAACAGATGTGAAGTGTATACGGATCATAAGAGCCTTAAGTACATATTCACCCAGTCGGATCTGAATATGAGGCAGAGGAGATGGTTAGAGTTGATCAAGGACTACAATGTTGGAATCCATTACCATCCCGGGAAGGCCAACGTAGTAGCCGATGCTCTGAGTCGGAAAAGCCATACCGTGAGTGCGTTGCTAGCCACAAGTCAGGATGAGTTGTGTGAGGATTTCCAGAAAATGAAGATTGAGGTAGTACCTAGCGGATTCTTGGCCGCATTAGAAGTAAAGCCTACCTTAGAGGACCAGATCCGAGAAGGACAGAAGGATGATGACAGGATCCGTAGGATTAAGTCCAAAAAGGAGGAAGGCAAGGCAGAGGACTTCAAGTTGGATGAGCAGGGCACGTTGTGGATGAAGGATCGCATTTGTGTGCCTAACAAAAAGGAGTTAAAGCAACTGATTCTGGAAGAAGCCCATGACTCTAAGTATTCAATTCATCCTGGAAGCGCCAAGATGTATCAGGATCTAAAGGAGAGATTCTGGTGGCCGAGTATGAAACGAGAAGTTGCCGAGCAGGTTGCATTGTGCGACGTATGCCAGAGAGTCAAGGCAATGCATCAGAGACCAGCAGGATTGCTACAACCGCTGAAGATACCCGAGTGGAAGTGGGAGGAAATCGGAATGGATTTCATTACCGGTTTGCCGAAGACTCAAGGAGGTTATGACTCCATATGGGTTATAGTGGATCGCTTGACTAAAGTAGCCCATTTTATCCCCGTGAAGACCACTTACTCGGGAGATAAATTAGCAGAGTTGTACATGATCAGGATTGTTTGTTTGCACGGAGTGCCAAAGAGGATTGTATCGGACAGAGGTACCCAATTTACCTCAAGGTTCTGGAATAAGTTGCATGAAGCCATGGGAACCCGTTTAAACTTGATCTGACTTATCATCCACAGACGGATGGACAGACCGAAAGAGTCAACCAGATTCTGGAGGATATGTTAAGAGCTTGTGCATTGGCTTATGCTACCTCTTGGGATAAAAGTTTGCCGTATGCCGAGTTCAGTTACAACAATAGTTATCAGGCTAGTTTACAGATGTCACCTTTTGAGGCACTGTATGGTCAGCTCGCTCTGACGCCATTGAATTGGAATGAGGCCGTGGCGCCGTGTCTTTGGGCCTGATATTCTTCAAGAGGTCAAGAGCGGTCGCTATGATTAGGAAAGGTTGAAGATAGCCCAATCTCGACAGAAGAGTTATCTTGACAATCGTCGCCGAGATTTGAGTTTTGAACCGAAGACTTTGTATACCTCAGAGTTACGCCTCTCGGGGAGTTAAGAGGTTCCATGCCAAAGGGAAACTTGCACCCGTTATGTTGGACCATTTAAGATTTTGAGCCGCAGAGGCGAAGTTGCTTATCACCGGAGTTGCCACAATCGTTAGCGAGGAGTACATGAGGTATTCCATGTGTCCCGATTGAAGAAGTGTCTTGAGTTCCCGAGAATGCAGACACCGCTAGAATCAATTGAGTTGCAAGAGGACTTGACTTATAAGGAGCATCCCGTGAGGATTCTAGACACAATGGATCGAGAAACTAGAAACAAGTCAACTCAAGTTTCAGTAGAGTTCAAAGGAGCAACCATGCAGAGCGAAGCGACTTGGGAGCCTTGAAGAGGATTTGAAGAAAGAGTTTCCAAACCTATTCTCAGAGTGAGCCCTGAATCTCTGGGACGAGATTCTATTAAGGGGAGGTTTGTAACACCCCAAAATTTTACTTTTCCTAAACTCATGTGTGATTTGGCACTTTGGTGAATTTTTGGAATTTTCTGGAATTTATTTGGATTTATTTGGAATTTATTTGAATTTATTCCATTTTGAAATAATTAAAGAATTTAATTTTGCAAATAAAATTTTGTTGAGAATATTTTATTTGAGTCCAAAATGTTCCAAAATATTTTCGTAATTTTTCTGAATTTTTCTCGAGTCTTTTGCTATTTTTAATGAATTAAATGAATTATCGAATTATTTTAAATATTAAATCGCTGGAAATTCAAACTCGGGTCAAGTACTGTTCATCCGACCGAGTCGGAACCCGAGTCGGACTCGAGTCCGACCCGAGCCACGTGACTCGACCGAACCCACTCCTAACCCTAATCAATCCCAACCGTTGGATCAAGATCCAACGGTGAGATCCGCCGACCAGGCGAGCCGTGTCCGACCGGACCGATCGCGCCCGGCGATCGTGGCCGTTGATCGTGCCACGTGTACGGCTCTCCGTCGTCGTCTCCGCCCCGAAGTCCGAGCCGGACTCCGCCGTGCCGCCGTGGAAAACTAGGTCTCCGTTTTACGCAGGCCGAGGCTATTTAAAGCCCGGCGTACCGAGGACCGCCGTGATCCCGCCCTCCCTTCTCTACTTCACCGAGGCAAAGCCGCTGCCCGTTTAGCCGTGCGAGCTTCGCCAGAAGTTGCGCGCCGCTCCGCCCGCAGTCTTTGCCGTTCGCCGCCGTCCGCCGTCCCCTGCCGCCGTTGACCCCAGATCCGGACTCACCGCGACGACGCACCGAGGATCTCTCACGCCGGGCGCGGAAGCGCCCGTCGGCAAGGTCGTCGTCCTCCGCGCCGGTGAGCCGGTGCCGCCGCAAGCCATCGCCGGACCGCGAGCTCTCTCAGCCGTCCGATCAAGATCCAACGCTCGAGATCACGCCACGTCATCGCACGGTGAGATTGCGTTACGATTTCCAGATCTAATCTCGACCATCGGATCTAGATCCAACGGTCCGAAATCAATGCGTTAACCCAAACGCGTCAACACTGGATCTAATCGCGCGTTGATTTTTCAAACCACGGGCCGTGATGGCGCCCGGTGTCGGGACGTGGCACCGCCGCGGTCCGCGCCGTCCACGCCGGGGGGGGTGTCACGCTGACACGCGGGGCCCGCGTGTCGAAGAGGGCTCAAGATGTCGGCCGGCCGTAGCCGAGCGCTGACGTCACCCATGACGTCACAATGGGTCCCACATGTCAGCACCGTGGGCTGAGCCCCGCTGACGTCAGCGATGACGCTACCCGAGTGGACCCACATGTCGGGCCTCACGTGGAAGCCGTGGGACCGAGTCCGCCGTAGACCCGAGCCAAGCGTGGACCAAGTCCATGGACCGGCTGACGTCAGCCAGCCAATCAGAGGCTGCCACGTGTCCTTGCTGACGCAATAATTAATTTCCGAAAAAAGAAAATGATTTAATAAATCGGTTTAATAATTGATTTGAATTTCAAAAACTTCAAACGCTTATAACTTTTGCGTTTCAACTCCGATTTGAGCGATTCAAATTTCTAAATTTGTATAAAATTGAGATCTACCTAAATATGAATTTTATTTAATTTTTGGACTAAAGTTTTTCTCTGTAATATTATTTAATTGATTATTTAAACTTTAAATAATCATAACTTTTGCGTTTTAACTCCAAATTTGACGATTCCAGTTTCTAAAAATCCAGAAAATTATGTTCTCTCTGTTTATGGATTTTATTTGGAGTTTTGGGATGTTTTTGCCTAGTGTTTATTTGTGTATTCGCTATTTGCACGCTTTACGAGTAGACGTTGAAGTGCCGGAAGGATTCGAGGGAGAAGTGTTGACTCAGGATCCAACTCAAGACCAAGAGCAAGTACTTTTTGAAGGCAAGTTGTGCTTTGACCATGTTGATCCTATTTCGAAATCTATTTTGATTTAAACTATTGCATGCTAGTTCAATTAGAAAGATACTTTGTTTAAACATGGGGTTAGATAAATACCAATTTGCTATATGACACCTTGATTACTTAAGTATGTGCCATGACCCTTTGTCACCCTAGTTGTGGTTTACTAGTTGGACATTATTAAATTGCCAACATGGGTTTAGACCGTTGTAGTATCTGCTTAGACACACTTTCGTGCTCATGACATGATTTTGGACAATCAAATGCTAATATGGACTTAATGATATATTGAACCTGTTTTGGAAAAGTATCATGTGATGTTGGCGACGTGGTGCATGGTAATCAAGCGGGGTTTGATAAACAGTTTTCGGCCGGGCATGTGGCAAGAGTAATCAGGTGGGCCGGATGTGGCGTTGGGAGTGATGATTTGGTTTTGGGTAGTCTTGCCCTGGTCACTCTAAGGACTTAACCTTGCAAGCCTTTGAACTGGGTCATACTTGCAACCACATGGCTGGAATGGGACGGCCCTAGTTGACTAAGTCGCTAAGGACTCACTTGTGGAGCCTCAGGTGTCGATTACACCGTTTGTGTGATTGTACGGGGAGCGTATCGTGGTCGTGGCCAGTACCCATCTAACGGTGTGTTGGTCCCATACTTCGCCTTGGCTAAGGGAAGGGATGGTGTAGAGCACGAACCTGAGAGGACCACTGTGTTGTTTGAGGCTTCCGAAAGGCTTTGTTACAGGAACTTCGCCTTTGTGGTGTTTGTTGTATCTTGTGGGTAAAGTGCATAACCTCTGCAGAGTGTAGAATCTATTTGAATAGCCGAGTCCACGGTCTTTGGACAATGCTCGGGAATTACAGTCAAGGGGTAGACTTTCTGAAAATAACTTGGTTTTGAAAAGATGGGTTGGTTTAACAAGGAAGGTGATGGAAATATGGTGTAGGATGGGAAAAATGTTTGTTAAACTTCTTGAAAAGTTATTTATGCTCTACTTATTTCTCTTGCTTCGAATCTACTTTTATTACTTGTCAAAAGTCGCTTCGCAAATATACCCTGAGCTATTCCTTTGTACCAAGCCATGCATATAGTATATTAGCTTGCATTCTGTGCATGACTTGCTGAGTACCAAGTACTCACCCTTGCCTCAACACAATACCAGTTGAAGAGGAGATTACGCCAGTTTCGGAGGAGGATTTCCAAGAAGACCCGTCTACTTAGGGATGCGAGCCCAGTCAGTTGCCTGTGGTATCTTTGGATGGCGCCACGAGTTATTTGATTTTCATTCTTTGTTATTTCTCTTTTAATAAGTTTCGCCTTGCAAAGCATATATTTGTAACTTGGCCATAAGGTCGAGTAACCCTTTGATTATTTAAATAAAGTACTTTGATAGTATCGTTTGGTATGATTGTGATATATACCGATGTTAAGACTGTGTGCACTAGCGCGTTCCTGGACTAGTGCTGAATACACAGAGGGTCCGGATTTGCAAATTCGGGGTCCCGACAATCACAAACCACCCTTATACCACTAAGGTTCTACACCTAGCCCCAAGCTAGGATCGAAAAACCTTACCAAACCACAATTGGTTCCTTTCTTAAGAGGGTCTCGCCCTCACACAAAACACTTAGCTATCAAGCCCAAGTGTACACACGACAACTCAAACCCAAAGCGTTAACAACCATTTTGAAAAGGATTCGACAACAACCAGAGAATATTCATTTTAATTTCCTAAGCAAAAACGCAAAGGAAACACAAATCCCTTCACCGCAACCAACACCAGAAATTCTTCATTGCTTCTTTTCATACTAGAAAGCAAGGGAAATCTCGTTTCATGACATAAATGCACACTCTTCAGGAGCACTCCGGATTAGTCATGTCTCCATATATGACTTTCTCACTGACCTGGCTCAATGACTCTTTTATCATTTAACATGTAAAAACGATGTCATGATTACTTTTCACCATTCCTTCATCATGTAACCACACTACCGAAAAGTCATTCACATGACGACTTCTCCCTCGGTATCACATGAATAAATCTCGAATAACATCGAGAGTTGCGCTAATTCATATAAACTATGACGGCAGCATAGTTAACAGTAAGGCACCACATCAAATCAGAACCCACCAACGATAGATAGCTAACCTTTGCAAAACATCACATTTTAACCAAAAATCAACATTTTGGAAAAGAACATTGACTCGAAAGTTAGACATCTGCACAAACAACTGCCATAAATTTTATCAAAAGAGAGGGAAACTCAATCCCAAAAGAAAACTCTTCTCTAACCAAATTCATTTATGAAATATTCATAAAAAAACCAGACTTGTGAAACATCCGCACACCAGACACATTTTCCAAATGACTCCAACTCTAGCCAAACAGAGTTACACATCAAGGGCTTAACTCAAAAAGTTTCCAACACAACCCTTTATGACCATCTGCTTCCTTTTAAAAATTAATTCCAAAGATAATTCAGTGCGAACGCGAAAGGGCGTGATCCACTCAAAAACTTTTGGATGAAAACTCAAACTCACAACACGAACTAAACAAATTCGCCACAACCAAAGGTCGACACCAAACATTACGAGTTTTGGGGAAACTCTGAAACACAGCATATGGAACACCTTGACCGAAAATCCTTCAACCAAAATGGCAAACAACCAAACCAGTCCAAAAGCTTTTCAACACAAGCTCAGCATAAAAAGAACCATCTCTAGTACTCCACTACGCTTTCCATTGAAAGACTTCAATAATCACTATTTACTCCCTGAGGAGCCCCAACACAATTTAACCAAAAGCTGCACATCAAATTCTTCCTCTAGTTACGATTCCCAACACTTTTAATAAGGGTTTATGATGCTTATCAAAAAGGCACCCAACCAGGACTATATTGACATGATCCCCACAGATCACTGAACCATAATACATCTTATTCTAAATTTGAAACATAGTACTTCAACAAATCTTTCAGCAAGATCAGCTTATAATTTTATACCACCTATTTGTTCACGACCCGACAACCGAACCTTATTCAGTTAAACACGACTTCAACATGTAAATATTATCTCTACAAGACAAAGTTCATAACTAGGATTCCAAGGCATACATTCATTAAGGATAAAACTCTACATCAGGTTAATTATCAATGGTTCACTCCATCACCACAGGTTACAATACCCTCCATTTAATCAATGGTTTCCAATAAGTATTCTGCACAACTACCACCACTACTAAGTCACCAATATCAAAAATCTGGTTATCATCAATCAACACATTGTTTTTAGCTATCCTATGCATAGGTGATAACCAAATTACCACCACACAACATACTCCAACTATTTAAAATAGATTGAATACTAGCATTAACACTACCCTTAACAACATCATTAAGAATAAGTCTTATGTCTTCTCAATTGATATCAATACTAGCATTTATAGGAACACATACGCATACTTCCAAATATACTAATGGTTTGCAACAACATAAATAGCAACTCTAATCAACTTCCAAATTAAAGTCGCTAGGCAACACGATTAAATTTCTCTATTAATCCATTAGATTAGAACATCTTTAAACGACCAGCAAGGTTTCTTTATCAATAACAGCAGTCTACATCATCTTAAAGTTTTAACTATGCATCAGGGTTTAAAACTTTAAACATTAACAAGGATCATAAGCACTTTTAAAGCAAGGCAACAGATTCTAAGCATGTACATTAACCCATTTAATCATTCTCGCTACAGAGTAAACTACAACACTATTAGTCTATTTATTCTCAAGCTAGAGATGATAATCACATTGAATTGATTCAACTCAAAATTGGACTTAGCAACACGTCATTCTATACACCACATTGTTACCTACTACATAACATGCTAAACAGCAATTTTTACTAGGGACAAACAATTTCAGTCAAAAGACTACTTACTTTGTTTGCAACATTTTAGTTTTAAAGCTCATCCCAAATTCATAAGGAAACTTGACTCTCAAAATTGCAATGAGACAAACCCAAACTTGGTCATGCAAAAGGAATTCTCCAAAACACTTTTCAATCTCAAAGACTCCCACAGGAGGGAACCAACCGATCAAATAAACCTTTGCAAATAAAACCTTAACACCAAACCCCAAACTTTCACAACACAAGAAGGATTTTTCAACGATGATTTCTTAAACCAGTAAAATAATGAAATCAAACACCACTTACTCCTACAAAGCCACAGAACTTCAGCCCTGACAGTCGGGTCTGGCACAACTCCGCAATAACTCCTTTAACCTCGGAGAAAGACAAACACACGGATAAATTGAATGCTTCTTCCCCATAAAGCAATCAACAAACTAGACATCAAAACTGGAAAGGCGCCCAAAAGAAGCGCAACACTAGACTCCTCTTCTTTGTCTTCAACCAAGGAAGACAAAACCACACACCGCATACGAAACGATCCGCGAAAATCCAACACCAAACACTTTTCTTTTGGTTTCCATCAACTAAAACCAAGAAAACCAACCAAGACCGACCACAGAACGATAAAGAACATCCGAAGGAATCCACCACCAAACTCTTCTATTTGACTCCGGTCAACTACCCGATCTAAGACAGAAAGGGTAAACACTCTTCTCCTACAGGGGTTAATAGTTCTTCGGTGATGGCGCTAACCGGCCACACCGTCAAACCTCACCCTTACTATGAACAAAAAGAGGTGACCGAAACCCTTCGGCACCAAAACCCCACTTTTATCACCACAACAAGAACAATTCAATCATTTATCTCATTGACATAGCATCATGCATTGTCAAATGAAGCATTCAACATCAAAGCAACATTTAAGCTTAAGGAAACGATACCCATACCCTTTCCTACTGTGCATCCATTGTGTGTCAAATTTTAGATTAGTTATACCACTTTTGCAAGTTTTAAAGTTGCTATTCTATGACAAAGTTTTAGTTAGAACCTAAGCCATGTTTCTAAGTTATTCCACATCATATTTTAGTTGTAACATAAGGTATGATACTAAAAAATACATATTCCAAGGACCTACAGCCCGCTCTGATACCAACTGTAACACTCCAGCATTTACTATGCCTGAATGCTACCAAACATAAGCTAAACAACATCTAAATACCACAATTAAACATAAATTCCAGCAAAGGCGCACATGCTAAAAACCGAGATTTCGGCAGCATCTCCTTTGTTTTAACATGGATTGAAGCTACCACAATAGTAACATGTCAAAATAGCATAATGAACGATAGCAATAACATGATCAAACGGAAGAATAGCCACCATACCACTAAGGATATAAATTCTATTCATCACATGACAAGTAAGGACTAATCAATTACTCATAACGACCAACGAATCATCGAAACCATAGTTTAGTTCACTGAATTAACCATAACCATAAAGGAAAGAACATGTCATTGTGTATATGTGTGATGCTACGTGATGACGTGTGAGTAGCTCCCTTTCCCGCATGTCAGATTCATGGTACCTAAAAGAAAACAACATAAACACAAGCGTGAGTTCATCACTCAGCAAGTATATTGCAATGGTACAAACATAAACAATTATCATCATTCAATATCTCACATCATGTAAACCATCTCATTCATGTTCACATATTATTATCATCATCATCAATATGTATGAAGTGCAATGCGATGCTCATGTCTCCTTGGAAAGTCATACCGGTATGGTTGAGTACACACCCGTCGGTGTGCACCCTCTCCCCCCTTCCATCCCGAAGATGGAGCGTGCCTACTCCTCGCTTCCGTTCACCGCGGTGAATGGAATCACGATGTAGGACTTACTCATTGGCTCTCTGGATTAGTCATATCTTTCTCACCAACCTTCCCGGATTAGTTATGACTTTCTCACCGCCCGGGCCATGTAACATGTCATGTATGCAGTTATACCAACATCATATTTAACTCACATATTAACACACGACATCATAACATAATAAACATGCTCATCATATCATTGGCAATCATAAAAGCATGGCAAGTGATCATATATCATGTAGTCAATTCCATCTATTCTCAACAAGCAACCTACAAATCGCTATCCATCACAACACACTTGCCTCAACCACGGGCAACGGATTGGCGGGAAGTAGAGGGCACTCCCGGGGTCGCACCACCTGCACATAGGTACCACACTCTCACATTCATGCCCACAAAACAGTACGCAAACCCTCATCTACCCCGACATTGCCAACTACTCGCAAAACCTAAAAACAGAGGTTCTGTCCCGTCGGGACAGCAGCCTTCCATAAGGCATAACTTGAGTTCTGGGACTCCGAATCAATTAAACGAGTACATCCTCGCGTAGCTTAGGAAATTTCCCAACTTTATTTAGGTATATGGAAAGACAGATTCGGACTCTAAAGTTGTTTAATCTACAGATTACCGTGATCTGTTCCAATTACGTCACAGATTTTAACACGCTCGGTAAAACAGCCATAACATTCAAATGGCTGGGCGGAATTTAACATTCTTTATATCCACTAAAAGATAATGAAATTATCTACAACTTCTTCGACATCCGTATGACCAGATTCGGATTCTAAATCGACGAAAACTCAAACCCTAGGTCGACTGCTCATACTGTCCCAAAACAGAAACGTGGCAACATCTAGATCTAATCCAAATTACTTAATTCCAGCACCACCAATTGATCTAAAAACTTGATAAACACCCTGAGAACAGTACCTAGATCAATTCCAAGGATTCCCATGGCCATACCTTTGCCCGACGCACGAAAACTCCAATAGATCTCCTCGCTCCTCACTCCTCGGATGGATCCACGAGGATGCAGGGGTGGGGAGGCCACCCTAGGGCAGCAAGTGGGGTGGAGGAGAGGTGGTGGAGAGGTGGAGAGGGAAGCAAGGGGCACACGGCACAAGGGGGGAAAAAGGTGGGGGCGGCGGCTAGGGGCCAAGGGGAGGGGTGGGGCGCCCAAAGGGAGGGTGGGGGGGCACTTAGAGGGCAGGGGCAGCCCTCTTACCAGCCCCAACAAGGATTCCTAATCCTAAATGGACTCTTAATCCATCCCACCAAAGCCCACAACCCCCTCTTTAAGGCCCAAAATCCCCCAGGAAAGCCCAAAACCCCGGAAACGGCCCGAAAACGTTATTAACCACAATACCCTATGGTTTTAACCTTATTTCCACATCTCATACTGTTTTTGACCTTATCATGCACGTTAAAAAAGGCTACGACACTCTGTGGTGACACAACACTTCAAAAGGCCCAAAACGCGAGTAAACCTCAAGCCGTAAGGTTTTATCCTCTAATTTCACATTTTATAATGTCACACCATACCGTAGTATCACACCAAATGCCAAAATCTTGAGTACCACGGAGATACCTTAAAATCCTCTTGATAGCTTGTCGATGTAAAGCACGCGGGGAAGCTTGAAAACGAGCACACAAGCACATAACAAACTCCAATTATCTCATCCTCAACAGCATCATGATCATCTTCATCAACAAAGATGTCAGCGTACTAGCCGACAGGCACCTCCGAGTCGGGTGCTTGTGAGGTTCAGACGGGGGGGGGGGCTTTCGGGGCAATCGCCGAAGAAAGGAAGAAGATGACCGGAGTAACCGGAAGCTCAGGAGAACGGGGAGGCGCAAGGCATTTATCCAGGTTCAGGCCCTCCGAAGAGTAACAACCCTAGTCCTGGTTCTCTTGCTATTGCTTGTATGCTAACTTGAGAGGGTGAAACCTACTGACCATGGATCGAACCCCTTCTCCCTTGCACCCCGGCTCCCTTTTATACTCGGGCTGACGGGGGCGCATGGGAGGCTTACACTGCAATCCATAATCATTACACTGGCACGGGCGCATTTAAGGCACACGCCATCGTTTACATCCCAAAGAATATCTGCCGCAGCCGTCACGTCCCCGCCTCGGGCCCCACGTCCGCCAACGCCACCCGTTCCGTAAGGGGGTGAGGCGTTGCCGTGATGTCACACGTAATTAATGCACGCCTGGGGAAGACGCGCCGCCATACTGTATTCTCCATGCTTTCCATTTAATGCGCACGATTCGCATTAAATACCCTTGATTGGGGCGCTGCAGTCTCGGGGGCGGACGCCAGGGGAGTGGCCTGCATGCCACCTGTCCGCTGGGCGACCACCTCGCTGGTCGCCAGGGCGCGCCTGCTCGCCACGCGTCCCTTGGGCGACCACCTTCCTGGGCGCCAAGTGGTGTGGCCTGGTCGCCACCTGTCCACTGGGCGACCACCTTCCTGGGCGCCCAGTGGTGTGGCCTGGTCGCCACCTGTCCACTGGGCGACCACCTCACTGGTCGCCCTGGGGCGTAGCCTGTCTGCCACGCGTCCCTTGGGCGACCACCTTCCTAGGCACCCAGTGGTGTGGCCTGGTCGCCACCTGTCCACTGGGAGACCACCTTCCTGGGCGCCGGTGGGTGTGGCCTGATCGCCACCTGACCACTTGGGCGACCGCCTTCCTGGGCGCCCAGTGGGTGTGGCCTGATCGCCACCTGACCACTGGGCGACCACCTTCCTGGGCGCTCAGTGGGTGTGGCCTGATCGCCACTTGTCCACTGGGCCACCACCAGGTGGCCCCGCCACTGCCTAGGCGGTGGGGCCCAGACGTGCCCTACCCGCCTGGCGATCGTACTTGCTGCGGGGGAACGTGTACCCTGGTGTGGAATACGCCGACAGTAGCCCCCGGGACCACCCTGGAGCGCCTTCCGGTCTCCGACATTCCTTTTTAGACGACCTTCGGAGAGCCGTTGCGTCTCCCGGGTGGGCCCCTTTGTAACACCCCATAAATCTAAACTGTCGTACAAGAAAATTTCGACAGCATCTCCCCTAAAATTAGGACAAAACGGAAGCGACAACAAGATTCATAATAAACATTACAAACAGGAATAACATAAAAGCATCAATACTAGAGATAACAAGTCTAAATCAACCAGAAAACAAACATAAACGTAAAACAGCTCCAAAGAGGACATCAATAGGTCTATGATTAATAAAATTTCAGCAAGCTAATGAATTATTAAATGCACTAGTCCATGTGATTCGTGATGACCCCGGAGGGTTGATTGTGCTACTAAGCCCACCCTTCAAGCTTACGACTCATGAGAACTACCCGAAAACAACAAAATAACAAGGGGTGAGATTGGGTAATCTCAGCAAGTGGAACAACTTCTAACAAATAACACACCATAGTAAAACTAGCATACCAAATTCCTCATGTCCAATACCACATTATAGAGTCCACACAACCTCAGTAAAATGCATATGATTGTGCACATGCTTATGCCATGATCCTCCTCACCATGCCCTTTCTCGTGAACACACGGTGTTGTACGGTGCGATCGCGCCGCCAAGGCGTCGACAAACTTCCAATGCATGATTATGCAGTTAATGCTTCATGCATAAATACATTCATAACTTCCCACTCTGAATTCACATGCTTGCATACCATCAAATAACATGGATAGAATGCGAACATGCTTGCATGCCATCAAATAACATGGATAGAATGCGAACATCATTGAGATAGAATATCTCAACAATTCATCTTGCAAACAACATCTTTCTTCATTCTTACTCATGATTCAAAAGCCAAACAACCACATCACAATGCAGGATAGGATATTGCAATCTCATAAACAAGTAGTTAACCCATGTAGGTGTGCTGCAATTAAGGTTTATATTGAAGACGAAACAAATAGCGAGTTATAGTTTAGAAAGATCGCTACTTCCACTTGCCTTTACCAACGTGGATGACGAACCTAGTTGCGTCCAGAAGGGGCACCACCTGTACAAGCATTATTTCAGTACATAACGACATCACAAATGATCACACAACTCTAACACACGCTTCCTAATCCCCGTTCCCTTCTTAAGCGCCAAAAACCCCAATCTGTCCGGGTCAAACAGCAGCACCCTCTCTTCACAATTTCGTATCTTTTTTTATACAGATCATAAAAATATAAAAAAATTACAGGAGCTAGATATTGACGGGATATACAATTTTCATGAAGATCACAAATTTCAATTCCACCGTTAAATATGCCTAAACAACCGTCCAACACAGTGGACGAAATCTGTTTCCAGATTCTGTTCGTCATCTTCCAACAGAGATAACTCTCAGACCGACGCCCCGAAAATTCTGAAAAAATTACAGAAGCTAGGTATCGGCATTATCTATAACTTTCTAGTTATCGGTTTTTGCATTAAAAATCATCTATGCCACGTAAAACGCGAAATAATCCGCGCTGCACAATCTCCCCTTCCAAAAACAGCACCACGTGAACATCTACCCTTCTCCCCCATCAAGATCCATCCAAACCACTCACCACCAGATCTAATACACTCCTAATCCCTAGGCAGAACAGGGGTAAAAGATTAGGAATTTTACCTTGATTTCTCCCTTGCGAACCCACAAAGAACGCGCGACGATCCCCGTAACGGAAATCTGTTCGTCCTCCTCGCCTCCACGGATCCTCTTCTCGTTTTCTCCTTCGCGTTTCGCGGTGGATCTTGAGCCACCACGCAAGGGGAGGAAGAGGTGGTGGGGGGGGGCTGCTTGGGGGTGTGGGGGTGGCGCCCTCGGGTTTGGGGTGGGGTGGCCGGCCACATGGGGAGGCGCCACCCCTTTAGGGGGAGGTGGGCCGGCCCACTTAGGGCGTGGGGAGGGGGAGGTGGGAGAAGAATTCCCGGCCCAGGCCCAAGTTTTCCTCGGCCCACTGTTTCTAGCCCGAATACTCCAAATTTAATATTAAAACGCCGCATAAACTTCAATTATTTAATTCCCCAATAATTTCCCTCATTCCTCCCGAAACAAAACCAGGAAAAGGAACCCTAGAATCGCTCTGACGCTCTAAGGCATCACATTCTCCCCTCCTTAAAAGGATTCGTCCCTGAATCTACTCCTCTTTGCTACGGAACTTAAAAAGAAAAGGAAGGCAAAAGGTAAACAACGTCTTACCCCCAGCATCCTCAAAGAGTGTAGGATACTTCTTCCGCATCTGGTCCTCAAGTTCCCAAGTTGCATCCCGCTCAGACTAATTGATCCACAAATCTTTCATTGGACACTAACACGAACTATTCCCCTATTAAATAAAGGACACCTATTAGGTGAATCTGGTATCGATCTGGAATCTCAACTCCCACTTCTCACTACAACCCGATCGCGAAACTCCGCATTCCAATCTCAACTCCTCTACCACAGTTCGTCGCATTCTGGACGACGCGAACCATGTGAGACACAACGCTCTAGGTAAGTCTCTAAATCAACCCAAACACAAACTCCTATCTCCTACAAGTGATTGATCTTTACAAAAGAACCAATATCCACCCTTACCAACGACAGAGATAGCCTACTTTACAACCAGGGTCCGTAAATCCGCAAAAACAATAACAACCGAACACAATCACTACGGTTGACACAAACTCGCTCGAACCCCGCGACAAAAAGTTCCAAAAAAAATTAATGTAATTACCTGCAACTTCCAAGTTGTCCACTACTAAATTAAGCAACCCCACCGAGGAACACATCAATGACCCAATTCTCCAAGAAGGTTTGGATTGAGTCATACACAACCTTCACTTTACTCTTCACTTTTAAACTGTTTACGATCATCTACCAGCAACATCTAATATCTTAGGTCATTGCCAACCCACACTAAATTCCTCTTTCTTAGAAGGTTTCGCCATCGCATTCTTCCTTTCAAAGAATCAGAACCAAGGGTAGAATCATTGAGGAAGCTCAACCAAGACCCATGATCCCCATATGATTCACATTCAACAACTCGAACTCCAAAGCGCTAAAAGCCACTTTGGAAAGAATTCGGCAACAACTCAAGAGTACTCTTTTTTTTTCTAAGCTAAGAAGCAAAGAAAGCTCAAATCTCTTACACCACAACCAACATATCAGAAGATATTCGTTCTTACTTCCCGTACTAGAAGGCAATTGAAATCTCGATTCAGGACATGCATGCAGCTTACCAAGAGCACTCCGGATTAGTCATATATCCATATATGACTTTCTCACCGACCTGGCTCAACGACTCTTTTATCATTTAACATCTATAGACAATGTCATGTTTACTCTTCACCATTCATTCATCAAGTAACAACACTATCGAATAGTCATTTACAACACGACTTCTTCCTCTGTAACCCATGAATAAAACTCGAATAACATCGAGGATTGCGCTAATTCATATAAACTATGTCGGTAGCATAGTTAATAGTAAGGCACCACATCGTATCAAAACCCACCAATGGTAGAAAGCTAAACTTGCAAAACATCGCATTTTAACCAAAATCAACATTTTGGAAAAGAACATCGACTCCAAAGTCAAACATCTGCACACACAACCGCCACAATTTTTTTTTTCGAAAGAAAGGGAAACTCATTCCCAAAAGAGAACTCTTCACTAACCAAATTTACTTATGAAACCCTCATATAATCCACCTTTTTGAAGCACTCGCAAACGTCACACACATCATGCAAATAAATCTAACTCTAGTCAAAAAGAGTTACAAATTAAATCTCAAGAGTTTCCAACACAACCCATTATGTCTATCTGCTTACTTTAAAATTAATTCCAAAGATAATTCAGTGCGAACGCGAAGGGGCGCGATCCACTCAAAGACTTTTGGGTGTAAATCCATACTCATAGTGCAAACTAAACAAGTTAGCCAAATCCAAAGGTTGGCATTAATTACTACGAGTTTTAGGGAAACTCTGAAACACAATAGAAGAAACACTTCGACCAAAAGTAATCAACCAAAATAGCAACCAACCAAACCAATCCAAAAGGTTTTAGACACAGGCTCAGGGTGAAAGCCACCATATCTAATATTCCACTATACTTACCATTTAAGCATTCAATATACACTATTTTCTCATCGAGAAGCCTCAATATAATTCACCCAAAAGCTACATAACCAATTCTTTCTCTAGTTACCTTTCCCAACATTTATAAATACAGTTTATGATGATAAACAAAACGTCTTCCATTCTATACTACCTCATCATGATCCCCACAGACCAACACATCATATAACAATGTATTCTATATTTCAAACATAGTACTTCAACAGATAAATAAGCATGATTAACGTATCAATTTTATACCATCCATACATCAACGTCTTGACAATTAAAACTCTTGTTCAATCAATAAAATGACTTCAACCAATAAGTATTATCTCTACAAGATAAAATTCGTAAACAGGATTCTAAGACATGCATTCATTAAGGTTAAAATCTTGCATCATGATTATTATCCAATGTTCATCCCATCACAACATGAACTCGACATAATTCCACAGTTTTACACTTTTCTCTATTGGATCAATGGTTTCCAACAATTAACAACCCTACCAAGTCTTCAATAACACCAAATGGGCATAAACATCAACCATCAACATTACTTTTGGCTACTCCTATACATAGGTGATAACAAAATTACCACCACACAACATACTAGTAGGTTGCAACAACGTAAATAGCAATTCTAATCAACTTCCAAATTAAAGTCGCTAGTCAACACGATTAAATTTTCTCTATTAATCTATTAGATTAGAACATCTTTAAACAACCAAAGAAAGTTTCTTTAACAATAACCGCATGATCTACCTCATCTTAATGTTCTAACCATGCATCGTGGTTTAAAACCTTAAACATTATCGGGGGTCATAAGCACTTTTAAAGCAAAGCAACAGATTATAAGCATGTACATTAACACATTTAATCATCCCCACTATGGGGTACTCTACATCACTAGAGGTTCATTTAATCTTAAGCTAAAGGTAACAATTACACTTAATTGATTCAACTCGCAAATTAACTAAGGAGTACATCATTTCTATAAACCACATTGTTACATACTACATAACATGCTAAACAACAATTTTCACTTTTAACAATTAATTTCAGTCAAACGAATATTTACTTTATTTGCAGCATTTTTCTTTTAATACTCAACCAAAACTCACAAAGAGGCTTGACTCTCAAATTTGCAATAGGACATGACTCCAAAACACATTTCAATCTTAAAGACTCCCACAGGAGGGAACCAAGCGATCAAGTAAACCTTTACGAACAAAGGCACAAAACATAAATCGACACAACTTAACTTTTTACACACGCTTCAATAACTTCTTTTAAACTCAGAGCAAGACACACAAGAACCAAAAGCTATACGTTTCTTTGCAAGGCAACCAACTAAACAGGTGTCAAAGTCAAAAGGCGACCAAAGACGCACAACACAAAACTCCCCTTCTTTGTCTTCACCCAAAGAAGACAAAACAAAGAAACACCGAAGGCACACTCCGCGAAAAACCAAATTCCAAACACTTTTCTTCTGATTTCAATCAACTAAAACCAAGAAAACCAACCAAGACCGACCGCTAGAACGATAAAGAACATCCGAAGGAATCTGCCACCAATCTCTTCTATTTGACTCCAGTCAACTACCCGATCCACGACAGAAAGGGTAAGCACTCCTCCTACAGCGGTTAATAATTCTTCGGTGATGGCGTTAACCGGCCACACCGTCAAACCACACCCTTACTATGAACAAAAAGAGGTGACCGAAACCCTTCGGCACCACAACCCCACTTCATCACAAATGAAGCAACTCAATCAAATCCATCATAAATATAGCATTATACATCATCAAAAGTAGCATTCAACATCAAAGCTTAGATACAATATTTAAACGGAAAGCAACGGTACCCATACCCTTTCCTATTGTGCATCCATGTGTGTCAGATTTTAAATTAGTGATTCCACTTACACAAGTTTTAATGTTGCTATCCTATGACAAAATTTTAGTTAAAACCTAGGCCATGTTTCTAAGCTATTCCACATCACATTTTAGTTGTATCCTATAGTATGACACTAAAAATACACATTCCAAGGACCTACTGACCAGCTCGATACCAACTGTAACACCCCATAAATCTAAACTGTCGAACAAGAAAATTTCGACAGCATCTCCCCTAAAATTAGGACAAAACGGAAGCGACAACAAGATTCATAATAAACATTACAAACAGGAATAACATAAAAGCATCAATACTAGAGATAACAAGTCTAAATCAACCAGAAAACAAACATAAACGAAAAACAGCTCCAAAGAGGACATCAACAGGTCTATGATTAATAAAATTTCAGCAAGCTAATGAATTATTAAATGCACTAGTCCATGTGATTCGTGATGACCCCGGAGGGTTGATTGTGCTACTAAGCCCACCCTTCAAGCTTACGACTCGCGAGAACTACCTGAAAACAACAAAATAACAAGGTGAGATTGGGTAATCTCAAGAAGCGGAACAACTTCTAACAAATAACACAGCCACAGTAAAACTAGCATACCAAATTCCTCATGTCCAATACCACATTATAGAGTCCACACAACCTCAGTAAAATGCATATGATTGTGCACATGCTTATGCCATGATCCTCCTCACCGTGCCCTTTCTCAGAACACACGGTGTTATATCTGACGGTCGCCAAGACGCCAAGGCCGACAAACTTCCAATGCATGATTATGCAGTTAATGCTTCATGCATAAATACATTCATAACTTCCCACTCTGAATTCACATGCTTGCATACCATCAAATAACATGGATAGAATGCGAACATGCTTGCATGCCATCAAATAACATGGATAGAATGCGAACATCATTGAGATAGAATATCTCAACAATTCATCTTGCAAACAACATCTTTCTTCATTCTTACTCATGATTCAAAAGCCAAACAACCACATCACAATGTAGGATAGGATATTGCAATCTCATAAACAAGTAGTTAACCCATGTAGGTGTGCTGCAATTAAGGTTTATATTGAAGACGAAACAAATAGCGAGTTATAGTTTAGCAAGACCGCTACTTCCACTTGCCTTTACCAACGTGGATGACGAACCTAGTTGCGTCCAGAAGGGGCACCACCTGTACAAGCATTATTTCAGTACATAGCGACATCACAAATGATCACACAACTCTAACACACGCTTCCTAATCCCCGTTCCCTTCTTAAGCGCCAAAAACCCCAATCTGTCCGGGTCAAACAGCAGCACCCTCTCTTCACAATTTCGTATCTTCACAGGAGCTAGATATTGACGGGATATACAATTTTCATGAAGATCACAAATTTCAATTCCACCGTTAAATATGCCTAAACAACCGTCCAACACAGTGGACGAAATCTGTTTCCAGATTCTGTTCGTCATCTTCCAACAGAGATAACTCTCAGACCGACGCCCCGAAAATTCTGAAAAAATTACAGAAGCTAGGTCTCGACGTTATCTATAACTTTCTAGTTATCGGTTTTTGCAGTAAAAATAATCTATGCCATGTAAAACGCGAAATAATCCGAGCTGCACAATCTCCCCTTCCAAAAACAACACCACGTGAACATCTACCCTTCTCCCCCATCAAGATCCATCCAAACCACTCACCACCAGATCTAATTCACTCCTAATCCCTAGGTAGAACAGGGGTAAAAGATTAGGAATTTTACCTTGATTTCCCCCTTGCGAACCCACGAAGAACGCGCGACGATCCCCGTAACGGAAATCTGTTCGTCCTCCTCGCCTCCACGGATCCTCTTCTCGTTTTCTCCTTCGCGTTTCGCGGTGGATCTTGAGCCACCACGCAAGGGGAGGAAGAGGTGGAGTGGGGAGGCTGCTAGGGGGAGAGGGGGAGGCGCCCTAGGGTTTGGGGTGGGGTGGCCGGCCACATGGGGAGGCGCCACCCCGTTAGGGGGAGGTGGGCCGGCCCACTTAGGGCGTGGGGAGGGGGAGGTGGGAGAAGAATTCCCGGCCCAGGCCCAAGTTTTCCTCGGCCCACTGTTTCTAGCCCGAATACTCCAAATTTAATATTAAAACGCCGCATAAACTTCAATTATTTAATTCCCCAATAATTTCCCTCATTCCTCCCGAAACAAAACCAGGAAAAAGAACCCTAGAATCGCTCTGACGCTCTAAGGCATCACACCCTTATACGCCCACGCGCCCCGCAGTCTTTAAAGGTCTTCCGGCTTCTCCGGTTCCCGAGGCGGGGTGCGCAGTTATTCTCGCCTCGTAACGGACGCACGATCCGCACGATCTTTCCGGATCCCCTACCTTTAGGGGGGGTTTCAAAACTTCCTTTTACACGAACCGTCGCGCCCTTTCGGTTTTCCCGCCGAGCCTTCCTTCGCAGCCTTATAAGGGGCTGACCGAGGGGGGAGTGGTTCTTCCTCCTCCTTACCCCCTCTCACTCCGCTTCGGATTTTCCTTGCTTCTTCTTCTTCCTCGACACGCTCCGGTACTCTTCTGCGCTCGATGGCTCCCATTCTCCCCTCGTCAACAGTTGAGGAAGAGGTTGCCGCCAGGCTCTCCCGGAACATAACCGCGGGCGCCCTCCGCGTCCGCGCCGGGACCGTTGAGCCCCACTGCCGGCCCGGGGAAGTGGTATTCTTCGGGTGGCAGCTTCTTGCCGGCCTGCTGCCGCCGGTTTCTGTTCTCAACTTCTACGCTATTCACCACATTCATCTTCCCCCAAACTCCGTCGTCCTCCTTTCCGCCTTTGCCCACTTCTACGAAATGTTCGTAGGAGTGTTACCCAACCTCCTACTTTTTCGCTTCTTTTATACCCTTCGTGCCGCGGGCGGCAACTCGCCTGTTACCGGGAGCTGCCACCTGCGGCTCCGTGACGGGACAGTGTCACGCTACATTCCACTGGACTGCCGGTCCAGCTGGAGGAATTGGCGCGAAGATTGGGTGTACGTCGAGGACGACAGCGGCATCGAGGTGCTGGAGCTTCCGTCTGGTCCAGCGGTTAGCAACCCCAATTGGGGGGCCCAGGTGAGCGAGACGCCCGAGCTCCAGGCGATGCTAGCCCGTGTTGACCAGCTGCGGACGGCGGGCCTGACAGGGCCCATGGTTATCCGGGACTTCGTCTCCCGGAGACTGTGCCCTCTGCGCCGTCGCGTCCGCCCGGCCTGGCAGTATATGGGCCTGGGCGACGGGACCCGGAGTATCATCGGAGGTAACCCACTTCGCCTGAAATCATCCTTTGCCCTTCGTCTTTATTGGTTGAATCTGGCGCTGACAGCATTTCTGTCTCTTGGGACTTCCGCCTTCTCTTCTCATTTTTGTCGTTGTCAGCCGCCGGGAACCTGGCTCCCGACGTGATCGACAGGTGGATGGCGCAGCTGGGCTTTGTCAGCCCCGTTCCGTCGTTCCCAGAGGGAGCGGTCCCGCTCTGCCGGTTATCGCCCGGAGAGCGAGCGACGATAATTCGCGCCATGCCGTCGATGGACGCCATGGGCACACCTGACGTGATACGCCGGGCCCCCCTAATGATCAGGGACCCTCCCCCCGCCGGCGGCCAGGGGAGGGGTGATCAAGGGAGGCGCAGGCGCCCCGATGACGACGATGATGGCAGCAGGTCTCGCCAAAGGCCCCGCCTCCTGGGCCCGGCTGGGGCAGGACCCTCTGCGGCGGCCGCGGGCACTTCTTCTGCTGCGGCGGCGGGCTCGTCAATGGCGGCGGGGGGTCCGACGACCGGTGCGACCTCGTCCTCTTTCACCCCTGAAGGGGTGGTGGCGATGGACCCTCCGGCACCGTCGCCTTATCAGCCACTGCCAGCTCCGACGGTAGTGCAGCGGCTGCCGCCACCGCCACCGCCACCGGTGCTGGCTTTGACGACGATGCAGCGGCGCCGCGCCTTCCATCGCCGCCCGCCGCCGGCCGGCGTGGCGCTTTTCCTTCCCGCCGCGCCGGTCCTTAGGCCGCTAGGACCGGCACCGATAGCGCTACGTGGGGGGCTGGTCCTCGTCCCGAGCGTGCCCCGCTTCCCTAGGCCGCTACCTAGGTACTTATACAAAAACAAACACGTAATATAGAAATTAGGTTCCTTTGGATCATACCTTATGATCGTTTCTTTATTCAGGGTTCCTTCTCCGGGTGCCCCTGGCGCCCAGGACAGTCAAGGGGTTGCGGCCGTGGGGGCTGCGCCGCCCGGGGATGTCGAGCCCCGGGACAAGCAGGAGGAGGGGGACAATCCCGTGCAGTTGGCCGACGCCGCCGCTCAGTGGTCCGGCCATTGGCCCTGTTCCTACCCCGGAGCCTCCCGTATCTTCCATTCCTTCTGCAGACGCGGACGCCCTGCTGGCGGCTCTCGGTGAGCTCTACTCCAGCACGAGCAGCTGTCTGGAGTCGAGCAGGGAGCGGCTGACGGAGGCGGGAGCCGAGATCCACCACCTCCGCAAGGAGGTGGAAGACCTGCGCGAGCAGAGGGTACTCTCCCCCCTGAACATATGCACCTGTACCTGCACTCTTTGGACTAGTTCCTTTTGCGAAAACAGAGGTGGAAGAAGCATCTTGAAAAATAACACTTTTAGCACGAGATGCACGAGTGAAGGAGGAGAACCAATTCTTATCATCGGACATGTGGCGTGAGCATCCGGAATCCACTAGCCATATGTTCTCCTTCCTCGCGTGAGAAGCCTACATAGAAGCAGAAAGTGTCGAGGTCTCGGTACTAGGGTTAGAAATAAGATGTTTAGGAATCCAGTACTGAGACACACGACGCACAACAGTAGGCACAAAACGAGCATTCTTATGCACAAAGATAGATTTGTCTTTTCCCGTGTTCTTACCAACAAAAGATGTTTGCATCACCCTAGGCACATAATGAGAAACAAAGCGTGCCTGTCTGAAATTAGACCTAGCCTTAGTTCTTTCTTTCTTTTGTTGTTTGGCTAGTCTAAAGCAAAAATCCACTAAATGTCCATCTCTACCACAATGAGTGCAAGTGTACTTAACAGGATGCTTGGCATTAGAAGGAACTTTTGCACTTGAAATAGTGGGAGATAGAGTGCCGGCAGATTTAAACAAAGTTCTTTTAGGCTCATTATCAATTTTTACATTTTTGCTCTCAACAGGTTTAATGATAGTAGAAGCATAAGAGTTGAAACCTAAACCCTGTTTGTTGGAGCTCACTTTAGATTGATCTAAAATCATGTTCAAATTTTTCTTCCCTTTAGTGAACCTAGAAAGAGAATCTTGCAAGTAGTCAACCTTTTTAGCAACATTTAAACAATTATCACAAGGAGTGTCAATTTTAGCTTTCTGTTTCTGGCAATTTGAACACGAGTTAATTTCATGAGTGAACATGTCATTTGTTAATTGGGTAACTCTACAATTTGCATCTTTTAATTTCAACTCAAGAATTGAACATTTAGAGCAAGCAATTTGATCATGTAAACTATCAGTAGAGCAACCAATATTTTTCACAAGTTTTTCATTTTTCAATTGTTCGGCATAAACTTGTTCTAGTTTAATCACATGTTCCTCTTTTAGAGACTTAATTTCAAATTTGAGATCTAAGCAAGTATCACAAATATTTTCAGAATTTGAATTTCTATGATCAAAGTTTTCAGATTTTAGCATGGATAGATCTTTTTCTAAGTTTTTATTTTTGAGTGACGATTTTCTTAAAGATTTTCTCAATATGACTAAAACTTCACAAAGCTCACCATACGAAGGCATTACCTCATCACCGTTGCTGGAGGTGCTGTCGTTGTCACTAGAATCACTAGTGTTCCCTTTTGCCATGAAGCACAGTCCGGTGAAATCCTTCTCATTCAGCTTCGTTTGCTTCGCTTCCTTCTCATCTTCAGTTGAGTCATCAATGTCGCTTAAGTCTAAGTGACCAATTGCCGCGAAGACTTTGTTGAGCATCTTCTTCGTCCGTTGCTTATTTTTATCCTTGCTCTCTCTTGGCCGGAAGGACTTGGAGGAGTTGCTTAGCTCCTTCTCCTCTCTATCTTTGTTCTTGAAACAGTTAGCACGGATGTACCCTGCCTTGCCGCAGTTGTAGCAGTGGATGGAGGCTCCTCTTCTCTCCCTTGATCTCATGTAAGCTGCATTGACACGCTTGGAAAGAAGAGCAAGTGTATCTTCTGGTATTTGATCTAGCTGTTCATCACTAAGAGCACTCAAAGCGAGAATGGAATATGATGATGAAGAACTAGTAGCATTATCATATGAAGAGGAATTAGCATTAAGAGCCATAGAGTTATCATTGGATGTTCTTGAAACAATGTCTATCTCAAAAGTCTTGAGACTAGAATATAGTTTATCCACAGTCATTTCACTCATCTTGTGAGCTTCCCTAAAAGCAGTCACTTTCATTTGCCAGATTTTAAGATCAAGAGATGATAGGAAATGTCTAGCATTTTCAGAGTCAGTGTACTTTACATCTACAGCTCTAAGATTGTTTAAGATTCTGTTAAAGCGAGCAAAACAATCATCTAGAGATTCTCCAAAGTTCATTTCAAATCTAGTGTATTCCTTTTTAAATTGATCTTGCCTAGCTTCTTTTACAGAGTCAGTGCCCTTATGATAATCTTGAAGAGATTTCCAAATTTCATGAGCAGTGACTAAATGACAGACTCTATCGAATTCTTTTCTAGCAAGTCCTTGAAGCAATATGTTTCTAGCTATATTATTGTTTTCAACATCTTTTTCAAACTCGATTTTATCAATATCATCATTTGAAGGAAGCTCGTATGGAATCTTTACCTTGCGCCAAATAGCGTTACCTTGAGCTTGAAGGTATGCAGTCATCCGAATCCGCTAGTGGGGAAAGTATGTGCCATTGAAGATTGGCTGCTTGTCCGAGTATTTCTCTGTTGCCATAACTTACCGTTTACTAATCACCTGTTAAGATGGATTAGTAGAGCCAAGCTCTGATACCACTTGTAGGATCGAAGTATACGAATATAGCAATCAGAGGGGGGTGAATGATTGTGCGGAAGCTAAAACCAAATTCTTGATCTACTAAAAGTTCACCCCAAAATAGAACCAAATAATTGCCTCGTATTCGACAAAAACAGAATGATAGAGATTCGGTAAAATGCGAATTCCCAGAGATCCAACCGTCGGAATGATCTGAAATTTGGACACAAGAAACTAGATTCCAATACGAATCGAACCCAAAAAGAATCAGCTCGATCGGACTTACGGATCAAAAGCTATGTACCTCGCAAGCTTGCTGTGACAGAAGATGACGAGAATAGATCTAAGTAGAATTGTAGCTCGCCGAAAGATTTGAAGAACTTGATCTTTATTTCTCCTTTCTTTTATCTAAAGTACTCCAAACAAAAGAGTACAACCCTAAAGCTTGCTCAAAGCTTGATGCCCTTCAACAGGAGACAACCCCTCCTATTTAAAGGAGCAAAACACAAGGAGTCATGAATACAATTCCTACTCCTAATCCTAGAAGGAGTCCCACTCCTAATCCTAGAAAGAGTATGTATTCAACACAACTCCTCTTGGTCCAACCTGACCGAGTACAACTCTTGGACGCGTATGGTAACCCTACCATACTCACGTGACTAACACTTTGCACGCGAATGACCTCCTGCCATTCTCACGTGACTAACCATTCTTCATGTCCACCATTCTCTTAGCCCGAACGTCCCACATGACATCCTTGACCACCAAGACCTCAGTTCCCCCTGAACCTAGTCCCGAACCTCAGTTCCTCCATGAACCTAGTTCCGGTCCCGTCATCGACCACATTCGCCCTCGAGCAATACCTGCACATGAACAAACCACAAAACGATTCCTAGCACAAATCCGCGACTTGACTCACATTAAACCATGCAACCACTCACAGGAGTGCATTGCATTAAATATTCTAAGAACACAATTTCAAAACACGAACCAAAACATTTGCAAAAATCAAAAAGCTTTTCAAATAATCAAACTGATTTTAGATCTTTTCAAATAAAGAAACCAAAAAATAAATCTTGTCGAAATATCAAACTGGTTTCAAATCTTTTTCAAATACTCATTATCAAAATCAAATGGATCAAAAATAACGATCCTTCACCCTCCTTGAAAATCATACAATCAATTGAATCTGTAAACCTTTAAAAGAAGGTTCAATTTGAATCCCCTATTTATATCTTATGACAATCAACCGGGAGAACCACGTTCTCACTTCTTTTTCAACACCAATAACTCATTTAGTTAAATTAACATAAGGCGTATATCAACATCTTCTTTTAGTCTACTAACCATGACGAACCATCATCCATACAAATGTCTATTCCAATCATGAACATATCTTTTCAACACCCATTTCGACATAATCAACAATTACTTTTCATACAATCCTTAAGTAACAAATTCAATATCCCCAATTCATACAACCAATAAATACTTCTAACGACAAGGTATGACCTCCGCTTAGTCATATTTCCATTATGGATTCCAGACAGACATTTGTCAAGGACAATTTCAACCTTTCGTACAATCACTCCATATACTCCCATTCTCTGACTACACACCAATTAAGTCATTTGGTAAATTTACAAATTAATTGAATCCTAAGTAATAAAACCAACAATCCTCATGTCTTTACTCCGTCATATTCCGGTACCTTACACCATCATCTTGCTATATTAATTCATCAAGCAGAAGTTTCTAGATCCTCTCACTCGGGATCAATACATACAAATCTCAAATTTCCAATAAATTCCATGATTCACAACACTTCGCATACAATACTAATCAACATTCACTTTAGATCAATTATCATCTCAATTAAACTTTCTCTATCAACACAATCACTTAGGTTGTTTTTACACCAGCAACAAATTCACTTTAATTGAATCGGTAACTTACTTCACTTCAATTTGATACAACTTCCCATTACTGACTTAACATCTTGAACATCTTCGTGGGTCACGTACCCAACCCTTACGAAAGCCACAACTCTAGACAAAAACAACACCAAGAAACACCGGCAAGACACAACCACAAATCTTAATGGAATTAGACCCTCAAACTCCCAAAAACTCTAACACGCAACAACTGCTCAACAACTTTCAAGATCTACAACTTCCACGAGGGAAGATGGATGCAAGGGGAAAACCAAACAATTAACCAAATCTTTTCCGATAAAGATTCAAAACTTAATTCCACACAACTTAAGTTTTGCACTAAGGAGACTTCAATACTTTTCTTAAATGGAGAGAACAACAACCACAAACGTTTTTTTTTCTCCCCAAAAACAACCCATGGTAACCAACAAAACCTTTTTTTATCCAAAACCGCCGAAAGATTAGTCAGCGAAGACTCATAACCAAACGCTTCACCTTTGGGTTCAACCAACAAAGACCAGAGAAACCAACCAAACCGATCACAAGAACGGTAAAAGAAATCCAAAAGGATTCATCGCAAAGCCTTTTCTATTTGACTCCCACCAATGAAGCCAAAAGAAACCAACAAATCTGTAACACCTCGGCACCTAGTATGCTGCGAATGTCACCACAAATAATACTAGCCACAACCAAATCACATGATTAACATTAAATTACAGCAACTACGCTAGTAACTTAATCAAAATTTCGGTAGCATGTACTTTGTTTCTCCATAGTTTTCAGCATTAAAAATAGAAGCCTAGCAAGATAGTATAATTGAAGACTATTCTAACATGGCAACTAAGAATTTCAGCAAAAATTCAAAACCAAAACATAACTTAACCATCACATAAACCAATAAGGAATAAACATGCACTCCTGACAACCAACGAGGCAGATAAACCATAGGCTAATTCAATATGGTGACCATCCCAACTAAGGGAAGGGTTTAAATTTGTTTAATTGAGTGACGCTAAGTGAAGACGTGCATCTAGCTCCCTTTCCCACATGCCGAATTCAAGGTACCTAAAAAAAACATCAAACAACAAGCGTGAGTTCAACACTCAGCAAAGTATATTGCAATGGAATAAATCAAAACAATTTTCAATAACATCATCACTACATCTCATAAACATCATCATAAACATCTCATAATCTCATCTTCATAAACATCTCAAAAACCTCTTCATTCATGCAATGAAATGCACATGTCTCTTTGCTTAGCACATACTAGTATTGCCGAGTGCACACCCGTCGGTGTGCACCCTCTTTCCCATCCATTCCGTGGAAGGTGTCTGCTCTTACTGACTCGCTCCCATTCACAATTGTGGATGGAACTACGAGGTAGGTCTTTCTCAGTGGTGCTCTAGATTAGTCATAACTTTCTCACCGACCTTTCCGGATTAGTTATGACTTTCTCACCGATCTGGCATATCCTCATTCCATGAATGCACACATGCCATAAACATGAATAAACTTGCATATGCACTCAATTCAATAATTGCATAGCCATAATTAGATACATAATCATCCTCACGTCTATAACATAGCATTTCATAATCATCTAATCAATTGCAAGAACAATTCATAGTAAAGCAACACATCATAAAGTTGAATCGCAACTATATCAATTCATAAGGCCACCAAGCCATATTCACCACAATACATTTGCCTTCAACCGCGTGCGACAGAGTGGCGAGATGTGGAAGGCACTCCTAGGGTCACACCACCTGCACATAGATATAATACACTCAACAACATGCCCACAAAACAACACAAGAACTATCGGCTACATCGATTTCGCAACCCACTCCTAAAACCCGAAAAATAGAGAATCTGTCCAACGGTACAGCAGGCTGCCAACAAGCGTATCGTGAGTTCTAAAACTCCAAATCAGGTAAACGAGTACATTTTCTCGAACCTTAGGAAATTTCCCACTTTTTTCTAAGTATACGCGAAAACTGATTCGGCTTCTAAAATCCTCTAATCTATAGTTGAACACAATCTGTCCCAATCACGTCACAGATTGGACAGTGCTCGGTAAAACAGCCATAACTTTTAAATGGCTGAATAGAATTTAATGTTTTTGGTGTCCAATTAAATATAATTGAATTACCTACAAATTTTGTAAAAGCCGGCATACCAGAAAATGACTTAAAATTATCTAATTCACATCCGAAGACCGACGATATAATCTGTCCGAGAACAGAATGCATGACAGGATGCAATCTTGCTAGATCTATCTAACCACAGCACCTAAACATCAAATTTAAACAAGATCTTCCCCATCTAACCAGCACTAAATCTCTACACACAAATTCCCCAAAGCATACCACTCCATGGCGAACCACCGGATCGACGAAAGGCTCCTCCTCGTGATCCAATCTTCGTTCCGCTCGCTGGAAACACTGGAATTGCCAGATCTTCTTGTTCGTAAGGCTCCCCAACAGAGGGATCAACGGATAGGGAGGTGTGGTAGCCAATGGAGGGGAGGGATCCTCGCTAGGGCCGACTAGGGAGGAGAGGGAGGGGTGCATGGTGGGAGAGATGTGGAGGGGGGCGGCTAGAGAGGAAGAGGGGGCGCAATGGCTACGGAGGGGGCGCAATGGCTAGGGAGTGGGCGCATGGGGGTGGGAACCCTAGGGGTTGGCGGGATTTTTCCCCCACATGGGCCAAAAACCCCCCACCAATGGCCCATTTAATTCCCCCAAGGCCCAAACTAGCTCCCGCAAGGCCCAAACTCCCCCGAAGAGGCCCAAACACCCGGAAAAGTCCAAAAATACGGTATAAACTCATACTGTAAAGCCACATTCTATAATGTCACATTCTCTCCCCCTTAACAGGATTCGACCCTGAATCCGAGACACGCCACTATGCAAGTAACCAAAACAAAAGAAACAAAGTTCCACTTTTCACAACTGATGAGAATAGCTCTAGGTATTGCTTGCGCATACGAGACTCCAACTCCCAGGCCGCTTCTCTCTCTGACCTTTTGTGGGTGCGAGATTTCTAACCTTAATCCAAACTCCATCCTTGCCCTTGCGATCTTCTCTGACCTTTGCGAGGCGTACGTGGGCGTGATGCCCACGGCCAGCCTCTTCTTCCACTTTTATTCTCCTTTCCGCACCGGCAGGAATACCCCACTGGCTGCATCTACCTTCGCCTCCAGCCCAACCGACCATACGAGTACCCCCTTCTCTCCCTGAAGGACTCGGTGTCGGGCTGGGCCGATCTCTAGTTCTACAGAAGAAGACGGCGGGTAGCCAGCTGACCTACACCGGGGAGGTCGCCCCGGCCGCCGAGACTGCTCGCCCGCCCGTGCAGCCCGAGGAAGAGCAAATCCTCAGGACCATCAGTGAGCTCACCCAGATGGGGCTCACTGGTTGGGACATTGCCCGGGACTTCATCTTCAATCGGGTATCTCCCCTGCGGCATCGGGAGCATCCCTTCTTCGAGGTGACCGGGTGGCAGGACCTTACCCGTGAGGATGACACATGTAGGATCGAAGTATACGAATATAGCAATCAGAGGGGGGTGAATGATTGTGCGGAAGCTAAAACCAAATTCTTGATCTATTAAAAGTTCACCCCAAAACAGAACCAAATAATTGCCTCGTTTTCGACAAAAACAGAATGACAGAGGTTCAGTAAAACGCAACTTCCTGGAGATCCAACCGTCGGAACGATCTGAAATTTGGACACAAGAAACTAGATTCCAATATGAATCAAACCCAAAAAGAATCAGCTCGATCGGACTTATGGATCAAAAGTTATGAGCTTCGCAAGCTTGCTAATCCAGAACTTGACGAGAATCAATCTAATCAAAACTTCAAGACGAAACAAGATCTTCAAAAGATTAATCAACTAGACTTTGAGAAACTCTAAATCAATACCCTAGAACGGTTTTTGATGGATCAAATCAAGATGAAACTCAACGATCAAAAACCAATCTAGAATTAGAACAAGCATGCAAACAAGAACCAAAACAGAAAACACTGTAGTGACGTGGTTACTGTAGCACGCAAAAATCTTGGAAGAATTGATCTTTATTTATTTTGTCTAAAATACTCTCATCAAAAGAGTACAAACCCTAAAACCAAGCTCAAGGCTTGATGCGCTCAGCTCTACTTGATTGGATTCCCTTCAACAGGAGACACCCCTCCTATTTAAAGGAGCAAAACACAAGGAGTTCTGAATACAATTCCTAATCTAGAAGGAGTCCGTATTCAACACAACTCCTCTTGGCCCAACCTGGCCGAATACAACTCTTGCACGCGTATGGCAACCCTACCATACTCACGTGACTAACACTTTGCACGCGTATGGCCACCTGCCATACTCACGTGACTAACACTTTGCACGCGAATGACCTCCTGCCATTCTCACGTGACTAACCATTCTTCATGTGCACCATTCTCTTAGCCCGAACGTCCCGCATGACATCCTTGACCACCAAGACCTCAGTTCCTCCCTGAACCTAGTCCTGAACCTCAGCTCCTCCATGAACCTAGTTCCGGTCCCGTCATCGACCACGTTCGCCTTCGAGCAATACCGCACATGAACAAACCACAAAATAATTCCGAGCACAAGTCCACGACTTGACTCACATTAATCCATGCAACTACTCACACGAGCATTGCATAAAATCCACTTCAAAATAAGCATCATGAAATTCTCACAAATTTCATAATCTCAAAATCAAAATCAAAATTCAATCTCAAAATCACTCAAAAACCCATTCACGACGGACCAAAAAATTTGGTCCGGCGTACATGTAAAACTTCTTGCTTTTCAATAACTTGGTTTGGCACAACAACCTTCAAAAACACATTTCTGACAGACCAAAAAAGTTGGTCTCATGCATACATGGGAAAACGAGGTTGTCAAAAGCATGTTTACAAAGGACCAAAAAAGTTGGTCTGTCGTACATGGGAGAATGAGGTTGTCAAAAGCATGTTTACAAAGGACCAAGAAAGTTGGTCTGTTGTACATGGGAGAATGAGGTTGTCAAAAGCATGTTTACAAAGGACCAAGAAAGTTGGTCCGTCGTAGATGGGAAACTTACTGTTTTCTTTAAGTTTGGTCCGGCGCCAAAGCGAAACTTACTGTTTCTTGTCAAATTGTCACAACACATGAACAAGCACATTTTTGCAAATTCAATTCTAAGCCAATTTTTTAGCATATGATTTCACAACACAGGTATGCCCTTTGGATCCTTTCTTGTTCTTCGTCGTCAGCCGAGCATGAGCCTAAAACCTTACACCTTATTCATTTTGCAGCTCCGAGGATGGACTGGGTTGAGGAAAGGGTCGCTGAGATGTTCGACGCCCCGAAGGAGAAGGAGTTGAAGCCCAACCGCTAGTTCCCTAGGAACATCTTCGACCGTAGCGATGCGGTAAGTAAGTTCGCTTGTTTTTGCCCAAGAATTTTATTCCCGATCCTGCCTTAGTTTGTTTCTGGCCGCAGGAGAAGGTCGCCCTCAAGCTCGCCGTCTCGAGCGCCGAGTCACCGCAGCGAGGGGACACCCCGACTAGGGTTTCGTGCAAGAAAATGGCGGGTCGAAGTCGCCGACCTTCCTCCTCACCTCCTCCTGCCAGGCGTTCAAAGCGCCAGGTCTTGACCAAACCTCCGACCAAGCACCACTTGGAGTATGCCGATCGAAAGAAGGTAAGGGAGCTCCGTTAGTGGTTTGCTGATTTCAAGCAGAAGAAGCCGGAGTTGATGGGTCGCTTGCAACAGCTGGCCGAGGAGGCGAAGAAAGCCGAGGAGGCGGCCAAGTCCACCGCGAGCAAGGAGCAGCTAGAGGAGCAGATCAGGGCCTTTCAGGCTCGGCTCACGCAGGTGGTCGAGGACCCCGCCAAGGAGGAGGAGGAGGAAGATATCGTCCCTCTGGCCAGGAGGAGGCGAAGGTCGACAGCTCGTCCGGCCCTGGCCTTGGATGGGTCCGACATGGATGAGGTCGACCTCAAGATGTCAAGGGCCAGCGACGTAGCTGCGGAGCGTACCGAGGCTATTGCTGAAGCCTATGAGGCCACCGCGGGCAGGGCGCCCTCGGTTCAAAGCGAGGAAGCCGAAGACGAGGGAGCTCTTCTGACAGAAGGTGATCTTCGCATAGTCCCTCTGTTTTTCCTTGTTCTTTTTCCTTTGATTTCTCGGGCTAACCCCACCCCGCTTGGCGTGGGCGTGATAGCTCGGCTGTTGTCTTTGGATCTTCAGCAAATGGCTGAGAGGATTGTCGACTCTGCAGTTGACGCCGAGCTCGAGCGTATTGTTGACTTGGTGATGTCTGAAGGCCCGGAGGAACCACCACGAGCAGACCCTCCAAAGGCCTCCGAGAACCTAGCGGTGACCACCGAGCTCGCGCCGGCCGCAAAGGAGCAGGGCCCCCAAGGGACCGAGCAGCCCGGAGCTCTGGCCTTGGTCCCTTTCGAGGGAATGAGCGCGGCGCCGAGCACGGGGGGAACTCAGGAGATGAGCCCTGAGGCCCAAGAGTTGGTCGCCCCCGGCCAGTCGCCATCGCTCGGATACCAAGGAGCGGACCCTAGCCCAACGGGCCTTCAAGGGGTAAGCCTCGAGGCAGGGGAGGCTGCAGCCGACGTTCAGCCCCTAAGCGTGGAGTCCGAGCTGGGGGACGATCACCGCGAGCTGCAAACCCTAGGGGAAGATTATCCTAAGGGCGAGCAAGCCTCGTAGGGCGAACGTCCTCAGGAAGCGATGGAGGAGGATGCTGCCCTTGCCCTCTTGGGTACATCAAGTGCTCAAGAGGAGCAAGACCTCTGCCCGGGTGACGCGCATGCCCGGAGCCAAGATGACCCCGCCTGGGTCAACCCATTCTTCCGAGCTGGTGCAACCGACCGCCAGCAGCTCCAGGATAAGTTGGTCAGCCGCGCTCTTCTGGTAAGTTTTCTACTTTATACCGTGCTTCATCCTTTCTCTTATGACAAAACTTCTAAGGTGGCTCGATCCTTCTCCCCTTTTGTAGTTCGCTGCCAAGGCCATGGAGGACATCGATGCCTCCACTGTCTCTGCGGAGGAGTACTGGGGATACCACCGCGAGCAGGACGCCAAGATTGCCGACCTCGAGCATCGGATCTCCGAGGTGCATGCCGCTGACCGGAAGGAACTAGAATTGATGAAGAGCCTCGTTGCCAAGGTCCGGGACCGACCCTCCCAAAGTGAAACGGCGAAGGCCACCTTAGAGCTAAGGTGCGCCGACCTTGAGGAGGAGTTGGGGAAGCTGCAGCAGGAGGTCCCCGACCTTCGCCGTGCCGTGCAAGAAGCTCGGGAACGCGAGGACCTTCATCTCAAAGTGGCACAGCGCCTCCGAGAGAATGCTGTCGAAGGTCGCACAGCCTGGAGGAAGGTCCTGGATCTTGAAGCCGAGCTTGATTCAGTCAAGGAAGAGCTTACCGTTCTCCATGCCGGGCGTCGGGGCGATCCGTAGATGTTCTCCTTTTTTTCTCTTTTTGTTTTGTAAAGGTTAGTGATCCGGAACAAGAAATGTATATCTGGTCCTCAACCTGGAATGAAAGCGTCGATTTTGTCACCTTCCCCGACTTTATGCTCTTGAGTAGGTTTTGAAGGTCGTCCTGTAAAAAAGAGCACAACGAGCAACAATGGGAGAGAGTATGCTTCGAGATGAAGGGGCGAGCGCTTTAAAATATCGTAGATTTTTTGAAAAAACACACGACTGGTCGTTCGTCTCTACTAGCCCCCGCTATGGACAAAGATTGTGCACCTAAGTTGCGAGCACGGGTTTGTTCATAGGAGCTAAAACATTGTACGCGTGGTTTAGAGAAAAACGGGCCTTTGTGCGGACAATGCTCGTGCTGGACCAGCGTGTCATGGTCGGGGCCGAGCTCGAACAGGACTAGAGGGTGTCTGTGTGCGATCGTACATGTAGCGAAGAACTACTGCGGATGGTGATCGGCTTAGATAGATCGCCTACTGTTTGTTCGAGCTTGTTTCTGAGAAGGCTGGCACACACGCATTGTCGGTTATGCTCGCTTTGCCGGGGTTTTAGAATTGAAGCGAAGCGTTTGTTTTTAACGTTTGGCCCGTGTACTCGATCCTCAAGATTGTGAGAAAAAGCGTGCCGCTTGTGCGAGGGTTGGTCGGCTTACCAGTGGGCAGGTACTGTAACTCACAAGTCTTTTGGAAAGAACGAGAGAGGCAACATGACGGAAGAACTGGATTTTTTACGAAAATAGGAGATTGAAAAAACACTTAAACATGGAACTTACGTAACTGGTCAATGTTCCAGGTGCTGGCGAGTACTCGTCCATCCTCCATCGCTAGGCAAATAGCCCCCGGGTGTGTTGCAGATATGACCGTGTAGGGCCCCTCCCACCTGGGGGTTAGCTTATTGGCTTTTGACAGATCTTGAACCTGTCGTAGGACCAAGTAGCCAACTCGCAAGGTCCTTGGTCGAACTGACTTGGCCGCGTGCCTATGAAGTGCCTATAGGTAAACCGCGGACTGAAGTAATGCCCGTTCTCGTGTTGCCTCTACGAGGTCTAGGTCGACGGGCCGCTCGATTTCCTGGTCGACGGAATCGACCAGTTGCACCCTTGGGGAACCCAGCACAATTTCTGCAGGTAAAATGGCTTCTGTACCATAGATAAGCTGGAACGGGGTTTCACCCTTGGCCCGGCTTGCCGTGGTACGAATTGACCAAAGAACAGAGGGGAGCTCGTCCACCCACTCCTGCTTGTGCTGGCTGAGGTTCTTAAAGACCCTCTTTTTTATGCCTTGGATTATCTGCCCATTTGCTCGTTCGGCTGCCCCGTTGCTCTATGGATGTGCCACAGAGGTGAAGCAAACCTTAGTCCCAACCTCCTCGCAATAAGCTTGGAACAATTCACTAGTGAATTGAGTTCCATTTTCCGTGATGATACGATTGGGTATCCCAAATCGTGTTACCACATTGCTTTGGAGGAACCTCTTTGCTGCCTGGGCCGAGATGGTCGACACGGGCTCGGCCTCTATCCACTTGGTGAAGGTATCGATGGCCACGAGCAAGTACTTGCAGCCCTTCCAACCTCGAGGGAAAGGTCCGAGGATATCGAGCCCCCAGGTCGAAAACGGCCACGAAAGTGGGATGGTTTGCAACGTGTATGCTGGATGATGGACCTTGCGGGCATGAAACTGGCATGCCCGACAAGTTGTCACGATCGACCGTGTATCCGCTAAGGCCGTTGGCCAATAGTAATCCAACCGGAAGGCTTTGCTCACAAGCGTTCTGAACGACGAATGAGCTCCGCACATTCCTTCAAGGATGTCACGAAGAAGGTACAAGCCCTCTTCCTAGGAGACACACTTGGAAAGAACTCCTAGTGCGCCTTTGCGGTATAGGTCGCCTTCGATCAGTCGGTACTGAGAAGACCGCCTTGTGAGCCGGGAACGCTCAGCTTCTTTCTCGGGCAAAGTCCCATGCGCGAGGTATTGGACGAATGGCGTCATCCAACTCACGCTTTGCTCAAGGAGAGAGAATGTACCGCCTATCGCTGGTGCCTCCTCTACAAAGGGAATGGAGGGCTTGTACAGGTGCTCGACGAGCACCCCCACCGGAGCGGTAGTTTGGGAGGAACCGACCTTTGATAATTGGTCGGCCAGGGTATTGTCCTTCCTGGGGATGTAGAGTACTTCGAAATTCTTGAAGTACTTCTCCATCTTCCTTACTTCGACCAGGTAAAGCGCCATTGAGGTATCGGAACACTGATAATCCTTGTTGACCTGGTTCACGACCAACTGCGAATCGCCCATCACAGTAAGCCGTTGGACTCCTAGTGATTTGCATGCTCGTAGTCCGGCCAAGAGGCCTTCATACTCTGCCGCGTTGTTGGTCGCGCAAAATGCAACTGGACGGCGTACTGGAGTTGCTCTCCATCTGGGGAGACCAACACGACACCATGTGACACCACGGAGTGTCGTATCCTTAATTATTGAGCATGATGAGGATATAAACATTATGAGATGTGGAAATAAGGTTAAAACCATAGGAATTGGAGGTTAATAGCTTTTCCGGGCCGTTTCCGGGCCGTTTTCGGGGTTTTGGGCCTTCCCGGGGGAGTTTTGGGCCTTGGTGGGCTTTGGAGGGATTGAGAGGGACTCTTATTGGACTAGGGCAGGGTGTGGGGGCTGGTAAAAGGGGCTCCCCCTGCCCCTTGTGCGCCCCAAACCCCAGCCCTATGCGCCCCCTCCCTCCACCTCTCCTCCCTCCCCCTCCCCTAAGCCCTAGCCGCCCCTCCCTAAGCCGTGCGCCCCCCTCCCCTTCCTCCACCTCCACACCACCTCCCCTCCACCCCTTGCTGCCCTAGGGTGGCCTCCCCACCCCTGCACCTCGTGGATCCATCCCGTGGAGCGAGGAGCGAGGAGCGAGGAACGTGGAGCGAGGAGCGATTCGCGAGGAGATCCGCGGAGATTGATTGGAGTTTTGTGCTTCAGGCAAAGGTATGAACATGGGGATCCTTGGATTTGATCTAGGTACTGTTATTAGGATGTTTATGAAGTTTTTAGATCAATTGGAGGCGTTGGTTTGAAGTAATTTGGGTTAGATCTAAACTTGTCCATGTTTCTGTTTTCGGGCAGATTGAGCAGTCGAGCTAGGGTTCGAGTTTTCGTCAATTTAGATTTCTAATCTGACCGTACGGACTTCTAGGAAGTTGTAGATAATTTAATTATCTTTCCGTGGACGTAAAGCACGTTAATTTCCGATCATCCGTTTGAAAGTTATGGCTGTTTTACCGAGCGCCTAAAAATCTGTGACGCGATTGGAACAGATCTCGGTAATCTGTAGATTAAACAACTTTAGAGGCCGAATCAGTCTTTCCTTATACCTAGAGAAAGTTGGGAAATTTCCTAAGCTACGCGAGGGTGTACTCGTTTATTTCATTCGGAGTCCCAGAACTCAAGTTATGCCTTTTGCAAGGCTGCTGTCCCGCCGGGACAGAACCTCTGTTTTAGGTTTTGCGAGTAGTTGGCAATGTCGGGTTAGATGGGGGTTTGTGTACTGTTTTGAGGTTATTATTGTGAGTGTGTGATGCCTATGTGCAGGTGGTGTGACCCCGGGAGTGCCCTCTTCTTCCCGCCAATCCGTTGCACGTGTTTGAGGCAAGTGTGTTGTGATGGATAGCGAGTTGTAGGTTGCATGTTGAGATTAGATGGAATTGTTTACATGATATATGTCCACTTGCCATGTGTTAATGATTGATATGATATGATGAGCATGTTTAACATATTATGATGTCATGTGTTAATATGTGAATTAAATATGATAATTGGCATGGTTGCATGCATGTCATGAGATAGGGCGAGGGCGGTGAGAAAGTCTTAACTAGTCCGGCAAGGTCGGTGAGAAAGTTATGACTAATCCGGAACGCCATTGAGTAAGTCCTATGTCGTGATTCCATCCACGTGGTGTTTGGAAGCGAGTAGGCACCCTCCATCTTTGGGATGGAAGGGAGGAAAGGGTGCACACCGACGGGTGTGTACTTCCCATACCGGTATGAGGTTCCAGAGGGTCAGGAGCATTGCATTACATCGCATGCAAATTGATGATGATATTGATAAGTAATCATGAATGAGATGATATACATGATGGAAGATGTTATTGCCTTGTTGTTATGCTTGTTGTCCATTGCAATATGCTTGCTGAGTTTTCGAACTCACGCTTGTGTTTTCTTGTTGTTTTAGGTACCATGGGAACGGCATGCGGGAAAGGGGAATAGTCACACGCTCACACGTTGCTTCACCTTAATGTTTCCCCAAGTCAATTCATTTAGTTTGATAATAAATTGCGTGTGATGGTCTTTAAAATCAAGTCTTAGCTTGGTTAATGAGAGTTCTATTGTTTGTTTGACACTTGGAACCCTAAGAGCTTAATGTTAGTCTTTTATTGTCGTTAAGACTTTATTTATTGCTGTTTTAGATGTTGCTCTTATTGCCATATGATGCTATATTCTTGCTGTTCCTTAAATTCATGATAAATCAAAGGAGGTGCTGCCGAAATCTCGGTTTTTAGCCTATGCACCTTTGCTGGAATTTTATGTTAAATATGGTATTTAGTTGTTGTCTAGCTTATGTTTTGTAGCATTCGGGCATATTAAATGCCGGGGTGTTACAGTTGGTATCAGAGCGGGCTGTAGGTCCCTGGAATGTGTATTTAGTGTCATACTATAGGGTACAACTAAAATGTGATGTGGAATAACTTAGAAACATGGCTTAGGTCTTAACTAAAACTTTGTTATAGGATAGCAACATTAAAACTTGTAAAAGTGGTATAACTAATCTAAAATTTGACACACGTGGTTGCACAGTAGGATGGGGTTTTGGTTCATCATTGCATTGCGCTTAATTATTTAATGAAGGGTATGCTTATGATGATGTTTGATCTATGATCTTGATTGTGTGATTTTGTGTTTATGTTTTGTGTTTGGATGGTTGTCTGTCTAAGTAGCCATGCCGAGGGGTAGAGGCCGTGGACGCCGTGGCCGTGGAGGCCAGGGGCGAGGCTCCCAGGGAGTTGAGGAGTCGATTGTCGAGGGAGCGTTCGCTTAATGCTCGTGGGCCAGCTCAGAGGAACTTCCACTGCCCGGCTTGGGCGGGTGCCCACGCAAATGGAGATTTAGTTCAGGCTCATGAGGGAGATTCAGAGCTGCGCCCGGCTAGCCATGCAGCCCCTGCCGTTGTGCCTCCCTCGCAGCGGCCCCTGTTGTTGCCTCGCCGCACCGGAGCCGAGGATGAGTCTCCTGGAGTGGATGTCCCTCCGCCTTGACACTTTCGACGGAGCAGCACGCCGATCCACCCGCAGATTGGTCTGCGGTACATGGAGAGGCGCTTGAGGTCCTAGATTTGACCTCGGTTCAGAGGACTCGCTTTGTGGCTTTTCAGCTGAAGGGCCAAGCTGATATCTGGTGGGAGGGGGTTCTGGCTGCTAGAGCCCCCGATCTGGGTCCAGTCACTTGGGAGGACTTTGTGGCTCGCTTCCGAGCCAAGTTCCACCCAGAGTCTTTCCTGGAGAGGATGGAGCTTACTCTGACTACTCTTACCCAGGGAAAGAGGTCGGTGGCAGAGTATGAGATGGAGTTCAACAGCGTGGTGCGCTTCGTACCGGCTGTGGCAGCCGATGATCGGGAGAAGGCAAGGAGGTTCCGTAGGGGCCTCAACCAGGAGTTCAGAGTTGTCATGGGGGCGACTGTCCCTCGTGACTTCTGCTCCGTGGTGGAGCAGGCGAAGGGCATGGAGCTCGAGCTGGAGCTCTCCCTGGATAAGCAAAACCCGGGTGGTTCAAGGGTTCCTGCGGTCCAAGGCGGGGGCCAGAAGAGGACCTTTGGTGGTGGAGGTGGGTCTTCTCAGCGACCCACCTTCAAGAAGTTCAAGGGAGGACAGGGCTCCTCCTCAGGGGCTAAGATGGGGCCACCCTGGGCTGCCTTCTTCGCGAGCAATTATTCCGTGCCCGGGCAGGGCATGAAGTGTTTCAAGTGCGGTGGTGAGCACCGTGCTTCAGAGTGTCGTTGGACCGGGAGTTGCAACCACTGTGGCAAGCCCGGACACATGGGACGAGTCTGCCGAATGAATCCCAGTAGCATCATCAAGTGGGAGACGGCGCCTTCTCCTCCCACTCCAGCGGCGTCTTCCAGAGGATCGGTGCACATGATGGCTGCCCCTGTTTCTCAGCCGCCCTTTGCGTGGGCGCCACCAGCGGCGTACTGGTGCCCGCAGCTGCCTCGCTTCCTCCTCGCTTGCCTCCTCCGCCCCAGCCTTGATGGGGCATCACCGAGTCGGGCTCCTTCGTCTCCGGCGCCACCAGAGTGTACGCTTTGCCGACCGCCGAGTCACCGGCATCCAGAGGTGGTTTCGTGTACTCTGCTCGTGAATTCCGTTGATGCCTTTGTTCTATTTGATTCCTGAGCATCCTACTCTTTTGTGTCGCTTCGGAGTTTGCTAGTAGAGCTAAGTTGGGAGTTCAAATGGATTTCTCGAGTCCGTGTTAGTCGAGTTCTCCGGGGTTGATTGCTAGTTCTTTGGTTTGCCCTGGTTGCACCATTGCCATCGATGATGAGGTTTTCTTTGCCAATCTCATGGTGATCCAGCTTGGCTCCTTTTGATGTCATTTTGGGCATGGACCGGCTGCATCGCACTGCGTGCTAAGATCTGTTGTTTCGAAGACAGCTGTTTTGCAGCCCCATCCGGGAAGAGTTGACCTTTCAGGGTGGTATACCCTCCAGCCTGCCTTTGCTTTGACTAGTTTGTTTTCCTGGTCGGGCGCTTGAGGTCATGGGTTTCCTCATGACTTTGTCTCGAGAAACCATCTTCCTCGATTCCCATTGAGGAGATTTCTGTAGTGAAGGAGTTCGTTGATGTGTTCCCCGACGAGTTGCCTGGTCTACCTCCCGTGAGGAATGTGGAGTTTCGTATTGATCTTGTTCCTGGCACTCGACCTATTTCTATCTCTCCATACCGCTTGGCTCGCCCTTTTCAAGACGAGTTGAAGAAGCGCTTGGAGGATCTCATGGCCAAGGGCTTCATTCGGCGTAGCGTTCGCCATGGGGAGCACTCCGCCCTCTTCGCCTCGAAGAAGGATGGAAGTTGGCGATGTGCATTGATTATCGTGCTCTTAATCAAGTGACAGCCAAAACAAGTATCCTTTGCCTCGCATCGAGGATCTGTTTGACCAACTCAAGGGAGCAAAGGTGTTCTCCAAGATTGATCTTCATCGGGTATAATCAGATCCGTGTGAGGGAGCAGACATTGAGAAGTCTGCTTTCTCCACTAGGTATGGGCATTATGAATTTAAAGTTATGTCTTTTGGACTAACTAATGCTCTCGCTGTCTTTATGGAGGCGATAAACAAGATGCTACACAAGTACCTTGATGAGTTTGTAGTAGTGTTCATCGATGACATTCTGATTTACTCTAAATCGTAAGAGGAGCATGAGCGGCACTTGAGGCTTGTGCCGAGTACCTTGAGGGAGAATCGCTTCTTTGCTAAGCTGAAAAAGTGCGAGTTCGATTTCGTAAGTGGGTTTTCTTGGCCACATCATCAATCCAGAGGGCATATCTCAGAGATCCTAGCAAAGTCTCGGCAGCTTTTGGATTGGAAGAGGCCTTCCAATGTCAAAGAGGTGCGTAGTTTCCTTGGGTTGGTGGCTACTATCGGCGTTTTGTGCGAGATTTCTCTATCATTGCCAAGCCACTTTCGCACTGACCCGTAAGGGGATGAAATTCCAGTGGATCGCAGAGTGTGAGCACAGCTTTACGCACTTTGAAGGAGAAGTTAGTGATCGCTCTCGTTCTTACCCTTCCCGAGCCCTAAAGCGCTTCACCGTATTCTGATGCTTCTCGGTTGGGACTTGGTTGTGTACTCATGCAAGATGGCAAGGTGATTGCTTATGCTTCGAGGCAGTTGAAAAAGCATGAGCAGAATTATCCCACGCATGATCTTGAGCTAGCCACCGTGGTGTTTGCATTGAAGATATGGAGGCATTACTCAGACGGTGAGTCTTGTGATATTTTCATCGATCACAAGAGCCTCAAGTACATCTTTACTCGTAAAGATTTGAACTTGAGGCGAGGAGGTGGCTAGAGTTGATAAAGGATTATGACCTCACTATCCAAGATCATCCGGGAAGGCAAATGTGGTGGCCGATGCTCTTAGTCGCAAGACAATGCCCCTGTTGTTGATTGTCTTGTTGCTGATTTTGAGCGTTTGGGAGTCTCCTACCGCTTATGGGACCGTGCAGGCTGAAACTCAAATGATTCTTGAGTCGGCCGATTCTGAGCGTGTCAGCGAGAGGCACAAAGAAGATGATCGCTTGCTCCGGCAAGTGAGGAAACGCCTTGAGGATGACAAGTCCGAGACTTTACTGTTGATGATGCGGGAGCTTTGAGGTTTCAGGGCCGTCAGGCGTGCCCCGTAAATCTCAAGTGAAAGAAGACATCCTGAAAGAAGCTCATCGCACCCGACACGGTCCATCCCGGGAGACCAAGATGTACAGGACTTGAAGAAGAATTTCGTGGAAAAGGATGAGAGTGGATATTGCCAAGTATGTGGCGTCTTGTGGATTTGCCAAGATCAAAGCTGAGCATAAGCGCCCACCGGCCTCATGACCTTTGGAGATTCCTGTGTGGCCATGGGATGACATCTCTATGGATTTTGTGGTCGGCTTACCTCGTACTCCTCGAGGGAAGGATGCCGCTTGGGTTGTGGTGGACCGTCTCACAAGTCTCAAGATTTCATTCCCATCCGCACGACCAATTCAATGAGCGAGTTGGCTCCCATCTATGTGCGGAGATTGTGAGATTGCATGGTGTACCCAAGACCATTATCTCTCGATCGGGATGCGAAGTTCGTCTCCAAGTTCGGGAGAGTTTGCAGAGTGCTTTGGGTACGCACCTTCGCCTTAGCACCGCCACCCTCGCACAGATGGGCGATCTGAGCGTACCATCCAAACTTTGGAGGACATGCTCAGGGCCTGTGTGATGGCTTGGAAGGGTAGCTGGAAGACCATTTGCCCCTTGCAGAGTTTGCTTACAATAACAAATTTATCATTCCAAAGATCCTGGCCTGCTTCCTTATGAGGTATCAGATGGCCGGAAGTGTAGATTGCCACTCTGTTGGGATGCCGTGGGCGAGAGAGATATTCTTGGACCGGATTGGGTGCAGCAGACTGTTGATCGTGTGTCGGAGGTTCGGCAGAACCTTATCGCAGCACAGAAAGCGCATGTAAAAGCTATGCCGATGTGAGGCGGCGAGACTTGGAGTTTGAGGTGGGTGATAACGCATTTTGCGAGTATCTCCCACCAAGGGTGTGGTGCGTTTTGGCACCAAAGGAAAGCTCAGTCCAAGGTATGTTGGGCCTTTTCCTATCCTCGCCCGAGTTGGCAGGTTGGCCTATCGCCTAGAGCTACCGGGATCCATACAAAAGGAATTAATTTGAATATGTATTCCGTTTCGTCTAGGAACAGAATGTAAAAATATTCCTTGACTTGAATAAAATCTGGAGTTGTGTTGTATAAGTGAGCATGAATTTCTTATCATTCAATGAGCATCTTGTATTTCATAGAAATTGGGGGTTATATAGTCCTTACGTAAGGGCCAGCCTATCCAACTTTCAGGCATTAGGATACGTTTAAGGCGTGGATGATTATCATAAGAGATTCCCACCATATCATAAGATTCGCGTTCTTGAAAATCGGCACTTCTCCAAATCCAGAAGACAGACGGGATTCTAGGATTATCCTTTTGGGCAAAGACTTTTATGCATACTTCTTCTGGGTTATCTATACCATACTGTATTCTCGTAAGATGATACACGCTAGCTAAAGATCCACCGGGTGCTACGTCATAAGCACATTGGTTTGGCTTGAGCCCTGCGGGGCTCGTAATATGCCCAGGGTTGAATCAAGCCTATGGACAACTTGAAAAGCCCATCCCTTGCTTCTCTTTTGCTTTGTTCTTGCTTACTGCGAAGTCGCCCTCTATCACTTCTATCGCCGAGCTCTGGAAACCAATAGGTAGTACACCTCCGCCGAGCGCACTTAATTCCAATTCCTCGATTCCTCCCGCTTCTAGCACAGTTAAGAGTTGCTTCTCCTCCTCTCCAACAATCAATAGTGCTATTGGTGCTCCGCCGTGATCCCAATCGTGGGATCACTCAACGCCTTATATACAATAGGAACAATACGCGGGTTTGAAACAGGAGTTGAAGCAGCAGAACTGCACTGCACGATTGATCAGAGCATGGATGAGAAGAAGCTCCGCGAGGATATGGATTTGAATCAAGGACAGGAGAATACGAATTCGAATAGGAATACGCGCCTGTTTCTTTTGAGAATTCTCATATAGTATATAGTGTGAAATGAACATAGAAGCGAGGAACAATAGTTGTTACACCCAGATCTTCCGGAAGAGGCCAAGCCACTCCCTCTTATCCTCTCTCCGAACTTATCCGGTGCTTTCTCAAACACTGGTATTTCTTTGCTGGGCTAAAGTATAGGTTTTGAGAAGCAACTCTTAAGTGCACACTTCCTCATAGTTCTATTGAGTTAAGGGAGGATTTGTCCAATAGCACTAGTCTTCCTTAAATGCCTAGACTAAGTGAAAACCGAGCATCAATGTTCATTTTCTTTTCGATAAGCCATTGCGGTTGCATCGGCTACTCAGCTTTAGTAGTGCGTTAACTAGCAGTCCACTACTGATTAAGGATTTGGTACTGACACCTGTCTTACTAACTATAAGCCTTTGGAAAATAGTTATTGGATAGGGTAGACTCCTTAAGTTTACAACTTTCTCAAAGACCGGCCAGGAAGAATAATAGCCTAGAGGTTGACCCGATGGACTGACGTTTTGGTTGGTGACTCGCAAGGTTCTGGAAAATGAAAGGAAGGTTTTTTCATTTAATAACACCACGACTGAGCCAACCGATCGCCAAACAAATGAGCATTGATCCGCGCCCACCTAAGCAAAGAGTCGGTGAGTGCCTTTCAGATCTTTTGAGCCGGTAGAATTAATGTGTTAATCAACCATCTTCAACCTATCGCTCTTTGATCAGTAGGTTCTACTGGGGAATCGTAACCATCCTCCACAATTTAGGTTTGGTCGCCGAACCATAGAGAACCTACCTCACGAAGATCTTCGGCAGGGAATAAAGTGAGCAAAGCAGTGGCATCAAGCGGTAAGGTATGATACACTGTAAGCTTGCGAGACTGCCTAGAGCGGTCGACACCTGCAGCTTCCCTTAAGGGCCATCGGTCTTCAATCGCTTGTTCAATCAAAATGCCTCGGCCTGTAAAAAAAATCTCTATTATAAGACCTAATCCGGCTTTCCGTGCGATATCTCCTTGCTAAAGGTC